>JAUNZO010001928.1:4274872-5699830 GCA_031894775.1 Chloris gayana
TTATTAATTTAGCTATGAATTTTTAATCTGAAAATGGTTTGGAGTTTTTACCTAGACTTAACAGGAAAAATGCCTAAAATGTTTTCATTTAAACCCCTAGAATTTTTGGGAATTTTTGGAGCACCGAAAGCTACTTTTAATTTCCCAAAAGCCCGGGAGTGTTTTTGCAAAATGACCGCGATCGGCCCGGCGCCGGCCTCTCTTCTATCTCTCTCTCTCACCGCGCTCTCACCACCGCCCGCGGCGGGACTGCCTCCCGGCGGTGCAGCCACGCAGCAGCTAAGCGGCTGCTTGCGCAGCTGCACTGCTCGGCGTCCGCACCGCCTCCCGGGGCAAGCAAAAGCCCCGCCTGGTCTTATCTTCCCTCCTATCTCTCTCATTTTCTTCTCCACCCTACCGCCATTGCTCCCCTCGGTCGTCGCCGGTGCCGGCCCGCTCCGATGCCTCTTCATCCAAACCATCACCACCCGGAGCTCCGCCGGGACCCCGCGAAGCCTCTCCACTTGATCAATTAGCTTGAGCACCGTCCGTCCGTCCGGGCGAGGTCACTTTCCCCTTCGGACCGTCACCGTCGTTCCTCCGCCCCGCACGGAAATTGGTGTTCTCCGGTGAGCCACGGTCCTCCGTTCTTCTACCAAGTGATGCACAACTCGCTGCTCTCTGTTACCGTAGCTCACCCTTGTTTTTGTTCCACGAAGCGGGGCAATCGCCGTTCTTCTCAAAGTCCGGTCGCCGCCGTTTCCGCCTTCCACGGTGAGCACCCCTTCCGCGCTTGCTCATGTACCTAGGACCCCATGACGAGCTTGCGCATGCTCCGTAGAAGCTCCCCACTTGTTTTCCCCAAATTTTGTCCGGTGGAGCGAGCTCGCGCCATGGTCGCCTCTCGCCGTGGTCTAGTCTCCGGTCAAGCTCATGTGCGCGCGTCCCCACCGGAGGGTTCGCCTAGTCGTGTAGAGTCCGTAGGTGCCTTCGCGGCGAGCTTTGGGCCAAGCCCGGCCGTCTCCGGTGGCCGCGCCGCCGCTGGCCCGCCGCCACGGTGGTGCCACACCGCGGGCCACACGCGCGTGGGATCGCGTGTGGCCACGTGGGGATCCCGTGCGGTCAACCCTGTGGCCCTCGTGTGGCACGGAAAGGTTTTCAAATTTCGAAAATTCGTAGAAAATTCCTTAAAATTCAGAAAAATGCCAAACCAAGTTTGTTAGACACAGGAAAATAAGATCTATTTAATTGTGAAATAAAATATTTATTTTGAGTAAATTTATTTTATAAATAGTATTTAATCACTTTCTTTGTTTAAAGAAAGGCTATTATTTTATGTTAATAAAATGTTTAATAAAGAAAAATAATTTAATTAGATGAAGGAGATACTGCAGACAAAATTAATTATGAAAATTATTTTTCCAAAATTAAACTTAAACTGTATTATTTTATGTGATCCCAATCTGTTAACCTTTTATCACATGTCCTTTAATGTAATGATTTATTTATTGCTTAATAAACAAGAATAATTTATTAATTATTAAACCTAATTAATTAAGGAACAAGACTAACTAATACTTAGTAACCTTGATTAAACATTCATTAATCAACTTAATTAATTGTTAATTATTACTTAATGAACATGCTTATCCTTAATTTATTAATTAACTAAGGTGATTAAACATTAATTATTAATTATTACTTATTGGACTTAAATAATGAATCCTTGCATACTTTCATCATGAGCATTCATGCATACATGATTGTGATTCGCAACGCATTGTTGGTCGACCTAGGTTCCGAGGTTATCGAGGTCCCACCGGAGGTCGAGTCGGAGACGGAATCTCGAGGTCGACCCACGCGCCGAGGAAGCTAACTCCGAACCGTATCAAGGCAAGCCCTGGTGCATCCTACCTATGTTTTTAAATATTTTATTTTATCACATAGTACAGTTATGTTTGTGCATTAGGTGTTCGGGAATGATTGATACCCTAGTTGCATTATGGTAGGTTTTCGGTTGTTTATTCTATACTTGGTACAGGTAGCTCAATAGAAGCTAGGCTTAATGCATAGTCGCAACGGTAGATGTTTTAGGGAATCTTAAAGCATAGAGGCTTTAAGGATTGATGTGTTAACACTAAAGATGAAGAGAGTGTTAATGAAGTTGAGACCGGACGGGCCCCATAGGAGAAAGGGCAAGACGGAGATGAGGTCTTGCAAGCTAGTAGCCCCGTCCGTGTCGGTC
The DNA here is from genome assembly GCA_031894775.1 of Chloris gayana. Taxonomy (NCBI): domain Eukaryota; kingdom Viridiplantae; phylum Streptophyta; class Magnoliopsida; order Poales; family Poaceae; genus Chloris; species Chloris gayana. Next base: position 4,277,097 of record JAUNZO010001928.1, read on the forward strand.
AAGGACCGTACCGTTGTCGGCTTAGTTGAACAAGTTTGAATGTACCGTGCTACATGCTGGTATCATGGGCCCGAGCAAGCCGATGTACCCTATCGCCCCAGAGATGTAGCGTAGCCGGGTCTCTTTTATCGGTCTGTCGGTGAGAGGATAGTCTCACGGGAGGGAGATGGGTCGACCACGAGGGAAGTCGTGGCGTCGCCATACTCCGGGGAGTTGGAAATGGCTAGTCTTCCGTCAGGTGCTAGCGGGAAAGGTTGTCGTATACGATCGGTGTGATGCGTATACGTCGTGTAGTCGGGTTTTGCCAGCTGGTATAAAATCGATTCGAATCGTCTGTCCTCGCAGTAATGAGTACCGCTTGTTTAGCTCGTCACATCATAGTAAATTATATGGAAGATGAAGATGAGAGATGAAAGGATTAATGATCTATTTTATCTTGTCTTGCAAACTTGATTGCATTAGTGATAGATTGCAAACACCAAGGCTAATGAACATAACGTGAGCTAAAATACTGAAAGTAAGGACCCACCCTTTAATGCTGTTTTTCGTAAAGGAGTAAACCCCACGACCGAAAGCCTCCGCATACTAGGCGTCGGCCTTAGCGTGCCATGTTGACGGGTCGGTCTTGCTGAGTATTAGAATACTCGGGGTTTGTTCGTTACCTTTCAGGGAACGAGTCGTACTACCACGACTTGTATGGCAGCTTTCCGGAAGAGGAGCAATGTCCGGAGGAGGTTCCCTTCGGTGGGAACGTATCCCCACTCGGTGAAGAGGAAGGACCGTGATGTACGACGGGCTCGAGTACATCACGTTAATTGTTAAGAGGTCTTTTTTTGTATAACGAGTATAAGCTTCCGCTGAATACTCGTAGGACGTTAAACTTCAATAATGTTATATTTCCGCCGCACGAATATTTGTATTTCGAAAACCTGGTTGTATTATACCATGATGTATATATTCGGCTTGTATGAGATGATGTTTCGTTGTAACTCGCCTCGTCGAGTGTTCCTCTGTACCGATTCCTGGGTGTCCCGGAGGATGTCACACTTATCAATGAAAATAATGAGTGGCAATCAACTAGTGAACCGAGTATGATGAGTACCGGATGACACATTAGATGGTGACGATAATGAAATTTATGTTGATGTCGATGATAACAAGTGCTTTCTCTCTGTCTAGTGCTTAGTGTGGAAGTTAGTAAGGATGAACAATGGCAGAGACACAAACTTTTTCACACTTGTGGCATGATCAAGGATAAGTTATGTCAAATCATTGTTGATAATGGCAGCTGCAACAACATTGCAAGTCAATAATTGGTTGGGAGAATGGGTTTGAAATAGCGGCGTCATCTTGCTCCATATAAAATAGAATGGCTTATGGACAATGGTGCAATGCGTGTAAAACAATATTGTGAGTGTGCAATTCTCCATTAGAAAGTATCGTGATCAAGTAGAGTGTGATGTGGTTCTAGTGGAAGCATGCCAATTGCTTTCGAGCGGACCTTGGCTATATGATCGTGACGCTCAAATATGTGGTCATTCCAACAAAGTTGTTTTTATGTACAAAGGAGAGCGTACTTCTTTAGTTCCTCTAACACCGAGAGGAAATCATGATAGATGACATCAAAAGAAAACAACGAGAGAGTGAGAAACAGATTGAGTGCATCCAACACCCATAATGAGAACGAGAGCTCAATCCACATAAAACCCCACAAACACAAAAATCCATGCCAACATTAGAAAAGGAATTAGTGACAATGGTTAGGAAGGGAGATATAAAAGATGAGAGAACCTAATGCCATATTCTTTCTCGCTCTTGTGCAAAGACAATTTATTGTCAACTAACGACTTACCTTCTACTTTGCCTAGTGTTGTTTCGATATTTTACAGGAGTATGAAGATGTCCAATGAGATACCAGGTGGACTGCCACCAAAAGGAGGCATTGAACATCAAATTGATCTTGAATAGGAGCTCCCCTTCCAACCCGGCCACCATACCGCACAAACCCTAAAGAGACAAAGGAAATTCAACGCCAAATGTAAAAATTGTTTGACAAAGGGTATGTAAAGGAGAGCCTATCTCCTTGTGTTGTTTCGATTATTTCAAGATCGAAGAAAGTTGGCTCATGGCATATGTGTTGATTGTCATGCTATTAACAACATAACCACCTAGGCATCCCATACCTCGACTTGATGACATGCTTGATGAGCTTAGTGGAGCTATCATTTTTACAAAAATTGATTTGCGAAGTGGGTATCACCAAATACGAATGAAAGAGGGCGATGAATGGAAAACTGCTTCCGAGTACAAAATTTGGCTTGTATGTGTCGGGGGAAAGATTAGCGATGCCATGTGGCGCCATCCGGACCCACCTAACGGAGGATCAATCCCTAACCGTAGAGCCAGGTCAACGGTGAAAGCCGGGCCCACTCCCGTACGGCCACCACGGAGTGACAGGCTCGGTCTTGCTCGCCAAGCCGGGAGAGCCCCGCCTCGCACGACCTTGTCCTCCGAGCTCGGGAGGGTCCGGTCTCGCGCGACCTTCAAGCTCGATCGCCAACCACATTAACTACACCTGCCCCGGCACCCGCGTGGGCGCTCCTCTGCAATCATTGTCGCCGACTCACGCTCCATCCCCCCGCCACGACTACCTGCTCCAATCGGGGCACGTCGATGGGACATGCCGTCCTCGTAGCCCGACGGGGTCGGCGTGGACCGAAGACTCGGGACTCACCCATCATCATCCGACGTATGGTGGTACGGCTCCCCGTTTTACTCGTCGACGGGTGGAGCTCGGGGTCGGGCTCGAGCTGCCCTCCGCCCCGCACGACCTCCGCCGACAACCCCGAAGCTCGAAGGGCTACGCCCACGACCTCAACCTCCGGCCCACCATCAATGCACCGACAATAAAGGATCGGCATGGCTCGTACACTCCAACCACTCCGTCACGACGTCGCCCATGGCTCCGCCGGATGCGGAACACTCTACCCTCGCTTCCCCAACGTGACAAGCTACGGGAACGATGCGATGGCCGGTCAAGGCACTCAAGCATACGTCGGGACAAGGACCGACGGGACGGCACGGGTGCACGGATAAGCACACGGCCACTCTCTCTCCCTCCCTCCCTCTCTCTCTCTCATGTAACTCGAGCTCGACCCCTAGAGACTACAAAGGGGAGAGCCTCTCATTTATTCGACACGGACACAAGACACATGCTTTCACACACACTCGCCACCGGGACTTGGAGCACGCTCCTCTCCCACCTCCTCTCGTACGTCATTGCTTGTTTGACGCAAGGAACACGAGCGCCGCAACACCCCCAGCTCGACGTAGGGTGCTTTCCCGAACCAGCCTAAACCTTTCGTGTCGTCCCTTGTGTACCATCCAGCCTAAAACGCGCATCCTCGGAACAAAATTCTACTAGCCGGTGGTTCGAACACCGACGGTTGGCGCACTGAGTAGGAGAAATTGAGCGTTTTCGCCTTTTTTCACTCATGGCGCGGATGGCCGGTTCAGCGTTCTCTTTCTAGGCCCCTGGCACTACGGTGCGCTTCGGGAGTCGGGACTTCGTTGTAACAACCCTAACAAATCAAAGTGCATGTTCATGTCATTTATCATCATGTCATCATATGCATTTGGGAAAAGATTTAATTTTTGTGAAGAAATGCACATCAAATAACAACGTTAACCTAAGTTAAAACTAAGGTCTTAAAAGAAGAAATTAAATAAAAGCAAATTATGGTGTTTAACATTTTCTATTGTTTAAACACAAAAGTAAATAATTTTTGAAGTTGCTACCAATTTATTTTTATTTTGTAAAAATGCCTACAAGAAATAATGAAAGTTCTCTTTTTAATTTAAACATGAATTTTTAATCTGAAAAATATTTGGAATTGGAACTTGGACCTAAAAAGAAAAGTGCTTAAAATGTTTTCATTTCCATCCCTGTATTTTTCGTGGAATTTTTCGAGTGCTAGAAGTGCTATTTTCAATTAAACAAAGACTCGAGGGTGTTTTTGTAAAATGACCGAAGCCCACAACTCAATCTCTTCTTCCTCTCTCTGTTCGAACCGCCTCCCGCACCGCCTTTCCTCCACGCTCGCGCTAGCCGGCACAGCCGCGCGCCTCTCCTCTCCTGCTGCCACGCAGCGGCCTCGACGCCAACTCAACCCGTCACTCGCCCGGATAAAAGCTTCAGCCCGCGCTCGTTCTTCCTCTCCCTCTCCGAGCTCACACCCGAAGCACCCGGTCCGCCCCTCCCTTTCCCACGCCGCCCGGCCGCCTCAAGCCGTTCCCCGACGAGCCACCACCCCCAATCGCTGTGCCCTTCTCTCCCGAAGCTCACCATGGCTTCCAATCAAGCTCCCCGCACTAGAGCCCGAGATCGAGGCGTTTTCCGCCTCGGAGGTCACCACCGGCGATCATGGCCGTTCGTCCAAATTCTCCATCCTAGGTGAGTCATTCCGTCTTTTCTCTTTTCCCGAGTGTGCACAACTTGTTCCTCTACTCCTCGGTTCGCTCATGGATGAGTTTGGTGCACAGGTCACGAGTATTTTGGTCTTCTTCTCTAATTCGGTAGCCGCCGTCTACACCCCACCGTCGACCGCAACCGCCCGGCCATTTCCAAGCCGACTCCTCCCTATGTCGTCGTTGCTCATCTACTAGTGATGCTTACAGTAGCGTCCTTCCAAATTTTTGGGCACCACGATAGGCGCCACGCCTTGCCGGAGCTCCGTCCAAATCGCATCTCGCCGCCGGCCATGTCCGGTGAGCCCTAGCGGAGCTAGCCCCCTCAACGGATGCGCCGTGTCCGGTAGTCGGGGTAGGGATGGTCGCGGCGAGCTGGAACCATTCTCCGGCCAACGCCGGCCACCGCACCGCCGCTCCTAGCGACCCGGCGGCGCCACGGCACTGAGCCACACGGCTCGGATCCCGTGTGGCCATGCCGGATTTGGTGTGGCAACTCCGTGCCCCCTGGTGTGGCACGGAACTATTATCAATCTTCCAAAAAAATCGTAGAAAATTCAGGAAAACTCGGAAAAATGTCAAACAAAGTTCTTTAGATTCATAAAATTATTCTATATTTATTTATGAATTCAAATACCTATTTTGAGAAATTATAATTTCATAATTTAATTAAGTCCTTTTCTTTAGTGAAAATAACCTATTATTTTATGCTAATTATTATTTGTTTTTGAAAAATAAATTCCTTTAAAAATTAGAGATACTATGAGACGAAAGTGTTTGTGAAAACTGTTTTCCAAAATTCAACTTAAACACCGTCATTTCATGTGATCACAAATTAATAGCTTAAGTGTTATCACATGTCGTTAAGCACTTGTTATTGTTGTTTAAAAAAAACATGATTAATTATTAATGGATGAACCTGGTTAATTATTAATTAATGAACATGATTAATGATTAATTTTAAGTAATGACCTTGGTTAAGCAATAATTAATGAGCATGATCAACTATTACTTATTGCTTAACGAACATGATTAATTGTTAATTACTAAATGCAAAGTAATGATTAATGGCTAATTAACGACCTTGGTTAATTCAATCATTGCACATCATCTCATGTACATTCATGCATGCATGATCGTTGATTCGCGACGTATTGTTGGTCGACCTAGGTCCGGCGTGATTAAGGTTCAGTCCGAGGTCGAGAAAGGAGACGGAAGCTTCGAAGTCGACCAGACACATCGAGAAGCTAACCCCGACTCGAATCAAGGCAAGCCCGGTGCATCCCACCTATGTTTTTAAAGTCTTTTCTTTTATCACAGTAATTGTTAGGAATTTATTTTTCAAAAACAAATAATAATTAGCATAAAATAATAGGTTATATTAACTAAAGAAAGGTAATTAAACTATGAAATTATAATTTCTCAAAATAGGTATTTGAATTCATAAATAAATAGAGAATAATTTTATGAATCTAATGAACTTTGGTTGACATTTTTCTGATTTTTCCTGAATTTTCTACGATTTTTGGAAGATTGATAATAGTTACGTGCCACACCGAGGGCACAGAGTTGTCACACCAAATCCGGCATGGCCACACGGGATCCGGGCCGTGTGGCTCATGGCTGTGGCGCCGCCGGGTCGCCAGAGCGGCGGTGCGGTGGCCGGCGTTGGCCGGAGAATGGTTCCAGCTCGCCGCGACCATCCCTACCCCGACTACTCGGACACGGCGCATCCGTTGAGGGGGCTAGCTCGTCGGGGCTCACCGGACATGGCCGGCGGCGAGATGCGATTTGGGCGGAGCTCCGGCAAGGCGTGGCGCCTACTGTGGTGCCCAAAAATTTGGAAGGACGCTACTGTAAGCATCACTAGTAGATGAGCAACGACGGCATAGGGAGGAGTCGGCTTGGAAATGGCCGGCGGTTGCGTCGACGTGGGGTGTAGACGGCGACTACGGAATTAGAGAAGAAGACCAAAATACACGTGACTCGTGCACCAAACTCATCCATGAGCGAACCGAGGAGTAGAGGAACAAGTTGTGCACACTCGGAAAAGAGAAAAGACGGAATGACTCACCTAGGATGGAGAATTTTGACGAACGGCCATGATCGCCGGTGGTGACCTCCGAGGAGGAAAACGCCTCGATCTCGGGCTCTCTGCGGGAGAGCTTGATTGGAAGCCATGGTGAGCTTCGGGAGAGAAGGGCGCAGCGATTGGGGGTGGTGGCTCGTCGGGGAACGGCTTGAGGCGGCCGGCGGCGTGGGAAAGGGAGGGCGGACCGGTGCTTCGGTGTGAGCTCGAGAGAGAGAGGAAGAACGAGCGCGGTCGAAGCTTTATCCGGCGAGTGACGGGTTGAGGTGGCGTCGAGGCCGCTGCGTGGCAGCAGAGAGGAGGGCGCGCGGCTGTGCCGGCCAGCGCGGCGTGGAGGGAAGGCGGTGCGGGAGGCGGTTCGAACACGAGAGGAAGAAGAGATTGAGTTGTGGGCTTCGGTCGTTTTACAAAAACACCCTCGGGTCTTTGTTTAATTGAAAATCGCACTTCTAGCACTCGAAAAATTCCATGAAAAATACAGGGATGGAAATGAAAACATTTTAAGCACTTTTCTTTTTAGGTCCAAGTTCCAATTCCAAATATTTTTCAGATTAAAAATTCGTGTTTAAATTAAAAAGAGAACTTTCATTATTTCTTGTAGGCATTTTTACAAAATAAAATAAATTGGTAGCAACTTCAGAAATTATTTACTTTTGTGTTTAAACAATAGAAAATGTTAAACACTATAATTTGCTTTTATTTAATTACTTCTTTTAAGTCCTTAGTTTTAACTTAGGTTAAGTTGTTATTTTATGTGCATTTCTTCACAAAAATTAAATCTTTTTCCAAATGCACATGATGACATGATGATAAATGACATGAAATGCATGTTTATTCATTAGGGTTGTTACACTTCGCTCCAACAAGATGCTAGAGATCGAGAACGCTCGCTTGAAAGCTGAACTAGTCGAAGCCTTAGAAGCAGCGAAATCAGCACAAGCGGACAAAGAGAGCGCCCGAAGACTGCCCAAGAGTCCGCCCTACTTGCTCTCCGGGCCAAAGATCGCGAGATTCAGCGTTTACTGAAAATTGAAGCCAAGCCGAGAGAATCCAACACAAGCATCAAGGGAAGATTCGAGCTGCCGAGATCGAGCACGAGCGTAAGTCGCACCTTTTTTGTTTATGTCATCTTTTGAAAATACCGGTCTTCAGCAATATCCCGGTCTTAAATTTGTACTTGTTGTTTCAGAACTTACTGCAGGCACGGTGCGTACTCGGAGTATCTTAATGGCGGTCAAACTATTGACCCCAACGAGATAGACCTTGAGTCCGCCATCCGGGCAATCCCAAGAAGAATCCGAGAACATTCAAGGATGGTTGCTGCTTCGAGGAGGAGGACACATCGCCGCTATAATCTAGTCTTGGACTCCGGTCGAAGAATGTGATTTCAACTTTATCGGGGATGGCGCCCACCCTAATACTATCGAAGACCGGTTCAATGAGCTGAAGAACTCACTCATTGGCACCGTTTCGGAGTTGGTGAAAGATGTTCCTCTTGATCCAACGGGCGTCCCTCTCAACGTAGCGCCAGCAGCTTTTGCCCTGGACCAAGATGCTCAAGATGCAGCAAGCGCCGCAAGATAGACAATTGAAAATGCCTTCGAAGATCTTGACAGGGATTTACCGAGTATCCTCTTCCGATTCGAGGAAACGCTGGATGATAGACTCTAGGAAAATCCTAAGACTCGGTGACACCGGTACTTCCAGCGGTCCTGCTTAGTAAAATTTGTAATAGAACCACATGGCTTTTGTAATCAAACATCTTTGAGCATCACGTTGTTTATATTATTTGAAATACCGGTTGCTTTTCTTTTCTATATGAATACTGGTTTTACTATCATACTTACTAACTTATTTACTTAAGACATGATGGTTATTTCAACTACATAATTATGATCCAATTCGGCTCTCAATCAAGCACAGATTACAATTCATAATTATAGCTTACTTTAACAAGATCATGTAACATAAGCAAAAAGCTAGTTTGTAGGATTGTAAGATTTCACAGATTGTCCTTAACACAACAGCCTACCAATCAAGTATTCATAAGAAAGAATGCTATACAATATCCTTTCCTGAATATACCAGTTTTAAACTAAAATTTAAATAGACCGCTCTTATCACAGCAATCCGTCAGCTAAATGACTGGTCTTATTATTCAAGAATAGCAAAATATCATAGACTGCTCTTATCATAGCAGAATAGCAAAGTATCACAGATTGCTTTTAACATAGCAGAATAGCAAAATATCACGAGACTACTCTTAACATAGCGAGAATAGCAAAGTATCACTGATCGCTCTTAATATAGCGAGAATAGCTAAATATCACAGATCGCTCTTAACATAACGAGCCCCTTGGCTCAATAATTTAATTCAAAATTAAAGTATGGAGACACAAAAAACAAACACATCATCATTAGATTACTTTATTATAATATGAAAAACTTTACAATAAATACTCTTAAGTATAAAAACGACGAAGCTGATCAATATTCCAAGAATTTGGAATCTCTTCTTCCTCCAGGGTCATAAGCCTATAAGCCCCTGGTCCGGAGACCGATTTAACCAAAAAAGGTCCTTCCCGGATCGGTGACAACTTATGCCTATTCTTGTTAGACTGAATCTTCCGAAGAACCAAGTCTCCTACTTGGAACTCCCGTGCGCGAACATTACGATCATGATAGCGACGCAATCCCGATGATATTTAGCAGCTTGAATCGGAGCTTGATCCCTCAATTCTTCCGCAGACAACCAGTTCAACTCGACGTTGATCATCATATTTTTCTTCATCATAATATCGTACCCGAGCCGACACCATATTCACTTCGTAGGTAGCATGGCTTCGGATCCATACACCAAAGAAAAAGGAGACCGTCCTGTAGCTCTGCTGACATTAGTACGCAGCCCCCAAAGCACCCAGGGCAATTCCTTAACCCACTTTCCTGCATATGGCTTCAATCGGTCAAAAATCCTTGGTTTAAGACCGGTCAAAATCATTCCATTAGCTCGTTCCACTTGTCCATTGCTTTGCGGGTGTGCCACCGACGCATATTGTACCTTGATCCCTAAACTCTCAAGCATAGTCCTTGAAGAGCTCCGAAGTGAATTGAGGCCCATTATCGGTAATAATACTATATGGGACCCCAAAACGTACAAAGATATTCTGCAAAAACTTGATTGCGCGAGCTGTAGTTGTACTAGTAATCGCTTCAGCCTCAATCCACTTGGAGAACTTGTCTACCGCCACGAAAATATGCGTAAATCCTCCCGGCGCCCGCTTAAAAGGTCCAACTATATCCAGCCCCCAAGTAGAAAAAGGCCAAGTCATTGGGATCAATTGCAACTCTTGAGCCGGAGTATGAGGTCTGTCTTGCAAAAAGCCGACATCCTTGGCAATTCTTAACCACTCTATGCGCATCATCCGTCGTTGTAGGCCAATAAAATCCTTGTCTGAATACCTTTCCAACTAATGTCTTTGAAGAAGCATGATTTCCGCAAATTCTCTTGTGTACGTCTTCAAGCAATTGAATGCCATTAGAAACCGATACACATTTCATCAAAATATTAACTCCGCGCTTATATAATTCTCCTTCGAGAATTAAATAACTACGGGCTCGAACTTCCAATCTCTGCTTCTCCACTTTATCTTCCGGAGTTTTACCAGATTGCGGATAGTCAAGATACGGAGTATGCCAATCGGAATCAATAATCATAACATCCAATGGCTGAATATCGTCAACATTGGACTCGCTTGCTATCTTCTCTCGGTAAGACCGCCTCATCGACTGGTCCTTCAATACTGCTTTCTCCTCCCGACTCTTTAAGACCGATTCATCCATAATCTCCGTAATAGTAGCTTTACGCTCCATCTTTATAGATGGTTTATCCAATACTTGAAGAAAGACACCAGGAGGAACCGCTCGTCGTGAAGACCCCAGTCTAGCTAACTCATCCGCAGCAGAATTATTTCCGCGCAGTATATGAGAAAATTGCAAACCATCAAATTTGTCTTCAAGTTTCCGAACCTCTTGACGGTAAGCAATCATATGATCATCATGAGCATCCCACACCTTGTTAACTTGACTTATCACCAACATTGAATCACCATAAATGTCCAACCGACGGACTCCTAGCGAAACGGCTACTCTAAGCCCATGAAGCAAAGCTTCATACTCCGCCGTATTGTTGGAAGCTCGAAAATGCATTTGTAACACATATCCGAGTGGTTCCTTTTGCGGGGTGAGAAGTACCACCCCAGCCCCGCACTCGAAAGCTGCAGGGACCCATCAAAGAACATCTCCCAATACTCCAATGCTTGAATCTCTCGCGGCACTTGTGTCTCCAGCCATTCGTTATGAAATCAGCTAATGCTTGTCCCTTAATAGCCGTTCGCGAAGAAAACGTAATTTCATATCGGCCAAGTTGTATAGCCCACTTAGCAACTTGGCCAATCGCTGCTCGGTTTCGGACAATATCTCCAATGGTGAACCCAGTCTTAACCTCAATAGGATGCGCTTGGAAATAATGCTTCAGCTTCCGAGAAGTTATCACTATAGAACTTCACTTACAAAATAGACCGAATGTTGCATAATTGCAACTGTCCTTCCTCCTTCCGATCAACCGCGGAACCGTGCTCACAACATGGGTTGTTGCGGAGATATATAACCGAATAACCTCATCGGGCTCGACGGCACCAATACCGGAGGGTTGCTAAGGTACTCTTTAAGTTGATCGAGCGCATCTTGTGCTTCATCGGTCCACTCAAACTTATCTTGCTTTTTGAGTAACTTAAAGAATGGAAGTCCACGTATTCCCGGTCTTGAGATGAAACGGCTAAGAGCTGCCATACTGCTCGTCAACTTCGGACGTCCTTCAAGCAACTCGGGGTTGCATGTTAACAATTGTCCGAATTTTTTCCGGATTAGCTTCAATGCCTCTCCACGATACCAAATAACCCGGTAGCTTCCCGGAACGAACTCTAAACACACACTTTCCAGGGTTTAACTTCATGGAAAAATTCCGTAGATTATCGAAGGTTTCTCGCCGAGTCGAGAGAAGATCTTCGGTTTTCGAGATTTGACCACTATATCATCAACATAAGCTTCTGCGTTCCTTCCTAATTGCGAATCCAAGCAACGTTGTATGCCGCGCCGATACGTAGCTCCGGCATTTTTCAGTCCAAATGGCATAGTTGTGTAGCAGTATGCTCGAGTGCTGATAAACACGGTCTTTATCTCGATCTTCAACCCTCGACGGTATTTGATGATACCCTGAATAAGCATCAAGGAAACTAAGACGCTCGCAGCCAGCGAGTCAAATCAACAACTTGGTCAATTCGAGGCAGCGCGAAAGGGTCTTTGGGGCAAGCTTTGTTGAGATCGGTATAATCAACGCACATTCTTAATTCTTTAGTATTCTTTTTTGGTACAAGGACCGGATTGGCAAGCCAATCTGGATGATACACCTCCCTAAAGAACTTAGCTGCTAACAACCTAGTTATCTCCTTCTTAATGGCCTCCTTGCGGTCTTGAGCAAACCTCCGGAGCTTCGTTTCACCGGCTTCGCATCGGGACGCACTAACGGTGCGTGCTCAATCTTCTCCCTATGAACACCCGGCATGTCGGAAGGCTGCCATGCGAAGATATCCCTATTTTCCTAGAGGAAAAGAACGAGCGCGCTTTCCTATTTATCCCCCAAGTCAGCCCCGATATGGGTGACCTTGGAGGGGTCCGACTCATCAAGCTGGATAGTCTTGGAAACCACCGCATCGGCTTTCAATTTCTCCTTTGCAATCTTTTTGACTGGAACTTCATCTTCTAATCTTGCCTGGGCTTCCAAAGCTTCAGCTGCTTCCCGATCTCTCGTCGTTCAACTTCGAATTGGCCCGAGAGGCCAACTCGTGCTATGTACCTCACAAGCATAAGCGGTCTTGATATTACCCCGGAACGACAGGACCCTATTTGGCCTAGGCATCTTCAACATCAGATATTGATAATTTGGGATGGCCATAAATTTCACCGAGCCGGTCTTCCGAGAATAGCATGATACGCCGAGTCTATGTCAGCCACCTGGAAGATGATATTCTCCCTCCTGTAATTCTCCTTTGTCCCAAAAGTCACCGGTAAAGAAATCTGCCCCAATGGGTAACTATTCCGTCCGGGTATTATACCATAAAACGGTGAAACACTGCGCTTCGGATCAGCTACGGAAAGGCCGAGCTGCGGCGAGTTTTAGCAAACAAGATATCCGGGCAGCTCCCTCCATCAATGAAAGTTCTCTTCGATCGCACCTTTTGAACAATGGGGGCCGGGATGAGTGGATATTTACTAGCCTTTGGTAGTACCTCCGGATGATCCGCCCTGCTGATTGTAATGGGGACCTCGGACCACCGGAGATACTCGGGAGTAGCGGGAGCAACGGCGTTAACCTCCGGAACGCCAATTTTTGCTTCCGCTTCGACTCATATGCGATCGAGCCTCCATAGATCATGTTCACCTCTCGAGCTGGTTCTTGAAAACCTTCGTCATCCTCATTGTCTTCGCGATCCTTATCCTTACCCTTGTCATCCTTCCGATTCCCGTAGGCGGACTAGGGTGCAACCTTCAAGGCAAGCCGAGCAAATGGCCTTAACAGGAAGCACTCCTTAGCTTTATGATTCCCGTTATGGATCATGCAAGGGCCATCCGGAAGTGTTTCAAACGACAATCGTTCTCTTGGACCTCTCTTAGGAGGTGCCGGCCGATCTCCTCCATGAGATTGGTCGACAGCTGCAACAAGGTGATCAGCCTTGCGCTTCTTGTCGTTCTTGGATCCAGACTGGTTGCCCTTGTCATGCTTCGGTTCCTTCCCTTTGTTCCCGCGCAAATTGACTACATTCGATTCTCCAGCGAGCATAATTGTCTGCTATCTTGAAGCACTCTCACGCCGTCATGGTGAGGTTTCGATTTCGCCTTCCAATCTTGTGAACTAATGCTTCACTTCGGACGCCGACTTGAAATGCAGCAATTACTTGCTAATCGGGGACATTGGGGATTAAGGCCTTCTTATTGCAGAATCGCCTCATGAAATCGGTGAGGGTCTCGTCGGGCTTCCGCTTCGACCTATTGAGGTCGAAGTAATTCCCCGGCTTCTCACAAGTCGCTCGGAAGTTTTCTACGAACTTTTTAGTGAGGTCTCCCCAAGAAGAGATGGATCTCTCGGGCAGGGATTGCAACCATAAGCGTCCAGCCTGCTCCATGCACATCGGTAGATAATTAGCTAGCACGAACGTGTCTCCTCCTGCTGACCGAATAGCGGTGGTGTACATACGAAGCCACTCAGCTGGAGGTGCCTTGCCATCATACTTGTCAATCGCCCCGGGCTTAAATCTGTGACATCCCCTCCGGGACACCCGGGAATCGGTACAGAGGAACACTCGACGAAGCGAGTTACAACAGAAACATCGTCTCATACAAGCCACAATATATACATCATGGTATAATACAACCAGGTTTTTGAAATACAAACATTCGTGCAGCGGAAATATAACATTATTGAAGTTTAACATCCTACGAGTATTCAGCGGAAGCTTGTACTATTATACAACAAAAGACCTCTCAACGATTAACGTGATGTACTCGAGCCCGTCGTACATCACGATCCATCCTCTTCACGGAGTGGGGATACGTTCCCACCGAAGGGAACCTCCCTCCGGGCATTGCTCCTCCTCCGGAAAACTGCCATACAAGTCGTGGTAGTACGACTCGTTCCCGAAAGGTACGAACAAACCGTGAGTATTCTAATACTCGACAAGACCGACCCGTCAACATGGCACGCTAAGGCCGACGCCTAGTATGCAAAGGCTTTCACGGCTGTGGGGTTTACTCCTTTGCGAAAAAAAGCATTAAAGGGTGGATCCTTACTTTCAATATTTTAGCTCAATATTAAGTTCATTAGCCTTGACATTTGCAGCCTATCCCTATTGCAATCATGTTTGCAAGACAAGATAAAATAAATTATTTATCCTTTCATCTCTCATCTTCATCTTCCATAATTTACTACGATGTGACGAGCTAAACAAGCGGTACTCATTACTGCGAGGGACAGACGATCCGAATCGATTTTTATACCAGCTGTCAAAACCCGACTACACAACGTATACGCATCACACCGATCGTATACGACAACCTTTCCCGCTAGCACCTGGCGGACGACTAGCCATTTCCAACTCCCCGGAAGTATGGCGACGCCACGACTTCCCTCGTGGTCAACCCATCTCCCTCCCGTGAGACTATCCTCTCACCGACGACCGATAAAAGAGAGCCGGCTACGCTACATCTCCGGGGCGATAGGGTACATCAGCTTGCTGGGCCCATGATACCAGCATGTAGTACGGTTCGTTCAAACTTGTTCAACTAAGCCGACAACGGTACGGTCCTTGACCGACTCGGACAGGGCTACCACCTTGCAAGACCTCATCTCCGTCTTGCCCTTTCTCCTACGTGGCCCGTCCGGTCTCACTTTCATTAACACTCTCTTCATCTTAGTGTCACACAAAAACCCTTAAAGCCTCCATGCTTTAAGATTCCTAAAACATCTACCGTTGCGACTATGTATTAAGCCTAGCTTCTATTGAGCTACCTGTACCGAGTATAGAATAAACAAACGGAAACCTACCATAATGCAACTAGGGTATCAATCATTTCTGAACACCTAATGCATAAACATACTGTACTATGTGATAAAATAAAATATTTAAAAACATAGGTAGGATGCACCGGGGCTTGCCTTGATACTGTTCGGAGTTAGCTTCCTCGCGGTCGGGTCGACTTCGAGATTCCCGCCTCTGACTCGACCTCGGTGGAACCTCGATCACTTCGAACTTAGTCGACCAGACAATGCGTTGCGAATCACAATTATGTATGCATGAATGCGCATGATAAACTTATGCAAAGTTTATTAATTAATTTCAGTAATTAATAATTAAAGATTAAAGCTTAATCACCTTAGTTAATTAATAAATTAAGGATAAGCACGTTCATTAAGCAACAATTAACCACGGATTATGTTGATTAACAAATGTTTAATCAAGGTCATTAAGTATTAATTACTTCTGTTCCTAATTACTTAGGTTTAACATTTAACAATTATTCTCGGTTTATTACGCAATAAATAAATTATTCTATAAAGGACATGTGATAAAAAGCTATTAGATTGGGATCACATGAAATAATAGAGTTTAAGTTTAATTTTGGAAAATAATTTTCATAATAACTTTCGTCTGCAAGTATCTCCTTCATCTACTCAAACTATTTTTCTTCATTAAACATTTTATTAACATAAAATAATAACCTTTCTTTAAACAAAGAAAGTAATCAAATACTATTTACAAAATAAATTTACTCAAAATAGATATTTTATTTCACAAATAAATAGATCTTATTTTTCTGAGTCGAACAAACTTGGTTTGACATTTTTCTGAATTTTAAGGAATTTTCAACGAATTTTTGAAATTTGAATTTGATTACTGTGCCACACGGAAGGCCACGGGGTTAACCGCACGCGATCCCCACGTGGCCACACGCGATCCCACCCGCGTGTGGCCCGCGGTGTGGCTTCGCCGCGGCGGCGGGTCAGCGGCGGCGCAACGGCCGGAGTTGGCCTGCGATGCTTCAAAGCTCGCCGCGTGACCACCAAAATGCCCTACGGCGCATGGCGAACACGAGGGTGCAAACGCGCTCACATGAGCTCGACCCTAGCTACACCGGCGGCGAGATGCGGCCATGGCGAATCTCCGGCGATGGCGTGAACTCACCACGAGTGCACCAAATTTGGGGAAAGACCTACGACACGCACTACGGAGCATGCGCAAGCTGGTCACGGGATCAAAGAGACATGAGCAAGCTCGAAAAGGTGTGCTCACCGTGGAGGTGGCGGACGACGGCAGACCGGAGCTTGCGAAGAACGGCGATTCCTTGGCACTCGCATGAAACATGCTATGGTAAGTGCACGGAAGCGTAGAGGAGCCTCTTGCGCACCTCAAGGAAGAGAAAAGAAGACCAATCACTCACCGTCGCAGTTCCATTTGAAGGAACGGTGGGAGAACGTCGGTGGGAGCCCGATGAGGGAAAACGGCCTCGCCTCGTCGGAGTGAAGGTGCTCAAGGTGATTGCTCGGGTCGTGGAGCTTCGCAAGGTCCCGGCGGAGCTCTAGGTAGCGGTGGTTTGGATGGCAAAGCACCGGAGCGGCTCGGCGTCGTGCTCCGAGAGGAGAGCGGCAATGGCGGGAGAGAAAAGAGAAGGGAGAAGCTCGGCGGGGGGGGGGTTCTTATCTCCTGGAGAGGCGGTAAGGGGAGGCAACCGAGCCGGCGAGCTGCGTGGCTCCAAGCTGCTGCGTGCCCTAGAGGCGTGGCGCCCGGCCGGAGAGGCGGTGCGGCCGCGGGCGCCGCCGAGGCGCGGTGAGAGAGAGAGAGAGAGAAGAGAGAATGGCAGCTGGGCCGGTCTCGGTAATTTTGCAAAAACACCCCCGAGCTTTTGGTAAATTAAAAAGCAACCTTCCGGTGCTCCAAAAATTCCCAAATTTTTCAGGGGTTTAAATGAAAACATTTTGGACATTTTTCCTATGAAGTCCAGGGTAAAACTCCAAATCATTTTTGGATTAAAAATTCATAGTTAAATTAATAAAAGAAGCTTTGTTTATTTCTTGTAAATATTTTTACGAGACAAAATAATTTCAGGAATTTTTCATAAATCTTTATTTATGATATTTGAGCCAAAGAAAATATTAAACAAGAATTTTCTGCTTATTTTATTTCTTTTTAACACTTCCTTTCTTCTTTATCCATTTTGTTATTTTATGTGTTTATTATTAACACAAAATTTGATATCTTCAAAAATGCAACAATGTGATGACATGCTCATGATGACATGAAATGCATTATTTTCTGAGAGTTGTTACAGCCCTCCCCTTACAGGAATCTCGTCTCGAGATTCACGATCGAAACGACTAGGCGATAGTGCTAAAGAACTCGGGGTAGTTTGATCGAAGAAACTCTTCTTGTTTCCAAGTAGCTTCAGCTTCCGAGTGATTACTCCATTGGACCTTTTAGAACTTGATAGTCCGATGATGAGTCACTCTATCCTTGGTGTCGAGAACTTTAACCGGTCGTTCGTCGTATGTCAAGTCCGTCATGAATCTGTTCCACTTCAGTTGTCGGTATATCCATTGGTGGTTTTAAACATTTCTTCAGTTGAGACACATGAAATATGTTATGGATACCTGTCAAGTGTGAGGGCAATTCCGGACGATACGCCACGACCCCACATCTTTTCAAAATTGGAAAAGGTCCAATGTATCGCGGTGCTAACTTGCCCTTGATTCCAAACCTTTGAACACCTTTGGTAGGAGATATTCGAAGATAGACTTGATCTCCAACCTTGAATACTAACTCTCGACGTCTTTTATCGGCATAGCCGATCTGTCGAGATTTAGCCCTCTTAAGATTCTCGCTGGATGAGACGCACTTGTTCTTCTCGCCTCTCTTACTAGATCTGGTCCGAAGATTACTCTTTCACCACTCTCGGACCGATTCAAGAGTGTACGGCAACTACGTCCATATAAAGCTTGGAACGGTGACATTCCGGCACTCTCTTGATAGCTGTTGTTGTAGGAAAACTCTGCCAACGGTAAACATTTCTCCCAATCTTTACCATAGGTCAAGGCACATGCTCGGAGCATATCCTCGAGATATTGATTTATCCTTTCCGTCTCGTCCATCTGTTTGAGGATGATATGCTCGAGCTTCGTATCAATCTTGTCCCCAATGATTCATGCAATTGCTCCCAAAATCTGGAGACAAACTGCGTTCCTCTGTCCGATATAATGGTTTTCGGCACTCCACGTAAACAGAGAATACGAGCAATGTATAGCTCGCATATTTCTCGGCGAGTGTATCGAGTATGTACGGATATGAAATGAGCTGACTTCGTTAACTCTGTCCACAATAACCCGATTGAGTCATGCTTTCGTGGGCTTAGTGGTAACCCAAGGATAAAATCCATGCTGATGTCTTCCCACTTCCATTCGGGAATATTCAAAGGTTGTAAGGGTCCTGCTTGCTTCAAGTGCTTAGCTTTGACTCGCCGACGGATATCACATTCATTGACATACTTGGCGATTTCTCGCTTCATGCGTGTCCACCAAAATCTTTGCTTTAGATCTTGATACATCTTATTGGTTCCGGGGTGAATAGAATATTTGGACATATGAGCTTCATCCATTATCTTCTTGCGAAGTGGTGGATCTTTTGGTACTACCAATCGATTCTTGAACCAAATAACTCTTTCGTTATCTTCTCCGAAGCACTTGACTTCGCCTTTCTTGAGTCGCCTTCTTATATGTCCCATACCAACACTTTTCTGTTGAGTTGTTATCACTTCTTGACGAAGAGTAGGGATAAGAGCCAGATTTGTCAATGCTCCATACGGAACAATCCGAAGATTTGGCTCATCACTTTCGGGTGAAGGTGCTTGAGTCATGAGTTGAGTCGTGAGATTATTGCGGTGAACCTTGCGACTTAAAGCATCGGCTACTACGTTTGCCTTGCCCGGGTGATAGTGAATTTCTAGCTCATAATCCTTTATTAACTCCAGCCATCTTCGTTGGCGCATGTTCGGATCTGCTTGGGTGAAAATGTACTTAAGACTCTTATGGTCGGTGTATAAATGTACCAAGTTATCCAAGAGGTAGTGCCTCCAACCTTTCAATGCAAGTACCACTGCGGCTAGTTCCAGATCATGTGTAGGATAGTGCTCTTCATGACGCCTTAGTTGTCGAGACGAATAGGCAATCACTCGTCCTTCCTGCATTAGAACACATCCAAGTCCTGTTCTCGATGCATCACGAGTACACATCGAAAGGCTTTGTCGGATCCGGTTGAGCGAGTCATTGGAGCTGTTGTCGACAATTTCCTTAATATTCGAAAAGCTTCTTCACATTCTTTGCTCCATACATACTTCTTATCCTTTTCCAATAGTTTAGTCATTGGCTTGGCGATCTTCGAGAAGTTGGGAATAAATCTTACGTAGTAACCAGCCAATCCTAAGAAACTTCGAATTTGCGAAACCGACTTCGGCGGCTCCCAATCCGAGTACTTCTTGAACCTTGCCGGGATCAACTACCACTCCTTCGGCTGATATCACATGATCGAGGAACGGCACTTCGTTCAGCCAAAACTCACGCTTCTAAACTTAGCATATAGTCGATGATCCACGAGCCTTTGCAACACAACTCGTAAGTGATCGGCATGTTCCTTTTCGACTTAGAGTAGATCAAGATGTCGTCAATGAATACCACGACAAACTTGTCCAACTCGGGCATGAGCACAGAATTCATGAGGTACGTGAAGTGTGCTTGGTGCATTAGTCAATCCAAAAGACATTACCGGATACTCATAAAGTCCATATCTTGTGGAGAATGCGGTCTTCGGTATGTCTTCGACTCTTATTTTAATCTGGTGATATCCTGAGCGAAGATCTATCTTGGAAAAGACTTTGGCTCCCATCGGTTGGTCAAACAAGATATCAATCCTCGGAAGAGGGTACTTGTTCTTGATGGTGACCGAATTCGGAGGTCTATAATCCACACATAGCCTCGGTGTCTTGTCTTTCTTCTTCACGAACAAGGTTGGGCATCCCCATGAGGAACTTGGTCGTATATACCCTTTGTCCAATAACTCCTTTAGTTGCACCTTCAACTCTGCTAGCTCATTTGGCGGCATCCGATACGGCCTTCTTGATATTGGTGTTGTTCGGGTTGTAATTCTATTTTAAACTCTACCGCTCCGTACGGCGGTAGTCCCGATAAGTTATCCGGAAAGACATCCGGGTACTCACGGACTATGGGTATATCTTCCGGACTCTTACCTACCACCTTATTAACCATTGGCGGTGTAGCTCGGGGAGAAGTTAAGAGTAAGCAATCTCGACCATGAACTGGAGAGTTCGGATATACGGCTCGAGATGCTATATCCAATACTGCCTTATGGAAATCCATCCATTGCATGCCAATAATTGCATCTAACCCTTGCCCATCCAAGTATGATTAACGAAGTGGAATAAATCTTGCTACCCAATCTTAATGGCATCTTGGCAGCTTCTTCATTAGTAAGAATTTTACCCCCAGGTGTTGAGATAATATGTGTCCATGTCAACTTAGATGGTGTTATGCAATGCTTAGCAATGTATGACTTGCTGATAAAATTATGCGTAGCTCCCGAATCAAATAAAACCATAGCAGGATGATCAGCGATAGAAAACATACCCGCTAAGATTTGTCCTCCTTCGGGTAGCTCCTCGGCCGTAGTAAAGTTGGCACGGCCGATCTTCACTTGGGTATTCTTGGCTGGTGCCTTTGGTTGATTCTGCGGCTGTCCTTGGGGTCTTGGTGCATATGGTGCCTTCGAGGGTATGGACAACTGCGGTAATAATGTCCTGGACGACCATAATTGAAACATGGTGGTCCATTCTGCTGCGGTGCTTGACTCACCGGTCCGGGATTCCGATTATTCTGCTGCTGGTAGGGCGGACGATATCGATTCAACCGTTGTTGCTTGAGATTACTGGGGTGGTCGAGACTGCCGGTAGAAATTTGGACGAGAGGGCGTGTGCTGATAACGCCGACCTGACGGTGCGGTGTAGACCAGCCTATACTTTGATGGTCCGCCACTTCCTTGTCCGAGTAGCCGGCCTCTTCTTGTTCTTCTCCGTCCGATGCGGACGGATGGAATCTTCCAACGCGACAGCGTCACTCACAAAGTCGGTGAAGGCTGTCGGTCTTGTTCAGCACCAAGCGAGGCCGAAGCTTGGTACTCATTCCCTCCTTGAACAGATTCTTCTTCTTGGCATCCGTGTCCACATGTTCGGGAGCGTATCGAGCAAGACGGTTAAATACCTTGGAGTAGGTATGCACATTCATGTCGCCTTGCTTCGGGGATAAGAACTCCTTCCTCTTCGATTCATTAAACCCTCCGGAATATGGTGCTCCCTGAAGGCTTTAGTGAACTCGACCCGGAAATCCGATGTCCTGGAGGAAACATTGTTTTGTAATTGGCCCACCGAGGCTCCATCAAATCCTTGCGATTGCTTGGGAAGCGAAGAGAGTCTTCCGATGATCCGTGCATGGAAACAATTAAAGCTTCGACTCGATGGTGCGAAGCCAATGGTCGGCTTCCAATGGTTCCCCCGCATCCGAGAAAGTCGGAGGGTGAACCGATAAGAAGTCCGAGAAGGTCACCCTTTCTTCCGGTGCATTACGGCCTTGGTGACGTTCCGGCGGAGCGATGTTGCGGACCAATTGCTCCAATAATTCTCGCTGCTCCGCGCGAGAATCCGATACTGACTGCGATAGCCTGAGCCGATGTCGGTGGTGGTGGTGGTGTTTCCGCCCGCGTTGAGAACTCTCCGGATCATCACGTCTCCTTGTTCCAACCATTCTGTCCAAGAAAATTTTACGTTAGACATCTTCATTCCAACATAATAATGGAAGAAACAGGAACACATGAATGAGGAACTCCAAATGAAACTTATGCAACAACCATCTTTATTGGAGCAACCACCAAATCCATAAATACATGCTCATACGTCCACGTTACAACGATTCCTAAGATACACTCATGTGTGGTTACATCACGCTCGTTATTTAACTAGCACCTATTTTACATACTAGTTTCCTCACTTGCTACTAGCTAGCACTCTACTCCTCTTCACGAAGCACGGAAGTCACTTCTCGGCTCACGAGCTCACTGTCTCGGATTCTCGCATCCTCTAGCTGTGGAATCTCCGTGAAGTCTATGACCAAATCCACGTCCATTATCTCCTCGGGATCCTCCTCTCCTTCTTCGATTCAGCCTCTATAGGATTTTCCTGCACTCATCGGTGCATCCTCGGGAGGTCTGCTGTCCTATTGCTGCATCCGAGCATCGCATTGTATGCCTGCAATAGATCTTGCTCCAACCGAGCGATCGGGGCATGTGCGTTTGCCAGCTGTTGATCCTTAAATTGAACCTGCTGCTCCTTGTTTAACAACTGCGCCTCTCTAAATGCTAACAACTCCTCCTTTTCCTGCAGCTGTCTCTCCGGCCTTGCTACCCGAACATCCTCCCTTTGTCCTCTTACTTCACTCACACCAGTACTCGTGCTTGTCCATCTCTGTGGAGAAGTAAGAGTATCCGATACATGTAGAAACTAATCCTAATATTTCAGGAAATCTTTTTATTCTAGCAACTGCATATATATATTACTACCACTTCTTTTTCATTATTTATTGTTTGTACAACTCAAACCCACTTTTCATACACTCCTAACTGCCCAACATCTGCTAGTACCCTATCTACATCCGACCTACGTCGGCAAAATATGACTATCCTCCTACATTAGTGTAGTCACAACACAACTAGGCTGACGGCGCGTGGCTGCCGGCGTCCGACTCGACGTCCTCTCGCTGGTGAGGCGGGTGGTGGCTCATAGTCCATCCCGAGAGACCTCCTCGGCGTCGTGCGGTGGACCCTGCTGCTGCTGCTGCTGCAACTCGCTGGAACTGCTCGAGTAGGTCGTCGTGGTCGTGGATCGGTGCGTGGTGTGCGTCGGCTATCCCGTCAAACATCGCCTCGAGCTCAGCCATCCGGTCCTGTACCACGACCGGTGTCTCCACAGCGTGGTTACGCTGCGCTATCATCCGGGCCAACGCGTAGCTCGTGCTCGTCGTCCGCCTCACGAGCGGCGTCTCGCTCCTCGGTGACGGTGGTCAGCTGTGCGTCCAAAGCTATGGCCGCTCCGTGAAACTCGTCACGGTCCTGTGTCACCTCCACCAGCTGCTCCTCCAGCTCGGCGATCCTGGCGTGGGACCTCCGAACCTCCCGGCGGTCTACGCGACAACGGTTCTTCCAAGCGCCCAGCTGTCGGTCCTGGCTCTGCGTCCGTAACTCCGGATCGTGGACCTGCTTGCTCTAGCTCGGCAACCCATGCAGCTCGTGTGTCCTCCTCCTCCTGAGCGCGCTTCCTACCGTGAGTCATCGGCATCTGCAGGGAACATGTTTAAACAAGTTAAACACTTCTTCCCACGGAAGAAAACGAGCAAAAACAACCTATACGAGTACTATAAAACGAGCTAAGTATATACCCCACTATTTATTTAGCACCCAATATGACATGATGCATGCTCGTAAACTAACTATACGTACTATAGTATATAAAACTATGACGGATAGTTAGCACTTTCCAAAACCCAAACTTCGAACGGTTAGTAAAAGTTCTAACTATTCTACATCCTTATAGGGCTCCGCACTCTATCGCGTTCTAACGTACTAGCGTGTTAAGTTTGAAAACAAGCTTGCAATGATGATCGTTGCCTCCGAACCGCTCCGATACCAGCTGTGACATCCCCTCGGGACACCCGGGAATCGGTACAGAGGAACACTCGACGAAGCGAGTTACAACGAAACATCATCTCATACAAGCCACAATATATACATCATGGTATAATACAACCAGGTTTTTGAAATACAAACATTCGTGCAGCGGAAATATAACATTATTGAAGTTTAACATCCTACGAGTATTCAGCGGAAGCTTGTACTATTATACAACAAAAGACCTCTCAACGATTAACGTGATGTATCGAGCCCGTCGTACATCATGATCCTTCCTCTTCACGGAGTGGGGATACGTTCCCACCGAAGGGAACCTCCCTCCGGGCATTGCTCCTCCTCCGGAAAACTGCCATACATGTCGTGGTAGTACGACTCGTTCCCTGAAAGGTACGAACAAACCCCGAGTATTCTAATACTCAGCAAGACTGACCCGTCAACATGACACGCTAAGGCCGACGCCTAGTATGCAAAGGCTTTACGGCTGTGGGGTTTACTCCTTTGCGAAAAACAGCATTAAAGGGTGGATCCTTACTTTCAATATTTTAGCTCAATATTAAGTTCATTAGCCTTGACATTTGCAGCCCATCCCTATTGCAATCAAGTTTGCCGGACAAGATAAAATAAATCATTTATCCTTTCATCTCTCATCTTCATCTTCCATAATTTACTACGATGTGACGAGCTAAACAAGTGGTACTCATTACGGCGAGGGACAGCGATCCGAATCGATTTTTATACCAGCTGGCAAAACCCGACTACACGACGTATACGCATCATGCCGATCGTATACGACAACCTTCCCGCTAGCACCGGCGGACGACTAGCCATTTTCAACTCCCCGGAAGTATGGCGACGCCACGACTTCCCTCGTGGTCGACCCATCTCCCTCCCGTGAGACTATCCTCTCACCGACGACCGATAAAGAGAGGCGGCTACGCTACATCTCCGGGGCGATAGGGTACATCAGCTTGCTCGGGCCCATGATACCAGCATGTAGTACGGTTCGTTCAAACTTGTTCAACTAAGCCGACAACGGTACGGTCCTTGACCGACTCGGACGGGGCCACCACCTTGCAAGACTTCATCTCCGTCTTGCCCTTTCTCCTACGTGGCCCGTCCGGTCTCACTTTCATTAACACTCTCTTCATCTTAGTGTCACACAAAAACCCTTAATGCCTCCATGCTTTAAGATTCCCTAAAACATCTACCGTTACGACTATGCATTAAGCCTAGCTTCTATTGAGCTACCTGTACCACTATAGAATAAACAAACGGAAACCTACCATAATGCAACTAGGGTATCAATCATTTCCGAACACCTAATGCATAAACATACTGTACTATGTGATAAAATAAAATATTTAAAAACATAGGTAGGATGCACCGAGGCTTGCCACGATACTTGTTCGGAGTTAGCTTCCTCGGCGGCTGGGTCGACTTCGAGATTCCGGCTCGACTCGACCTCGGGTGGAACCTCGATCACTTCGAACCTAGTCGACCGATGAATGCGTTGCGAATCACAATCATGTATGCATGAATGCGCATGATAAACTTATGCAAAGTTTATTAATTAATTTCAGTAATTAATAATTAAAGATTAAAGCTTAATCACCTTAGCTAATTAATAAATTAGGGATAAGCATGTTCATTAAGCAACAATTAACCGTGGATTATGTTGATTAACAAATGTTTAATCAAGGTCATTAAGTATTAATTACGTCTGTTCCTAATTACTTAGGTTTAACATTTAACAATTATTACTGGTTTATTACGCAATAAATAAATTATTCTATAAAGGACATGTGATAAAAAGCTATTAGATTGGGATCACATGAAATAATAGAGTTTAAGTTTAATTTTGGAAAATAATTTTCATAATAACTTTCGTCTGCAAGTATCTCCTTCATCTACTCAAATTATTTTTCTTCATTAAACATTTTATTAACATAAAATGATAACCTTTCTTTAAACAAAGAAAGTGATCAAATACTATTTACAAAATAAATTTACTCAAAATAGATATTTTATTTCACAAATAAATAGATCTTATTTTTCTGAGTCGAACAAACTTGGTTTGACATTTTTCCGAATTTTAAGGAATTTTCTACGAATTTTTGAAATTTGAATTTGATTACGTGCCACACGGAAGGCCACGAGGCTTAACCGCACGCGATCCCCACGTGGCCACACGCGATCCCACCCGCGTGTGGCCCGCGGTGTGGCTCGCCGCGGCGGCGGGTCGGCGGCGGCGCAACGGCCGGAGTTGGCCTGCGATGCTTCAAAGCTCGCCGCGTGACCACCAAAATGCCCTACGGCGCATGGCGAACACGAGGGTGCCGACGCGCTCACATGAGCTCGACCCTAGCTACACCGGCGGCGAGATGCGGCCATGGCGAATCTCCGGCGATGGCGTGAACTCACCACGGTGCAGCAAATTTGGGGAAAGACCCTGCGACACGCACTATAGAGCATGCGCAAGCTCGTCACGGGATCAAAGAGACATGAGCAAGCTCGAAAAGGTGTGCTCACCGTGGAGGTGGCGGACGACGACGACCGGAGCTTGCGAAGAACGGCGATTCCTTGGCACTCGCATGAAACATGCTATGGTAAGTGCACGGAAGCGTAGAGGAGCCTCTTGCGCACCTCAAGGAAGAGAAAAGAAGACCAATCACTCACCGTCGCGAGTTCAATTTGAAGGAACGGTGGGAGAACGTCGGTGGGAGCCCGATGAGGGAAAACGGCCTCGCTTCGTCGGAGTGAAGGTGCTCAAGGTGCTTGCTCGGGTCGTAGAGCTTCGCAAGGTCCTGGCGGAGCTCTAGGTAGCGGTGGTTTGGATGGCGAAGCACCGGAGCGGCTCGGCGTCGTGCTCCGAGAGGAGGGCGGCAATGGCGGGAGAGAAAAGAGAAGGGAGAAGCTCGGCCGGGGGGCGGGGGGTTCTTATCTCCTGGAGAGGCGGTAAGGGGAGGCAACCGAGCCGGCGAGCTGCGTGGCTCCAAGCTGCTGCGTGGCCCGGAGGCGTGGCGCCGGCCGGAGAGGCGGTGCGGCCGCGGGCGGCCGTGAGGCGCGGTGAGAGAGAGAGAGAGAGAGAAGAGAGAATGGCAGCTGGGCCGGTCTCGGTAATTTTGGAAAAACACCCCCGTGCTTTTGGTAAATTAAAAAGCAACCTTCCGGTGCTCTAAAAATTCCCAAATTTTTCAGGGGTTTAAATGAAAACATTTTGGACATTTTTCCTATGAAGTCCAGGGTAAAACTCCAAATCATTTTTGGATTAAGAATTCATAGTTAAATTAATAAAAGAAGCTTTGTTTATTTCTTGTAAATATTTTTACGAGACAAAATAATTTCAGGAATTTTTCATAAATCTTTATTTATGATATTTGAGCCAAAGAAAATATTAAACATGAATTTTCTGCTTATTTTATTTTTTTTAACACTTCCTTTCTTCTTTATCCATTTTGTTATTTTATGTGTTTATTATTAACACAAAATTTGATATCTTAAAAAATGCAACAATGCGATGACATGCTCATGATGACATGAAATGCATTATTTTTCGAGAGTTGTTACAAAATCCCCGGGGTATTTGCGGATGCGTAAATCTCGCGTGAAAGCGGGGATTACGGAGTATTCATCATCTTCCGGACCGGTCCGGACCGGTGACGGAGATCGACGGCTAGGGCGATGCCGATAATTACGATCCCTGTCATCGTCGGAATAGTCGTAATAACGGTCATCTTGGTATCTATCTCCCGAGCCACCCTGTCCATCATTATTCACCGGCTCCGCGTGCCGTGAAGGAGGCGGAGGCGGGGAGGTGCCGCTTGACGATCATTGCTCGCTGGTTCTTCGTGTTGTGATGGAGGTGGAGGCGGAGGTGCAGCTTGACGATCATTGTTCGTGCGCGGGGTTCAACGTCTCTGTCCCGGTTGTCTCGCCCTCTTCGGTCTCTAGTGTCACGACGATCATCCCTTACGGGTCGTTTATCCCGATGAGCATGCCTATTACTATGTCCTCGATGGTCGTTGCGCGGATAATTTGCATCGGGGCGGCGGCGAAGCGGCCGGCCCGTGACGTGGCGAATTGTTCAAACGCGACCGTGGCGGGGCAAGATCCCGTGGACGATCATCAACATGACCGATCGGTCGCCTCTCATCTTCTTCATGTCTCGTACGCTCCTCCGCCCTCTCTGCATGGCGATCGATCAGCACGTTCCGAGCGTCACGATTCCCATTGAGCGGTACACGCAAATCTTGATCCGGAGCTCGTTCATGTGCATCTACGATTGGGGTGTGCCGGGGTCCAAGCCTTCCACCGGAGGAAGCTCCTTCGAGACCAGGGCCCTTGCCGGCCGTTACGAATGGGAACGCATAGCGACAGAAGATTCCGCTCGATCATGGACGAGCTGATTTGTTTGTAGAGCCGCCGCGTCTACCGAGGTTCGGCGCGCGCCGCAATCCTGGCGTGGCATTGAGGACTTCTTCCGGTATTGTCTCAAGAATTTGCTTCACTCCCACAATATTGTGGACGGGCGACATGAAGACTCGAGCGCCAAGCCTTCCACCGGAGGAAGCTCCTTTAGGCCGGGCCCTTGCCGGCCGTTACGAATGGGAACGCATAGCGACCGGAAGATTCCGCTCGATCATGGACGAGCTGATTTGTTTGTAGAGCCGCCGCGTCTACCGGGTTCGGCGCGCCGCAATCCTGGCGTGGCATTGAGGACTTCTTCCGGTATTGTCTCAAGAATTTGCTTCACTCCCACAATATTGTGGACGGGCGACATGAAGACTCGAGCGCCATTCATCTCCACTTCCATGGAACTTAAATCCAAAGCTCTGCTGGAAGATCGATGACGCCTCCCGCTGCGACATCCCCGTCGATTGTTGTATCCTGGAGAATTTTCCTTCGGGTCTCCAGGTCGAGTGCAGCAGCGGGCCCGTGGGCTGGGGAGCGGTTGCGGGAGCGCTTCCTCCGGCCGGGCCAGCGGCGATTGTGCACGGATCCACGGCTGAAGGTTGTGGAGGTTGTTCATCTCTATTTGCTTCTTACGCTTCATGACGACTGCGTTCGGCTTCAATTCTCGCCATCCTTGCTTCTTCTTCGGCGGCTTCCTCGAAGTGAGTTGGCGAATAACCGGTCCTGTCATGAACTCTTGGAAGAAGACTGGAGCGTCTTCCTTGAAGTCGTTACTCAGCTCGATAGAGCGGCTTATCACCACGGCCCGAGCACCGGTCGAGGCGCGAGCGCGAGCGGTCGATGTTTCGCGCTAAAGCGCATCGGATCCGCTAAGTTCTGAATCGGAGGCATCAACCATGGCAGGTGATCGCGCTTTAGAAGCGACGGCCCGACAACGAGTCGGATTCATCGAAAGCGGTTTTTCGGCCCAATCGGCTTCAAAGTCGAGGGTCCCGAAGCGGATCTTGAAGCCGGGCTCAAAGTCGACGACAAACGAGGTGGCCATCGAACTCGGCGAGAACTTCGCCGGGACCCCTTCCTGGCGCGCCAAATGTCGAGTCTTAAACTCGGCACTAGTACTACCCGGTCCCTCACGAGCGTGAAATTCGATGGTGCAACACACGGAACACACGGGAACACGTGATTTTAGACAGGTTCGGGCCCCTCGGATCGAGAGTAATACCCTACGTCCCGTATGTTATGTATTGCCTTTAGCGATTTGCTAATTGCAAGATGTCGGAGAGTTTTCGGGGGTCCCTGCTCCGCCTTATATGTCCGGGGGAGCTAGGGTTCCATGCGAGTCCTAGCCGATTACATGAATTACATATATGGAGTTATATTTCTAACTTTCTTTATTGATTCGAGTCCTAATCGGACTATAAATTGTTCAATAACTTGCTCCTCAAGTCATTGTACACCGGTCTTAATATCCGCCTTGTTTCCATACCGGTATACAAGATCTTCGTTATCCCGGATCGGTCAAGGACCAGTCTGTTGCCTATCACCATCATCTTTATCTTCCTTAATTTGCCACCATGTCTCTGCGTATCCATTCCTTCATCATCTATATACCCATAAGGCAAGTATACGACAATATTGTTAGGGAGAACTTAAAGCTTGCACGGTCTAGACAAAAGAGCTATGCTGATCACCGCAGAAGGGATTTGAGTTTCGAAATCGGTGACTTCGTGTACCTGAAGGTGTCTCCTATGAGAGGGCTTCGCCGTTTCAAGGTCGGAGGCAAGCTTGCACCCGGGTATATTGGCCCCTTCAAGATCATAGCACAAAGGGGTGAAGTAGCATATCGGTTGGAGCCGCCACCGCATATGTCGGATGTACACGATGTCTTCCATGTCTCACAATTGAGGAAGTGCTTACGAGTTCCGAGAGGAACAAATACCTCTAGAGGACTTGACTGTCCGTGAGGATCTATCATATCAAGAGTATCCTGTGAAGATTTTGGAGACAACGAGAGAAGGTCACAAGGAAAAAGAGGTATCGCATGTGCAAAGTGTATTGGAGCAATCATACGGACGAAGAAGCCACTTGGGAAAGAGAATGCACTCGAAGGCGAGTTTCCAAACTTCTTTTCCGATCTATCCGAATCTCGAGGGTGAGATTCATCGTAAGGGGGTAGATTTGTAACATCCTGTTTTTCGAAACATATAAATGTCAAGTAATAATCATCATTTCATGTGATCGTTTAGATTAAGAATAAAAAGTTTTCTAAATAAAAATTTTAATTCATGCATTTCATCTCATGACATATAGGTATATAGGTCGCATAGAATTTTGTACCTTTAGTTTGATATTTTTTTACACGCTTTTTAGCAGAGTTTTGTTTTGGGTGTAAGCCTAGAATTAGAAAAAAAAAAAGAAAGAAAGAAACCCCAAACCAGCCGGGCCTAAACCTTCCAGCTAGCCCAATTTTTTTTCTTCCCTCACACGCTCAACGCCTTGCCCACCTGGCAGAAGCCAAAATAAATAAATAAATAAAAATACAAATATAACATCAAGCTTTACGCAGCAGCAGTAGGCAAGGCATTGCACTTGGTCGCACGTCGCCCAAATGGCGTAGCTAACAGCCCAACCAACTAAGACGCAGCCCAACCTCCCTCTCCGCCCCACCCTGTCAGGCCTCAGGCCCAGCACCGCGGCCCAGGAAGCCCAGCACAGCCCAGCTTCCCCTTGCCTATCGTCTTCCTCGGAAGCGACCGAAGCGCCGCCACCTGCCAGAAAAATGACCACCATCGTCGTCGTCTCTTCGCGCTTCAGGTTCTTCCCCTCTCTTCCGTTACCAAGAACTGATGCGCCATACGATGTTGACTCTTCTCATCCCCGCTTTCCCCATTCTCTGGCTCGGAAACGGACGCGCGGCAGAGAAAGCGATGACGCATCGATTCCGGCCGACGAGCCGCTGGATCACCCCTTCCCCTTCCCCTTTTCCACCTATAAAATGAAGCCCATATCTCGCTGGCTATTTCCCATCCACGCTTGAGCTACGGAGCTCTCCCTCATCGTGATTCGCCACTGCGGTCGACGCCGGTGAGCCAAGCTCCGCCGCGGCTATCGGTTTTCTCTCAACGGTGCTCTCCTTTCCCTCTAATTACTCTCTTCGGATGCGTGAACTTCCAGGAAGCTGCGAAGCCTGTTCTTGTGGCTGCGTGACGCTTCTACCCCGGCCTCGACGATTACCGACGAGTTCTGCCGCGTCCCTTCATCGACGATCCTCTCTAAGGCCTTCCCATCCCTACACGACCCTACAGGTGAGCGCGTCCCATCCTCCTGGACATCTTAGACCCTTCGCGACGAGGTTTCGAACACGAAAACCCGTGTGCGCGTCGCTCCGATGAGCCGCACGGTAGCGCCGCCGTCTGTACTGCCTCGGTGCACCAGAACGGTAGACCAGATATCCACGCGGTCCACGGGCTCGTGGACTCAGTCCACAGAGTTTCTGTTTTAAAAATAATTAACCAGAAAACCTTTTATGCGCATTTTACAATTTAACCCTTTCCTTTTCTGTTATTAGAACCAGCAGTCCACCCGACCTTGGGATTTTTACACTTAAGCCATGTGGTTTTATTGAATCAACCCGCGGCCCTATCGGTTTGTTTCTTTTATCTGCTAGCCCCGAAATTTAGGTTTAAACTTTAATATCTTTTAAACCGTAGGTCCGATTTAGTTGATTTTTGAACCAAAATCTCCTAGCGACAAAACCTTTTCCACCATTGCATAATCATACTTGTTCTTCCTCTGTTTAATATACTATTTTCCTTATGTTTTTTATTTTGTTTGTTTTTCAGATGTAACGATCGTATAGAGAACGAGCCGGTGGAGAATTTCCAAGACTTTCAGTTTGAAGAATCGAGCAGCAGCAGCAGCACGCGGATAGAGGCAAGTGTCCTTGATGCACATTGCTCCTATTTCTCTATCTATCCGAATTTAAAGTTCATGCATGCTTGTCTAATTTGAATCCTATGCTAGGGTTTACTAGAACTTCTTGTAATCTTTTCCTTGTCGCTCTGGTTTGGGTGTAGTTGAATAGTGAGGTAGGTCATTCTTAGCCTGGCTTAATTTTGGGAAAATAACTTGACTAATAATTTTGACTAATTATATACGTTAACCTAATGATCATGGGTTAATCTCTTTTTAGCAACATGGAACTTAGGTAATCCCAACAGGAGGATGTTGATGATGGTGCGGGGATGCACGGGTACTTGGTATAGTTCCATTTGGTTGTGGTAGTGCTCGTTTGGGATTCTAAGGACCGGTTCGTGGAACGTGTAACCATGACAACGGCGCAAAGCACGGGGCTGATATGGGTAGGCTTGGTTAAGTAGGAGACCACTTCCTAGTTCTGCGGCGTCGAGGAAGGGTGAAGGAAGGGTGTACTTCCGGATTCGAGGCGAGGAAGGGTGTACTTCAAGCCACGGCGCCGGAGGGGGCTTCGTAGGAAGGGTGTACTCCGCAGCGGTGAAACCTTAGCGTGGGCGTTTTGCAAGGCTGGGAGCTCTCCGAAAGATCATGTGGTGATCTCTTGGCCTTACACCTACGGAAGTGTTTTGGCAACATGGAGACTTTAGTCACCGAATAGTGATGGAATCACCAACTCTGTGGGTAAAGTTGTGTAACCTCTGCAGAGTGTAAAGCTGTTATTACAGCCGTGCTCACGGTCACGAGCGGCATGGACCTTTCACATGGACTAGAGGGGTTGGGTAGGATCCGGTGGGGTAACCAGATTCGGGTGGTGTAAACCGTAGATTACTATAGGTGGGGTAACCTGTAGCGGTTTTGGGTGGTGTAACCCAAGATGTTGGTACAAGTGGGGTAACTCAGTCTTGTCCAATAGGTGGGGTAACTTTGTTGGTGTGTTAACTTAGTAAATAGGTTGTTTTAATTAAAATGAACTTAGACATAGGTGCTTTCTATGCAATAAACTTTATGTTAGCCTTTCCTTCTATAAGCTTGAATGTCATAATTTTCCCCCACTTGCTTGAGTACGTTATGTACTCACGCGTGCTACTTTCTGTTTTTGCTACATCTACCTGTTGCTCGGATGATGAAGACTTGGACTTCTTTGACGAGGATTACAACTAGGTGTGCGACTCCCCGATTGACTTGCTGTGGAGTGATGGCGTGCCACTGCGTTGTGTTTTTGCCTTATGAGGCATGTAATAATTCGGGTATTGTAATTTACTTATGATATAATAATAACATGGTTTTTACTTGTTACTTCACTTTTGTCTCTATGTGTGTGAAAAATTGATCCTGGCACACACATAGTTATGCATTCGATTTTGTTCTTAAAGCTGGGTGTGACGATGGAGGAGGAGGCGAAGGCGGAGGCGCCGCTTGACGATCGTTATCACCTCGTGAGGGCTCCCCGTCCCTGTCTCTGTTGTCTCGTCCTCTTCGATCTCTACTATCACGCCGATCGTCTCTTCTTGACCGGTCGTCACGATGAGCATGTCGATTGCGATGCCCTCGATGATCATTGCGCGGAGGATTTCCGCTCGGGGACGGCGCTAAAGCGGCCGGCTCACGCCGGGGCGAATTAGTTACATGTGGGCGGGGTGGGGCGGGATCCCACGGACGATCATCAACATGACCGGTCCGTCGCCGCTCATCTTCTTCTTATCTCCTGCGCTCCTCCGTCCTCTCTACATGACGGTCGATAAGCGGATTGCGAGCATCACGATTGCCGTTGAGCGGTACGCGTAGATCTTGGTCTAGAGCTCCTTCGTGCTCGTCCGCGATCGGAGTGTGTCGAGGCCCAAGCCTTCCGCCGGAAGAAGCTCCTTCAGACCGGGCTCTTTGACGGCCGCTCCGAGTGAGAACGCGAGCGGCCGGAGAATTCAGCTCTGTCATGGACGAGTTGATTTGTTTGTAGAGCAGCCACGTCCACCAAACTCAAAGCGCGTTGTAGCCCGGCGTTGCGTTGAAGACTTCCTTCGATATTGTCTCGAGAATTTGCTTTACCCCCACAATGTTGTGGACTGGTGACGTAAAGACTCGGGCGCCATTTAATTCGACCTCCATGGAGCTCAAATCCAATGCTCGCTCGAAGAGCGATGGCGTCTTCCGCTGCGGCGTCCACGTCGGGCTGTTATATCCTGGGGATGTTTCCGCCGGGTCTCTAGGCTCGCTCCGGCAGCGGCCCGATAGCGGGCGCAGTGTCGCGGGAACACTTCCTCCCGCCGACTAGTGCCGGCGGCATTCGCGTGATGATTCGCGGTCGAAGGTTGCAGAGGTGGATCTTCTCCATCCGCTCCGTTTGTTCCGCGGCGGCGGCGATCGGCTTCATCTCTCACCATCCTAGCCTCTTCGGCGGCGGCTTCCTCGGGAGTGAGTTCTTGAAGAATTGGACCCGTCATGAATACTTAGAAGAAGGTCGGAGATCCTTACTCGAAGTCCTTATCAAGCTTGGCGAGCTACTTATCGTCGCAGACCGGGTATCGGTCGAGGCGTGAGCGATCCGATGATTCGCTCTAAAGCTGCGTCGGATCCGCAAGGTTTCAATCATGAGGTGTCGGCGTGGCAGGTGATCGCGCTTCGAAGCTGCGGCCGACTACGGGTCGGATTCATCAAACGTAGCTTTCCGGCGGAATCGGCTTCAAAGTCGAGGGACCCGAAGCGGATCTTGAAGCCGGGTGAAAAGTCGACGTCAAACGAAGAAGCCATCGAACTCGCTGAAAACTCGCTGGGACCCCTACCGGCGCGTCAAATGTCGAGTCTTAAACTCGGCACTAGAACTACCCGGTCCCTTACGAGCGTGGAATTCGATGGTGCAACACACGAAACACACAAGAACACGCGATTTTAGACGAGGTTCGAGCCTCTCGATGGAGAGTAATACCCTACGCCCTGTGTGTTATGTATTGCCTTTAGCAGATTGCTAATTGCAAAATCTCGAGAGAGTTTTCGGGGGTCCCTGCTCCGCCTTATATATCCGGGGAGATAGGGTTACATGCGGAGTCCTAGTCGATTACACGGATTACATATACTGAAACTGTATCTCTAGCTTTCCTAATTAATTCGAGTCCTAATAGACTACAAATTGCTTCTTTACTTGTCTCTCAAGTCATCATACATCGGTCTTGATATCCGCCTTATCTCCATACCGGTATATGGAATCCTCTGTTATTCCGGATCGGTTAGGGACCGATCTGTTGGCTATCTACCAGCTTTATCTTCATTGATTTGTTACCGTGTCTTTTCGTATCCATTCCTTTGTCCTTTGTATACCCATAAGGCAAGTATACGACACCGAGATACCCAGCAATTTTCCGGAACGAACTCCAAACACACATTTTCCAGGATTGAGTTTCATGGAAAAACTCCGCAGATCATCGAAGGTCTCTACCATGTCGGATGGAAGATCTTCGGTTTTACGGGATTTCACCACTAAGTCATCGACATAAGCTTCCGCGTTCCTTCCAAGTTGCGAATCTAGACAGCGTTGCATGCCACGCCGGTATGTGGCGCCTGCATTCTTTAATCCGAACGGCATCGTTGTATAGCGAGTATGCTCCAAAGAGGGTGATAAACGCTATCTTTATCTGGTCCTCAACCTTCAAGGGAATACGATGGTATCTCGAATAAGCGTCAAGGAAGCAAAGACGTTTGCAGCCAGCGATCAAATCAACAACTTGATCAATTCGAGACAGCGCGGAAGGGTCATTGGGACAAGCCTTGTTGAGATCGGTATAATCAACACACATTCTTAACTCTTTAGTATTCTTTTTTGGTACAAGGACCGGATTGGCAAGCCAATGCTGGATGGTACACCTCCCTAATGAACTTAGCTGCTAATAATCTAGTTAACTCCTTCTTAATCGCCTTCTTGCGGTCTTGAGCAAACCTCCGGAGCTTACGCTTAGCGGCTTCGCATCGGAACGCACCAATAGTACGTGCTCAATCTTCTCCCTAGGGACACCGGGCATGTCGGAATGCTGCCATGCAAAGATATCCCTATTTTCCTGGAGGAAAAGAATGAGCGCGCTTTCCTATTTATCCCCCAAGTCAGCCCCTATATGGGTGACCTTGGAGGAGTCCGACTCATCAAGCTGAATAATCTTGGAAGCAATCTGCATCGGTGTCGGTGTTATGAAACCGGCCGACAAGTAAATTTGTGTTTGGAGGGGATCGACGCTACTACTCGGATGGGCCTCGGATGATTTAGGAAAGTGTGGTTTATACTTGGTTCGGGCAATCGAAGCCCTACGTCCGGTTCGAGGATTGTTCGTGTTTCGTCTTGTGAAAAGAGCTACAAAGGATGCGAGGGAGGAGGGTTGCTCCAAGCCTCCGTGTGCAATGTGCTCTAGGATGTGTATACGATGAGTTCGATTAACTCGATCTCGTGTTGTGTGTCTCTCTCCTTGCGCGTGTGTGTGGGATCCCTTTTATAGTCCAAGGGACCGGGCCACTTACAGGTGGGGTCGAGTTACTACATGTCGCCCCCAAGCGGGTCGAAGCCGCCGTGCATCACCACGCTCGCATGCCGGTCTCCATCCGTCACTCCCGTTCATCACGGCCCGGCGAGAGATGGCGTTGACGCCTCCGTCTTGTCGTCGTGCCGGGGGTGTCGAGCGACGCGTTAAGATGAGACAAGAGGAGCTGCGCGAGATCTCACCCGATCCCTGTGGATTGGTGAGTTCCCGAGCGGAGTTATGGCGATCCCTGTTCACCTCGTTTAGTGTGAGGCTTCATGAGGAAGCCATTTGCCCCCGAGTCGGGCGAGGCGGGGACCGCCGAGCCCGCCCGAGTCCCGGACGGGAGAGGCGGGGACCGCCGGGCCCGCCCGAGTCCCGGACGGACGAGGCGGAAGTGGTGCACCTGCCCGACCCGGAGTCGGGCGAGGCGGAGGCCGCGGGCCCGGCTTTCGTAGCCCTCACGGGCCTAGGCGGACACTCGTTGGTCAGCCACGGGACAGATTACGGGCGTCAATCGCCCGGCCTCCGTCCCGGTCCACGAGCCATCATGGGCTTGGTAATGATCACGCCGCTCTGCGGCTAAGCTAGCGCTAGCGTGCGGCGCTGCGGAACGGGACGAGGAGGGCACTGCGCCGGTCACATCATGTCCTGTTGGTGAGACGAGTTCCCGAGCGCCGTAATTGCGCCTACCGGCCCGCCGTATTTCCTCCCCATTCGGTGGGTGAGGTCGCTTCTCCGCGAAGCAAAGGCAAACGCGGCGAGGATTGCGGTCCCCACCCGACGCCGAGTCGGGCGAGGCGGAGATCGTGGGCCCGCCCGCCCCGAGGTCGGGCGAGGCGGAGATTTATGGAACCACCCGCCCGGGGTCGGGCGAGGCGGAAGTCGTGGAACCGCCCGCCCGGGGTCGGGCGAGGCGGAAGTCGTGGACCTCGCCCGAGCTCGGGGTAGGGCGAGGCGGAGGTTTCGGGCCCCACTTCGTATCCTTTATGCGTACAAGACGAGGCTGTTAGCCGG
This sequence comes from Chloris gayana, assembly GCA_031894775.1. Taxonomy (NCBI): domain Eukaryota; kingdom Viridiplantae; phylum Streptophyta; class Magnoliopsida; order Poales; family Poaceae; genus Chloris; species Chloris gayana. The sequence goes on from JAUNZO010001928.1 coordinate 4,314,956, forward strand.
CTATGACGGTGATTAAGTACCCTGATTAGGGTACCCTAATCTAGGTACCCGACGGTAGCCCCCGAGCCTTGGCGGTGGCCGAGGGCAAATGGTCGCCGTCGAGGCTTTTTCCGACAAACCCTCGGATTTTCCTGTGTATTTGTTTTCCGGGGGTGCGCGCGAGCGCACCCGCCGGTGTAGCTCCCGAGCCTCGGGGCAAGTAGAATACTTGCGCCGAGGGTTAACGATTTTGAGCGGTTTATCGTTTATTTGCGAAAGCGAGCCCCGAGTCTTCGCTCGTTGCTCGGATCCGTCCGAGGGCTGTTTCGTCTTTTTATTTCGTTCACACCCACGCGTCTTTGTGGTAAGACGAGGCGTGCGGTGAGCGGCCACGTCATTCCTCGATGGTTCGACGCGTGGTGCTCGTTTAAGCTCCAAACGGGAATGTCCGAGTGATGGCCTCGGCTTGCCCTTAGCGGGGATCCGATGGAGACTAGCGGGAGTCGGCCTCATTCATATCCGAGTGCCTGTCTTTTGTGATCTCCGACCCCTTTCGATCGGGGTCGGCGGGCTCGTTGCCCTCCCTTCGCGGGATTCAAGACCACGGCTTTTTCAACTCGGACTCGGACGCCGTCGGTAGAGGCCCATTGTGCTACGGTGCACGGGTGTTGATCGCTAGGGATCCCTCTCCGACAACCCCTCACTTAATTTTGTCCAAGGGCGGGCGTCCGAACCCTTTCGCGGGGCCGCCCTTCGAACCCCCGGGTCGGAAGCCGGGCGTCAGGGCGTCTTCATCCCCTAGCCTTATCTACTCGCGGGCCTCATGGGATTCCAAGCCCAACCGGCCCGTCATCGAGCGCCGTCGAAGCGCAACGGTTCGCCTTCCATGATGGCGCGCATCTCGCGGCGGTTCGCTGTAGATGCGAAACTCGCGTTCGCATTATGGCTGCGCGTCGAGCGCGTGCGGCGGCCTCTCGAGTCCCTGCACCCGGTTAAAACGCGAACGATAGCGGCGCGGGAGTCGAAGCGCCGCGGGGCGATTGACATGACCGCTATTTAAAGGGAAAGGGGGACGCATCCGGTTACCTTTCTCTCACCTCGCGCTCGCAAAAAAACCATCCCCTTCCTTTGCTCTCGCGTGCTCCGTCGATTCGCCTTTCTTCGCCGCGTCCGCCGCTCGCCGCCCTCCTCACTTCTCCCCAATCCACCGTCGCGCATCCGACCCGAGCCCCGCCATGGCGGATTGGATTCCGTCCCGCTGCACCGTCGGGTCCCTCGAGGCCCTTGTCGCGCGCGGACTCCCGATGCCGCGCACCGACGCCATGGAGTGGGCGGTGCCGGGGAATGAGGCCCTGCCGGCGCCGCCGGACGGCTACGTCGTCTCCTTCCGCCACTTCCACGAGCGCGGCTTGGGAATGCCGCCTCACCCTTTCTTCCGCGGCATCCTCCACCATTACGGGCTGGAGCTGCAGCACCTCAACCCCAACTCCATCCGAGCACCTCGCCGCCTTCGTGGCGGCTGTGCGAGGGCTTCCGGGGATCGCCCCCATTTCGAGGCTATTCAAGCACTTCTTCGATTGCCGGTTGGTGACGAAGAAAGACGCGGCCGGGAACCCTCGCGCCGTCCCCATCGGCAGCGCCGACTTCCGATCGCGGGGCGGCCGGTCCAAGAAGTACATCCCCATCGCCCTCACCGACTCCAACAAGGGCTGGCACGAGCGAGTGGTTCTACCTCGGGAACACCGCTGCCACACCCCTCCCCGAGTTCACCGGCAACCTCATCGATGCCGCGCCGGAAAAGTGGCACTTCGGGGTGCCCGCCGACGAGAAGAGGGGGATCGCCGCGCTGTTGGACGCGGTCGAGGCGCTCGACCAGGCCGGCGTGACCGGCGTTGGGGTCATTGGCTCCTACCACTGCGCCGGCTCGCACCGCTGCAGGCCCGGCGTCGGATGATGTCGGAGATGGGAGGTGACTTCACCTGGGAGGGAACCTGCATGGTGAACCCCGGGCGGACCCTCGGATTTCGCTCCGGGAGTTGAGGGCCCGACTCGCGGAGGCGATGCTCGAAGACGGCCGCCGCGTGGGACCGGTTTGAGTGGCCGGTCCCCAACCACCCACCAATGCTCCCGAACAGGGGGCAATTTTGTTTGTAAGTTTTTAATTCTGCCTTCGGTTGAGTCGGTCTTAAGTTCCGACCTCTCTTACTTTTCTAATTTCGCGCTATCGCCCCCACTTGTTTCGTGTTGCGAGAGAGGTTTGCATTTCATTCCTTCCCCCGCCCCATTGCCCGAGGATGCCAACGTCCGGGCCATCAATCGGGCGCGCGGCGAGGAGCAAAAAGCTCAAAAGGACGCCAAGAAGGCCGAGGAAGGCGGCGCGGCAACGGCGGAAGGCGGAGAAGGAGCGCCGGCGCCGTTCGGGCCGGATCGTCCTCTCCGAGAGCAGCGAGCACCGACTCCGACGACAACGACGGGGGTGACGACGAGGAGCTCGTCGACATGTCCCCCTCATCGACGAGCTCGCCGAGGAGGAGGACATCGAGCGGGGGCCCGACTCGGCCGGCCCCTCCGGAAGTGGGCCCCGCCGGGACGACGTCGGCACGTCGCTCGCCGGCCCGAGCCGAGAAGGAGCGCCGGGCTCCCCGCAGGCCGAGGCGCATGCCGGCCCCGCAGCGCCGACTTCGGCGCCCACCACCACCACAACGCCGGCCGCCCGGCCGCCGTGCCCGGGGTCGCGGCCCCGACCTCCGCGGTCGTCACCACGCCGCCCTCGCCGCCCGCACACCGGGTCCCCGTGGCGACGACCATGGCGGGGGCGATGATGGCCTCGGCCGCCGCGGTGACGTCGACCGTGGTGACCGCAGCGCGCCAGCGGCGGTGGCGGGAGGGCTCGCCCCGACGACGATGGCAGCGATGGCCTCCGCGGCCCCGTCGGCGTCCGTCCGAGCGCCGGTGACGATGGCCTCGGCGGCCTCGCCGGTGTCCGTTCGAGCGCCGGTGACTCGCGCCGGCGGCGGCTCCGCTCCGGCGGTGGCCGCAACCCCGTCGGGTCCGAGTACGGCCGCGCCGGCCTCCATGGCCTCTTCATCTGCGGCGCCGAGGTTGGCGACGGCGCCGAGTCTTCCGAGCAACGTCGGCCCCCGCGACAGCGGCAGCGCGAGTGCCCCCGGGCGGCATTTGGCAAGAGGCGGCGTGAGGGTCTCGGGTCGGCGGTCGGCCCGCCACCCAAACGACAACCGTACCGGTAAGTGTTGCTTCCTTCCGTCTTTCTTTCTTCTTTCTCGACTTTCGGTTTGTTGAATTGCGCATCCAGCAGGGGTCCGTTGGCCGGGGCTCGGAAGCAGCGGCCCTGGGGTCGGAGGCCCCCGCTGCGCCATCCCCGCCGGCCCTCGGCCGGCAAGCACCATGGCGGGGGTCGGCCGAGACGGCGGCGCCAACGATGGCCATGGTGACGGCGGCTACCGGCTCGCGCTGTTTCCGCCGCGAGGGACCTCCGCCGAGCTCCTCCGCCACGCCGCACCGGCCGGCGCCGCCTCGTTCGCGGAGCCGGGGTCGTGCACGTTGTGGGGCCCCAAGGGCCGACGCACACGTTTGACGAGCCGGCGGAGCGGACAATTTGGGGCGCGTTCCGCCACGATCGCGGCCGGGCCGCCGATGTCTTGGACGCGGCGCTCCATCTCGTCGAGTCGCCGGCGGAGCCGGCCGAGGTGAGCGCGTGTTCATTCCTTCGCGGAATATCGGTCTCTTTTTGCTTCGCTCATGATTTTCTCCTCCTTTTCGGACCCCGGATATGATGAACCGGGCCAAGCATGCTCGCATCCGCTTCCAAGAGGGGAACGGGCCCGCCTTGACCGGGAGGCGCAGAGCGCCACGGAGCGAGCCCTCGGAGCCATCCGAGAGGCCGAGGACGCGAAGAAGGAGAGGGCCGAGGCGGCCGGGGTGGCGGCCGAGGCCAATGATGCGCGCAGGACGGCCGAGTCCCGCCTGGCCGAAGCCACCAAGAGGGCCGAGGCGGCGGAGGAAAGGGCCAAGAAGGCCGAGTCCGATGCCGCGAACGCTCGTCGGGTGGCCGAGTCCCGCCGGCCGAGGTCCGAGCGGCGATGGCGAGGGCGTCGAAGGCCGAGGAGGACGCGGCGAGCGCGCGCGAGGCGACGGACACCGAGCGCAAGCTCAAGGAGGCCGCCTCCCGGTCGGTCTCCAAGCTCACTTCCCAACTCTCGACGTTGGAGAGTGAGGTTAATCGTAAGTTTTCTTTCTCATCCCTCCTCCTATTTTGCTTTTGATTGGTGTTATGTCTCATGATTTCTTCTTCCTTTTCATTTTCGGAGCTCAAGATGGACCCGGACGGGCTGCGGCGAGAAGAAATTCGGCTCGACCGAATCCGCATCGGTGCCGAGTTCCTCCGCAATGAGCTGGAGGTGCCACGACCGCCCGGGACCACCAATTTGGAGCCGCGCCTTCTCTCCATCACCAATCGTTTTGGTGCTCGCGGCGTGAGAGTTTTGAAGCCGGGGTCCCGTGGACTCGGTGCTGGAGCAAACACACTTCGAGGACAACCTCGACCTCGACATGCTTGCACGGTCGGGCATGGTGCCCGGCTTCTCCGAGCGAGGAGATCGAGGACATGAAGAGGAAAGCCGCGCCGATCGCCGCCAAGCTTGCCGAGCTCCTCGCCTCGCACGCCTTCCCGCCGCCGCCGTCGCCGCATGACGAGTAGATAATGTAATGTGTTAGTTGAGTCGGCCGAGTGGCCGGTAGTCGAGTCGGCCGGGTGGCCAAGATGTAAAGAAGAACTCGCTTATTTTGTAAACAAGTTATCCGTTTTAATTTCGTTCCAAATTTCTCACATGTTCCCCTTTTGTGGCTTCCTTTCTCTTTCGGACCGCCTAGTTGCTTTAGATTTTTCATTCGGTTGATCGACAACTCGGGCCGCTCCTAGTCGTAGAGGCGTCGAGTCCCGAGCCGACCGGTCGGACCGGCCGAGCCATCGTCGGCGCTTAGGTTTTGTCCGAGTCGGGCCCGCATCGAGGGATTTTCGTGTGAGTTCCGCAGCCGTGGGCACAAGCGGGACCCGCACACGGCCTCCTTTGCACACCCGCCGGGTGGAGCCCCGACTCGGGAGAGTCGGGGTCGGCGGCCGGCAAATTTGGACTTTATTCGTCATTTGTCGAAAACAACAAGAAAGAGAGAAAGGTTTTCTCTTTATTTCATTTGCATAAATAACTGAAACAACAAGCTAAGGGTAAAAGCGACGTAGGCTGCTCGATGTTCCATGCGTTGGTGAGCACGTTTCCGTTGGCGTCCTTGAGCTTGTACGTGCCGGGTCGGAGCACCTCGGCTACCGTGTAGGGCCCTTCCCATGGCGGAGTTAGCTTGTGCCGGCCTTGATTCCCCTGGAGGAGTCGAAGGACGAGGTCGCCGGGCTCGAAGGCGCGCTTCTTGATCTTGCGGTCGTGGTGACGGCGGAGTGCTTGTTGGTATCCGGCTGAGTGCAGCGGTGCAGCTTCCCTTGTTTCGACGATTTGGTCCGGCGCATCTTCGAGATAACGCTTATTGAGTTCCGGATCGAAAACTTGCACGCGCGGAGCTCCATAATCCAGATCCGTGGGTAGCACGGCCTCGGCCCGTACACCATGAAGAAGGGAGTGTGACCCGTGGCTCGACTCGGCGTCGTCCTCGGGCTCCACAACACCGCACCGAGCTCTTTCGCCCATTTCCCGGCAAATGTTCCGAGTTTGCTGAATATCCGGGTTTCGGTCCTTGGAGGACCATGCCATTTGCGCGCTCACACCGCCCGTTCGTTTGGGGGTGTGAGACGGTCGACTCGATCAACTCGGATGCCCCGGTGGTCGCAAAAGTTTAGGAACTTTTTCCCGTAAGCTGCGTACCGTTGTCGGTGATGATTGTGTTTGGGACTCCAAACCGATGCACTATGTCGGTGAAGAATTTTACGGCTTGGTCCGAGTCGATTTTGCCTATCGGCCTTGCCTCAATCCACTTGGAGAACTTGTCCACGGCGACAAGCAAGTGGGTGTAGCCTCCTGGTGCCTTTTTGAACGGGCCGACCGAGTCTAGGCCCCACACGGCAAACGGCCATGTTATGGGGATGGTTTGCGGGGCCTGGGCCGGCTGGTGTGTTTTGCGTGCGTAATGCCGACACCCTTCGCAGTGCGCACGACTTGTTCGGCGTCGGCGATCGCGGTCGGCCAATAGAAGCCATGTCGGAAAGCGTTGCCAACGAGACTTCGTGGTGCGGCGTGATGTCCGCACGTTCCACCATGGATGTCCTGAAGCGGCCGCTTACCCTCGTCGAGAGGGATGCAGCGTTGGAGGACGCCGGTGTGCCCCTTTTGTATAACTCATCGCCGATCACGACAAAGGTTTTGGCGCGTCGGGCGAGTCGCGCGCTTCCATGACGTCGGGGGCAATTTTTGCCGCAACGGATAGTCGAGGTAGGGCTGCCGCCGATCATCTGCCGACTCGGGCGCAGCCCCGAGTCTCCTTCGAGGTCGGGAGTCGGATCGACCGGACCCGCCGTGTCGTCGTTGGCGCCAAGCTCGGCGACCGGGACCTCCGCGGCCTCGGTCGGAGCTGGCTCTTGTTCTCCCTTTGCGGGGTCGGCCGCCGTTGGCTCCTTGATAGACGGCTCATCCTGGTCGCAAGCAAAAATGCCTTCCGGTGTTGGCAGCCGATTGGATCCCATCTTGGCCAATGAGTCGGCCGTTTCATTGTCCCGCCGAAGGACATGTTTGACTTGGAATCCATCGAACTTTTCTTCAAGACGGCGGATCTCACCGCAATAAGCCGCCATCTTCGGGTTGGTGCAAGTCGACTCGTTCATCACCCGATCCACGACGAGCCGGGAATCGCCGAAGGCTTCGAGCCTACGGATCCCCGGATCAATCGCTGCCTTCATGCCGTTGAGCAAGGCTTCGTACTCGGCCACATTGTGAGAGGCCGGAAAGTTGAGTCGGATGACGTATTGCATGCATGCACCTCTCGGCGAGATGAGCTGCCATCCGCTCCCGAGCACCCCTCTTCGTGAGGGAGCCGTCAAAGTACGGCCGCCAATGATCCGTTTCGCCGGAACCACGAGCAAGCGGGTCTCTGTCCACTCGGCTATGAAATCTACCGAGTGTGTGATTTTATGGCGGATGGGTGCGTGTATTCTATACCCTGGTCCATTAATTCTAGCGCCCACTTCGAGATTTTTATCGCTACCTCCGGATTACCCAAAATTTCAGCAAGCGGGAAGGAGGAGACCATCGTTACCGGATGAGAGTCGAAATAGTGCCGAAGCTTGCGCCGAGTGACGATCGGCGCGTACAACACCTTCTCGGATCTTCGGCCACCTCGTCTTGCGATCGGAGAGGACTTCGCCGACGTAGTAGACCGGCCGTTGCACCTTGAGCGCCTTTCCGGCTCGTCACGCTCCACCACCAACGCCGTACTCACCACCCGATTTGTTGCCGCTATGTAGAGCAGCAAAGGCTCCTTCTCGACCGGCGAAGTCAAGATCGGCGCGCTTGAAAGTTTGGCTTTGAGGCGGTCGAGGGCCTCTTGCGCCTCGGCTGTCCGGACAAAGTTGTCCGACTTCTTGAGCGAGACGATAAAGTGGCAGCCCCTTTTCTCCGAGTCGGGAGATGAAACGGCTTAGCGCCGCGAGGCAGCCGATGAGTTTTTGCACGCCCTTTACGTTTTTATCGGCCCCATCTTCGCGATGGCTTCGATTTTCTCGGGATTGGCTTCGATGCCACGTTGCGAGACGCCGTATCCCAAGAGCATCCCCTTCGGGACCCCAAGGACACATTTCTCGGGGTTGAGCTTGACTCCGTTGGCTCTCGACCGCTGGAACACGGCTTCGAGGTCGGCGACTAGATCGTCGGTCCGAGTGGACTTGACTACGATGTCATCCACATATGCCCGCACAATGCGTCCGATGAGGTCACCGAAGCATTTGATCATGCAGCGTTGGTATGTGGCTCCCGCATTTTTTAACCCGAACGGCATAGTGATGTAACGATGACGTGCCGAAGGGTGTGATGAACGCGGTGGCCTCTTGATCACCAATCCTTAGCGGAATTTGATGATAACCCGAATAGGCATCTAGGAAACACGGGGTTTCGCACCCCGCGGTCCGATCAACTATCCGGTCTATGCGTGGCAAGGGAAACGGATCCTTCGGGCACGCCTTGTTGAGACTCGTGTAGTCAACACACATTCTCCATTTCCCGGTTTTCTTCCTTACAAGTACGGGGTTGGCAACCCATTCGGGATGGTACACCTCTTTGATGAAGCCGGCGGCAAGGAGCTTCGCTAACTCCTCACCAATTGCCGGCGTTTCTCCTCGTCGAAGCGGCGGAGTCGTTGCTTGACCGGTTTCGATCCCGGCTTGATGTTAAGGGAGTGCTCGGCGATGTTCCTTGGGATTCCCGGCATATCCGAGGGCTTCCACGCGAAGATGTCCTTGTTGGCGCGTAGGAACTCGACGAGCGCGCTTTCCTATTTGTCGGAGAGCGCGGACCCGATGATGACCTTCTTCCCCTCGGGGTCGGCGGGGTCGAGGGGCACCATCTTGGTGTCTTTGGCCGGCTCGAAAGAGCCGATCGCCTTCTTTGGGATCGGCGTGTCCTCCGACTCCGCAGTCGCGACCTGTGGGAGGTCGGACTTGTTGATGAGCGCCGCCGCCGGCTCGCAGCACCCCACCTCGCACTCGTAAGCACGCCGAACCGACGTGCTCACGGTGATGATCCCCTTCGGACCCGGCATCTTGAGCTTGAGGTAGGTGTAGTTGGGGACGGCCATGAACTTCGCGTAACATGGTCGCCCGAGGATGGCGTGGTACGCGCCGGGAAGTCCACCACGTCGAAGGTGAGGGTCTCGGTGCGGTAGTTGATCGGCGTGCCGAAGGTGACGGGCAAGTCGATTTGCCCAAGTGGCACGGCCGTCTTTCCGGGCACAACCCCGTGGAAGGGCTCGCCCGATGGCCGGATCCGAGAGCGGCCGATCCCCATGGCATCAAGAGTCTCTCGCATACAAAACATTCGGACCACTACCCCCATCCATCGGTACCTTGGTCGGTCGTTTGTCGGAGACGATGGGGTCGACGACGAGCGGGTAGCGTCCGGGTCGGGGAACGCGCTCGGGGTGGTCGCTGCGGTCGAACGTGATTGCCGCCTCGGACCACTTGAGGTAGGTCGGCGTCGCAGGTTCGGCGGCGTAGACCTCGCGCCGCTCCTCGCTTCGGTGCCGCCTGGAGGAGCCGGTCCCGCCGCCCCGAAGATCATGAGGCGGCCGGTGGTTTGCGGGAAACCGCCGTCCGCGTCCTTGTCGTCGCCGTCGTCGTTCTTGGGGCCGGGGTTCTTGGGGTCGAACTTCCTTGCCTTCATGCCCGGGAACTTGAGCATCAGCCCGCGATCCTTGAGGGCGTGGTTGACGGGTCGGCCGTGGTTGGGACACGGCGCCTCCGAGCATCTTCTCGAAGTGCTGGCCCTTGTTGCCGTCGTCGGCGGTCGGCTTCTTCGGCTTGCGCTCGGCGGCGGCGACGAGGTTGGTGTCGCGGCGGTGCCGGTCGCCGCTCTTCCTCTGCTTCGCTTCTTGTCGTGCGGGACGGACGGGCCCGCACCGGAACTCTCGTTCCGCTTCGCCTTGCCCTTGGCTCGATGAAGGAGGGCATCCACGGCGTCTTCTCCGGAGGCGTGGCTGGTTGCCACGTCGAGTAGCTCCTTGACGGTGCGCGGGTTGTTGCGGCCGAGCTCGTGCACCGGCCCTCGTTGTTGGTGCCGGCGATGAACGCCGAGATCACCTCTGCGTCGGCGAGGTTGGGGAGCGTGTTGCACTTGCGGGAGAAGCGCTTGACGTAGTCCCTCAAGGACTCGTCCGCCCGCTGCCGGCAGGTCCCGAGGTCCCACGGGTTCCCGGGGCGCGTGTACGTGCCCTGGAAGTTGCCGATGAAGACCTCCTCCGGGTCCCACCAATCGTGGATCGAGCCCTCCGGGAGGTGCTCGAGCCACATTCCGCCGAATCGGCCAAGAAGAGTGGTAAGTTGCGGATGATGAACCGCTCGTCGGTGGCGCCGCCGGCTTGGCATGCCGGGCGGTAATCCTCCAGCCATAATGCGGGGTTCGTCTCCCCGTTGTATTTGGCGATGCTGCTTGGGGGCCGGAAACGCCGGGGCACCGGAACCCGCCGAATGGCGAGCCCAAAGGCCTTGGGCCCCGTCATAACCGGGGTTTGTCCTCCTCCGGATCGAATCGCCCTCCGCGCCGGGGGCGTACCCGTGGTCCTCGGCCTCGCGCCTTGGAGCGCGGTTTTGTTCCCGGCGCCGGGCGGTCGGGGTATCGCGTGCGTCGCGCGACTCGCCCATCCGCCGCCGAACCGGCGGCGAGTTCCGGTTCCGCTTTGCTCGGCGGTTGGGTGGGCCGAATCCTTTGGTCCCGGGGCCGGCTTGGCGTGTGGTAGGAGGCACCGGCCTCTTTCCGCCGTGCGGCGAGCTCTGCTCACGCTCGGCCTGTTGGACGGCCGCTAAGTCCGGGAGGTCTCCGACCTCCTCTTGGATCCTCCGCCGGTCCTCGTTGACCGGTTGCGGAAGCGCGCGCATCGGTGTCGCGGCCGCAGCCACGTTCGGCTGGGCCTCTCGTACACGGGAACGAGGTGGTTTGCCTCGTCCGGGATCTTTCTTTGGGCTTCGCGCCCATGCCGGCGAGCGAGTTCGCGCTGCGCTCGGCGCCGCGCCACCTCGCACTCGAGGCGTTCGCGCTCCTCCTTCAATCGCCGCTCGGTCTCCGCGACCTCGCGTCGGCGTCGGAGCAGCTGCTCTAGGTCGTCCTCCTCCCGGGGCTCGGGGCTTCCCGGAGGGGTTTGTCTGTCGTGGCACCGCGGCGTGCGGCGGCTGTGCGTTCCGGCACCGCCGGTGTTTACCGCCGCGGACGGCGGCGCTGCCCCGGCCGGGAGCCCGGCGGCTGCCGGGGCCGCGCGGCCCATGTCGTTGATGCCGTCGGTGTCGCCGGCGTCCCCGACCTCCACCATCATGCACTCCCGCGAGGGTGGTGGCTGCCGGTATCGGACCCGCCGCCGAGTCCGCCATGCCCGCGAGCTCCGCGCCGGCGGACACGGCGGGAAAGTGGTGTAGTGGCCGGGAGGTCGGCGGGAGAACGCGCGACGAGGCTCCCGGCTTCGGTCACGATGAACTCCGGGCTCCCGAAGTTCACGAGGGCGCCGGAGTCCGGTCGACGGTGTGGCTCGCCATCTTCAAGATCGTCGAACGCGTCGAGGCCCCCTACCGGCGCGCCAACCGTCGGTGTTATGAAACCGGCCGACAAGTAAATTTGTGTTTGGAGGGGATCGACGCTACTACTCGGATGGGCCTCGGATGATTTAGGAAAGTGTAGTTTATACTGGTTCGGGCAATCGAAGCCCTACGTCCGGTTCGAGGATTGTTCGTGTTTCGTCTTGTGAAAAGAGCTACAAAGGATGCGAGGGAGGAGGGTTGCTCCAAGCCTCCGTGTGCAATGTGCTCTAGGATGTGTATACGATGAGTTCGATTAACTCGATCCGTGTTGTGTGCCTCTCTCCTTGCGCGTGTGCGTGGGATCCCTTTTATAGTCCAAGGGACCGAGGCCACTTACAGGTGGGGTCGGAGTTACTACATGTCGCCCCAAGCGGGGCTGAAGCCGCCGTGCATCACCCTGCTCGCATGCCGGTCTCCATCCGTCACTCCCGTTCATCACGGCCCCGGCGAGAGATGGCGTTGACGCCTCCGTCTTGTCGTCGTGCCGGGGTGTCGGGCGACGCGTTAAGATGAGACAAGAGGAGCTGCGCAGATCTCACCCGATCCCCGTGGATTGGTGAGTTCCCGAGCGGAGTTATGGCGATCCCTGTTCACCTCGTTTAGTGTGAGGCTTCATGAGGAAGCCATTTGCCCCCGAGTCGGGCGAGGCGGGGACCGCCGAGCCCGCCCGAGTCCCGGACGGGAGAGGCGGGGACCGCTGGGCCCGCCCGAGTCCCGGACGGACGAGGCGGAAGTGGTGCACCTGCCCGACCCGGAGTCGGGCGAGGCGGAGGCCGCGGGCCGGCTTTCGTAGCCCTCACGGGCCTAGGCGGACACTCGTTGGTCAGCCACGGGACGGATTACAGGCGTCAATCGCCCGGCCTCCGTCCCGGTCACGAGCCATCATGGGCTTGGTAATGATCACGCTGCTCTGCGGCTAAGCTAGCGCTAGCGTGCGGCGGCTGCGGAACGGGACGAGAGGGCACCTGCGCCGGTCACATCATGTCCTGTTGGTGAGACGAGTTCCCGAGCGCCGTAATTGCGCCTACCGGCCCGCCGTATTTCCTCCCCCATTCGGTGGGTGAGGTCGCTTCTCCGCGAAGCAAAGGCAAACGCGGCGAGGATTGCGGTCCCCACCCGACGCCGAGTCGGGCGAGGCGGAGATCGTGGGCCCGCCCGCCCCGGGGTCGGGCGAGGCGGAGATTTATGGAACCACCCGCCCGGGGTCGGGCGAGGCGGAAGTCGTGGAACCGCCCGCCCGGGGTCGGGCGAGGCGGAAGTCGTGGACCTCGCCCGACTCGGGGTAGGGCGAGGCGGAGGTTTCGGGCCCCACTTCGTATCCTTTATGCGTACAAGACGGAGCTGTTAGCCAGCTATGACGGTGATTAAGTACTCCGATTAGGGTACCCTAATCTAGGTACCCGACAATCGGTCTTCACTCTCTCCTTTGCGATCCTCTTGGTCGGAGCTTCTTCTTCCAGCCGTGCACGTGCTTCTAGAGTTTCGACCGCTTCTCTCATTTCTCGACGTTCTTCCTCCGTATTGACTCGAGTAGCCAATTCGGTGCTATGTACTTCACAAGCGTAAGCGGTCTTGATATCAGATCGGAACAATAAGACCCCATTTGGTCCTGGCATCTTCAACATCAAATACTGGTAATTGGGGATGGCCATAAACTTCACCAAAGCCGGTCTTCCTAATATAGCATGATATGCTTGAATTGATGTCAGCTACCTGGAAGATAATGTTCTCCCTTCGTAATTCACCTTCGTCCCAAAAGTCACCGGCGAGAGAAATCTACCCCAAAGGATAGCTGTTTCGACCGGGTATTATACCATGAAACGATGAAACACTGCGATCCAAGTCCGCCACGGAAAGGCCAAGCTCTAGCAGGATTTTAGCAAAAAGGATGTCCAAGCAACTTCCCCCATCAATGAAAGTCCTCTTCAAGCATACCTTACGGACGATGGGAGCTAGAATGAGCGGATACCTACCAGCTTTAGGGAGGACCTCCGGATGATCGGCCCTGCTGAATGTGATCGGTACCTCCGACCATCGTAGATATTCGGGAGTAGCGGGAGCGATGGCGTTAACCTCTCTAAGCGCCAATTTTTGCTTTCGCTTCGACTCATACGCGTCCGTCCCTCCATGGATGAAGTTCACCTCTCTTGCCGGCTCCTGAAAGCCTCCGTCATCTTCATTATCATCATGCTCTTTATCTTTGCCCTTATCATCCCGCTGTTCCGATGTCCAGACCGGGGTGCCACCTTTAAAGCGAACTAAGCGAACGGTCTTAACAGGAAGCATTCCTTGGCCTTATGATTCCCACTCGTTAATCATGCGGGGACCATCCAGCGAGTGCTTCAAAAGAGAGTCGTTTTTTGGGCCCCTCTTAGGAGGCGCCGGCCGATCTCCCCTATGAGATCGGTCGACGGCCGCAACAAGGTTATCGGTCTTGCACTTATTGTTCTTGGATCCGGACTCGGTTGCCTTGGTCGTGCTTCGGCTCCTTTCCTTTGTTCCCGCGCAAATTGACCACGTTTGATTCTCCAGCGAGCATAGTCATCTGCTATCTTGAAGCACTACGATATCTTGTGGACCAATGCTTCACTTCGGATGCCGGCTTGAAATGCCGCAATTATCTGCTGATCGGGAACATTGGGGATTAACGCCTTGTTGTTGCAAAAACGCCCGATGAACTCCGTAAGCGTCTCATCGGGCTTCGCTTCAGCCTGTTGAGGTCGAAGTAGTTTCCTGGCTTCTCACAAGTCGCCTGAAAATTCTCAACGAACTTTTTAGTGAGGTCGCCCCAAGAAGAAATAGATCTCTCGGGTAGAGATTGTAACCACAAGCGTCCAGCCTGCTCCATGCACATGAGGAGATAATTCGCTAACACAAAAGTATCTCCTCCTGCTGAACGGATGGCGGTAATATACATACGAAGCCACTTGGCGGGAGGTGCTTTACCATCGTATTTGTTAATGGCCCCGGGCTTAAATCCTCCGGGGTATATGCAAATACGCAGATCCCGCGTAAAAGCCGGGATTACGGAGTACTTATCGTCTTCCGGACCGGTCCATAACGGTGATGGCGAGCGCCGACTAGGGTAATGTTGGTAGTTACGGTCTCTGTCATCATCGGAGTAGTCATAGTAGCGATCGTCCTGGTTTCTGTTCCCCAAACCATCATGACGATCATTGTTGCCTTGCTTTGTGGGATGTGGAGGAGATGGAGGAGGAGGCGGTGGCGCCACCGACGATCATTATTATTCGTCGGGCTCCCCGTCCGTATCCGTTGACGCCGGTTTTTGACCAAGGGACCCATTGTCGCCGACTATAGGTAAAAAGGGGCCGGTGGGCGTAAGGCCGACGGCCGCTTGGGCGAGTAAAAGGCGCGTCTCTCCCGGGAATCGTGCGCGGACGCCAACGTAAGAGCACAACATTGATGGGCCCGGCCCACGTTATAAAATTAGAAATAATAGTTAGTTTTGGAAAAAGGATTCTAGTCGGTTAGGAAATCGGCCCGAGGAGGGTCCGAATAGGATTCTTTTTGCCGAGTATAAATACATACTCGGATGTAACATGTAAACTCGATTCACATCCAATACAACTTTCGGCGCATCGCCAAACCCTAATTTTCCGTCAAGTCTTTACTCGTTTTGCGCGGGATCTTCGGGGCTCCGGTCGACAACACGTTGGCTTGACAAGGTAATTATGTTGTCTAATTCTCGGCGCATTGTTCGTAATTAGATGGCTTAATTGCTAGTTATCCGCGACCGGATCTGTTTTCGATCGGCGTAGTGAGTATCGGCGGGATGAGTCAAGTTGACCTGGTCCGGCTCGTGGTGGAGGTAGTTTGACTTGTCCCGCCTCCCCGTTCCAGCCTTTGCTCACGGCGCCGATTGGCTCGGATCCGGTCGTTCGAGTCACGATAGCCGCTATGAGAATTCTTTTACATCTTGGCCGATTCGATCGTGCGGATTCAGCTTGACGTGTCCCGTGTTTGCCTTTGCGATAGTTGACTTGTCCTAGGCGCATGCAGCCGATTGGCTAGGGTGTAGACTTACTTTCATAGTTAAGACGTTTATGATTGTGCTTGTCCCGAATCGGCCGGCGTGCGCGGCCGTTAGACTCGGTCCAGCCGAGTGCCATCGCTTGACTTGTCCCGTTGGAGCGACCGGTCGATTTGGGATCTGCGTGGTCGTATTTGTCTTACTCGTTCTTTCTGAGTGTTTAGCCGATTGCTTATCACGATCATTAAGCTGTTTTATGTTCAATTAATTAAATCCGTTAAAGCTGCTTTTGGACCCGAGTTATTAGTACGATTTCATTGATCATCATTATACACTGAGATAGATCTAAATAATTCACTACTATAATCAATGGCAAAATCGGCCGGATGCCCGATCGGCCGATTTATCGATCCGATTGATGATCAAACCATCTTCTTACTACCAAATTAATCACATCCCATTAATAATTACCTTGTTTACATTTTATCCGATAATGCATCCCCGCAAAGTCTTAATGATGTGATCGTTTATCGACGGAATCGGTCGCTAGCCACCGATCGCATGTTATAGCGTCGGCCGATTTCGTATCGTTTGTATCGCAGTTCGTTTGCCTGGCATTTAATACATAAATGGATGGGCCGTGCTGCTCCCGATCGATGGCCGATTTTGTCTATCTTACGCGTAGATCGGCCACGGCCGCACATCGGTCTATCCGGACCGATGACCTGGAATTTTACACCTTTTATTGTCTTTGTTGGTTTGCAGGAAAACCATCCGGCACGCACCAGCAGCACACGAACATCGGCGAGCCGAGCCGGTCCGTTGGGAGCACAGGGCCCTCGCGTCGACCGGGTTTCGGTGGACTCTCCGGACGACGGTGTGTTGGCGACTTTTGACGTCAACACACTTTTTGGCACGCCCAGTGGGACCGAAGCAACCAAGATCAAGATGTCGTACATGCAAGCGGTCGGGGAGGACGGAACACCAATGGTCGATGCCGAGAATCGGCCGATTTTTGTTCCGGCTCCTCTTAGGACGGATGGCAAAGGGCATGGAGAAGTTTCGATGACAACGAGGTTTCGGCCCGGGGGAAGATGACGACGTAACAAAAGCTGCAGTACCAAGAATACCCGGCCGAAGCAATGAAAAAGTACTTTCAAGCCCCGAAAGTGACACGTGGCGAGTGGCCACAAAAGGAGACATCCCTCGATTCTCGCATCCGGAAGAACTAGACCAAATCAAAGCCCGAGACCGCGGATGCCAACCAACTCGGTGATATGGTCAACTCGTCCGTTCATCGTGCCCTAATCAATCAATCGGGCGTGTTGACCAACACCATCGGAAATTTGATCAAGGACACGGTTGATGGCAGATCATTTATCGAAGGATATTCCGGACCTGCATACACTCAGCTCGTTGGCACTCCGTACGACCGATTCGGGGAATCGGCATCCGTAATACTACACCGCCAACAGGGTTTCAGCCCATGTATGGCATGCCACCTAACCTATGGCCTGGCAAGGACAATGCAAATGCAAGTACCAGTGCAACCCCGCCAAGCAAAGAGGATAACAGTGATCCCAAGAAGTCGGTAACGAAAGAGGGCAACAGTGCAAGATGTACAACAGCCGGCTTCGAGTTGGGGGCACCAACCAATGTGGCAGCGGTCCCGCAGATGGCACAACAGCCCAATTTCTTCTACGTACCAAATACCGGCCCGAGTAGAATTGAGAACTCACCCACTATAGTACGGCCGATATCCGGTATTCCACAGCCGACCGCATCGGCCGGGGGACATGGATTCATGATCGGACGGCCGATCCAATCGGCCGTGAGTTATGGAATCGCTCCGCAGACATTATTCCCGGCTACTAGCACTCGGGATTTCCGGGAACGGTCGGTTGATACACCCAACTCGGGGACAGCCCAACACAGCTTATATGACGGGGACCGGATCGGCGATCGCTGAACCCAGTGATATGAATAGCCTCATGGCTAAGATCGCCGATATGATGAAAGATCGGCTCGATTTGAAGCCTAAGGAGAAAAGTGCATTGTATCGGCGACCTTACCCCGATCGGATGGATTCCGTGGCTTTACCCAATAAGTATAAAATTCCCGAGTTTTCCAAGTTTTCCGGGCAAGATAACACATCAACTATGGAGCACATCAGCCGGTATGACGCACAGCCTTGGTGAGGCGTCTACTCGAGAAGCTTTGCGGGTTAGGCTATTCCCACCGTCGTTGTCCGGATCGGCCTTTTCATGGTTTGCTTCATTGTCGCCTGGTTCTATTCGTAGTTGGGCCGATCTGCGAGAAAAGGTTTCACTCGTACTTCTTCACGGCATTACCGAGCTTAGTTTGTCCGATTTAATGGCGATGAAACGAAATCGGGAGAATCGGTGACCGATTATATACGGAGGTTCGAGACTCGAGGGGACGATGCTACAATCCGAACCTCGACAGAGCAACAGCTTGGCCGAGATCGCTTATGCGGGGCTATTCTCCAACATCAAAGAAAAGTTTACCCCACATGAGTTTGATGGGCTGGCGCAGTCGACACGTAGGGCGATTGGCCAGAAGAAAATCTCCGACTCACCAGGAATCGGCGGTATCGGGTAGCTTATGCTGATTTCGACAGTGAAGATGATGAAGAGGGAATTAATGCAGTTGAGTGGACTAATAATAAACGGCCGATATTTTCTCCGCATGTCAATCCTAAGGAGAGAAAATATGATTTTGATTTATCTAAGGCCGACGAGATATTTGATCACCGTTGCGGGAAAAGAAAATTCAGCTTTCACCTCATCACAAAATTCCTACGCCGGAGGAATTGAAGAAAATGGCTAAGTGGTGCAAGTGGCATGGAAATTCACATCATAACACCGTTGATTGTTATGCTATGAGAGATGAGATCCGGAAGGCGATTGACGAGTGGGATATTGCGAGCAGCTGATGTGAAGAAGAAGATGAAAGTTGATGGGCACCCTTTCCCTGCTAATACAATGTACATCAATACCATCGGTGGTGGATCAGCTGGTTTCATACGCCGATATGAGAGGAAGAGGGAGAGGGAAGAAGGAGATCAAGTGGCACGTGAACAGGAATCTCTCGATCAAAGCCGACAGTACGAGCAAAGCGTGATCCGCCGAGAAGATTTTGACCCACACCGGGATTGTCCTTTCTTTCAGATCGCTGGGACCGAAACATGAAGCTTCCATCTATCGAGAACTGTCCGAGTGCACTCGGTCGGGAAGAGTATCGTGACGTCGGGTCGTCAAGTTACCAGGGACGGCCGATGGGTCGCAACTATGAATCTCGACAATCGGCCCCCGTAAGAGCAATCGACTACGATCATGGATATAATGAACGAAGATACGTAGTGCCAAAGAGAACCTCTCGTTCACGATCGATCGGGGCCAATCAATGATGAAGAAGAGTTCGATTACCAATACCATGAAGATTCGAGAGGTGATCAAACGGAGAACGAAGGTCGGTGGTGCCCTGCTGGTTTGCTCAAGCAAAACCCAAAAGAGGAGGCTTCAAAGAATGCGTTGTCGGGAAATCAAGGGTAGACGCCATTACAGAGATGACCAAGATGATGAGCCCAAGCCCAAGAGGCAATGGAGGCCGAAAGTGCGGTCTCGAGTGGTCCGGTCGAAGCCGCAGTGAATATGATGTCACCGATGCCCGGGATTGTCGGATCGGCCGATGAAAATTCGGCTGAAGAAGAACCGATTGGGGAAGCTTCGGAGATTCTCGTGGACGCCGGAATCAGCGGTATTTGATAAGCCTGGTCAACTCCGATCATTTGCACCTCAAGGCATTATACATTAGCGGCTATGTCAATGGGTCGCCGATGAGGAAAATGTTGGTCGACGGAGGAGCGGCGGTCAACGTCATGCCGATTACTACATACCGCAAGCTCGGGAAGACGCCGGAAGAAATGATGAGGGCTAATCCGACGCTCAAGGATTACAGCGGGAGAAGCCAAGATGTGCGTGGGGCCGCAATAATGGAGATCATCGTGGGCAGCAAAACCATACCCACCACTTTTTTCATCATTGACGGGAAAGGTGCATACACAACTTTGTTAGGAAGAGACTCGGATTCATGCCAATTGTTGCATCCCCTCAACCATGCACCAGTGTTTGATTCAATGGGTTGGCAACAAGGTCGAAATCGTGCGGGCCGATAAGTCCGTAACCATTGCAACCGCCGATTTCGAGTTTGCTGGTCTAGAGAGCTTGCCTTGTTTATCGGGCACGTATTGGGATGCGGAGGCCATAAACATCACGGATGATGGAGTTATTGTGACCGGGGGTCGGTACCCCCGGCTGCTCCGATGGGCCCCACAGGAGAATTGACTGGACAATCGGCCGATCGATATACACACCGAAGACATGGTGAGTCGGCCGATTGATGAACCGGAAGACGGGAAATTAGGCCACGGTTTTGTGTCGGCCGATGAATTAGAAGAAGTGGATATAGGGGATGGAGACAAGCCTCGGCCGACATATATTAGCAAGAAATTGTGTAAAGAAGTAAGAGATGAATTGGTGGCCTTATTGGAAGAATTTAAGGATTGTTTTGCTTGGGATTATAGCGAGATGCCCGGACTCGACCGATCGATTGTTGAACATCGGTTGCCCACTAAACCCGGATATCGACCATATAAGCGTGGGGCTCGGAAGATTGACCCTAGGTATTATGAAGCCGTCAAAGAAGAGATTATCGGATTGTATGAAGCCGGCTTCATCAGTGCCATGCCGATATGCGGAGTGGGTTTCTAGTATTGTGCCGGTGGAGAAGAAAAATGGAAAGATGCGGGTCTGCATTGACTTCAGGAATTTGAATAAGGCAACTCCGAAAGATGAGTATCCAATGCCAAACGCCGATTTGTTGGTTGATGCAGCCGCCGGCAACAAGATTTTGAGCTTTATGGATGGAAATGCTGGGTATAATCAGATTTTTATGGCCGAGGAAGATATATCGAAAACGGCATTCGGATGCCCTGGGCGTTGGGATTATATGAGTGGGTTGTTATGACCTTCGGCTTAAAAAATGCTGGTGCCACGTATCGGAGGGCCATGAATTTTATATATCATGATTTGATCGGCCGATTGGTGGAAATTTATATTGATGATGTCATGGTGAAATCAGGATCGGTTGGAAGTCATGTGGCTGATCTCGGGGAAGTGTTGAAGAGGACAAGACAATACGGATCGAAGATGAACCCGCTCAAGTGTGCGTTTGGTGTCTCAACTGGACAATTTCTGGGGTTTATTGTGCATGAAAAGGGAATTGAAGTTGGCCCTAAGAGTATTGATTCTATCGTAAAGTTGGAACCGCCGACGAACAAGACGAAGCTCCGACTCCCGATCGGCAAGATTAATTTTATTAGGCGATTTATCTCAAACTTGTCCGCCGACTTGATGTGTTTACGCCATTATTGAAGCTCAAGGCCAGTCAAGAGTTTCGGTGGGAGCCGATCCATCAAAAGGCTTTAGAAGATATCAAGAAATATTTGGTGTCCCCACCGGTGATGGTTCCGCCAAAGTCGGGCACACCCTTTAAGTTATATTTATCGGCCGATGATAGGTGCATCGGCTCAAGCATTGACTCAAGAGCAGGAGGGAAAAGAGCGGGTCATATTTTATCTCGACCACAGAACCGATTGATGCAGAAACACGGTATCCGAAGTGGAAAGGTTATGTCTCTCGTATGTATTTTTCATGCACGAAATTAAGGCATTATCTCGTTGGCCGAAGAATGTACTCGTCGTTTGCCAGGCCGATGTCGTAAAGTATATGCTATCGGCTCCGGTCCCCAAAGGCCGGTTGGGCAAATGGATGTTGGCAATTGCGGAGTTTGATTTAAGCTATGAATCGGCCAAAGCGATGAAAGCACAAGTATTGGCTGATTTAGTGGTGCAACACGGTGAACACTCGGCCGGATATGTTGAACCGATGCCATGGACGGTGTTCTTTGATGGTTCGATTTGCAAAGAAGGAAGTGGAATCGGCTTGGTTGTTGTGTCGCCTCGGGGCAGTACGTGGATACTCTATTACGGTGGAGGCGTACACCAACAACCAAGTCGAATACGAGGCAAGTATTAAAAGGATTGGAATTACTCATCGATGCCGGAGCTGAGTTTGTGGAAATTTTCGGAGATTCCTTGTTGGTTGTGAGTCACCTGGCCTATGAGTATGAGTGTAAAGATGAAATATTGTTGCAATATCATAGAAAGTGCCGAAGTTAATGAAAAGGTTCAAGTGTGTTAAAGTCAGCCATATACCAAGAGAGCAGAATTTTGAAGCAAATAACTTGGCTCAGCTAGCATCCGGATATCGGCTCGCCAAAACAGACTTAGAGATAGCTGATATTGAAGGAGCCGATTGGCGTACGGAAATTCGAAAATTTTTGAGCAATCCATCCCAACCTACAGATAAGAAGATAAGATATAAAGCTTTGAAGTATGTTCGTTGGATGATCGACTATTTTTCAAGACAATTGACGGGGTGCTTCTCAAGTGTATTGATGACACCGAGGCAAAAGTGGTAATGAGCGAAGTACATGATGGGATTTGCGAACGCATCAATCGGCCCATAAGATGAAGTGGCTGCTAAGGCGAGTTGAGTTATTATCGGCCGACAATGTTGGCCGATTGTTTCAAATATTACAAGAGTTGCCAAGACTGCAGTAAATTCGGGCCTATACGGAGGGCGCCCGCATCGGCTATGAATCCAGATAATCAAACCTTGGCCATTCGGAGGTTGGGCCATGGATATGATCGGCCGGATAAATCCAGCGTCGAGCAAAGGGCATCGATACATATTGGTAGCTACAGATTACTTCACAAAATGGGTTGAAGCAGCGCCCTATCGTAAAGTTTCGACGGCCGACGTGATAACGTTTGTTAAAGAGCATATTATTTATAGGTTTGGGATTCCGGAGACAATCACAACAGATCGAGGATCAGTATTCACGTCGGACGAATTTCAATCTTTTGTTGATGAGATGGGAATTAAGTTAATTAATTCATCGCCGTATTATGCCCAAGCCAATGGACAAGTCGAAGCGGCGAATAAGAGTCTGATCAAGTTAATCAAGCGGAAAATACAAGAGTATCCTCGTAAGTGGCACATGAAATTGATGGACGCTTTGTGGGCTTATCGTATGTGACGGCATGGAGCTATGCAAGTTGCGCCGTATCAGTCGGTATATGGGCACGAAGCCGTATCGCCATGGGAGACAACTATCGGCTCCGGAAGGATTGAGTTGCAACAAAAGCTTTCGGCCGATCAAGTACTACGGATTGATGATGGATGAATTAGAAGATGTAGTACAAAATCGGCTGGATGCATTGGAGAAAATAGAGCGAGAATAAAGCAAGGGTCGCCCGCCATTATGATAAGAAGGTTGTGCATAAACAGTTTAAAGAGGGCGATTTGGTCCGGAAGCTTAGGATGCCGATCGGTGTGAAGGACAATCGGTTTGGCAAATGGTCGCCTAATTGGGAAGGACCTTATTTGATTAGCCGATCGGCACCGGGTAATGCATATATTTTGAAAGAGTTAGAAGGGGAAGAATTCGGCCGAGCACTTAATGGAAAGTATTTGAAGCAAGTATTATCCTAGCATTTGGATTAACTCATAGTGTTCGGCCTAAAAGAGACTATAGCCGATGTCGATGCACATCGCTTGAGACGGCCGATATCGAGAGTATCGCCCTTAGCCCAAAAAATATATGAAAGTAAAACAGAGGGAGTCACCGATAAATTAGCCGATGTTTGAACATCGCCTTCGGATGGCCGATATGATTGTATATCGTCCTTAGTGCAAAAAAAATGTTTACAACCAAAACTTTGTTCAAAGTCCTATTACACCTAAGCATAGTCAACGGCCTCGGCGCGGGACAGAAGTCTTGGACAGCGAGATAGTACGCGGGCCGGCGTGGAGTCGAGTTTGGCCATGACCAATAGGTCATCCTCGATGGGGCCGATATCGGCTTGCGCCGCGGCAACCATCTTCTCGGCCGTTTGAATGGCTTCGTCCGTCGTCTTCTGCCGAGCCGCCACATCGGCCGACAACCGTGCAATAGTAGCTTCCAAGGCCGCCGCCGCCTCCTCCTTGAGAGCCAGCGATGCTCTCAAATCGGCAATCTCCTGGTTGATTGCTTGCGGTTCATCCCGCCGATTTGAGAGTTGCTCTTGCATCTCCCGGGTCTTCCGGACCTCCTCCTCGCAGCGCTTGATGGAGTTATCGGCGAGTAACGCAGCTTGCTCGCTGCTCCGCATGGCGAGCCAAACACCGCCGGGCACGAGTGAAGTCCATTTGCCGATACTCCATGTATGCCACGCGGTGCAAAGCATCGCGCACATCCTCCGGGAGTTCAGTCCGGACCTCCAAGTACCGGGCCCTTATGGGTTGTGCGTCGGCCACCAAGCGACCGACGGAAGAGGCCTCAAGCTCGCGCGCGATTTCGGCCATGGTGGTAAGACTAGAAGCGAGATACCAAAATCGGCACGGGACGAGGGAAGCCGAGCGCCCGGAATACCAAGAAAATAAGGTGAAGTTAATAATCGAAGCAAATCAAGAAAATAAAAAGGAGATAGTAAAAACAAACCTGCGAAGCGTCGATGCGAAGTGGTCGGACGTCTATCGGATGAGCCATTGAACCCACAGGTTCGTGTGTTTCAATCAGCTCTCGGCCGGCCGATCCCCTTTCAACAGCAGCATCCTCGGAGGCGGCATCGGGCACATGGCTAGCTTGTTCGATATCGGCGGGCTCATCGGCAGGCTCATCGGCAGCAGTGCTCGCAAGAGAAGCCGCGGCGGCTCCCGGCCGGCCGATTCTTCGTCGATAGCGGTGCCTTTGGGAGAAGCCGTAGGCGACACACGGCCGGCTTGTTCAACGTTGGCGGCAACATCGGCCCGGCTTGGTATGACTTCGAGCTCCGAAGTCTGTTTGAATCGGCCGATCGGGTGTTGGCGTCCTAGTCGGTGGAGTTGATAGGCGGATTGGCCTATCGGGCGTCGGTGTCCGGGCACGAGGAGGAAGAACCGCCGATTCCTGCAAAGAACTCATAGTTAGACTATGTAAAGTAAAGAGGGAATCAGCGATCATGCAATAATAACTCGACGCGACGGAGATGGTTCGCTGAAGTAGTCCGGGTCGGACGGGCGCGCAGTCGCTTTAACAGCGCGCGGTGGCGCTCGGGGCTTGAGTCGGCCTTGCGGCCGGCACATTAGCCTTCCTCTTCTCGATGGCGGCCGTTTTAGTCTTGGCCTTGCGGGCAGCTGGTGCCCTCGACTCATCGCCGCAAAAGCTTGGGCGGGAGTGCGATCGGTGAAGCCGATATTTGGAACAATTGGGCTCGGCATCAAGTATGCAATTGGCCGGCCACCGATACTCGGGTCGGCGGCTCCTCCGTGTCCGATCGAAAAGGAATATACAAGGGTGAGCATTTGGAGCGCCGATTTCGCCAACAAAATCGGCCTTATAAAAATAAATCGGCTACACGTACCTCGGCGAAAGCTTCCGTCGGGACTAAGCCGGAGAAGAAGGAGGCGATGTTCCGGCTGCGGAGGTGCCGGTTCCATTCGCCCCACCAACGGTCGAAAAGGCGGGTACTCCGAGGCACCGGGAAAATCCGGTTAAGTCACCGGTGATGACATCGGCGGTGCGGCCGACGAGCCAATTCCACCGGATGGCGTTGTCGACGACGGATCGCGCCTTTATTTGCCCCACATAGAAGAGATCGGGGGCAATCGGCCGAAACCGAGTTGACGGGCCGCCACCGACGGGTGGTAGAACTCATAGGAGCAGAAAGCCTTGCTCCCGGCAATGAGTCCCGTCGGCAGCGAGACAGGGCGGAGGCGGTGGTAAAGATCTTGACCGCTTCCGCGTCGGCCGTCGGGAAGGTGGGGTCGATCGGGAAAGGAGTGTCATACCCCTTCTCGAAGAAATCAATGTACGGGTACCAATCCGTACTTTCGTTGTTGAGGCCCTTGTAGAGGGCGGCGAACCAATATGCCAAGGTGTCATCCGACATGGCCGCCCCGGTGCCATGGACAACGCTTCCCGAAAGAGATACATCGGCTGGATCGGGCGTGGCCGATTCGGCATGATTGCCGGGGAAGGTGAGGACACCGAGGTCCGGATCGATGGCCTTGGTGGTATGAAGGGACAACCACATTTGGATGAACCACCAAGGGCCTCCCGGGTTCTTGACCGATCGGCCGGAGCGCAACTCCACCGAGACCCGGTGAAGGAGGAGGTAGGCCGATCCCGGAAGATACTTGCCCATAGGAAGGGCATAGCCGTCGGCCGATACATCGGCCATCGGCAGAAGTTGTTTGTGGGGCTTACGCCGACCCCACGGAAGAAAAAGTGGTCAAGCCACATGTTGAGGAAAGCAACGTGCTCACGGCGATCAACCGAGCCGTGCCCCTTGTTGTAGGTCCGGATATAGAGTCCGGTGTCCTTGGGATTGATCCGGTGGGTGGACTTGATGCGGATGGCGTCCGGGGTGGCCTCCGCCGTGATATTCAAATCGGCCAACATGACCGTGTCCGGGAGGGTCATGGTAGCCGGCCGTGCCCGAACATGAAGCGATTCGGGGCATCCGACCGAGAGATAAGAAGCGGCCGCTAGCAATGGTTCGTTCTTGTGGTGATCGGCTAGAGAGAGTTTGATGGCATGGGCGATGCCGATATTGGCCCAACCTTGTCGATGGGCGGCCGATACCCGGTTATACCAATCCCGCCACCCTGCGACAGAGTCGGCCATGACCTAAAGCTACTCGGACCACTCGGCCGATAATGGAGATTGTTGCCGAAACGGGACCCGGTTCGTTTCGGCACGGATGAGATCCGTGGGGTCCGGATCGCCCATGGGGCCCAAGAAGAAATGGGTCGGGATGTTAGAAGGGATGACGATTTGGTTCCGGATCTCCTAAAAACAAGGAATAGGGCAAAAATGAGAAACAAGACGGAAAGAAGATAGATTGTGAAAATGAACAAGAACAAGAACACAAAGAAAATTGCAAAAGTAGAGAAGAGGGATGCCCGAATGTACATTACCTCCGAACGGCGTTGGTGGTGGCGACGACTCGGTCGTGCGGCGGCACGCAGCAGCAGCAACGAGTGGGATTCATGGTCACCGGGAGAGAAAACGACGGCGGCGCGGTGGGAAGTTGAAAAGGCTCGAAAAGGGCAAAGGTCGCTAGAGCAGGGGAAGATGAAAGCCAAAGGAGAGGAAACAGATGGGAAATGACCAGGGGTCACCCCGGCTTTTATGAAGAGGTGACGGGCGAGAAACCGGCGCAAGAAAAGAGGATAAATCAGTCCGACGCATGCGTTGCATACCCCGGACCGGGGGACATGTGTTGACGCCGGTTTTTGACCAAGGGACCCATTGTCGGCGACTATAGGTAAAAAGGGGCCGGTGGGCGAAGGCCGACGGCCGCTTGGGCGAGTAAAGGCGCGTCTCTCCCGGGAATCGTGCGCGGACGCCAACGGAAGAGCACAACATTGATGGGCCTAGCCCACGTTATAAAATTAGAAATAATAGTTAGTTTTGGAAAAAGGATTCTAGTCGGTTAGGAAATCGGCTCGAGGAGGGTCCGAATAGGATTCTTTTGCCGAGTATAAATACATACTCGGATGTAACATGTAAACTCGATTCACATCCAATACAACTTTCGGCGCATCGCCAAACCCTAATTTTCTGTCAAGTCTTTACTCTGTTTCGCGCGGGATCTTCGGGGCTCCGGTCGACAACACGTTGGCTTGACAAGGTAATTATGTTGTCTAATTCTCGGCGCATTGTTCGTAATTAGATGGCTTAATTGCTAGTTATCCGGCGACCGGATCTGTTTTCGATCGGCGTAGTGAGTATCGGCCGGGATGAGTCAAGTTGACCTGGTCCGGGCTCGTGGTGGAGGTAGTTTGACTTGTCCCGCCTCCCCGTTCCAGCCTTTGCTCACGGCGCCGATTGGCTCGGATCCGGTCGTTCGAGTCACGATAGCCGCTATGAGAATTCTTTTACATCTTGGCCGATTCGATCGTGCAGATTCGGTTGACGTGTCCTGTGTTTGCCTTTGCGATAGTTGACTTGTCCTAGGCGCATGCAGCCGATTGGCTAGGGTGTAGACTTACTTTCATAGTTAAGACGTTTATGATTGTGCTTGTCTCGAATCGGCCGGGCGTGCGCGGTCGTTAGACTCGGTCCAGCCGAGTGCCATCGATTGACTTGTCCTGTTGGAGCGACCGGTCGATTTGGGATCTGCGTGGTCGTATTTGTCTTACTCGTTCTTTCGGAGTGTTTAGCCGATTGCTTATCACGATCATTAAGCTGTTTTATGTTCAATTAATTAAATCCGTTAAAGCTGCTTTTGGACCCGAGTTATTAGTACGATTTCATTGATCATCATTATACATCGAGATAGATCTAAATAATTCACTACTATAATCAATGGCAAAATCGGCCGATTCTATCGATCCGATTGATGATCAAACCATCTTCTTACTACCAAATTAATCACATCCCATTAATAATTACCTTGTTTACATTTTATCCGATAATGCATCCCTGCAAAGTCTTAATGATGTGATCGTTTACCGACGGAATCGGTCGCTAGCCACCGATCGCATGTTATAAGCGTCGGCCGATTTCGTATCGTTTGTATCGCAGATTCGTTTGCCTGGCATTTAATACATAAATGGATGGGCCATGCTGCTCCCGATTTATGGCCGATTTTGTCTATCTTACGCCGAGAATCGGCCACGGCTGCACATCGGTCTATCCGGACCGATGACCTGGAATTTTACACCTTTTATTGTCTTTGTTGGTTTGCAGGAAAACCATCCGCACGCACCGGCAGCACACGAACATCGGCGAGCCGAGCCGGTCCGTTGGGAGCACAGGGCCTCGCGTCGGCCGGGGTTTCGAGTGGACTCTCCGGACGACGGTGTGTTGGCGACTTTTGACGTCAACGATATCCGTGTTATCTCGTCCCCGCCGATCTCGGTTATCTCGTTGATCGTCTCTTCTTCATCGGTCATCACAACCACCGTGCCATACACATCACCTCCGGGTCGGTGAGATATCCGGCCCACTTTACAATTCGAAGCTAGATAGGTTTACCAATCCCCATAAGAAAGGTATGCAAGTGGTACACAACTCAAACTTGTTCGCGGAGACACAATGGGGTGTTCTCAATTTTAATCAACTCATCATATTCAAGTGTCAAAATTTGAAAATGACCGGATCCGACGAGCTCATGTTACTTTTATGAAAGTGCAAGTCATGTAGTTTCCAAAACATTTTAGTTTGCAATTTGTGGACTTTTAAATCGAGAGATATGAATTTTTAAAAATGCATCGAACTTCGTGATATTTACAAAAATGCCACTACCAGATTTTTGAATCTAGGGCTCGCGCGCTCCGGCGAGCAGCGGCCGGCGGCGGCGAGCTCGGGCCCGTGGGCCAACCGCGGCGAGTTGGGGGCTGGCCATGGACCAAAATGACGCGCGCGGAAAGGGAGAGCAGGTGGTGGGGCCCGCGGGGTTGGGCGGCGGCCGGAGGCGGCCGGCGACGGGCGACGGCGCCGAGAGGAGCTCCGGCGGGGCGCGCATCGAGGAGAGGGGGAGAAAGGAGGGGCGGTTTCTCCGGGGAGCATCACCTGCGTGCGGGGAGTGGTGGCGTGGGGTTGGACGGCGGTGAGGATGGCCGGAGGTAGGAGCTCGCCGTGGAGGTGGCGATGGACGGCGGCGCCGGCCTTAAATTCTCCGGGAATTCCACGGGCTGGCTGCAGCTGGGCGGCAACCAAGGTCGGGGGAGGTCGTGGGGGATGCTTGCGCACGTGATTGAGGAAGGAGGCGGGCGGAAAAGCTCACGTAGGCGGAGAAGCTCGCGGCGGCGTCCATGGCGGTTCGTATGGCGATGAACTTGGTCGTATATATCCTTTGTCTAATAACTCCTGTAGTTGCACCTTCAACTCTGCCGATTCGTTTGGCGGCATTCGATATGGTCTTCTTGATATTGGTGCTTGTTCCAGTCGTAACTCTATCTTAAACTCTCTCGCTCCGTATCGCGGTAGTCCCGGTAAGTCGTCCGGAAAGACATCCGGGTACTCACAAACTATGGGTATATCCTCCGGACTTTTACCTACTATCTTATTAATCATTGGCAGCATAGCTCGGGGAGAAGTTAAGAATAAACAATCTCGACCATGAACAGGAGAGTTCGGATATACAGCTCGAGATGCTATATCCAATACTTGCCTTATGGAAATCCATCCATTGCATGCCAATAATTGCATCTAATCCTTGCCCATCCAATATGATTAACGAAGTGGAGTAAATCTTGCTACCCAACCTTAATGGCATATTAGCAGCTGCTTCATTGGTAAGAATTTTACCCCTAGGTGTTGAGATAATATGTGTCCATGTCAACTTAGATGGTGTGATGCAATGCTTAGCAATATATGACTTGCTCGATGAAATTATGCGTAGCTCCCGAATCAAATAAAACCATGGCAGGATGATCAACGATAGAAAACATAACCGCTAGGATTTGTCCTCCTTCGGGTAGCTCCTCGGCCGTTGTAAAGTTGGCACGGCCAGTCTTCACTTGTGTATTCTTGGCGGGTGCCCTTGGTTGATTCTGCGGTTATCCTTGCGGTCTTGGTGCATATGACGCCTTTTGAGGATATGGACAACTGCGGTAATAATGTCCTGGACGGCCACAATTGAAACTTGGCGGTCCATTCTATTGCGGTGCTTGACTCACCGGTCCGGGATTCCGATTATTCTGCTGCTGGTAGGGCGGACGATATCGATTCGGCCGCTGTTGCCGAGGTTGCTTGGGGTGGTTGAGACTCGCCGGTAGTAGTTTGGACGAGAAGGTGTATGCTGATAACACCGGCCCGACGGTGCGGTGTAGACCAGCCTATACTTTGATGGTCCGCTACTTCCTTGTCCGATGAGCCGGCCTCTTCTTGTTCTTCTCCGTCCGATGCGGACGGATAGAATCTTCCAGGGCGATAGCGTCACTCACAAAGTCGGTGAAGCTATCGGTCTTGTTTAACACCAAGCGAGACTGCAGCTTGGTACTCATTCCCTCCTTGAACAAATTCTTCTTTTTGGCATCGGTGTCCACATGTTCGGGGGCATATCGAGCAAGACGGTTAAATACCTTGGAGTAGGTATGCACGTTCATGTCCCCTTGCTTCGGCGATAGGAACTCTTTCCTCTTCGATTCATTAAGCCTTCCGGAATATGGTGCTCCCTGAAGGCCTTGGTCAACTTTGCCCACGAAATTTGTTGTCCTGGGGGAAACATTGCTTTGTAGTTGGCCCACCGGGCTCCAGCAAACCCTTGCAATTGTTGGGAAGCGAAAAGGGTCTTCGATGATCCGTGCAGGAAACAATTCCAGCTTCGACTCGATGGTGCGAAGCCAATGGTCAGCTTCCAATGGTTCTCCTACATCCGAGAAAGTCGGAGGGCGCACCGATAAGAAATCCGAGAAGGTCACCCTTTCTTCGGTGCATTACGGCCTTGGTGACGTTCCGGCGGAGCAGATGTTGCGGACCAATTGCTCCAATAATTCTCGCTGCTCCGCGCGAGAATCCAATACAGCTGCGATAGCTCGAGCCGATGTCGGGGGTGGTGGTGGTGTTTCCGCCCGCGTTGAGAACTCTCGGCTCATCACGCCTTCTTGTTCCAACCATTCTGTCCAAGAAAAGTTTACGTTAAACATCTTCATTCTAACATACTAATGGAAGAAACAAGAATACATGAATGAAAAATTCCAAATGAGATTTATGCAACAACCATCTTTATTAGAACAACCACCAAATCCGTAAATACATGCTCATACGTCCATGTTACAACGATTCCTAAGATACACTCATGCGTGGTTACAACACGCTCGTTATTTAACTAGCACCTAATTTACATACTAGTCCCCTCACTTGCTACTAGCTAGCACTTTACTCCTCTTCACGAAGCACTGGAAGTCACTTCTGGCTCACGAACCGCTCTGTCTCGGATTCTCGCATCCTCCGATCGGGAAATCTCCGTGAAGTCTATAACGGAATCCACATCCATTATCTCTTCAGGATCCTCCTCTTCTTCTTCAGATTCAACCTCTATAGGATTTTCCTGCATTACTGGTGCATCCTCGGGAGGTTGCTGTCCTATTGCTGCATCCGAGCATCGCATTGTGTGCTCGCAGTAGATCTTGCTCTAACCGAGCGATCGGGGCATATGCGTTTGTCCGCTGTTGATCCTTAAATTGAACCTGCTGCTCCTTATTTAACAACTGCGCCTCTCTAAGTGCCAACAACTCCTCCTTTTCCTGCAGCTGTTTCTCCAGCCTTACTATACGAACATCCTCCCTTTGCCTTCTTACTTCACTCACACCAGTACTCGTGCTTGTCCATCTCTCGTGGAGAAGTAAGAGTATCGGATACATGTAGAAACTAATCCTAATATTTCAGCAAAATCTTTTTATTCTAGCAACTGCATATATATATATATTACTACCACTTCTTTTTCATTATTTATCGTTTGTACAACATCAACCCCACTTTTCATACATTCCCAACTGGTCAACATCTGCTAGTACCCTATCTACATCTGACCTACGTCAGCAAAATATGACTATCCTCCTACATTAGTGTCGTCACAACACAACTAAGCCGACGGCGCGTGGCTGCCAGCGTCCGACTCGATGTCCTCCGCGGGTGAGGCGGGTGGTGGCTCGTAGTCCATCCCGGAGACCTCCTCGGAGTCGTCCGGTGGACCCTGCTGCTGCTGCTGCTGCTGCAACTGCTAGAACTGCTCGAGTAAGTCGTCGTGGTCGTGGATCGGTGCGTGGTGTGCGTCGGCTATCCCGTCGAACATCGCCTCAAGCTCAGCCATCTGGTCCTGTACCGCGACCGGTGTCTCCACGAGCGTGGTTACGCCGTGTCTGTCATCCGGGCCAACCGTAGCTCGTGCTCCTCGTCCGCCTCGCGAGCGGCGTCTCGCTCCTCGGTAACCGTAGTCAGCTGTGCGTCCAAGGCTATGGCCGCTCCGTGAAACCCGTCACGGTCCTGTGTCACCTCCACGAGCTGCTCCTCCGGCTCGGCGATCCCGGCGTGGGACCTCCGAACCTCCCGGCAGTCCACTCGACGGCGGTTCTTCCAAGCACCCAACCGTCGGTCCCGACTCTGCGTCCGCAACTCCGGATCGTGGACCCGCTGCTCTAGCTCGCGACACGTGCAGCCCGTATGTCCTCCTCCTCCTGAGCGCGCTTCCTACCGCGAGTCACCGGCATCTGCAGGGAAAATGTTTAAACAAGTTAAACACTTCTTCCCACGAGAGGAAAACAAACAAAAACAACCTATGCAAGTACTATAAGACAAGCCGAGTATATACCCCCAACATTTATTTAGCACCCAAATATGACATGATGCATGCTCGTAACTATCTATACGTACTATAGTATATAAAACTATGACGGATAGTTAGCACTTTCCAAAACCCGAACCGCTTGCAATGATGATCGTTGCCTCCGAACCGCTCCGATACCAGCTGTGACATCCCCTCCGGGACACCCGGGAATCGGATCGGAGGGACACTCGATGAAGCGAGTTACAACAGAAACATCATCTCATACAAGCCGGAATATATACATCATGGTATAATACAACCAGGTTTTCAAAATACAAACAATCGTACAAGTGGAAAATATACATTATTGAAGTTTAACATTCTACGAGTATTCAGCAGAAACTTATTCTATTATACAACTCAAGGACTTAAACGATCAACGTGATGCACCGAGCCCTTCGTACATCACGGTCCTCTCTCTTTATGGCGTGGCAATACGTTCCCACCGAAGGGAACCTCCCTCCGGACATTGCTCCTCTTCGGGAAGCTGCCATACAAGTCGTGGTAGTACGACTCGTTCCCTGAAAGGTAACGAACAAACCCCGAGTATTCTAATACTCGGCAAAGACTGACCCGTCAACATGGCATGCTAAGCCGACGCCTAGTATGCAAAGGCTTTCCGGCTTTGGGGTTTACTCCTTTGCGAAAAGACAGACATTAAAGGGTGGATCCTTACTTTCGATATTTTAGCCCGAGTATTAAGTTCATTAGCCTTGACATTTGCAGCCTATCACTATTGCAATCAAGTTTGCAAGACAAGATAAATAGATCATTTATCCTTTCATCTCTTATCTTCATCTTCCATAATTTACTACGATGTGACGAGCTAAACAAGCGGTACTCATTACTGCGAGGGACAGCGATTCGAGTCGATTTTATACCAGCTGGCAAAACCCGACTACACGACGTATACGCATCACACCGATCGTATACGACAAGTTTTCCCGCTAGCACTCGACAGCAGACTAGCCATTTCCAACTCCCTCGAGAGTATGGCGACGCCACGACTTCCCTCGTGGTCGATCCATCTCCCTCCCGTGAGACTATCCTCTCACCGACAGCCAGATAAAGAGAGCCGGCTACGCTACATCTCTGGGGCGATAGGGTACATCAGCTTGTCGGGCCCATGATACCAGCATGTAGTGCGGTACGTTCAAACTTGTTCAACTAAGCCGACAACGGTACGGTCCTTGACCGACTCGGACGGGGCTACCACCTTGCAAGACCTCATCTCCGTCATGCCCTTTCTCCTACGGGGCCCATCCGGTCTCAACTTCATTAATACGCTCATCATCTTAGTATCAACACAAAACCCTTAAAGCCTCCATGCTTTAAGATTCCCTAAGCATCTACCGTTGCGACTATGAGTTAAGCTTAGCCTCTATTGAGCTACCTGTACCGAGTATAGAATAAACAAACGGAATCCTACCATAATGCAACTAGGGTGTCAATCATTCCCTAACACCTAATGCACAAACATAACTGCACTATGTGATAAAGTAAAATATTTAAAAACATAGGTAGGATGCACCGGGCTTGCCTTGATACTCGCTCGGAGTTAGCTTCCTCGGTGGTCGGGTCGATTTCGAGATTCCGGCTCTGCCTCGACCTCGGGTGGAACCTCGATCACTTCGAACATAAATCGACCAGCAATGCGTTGCGAATCACAATCATGTATGCATGATAAAATTATGCAAAGTCCACTAATTAATTTCAGTAATTACTAATTAAAGATCAAAGCTTAATCACCTTAGTTAATTAATAAATTAGGAATAAGTACAATCATTAAGCAATAATTAATCATTGATTATGTTGATTAGCAATTGTTTAATCAAAGTTATTAAGTATTAATTAGTTCTTTTCTTAATTACTTAGGTTTAACATTTAACAAATTATTCTGGTTTATTAAGCAATAAAAATTATTCCTTAAAGGACATGTGATAAAAGCTAATAGATTGGGATCACATGAAATAATACAGATTTAAGTTTAATTTTGGAAAAATAATTTTCATAATAACTTTCGTCTGCAAGTATCTCCTTCATCTAATTAAATCATCTTTTTCTTCATTAAACATTTTTATTAGCATAAAATAATAGCTTTCCATTAACCAAAGAAAGAGATTAGTTGATATTTATGAAATAAAATTACTCAAAATAGATATTTTATTTCATAAACAAATAGATCTTATTTTTCCGAGTCTAACAAAGTTGGTTTGACATTTTTCCGATTTTTAATGAATTTTCTACGAATTTTCGAAATTTGAAAACCTCTCTGTGCCACACGAGGGGCCACGGGGTTAACCACATGGGATCCCCACGTGGCCACACGCGATCCCACACGCGTGTGGCCCGCGGTGTGGCACCACCGCGGCGGCAGGCCAGCGGCGGCGCGACCACCGGAGATGGCCGGAGTTGGCCTGCGGTGCTCCAAAGCTCGCCGCGGCTTCACCTAACTTCTCCGCACGACCTAGCGAACACGTCAACCACGATGAGCTCGCCTCGAGCTGCGCCGGAGACACGCCGACGGCGAGGTCCGGATGCGACGGCGGTCCGGCACGATGGGGAGCTCGCCGGAGAGCCCAAAAATTAGGGAAAAGAGTACCGAGAGCTTCTACGCAACATGGGCAAGCTCGACGGAGGGTCTTAGCAACATGAGCATGGCCGGAGAGGGTGGCTCACCATGCGAGTGGCGGGCGACGGCGGCGGACTCGGGAAGAACGATGATTTCACGGTTTCTGTGGAACAAATGCGACAATAAGCAACCAGAAAACTAGGTCAAGGAGTTGCGCACCAACGAGAACAAGAAGATGGATGAACGGCTCAACGGAGAGGTCAAATTTGGATTCGCGATGACGGACGACGGTGAGCTCCCGAGGAGGAAGAACGACCTCGCCTCGACGGAACAGAGCTGCTCAAGTGGATTGAAGGTTTGGGGAGCTTCGTAGGGTTATGGCGGAACCTCCGGTGGCGTGGGTTCGAAGCGGGGGTGGGCTGGAGCGGCCCGGCGTCGAGCTCCGAGAGGCGGCGGTAATGGTGGTGAGGTGTGAAGTGGAATGGGAGAGGAGAAGAGCGAATTGAGGGCCGTGAGAGGCTTTATCGCGGCCGGAGGCGGCACGGCAAGCGGCTGCGTGGGCAGCCGGGCACTGCGTGGCTCGGAGGCGTGGCACCCGGCCGGAGAGGCGGTGCGGGCGCGGGCGGTGGTGAGACGCGGTGAGAGAGAGAGAGAGAAGAAGAGGTCGGCGCCGGGCCGAGCTCGGAAATTTTACAAAAAACCCCTCGGTTTTCAAATAATTAAAAAGCAACCTTCCGGTGCTCCAAAAATTCTACAAAAAATTCAGGGGTGTAAATGAAAACATTTTAGGCCTTTTTCCTATTAAGTCCAAGGTAAGTTTCCAAATTATTTTTGAATTAAAAATTCATAGCTCAATTAATAAAAGAAGCTTTGTTTATTTCTTGTAAATATTTTCACAAAGCAAAATACTTTCGAGAATTTTTCACAAATCTTTATTTATAATATTTGAGCCATGGAAAATATTAAACATGAATTTTTCTGCTTATTTTATTTCTTTTTAAACACTTCCGTTCTTCTTTATCTATTTTGATATTTTATGTGCATGTTTTTAGCATAAGATTTAATATCTTCACAAATGCAACAATGTGATGGCATGCTCATGATGACATGAAATGCATTACTTTCACGAGAGTTGTTACACAATCCCTACCCGAGAGATCCATCTCTTCCTGGGGAGACCTCACTAAAAAGTTCGTGGAAAACTTCCGGGCGACTTGTGAGAAGCCAGGGAATTACTTCGACCTCAACAGTGCAAGCGGACCCTCACCGACTTCATCGAGCGTTTCTGCAATAAGAAGGCCTTAATCCCCAATGTTCCCGATCAGCAAGTAATTGCGGCGTTTCAAGCCGGCGTCCGAAGTGAAGCATTAGTTCACAAGATTGGAAGGTGAAATCGGAACCTTACCATGACGGCGTCGGAGTGCTTCAAGATAGCGGACGATTACGCTGCTGGTGAATCAAACGTGATCAATTTGCATGGGAACAAAGGGAATGAACCGAAGCATGACCAAGGCAACCGATCTGGATCCAAGAACAACAATAAGCGCAAGGCTGATCACCTTGTTGCAGTTGTCGACCGGTCTCATGGAGGAGACCGGCCGACACCTCCTAAGAGAGGTCCAAGAGAACGATTGTCGTTTGAGACACTTCTAGATGGCTCTTGCATGATTCATAATGGGAATCATAACGCTAAGGAGTGCTTCCTATTAAGGTCGTTTGCTCGGTTTGCATTGAAGGTTGCGCCTCGATCTGCCCATAGGAATCAAAGAGATGACAAGGGCGAGGATAAGGAGCATGACGGCAATGAGGATGACGAAGGCTTTCAAGAACCAGCTCGAGAGGTGAACATGATCTATGGAGGCCCGGATGCATATGAGTCAAAGCGGAAGCAGAAATTGCCGTTTGGAGAGGTTAACGCTGTTGCTCCCGCCACTCCTCAATATCTACGGTGGTCCGAGGTGCCCATCACCTTCAGCGGGGCTGATCATCCGGAGGTATTGCCGAGGTAAATATCCACTCATCCTGGCCCCCATTGTTCACAAGGTGCGACTGAACGAGAACTTTCATTGATGGAGGAAGCTGCCTGGATATCCTGTTTGCTAAAACACTACTAGAGCTTGGCCTTTCTGTAGCTGATTTGGAGCGCAGCGTTTCGCCGTTTCATGGTATAATACCCGGGCGGAACAGCTATCCCTTGGGACAGATTTCTCTGCCCGTAACTTTTGGAACAAAGGAGAACTACATGGGGGAGAATATTATTTTCCGGGTGGCTAACATAGACTCGGCGTATCATGCGATACTTGGGAGACCGGCTCGGCAAAATTTATGGCCATCCCGAATTATCGGTACTTGATGTTGAAGATGCCTAGACCAAATGGGGTCCTGTCATTCCGGGGTGATATCATGACCGCTTATGCTTGTGAAGTACATAGCACAGAGCTGGCCTCTCGGGCCAATTCATAGGATGAACGTCGAGAAATCGGAGAAGCAGCCGAAGCTACGGAGGTACGGGCAAGATTAGAAGATGAAGTTCCAGTCAAGAATGTTGCAAAGGAGAAACTAAAAGCCGATGCGAGTGGTTTCCAAGACTGTCTAGCTTGATGAGTCGGACCCCTCCAAGGTCACCCATATAGGGGCCGACTCGGGGGATAAATAGGAAAGCGCCCTCACTCTTTTCCTCCAGGAAAATAGGGATATCTTCGCATGGCAGCCTTCGACATGCCGGGTGTTCCTAGGGAGAAGATTGAGCACGCACCGTTAGTGCGTCCCGATGCGAAGCCGATAAAACGAAGCTCCGGATGTTTGCTCAAGACCGCAAGGAGGCCATCAAGAAAGACATAACTAGGTTGTTAGCAACTAAGTTCATTAGGGAGGTGTATCATCCTGATTGGCTTGCCAATCTAGTCCTTGTACCAAAAAAGAATACTAAAGAATTAAGAATGTGCGTCGATTATACTGATCTCAACAAAGCTTGCCCCAAAGACCCTTTCGCGCTGCCTCGAATTGACCAAGTTGTTGATTCGACCGCCGGCTGCGAGCGTCTTTGCTTCCTTGATGCTTATTCGGGGTATCATCAAATACCGTTGAGGGTTGAGGATCAAATAAAGACCGCGTTTATCACCCCCTTCGGAGCATACTTGTTACACGACTATGCCATTTGGATTAAAAAATTCCGGAGCCACATATCGGTGCGGCATACAACGTTGCTTGGATTCGCAATTAGGAAGGAACGCAGAAGCTTATGTTGATGATATAGTGGTAAAATCTCGAAAACCGAAGATCTTCTCTCGACTCGGCGAGAGACCTTCGATGAATCTAGCTGGAATTTGTGTTTGGAGTTCGTTCCGGAAAGCTATTGGGTTATCTGGTGTCATGGAGAGGCATTGAAGCTAACCCGAAAAAATCCAGACGATCGTTAACATGAAACCCCCGAGCTGCTTGAAGGATGTCCGAAGTTGACGGGCGATATGGCGGCTCTCAGCCGTTTCATTTCAAGACTGGGAGTACGTGGACTTCCGTTCTTCAAGTTGCTCAAAAAGCAAGACAAGTTTGAGTGGACAGATGAAGCGTAAGCTGCGCTTGATCAACTCAAGGAGTATCTTAGTAACCCTCCGGTATTGGTGCCGCCAAAGCGGACGAGGTTATTCGGTTGTATATCTCCGCAACAACCCATGTGGTGAGCACGGTTCGCGGTCGATCGGAAGGAAGAAGGACACCTGCAATTGGTGCAACATCCGGTGTATTTTGTAAGTGAAGTTCTTACTCGAATCAAAGATACGATATCTCCGATTACTGAAGTTAATATATGCTGTAGTGATAACTTCTCGGAAGCTTAAGCATTATTTCCAAGTGCATCCCGTTGAAGTTAAGACTGGGTTTGCCATTGGAGATATTGTCCGAAACCAAGAAGCGATTGGCCAAGTCGCTAAGTGGGCTATAGAACTTGGCCAATATGAAATTACGTTTTCTTCGCGAACGGCTATCAAGGGACGAGCACTAGCTGATTTCATAACGAGTGGTTGGAGACGCAAGTACCGCGGGAGATTCAAACGTTGGAGTATTGGGAGATGTTCTTTGATGGGTCCCTGCAGCTTTCAGGCGTGGAGGCTGGGGTCGTACTACTCACCCCGTAGAAGGAACCACTCAAATATGTATTACAAATGCATTTCCGAGCCTCCAACAATACTCGCGGAATATGAAGCTTTGCTTCATGGGCTTAGAGTAGCCATTTCGTTAGGAGTCGGACGATTGGATATATATGGTGATTCAATGTTGGTGATAAGCCAAGTTAACAAGGTATGGGATGCTCATGATGATCATATGATCGCTTATCGTCAGGAGGTTAGGAAACTTGAAGATAAATTTGATGGTTTGCGATTTTCTCATATATTGCGCGGAAATAACTCTGCTGTGGATGAGTTAGCCAGATTGGGGTCTTCACGACAAGCGGTTCCACCTGGTGTTTTCCTTCAAGTATTGGATAAATCATCCATAAAGATGGAGCGCAAGGCTACTATTACAGAAATCGTGGATGAAGCGAGTCTTGAAGAATCCGGAGGAGGAAGTAGTTTTGAAGAACCGATCGATGAAGCGGTCTTACCGAGAAAAGACGATGAACGAGACCAACGCCGAAGATATTCAGTCATTTGATGTTATGATTGTTGATTCGATTGGCGTACCCCGTACCTTGACTATCTACGATCTGGTAAAACTCCGGAAGATAAAGTGGAGAAGCAAAGATTAGAGGTTCGAGCCCGCAGTTATTTAATTCTCGAAGGAGAATTATATAGGCGTGGAGTTAATATTTTGATGAAATGTGTATCGGTTTCGATGGCATTCAATTGCTTGAAGATATGCACAAGGGAATTTGTGGAAATCATGCTTCTTCAAAGACACTAGTTGGGAAGGTATTCGGACAAGGATTTTATTGGCCTATAGCGACGGATGATGCGCACGGAGTGGTCAAGAATTGTCGGGGATGTCGGTTTTTTGCAAGACGACCTCATACCCCAGCTCATGAGTTGCGGTTGATTCCAATGACTTGGCCTTTTTCTACTTGGGGACTGGATATAGTTGGACCTTTTAAGCGGGCGCCGGGAGGATTTACGCACATTTTTGTGGCAGTAGATAAGTTCTCCAAGTGGATTGAGGTTGAAGCGGTTACTAGTACAACTACAGCTCGAGCGATCAAGTTTTTGCGAGAACATCTTCGTACGTTTTGGGGTCCCATACAATATCATTACTGATAATGGGCCTCAATTCACTTCAGAGTTTTTCAAAGACTATGCTTGAGAGTTTGGGAATTAAGGTGCAACATGCGTCGGTGTCACACCCACAAAGCAATGGACAAGTGGAACGAGCTAATGGAATGATTTTGACCGGTCTTAAACCAAGAATTTTTGATCGATTGAAGCCATATGCAGGAAAGTGGGCTAAGGAACTGCCTTGGGTGCTTTGGGGATTGCGCACTAATGTTAGCGAGCTACGAGGCAGTCTCCTTTTTCTTTGGTGTATGGATCCGAAGCCATGCTACCTACGAAGTGAATATGGTGTCGGCTCGGGTACGATACTACGATGAAGAAAATTTTGATGATCAACGCCGAGGTTGAGCTGGTTGTCTGCGGAAGAATTGAGGGACCAAGCTTTGGTTCAAGCTGCTAAATATCATCGGGGATTGCGTCGTTATCATGATCGCAATGTTCGAACACGGGAGTTCCAAGTAGGAGACTTGGTTCTTCGGAAGATTCGATCTAACAAGAACAGGCATAAGTTGTCACCGATCCGGGAAGGACCTTTTTTGGTTAAATCGGTTTCCAGACCAGGAGGCTTATAGGCTTATGACCTTGGAGGAAGAAGAAATTCCAAATTCTTGGAACATTGATCAGCTTCGACGTTTTTATGCTTAAAAGTACTTCTGTAAAGTTTTTATATTATAATAAAGTTATTTTGTCTAATGATAATGTGTTTGTTTTTTGTGTCTCTATATTTTAATTTTGCATTAAATTATTGAGTCGGGGGCTGCTATGTTAAGAGCGAGTCTATGATATTTTGTTATTCTTGAATAATAAGACCAGTCATTTAGTTGGCAGATTGCTCGTGTTAAGAGCGGTCTATTTAAATTTAAGTTTAAGACTGGTATATTCAGGAAAGGAAATTGTATAGTATTTTTCTTATGAATACTGATTGGTAGGCTGCTTGTGTTAAGGGCGATCTGTGAAATCTTAAAGTCTTACAACCTAGCTTTTTTGCTTATGTTACATGATCTTGTTAAAGTAAGCTATAATTATGAATTGTGATCTGTGCTGATTAGAGCCGAGTTTGATCATAATTATTTTTAGCT
This sequence comes from Chloris gayana, assembly GCA_031894775.1. NCBI lineage: Eukaryota > Viridiplantae > Streptophyta > Magnoliopsida > Poales > Poaceae > Chloris > Chloris gayana. Next base: position 4,356,574 of record JAUNZO010001928.1, read on the forward strand.
GAAATAACCATCATGTCTTAGGTAAATAAGTTAGTAAGTATGATAGTGAAACCGAGTATTCATATAGAAAAAGAAAAGTAACTGGTATTTAATATAAACAATGTGATAATCAAGATGTTTGATTACAAAATCAAGATGGCCCTATTACAAAATTCACTAAGCGGGACTGCTGGAAGTACGAGTATCACCGGTCTTAGGATTTTCTTCTAGTCTATCATCCAGCGTTTCTTCAGAATCAGAAGAAGATATCGGTAAATCCCTATCAAGATGTTCAAATGCATCTTCTATTGTCTGTCTAGCGGCGGCTGCTGCATCCTGAGCATCTTGATCCAAAGCAAAAGCTGCTGGTGCTATGTTTAGAGGGACACCTGTTGGATCAAGAGGAACATCTTCTATCAACTCGAAACGGTGCCAACGAGTGAATTCTTCAGCTCGTTGAACCGGTCATCGATAGTTTCGGGGTGAGCGACATCCTTGATAAAATTGAAATCACACTCTTCGACCGGAGTCCAAGATTGGATTATAGCGGCAATGTGTCCTCCTCCTGCAGCAGCAACCATATTTGAATGTTCTCTCGATTCTTCTAGGGAAAGCCCGGATGGCGGACTCGAGATCTATCTCATTGGGATCAATAGTTTGACCGCTATTGAGATATTCCGAGTGCGCACCGTGCCTACAGACAAGTTCCGAAAAGACAAGCAGAAATATAAGAGAAAGATATTGCTGCAGATCGGTATCTTTAAAAAGATTTCATAAGAATGAACAAGAAAGACGGGACTTACGCCTATGCCCGATTTCTGCGGCTCTGAATCTGCCCTTGATGTTCGTATTGGATTCTCTCGGTTTGGCTTCGATCTTTAGCAAACGCTGAATCTCGCGATCTTTTGCTTTGAGAGCAACTTGAGCGGATTTGTGGGCGGTCCTCGGAGCGCTCTCCTTGTCTGCTTGTGCTGATTTTGCTGCTTCTAAGGCTTCAACTAGTTCAACCTTTAAGCGAGCATTTTCAGTTTCCAGCATCTTGTTGGAGCGAAGTGCTTGAGCTAAGATACTATCTTTGGCGGTAAGCTCGCCTTCTAGTTCTCCAATCCGATCTGCCTGTTGCTCTTCGACACGAGAGCCTTCTTCAAGTGCTAGCTCTTGAGCGGTTGCCTTTTCAGCAAGGACTTCTTCAGCTTTCTTGTGAGCGGCAACAAGGCTTTCGAGCGCTGGAATAAAGAGTGGGACTGGTCGAGAAAGGAAGGCCATAGGGAAAAATATGGAATATATAGGAAAAATTGAAAAGTATTACTACGAATAACTTGGCGGAGCTTGATGATTTCTTGTCGGCGTTCTTCCATCAACCGATGGGTGTTTTGCAAATTGGCCTCTCTTCTCTGCGGATCGTTTTCCTTGGATTTCAGATCGGCGGTCCGAGATTCCAGTTCAACCAATCGCTCTTGATTGGTGCGAGCTCCTCCTCTAAGCGGGCGATTATAGCAGTCTTGGCTTCGAGCTTTTTAGGAGAACCTAAAAAGAAGAGTGAGAGAGTTAATAATTAAAATGCAATTGCTTGGAGAAATTATTGGAGCGGAGGGATATACCGGCCGGATTCGAGAAATTCTTTAGGGCCTCTTCTTCTTGGAGGGCGTCCCATTGAGTTGTTGCGGTAAATGTTACGGCTCCGCTAGAACTGTCCACTTCCACGTCTCCAACTACCATTTTGGCCGGTTTGGGTTCTCCGGAGATTTGCGTGTTGTCCTGGGCCGCGAGGAATTTCTTCCACCCATACTGGTCCCGGTGACGGCTACGGAGGGATTTGAAACAAGGTAGCTTGGGGAGGAGGGTTACCGGAAGATGAACTTTCGACATTGGTAACCTGCTCTTCAACTTCTATGTGTGAGGCGGCAGGGAGTTCCTTTGCGGGTTCCGCACTTTGAGTTTCGTGATTGAAGCGGCGGGAGCGGTAGTGAGAGCACTACCGGTCGGAGATGAAGAGGCGGGAGCAGATCTGGTCCGAGATGCGCCGGGAGTAGAAGTAGAAACACCACTGGTTGGAGCTGCGGAGGAAGCTTTATTTCTTAAAAAACTAGCTATGTTAGCTTGGAAGTTAGAAGGGATCCTGTGAAGAAAAGCAGATATAATAAGACTGGGGTAAGGACAATTCGAGAAAAGAATTAGTAATATAAAAGACTTACGAGGAAGCTTTCTTGAAGCCGGTGGAGGTCTTGATCTTCTTGGGAGGACCTTGCGTGTCCCCACCACTTCTTTCTGCGAGTCCTTTTTCCGCAGGATTGACTTGCGGGGTTGGGACTGTTTCTCCGAGCATCACGGGACCGGTCCGATTGCCATACCGGGACTTTTGGGGACTTTGGATAAGGGATCATCCAAGGAAGGAGTACCTTGAGTTTTTCCCAATGCAGCTTCAAAAACGGCCGGGGCTGCTTGGCGATCCTTTTCGACGGCTTCTTCTTCTCGTCGTTGGTCTTCAAGTTTCTGCGCCTCCGAGCGAGTATCGCCGGGAGCAGCGGAAGAAGCGAGTAGGTCCGCCAATGGTCAAGGCGGTAGTACGTTTTCTCGTACTAGGTGCTTGAACCACGGTCCCGGATCTGGAGATTTTTGAGGCTATGCTTTGGGAGGCAAAGGAAAGGACCGGTCCGAAGGCCTTTGAGTCGAGCCGGCTTGAACAGCCGGGAGAGCGGTATTGTTCGCATAATCTTCTCCCCAAATATCGTTGAGAGGTAGAGGAAGGTGACTCCTGTAGTTGTCCATTTTCTACAATTGAAGGATTGAGTTTGCGTATGAGAATGACGGTAACAAATAGCAAAGATTTGAAGAAACAAAAAGAGATACTTACGGGATCGCGAGGGTTGGACGAGTCGAAGGCCGGACCCACTCTTGTGCACCCGGATAGATCTGGTTTTGGCTGGAGCATTTGCTTGATGCGGGATTCTAATCGCTCTTTGTCCGGAAGAAGGGCTCCATCCAACGGCATGGCGGTGTCTTCGTCAAAACACCATGCTCGGGTGTTCTTGCCTTTTAAGAGGTTGAACTCCCCGCACTATGAAGCTCCAAAGAACTGTCTCGACGGTGACACCTCCGACGTCCTTCAAATATCTAATGCAAGCCGGGAGCGCAAGAATTTCACTGTCTTCTTTAAGTTTTTTCCTAGTATCTGCGGTAGGGAAATTTTTGGCTATCTTAGCGCTGAAGGAAGGAAGTGCAGGCTGGGGATTGTCACGGAAGAACCATCCATTTTTCCAATGGGCTATGTTGTTGTTCAAAGAAAGAGAAAAATATTCGTCTACACTCCAGCATTGAATTCCTACTCCGCCAACCGTAGCTTGGTGGTCCGATGAAGGAAGTGGGCGAATTTGGAGCAGATCATTGGAATAACTTGAAGTGGGGGAGAACTACAAGGAAAGCTTCGCATAGATGGATGAAAAAAGCGATTTGCGGGATGGAGTTAGGGTTGAGGTTCACTAACTCCCATCCGTAAAAGAAAAGGAGTCCCCTAAAAAAGGAACAACAAGGGAGATCAAGGCCACGGAGGAAAAAAGCTTTGGAAACTAATTGCTGAGAATCATCTATTCCCCATGGGATTTGGCTAGGGGAAGGGATGCTCCAATTTAGAATTGGCTGAGGAGGAAGATAACCATCACGAACTGCCTCATTGAGGGATGTTTCGGTGACCTTGCTCGTTACCTAGATCCTGAATGCCAAAGGGAAGTTGATCGCGAGGAACGAGAGGAAGAAGACGCAGGGTTGGCGGTGGATTTCTTCTTGCCCATCCCGAGAGATGGAAAAAGCAAGCCCGAGGTTCGAACGCAGAATCGAGCCTACAAAGAAAGCTTGAGATTGGTTTATGCGGAAGAAGAAAGCAAAGAACAAAGGCAAATGGCGGGCGCGTATGAGCTTTCGGGAGCGGGGTTGACCTAGGTCGACCTTTCGTTTCTTTTTATGGGCACTGGGATGGGCCCGGGGCTGAAAAGTTATTGGGCTATTTTGAGAGGCCCGATGGATTTACCGTTAATGATTTATGTTGTAACTATGCAATTATGACCTAACGGCCATAAGGATATTAATGATCTGTTATTTGCGTTAATTATGACTTAACGGTCACATGAATAAGCCGTCGTGCTTTTTGTGAAGTAAAAAGCGGTCTAAAATATGGAAGTTTTCAGATAGGAATTAAAAGTAATACTGAATTTTATAATTCAGTAGTATGAAAGAGTTAGATCTTACATAACTCGGTGATAATAGATGCCTTAGGTCGTGGGTGTTAATCATCCGGCTGATTATAGGTTTTGGAGACTCGAGTCGTCTGTGAGAATATAGGGAATAAACTGGTCCGATCAACCAGAATTTTGGTTCTTAGTGAAATTTCACTAAGCGGATAAGCGGATTATGAGTTCATGCTAATTTAGGTGATATGTTATGTCAAAACTGGTGTAAATCTCTAGGAGACATGAAGTATAGACCGGTATGACCGGTCCGAAAAATATGTTCTTGGTAGAAATTGCTGAGATGAATATGATTTGATGGAAAATAATAAAGCATAGTCTCTCAAAAAAGACTCTTACATTATTTGCGATCCTCAAATGATACAAGAGTCGGGGCTATACCTAATTAGGTGCACCTGACCGGTGCACTATGTTCAAGAGCGGTCTGCAAAGACCTCGGGAAGTGGAAAATGATGGAAATTGAAAGGAGTGGTCTGTAGAAATTGCATATTGAAGAAAATAATGAAGAATCAACTAGTGGACTCTTGCATTATTTGAAAGGAGTTCAAATGATCCAAGAGTCGGGGCTATACCCAATTGGGTGCACCTAGTCGGTGCACCGCAAGAAGAATAAGCGATGATTACCTAATTAGGTGATATGAAGGGTGAAAACAATAATTTTTTGGGCTTTTTTAAAGCACTTTTGAAGAAAGAAGAATGATTGCAGCAGATTAGAGTTCTTTTAATTTTACCATGAATAAGACCAACATGCGTAAGACTCGGTCGATCTTATTCAAGGTTAAATCAAAAGTTACTCGGGGCTCGTTGTCGTATACTTGCCTTATGGGTATACAGATGATAAAGGAATGGATACGCAGAGACATGGGGACAAATTAATGAAGATGAAGATGATGGCGATAGACAACAGATCGGTTCTTGACCGGTCCGGAATAACGAAGATTCCGTATACCGGTATGGAAACAAGGCGGATACCAAGACCAGCGTACAATGACTTGAGGAGCAAGTTATTGAGTGATTTGTAGTCCGATTAGGACTCGAATCAATAAAGAAAGTTAGAGATAGGACTCCATATATGTAATCTGCGTAATTGACTAGGACTCGCATGTAACCCTAACTCCCCGAATATATAAGGCGGGGGCAGGGACCCCTAGAAAGACAAGTTCTCATAGGTTCTCACAAGTTAGGACAAGTTCCTACACTCGAGATCCGGCAATTAGCAAATCGCTAAAGGCAGTACATAACATACGGGACGTAGGGTATTACTCTCGACCCGAGGGGCCCGAACCTGTCTAAAATCTCGTGTTCCTGTGTGTTCTATGTGTTGCACCATCAAATTCCACGCTCGTGAGGGACCGGGTAGTACTAGTGCCGAGTTTAAGACTCGACACCACTACCCTAACTTACTGCGAGGGCCCACCATGACCAAGGCGAAACGGATCCATTACTACGTCGGCCCCACCACTACACGCCAGCGAAAGATAAGATCACGCCTCGGTTCCCGGGATATGGATGAAAGGACGGTAAAACTTCTATACCGCCCGCCTCTCCATTCGGTTCGAATCTTTTTCACACTCGACGCAGGTGAGGAAAGGCCCGTGTCCCGATGAGGTCCGTCGACCTCCTACCTCGTGACAAGGTCGTTCGATCGACCTTGAAGCTCGGCCTGTCCGGAACTCGACCATGAAGGTAAACGGGGATAAGAGGCTGAAAACCGCCTCGACGGCCCCACCCGGCCGAGGTTCGAAAGCCGGCCCGAGCGAAAGGGTTCGACGGTCGCCTCGAGCACCTAAATTGAGCTAGGGAGTGCTAACGATGGGTCCACCTAGCGACCGTGACCCACGCGCACGAGCGCAACGGGCATCGACCGAGCACGTTCGAGTCCACGTCGACCTCCAAAAAGGGGAATCTCACCGTAGAGAGGCAGCGAGCCCTCGAGACTTATCGAACGGTCTCGAGTCCCAATCGAGGACGACAATGTGGATTAACGAAGTCGTCCCCCGGCGGGCTCGATGGAATCCCTTCGACGGGAAACCGCGACTTCGCTCGAGATTTTGGCATTACGGAGCTCGTCGAGCCCCACGTGTCGGCCTTTCTAGGCAAATCGTGGATTTGCTCTACCCTCCGTCGCACGAACGCGCCGCAGACGGGGAAGTCGACTAGGACAAACCACTCCTCGATCGGCCACCCGCATCGTGCGGGGGCTCGGGGCTGGCATCGCAGACACGAGGTCCAACAACGGGGCCGCAAATCATTCGCGCGCAAATCAGCCAAAGCATAAGTCTTCGACTTATCCTCCGGCTCGGGGGCTACCGTCCACGGGACGCGCTCGCGTGCATCCGGCGGATAAACATCATTCTCAAAAGACAAAGTCGACTCCCCACGACTTCCGTGGATCCCTCGGGTGACTCCACGACTCACCTAGGGGCTCGGGGGCTACCGTCGGGGAGGGGGGCATCCGGACCCACCTAACGGAGGATCCATCCCTAAATGCGAGCCGGGTCAACGGTGAAAGCCGGGCCCACTCCCGTACGGCCACCACAAAGTGATAGGCTCGGTCTTGCCCGCCAAGCCCGGGAGAGCCCCGCCTCGCACGACCTTGTCCTCCGAGCTCGGGAAGGTCCCGTCTCGCGCGACCTTAAAGCTCGACCGCCAACCGCATTAACTCCACCTGCCCCGGCACCCACGTGGGCGCTCCTCGGCAATCATTGCCGCCGACTCGTGCTCCATCCCCCTACCACGGCTACTGCTCCCGTCGGGGCATGCCGATGGGACATGTCGTCCCCGTAGCCTCGACGGGGTTGGCGTGGACCGAAGACTCGGGGCTCACCCATCATCATCTAACGTACGGCGGTACGGCTCCCTGTTTTACCCGTCGACGGGTGGAGCTCGGGGTCGGGCTCGAGCTGCCCTCCGCCCCGCACGACCTCCGCCGACAACCCCGAAGCTCGAAAGGCTACGCCCACGACCTCAACCTCCGGCCCACCATCAATGCGCTCGACAAGAAAGGACCGGCATGGCTTGTCCACTCCAACCGATCTGTCACAACGCCGCCCATGGCTCCGCCGGATGCGGAACACTCCACCCTCGCTTCCCCGGCGTGACAAGGTACAGGAACGACGCGAGGGCCCGGTCAAGGCACTCAAGCATACGTCGGGACAAGGACCGACGGGATGGCACGGGTGCACGGATAAGCACACGGCCACTCTCTCTCTCTCTCTCTCTCTCTCTCTCTCTCTCTCTCTCTCTCTCTCTCTCTCTCTCTCTCTCTCTCTCTCTCTCGTGTAACTCGAGCTCGACCCCTGGAGACTATAAAGGGGGTGAGCCTCTCATTTATTCGACATGGACACAACACACACGCTTTCACACACACTCGCCACCGGAACTTGGAGCACGCTCCTCTCCCACCTCCTCCGTACGGCATTGCTTGTTTGACGCAAGGAACACGAGCGCCGCAACACCCCCAGCTGGACGTAGGGAGCTTTCCCGAACCAGCCTAAACCTTTCGTGTCGTCCCTTGTGTACCATCCGGCCTAAAACGGGCATCCCCGGAACAAAATTCTACTAGCCGGTGGTTCGAACACCGATCGTATGAATGGTTCATCATGGCTTTTGGATTAACCTGTCGTAGACTTACCTTACGGGTGTACATTGATCGGAAGAATGATTTATCAAGGACATGGTGGCGTATTGAAGACATAAGACCGGTGGGGTGGGCCCACGAGTGGTGTCCGACCGGTATAGGATTCCGGAAGGTTCCGTAAGACCGGTATGGAAACAGAGGCGGACAACAAGACCGGATTAATCCTCATGGAAAGTACAAGACCGACCGAGTAGGACTACGAATTGATAAGGAAGCTTAGAGATAGAGTTTCTAAGTATGTAGATATTGTATCCGACTAGGATTCTACATGTAATCTTGCCTCCCTGGACATATAAGGCGGGGGCGGGGACCCCTAGAAGGACAAGTTCTTACCAGTTCTCGGAAGTTAGGACAAGTTCCTACACTCTCACAACTCGCAATTAGCAATCTGCTAAAGGCAATACATAACACACGGGACGTAGGGTATTACTCTCTTTTGAGAGGCCCGAACCTGTCTAAAATCGCGCGTTCTTGTGTGTTTCGTGTGTTGCACCATCGAATTCCATGCTCGTGAGGGACCGGGTAGTACTAGTGCCGAGTTTAAGACTCGACATAACCAATGCTCCTAGTACCTTCGTGAGATTGATGAATCATGTGCTTAGATTGTCGTATACTTACCTTACGGGTATACGAGATGATAAAGGAATGGATAATTAGAGATACGGTGACAAATCAACGAAAATAAGACTTGTGGAGAGGGCCCATAGAGTGGTCCCCGACCAGTATGGAATAACAGAAGATTTCATAGACCGGTATGAAAATAAAGCGGGCGTCAAGACCGACGTATGAATACTTGAGCAACAAGTAAAAGATCGGCTTGTAATCTGTTACGACTTTAAATTAACAAAGAAAGCTTAGAGATACAGCTTCGACTATGTAATCCATGTAATCGACTAGGACTCCGCATGTAACCCTAGCTCCCCGGATATATAAGGCGAAGCGGGGACCCCCGAAAACTCTCTAACAACTCGCAATTAGCAATCTGCTAAAGGCAATACATAACACACAGGACGTAGGGTATTACTCTCTATCGAGAGGCCCGAACCTGTCTAAAATCGTGTGTTCTTGTGTGTTTCATGTGTTGCACCATCGAATTTCACGCTCGTGAGGGACCGGGTAGTACTAGTGCCGAGTTTAAGACTCGACATAGATCTTTTATCGGAAAACTTGTTGTGGTTTACTTTGATGATATCTTGATTTACAACAAGAGTTTCGAAGAACATCTTGAACATATTGCCCATGTGCTTGCTATTCTTAGGGAGGAAATGTGACACCCCTACCTTGCAAAGCAAGAGGGATTGTCGCACAGGATCATATCGGGAAACGTTCGACGAAACGAACATTCATTGCACATACATTAACAATACACTCACAATTTACATAACATAATTAAGTTCATAAGTAGCTGATTTTACATATGAGATTCAAGTTCATACAAGCCATAAGTTCGAAATTTCAGATTACAATACTTATGTTCGAATTCATATTACAATAATGTACATGAGCGGAAGCGTAACATCTCGATGATATGTATATAGTAACTTAGTAGGGAACCACATCAGCCCATACGACGTGGTCTCACTCCTGATTCGGTGATGCCGGAACCCACTCCACGGTCCATTCCAGGGGCTCCTCACCTTGCCACGCAAACTTCCCGCAGCAATCATAATAGTCGGGTTGCAGGACTCCTGAAAATAGTTTAAACGCAAACCCCGAGTATCTAATATACTCGCAAGGCTTACCCGTCAAAAAATGGTTCAAGGAACGGATCCTAATATGTAGGGGGCTGACCGGGCTTGCTGAATTTGCAAAGGACAGCACCTATTCACTTCTAAAAATTTATATTTAAGCCATATTAACAGGATTGTGACATAAACATAAATTTAAACAAGTTGCAATACATAAATTAATACTTCAAAAATAGCAAGTATAATATTCATATTCATGTCTTTACTACGATGTAATCTACTCGAGACAAGTGGTACTCATCACCGCGAGGGACGGCGATATATATCGATTTCATTCCTGCAGGAGAAACCCAAATGCACGACATACACATCATTTAAGAACACGTATGACCACCTTTCACGAGATCACCATAGATATGATCCGGGTCCACCCTCCGAGTGTATGTTCCCCTTGCAACCACGAGTACGTCGGGTCCAAGGATAAACGACACACCCTCCATCTACTCACAAACTCGTGCATCCACCGTGACCGACACTTAGCACAAAGGGTGAAGTGACCGTCCAACACTACGACTCTTAAGTTACATCGGTTTACCAACTCCTATACGAAGGTATGCATTTGGTACACAACTCAATACTTGCTCGTGGAGTCACAACGAACGGTCCTCAACCGACACGCACGGGACTATGGCGAGCAAGGGCCAACCTTGACACCGCATTCCTACACATGCACTTCCCGTACAGTCTCAAATTTAATCATGTGAGAGGGTAACGATATTTTTAACCCTAAACCGAGTGGTCTCCAAACCGCTCGGTGTTGCTACCGATGACTCCATTAAGCATAGCATACTAACGAAAAGCTTGTACTTAACCCGGACTATAGGAATAAGGATCATAATGCAACTAGTCTCCGATCAACTCCTAAACATAAGTGCACAATACATAACATAGACATATGTGGAATTAAAATCGGAAACTAAACAAATGGGATATATGCATCGGGGCTTGCCTTGGTTCGGGTCGCAGTTAGCACACTCAACCGAGTTTAGTTCAGCTTGCTGCCATTCTTGATTCTCGCCTTCGGTCGGCTGAATGCAATGCGGAAGGAAATACTAGCACCCACGTTAGTCACAAAGCAAGTTGAATAATGGTTCAACGATGGTACCGTGCTGATCCTAGCCTAGACCATGCTAGAGACGCGAGCCTAGACACAAAGGAAAGACATCAATTACCAGCCGCAAACAAGGAACAAACACAAGGATGAAACTCTTTCTTTTTGTTTTTCTTGTCTTTTCTTTTCTCTTTTTGTTCTCTTTTTTGTTTTTTCTTTTTTTCAGGGCAACCTCACAAACTGATTATATGACAAGGGAAAAGATAATGACCAAGTCTGCACACACACTTTTTATGGAGAGAGTAGGGGTAAAACAGTAATTGAAAGAATGGCGAACTAAATTATGTATGATGAGTATATGCTCAATACAGGATGTGGACACATGTATATGAAACAATGAAACTGAAACCGAGTATGAAACAATTGTAGCAACAGATCAAACTTGTGTTCTACGGATTAGGGAATGGTGGCAAAGAACTCGAATAGCAGCAACAGAACTGAAACTGAGTATGAAACGACCAGAATGTGTTGCGAACTCGAAACTCTAAACGACTAGAACTATGACCAGCAACTTGACACAAAATGAAGCAACCCAAAACTCAACAAGCCCTAACTAAGTAGTACTAGTAAAAAGGCTCAAAGAGTCTATGGGATTCAGGTAATAATTCTAATATATTTTTGGCTTTTCATGGACTATGGGAAAGAAAAAAATTTAACGAAAAATAGGGAGTCTCTCACCGATAAACCTTGCTCCGATTACCAACTAGTATGAACCCGCGATGGTTTTGGTGCCGATCTTTCTATGAGACATGAAGATAACTCAATTTGGTGGGTGGAAATGACGTTCACGGCACGACTACAACCGTCCAAAAATGTTGCGCCTTAGCAACCGATACACCGTCTCCAATGGTTGCCGCAATCTTGTGGAAGTGCGACCACCGGCCACGAGGGCACTCCACCTGCAAGCAATCGAAGAACTAGCAAGAACACGTAAACAAGCACTGAAATTTCAAGATGGAATTGAAGCTCACAAACTTCGTTCGACTATAGTGGGGTTCTGAATAAAAGTATACGGGCGGTTTAGCCAACGAGCGCGTGTACGATGAAGTAGCTAAGCTAACTTGCGAATAAACAAAACCCGAGTGTTATTGGCAGAGGCCAAGGGTATAATAACGTGGAAGGACAACCACATGGGTGTTGGGGTCGTTCTCCAACCCTAGGACGCGTCCTTAGTGGACTCAACTTGATACACGGCCCGTTGGGCCAAAACTGGACAGTTCTGATATCCCTGAACCTAAAAAATGATTGCGGCCGACTCGGAGCAGTAATGAACTTGATCTCCAATCCTCTGGAAAGTACACTCTGTAAGCTTTCCATGCTGTGATTGAACGCCCAAATCGGAGTTCGTATGAAGTCGTGGCAGCCATCAAAAGTTGGCCTTTTTCTGGAATCCGAAAACAGCCAGTGTGAGTCTGTTTCCTTTTGTCTCCTATAATACGGTCTTGTGTAGGTATGGATGTATCAATGCTACCGATGTCCTCATCATCCTTCCCTTCTTAGTCTCGCCTTCAGTCGGGGTTCCTATATGTATGCAATGCGAAATGTGAGTATGAATGCATACATCGATATTCAATTCATGGAACTTTCTCAATAAGGAAATCTAATGCAATGTTTACATGAAATAAACATGTTCATGCATGAGGGATGATGCTTGCATATGAAAGGTGAGTTATCATTTCATGTCAAGGGAACAAAGTTCTAATTAAAAGAAACGTAAACTACGTAGCATAAATTATGATTTTACACTAGCAAGAAATATGAGCATGGCAATGTGAGCAGGGCGCATGGAGTAAAGGAGATAGGAAATTGGAATGCTTGCTGCCATGTATGTGAAAAGCATGGTGGTTATGCTCATGAAATGATAAGAACAATTATGGGCATAACCTTGGAATAAATACTATATGTCCATTATGATATATGTGACACCCCCGATGTCACGAACGTGCAAACTAAAAATTCTATAATTACCTACTGATATTGTAGACCGCCAATATAAAATTTGTGGTCACATGCATAGTGTTTTAAATTGCAAATTTAAATGAATTAATATTGGGTTGAACTAAAAGTCAAACTTTTGCTATAACAATTGCCCCTGGAAAAACTATATATTGTAGAGGAAGACGAAATAAAAATCTGGGAACAAGTCCCATGTCATTTGGATCAGTAGAACACCCTATAAAAATTCGAGAACCTTACGTTTTACCCCTTTTTGATGAATTATAACAATTATACTAGAGGGATTTTGGACTCAAACTTTTCGTGCATGTCTAATACAAGTGAATTAATACATGCTAGTATTTTTGTTTAGATTTATAGAGCACTGGAAGTATTTTATTTAAGGCTCTACTTTTGCAAGAAAGTCACAAAACAGAAAATAGAAAAGATGCTTGGCATATTCTGCGGGACCCAGCCGTCAGTCCCTGCTCCCTCCTCTTTCTTCCCCTGCTGGCCGACCAAGGCAGCAGGCGATTGCCACCTGTGCCCCGCATGGCACACCCCCTCTATGCCTCGCCTCCACCACAACGCCCTCATCCATTTGCTCCTCCCCCTCTCTCACTCGCCCTCTCTGCCTCACTCTCTCTCGCGCGCAGCACTCCGACAGAAAACCAGCAGCAGATCTCCACCATTACCGCCTCTCTGAGCTCCCCGACGTCCTAGCGCTACGACGCACCTCAGCTCATGCCAGTGCCACTGATGGATGCACCGTGACCCCGTCAACCTCCAGAGCAAACCATATCCCATTTCTTCGAGCGAGCTCTGAGTATTTCGAGTTTTTCTCTCTGACGCCATTATCGGCCGCCCCTCCTGATGTGGCCAAAATCCTCCACTACTAGTGAGTTTCTTCCTCTAAATCTTGTCCGGGGAGATGCGTGAAGTGCCTCTGCATCTCAACGACCCAGTCCACCTCTGATTTTCCCTTTGAGCAAGCCGGAAGCACCATTTTCCCCAACCGTCACCGCCGGCCTCCGCCATGCGCGCGATGAGGAGCTACCTCGGGCCATTTTCACCGACGAGGAACCCCACGCCGGTGTTCTCCGTGTTTCACTGAAGCTCGCAGCCCAGGAAGAAAGCCTTTTCCCCTTTCCATTCGAGCTCCACCCGTCGCCGAACCTCGACCGTCCGCTATTGTCGCCGTTCAACCGCTCCAGCGAGCCTCCGCCCCCGGGACCACCTCCAACTGCTTCGCCACGCCGTGCGCCACATCCTAGTAAGCTCGGACTCGAGCTCCGCCCAAGTTTGGTCGTCCCTCCGCCGCGTGCCGCCCAACGCCGGTGAGGAACACCATGGGCCACACGGCCCGGATCCGATCTGCCCACGGCCGCACCAAATCCGTAACCCCGTGGCACTCTGTGTGGCAGCCAGAATGATTGGTTTAATTCTAATTTCGTAATGGCAATTTTTAATTTCTTCAGAAATTTGAATTTAATTAGAAAAATTCATAACTTAAGATTTAGAGCTCCAGATAGAGTGAGACCAATTTTGTTGGATTCCTTACAACAAGAACTATTTAATGGCTCTGATGAAACTCATTTTTGCTGCATAGTTTTTTCCAGGATAATTATAAGTTTGCTGCATAGTTTTTTCCAGGATCTTTTTATCTAGAAATGCAAATGATGCAAACTCAAATGCTTTGGACTCCTCTGGACATGCTCTTTATTATGGTGCATCATATTCGCCTTGTTGTTGCATGTATATCATTGTATGCCTAATTCTTAGTTTAGCTTATTTAAATTCCAATAATTAATTTATGCATTAAATAAATATACTACCAGAGCATAAATGTCACTCATGTCATGTAGTATCACTCTATTTTCCCTCATGTTCATATCTGCACCCAATAAATTCCTAGAGAATTTTTGTTAGTAAATACCATTGCTTTTATGTTTAAAGTAAATCCTCTCCACATAAAATGATGAAACTTGAATGTCATTTTGTTATTTCATGCATGTATCACCTACATAATATATTGGTACAGAAACTTTGCAAATATAATCATGCCTTTTAAATGTCTTTAATTGATATGTTAGGTAGTTCATTTATACATGTGATAATGAAGGATACTTTAAAATAAATTTACTTTTAAGCATATGTCTTCAAGAACTATCTTACGTAACATATTAATTCTGTTTTTGAATGTATCATTCATAAATCGACATGATATATATTGCTTGCATATCTTCGTATTCGCCATTGTTGACATAACGCTTCAATATAGGCAATGTTGAACTGCTAGGAAGAGAATCTTCGAAGGACATCTCTCTCAATCAAGACCGGCGAGTAGAAGACCCTAACTCTATTGTAGTAGCTCCAAGCAAGCCTCCGCGCATCCTCCCGGTTTTAAAGTTTTTATATTCGGTATCACAATTGCTAGACTGTCTAGGATGTATTGTGCATTAAGTCTAGGTATTTGGCTGAAAATCCACATGCATTGTCCCCATGAATCCTATGTAGATGTTATATCTTTGGTACAGCTTAGCCTACTAGAATAATTGCTATGCTTAATTCTAGGATCAACGGTACATACGGTCAATTGCTCAAATGTTAGTAAAGTTCATTATGTTGTTAACCACATGATTAAATACATGGAGACCGGACGGGCCCCGTAGGTGAAAGGGAAAGTTACAATGGTCCGGAGTGGCTTTGTCTTGCAAGGTTGTAGCCTCGTTTGTGTCGGTTAAGGACCGTATCGTAGTTGGCCCTGCTCGAACAAGTCTTGAACTGCACCGAGTACATGCTAGTTTTATTGGGGATTAGTAAGCTTATGTAGCACTCGGATGTTGTACTATGGAAGATAACCCTGGTCTTCGGTCGTTGTGCCCGCGCAAGGAGAGGGTAGTAGGCTCACGGCGTTACCGATGAGCTGCTGGCCACTTTGGAGATCCGGTACCCTTCCCGCTTGAATCACACCTTTGTGAAAGGTTGATATACTTGTTCTTAAATAATGTGTATATCGTGTGCTTCGGGTTTTTCCCAGCTGGTGTAAAATTTATACTATCACTATCCCCGGCAGTATTGAGTACCCGCTTCTTCATCGCTTCACATCGTAGTTAATAACTTGAATTTAATTTCTAAATATGGTACTTGCTTGATTATTATTGTTGTTGAAATTACTTGTTATATTTATGCTACACTTGTATTTGTTTCAGCTTGCATGATCACCGTATTTATTTATCTAATAATGAACTTGGCAATAATATTGAAAGTAAGGATCCATTGCTTAGTCGCTGTTTTATACCCTGAAAATCAGCACACTCCTCCGAACCTTGCATATCTAGGAGTCGGTTCTCGTGAATCATTTGACGGGTCAATCTTGTTGAGCTTTAGTTGCTCGGGCTTTGTGCCTATGTTTCTTTTCAGGTAATACGAGATGATGCAAATGAGTTGCTCGTTGGTGTACTACCATAGGACTTGCGGATCCCGGAGGGCTGGTCTTCTTACTAGGAAGCCAAGCCTTGCCATCGCTTGTGTTTGGCTATGTGATTATCCGTATGGGCTCGGATTAGTCACCTTCGCATGTATCGTCGAGATGTATATTTTTAGATGTTAATTATCGCTTCCGCTTCCGCATTTTCAGAACTGGACTTGTTTAATTTCCGCTGCACTAAACTCGATGTAAAATGATGTTAATTTCAGCTATGTCATATTTTAACCCCGTATGTTATTGTATTATCTTGTGTCTTCTTAAACAACACCTCGGGATTTTCGATCCGTGGGTCGGTCTGTCTCAATATACAACATCATAACTTAGAAATTTTTAAGTAAACAGCATTGCCCTAATCAAGTTATGCATAACCTCTGCAAAAACACAATAACAAAGCATGATGGGGCATAATAATCCTATAAACCACAATTGAAGCACTTGCATAAAAACTATATATGGCAATATGACTATATGTCAAATTAGGCACAAAATACATAGCGACTTACCAAACCTTTAAGCAATAAAGTAATACTAAGTATGAACATCATGATGAAACATCCATTTTCTTATGATTGAGCACTAGAAGCAAATAAATTTCCTTTTTACTCATTTCTTAAAATAAAACATTTTTCCATTTATTCAGTTATGGCATTTATGCATTTAGAAAGGCTACCATTTAAACATTGCAATCACAAAACATACCTTAAACCTGGAATCTATGTTGAACATAATTTTTGGCTCATGATTGAGCACCATACTCAAATATCAAAAATACTCATACAAGCATTTTTCTCGTTTCTTAATTTTGGCAAATATAGTCCATTTAACTTATAATGCCCAAATGATGCAAACATGTTCAAATACACTAAATTCATGCACAACATGATGGAACATGTCTGTGGGATGTGATGTGATCAATTTTGGTGAAGTTTGTATATTAAAAACTTTTAGATTTGGATTTTCCAAGGCTTAGCATGATGGCATCTTAAGTTACATGGAACTTTACTTTTCTCCACAGAAAGCTATATGACACATCTCAAGATTTCAAAGTATTTATTTGTAATTTTCTAAGTTGCCTACAAAAGTTATGAAATTTTTAATTTCCTTCAATGTTTGCTGAAATTACAAAAATGCCATCGCGTTTAAATTTGACTAAGTGTGGCGCGCGACGGGTCTGCGTCGACGAGCGACGGCGTGGCTCGCCGGAGTGGCGCTACGACGGTGCTCATGGTCCGGCCCTTGCCGCTCGTGCGTGCTTTGACGTGAGGAAGCGAATGGTGGGGATAACAACCGGCTCCGATGACCGGAGGTGACCGGGGACGGTGGCAATGGCGGTGGAAAGGTTCAGCCGGGCGGCCCGTGCAGCACGCTGCACCAAAACGGAGCACGAGCTCGAGAGCTTCACCTTGGCGTGCGGATGGGCGGCGTAGGTGTGGTCGAGGTTGAGCTGGCCGGGAAGTCGGGAGGCTGCGCTCGGTCGCTCGCCGGCGATGGGAAAAGCTTCGATTCCGGCGACGTCTCGGTTTGGCCCGACCCGGGAGGGAGGAAGAAGATTGCTTAGGACCTTGAGCGTGCTCCGAAAGGAGAAAACGAGCACGAGCTCACCCCTAGCTTGTTGGATTGGTCGCGACGGTTAGGGTGGCCGGCGGTGGGAGCTCGAGCGATTTCGTCGATTAGTCGGGCGGGAGGGGGAAAGGTGGAGTGGGGCACTACGCGAGGCGTGGGGAAGCTTGCGCAAGCCGGCTCGAGTGCTAGAGTGAGAGGGAAGGCGCAGGGCGGAGGCTTGGGCGAGCGTAGTCATGGAAGTAGGGGAGAGAAGAGGGAGCGGCGATCGACGGCGGGAGAAGCTGCGTGAAAACAACGCGAAATCCGATGCCCGGCACGTGGGAAGGTTACAGGAGAGCGAGGACGGCGGCGTGCCTACCCGGCATGGGTGCCAACGGCGAGGGGAGGCTGGGCGGTGGCCCTGGTTGATGTCTTGCTACTTGTTCTTGGAAGGTTCTCCATATTTACGGTTTGCCACTGAATAGGTGATCCGATCCGGCTCCAAAATAATATTTCCCTTTCATGTTTCTTTAAGCCAATTTTGTTTCGCACTCCACATACCGTGCTGAACACTTTTACTTATAGGCCAAAGTCATGATTTTGCTTGTAAAAATTTATAAAAATTCGAGAGATAAGTGTTGTTTTTCTCGCCCAAATGAATTTATTTGGGGAATTGTGCCATGATAAAAATTTTGGTAAAATGTCCTAAATTCTTCTTTTGATGTGTTCTACCATAATGTGCAAAAATAAGTGCACACTTCCATGGGAGATCGGTGAGTTTTTGAATTGTTAGGTTAATCCCCTTTTAATTCACTCTTTGAAACCGTACTCGTTATTTTATGTGCTCAACCTTTCCATTAATGTTTTTATTCATGCAATTTAGGTTATGGTCCTGTTCATACACTCATTTGTGACATGGGATGTCACAGGAAGATTTGTATGCTAATCTTGAAAAGTGCACCTTTTGCACCGATAAGGTTGTTTTCCTTGACTTTGTTATTTTTTATCAAGGTGTCGAGGTTGATGAGGAAATGATCAAAGTTGTTCGTGATTGTTACCTCCACAAAACGTGAGCCAAGTGCGAAGCTTCCTTGGGCTTGCTAGTTTCTACCGACATTGTGTAAAAGATTTCAACGCCATTGCTCCTCCGATCAATGAGTTGACCCGGAAGGACGTGCCCTTCCAATAGGGGAAGAACATGATCACACATTTGAAGAGCTAAAAATGAAGTTGACATTATCCCCTCTCCTTGCACTTCTAGATTTTGGTAAGACAATTGAAATTGAATGTGATGCAAGTGGTGTAGGAATCGGCGGAGTGTTGATGCAAGAAAGACGCCCAATTGCTTACTCCTCCTTTACTAAATTGTTGTCGCCATTGACTTTTTTCGTGACGTTTGACCATTCGTCTTATTCAAAAAATTTCTTCAAATACAAAAAGTAATATCATACATTTCAAGTTTGTTTAGTGATAAAACATATTCCAACAAAATATATGACATTTGTTAAACTTTATTTGAATAAGACAAATGGTCAAACTTAACAAAAAGGTCAACGGCGACAACAATTTAGTAAGGGAGTAGTACTTCAGTGGAAAGCTAAGTGGTCCAATTCTGAATTATTCACTTTATGACAAAGAACTTTATGCTCTTGTGAGAAGTTTGGAAACTTGGCAACATTACCTCTTGCCAAAAGAATTTGTGATACATTCGGATCATGAGTCTTTGAAACACCTCAAGGGATAACTAAAACTAAACTATCGACATGGTAAGTGGAGCGAGTTCATTGAATCTTTTCCTTATATTGTCAAGTACAAGAAAGGGCAGGATAATGTTGTAGCTAACATTTTATCACTACGACATGTTTTGCTTGCTCAACTTTGCGCTAAAATTATTAGGTTGGAATCAAAAATTTGTATGCTCAGGATTCATATTTTGCTACACCTTTCTCCAAATGTTCTACTCAAAAAGGATGGGAAAAGTTTCACGTACATGATGGATTTTTATTTCGAGCTAATAAACTTTGCATTCCAGATTGTTCCCTCCGTCTTATGCTTTTGCAGGAATCTCATTACGGTGGTCTTATGAGACATTTTAGAGCCACAAAGATGCAAGTATTGGCTGATCATTTCTTTTGGCCAAAGATACGATGTGATGTTGAGCGACATGTTCTTTGATGTGCAACGTGCCATAAATCTAAGTCGTGTTTTAATCCTCATGGTTTATACACTCTCTTCCTATTCCTAGTGTACCATGGGAGGACATTTCTATGGATTTTGTTCTTGGTTTACCTAGGATTAAGAGGGGGAGGGACTCAACTTTTGTTGTGGTTGATCGATTCAACAAAATGGCTCATTTTATTCCTTGTCATAAGAGCAATAATGCTTCACACATTGCTTAATTGTTTTTTAGGGAGATTGTAAGACTACATGGTGTACCAAAGACCATTGACACCAAGTTCCTAAGCTACTTTTGGAAAACATTGTGGGGGAAAACTAGGAACACAACTACTCTTCTCTACAACATGCCACCCACGGATGGATGGACAAACTGAAGTTGTCAACCGAACATTGTCCATGTTACTACGAATTGTCGTAAAGAAAAATCTAAATATGTGGGAAGATAGTCTACCACATGTGGAGTATGCATACAACACACCAATACACTCAACCACAAAACTTTCACCATTTGAAATTGTTTATGGGTTCAATCTTGCTGCTCCCATCGATCTTTTGCCTTTGCCTATGTAGGAACGCGTCAATCTTGACCAAGTTGTACCATGCGGAAGATCGAACCAATACTGAAAAGATGACCAAGTTGTACGAGAAGCATGCCAACAAGTACCGCAAAAATATTATATTCGACCATGGAAAATTGGTTTGGATACATCTTCGCATGGAAAGATTTTCCGAGCAACGTAAGTCCAAATTACATCTACGAGTTGATGGCCCATTCAAAGTTCTACGTCAAATTAATAATAATGCATATGAGATTGACTTGCCAAGAAAGTACGGTGTCAACTCCTCGTTCAACGTTGACGACCTCTCTCCATTCTTTGGATTGGAAGAATCGAGGACAACTCCTTTTTAAGAGGGGGTGATGAGGAGGACACCCCGACCACACTTGTAAACAATGATCAACGTAACATAAACCAAGAGCCTCATCATACAACCACTAATGAAAACAATGGAAGTGTTCATGTAGATCATTGTCCTAGCTATGGAGCTGCTGCATCAAGAGAAGAATCAACTATCCCACTACAAGGACTGATTACACAAGTCGTGCAAAGAAACTACAACAAGAGATGAACTCTCTCGTTATTGAATTTTTGCCTAATATAAATGATAATTTTATACTATCTAAATATTGTACATATGTCTTGTAAGGTGCACACATGAAGGAGATGTTGTTGGACAAGAGAAGATGAGTTACACCAAGGAGGAGATGGGTTACATGGAAGTTGAACCAACACCCAACCTGCTGGTAGAAGGCTCAAATAATTGCAGCGCGCATAAGACCTTTGGGTTTCACCTTTCATTATACACATGGCTGGAAAGATAATGAATTCTTTTCATCTCTAAAAAACCGCTTGTCATTTGGACTTCCCATTAAGGAGTAATGGCGAATTTATCGAAGACTATCGGGAAGGTTGAAGGTCGCCCGACGTCTCGGGAATATCATTTTTACACCTTTCAACTTATTTACTTCATAAATAAGTTTCACCTCGTCCACACCTAGTTAGGAAGGGTGTTTCTACTATAAATATCAATTGCATCTAAACCAAACTCAGACTATTATGAATCGAAAAATCCACCCAATGTTGTTGCAACAAAGTTGTTGAGTTCCTTATCCAAAATTTCTTGCGAGTTCTACATCGACTTGTGAGAGACCGATTCACCGAGTATATGTGAAGGTGCCCACGGGACCCCTAATTCGTGCTCCACGGTTTCCATTTTGGCTGCACCGCTTTGTGTGGATTAGTCCCGGTTATGGTTCTACGATCGTTCGAGCAATCGAGTCGAAGTCTTCAAGGTTTCGAGTGCCTCTCTCCCCGTCACTTGGTCGCATCCAACATTCGTCGGGTCTAAAGCTATCCGGATTGTGTTCTAAGTTCATGAGATCAAGTCGAATTTAAGGATTCGGTACCTCTTTGACGTCACTTTATGACATATCCAATCTTTGTCGGGTATAAAGCTATTTATCTCGGCTAAATTTCAGCTAGTTATCCTTCAATCTACCTGCTGCCATGAAGATCGAGCCAACCCCGATTTTTTCCCCTATCACTTTTGAATGCTTAAAATGTTTACATTATGAAATGAAGGAGTACTAGGCAAGTTCCACACGCCCGACTAATCAGGCCGGGTATGTAAATAAACTATTGATTTATGGTAGCGTCCTGTTGCCAGCGAGAATCACCCAAAAAAAGAAAAACAAAGTAAAAAAAAAAAAACTCGACCTGCGGGGGTATGATGGCCCCGGGCATTGCATTTAAGAGAGAAGATCCTCTCACGCAGATCGAGAAAACCCCCGAACCCCCTACCCCCTTACATTGGGGCCACTAGCCTTGTGAGAACCCGGACCGGGACCACCATGGGCACCGTTGCTTCCAGAGGCGGGACCTTAACCAAATGCTTTGGTGCGGGGAGAGGCGAGGGATTTTTTAACCCGGATCACAAATTCAATCCCCCGGGAGTCGAACCTGGACCTAGGAGGTGCTACTCGGGCACCTTACCAGCGAGGTAAAGGCCCTTTCGCGATGATGTTCAATTTTATACAAGTCACGATGTAATAAAAACTTTTTCTCGGTGAAAATATATTCGTATCCAGAATATGAATATCATGTAATAACAGTTATAGAATGTCTTGAAGTTCGCTTCATTCGAATTAGTCAAGCTGCCTTTTAAAGTTACAATTATGAGCCAAATTGTTACCATGTTGTGCTACTTCAAGTAACTGTCTGAAATTTTCCTACTGGAGCACTGATACTCCGGTTTTGCACAACAATTTCTGCCCCTATATGAAGCGCATGCCTATGAACACAATGGAACAAATTTGAGCTAAGCCACGACCTAAATCTTGCCTCAATCTAAACCAATAGAGCCCCACACCTTAACCATAGGAACAGCGCAAGGGGATACTCCTGGGCCAGAGAATGCTGTATTGCAAAACTGATTTCAGTCACTTCGAAGCAACAACAATAAACAAGAGGCTGCTTTGGTGAATGGTGATCGGGTAAACCTGCAGTAAGTGGTCAGTACTCGGTAGTCTTTCTTGCTTTTGTTACAAGGCCTCAGTACCCTCTTTCCTGCACCTCTATTGTCAGTAGTCATGAGTCATGGCAAAGGTGGATGATCCTCTTCCCTCGTCTTTGGAGGGTGTGGCTTCCACTCTGGTTTCTCATCCCAGTACATGTCGTAATATATGTGGCCTATTTCGCGGAACTGTACACAGCACCATAAGCCCACGTACCTCTTCACACGGTTCCGAAACTTCTTTTCAACAGCCTGAATTTAATATATTTGAGTTAAGCTGGAAACTAATATCCAAAACTTTAGGCAACATTGTCAAAAGTGAATAGTAGCTTACTGCATCAGCAAAACCACTGAAGGCATCTACCATTGATGAGAACTGTATGATTTTGACATTCTTATATGGCGAGAAGACATCTAAAAGCTGCGAAAAAGAAAGAGAGCAAAGGAACAAACTTAAACATATGTCATTCCATAAGTGATCGAATAATAAAGCATATGTTATCTTACCATAGTTAGATGAACAGTTCAAAGTCTGCTGACAATAGTAATCGAACCAGAAGGACATGTTTTGAGCGTTACCGCAACAACATATTCCAGGGGAGAAGAAATCATAGTTTACCTGTTGGTCTGTGCTATTCTTTGGCAAAAGAAAGGGTCTGTGTTTACTGGTTCCATTTGCTGCAGTGCATCTGGTGTTGAGGTCATCGCAGAGCTCAACCTCGAGCAATGACTCTTTCACCTAATTCAGGAAGCCAAAAAGAAACCATTAGGACACATGCTCTTGTGAAACATTCTGAGAGCAACTGCAAAATGACATGATACTACCTGTTTCGGCAATGATGGATTCTCGAAAAAGGAGTACTCTCTAAAATCAATTTGTGGACCAAATTCTTCCTTGGGCAAGTCCTGTAGCATAACATGTACCTGTAAAATGCAATTAGTTATTTGAGAAATTCAAATTTAACAAAATTCCATTACTTTCAACAATGGTTGAAAGGAAAACTGTGAGGCGAGCAGGCAAAAAAAAGGGAAGAAAAACTGGGCTCCATTTATAATAAATAGTGTTCCTGACAGCACTACCTCAAACACATGATCCATGGGACAGAGAAATGGTTGTCTGGTCATTGTTCCTTCCATAACTCCAGGATGTCCAAACCACATTCTGTCAAGCCTGCACCATAATGGAGGCATTACCTAAAAGTACACGTTACAGTTAGAAAAGGGGCGTCCACATGGATGAAGAAATAAAAGAAAAACTAAGGCAATACTTCAAAATTCACAAACCACAACAGTAATAGAAGATAGCAACACGATAATTGTCTTATTTAGTGTAAACAAAGTATCTACTATATGTAAAATGTTCAACATCGAAAATTTCACTATAATAAAGCTTTCCTATACCTTGCCCCACATGGAAATTTTTTTGGTACCATGAATTTTTTATATTTGCATTAAGAAAAGACAGGACACTA
This sequence comes from Chloris gayana, assembly GCA_031894775.1. Classification (NCBI taxonomy): domain Eukaryota; kingdom Viridiplantae; phylum Streptophyta; class Magnoliopsida; order Poales; family Poaceae; genus Chloris; species Chloris gayana. The sequence continues at coordinate 4,380,982 of JAUNZO010001928.1, forward strand.
TATCTGAAATATAAAATTAATCCTAAGAAAAGCATAACATATTTGCACTCACTTCAACCTTTTTCTTTGAAATTAACACATAAGCAAGTAAGATTTCTAGAAAAAGTTGGATTAAACTAATGATATAGTGTTGTAGGGACTAGTTGAATTCAGTGAGATACTTCCACTCTAAAACTATGTATGTCCAATTCTCCATTCAACCCAGAATCGTACAAGTTCAGAATATACTACAAAAAGAAGCTTAATGGAAGTCATGAATGATAAGCATAATGAATAGAGTTTCACCAACCAGTGTCCGTTCTAATAAGGAAGCAATCGCAAGTGCACTCCTTATTTGCTTCAGCTGAAAATTTTCAAGAATGTGAAGAGTTAGATAAAAATATTAAAGTAATTTGATCACATATATGTGCAGAAAATACCTGATAGTTAACTAACGCAAAATGAGATTCAACAGTATGAGCACCATCTAATAACAAACTTTTTGGAATGTTAGGTTTAAATGATAGGAAACCTCCTGCAACATGAGACAAAACACCATATGATGATGAAATTGTAGCAAATAGAAACCAAATATTATTAGTAGCAGTCCCATTTTAGGCAGTTGAACAATCTAGCAGGATCTAAAAGAAAGAAACATGCTTTTATAAAGAAATGAGGTTTCCTTTTTAGTTAGTATTCTAAATATTCTGCCATGAGATACTAATAGGTTGAGATCACGCATAAGCATAGATCCTTCCTGTTATGGGCAGAAGTGCCTATGGCCCACCAGGGTGCTATTGGGCCAGCCCAGGTACTGTTCATGCGCGTGAACAGTAGTCACGCAGCACTGTAGCACCAAGCCCACCTAGGGTTACTTAACAATTAAGATGTTGAGGTATTTCCATAAATTGTAATAGGTTGCTTAGGAGTCAAGAAAGCCTCTCTATATAATGAGAGGATTGTAATCACATCTAATCAAGTAAAAAGAAGGGCTTAGTCCCTATTTTCTACTCTCCGGACTCTCCCTGCGCCTCTCCTCTCCCTTGCGCCCTGCCCTAGCCGCACACCACCACCACCATAGCAGCAGACGCCGGCCATCTAGGTCGCCGGCAGCCCTAGCCCAACTATTGCACATAACACCTGGTATTCAGAGGCCTTGTTCCGATCATCCCACCACCACCACCATGTCTTCCAAGAGCCAAGGTTGTTCTCTCGCCATGGATTCCACGACAGGGACCGATCCCCACGCCATGAATGTGGACAGCTTCGCAAAATTCAGAGCTTGGATCCGGAGCATCACCAAGATTGCTGAACAGTTGTCCCAGAGCTCTCCTCAAGCGGATCTGGAACCGCAAAAGGACGCCCTAGATGTTGAGCTGGCGGCCTTCACCTCCACACCTACACCAACAACGGAGCAGATTCATGGAGCACTTCATCCAGCCGCCTACGACCATTACCAATGGCACACCTGGTACTGTTCACGTGATGAACAGTACCCATGTTATTGTTCACTCTGCAGATGAGTCACCATTGGCTATTTGGGATGCATTACCCACTTGGACGCACAAACAATGGAGCAGATCCACTTGGAGCACATCATCCCAGCAACAGAGATCCTCGCATCCGGTATTTGTGCTCTTATTGTTACGCCAGATCTGATTATTCCTGCTGCAGAGGAGGACATCTCAGCGCCACCAATTGACGCTCTTGAATCGGGAGGCTCCTCGACAACGATTGTTGATATGAACATTCCGGAGGGAAACACTGCTACAACAATAGAGGTGTCCCAGGCTCGTCCTATCGATGGCACGATCCCACCAGATCTGAGAGCGGATACCGAGGTAACCACCATCCTAGCTCTAGAATCTACAATCCACTCACCTTCTCCTATCCTGATTCCCCTAGAGATCGTTCCCGCCACCATCAACGTTGATTACAACGTGCTCGGTGTGGTGGAGGCTACACCATCTATTGTGGATGGTTTGGCCATGGTTCTCGCAAGTTGAAAGATACCCCGGCTATCATTGGAGATCTTGCTGCCGGAGAGAAGGCCATCATTGCCATCATCAACGCCAAAGACACCAAGGAGGAGGCAGCCGTCATCGCCATCATCCCCGACCCCAACATAGCTGCCACAACGGATCTACTCTTGGAGATCTTGTTTACCGACTCTAAGATCAATGATGAGGAGCATCTCCTCCCTCGTGGGGAGCATCTCCGCTAGTGACCTTGCCCCCGTATGAAGTCTCCGCGACGACCTCATCTTCTTCGACGGGCGCCTCTACATCGCGGCTTATTCAACATGCCTCCATTGTGTTTTGGCCGCCCTCCTCCGAGCATGGAGAGGAGGTTTTGCTTTGCCAAGTTGTGGAGATGCCTACTACAAGCATTGCATTGGTGAATGTTCACTTTGTCAACCTTGCCGGCCATGACCTCTTCCACGTTCGACATATGGCTTTCACGGTTCTCGATGGAGTCGTTGACCCATTCTCGGCTATCAACTTCGGCATCCTCTTCGGCCACTACGTCGACTTGACGGTTGCACGACCACGACGACGCGACACTTTCGTCCCGACCTTCGACGGATTTCTACCGTCGTCCGAATAGGGCACTCCGCCGTTCTTCACCAAGCCTCCAAGAGATGATCTTCTCTATTTTGATTACGGCGTTCCCCGCATGTTCATTGCTGCCCGGACACTCCTGCTGTGATTGGCTCCACTACTACACCGACCTCATATCACTTCGCTACGGCGGACGATATTGGGGAACTTGAGCTATGTCTGTCTTCTTCGACGTCGACCGCACCCGAGAGAACCTACTCACCGACTTAACTTGACGGTCTTCATAAAGCTTCGTCGGACTCTTCATCCTGCAGTTCCGACGATTGCAGCTCATGGAAGGATGGCTGCCCAACACGAGGGCGTGCTGGTTCTCGACGGGGCGGTGGTGTTATGGGCAGAAGGGCCAATGGCCCACTAACGTGCTACATGAACAGTACCCACGCAGCACTGTAGCACCAAGCCCACCTAGGGTTACTTAACAATTAAGATGTTTAGGTATTTCCATAAATTGTAATAGGTTGCTTAGGAGTCAAGAAAGCCTCTCTATATAATGAGAGGATTGTAATCAGATCTAATCAAGTAAAAAGAAGGGCTTAGTCCCTATTTTCTACTCTCCAGCCTCTCCCTGCGCATCTCCTCTCCCTTGCGCCTTGCCCTAGCCACACGCCACCACCACCATAGCAGCAGACGCCAGCCATCTAGGTCGCCGGCAGCCCTAGCCCAACTATTGCACATAACACTTCCACCCTTTGATATTACAATTTACATGCTACAGAGATTAACAAATGGATAGACCTGGAGAGTCATAATATGATGGTTGATCAACAAAGAGCATTGCCTCACGCAATCTATTACGTTTTCCTTCCGTACCAGCATACTGAAAAGTAGTATGCACAGCATATGGTTCTAAATGAAGTTGTTGATGCATACCCTGCCAATGAGAAAAAAAAATAACATACAATTAGTTACCAAAAGGCGATAACACTATGAACATAACATGAGTAGCAGGGGAACAACCACAAACATAGGTTAGGAAAAAAAATTAAAGCAATAAATCTAAGGAAATTTTGTTTCATGACACTCAAAGATCACATATTCATAAATCTACCATCAAAATGGTATGGTACACATTAATACCATCAAAAGGTTCCACCGTTCAGATTTTTACCATCTTTTCTATTTACGAGTTGTCTGCTGTTTATTTTGACTAAACTGTCCTCCTCCTCCTTGGCTCTCTTTTACCACTCATGGAGCTACAGCATGGATTAAAGAATTGCTCAGTTCAAGCAAGAAGGAATTAGGGCTGAAGGAAGAAGGAAGGTGAGGAAGCAGAGCCGAATTTTGACATCCACATTGTGTCTTGCTGGACTGAAGGATGGATGATGGTAAGGAATTTGTGTTTCCAATATTCCCTGCCCTTTGTCATCCATTCTTGCCGGACTGCTAATGAACATGGTGTGTCTAATCGACCTTGTCCCCACTGAATTGAACTCAATTCAAATTCCTACTACTGAATCGAGAGACAGCTAGCCTTGCTGCCTCGAAATCAAGCTCCAATTTCCCTTTACAAAATTCAAGCTTGTTGGAGTCCAACCATATGTGGCTGCTTTATTATTTTTTCTCTGGCCGCTTACTCCAATCCGACCCGTGAGGCCATGAAGGAATCAGCATAAGAGATGCAGCTTGGGGTACCCATTCATGTAGCAGCCCGCAGCTCTTGTTTTGGTGGAGTGGTGGGCTTTGGTTAAGTGCACGAGCTCAGAGGCAGCTGTTGGGAGAACCTTTGGCTGCTGTTTCAAGAAGAACAAATGAAACTGGAGGAGGATGAGGGTATGATAACTTATATCACTTTCAGAAAAAGAAAAAAGAAAAACAGAAAAATAATGAAGGTGTTGGACTGGTAAAAATCTAATACACCACAATCTTTCGAGGTATTAAAGTGTACCGGACCGGTTCAATGGTAAATTTCTAAAGCGTGATCATTTAGTGCCACAAAAGTACAAAATGATATTCCCACTAAATTTAAAGAGCATCAGGAAGGGAAAGCCCCATGATGCAACTATTATCAACAAAACAAGAAATGTTTTCACATGTATAGTTTCCAGTTGTTAATCTAAAATAAAATATACTCCTACCTGGACAAAGTATGTATGACCATTGCAGAATATACTTGCTGGTAGCACTCCCAGCTTCAGTTTACCATCGAACGAATACACAAGATCATCTTTACCTTCGACTGACTGCCCAAAAACTTTGCGTACAAGATCATTGAAAGCATTCTGATCCCACAACTTATCATCAGACAATACTAGGTCTTTCCAATCTGCTGCCAGCCTTTTAGCTGGTTCAGTGGGTCGCCAATGAAAAATACCAATATTGAATGCACCAGTAACTAAAGATAAGATAACACTGATAAGCAACTAGTTGTATTCTTAAATTACAAACGTTAAAGAGTTTATAAAAAGTATCTTAGTCCCTGTCAAACTGGTAATACTGATGGAACATTGGATAGGAAAAAAATATGTATATCCAAAATATCGACAAGTTTACTAATCAAAGTAAAACCATATAAAAAAGAATCAGAGCAATCCAGTGAATGTGATATGTGTGTAAATATAATCTAGTCAGAAATCTACAGTGAAAGTAGGCAGTAACCATATTTTTCATTCATCCTAGAACAGTAACAGTATCCTACATGATAATGATAAGTTCAGCAGGCTCACAATCATTAGTTTAGTACTGTAGCTTTTCCAAAAGTGAGAAAACAGTTACCTAAATGTTAGAGAGCTGCCCCCACACTACGCTATTGCAGTTCACCACTTACAAGAAATCATAAGGACACATGAGAGGTCATGAATATGAACATGCCAACAAGCCGAGGGTGAAGCAGAAAATAAAAAACAGTTGAGGGTAACGTCATATCGTTTCCTTTGGCCATGGAAAATGAGGAGATAATGCAGATACGAGTCAATTTACAAAGTATTAAACAGACATCTAAACTAAGTCAAAAGCATGGCCAAAGTCAATGAACCACAATCATCATGGTAACGCTTAACAGAATCTGCTTGCAAAATAAAACTTAAACAACACAATAGTGAGCACCAGTGGCAATCACAATATACTATATTCATAGTAATTGGACACTCCAAATGAGTATTGCTTCATTTGTAAAAGAGTTTGTAAAAAGTATCTAGTCAGAAATCTACGGTTGAAGTAGGCAGTAACCATATTTTCTATTCATCCTAGAACAATAAACCACAATCATCAAGGTAAAGTTTAACATAATCTGCTTGCATAATAAAACTTAAACAACACAATAGTGAGCACTAGTATAAGACACAATATAATATGTTCATAGTAATTGGACACTCCAAATGAGTATTGCTTCATTTGATAATTCAATTAACAATTAGAGCATACTGAATCGTCTAGTAGTGCCAAGCAAAAGCTTGCCTTCAGTGAGCCTACATTGCAGGTGTTTTATACTTCCTATGCATTGACATTTCTGTCACTAGTTAAATCAGTTCCTTTTGCTGACAAAGATTATGTTTTATTTTGAATGAATACAAGTTCATTTCAAACTTTCAAGAACAAGCAGTGAAAGGAAAATTGTGAATACCAGAACATACTTAACATGACAATCAAGTTAAAAGGGAAAGCAATCCCCTACAACATGTTCAATTGTGATACTTGAGAGCAAATAGGTGAAAAGTTTGTTTGCATGATAGCTACATTCAGAACACAATTCACACCATTTCTCTTCAGCGACCAATTTTGAAAAGACAGCTATGAAATCCGCAATTAGTCACTACTGCTGGCAAGAGGTACTGTCGACAAACACAGAAGCACTTAGCAAGCAGCAAGCAATTACCTTCTCTCCAATTCTCCAGGCTGTCATCGGTGACGGTGGGAATGACCTGGTCACTGGATGTGAGTAGATCCGCGTCGGGGTAGCGGGCGAGGTAGGGCAGCGGGTTCTTGAGCCACACCATGTCCGTGTCACACATGAGCAGCTCGTACCCAAAGGGCAGGAGCGCGTTGATGAGCAGCACCTTCTCCCTGCCCATCTTATGGAAGGTGGGGGAGCCCCATCCGGCATCCTCGGTGGCCATCTTACTGCCCATGTCGAAGACGGGCACGCCGCGGAGGTAGAGCTCCCGCAGCAGCTTGGTGTCCATGGCGCCGACGAGGAGATTGTCCACGCCGAGGTCGGTCAGGTGGCGCGCCCAGGTGATGATGAAATCGAGGAAGGCATAGTTGCCGAAGGTGACGACGATGACGCCGTCGCGGGCGCGGGCGCTGACCATGTCGCGGGTGAGCCGGAACGCGCGCGGCGGCGGCATCCGCGCGCCCCGGGGCGGGGGCTTCCAGATGGGGCGGTTGTACATGGTCTCGGGCTGTGCGGGAATGAGCCCGGAGAGGTTCTCCAATGCAGCAGGGGTGGTCGTGGCAGCGCCGGGGAAGGGGAGCTGCGGCGCGGAGAGAGAGGAGAACGAAGAGAGCAGGAAGAAGAGGGCGGAGACGGCGAAGCCCCCGAGGACGGCGCCATAGATCCCGACGAAGACGGGCTTGGTGGACTCGGCGGGGCACCACGCCGCCATTTCGCCGGCGGGTGGCCTGGTCGCCGGAGGCGGGGACGGGGATCGGAGGTCAGCAGGCGGTGGGGACGGGCATTCAGCGGAGTGATGGGGACAACGACTGGAACCGGGTCCACTGGACGGTGAGTGTTGAGTAGGCCCAACTCGACAGCAACTTCGTCGTGTAGACGGTATGTAAGAATTGGGAATCCGAGATAAAAAAAAAATTGGGAATCCCGTTACCCGAAAGCAGCGCGTGCTGTGAACGATGTCCTGCGGGGCAGTGATACAAAAAGTTATCTTATTGCATGTTTTGTTTACACACCTGTTGTTTACAAAAAATCAATAAGTTTCCTCAAACTAAAATAGCATATTATTATTATTATTCGTACCTTCGGGGTTGGTCATCACTACGTAGAATGTGAAGGTAATTCTATTCTCAATAAAAACAAAATAAAAAGTAAAAAACACAGATAAACCCTAAACAAGGGTTTCATTTGTATTAAATAAGGTATCACATCATTAGAAAAGCTGACATGAAAGGGTAATTAATATGAAATAGAGTAAATTATTTTTGATGGCAATAGCTAAACCAAAGGTACAATCATTCTATTTTATGATGACATTTGTTCGATTTAAAGAATTGATGTTGCACCATGATATTTGTTCCTTTTTATTTTCAGAAATACATATATGGATCAAGGAAAGTGTTGGATACATGTGGAAAGCAAGGAGGACCAAGGAAGTTGATTGGTGCCAAATATAGGTTACCCACATGGAAATCGTGTCACTTTGGTCAATAAAGGCATACAAGTCAAGGTGGAGGCCTAATTCACATCCAATTAGAGTCCAACTCGGAATCCAGGCTACACCAAAAACTTTATCCATATCACATACGACGTTCTTTTGGGGCATTCTACATACGGATGGAAAGCTAAGATAACAACCTTTCCGACACAAGCTGGTCTCATGATTAAATGATTACTGGAGTTGACGGGAATTATCTAAACAATTGGACGCACAAAAGTCTGTCAAGGTGCTATGACACCTAGTTTTGGTCTAATGGGTTGTGTATCAAGTGGGGCCTAATAGGGGCGTTGTTGACGGTCGTTACGACCAATTTCGACCAGTCAATTAGTCAAATAAATGAGAAGGACTAGGCATGTCTTACACGCATTTTACTTAGAAATAACCTAGTTCCACTTGTACCTCTAGATTTTTAGTGTGCGGGTGGATAATGATGAATTCCGGGCCCCGAGGCGACAAATCAACACTTTTACAAAACTTCCACTTCGCCGCGGGAATCAACTCCAAGATAAAAGGCCAATGACCACGAAATACAACACAAAGAAGGCCACAAGCACCTGGATCAAAGACCAACATCCGGTGGGGGAGCCAATCGCCAAAGCCCGACCCAGGAGGGGCGGGACCGGTTCGGCCGAACCCACCGGGGTGGTTCGGCCGAACCGGTCCGGTGGCCCCCCGGCCCACTTTTCTCCGGCGGTTTGCCCACCGCCTCCGGAGGTCGGTTCCACGCGCATTAAATGCCACCGACCTACGAAACCGCCTCCAGGAGCCGACCTTTCAAGCCTATATAAGGAGGGGTACCCCCCTCCTTAACACACACACAACAACACAAGGATCATTCTCTCCTCACACTAGAAGTTTAGAGGCTTTCTAGGTAGTGCTAGGCTTAGTAGTGGGCTGCCTCATTGCTCCCAAGGTCTTGTGGAGAATTGGGTATAGCTCTTGTATCCTCTCTTTGTAAGACTTGATCTTTTATATATGGAATACTTCCGTTTATATCCTTGTCATGAGCTTGACAGAGTAGTCATGATCTTGCTTGATCGTTCATCGTTCGTTCATATGAGTTCATCGTTCGTTCTTCGTTCTTCATTAATAGAAGATGAACACATATCGAATGTTCTTCGTTCGTTCATACTTGATCATCGATTACTCTTGATCTTACTTGGTTGATTGCCGTTCGTCGCTCATTCTTGAGCGACGAACGCCTTTGCATGACTTAGTGCTAGCTTTGATCCTTTCGTCTGGCTTATGCTAGTTAGACTAGTGTTCTTATGAATAGGCTTCGGGTTCATCGTCCCGCAAGGGTGCTCTAGATTTACCACCATGTCGATCCGTAGGGTTGGGGTGCCTCGAGGGATCTAGAGTTGTGGTTAGTGACGCCGGCATGGTGTCGGGGTTATCTACCCACCTTTGAATGTGCTTCGTGTCCCACGGTTTGTAGAGGTAGGTGACAAGAAGTGACAGCCTTGTCATCCAAAGTAATCCTCCACGTTCGGGCATGGCATAGGAGTCTAAAAGGCCGGAGTCGCGAGGCGGACCTCGCGTAAGACGGATCTCCCGATGATGCCTAGGCATTAGACGCTTGCTTGCGCTTGCATGATCTTGGATGTTAGGTAGAAGCTGCGCACTCATATGAATGTTGTATCATTAGGAGTAGTGGTCCGCTAGTCTAGTTTAGCTTTCTCTAGGATTGCCTCTATCCCTTTTATTAGAGAATGCATTGCCTTGGTGTGTGTCACACTATCCTCAATTTATTGCTCCTAACCCCTGCATTGGAATGTGATTACTTCATCATTCTTTTGTAACACCATGAGCATAAGTACTCTTATCAACCATGTCTTCCTTTGGGAAAATATAAATACGATACCCTTGAATACTCTCGGGTGAAATGCTACAACGGGTTATCCGTCCGCTTGCGGATATTCATGACCCACCTTATAATACATATCTAGTACTTGTACTTGGATGTGGATTATTTGGTTAAATAGTGCAAGTGACTTAAACCCTTGGCTCTCCCGCGGTCACGTGTTTCTTTCCGCGTGACCTTAAGAGATGCCAACAAGCATTTCTGGCGCCGTTGCTGGGGAAGACATTGGTTAATAAGAATACAATGAATGTTCATGATTACACTTGATGATGATTTAATCATTACCTTTGCAGAGCTAACCTTGATCTGTTTTCTCTTCAATGTGAAAACAGGATAGTGCATGCGTGGATTCAACTTGCCGAAAAACTTCGTTGATAATCCCGAGGCTCTTGCGAGAAAGACTCGACCTCGCGTCGTTGTCTCTCCTCAAGAACCCACGACAAGCGAGCCCGCATCTTCCGCACCATCAACCTCAACACTCATGGCTGAAAGGACCCTTCGTGACTACTCTGCGCCCTCCGTCGCCAATGTGCCCATTGGGCCCAACGTCGACGCCGGTGCCGCGAGGACTTGACATCAAGTCCAGCCTCATCACTATGGTGCAAGCCATTCCCTTTTGTGGAAAGGCCTCCGAGGACGCCAACTCTCATCTCCAACAGTTCCTGGAGATATGCAACACATCAGCCACGGCCGGAGTCAACCAAGATGCTATCGGACTTCGCTGTTTCCCCTATCCCTCCTTGGGAAGGCGAAACAGGTGGTTTTATGCCAATCGTGCAAGCATTGACACTTGGGACAAATGTTCCACGGCGTTCCTCGCCAAGTTTTTCCCGATGGGTAAAACCAATGCCCTTCGTGGAAGAATTGCAAGTTTCCGAGCAAGCGACAAATGAATCCATGCCCGAGGCATGGGAAAGGCTTCAAGAATACATTCCGGCCTGCCCTCACCATGGGATGGAGGAATGGCTCATTCTTCAACACTTCTACAACGGGTTGACACCAACAACCCGTGGACATATGGATGCCGCTGCTGGAGGAGCCTTCTTCTCCAAAACCGTTGCCCAAGCAAAAGAACTCATAGAGAAGATGGTCTCCAATCAAGGGTGGAGCGATGATCGACTCCAAACACGCTCAAGAGGCGTACACCCTGTCAAGGAGGTGGATATGCTTGTCCGCCAAGGTTGACCTCCTCATAAAACGCTTGGATGAACACAACGCAAATGGTGGTGTTCATGCATTGGACTCACACATGACGTGTGAGGAATGCGGGAACACCGGCCACATGGGGAAGGATTGCCCCCATACCCATGAAGAAGCATTCTACATGAACAACAACAACGGGTATCGTCCAAACGGAGGACAAGGGTACAACCAAAACCGACCATCATATCAAGGAGGTAACAATTTTTCCGGCTTTTTCGACCATTCCCTCACGGAAACAGGAAGCCAAAGGAGGATGAACAATTTGCTCGATTCGTCGAGACCATCCGAAGGATTCATGTCAACGTGCCATTGTTGGACATGGTGCAAGTGCCCACATATGCACGTTACCTTAAAGACATCCTCAACAACAAGAGACCATTACCCAACGAGGAAATGGTCAAGCTCACTGAAGAGTGTAGCGCAGCTATACTCAATCGGCTTCCGAGAAAGAAGAAGGACCCTGGCTGCCCCACAATATCATGTTCCATTGGGGCACACCACTTCGACCAAGCCTTATGTGATCTTGGGGCAAGCGTCGGCGTGATGCCCAAAGAAGTCTTTGATCGTTTGAGCTACACAACCTTGACTCCTACACCAATGAGGTTGCAATTGGCGGACTCTTCGGTCCGCTACCCCGCGGGAATAGCCGAAGACGTGCCGGTAAAAATTCGAGGCAACTTCATACCGGTGGACTTTGTGGTGCTTGAGATGGATATTGACAAGAACACGCCCCTCATTACGGGACGTCCCTTCCTCGGTACCGCAAACGCCCAAATTGATGTTGGGAATGGAGAAATCCGATTCCACATCAATGGGAAGGAGGAAAAGTTTGAGTTTCAACCAAGAAAAGAACAATGCTCAATGATCAAGATCAAGTATGGGCCAAATCCCTCAAACATCCGTGAAGTTGAAGTGACACCAAGAAAGACGGATAGTCTCGTCGCCTTTTGGAAGCAACTTGACAAAATTGAGAATCCGTCATGGTACCAACCCAAGAAGCCTCGCAACGAGCAAGGCCGGGATTATGGGCCAAGAAGCCGAGTCCTTCAAGACACAAAGCCACCTACATCAACAAAGACCAACCAAGTGTGGCAAGTGAAGAAGGTGCAGCCATCTTCATCCTCCTCTCCGGGGAAAGGGCCTGCACCACAAGGATGAAAAGAAATGGAGAAGTCCTCGCTCGCTGGACTTAAAATGGCGAAGCCCTGGCCGACAGGGATAAATCGGTATTATCTTTCGATTTCTTTTTGATTTTGTTTTCCACCACATGCATTTAAAAACCTCCCTGCATACTCTATTTTACCACAAGAAAATTTTCATTTCATTTATTTGGATTTTCCGCCAGACATATTCGATATTTTTTCACTCGCCATGCATATAAAATTTGAAAACCAAAATCCTTTTACGTCCAAATTTTCCTACTTTTGTTTGAAACTTTTGGACAACCCTTGTATCCTTATACAACACCCAAAAAACAATTTTGCATGTTGGAATTTTCTCCAACACTTTTTCTCGAGATTTGATTTTTCAAATAAAGTTGAATTTGAGGCAACTTTCTTTGGATTTCTTATTGAGCAAATATTTACGAGGAATATCCGGACGTAGCAACCATGGTCAATGATCATTTGGCCGTTGGGGGCTATGGGCCAAAAGGGGGAGCAAGAGGGACCCACGAGCAGGCCGGCCGAACCCACCTCCTTGGTTCGGCCGAAGCTGCTATGACCGTTGCTCGGTCTGTCTTTTTGTCCAACGGTCATATGCCCCTTCTAACGTTCAAAAACGGCTACTTCGTGAGCTATAAGTAGAGGTGGCCGGGCCAGAACTCTCTCCCCCTCTCACACTATCATTTCCACTCCTCACTCACTTCATTCTCATTGCTCTCAAGTTTTCCGGTGCCCTCACTTGCTCATTGCCTAAAAGTTACTGTAGAAATCTTTTGTTCTTGGTGTGCCTTCTAGTTTTTGGTTTGATTTGTTTTTGTTTGGTTTTCTCGAGTTGCGATTTCTTGCTCACATGAACAACCGACGGTGTCGCCAATTTTTCCCTCACATAACCCGTTCGGAGTTGTTGTTCTTGTGTTCTTGCTCTCTTTGTGTGCAGCCATGACCGGTGCCAAGAAGGCTGTTCGGGTCAATCAAGAGGTCCTTGAGCTCACGCTCAAGTTCAAGCTCTTCACGTCGAAGCACCCGCGCACGCCCGTAGTCGAGTCACCGCCAAGTTCACCACCACAAGTCGAGGAAGAAGGGCAAGAGGGCAACATCGAGCATCGTCTCCTCACCGACACCGACCTCGACTTAGTGGGCGAGTACGAGACGCACACCTACACGCTTCTCCAACACCGCCTCTTTGCTCCTACGCGAGCATTTGACACGGAGCTGCTGCACAAAATAGGTATGGATGCTGAATTTGCTCAAGTATTTAAAGCCTTAGGGTGGACAGATTTTGCTAGTGTAGATGAGCCGGGTTCCCGCTTGCTTACACTTCGGTTTTTATGCACCCTACGAACGGTAGATGAAGGAATTTCTTTTCGGTTTTTCCGTGAATCCTACCGTCCGACTTGGAAAGAACTTAGCACTCTTCTTGGCTTTAATACTCGCTGCAATACCGACTTGGATGGTGCCCTTCCTCGGTTTTCAAAGCATGCTTTTTGGGAGAGGATTACGGGTCTTCCTAGTTGCGTGCGACCTAGAACTAATCACATCCATCATCCTACCTTGCGTTTTATGCACATGTGGATTGCTATCACTCTTTTTCCAAGGAGTGATATTCGAATTGTGCGCGAGGATGAGCTAAAAATTCTTTTTGCTGCGGTTGATAAAATTAAGATTGCTCCCGTGAAAGCCATGATTCGCCAATGGACGAGAAAATCTTGGGACGATAGGACCAATTGAATGTACCTCTTTAGTGACACGAATTGCCATGCGGGTGGGAGCTTTACATGATGCTAATGTTGAATATCTTGCTACACCTCGCTCTCTTATAAATAAAGATTATCTTATTCATGGTCACTCTCTTAAGAATGGTCCGAACGATTCCCTCATATATTATTTTGTGGGATATACAAACGAGTTTCGGTTACCTAACCCGGACCTTCGTTTGTATACTCTCAAAAATCTAACCATTGAGCTCCAAGAAGCGGAGCGGTCTCGCAGGAGTGTATCTTCTCGCAGGGGGCGCACAGATCGGAACAGCCATCTACCTCCGAGATGCCCACACCGCAGCCCACGGCTCATGGCGGGCCGGGGTACAGCCACCCGGGCTTTCTCCCGGTGGGTACCCAGCCCCGCCACCTCACATGGCCGGGGATCGGCGTGGCAAACTCCGGGATATGGCCCGGGGCTGTTTTCTCCACAACAACAATGGGAGGAACACTCCACCGACTCCGGATCAGCCCAAGGCTACAACTTTGAGCAGGAGATGAACAACCTCTCCTCACAAATGGGAAGACTCCAAACCACGGCGGAAGACACCGAGTATGCGCTCAACCAACACATCTTGCAAACTCATCAATGGCAAGAGCGCACCGACACCCAGCTCACCGCCCTCACCAACATGACGGAGCAACAACGAGCCGATCTTTTGGCTTACTTCCGTCACATGGGGTTCATTCCACCAAACCCATGAGCAAGAACAAGCTTGGGGGGGGGGGCAGCACCCTCGCTAAGGTATCATGTATCGCAACTTGTATCCTTTATTGTCTCCTGTTTTTGCTTGTTCTTGCCTCTCATATGAAAAACAAAATAAAAATGATAAAACTAAAAAGAACAAAAAGAAGTAGCTTAGTTTCCTTTTATGCGCTGCAAGTATGTTGCTAGTCTTTCTATGTTGAGATGATGAATAGTTGCTCTGTTTTATTTCTCTCATGTGCCTAGTTTATAATTTAGAACTCTCCTAGTTTTGAGTTTGTTGGCTGGCAAAAACTTGCTTAGAACCTGAAACTTGTGGGCTGCACATGCTTGAGCTGCACCTAAGTTGTTGTGAGATGATGATATGGTAAAAAGAGCTGCTATGATCTTGTCCTAAGTTGAACTTGAAATCTCCGGAATTTTGTTCCCAAAAATTGCAAAATCTATAAGTTCCCAAGTGATGATAAATTCCTACCAAAGCCATATGCAAATTTCCTTTGAAAACCTTACTCATTTGCTACTTGTTACTTCATTGAGCTTTATCAAAATTGTGTGACCCTAGTGAGATGCTTTTCATACTCTCATGATCAAGATCACGTACACATTCCACCTCATATGCTACACTTCTACACCGGAAGTTAGCAACATGTCATGCCATCCACCAAAATAAAGACACTCCTCACATTTTATCACCTCTCTTAAAATATCAAAAGAAGGCATGGCTATGCAAAAGAAAAAGAAAATAAGGCTCACAAAAGATGAGCATGAGAAAAAAAAAAAAAAAAAAAGCTGCTCTCATTTCGAGCATGGAAAAAGAAAGAAGAAAAGATAGCCATGCCCAAAATCCAAAATAAAAAGAGGTGAAACAAAAAAAAAAGGAGTAGTCACATACACCACCACCATCATTTTCACACTTGCACATCTTGATCTACGATTGTATGACTTGCTATCTCCGTGGATCCACTCTTTTGGTTTTGCAAAATATGAATGCAAGTATGCCTCATTTCATATCCTACCTTGAGCTCCACAAAAGCCTATTAGATGTAGGATGAGGCAATACACATGCCTTGGTGAGGAATACAAACACCACTAGAGCGATTCGAGAGTATCACTTGTGGAACGTGGTTTTACTTGAAAAAAAAAAAAATCCTTTGAAAACTTCCGGAGAATAAAAAGCAAGACAAGGGAAGAGAAAATAAATGCTCTATACACCGTTCTCTCTCTCAACCGCCCAAGGTAAAGTGAAAAGCACAAAGCCCCATGAGGACTAAGGGGAAGGGTGAGTTACCATTGCCAACTTATTCAACTCAAGGATGAGTATCTTTGTTATACACTTGGTACCTTTGAGAAGTAGGCATTATAGCAACCCCCGATCAACAACCTAAAGTTCTACTACTTGCTCGGGACGAGCAAGGGGTAAGCTTTGTGACACCCCTACCTCGCGAAGCGAGAGGGATTGTCGAACGAGGATCGTATCGGGAGACATTCGACGAAGCGAACGTTCATTGCACATACATCGGGAATACATTCATCATTTTATGACATAGAGAACATTACTTAAGTAACAAGTTTCTTACATGATCTCTTAATTATTACAACCATTGTTCAATTTCAGATTTACAATACATAGGTGGAGTGTAATTTTACAATACTTGATATTTTCTTGCGGAAGCGTAACATCTCGACGATACATAATATATAGTTTAACCTAGGAGAACCACACCAGCCCATACGGCATGGTCTCACTCTTGAGCCGGTGAAGCGGGAACCCACTCCAAGGTCCACTCCCGAGGTTCCTCGCCTGGACACACATACTTCCCGCAGCAATCACAATCATCGGGCTGCGGGAATCCTGAAAATGGTTTCAACACAAACCCTGAGTATCTAACATACTCGCAAGGCTTACCCGTCAAGATGGTTCTAAGAACCGACTCTAACATGCAGGGGGCTTGACCTGGCTTGCGGAAACTTGCAAAATCAGCACTTAGAATATTTGTCTAACTCATGTTTTAGCCAAATTAAGAGGGTTGGAACATGAATATAAATTTAGTGAGCATTTCTAACAAATCATGGTTGCAATACATGAAGTAACTCTTCAAAAATCAGCAAGCTTAATTATCGTATTCACTTGTTACTACGATGCGATCTGCTCGAGACAAGTGGTACTCATCACCGCGAGGGACGGCGATATATATCGATTGACACCCTGCAGGGAAAACCCAAATGCACGACATACGCATCATTTAAGAACACGTATGGCCACCTTTCACAAGATTATCATAGATATGAGCCGGGTCCACCCTCCGAGTGTGCATTCCACATGCAACCACGGTAGCGTCGGGTCCAAGGGTAATAACACACCCTCCAACTACTCACAAACCCGTGCATCCACCGTGACCAACACTTTGCACAAAGGGTGGAGTGGCCGTCCAACACTACGACTCTCAAGTTACATCGGTTTACCAACTCCCATACGAAGGTATGCATTTGGTACACAACTCAATACTTGCTCGCGGAGTCACACGGTCCTCAACCGACACGCACGGGGCTATGGCGAACATAGGCAAACCTTGCCACCGCATCCTATACATGCATTCCCCGTACGGTCTCAATTTCATCAATATCATGTGAGGGGGTAACCAAAATTTACTTCCTAGACCGGGTGATCTCCAAATCACTCGGTGTTGCTACCGATGGCTCCTTACTAAGCATAGCATTTCTAACGAAAAAGGATTTTACCTATCCAATGAGACCATAGGCATAAAGGGATAATAATGCAACTATGGTTACGAACAACTCCTGAACTTAAATGCACAATACATGACCTCATCACATGTGAAGTAAAGCAAAACTTTTAAAAGCGTGGGTTATGCACCGGGGCTTGCCTTGGTTTTGCTCGTAGTTAGCACACTCGAACTCGCTCACTTCAAGCTGGTGCCCTTCTCGATCTTCAGCTCCGGTCGGGGTTCCTATGTGAGTGCACATGAAGTGTATGAGTAATGGATGACTTCGTATTTTTATAGTTCATGGAACTTTCTCAATAAGATAATGTAATGAAACTTTTGCATGAATTAAACACGTTCTTGAGTGGTGATGATATGGCCATGATGATGGTAAGTGTGGTTTGTTTCATGGGGACAACCTTCTAATTAGGTAAACTCTCCATTATTTAGTGTATATGTTCAAATTGGTTCTCGCGAGATCAAGAAGATATGGTATAGTTCCTTGTTACTTAGTGTACAAGAAGTTTATGTTTATTCCTTAGGACGAAGTTTTACTATTTTGCTAAACATCGAGCACATAAGTACTCGTCATTTCATGTGGTTTGTTACGATTAATCTACGTCATATATGACCGTTCTTGCCCAAAAAGATAGGTGTGATTATAACCTATTTAATTGAACCATGTAAGTGTGAAAAATTATCTAGTTCAACTCATAAAGTATGAAGGTCAATTGAGCTTAGCCAAATTTTTCAGCTAATGGTTTAGCTAAGTCTGGACTGCCAGACTGGCTGTGAAGCCTTCTTAAGGTATCCAAAACTTATTATTTTCCTATAGAACTTAGGTGATTCATGCTGGTTAATGTAAAGTACACAACTCAAGGTTTCCAACGAGCTTATAGCCGTTTCATTTGGAGCTGTGTTCAAAAAGTTATTGAATTTCCAAAACGGTAAGTTGTCACGCAGGCATAACGGTTTAGCATCTTAGAGTGCTTAAATCTTTACTTTTCTATACATGAGGTACTGAGTTTATGTTACCACGTTAAAGTACAAGTTATCTACTTTCCAAAGCGCCCTTGCTCATGTAATTTGGGTCTGGGGTCCAGAAGTTCTATCATTTTTAAAATGCAATCTTGTTAAGCAGTTTGGTTGCGATAGCATGTTCATCGCGTTCAAAAATTAAATTTTGCTATACAACCATAGGAGTTTATGTTCACCATGTTGTAGTATATGTTACAAACTTTCGACTGTGCTTTGAATCGTTCAAGTCCGTGGCGTAAATCTCGCGTTATGAGTTTTCTCAGATCCTTAAGCGTTACGAAATTTCAGCACGTTCCAAATATTTCTAAGTGTCGGAGCGCGGCCGAGGCGATCGTGGCGTGCACGGCGTGCGCCGAGCGCGGGCGTGCGGCGAGGCCGCCGGCGGTGAGTGAAGGCGAGAAAAAGGGGGCGAGCGGGCCGGTAAGCATCGGTGAGCTCCCGCACATGCGCCGCGAGACCCAAAAGCCGAGGAGGCTCACCGTGGTGGCGGGTCGTCGGGGAGGTGGCGGACGGGCTGCGGGTGACGCGACGGCTCGACGGCGTTCCCGGCGAGCGGCTGCGTCAAACACCGAACCAAGCTTACACGAAGTAGATTGGAACCAAAGAATGCTACTAGCGAGAGGAATCGAAGACTAGCTCACCGGAGAAGGAATGCGACCAACAATGGCGGCGGCGGAGTTGAGGGGGAAGCCGGTGATTGCTCACGAACGGGCTGCGGGGTTGAGGGGCTCGTGCTCCGGAGAGCTCGCTAGGGTTAGGGCGAAGGTTCCGACGCGCTCGGAGTGGGTGGAGTTGGTCCGGACGGGTGGGGCGGCGGGCTAGGGTCGGGCACGGCGGCGGCGACGGGCTCTTTTTATGGCGGCCGTGAACGGTGGAGGTTCTGCGTGAGAACAACGCAACTAGGGCGATCGGCGACGCGTGGGGCGGCGCTGTGCAGGCGGGCGGCGCCTCGACCGGCCGGGATGGGCACGAACGCCGGAGCGCTCTCGGCGGTGGCCACGGCTCTTGTGCCGTTCTCTGTTCAATTGATATTCCTTCTATTTACAGTTTTGCCACTGCTGTCCCTCTCTGTAATTTGCTCATAGATTTCGATCCTTTTGACATTTTTGCAAACCAAAATTTCTGCTGGTCCTGTGTATTATATGTAACAACTTTCTTAAAAGGCCAAAGTTCAAATTCGAAATGCAAAAATTTATAAAAATTGTTGAACAAGTGCTGTTTCTGCTTAGAGTTGGATTTTTCTATGGATTTGTGCTGTTCCAAAAATTCAAGAAAAATGTCCTAAATTCATGTCTTGATATGTTCTACCAGATTGTGCAAAAATTTGGGGTTACTACTTTGGAGAAAAATGAGATCTCAAGAGCTAGGGTTTTGGAGTATTAAAAACCCTAATAGGACTTTAGATTATTATTTCATGTGCACTGGGAAATTGATTTTTGCTTTGCACATGCAACTCTCCTGTTAGCACAGTAACATGGTGAAATTGTGACACGGGGTGTCACAGCCCTCCCCTTAAAGAAATCTCGTCCCGAGATTAGGATTGATAAAAGAGTGGTCGAAGGGAGGTGCGTCGTTACCTCGATTGTGATGCCATGAACTCGGGAAATGATTATTCAGGAATTCCTCCTGCTCCCAAGTAGCTTCATCCTCGGTGTGATTACTCCATTGCACCTTATAGAATGTGATAGTGCGGTTGCGAGTAACACGATCCTTTTTATCGAGGATCCGGACGGGAGTTTCCGGATAAGATAGATCATCTTGCAATTGCTCGGTGTCGGAGATGACCACATCGATGGGTGGTTTCAAACACTTCTTGAGTTGTGACACATGGAACACGTTGTGCACACGTTCCAAGTTTGTCGGCAATTGCAACCGGTATGCCACGGGGCTAAACTTCTCCATAATTGGAAATGGTCCAATATAGCGGGGAGCAAGTTTTCCTTTTATACCAAAACGTGACACACCTTTATTTGGAGAGACACGAAGATAAACATGATCGTTTACCTCGAATTCCAGCGGGCGTCTCCTTTTGTTTGCATAACTTATTTGGCGGGATTGAGCAGCCTTCATGTTAGCTTGTATTTCTCTCACTTTTTCCTCGGCCTGCTCAACAATATCCGGACCAAATATTATCCTTTCGCCCGACTCGGACCAGTTTAACGGCGTACGGCAAGAATGTCCGTATAACGCCTCAAAAGGAGTGACTCCGAGCTTTCTTGATAGCTGTTGTTATAGGAAAATTCAATGAATGGTAACTGATCATCCCAACTTCCCTTTTGCGTCAAAGCACACGCTCTCAACATATCCTCCGGATATTGAATTAATCTTTCCGATTGTCCATCTGTTTGAGGATGATATGCGAGCTCCGGATAAGGGTAGTACCAAGACTAGCATGCAATTGTTCCCAAAATCGAGACACAAATTGCGGACCACGATCTGAAATGATGGTCTTTGGTACACCATGCAAACATAGCACACGGGCAATATACAATTCAGTATACTTCTTAGCACTGTATGTGGTGTGTACCGGAATAAAGTGTGCTGATTTCGTCGATCCGTCGACGATTACCCATATGGAATCATGTTTCTTGGAGGTGGGAGGTAATCCAACAACAAAATCCATGGCTATGTCTTCCCATTTCCAAGCGGGAATTTTTAATGGGTGCAATAGTCCGGCTTTCTTTAGATGATCAGCCTTGACTCGTTGGCAAGTGTCGCACTCGGCAACGTAACGAGCCACTTCTCGCTTCATGCGAGTCCACCAAAATTTCTCTCTCAACCCACGGTACATTTTGTTACTACCGGGGTGTATGGAGTATTTAGAGAGATGGGCTTCATCAAGAATTTTCTTCCGTAGTTCCAGGTTCTTAGGAACAACGAGACGGTTATTGAACCATAGAACTCCCTCCTCATCTTGACGGAAGCACTTAGCTTTTTCGGTACCCAACTTCGTCGGATGTGTTCCATACCTTCATCCGTTTTCTGGGCAGCAATGATTTCTTCTCGGAGAGTAGGAACGAGAGCCAAATTATGCAATGCACCATAAGGAATGATATGAAGGCAAGGATTACTCTCATTTTCAGATTTACTGCAGTTTTCCATAGAGCAGATTTCAACTTGGTGGCATTGGTGCTTGCGGCTTAATGCATCGGCAACCACATTAGCCTTTCCGGGGTGGTAATGAATTTCCAATTCATAATCTTTTATCAATTCCAGCCATCTCCGTTGTCTCATATTTAATTCTTGCTGCGTGAAAATATATTTGAGGCTTTTATGATCGGTATAGAGATGCACCAGATTTCCTAAGAGGTAATGTCTCCAAGTTTTGAGAGCAAGAACTACGATGCCAATTCAAGATCATGAGTGGGATAGTGCTTCTCATGTTTGCGGAGTTGACGGGAGGCATAGGCAATGACTCGGCCTTCTTGCATGAGAACACAACCCAATCCAATGCCGGACGCATCACAATACACGTCAAACGGCTTGTCGATGTCGGGTTGAGCTAGAACGGGAGCGGTGGTTAAATGCTTCTTCAAGGTTTGAAAGGCATTTTCGCACTCCGGGCTCCACTTGAAGGTAGAGTCCTTCTCCAACAATTTGGTCATTGGCTTGGAGATGATAGAAAAATTTGGAATGAATTTCCGATAATATCCCGCAAGTCCGAGAAAACTACGGATGTGCTTGACGGTTTTGGGAGTCTTCCATTTTAGCACGTCAACAACTTTACTTGGATCGACGGAAATTCCTTCAGCTGAAATGATATGACCCAAGAATGGAACTCGATCCAACCAAAATTCACACTTGCTGAATTTGGCATAAAGTTGATGATCTCGTAGTCGTTGAAGTACAATGCGGAGGTGTTCGAGCATGTTCTTCCTCCGACTTGGAATAAATGAGGATATCATCAATGAATACCACCACGAACTTGTCCAGCTCCGGCATAAATACCGAGTTCATGAGGTACATGAAATGAGCCGGTGCATTAGTCGATCCAAAAGACATTACGAGATATTCAAAAAGTCCATATCTCGTAGAGAAAGCGGTTTTAGGAATGTCTTACGGCCGAATTTTTATTTGGTGATAGCCGGAGCGAAGATCGACTTTTGAGAATACTTTTGCACCGACTAATTGATCAAATAGCATATCAATGCGTGGGAGGGGGTATTTATTTTTGGTGGTCACCGCATTGAGGGGTCGATAATCAACACACAACCTTAATGATTTATCTTTCTTTTTCACAAAAAGAGCGGGGCAGCCCCAAGGCGAAGCACTTGGGCGTATGTACCCCTTGTCTAGAAGTTCGTTGAGTTGCTCCTTAAGTTCAGCTAATTCATTTGGAGCCATTTTATATGGTCTTCTAGATATCGGTGCGGTTCCGGGTTGAAGTTCAATTTTAAATTCTACATCCCGATCGGGTGGCATTCCTGGCAAATCATCCGGGAACACATCGGGAAACTCGCATACTACCGGTATGTCTTCTAGTTTCTTTCCTTCTAGGTGCTGAATTTGATTTCTTAAAATTTTTGGACACGGCGGTGAGAGCATAGACGGGCCGTATAGAGGCGAATTTAAATGTACTTCCCGGTTATCTATGTGTAAAACAGCTTTATGACGCCTCATCCATTTCATTCCTAATATCACATCTATTCCTTGACCGTTTAAAATGATTAGTCTAGAGGGATATATTTTTCCAGCCAATTCAAGAGAGACATTTCTTGCCTCCCGGTTTGTGTGAATAAGGCCTCCGGGAGACGTGATAGTGTATGGGGTTTGCAAAATGGCGGATGATAGATGCAACCTATCCACACATGCTTGGCTGATGAAATCATGTGTGGCGCCGGAATCGAAAAGAATGAGAGCGGAGTGTCCGGATATAGAAAACATACCCGAGAGGACCGGTTCTCCGGCTTGCACATCTTCGACCGTAGTAAAATTCACACGGCCGGTCTTGGTGGGGGTTTTGTTGTGATTGTTGTTGTTGTTGTTGTTGCCGCGGCTATTATTGTTGCCATTATTGCCGCGGTGGTGCTGATGCTGATTATTCCCACCGTTGTTGCCATTGTTGTGGCGAGGATGTGGGCAGTCTCGGATGAAATGACCAATGCCGCCGCGGTTAAAGCATGGCTGCTGCGAGGATGGTGCGGCACCTTGGTTATGCTGCGACGGAGTGTGTTGGTGACCACGGTGCTGATAGGAGTGATGGGGCGCACGATAGGGCTGCTGGAAGGTAGTGCGTTGCCCACCCATTGGAGGCACTGGGACACGGAATTTCTGACCGGTGGGGCTAGTCACTGCAAGCTTGAACTTGTGAGGTGGCGCACCGGATGAACTTCCCGCGGTGCGCTTCCTCTTCTTATCATCCTGATTGACGCGGATGGCGTCTTCTTGCACAATGGCGGCACTCACCAATTCATTGAATGTGCCATTCAAGAGAGCAAGGCGGTCTTGTAGTTTCGGATTTAGACCCTTCCGAAAGCACTCACGCTTCTTAGCATCCGTGTCAGCGTGGTAGGAAGCATGCTGAGCAAGATAATTGAATTTCCGAGCGTACTCTTGCACGGTGCTTGGAGCCTTGCTTCAGGTCAACAAATTCCTGAAGCTTCCTTCTCATGACACCGTCGAGAATGTGGTGTGCACGGAAGGCTGCCGAGAATTCCGGCCGAGCACTTGGTGATCCGCGGGGAGTGCAGCGGTGTAGTTTGCCCACCACGCACTAGCCGACCCACGGAGCTGCTGTGCTGCAAACAGAGTCTTCGATGCTCGGTGCAATTCGGAAGAGCAAACTTGGACTCCACGATACGCAGAAAATTATCTGCTTCCGGGGGTCCTTTGCTTCAGAAAAAGATGGCGGCTGAGTCGCCCGAGAAATCCCCATAAGAGGTGGGACGGGGCTGCGGTGGAGGAGCTGCTGCACTGGGCATTGTTGTTCGACTTGCCGGGAACAGCCGAAACATCTCGTTCTGATTATGAACAAGTTGCTCCACAGCAGTCAACGGTGGTGGAGGAGGTGGCTGCGACGAAGCACCCTCCCTGAAGGATCCACCGTGCGACGAGTGTTCACCATCTGCCACACAATTTAATTACACCATTAGTCTCAGCATTTCCGAGCCACGAGACAATGATAGTAATTAATGGGCATGATATGAATATAAATTTCAGCATGCAATCCATAGAAAGAAAATCTCATTAGATGCTGAAATTGATGGAGTAGAAGTGTTCGGTATGAAATTTTCAGATTGCATGACCTGGGGATTTAATTTCCATGATCTGAAATTGATGAACCAGAAAATTTCCCTCACAATTTCAGACCCTTTAACTTAGTGTAATCTTCTTAGGATTCTGAAATTTTTAAAGAACGAGACATATATTTATTAAACACAAGCTTGGTGGTTCATATATGTTTCAAGGTGCAACCCATGTGTACACAAAAGCGCGTGATACCAACACTTCTTAGCGCGAGGTTATACGTCCAGGATTTCTTTCCTAGCTAGTCATCCGTACCTCCTATGCTGTCAGCCTACCCAAAACACAGCAACCACTACGTCCTTACGTACGTACAAGCCACTAGTCCTTGTTCTTTAGTACACTACCATTAATTTTACAAGTTCCTTTCTTAACACTAGCTAGTAGCCTAAGCATCGCTGTCGGTGTCTTCCGGGTTGTTCACATCGGAAGCATCGCTAGCGGCGTCGTCACCATTGTCCTCCGGTGGTGGTGGCTGTAACAGGTTCCAATGAGCTGCCAGCAACACCTGGTGGTGCTGCTGTAACGCGGCCAACTGGGTGCTGGAGATTCCCTATCTCTGTGAACAGCTGGTCCATGTTGGTCTGTGCGGTCTGAAGCTGTCCATGCAGGAACTGCATGGTGGCCTGCTGGGAGTAGATGGTCTCATCCTTCTGAGTGATAGATGTCTTAGCTGCATTCAGCTCATTTAGCGCCTCAATCCGTTCCTCATCACAGAACGTAGCCATCTGCTCATGTTCTGCCCTTTCCTGCTCAGCTCTTTCCTTTGCCCTATCTGCGACGACACGAAGGTTGTCGCTGAAGATCAGATCATCCTGCACTTCCTTGATACGTGCAGTCAGAGCAGCATTTTCCTGCTCTAGCTCGGTGATACGGGCGGTCAGCTGCTTGTTCTCCTCTTTCGCCGAGTAGTAGTCGTCCGTGACGTCGGTGAGGCGATCAGTGAGGTCTTCCACCTCAGATCTCAGCTGATTCCTTTCAGTCAGGAGTTGTCTTGCATCCATCTATAGACCATGGTTAGGAACATATTTTAAGCAGCATTACTATCAATAATTTTAGGAAATAAAAGCTCAGTTGACATGCTGAAAGATAACAGAAAGAAACGGACATTCTTTACACGTAACCGGTTCTGAACCCTCTCTGTTTTTCCCCATTTTTGTCTCTGTTTGTACAGTAAAATTTACCAAAATTTATAACTAGATGCTAGAGTATTTCCTAAGCTTTCCAACGCACCCTAGAACATGGAAAAATCTTAAGCGAATCAAAAGATATGGCGATTTCCGGCTCGACGGATTTTCTGCCAGATTTTCTGGAATACCGGGAACTAAAAATTTGCTCTCTGTTTTTACTTATTTGACCGACTTAACGAATTTTCCTTGCTGACCTGATATTAGATGAAATGTGAGGCATAATACGAGCTTTCCAGATTGGGGTAGATCATTTTATTTGGATAAGCACTCAAAAAGTTATCGCAATTTTCGTGAGACACCCGAATCTGCCAATCCGGCGACTCGGTGAAATCTGGCAACGTTTTGCCAGATTTCAGGTAAGTAATTTTGAGTAGGATTCCACTCCACTTTTACTTGGGTCATCATGCCAGGGTGATGGTACGTGTTATGAGCTTTCCGGATTGTGTTTAATCGTTTCGTTTGGGTGAACGATTTAAAAGTTGTGACCGTTTTCGTGAAAACGATAATCGGTTAGGGTTTAGTTCTCGATCGGGTGGGATTTTCTGCCCGATTTTTGGATATCGTGCACAACTTGTGTTAAAATTTTCGTGAGTTGTTCGAGACCGTGTTTTTGGCATTCTTGATAGATTATCTCATGCAATTTGTGATGCATGACATGAATGATGACATGAAATGCCGTCAACCTACGTCCTTTCCAAATGAAAATACGTGATCGGACTGTATATAGCCGACCACTCGCTTTTGTGGCAACACACACACGATCTCATCACGGAAACTACACGATCTAAGGTCCGTGGTTAGCGTACCTGCAAGAGACCATTTCAGAAACATTACATCAAATTCAAAAGAAACTATGAAAACAAAGGTTCCACAATCTTATCATCTTCCTCATCATCGCCTTTCATAGTAACGGTCCATAGAAAGAACCGCCCCGTGGATTGCCACGAGCCAGCATTGTCCCGTATTATTACTTCCGCGGGCACGGAGCGCTAATTTAAATTGCAAACATACCTGGGCCGGGCCGTAGTTGCAAAATTTTAAACAAGCATAACCCAGGGTTAGTTTGCCACATCTATTTCTACTGTAGACCTTACTTGGGCTTTCTATATCGTTCCTCACCGTATAAATGTGTTGGTGATTTTTAGTATGACCCGTAGTGTACGGCATATCCCGACACGGCTACGATACCAGCTGTGACACCCCTACCTCGCGAAGCGAGAGGGATTGTCGAACAGGATCGTATCGGGAGACATTCGACAAGCGAACGTTCATTGCACATACATCGGGAATACATTCATCATTTTATGACATAGAGAACATTACTTAAGTAACAAGTTTCTTACATGATCTCTTAATTATTACAACCATTGTTCAATTTCAGATTTACAATACATAGGTGGAGTGTAATTTTACAATACTTGATATTTTCTTGCGGAAGCGTAACATCTCGACGATACATAATATATAGTTTAACCTAGGAGAACCACACCAGCCCATACGGCATGGTCTCACTCTTGAGCCGGTGAAGCGGGAACCCACTCCAAGGTCCACTCCTGAGGTTCCTCGCCTGGACACACATACTTCCCGCAGCAATCACAATCATCGGGCTGCGGGAATCCTGAAAAATGGTTTCAACACAAACCCTGAGTATCTAACATACTCGCAAGGCTTACCCGTCAAGATGGTTCTAAGAACCGACTCTAACATGCGGGGGCTTGACCTGGCTTGCGGAAACTTGCAAAATCAGCACTTAGAATATTTGTCTAACTCATGTTTTAGCCAAATTAAGAGGGTTGGAACATGAATATAAATTTAGTGAGCATTTCTAACAAATCATGGTTGCAATACATGAAGTAACTCTTCAAAAATCAGCAAGCTTAATTATCGTATTCACTTGTTACTACGATGCGATCTGCTCGAGACAAGTGGTACTCATCACCGCGAGGGACGGCGATATATATCGATTGACACCCTGCAGGGAAAACCCAAATGCACGACATACGCATCATTTAAGAACACGTATGGCCACCTTTCACAAGATTATCATAGATATGAGCCGGGTCCACCCTCCGAGTGTGCATTCCACATGCAACCACGGTAGCGTCGGGTCCAAGGGTAATAACACACCCTCCAACTACTCACAAACCCGTGCATCCACCGTGACCAACACTTTGCACAAAGGGTGGAGTGGCCGTCCAACACTACGACTCTCAAGTTACATCGGTTTACCAACTCCCATACGAAGGTATGCATTTGGTACACAACTCAATACTTGCTCGCGGAGTCACACGGTCCTCAACCAGACACGCACGGGGCTATGGCGAACATAGGCAAACCTTGCCACCGCATCCTATACATGCATTCCCCGTACGGTCTCAATTTCATCAATATCATGTGAGGGGGTAACCAAAATTTACTTCCTAGACCGGGTGATCTCCAAATCACTCGGTGTTGCTACCGATGGCTCCTTACTAAGCATAGCATTTCTAACGAAAAAGGATTTTACCTATCCAATGAGACCATAGGCATAAAGGGATAATAATGCAACTATGGTTACGAACAACTCCTGAACTTAAATGCACAATACATGACCTCATCACATGTGAAGTAAAGCAAAACTTTTAAAAGCGTGGGTTATGCACCGGGGCTTGCCTTGGTTTTGCTCGTAGTTAGCACACTCGAACTCGCTCACTTCAAGCTGGTGCCCTTCTCGATCTTCGGCTCCGGTCGGGGTTCCTATGTGAGTGCACATGAAGTGTATGAGTAATGGATGACTTCGTATTTTTATAGTTCATGGAACTTTCTCAATAAGATAATGTAATGAAACTTTTGCATGAATTAAACACGTTCTTGAGTGGTGATGATATGGCCATGATGATGGTAAGTGTGGTTTGTTTCATGGGGACAACCTTCTAATTAGGTAAACTCTCCATTATTTAGTGTATATGTTCAAATTGGTTCTCGCAGATCAAGAAGATATGGTATAGTTCCTTGTTACTTAGTGTACAAGAAGTTTATGTTTATTCCTTAGGACGAAGTTTTACTATTTTGCTAAACATCGAGCACATAAGTACTCGTCATTTCATGTGGTTTGTTACGATTAATCTACGTCATATATGACCGTTCTTGCCCAAAAAGATAGGTGTGATTATAACCTATTTAATTGAACCATGTAAGTGTGAAAAATTATCTAGTTCAACTCATAAAGTATGAAGGTCAATTGAGCTTAGCCAAATTTTTCAGCTAATGGTTTAGCTAAGTCTGGACTGCCAGACTGGCTGTGAAGCCTTCTTAAGGTATCCAAAACTTATTATTTTCCTATAGAACTTAGGTGATTCATGCTGGTTAATGTAAAGTACACAACTCAAGGTTTCCAACGAGCTTATAGCCGTTTCATTTGGAGCTGTGTTCAAAAAGTTATTGAATTTCCAAAACGGTAAGTTGTCACGCAGGCATAACGGTTTAGCATCTTAGAGTGCTTAAATCTTTACTTTTCTATACATGAGGTACTGAGTTTATGTTACCACGTTAAAGTACAAGTTATCTACTTTCCAAAGCGCCCTTGCTCATGTAAT
This sequence comes from Chloris gayana, assembly GCA_031894775.1. Taxonomy (NCBI): domain Eukaryota; kingdom Viridiplantae; phylum Streptophyta; class Magnoliopsida; order Poales; family Poaceae; genus Chloris; species Chloris gayana. Next base: position 4,410,371 of record JAUNZO010001928.1, read on the forward strand.
TTGGGTCTGGGGTCCAGAAGTTCTATCATTTTTAAAATGCAATCTTGTTAAGCAGTTTGGTTGCGATAGCATGTTCATCGCGTTCAAAAATTAAATTTTGCTATACAACCATAGGAGTTTATGTTCACCATGTTGTAGTATATGTTACAAACTTTCGACTGTGCTTTGAATCGTTCAAGTCCGTGGCGTAAATCTCGCGTTATGAGTTTTCTCAGATCCTTAAGCGTTACGAAATTTCAGCACGTTCCAAATATTTCTAAGTGTCGGAGCGCGGCCGGAGCGATCGTGGCGTGCACGGCGTGCGCCGAGCGCGGGCGTGCGGCGAGGCCGCCGGCGGTGAGTGAAGAGCGAGAAAAAGGGGCGAGCGGGCCGGTAAGCATCGGTGAGCTCCCGCACATGCGCCGCGAGACCCAAAAGCCGAGGAGGCTCACGCAGTGGTGGCGGGTCGTCGGGGAGGTGGCGGACGGGCTGCGGGTGACGCGACGGCTCGACGGCGTTCCGGCGAGCGGCTGCGTCAAACACCGAACCAAGCTTACACGAAGTAGATTGGAACCAAAGAATGCTACTAGCGAGAGGAATCGAAGACTAGCTCACCGGAGAAGGAATGCGACCAACAATGGCGGCCGGCGGAGTTGAGGGGAAGCCGGTGATTGCTCACGAACGGGCTGCGGGGTTGAGGGGCTCGTGCTCCGGAGAGCTCGCTAGGGTTAGGGCGAAGGTTCCGACGCGCTCGGAGTGGGTGGAGTTGGTCCGGACGGGTGGGGCGGCGGGCTAGGGTCCGGGCACGGCGGCGGCGACGGGCTCTTTTTATGGCGGCCGTGAACGGTGGAGGTTCCTGCGTGAGAACAACGCAACTAGGGCGATCGGCGACGCGTGGGGCGGCGCTGTGCGAGCGGGCGGCGCCTCGACCGGCCGGGATGGGCACGAACGCCGGAGCGCTCTCCGGCGGTGGCCACGGCTACTGTGCCGTTCTCTGTTCAATTGATATTCCTTCTATTTACAGTTTTGCCACTGCTGTCCCTCTCTGTAATTTGCTCATAGATTTCGATCCTTTTGACATTTTTGCAAACCAAAATTTCTGCTGGTCCTGTGTATTATATGTAACAACTTTCTTAAAAGGCCAAAGTTCAAATTCGAAATGCAAAAATTTATAAAAATTGTTGAACAAGTGCTGTTTCTGCTTAGAGTTGGATTTTTCTATGGATTTGTGCTGTTCCAAAAATTCAAGAAAAATGTCCTAAATTCATGTCTTGATATGTTCTACCAGATTGTGCAAAAATTTGGGGTTACTACTTTGGAGAAAAATGAGATCTCAAGAGCTAGGGTTTTGGAGTATTAAAAACCCTAATAGGACTTTAGATTATTATTTCATGTGCCTGGGAAATTGATTTTTGCTTTGCACATGCAACTCTCCTGTTAGCACAGTAACATGGTGAAATTGTGACACGGGGTGTCACAGCCCTCCCCTTAAAGAAATCTCGTCCCGAGATTAGGATTGATAAAAGAGTGGTCGAAGGGAGGTGCGTCGTTACCTCGATTGTGATGCCATGAACTCGGGGAAATGATTATTCAGGAATTCCTCCTGCTCCCAAGTAGCTTCATCCTCGGTGTGATTACTCCATTGCACCTTATAGAATGTGATAGTGCGGTTGCGAGTAACACGATCCTTTTTATCGAGGATCCGGACGGGAGTTTCCGGATAAGATAGATCATCTTGCAATTGCTCGGTGTCGGAGATGACCACATCGATGGGTGGTTTCAAACACTTCTTGAGTTGTGACACATGGAACACGTTGTGCACACGTTCCAAGTTTGTCGGCAATTGCAACCGGTATGCCACGGGGCTAAACTTCTCCACAATTGGAAATGGTCCAATATAGCGGGGAGCAAGTTTTCCTTTTATACCAAAACGTGACACACCTTTATTTGGAGAGACACGAAGATAAACATGATCGTTTACCTCGAATTCCAGCGGGCGTCTCCTTTTGTTTGCATAACTTATTTGGCGGGATTGAGCAGCCTTCATGTTAGCTTGTATTTCTCTCACTTTTTCCTCGGCTCTGCTCAACAATATCCGGACCAAATATTATCCTTTCGCCCGACTCGGACCGGTTTAACGGCGTACGGCAAGAATGTCCGTATAACGCCTCAAAAGGAGTGACTCCGAGCTTTCTTGATAGCTGTTGTTATAGGAAAATTCAATGAATGGTAACTGATCATCCCAACTTCCCTTTTGCGTCAAAGCACACGCTCTCAACATATCCTCCAGATATTGAATTAATCTTTCCGATTGTCCATCTGTTTGAGGATGATATGCAGAGCTCCGGATAAGGGTAGTACCAAGACTAGCATGCAATTGTTCCCAAAATCGAGACACAAATTGCGGACCACGATCTGAAATGATGGTCTTTGGTACACCATGCAAACATAGCACACGGGCAATATACAATTCAGTATACTTCTTAGCACTGTATGTGGTGTGTACCGGAATAAAGTGTGCTGATTTCGTCGATCTGTCGACGATTACCCATATGGAATCATGTTTCTTGGAGGTGGGAGGTAATCCAACAACAAAATCCATGGCTATGTCTTCCCATTTCCAAGCGGGAATTTTTAATGGGTGCAATAGTCCGGCTTTCTTTAGATGATCAGCCTTGACTCGTTGGCAAGTGTCGCACTCGGCAACGTAACGAGCCACTTCTCGCTTCATGCGAGTCCACCAAAATTTCTCTCTCAACCCACGGTACATTTTGTTACTACCGGGGTGTATGGAGTATTTAGAGAGATGGGCTTCATCAAGAATTTTCTTCCGTAGTTCCAGGTTCTTAGGAACAACGAGACGGTTATTGAACCATAGAACTCCCTCCTCATCTTGACGGAAGCACTTAGCTTTTTCGGTACCCAACTTCGTCGGATGTGTTCCATACCTTCATCCGTTTTCTGGGCAGCAATGATTTCTTCTCGGAGAGTAGGAACGAGAGCCAAATTATGCAATGCACCATAAGGAATGATATGAAGGCAAGGATTACTCTCATTTTCAGATTTACTGCAGTTTTCCATAGAGCAGATTTCAACTTGGTGGCATTGGTGCTTGCGGCTTAATGCATCGGCAACCACATTAGCCTTTCCGGGGTGGTAATGAATTTCCAATTCATAATCTTTTATCAATTCCAGCCATCTCCGTTGTCTCATATTTAATTCTTGCTGCGTGAAAATATATTTGAGGCTTTTATGATCGGTATAGAGATGCACCAGATTTCCTAAGAGGTAATGTCTCCAAGTTTTGAGAGCAAGAACTACCGATGCCAATTCAAGATCATGAGTGGGATAGTGCTTCTCATGTTTGCGGAGTTGACGGGAGGCATAGGCAATGACTCGGCCTTCTTGCATGAGAACACAACCCAATCCAATGCCGGACGCATCACAATACACGTCAAACGGCTTGTCGATGTCGGGTTGAGCTAGAACGGGAGCAGTGGTTAAATGCTTCTTCAAGGTTTGAAAGGCATTTTCGCACTCGGGCTCCACTTGAAGGTAGAGTCCTTCTCCAACAATTTGGTCATTGGCTTGGAGATGATAGAAAAATTTGGAATGAATTTCCGATAATATCCCGCAAGTCCGAGAAAACTACGGATGTGCTTGACGGTTTTGGGAGTCTTCCATTTTAGCACGTCAACAACTTTACTTGGATCGACGGAAATTCCTTCAGCTGAAATGATATGACCCAAGAATGGAACTCGATCCAACCAAAATTCACACTTGCTGAATTTGGCATAAAGTTGATGATCTCGTAGTCGTTGAAGTACAATGCGGAGGTGTTCAGCATGTTCTTCCTCCGACTTGGAATAAATGAGGATATCATCAATGAATACCACCACGAACTTGTCCAGCTCCGGCATAAATACCGAGTTCATGAGGTACATGAAATGAGCCGGTGCATTAGTCGATCCAAAAGACATTACGAGATATTCAAAAAGTCCATATCTCGTAGAGAAAGCGGTTTTAGGAATGTCTTCTGGCCGAATTTTTATTTGGTGATAGCCGGAGCGAAGATCGACTTTTGAGAATACTTTTGCACCGACTAATTGATCAAATAGCATATCAATGCGTGGGAGGGGGTATTTATTTTTGGTGGTCACCGCATTGAGGGGTCGATAATCAACACACAACCTTAATGATTTATCTTTCTTTTTCACAAAAAGAGCGGGGCAGCCCCAAGGCGAAGCACTTGGGCGTATGTACCCCTTGTCTAGAAGTTCGTTGAGTTGCTCCTTAAGTTCAGCTAATTCATTTGGAGCCATTTTATATGGTCTTCTAGATATCGGTGCGGTTCCGGGTTGAAGTTCAATTTTAAATTCTACATCCCGATCGGGTGGCATTCCTGGCAAATCATCCGGGAACACATGATAATGATAAGTTCAGCAGGCTCACAATCATTAGTTTAGTACTGTAGCTTTTCCAAAAGTGAGAAAACAGTTACCTAAATGTTAGAGAGCTGCCCCCACACTACGCTATTGCAGTTCACCACTTACAAGAAATCATAAGGACACATGAGAGGTCATGAATATGAACATGCCAACAAGCCGAGGGTGAAGCAGAAAATAAAAAACAGTTGAGGGTAACGTCATATCGTTTCCTTTGGCCATGGAAAATGAGGAGATAATGCAGATACGAGTCAATTTACAAAGTATTAAACAGACATCTAAACTAAGTCAAAAGCATGGCCAAAGTCAATGAACCACAATCATCATGGTAACGCTTAACAGAATCTGCTTGCAAAATAAAACTTAAACAACACAATAGTGAGCACCAGTGGCAATCACAATATACTATATTCATAGTAATTGGACACTCCAAATGAGTATTGCTTCATTTGTAAAAGAGTTTGTAAAAAGTATCTAGTCAGAAATCTACGGTTGAAGTAGGCAGTAACCATATTTTCTATTCATCCTAGAACAATAAACCACAATCATCAAGGTAAAGTTTAACATAATCTGCTTGCATAATAAAACTTAAACAACACAATAGTGAGCACTAGTATAAGACACAATATAATATGTTCATAGTAATTGGACACTCCAAATGAGTATTGCTTCATTTGATAATTCAATTAACAATTAGAGCATACTGAATCGTCTAGTAGTGCCAAGCAAAAGCTTGCCTTCAGTGAGCCTACATTGCAGGTGTTTTATACTTCCTATGCATTGACATTTCTGTCACTAGTTAAATCAGTTCCTTTTGCTGACAAAGATTATGTTTTATTTTGAATGAATACAAGTTCATTTCAAACTTTCAAGAACAAGCAGTGAAAGGAAAATTGTGAATACCAGAACATACTTAACATGACAATCAAGTTAAAAGGGAAAGCAATCCCCTACAACATGTTCAATTGTGATACTTGAGAGCAAATAGGTGAAAAGTTTGTTTGCATGATAGCTACATTCAGAACACAATTCACACCATTTCTCTTCAGCGACCAATTTTGAAAAGACAGCTATGAAATCCGCAATTAGTCACTACTGCTGGCAAGAGGTACTGTCGACAAACACAGAAGCACTTAGCAAGCAGCAAGCAATTACCTTCTCTCCAATTCTCCAGGCTGTCATCGGTGACGGTGGGAATGACCTGGTCACTGGATGTGAGTAGATCCGCGTCGGGGTAGCGGGCGAGGTAGGGCAGCGGGTTCTTGAGCCACACCATGTCCGTGTCACACATGAGCAGCTCGTACCCAAAGGGCAGGAGCGCGTTGATGAGCAGCACCTTCTCCCTGCCCATCTTATGGAAGGTGGGGGAGCCCCATCCGGCATCCTCGGTGGCCATCTTACTGCCCATGTCGAAGACGGGCACGCCGCGGAGGTAGAGCTCCCGCAGCAGCTTGGTGTCCATGGCGCCGACGAGGAGATTGTCCACGCCGAGGTCGGTCAGGTGGCGCGCCCAGGTGATGATGAAATCGAGGAAGGCATAGTTGCCGAAGGTGACGACGATGACGCCGTCGCGGGCGCGGGCGCTGACCATGTCGCGGGTGAGCCGGAACGCGCGCGGCGGCGGCATCCGCGCGCCCCGGGGCGGGGGCTTCCAGATGGGGCGGTTGTACATGGTCTCGGGCTGTGCGGGAATGAGCCCGGAGAGGTTCTCCAATGCAGCAGGGGTGGTCGTGGCAGCGCCGGGGAAGGGGAGCTGCGGCGCGGAGAGAGAGGAGAACGAAGAGAGCAGGAAGAAGAGGGCGGAGACGGCGAAGCCCCCGAGGACGGCGCCATAGATCCCGACGAAGACGGGCTTGGTGGACTCGGCGGGGCACCACGCCGCCATTTCGCCGGCGGGTGGCCTGGTCGCCGGAGGCGGGGACGGGGATCGGAGGTCAGCAGGCGGTGGGGACGGGCATTCAGCGGAGTGATGGGGACAACGACTGGAACCGGGTCCACTGGACGGTGAGTGTTGAGTAGGCCCAACTCGACAGCAACTTCGTCGTGTAGACGGTATGTAAGAATTGGGAATCCGAGATAAAAAAAAAAATTGGGAATCCCGTTACCCGAAAGCAGCGCGTGCTGTGAACGATGTCCTGCGGGGCAGTGATACAAAAAGTTATCTTATTGCATGTTTTGTTTACACACCTGTTGTTTACAAAAAATCAATAAGTTTCCTCAAACTAAAATAGCATATTATTATTATTATTCGTACCTTCGGGGTTGGTCATCACTACGTAGAATGTGAAGGTAATTCTATTCTCAATAAAAACAAAATAAAAAGTAAAAAACACAGATAAACCCTAAACAAGGGTTTCATTTGTATTAAATAAGGTATCACATCATTAGAAAAGCTGACATGAAAGGGTAATTAATATGAAATAGAGTAAATTATTTTTGATGGCAATAGCTAAACCAAAGGTACAATCATTCTATTTTATGATGACATTTGTTCGATTTAAAGAATTGATGTTGCACCATGATATTTGTTCCTTTTTATTTTCAGAAATACATATATGGATCAAGGAAAGTGTTGGATACATGTGGAAAGCAAGGAGGACCAAGGAAGTTGATTGGTGCCAAATATAGGTTACCCACATGGAAATCGTGTCACTTTGGTCAATAAAGGCATACAAGTCAAGGTGGAGGCCTAATTCACATCCAATTAGAGTCCAACTCGGAATCCAGGCTACACCAAAAACTTTATCCATATCACATACGACGTTCTTTTGGGGCATTCTACATACGGATGGAAAGCTAAGATAACAACCTTTCCGACACAACTGGTCTCATGATTAAATGATTCTGGAGTTGACGGGAATTATCTAAACAATTGGACGCACAAAAGTCTGTCAAGGTGCTATGACACCTAGTTTTGGTCTAATGGGTTGTGTATCAAGTGGGGCCTAATAGGGGCGTTGTTGACGGTCGTTACGACCAATTTCGACCGTCAATTAGTCAAATAAATGAGAAGGACTAGGCATGTCTTACACGCATTTTACTTAGAAATAACCTAGTTCCACTTGTACCTCTAGATTTTTAGTGTGCAGGTGGATAATGATGAATTCCAGTGCCCCGAGGCGACAAATCAACACTTTTACAAAACTTCCACTTCGCCGCGGGAATCAACTCCAAGATAAAAGGCCAATGACCACGAAATACAACACAAAGAAGGCCACAAGCACTGGATCAAAGACCAACATCCAGTGGGGGAGCCAATCGCCAAAGCCCAGCCCAGGAGGGGCCGGGACCGGTTCGGCCGAACCCACCAGGGTGGTTCGGCCGAACCAGTCCGGTGGCCCCCCGGCCCACTTTTCTCTCGGCGGTTTGCCCACCGCCTCCGGAGGTCGGTTCCACGCGCATTAAATGCCACCGACCTACGAAACCGCCTCCAGGAGCCGACCTTTCAAGCCTATATAAGGAGGGGTACCCCCCCTCCTTAACACACACACAACAACACAAGGATCATTCTCTCCTCACACTAGAAGTTTAGAGGCTTTCTAGGTAGTGCTAGGCTTAGTAGTGGGCTGCCTCATTGCTCCCAAGGTCTTGTGGAGAATTGGGTATAGCTCTTGTATCCTCTCTTTGTAAGACTTGATCTTTTATATATGGAATACTTCCGTTTATATCCTTGTCATGAGCTTGACAGAGTAGTCATGATCTTGCTTGATCGTTCATCGTTCGTTCATATGAGTTCATCGTTCGTTCTTCGTTCTTCATTAATAGAAGATGAACACATATCGAATGTTCTTCGTTCGTTCATACTTGATCATCGATTACTCTTGATCTTACTTGGTTGATTGCCGTTCGTCGCTCATTCTTGAGCGACGAACGCCTTTGCATGACTTAGTGCTAGCTTTGATCCTTTCGTCCGGCTTATGCTAGTTAGACTAGTGTTCTTATGAATAGGCTTCGGGTTCATCGTCCCGCAAGGGTGCTCTAGATTTACCACCATGTCGATCCGTAGGGTTGGGGTGCCTCGAGGGATCTAGAGTTGTGGTTAGTGACGCCGGCATGGTGCTCGGGGTTATCTACCCACCTTTGAATGTGCTTCGTGTCCCACGGTTTGTAGAGGTAGGTGACAAGAAGTGACAGCCTTGTCATCCAAAGTAATCCTCCACGTTCGGGCATGGCATAGGAGTCTAAAAGGCCGGAGTCGCGAGGCGGACCTCGCGTAAGACGGATCTCCCGATGATGCCTAGGCATTAGACGCTTGCTTGCGCTTGCATGATCTTGGATGTTAGGTAGAAGCTGCGCACTCATATGAATGTTGTATCATTAGGAGTAGTGGTCTCGCTAGTCTAGTTTAGCTTTCTCTAGGATTGCCTCTATCCCTTTTATTAGAGAATGCATTGCCTTGGTGTGTGTCACACTATCCTCAATTTATTGCTCCTAACCCCTGCATTGGAATGTGATTACTTCATCATTCTTTTGTAACACCATGAGCATAAGTACTCTTATCAACCATGTCTTCCTTTGGGAAAATATAAATACGATACCCTTGAATACTCTCGGGTGAAATGCTACAACGGGTTATCCGTCCGCTTGCGGATATTCATGACCCACCTTATAATACATATCTAGTACTTGTACTGGATGTGGATTATTTGGTTAAATAGTGCAAGTGACTTAAACCCTTGGCTCTCCCGCGGTCACGTGTTTCTTTCCGCGTGACCTTAAGAGATGCCAACAGGCGTGCCCTAGGGTTGGAGCACGACCCCGGCACCCCTTTGGTTGTCCTCCACCTTCTCTTATATTCCCATAGCCACCACAAACAGATTGGGTTTTGTTTAGATGAAAGTTTAGCCATTGCTACTTCGCTACAACACGTGGTGGCGAATCTACCCGTCTGCCTTGTATTCGTAACCCCACCTTTTGTGATTTGAGATTCGTTCTCATCACCAATTGGCAGCTTAGTTGTTGTTTATCTTGCTCTTGCTTGTTCTTTGATTGCTTGCAGGAATTAACCTCGTGGTTTAGTTGATCGTGCTCTACAAGATCGTGATTAACCGTTGGAGTTGGTGTATCGGTTGCTAAGGCGCATCCTTGCTAGTTGTAGTCGGGTCATGAATGTCTCTAGTTAAATCAAAGTTATCCCCTCTCATCGAAAGATTGGGCATCAACTTGTGTATCATTTGGTAATCGGAGTGAGGTTTATCGGTGAGAGATTTTTTTCCTATGCTGATTTTTTATAACCATACAAAACAAATACTTGATACATATCATTTTTACATATATCCACGTTGAGCCTTTTGCTTTTATTACTTAGTTAATTCTTGTTGAGTTTGTGGTTGTGTCGTCATGTCGTGTTGCTGGTCTTAGTGTTTAATCCACTAGAGTTTCGAGTTCTATTGATATTTTAGTCACCACTTGATCCACCGCTGTTGCCATCATAATTTTTTTCCCACCTATAGAACAACGAAATCCTCCACCATCACCATCATACTTGTTGTTTCGTGTTGTGCCACGGTCAATTTATCTTTATCCACCTCTTGATTTGCACCTAGAAGAAATAATCCAATTCAATACACTAGTAGAGAAACGACCTTCTATGTGTCGTGGGGGGGAAGATTAGCGATGCCACATGGCACCATTTGGACCCGCTTAACAAAGAATTAGTCCCCGGGACACGCAACCATGTCAACGGTCAAAGCTGGACCCACTCCCGTACGACCCCCTTGGAAGGGCGAATCAAACGAGGGCAAGCTCGACCTTCCTCGCCCGAGGAAAGTTGGAATCGCAATTCGCACGACCTTGCCCACCAAACTCGGGAAAGTCCCGACTCGCACGACCTTGCCCGCGGGACTCGGGAAAACCCGCCTCGCACGACCTCTAAACTCGTTCACCTGCCGCATTAATTCCACCTGCCCGTGCGCGCGCCAGGACTCCCCGACAATCATTGCCGCCGACTCTCGCCCCATCCCTTCTGCGGCAGCCTACCGCTCCCGTTAGAGCACGCCGATGGGACGTGCCGTCCCCGTAGCTCGACGAAGGAAGCGTGGACCGAAGACTCGGGACTCGGCCATCATCACCCGACGTACGGCGATACGACTCCCCGCCTCATCCGGTGGCAGGTGGAGCTCGAGCAACTCTCCGCCTCGCACGACCTTCGTCGGCGACCTTGAAGCTCGATGAGCTACCATCTCGACCTCGACCTTCGGCCTCGCCATCAATGCACCCGATAGAGAAGGACCGGTATGGGTTGTCTTCTCCAACCACTCCACCACGACGCCGCCCATGGCTCGCCGAATGCGGGACACTCCATCCCCGCTTCCCCGACGTGACAGGCTACGGGAGCACGCTCCTCTCCCACCTCCTCTCGTACTCCATCGTCGGCTTGACGCAAGGAACACGAGCGCCGTGACACCCCCGGCTGGACGTAGGGTGTTTCCCGAACCAGCCTTAAATCTCTCATGTCTTCCCTTGTGTACCATCCGGTCTAAAACGCGCACCACCGGAACAAAATTCTACTAGCCGGTGGTTCGAACACCGACACCGGCGCGCCGGTAGGGGTGCTCGTTGCGCGTTTCGCCCTTTTCCTCTCCATGGCACGGATGGCCGGTTTGGCGTTTTCCTTCGGGCCCCCGACACCACGTTGCGCTTCGGGAGCCCGGACTTTACCGCCACTACCGAGCGGACGCCGGTGCGCGCCGAGCCGCCGCCGCCGTTGGCCACTTTGGCCACAAACGTCGCCGTCGAGGCGACAGCCCCACAGCAGCTAGGAGCTTGGAGTGCACCACTAGTCTACGCCGCTAGGCAGCCGAGGCGCCGGTTGAGTACTCCCCGGGGCCCACGGACCCCACGGTTGGTGAGTTTGTGGGGATGATCATTCACCCCTCCGAGTCCTTCTTTGACCTCCTTGACACAGGGGAGGCGAAAGACTCGGACCGGGGAGCAGATGATGAGAACCATGGCCCCACCCGCGAGTGCAACATGGTGCACACCACGGTAGTGGGGGCACGAAGGGACGGCGGGCCAGCTGCACCGGAGCCTATCGCTCCGGGAACGCCGGCCGCGCAACATGCGCACACCGCACTACCCGGCGGCAAAGACGTGCAGGAGCTAGAGGAAGCACGCCGCAACATCGCGGAGGAAGCAGCCGCGGTGGACCGGAAACTCGAGCAGCAACACCGGCGCGCGGAGTGCCACACGCGGTAGAGAGCTCGCCACGTGAACCAGCGAGATCGCCGACGACGACGGCGGTGCGCCCCAAGCACTTCCTTCGAGCTCGGCAGAATGTCGCCGCTGCGGTAGCGCTACTTCAAACCGTCCAATTGCAGCCGACTCCCGAAGCACGGCGAGTGCGAGAGGGAGATGGCGGCGTTCCTCGCCAAGGCGGCAGAGCAGCAAGCGGAAAGTTCGCAGCGACGTGCGATGTCTGTCGAACCAGACACGCTAGCGTCAACTTCCATGCCTCTCAAGATCGGGCAGGAGGCTCGGTACATGCGTCCGCGCAACAACCCGCACAGCAGGGCCAAGCCGAGGCCGGGTAGTCGGTGCACTCACGCATCGGTGTAGCGCGCAACGCGCGCTCGACCCTCAACGCGCGGCGGCGCGCCCATGAGGACGTGGGCCACCAATGCGTTCGTCTTCCTCGTCGCGGAGGGCAAAATGACGTTGAGGAAGATAGGAGCCGGAGCCCCGACCGCAGCGGGGACACAGGTTGTTCCCATCGGGCAAATCGACTTGCCCGTCACCTTCCGGACTCCTTCGAACTTCCGAACGGAGACCCTCACGTTCGAGCTGGTCGGATTCCCGGAATCTACCACGCCATCCTCGGGCGGCCGTGCTATGCGAAGTTCATGGCCGTCCCGAACTATGTCTACATGAAGCTCAAGACCCCTAGGCCGAAGGGAGTCATCATTGTGGGCGCGTCCTTCCAAGCACACCTACCGGTGCGATGTCGACAACTTCGACCTCGCGTCGGCCACCCCGGCCTCGACCACGGAGCCGGCGGTGATCGGGGAGCACATCGTCGAGGATCCCCAACGGACGAGCCGCAAGGCGGCCTCGTTCGAGCCGGCGGAGGGCACCAAGGAGGTCATCCTCGACCTTGAGGGTGACGACAAGAAGACGGTGCGCATCGGCACCTCCCTCTCCCCCAAATAGGAAAGCGCGCTCGTCGACTTCCTCCAAGCGAACGTCGACGTCTTCGCGTGAAAACCCTCGAACATGCCAGGAATACCGAGGGAAGTCACCGAGCACTCCTTGCATATCGTGCCGGGCTCCAAGCCGGTGAAGCAACGCCTGCGCCGCTTCGACGAGGAGAAGTGCAAGGCCATCGGGGAGGAGATCGCGAAGCTGCCAGCGGCCGGGTTCATCAAGGAGGTGTATCATCCGGAGTGGTTAGCTAATCATGTTCTTGTACGTAAAAAGAATGGGAAATGGAGAATGTTTGTTGATTATACTAGCTCGAATAAGGCATGTCGAAAGGATCCCTTTCCTTTACCACGCATCGATCAAATAGTTGACTCGACCTCCGGGTGCGAAACCCTTTGCTTTCTAAATGCGTACTCCGGGTACCATCGGATAGCGTTCAACGAATCCGACCAACTCGCGACCTCCTTCATCACGCCGTTTGGCTAGTACTCGCTACACTACGATGTCGTTCGGTCTTAAGAACGCCGGGGCCACCTACCGAGGTTCATACGTAAATGTTTCGATTATCTCATCGGTGACATAGTCGAAGCATACGTGGACGACATCGTAGTCAAGTCCAAAAAGGTCGATTAGCTCATCGTCGACCTTGAATGCGTGTTCGCGAAGCCGCGCGAGAACGGCGTCAAGCTCAACCCCGAGAAGTGCGTCTTCGGGGTCCCGAGACGAATGCTCCTCGGCTTCATCGTCTCGGAGCGCGGCATTGAGGCAAATCCGGAGAAGATCTCCGCCATCGAGCGCATGGGTCCGATCTAGAACCTCAAGGGAGTGCAGCGACTCACGGGATGCCTAGCAAGACCGAGTCGCTTCATCTCACTCCTCGGTGAGAGAACCCTTCCGCTCTACAAGCTCCTCAAGAAATTTGAGTGCTTCGAATGGACACCGGAAGCTCAAGCTACGCTCGACGACGTGAAACGCATTCCGACCAACCCTCCGGTCTTGACTCCGCCATTGCAGGGCGAGCAACTCCTCCTCTACGTCGCGGCAACGACCCGGGTCATCGCCGCCGTCGTCGTAGTCGAGCACGAGAAGGAGGGACCTGTACTCAAAGTACAACACCCCGTCTACTACGTCGGCGAGGTGCTCTCCGACTCAAAGACAAGATACCCGCAGGTCCTCAAGATCCTCTACTCCGTGATGGTCGCCGAAGCAAGCCGCGCCACTACTTCGACACGCACTCGATCACGGTGGTAAGCTCGTTCCCCTTGCGTGATATCATTGAGAACAGGGACTCTACGAGCAAGGTCGCCAAGTGGGCCCTCGAGCGGACGGCGATCAAGTCAAGAGTTCTCGTGCGACTTCGTCGTGGAGTGGACCGAGACCCGGCTACCGCCAGCGCTGGTAGACCAAGAGTACTCGGATCATGTACTTCGACGGGTCACCGATGCGCAAGGGAGCCGACGTCGGGCTTGTGTTCGTCTCTCCCCACGGGGTACGCATGAGGTACTCCATCCGGTTACATTTCCCAGCTTCAAATAATGTAGTCGAGTACAAAGCTATCGTCAACGGCCTCAAGATCGCCGTCGAGCTTTGGATCAAGCGGCTCGAGGTCCGAGGGGATTCGCAACTCGTCGTCGACCAAGTGATGAAAGAGTCAAGTCTGTCGGAACGACACGCCGATGCTCTACCATCGGGAGGTGCGGAAGCTCGAAGAGAGGTTTGACGGCCTCGAGCTCAAGCTCATTCCGCGACGACTCAATGAAGCGCAAACTCGCCGGCCAAAATGGCATCCGGTCGGGAATCGATCCCACCAGGAATCTTTGCCAATGACCAGTTCCAATCGTCCGGACCCTCCCAAGGACAATGGTGGGCCGGTCGAGGCGTGCTCTGGGGCTGCCCCGAGTCCAAACCCCAACCCGGGGGAACTCTCGAGCCCGGGCGAGGGCTCGGGGCTGGTCCACCGTCACCGGATGGGGAGATCATGGAGATCGACGCCTCTACGACTAACGAGGCACCGCCGGCCGGCTAGAGAACCCGGTATATCGAGTACCTTCTCCACGGCAAGCTCCCGACGGACCGGACCGAACCAAGGCGCCCGCACGTGCATGCCAAGTCTTTTGTCCCGGTTGATGGCGACCTCTACAAGCGCAGCGCCTCTAGGATCCTGCAGTCGCTGCATCACGATCGAGGAGGGCGTAAAACTCCTCGACGACATACACGAAGGAGTTTGTGGACATCACGCAGCGCCACGGCACCCTCGTGGGCAACACCTTTCGACAAGGCTTTTATCGGCCAAGCGCGAGTAGCGGACGCGACTCGTGTCGTACGCACATGCAAAGGTTGCCGCTTCTACGCCCGACAGTACACACCATCCCGCCCAAGCTCTTCAAACCATACCCATCACCCGGCCCTTTGCTCGTCCGGGGTCCGGACTTGGTCGAGCCGCTAAAGAAAGCGCCGGGGCTTCACCCACCTGCTCGTGGCGGTCAACAAGTTCACCAAGGGGATTGAAGCTCGAGCTATCGGCAAAATCCGGTCCGAAGAAGAGTTTGAGTTCTTCCTTGACATCGTCCATCGGTTCGGTGTCCCCAACTCAATAATCATCGATAACGGTAAGCGGTTCATCGGGAAGAAATTCCTCAAGTTCTGCGATGATTACCACATCCGAGTGGATCGGACGGCCGTAGCTCACCTCGAGACCAATGGTCAAGTCAAGCGAGCCAATGGCATGATCCTACGAGGGCTTAAGCCTCGCATATAGATCATCCGAAGCGATTCGACGGTCGATGGGTGGCGGAATTGCCAGCCGTGCTTTGGAGTCTCCGAACGACTCCGAGCCGGCGACGGGCTACACACCGTTCTTCATGATCTACGGCTCGAAGCAATCTTGCCAACCGACCTCAACTACGGTGCTCCTAGAGTCCGCGCCTTCGACGAACAGGGAAACGAAGCGGCACTCGAGGACGCCGCCGACCAACTTGACGAAGCGCGTGATGCTGCG
Organism: Chloris gayana; assembly: GCA_031894775.1. Lineage (NCBI taxonomy): Eukaryota > Viridiplantae > Streptophyta > Magnoliopsida > Poales > Poaceae > Chloris > Chloris gayana. The sequence goes on from JAUNZO010001928.1 coordinate 4,425,932, forward strand.
CTTCTACACTCCGCCAAGTATCGGCAAGCGCTCCGACGATACCACGACCGCAACGTCAAGAGTCGAGGCTTCAACGTTGGGGACATGGTGTTGTGCAGAGCAGCAAGGACCGCCACAAGCTTTCTCCGCCTTGGGAAGGACCGTACATCGTCTCGCGCGTCATTCGGCCGAGCTCCTACAAGCTCAAGACGGTGGAAGGTCGAGAGCTCACCAACGCTTGGAACATCGCATAGTTACGTCAATTCTACCCTTAAACTTGCGTTTGTTCCTTTACTTTCGAAATCGCCCGCTCGAGGACGGTGATCCTCGACCCCCATAAGGGGCCGACCCTCACTCGGGGGCTGGAAGGCGGGCGATATCAGCAATTTTTCAAATAAAAAATTGCTAACGCACGCGTTACTTAGCTCTTTTTTGCGAATGAAATTTGCTAAGTATTTTTTGACCCCGGATTCGATTCACAACGTCGAGCAACGTAAGCCACTAGTAAACCGATTCACGGTCTAACCGGTAGGAAGGCCTAAGCTCGAGCGCCCGGTGGCCCTAGCTAACGCTCACCAAAACGGCTAAATCCAACGAGGCTCTGGGGCTCGAACTTTGCGAGTCGGCGAGATATATGAAAGGGCCAAACGAATTTAAGTCAAACTTAAAAACTTACGAACTAAGAGCAAGACCTCGACGGGTCGAGTGCGAACGAATTTGAAAACTTGAAGTTATTTACAACTTCGGGGAACAACGCCCCATTGTTCTTGCCACATGACAAAAAAAAAACAACTAACGCCCTAATCTATCTTCATCTTGGGGAGGGGCTCCTCCTCGAGCTTTGCAGCGAAGGCATCGGCGTGGACGCGAGTCTCGGACCGCAGCGCCTCCAGCTCGGCGTCGGTGAAGCCGGGGACAAGGTCAGCACTAATGGCCTCGAAGTCAAGCCCTTGGTAATGCGACGCCATCACCATGAATATCGAGCGCATGCTCGGAGCGCCTCGCTCCTTGGATCACCGCACCGACCCGCTCCGGCAGGCCGGCGTCGACATGCCCCTCGACATTGACTTCCGCGAGAGCCCGTCCTAGGGCGGTATCGAGCTCCCTTCGGACGCCTCCGCCGCGGCCGCCTTCTACTCCAAGCCCGTACCATCATGAACAATTGGCATCGAAGACGAAGCTCGAAGAGTCAAAGGAAAAATGAAGCAAACAGGAAGATCGATGTAAGGAAGAATGAAATCCTTACCTTCCTTCTCCGCCCGCTGCTCTTGGAGCTCCTTGAGGTAGCCCGACACGATCCGGAGGGAAGCCTCGACCGCAGCTTCGGCCTTCCGCCTTAGCTCCCGCTACATCCGGAGTGCCTCCTTGACCTTCTCCGCGACGGAGGAAGCCTCTTCGGCCTTAGCTAAGGCCGCCTCCTTCGCGAGGTGCGTCTCCGCCGCCTCACGCTCCGCCGCCTCCTTGGCTGCCCGGATCGCCCCTTCCCGTGCAAGCGCCTCCCGCAGGCCGGCACGAGCCCGCCGCCCGAGCGTCCGAGCCCGCCGCCCTCGTCTCGAGCCCGGCGAGGAACTCGCGCGCTCCCGGAACAAGCTCCGTAATGAGCAACTCTAGCTCTTGCTCCAGCCGATAACTCGGAATCGTCGGCCGAACTCGTCGGCACCGCTTCGTGCCGGCCGCCATCGTTGCCGCGGCCACCTTCCCTGCTACGGTAGCTCCCGCCTTCGCCGCCGCACCGTCGAGGAAGTCGGTGACTTCCCGAGGGTCGTCGGTGGAGGCCACCTCCTTGTCCGCACGGGACGCTTCGACGCCGGCTCGCCGTCGCCGGACTCGCCTTCACGGGCGTGCTTCCCCGCCGCGACGGCAGAGTCGACCGCCTCCCGCTGCTCCTCCACGATTGGCTCGGCCGGCGTAGCACCGGGGTCTACGGGAGTCTCCACGGCGCGCTCCGCGCCGAGCTCCGCCGTCGATGGCACGATATCGCCGGTGCCCTCGGCAGCGAGGTTCAAGGACATCGACATGCGAGGTTCGATCCGCGACGGGAGGAGGACATCGCAGATCTACGCCATCCGCCGGGCCATCGCCGGGAACCCGTGGTCGCGGTGGGCGCTCGAGACTCACGTCGCCGACGACGAGCTCGGCGAGCATCTCCGCCGTCTCCCTCTCGTCGACCGTAGTTTCCGCCGGGGTGGCTTCGATCAAGTCCACCACTACCGGCACCCGCGGCGGCTCCTCGCTAGTTCCTATCCCCTCGATGAGAGGCGGTTCTTCAACCCGCGAGCTCGACTCAACCCTCGAGAACGAGGGCGGCTTTGATGTCCCGGTCGCGGAGGTCGGGGGATGTGGCGCGGAGGTCGTGAAGGCCGGAACAAACATGACTCGAAGCGACGTAGTCGAAGAATGCCCGGAACCGAAGTCCGAGCAAGGGGAGCGGGAGTGTGCCGCGGAGCCGGAGCCCGAGGCGGAGGAGTTGGAGCCCGCCGCACGGCGGCGAGCTCGGCGATCCCCTCTTGGCGACGACCGGCGCGCGTCGCGTGGCCCCTCCAAAGACCCAGCCACGGCATTGCCCGAGGCCCCGCCGCCGCTTTTCTTCGAGGTGACGGCGCGTCGGGAGACAACGTACGGGTTCTCCCCGCTCGTCTCGTACCTACCGACACCGCCGTCGTCGTCGGAGACCGCGGATGACTCCGGTCAAGGCGGTCGAGGGCGTGAAGGGGTTCAGCCCCGCCACCTCGTACTCGTCCCTCTTCTTTTGGCGCGTGCGCTGCCTCGCCTCCTTGTCGTGCTTGGCGCGAATAGCGGCGTTCTTCGCCCACCTGCTCCGATACCAATTGAAAGTTGCCTAGAGGGGGGGGGGTGAATAGGCAATCTAAATAAAAAACTTGAAAATTACAACACATAAAATAAATAGGTCAAATTCGCCTCCGACGGAACTTCCGTCGTGGTGGTGAGAGTAAAACCTAGGGAATGAAACAGGAGAGGAAATCTCACGATTCGACTTGATGAGGACATCACACCCTCGGATATAACCAACACTCCTCCAATACATATACATAATTCAAGGACAAAAACTAGAGCACGGCAATTGAATTTACGGGTGAGCATGTTCCTAATGATCTCTTTATTTATATTTGAGAATATATTACTACCTAATGAGTTAATTATTGTTAGGAACCATGGAGATGATGATAATATGGTTAAGTAGGAGGTTGGAGGCGTGGAGGACCAGCAAGGGCGTCCATGTCAAGTTGGAGGCCCAAACAAAGTCGACTTTGAGTCTGTTTCGGAGTCCAGAAACAGCCTGCACCAAAATGGACGCCCTGGTCGCATACGAAGTCCGTTTGGGACGTTCTTTATATGGATGGAAAGATAATTTGATAACCTTTCCATTGGCGCTGGTCTCATATCTAAATTCGTCCCGAGTTGTCGGGAATTGACAAAATACTAAGACGTCCAGAAACTGTCCCGATGTTGCACCACCGTCTTTTGGCCTTTGGGCCGTGTATTTTGTTGAGCCCACTTAGGGCTGCGTCCAGGGGAGGATGGACGACTCTAGGGACCTCATAAGCAGCTGCTGCCCCTTCCTTAGGGTTTGGGTTTTGCTTAGATTATTCTGTCAAGAACAGTTTCGCCGTTTCGTCGGTTTGTGAGACCCCAACTCGTGAGTTTAATCATATATTTGCAATTTGGTTGCTTCTATCTTGTTCTTTCTTGTGTTCTTCGATTCGCAGGCAAGGATTAGCCTTCTTGGCGAGGTCAATCGTGCTTGCACGGTTGATAACCAGAGGAGACATGGTGCTGCGATTGCGGGGTTCAGGACGTGTTGTTCGGAAGCCGGATCGATTTGTGTAAAGCCTCCGCCAAATCATTGTTTATCGAAACCTTTCGGAAGATCGGGACACCTAGTCCACATCAAGTGGTAATCAGAGCTTCAGGTGCACCGTCAGGTTTCCCCTATCCTTGTTATTTTGTTTCGTCCTAAAGTCCAAAAAATTGCCCTACAAAAATATTTTCTTGTTCATCTTCCGCAGTCCTATCACCCGTTGTGCCGCTGCAATTTCGTTTCAGTTTGCTTTGTTGAGTTTTTGTTCATAATTAGAGTCGTGTTGCTGGTTGAGTCCGTGTTATTTATTTCTAGTATTGATCTAAGTCTTGGAGTCACTCCTATTTTTCTACCTTGTTATTGCGCTAGGTTGGTTTTAGTTTGGTTGTGTTCTGTCTTCCAATGCGCAAGAGCACTTCTGAACCTTCTATTTTGTGCGCAAGTTAAAAAAAAGAGACGGATCCTACTCTCTTGTTTGTGGCGCTAGTACAGATAGAAAAAAAATCAAAGTTGCAGATTCTTATGCGGCACTTCTGAAAAAAAAAGCATAAGGTGCATTAAAAAAAGAAAAAGAAAAAAGAGCCGCACCAAACAAGAAAAGAAAGAAAGAAGGAATAAAAAAAGAAAAGAAGAAGTCCGAGTGCTTGCATCCTTTTGAGTCCGAGGTACCGAGGCATATTTTTATTGCTAGCTTGGTCTATAGGTCCGACGGCGGGTTTTAGGCCAGCAACATAGACTTGTACTTTGGACTATTATTCAACTTTGCATTATCTGATTTTGAAATTTGCCAATCCTTGCTACTCACATATTGCCTATCCAAGCTCCACATATATTCTTCTCGAATAGCACATTTTGACCCTCGCAATTGTCGGTTCACGCTCTTCGGGTAATCCTTTGCTTTGCTAATAATAAGAACCTTGTAAGAGCTTGGTAACACGCTTCCATTTGCTTTTGTGAGAGTCATCACTGTTCTAGTAGTGTGATAGGGATAACGTTCACCGGATTGTTCCTGTTTTTGTCTTTGTTGCTCATAATGACAGGTGATGATATGAGTACTCTTGCACAACGAGTGCTTAGTTCTCAAATGGCAAAGGCGGAGCAAAATCAAGAAAACAATTTGTTTCAGACTTTCTTTGTTGTCGATGAATCGACGTTGTCGTGTTATCATTGATGGTGATACTAGCCGCAACATTGCAAGTTCCGAGTTGGTCGAGAAGCTTGGCTTGACCACACGACCACACCCACGTCCATACTACATCCAAGGTGTCAATTTTTGTGAGAAGATAAAGGTAAATAAAATTGCACGTATCAATTTTTTTCTTGGTAACTATAAGGATAGTGCAGATTTTGACATAGTACCTATACAAGCATGTCATTTGTTACTAGGTACACCTTGGATTAATATAAATAATGTTGTGCACAATACCATCACTAATAGATACTCTTTCAAACATAATGACACTAAAATTATTCTTAAACCTTTGAGTGCTGTTGAAATTTTAGAAGCTGATCTAGAAAGATTTGAGAGAAGAAAGAATGAACCTTTTAGAGAAGAATGGGTGATTTTACAAGTTGCAACACTTTCATCCAAATCTGAGTTGTTAAATGAGGAACATATTTCTTTGCCTTTTCTTGGAGCTAATATCTTGCAGCATGTACAACAAGAAGATGAGGTGAATAATGTTGAGGTGCCAATGACCTCATTTTATATTTCAAAACCATCGCTTCATCATGAATCTAATACTCATGCTGGAATTGAGAGCAAAGGTAATGCTACACTCATGGACTGTATGATTTCTCATGATGTGCCGAATGTTTCCACCAATCATACTAATATAGAGCAACATCTAGTGGAACCTTCTCTTGAATTACCTTTGTCACAAGTTGATTTTCCTGCTGGTCCTTGTGATAAAGATGTGTTGTGTGCTAGTGCTTCATTTATACCTTTGCAACAAATAATGAATGAAAATACTTGTGCTAATAATATAACCTTGCTTCCGATTGCTTCTGAAATTGATGAGTTGAAACTGTTGTCTTCTTTAAGTACTTTAGTTTACATTGAATTTGATACTCTCTGTGATCTAATTAGTTTGGAGAAGAAAATTTTATGTGCTAAATTGCCTTGGTTACCTAGACATACATATCACTATATAGGAAACTATAATTGTCAAGGACAATATATGGTGCATCGAGTTTATATTTGTTCAAAACAAAAATCTTCTTTGTTAGGGCAACAATATGATGAATTAGAGGGCTATAGTAACACTAATCATGTAAAATCCAGTTGCTCTAGTTTTGTTTTTAAGAAACAGGGTCAACCACAAGAAGGGAAGCATTGGTGGTTTTCACCTACGATATCTTCTAAAACTATGGTCAAACCGAGAACATATTGCTTTCAAGGAGAGAACAATAAGGAAATGATATCCTTCGAAATAATCATTCAAGCACCAGCGACGTCGAGGACGGCTTTTCATCAAGAAGGGAAGGATGATGAGGACATCACACCCTCGGATATAACCAACACTCCTCCAATACATATACATAATTCAAGGACAAAAACTAGAGCACGACAATTGAATTTACGGGTGAGCATGTTCCTAATGATCTCTTTATTTATATTTCAGAATATATTACTACCTAATGAGTTAATTATTATTAGGAACCATGGAGATGATGATAATATGGTTAAGGAGGAGGTTGGAGGCGTGGAGGGCCAGCAAGGGCGTCCATGTCAAGTTGGAGGCCCAAACAAAGTCGACTTTGAGTCTGTTTCGGAGTCCAGAAACAGCCTGCACCAAAACGGACGCCCTGGTCGCATACGAAGTCCGTTTGGGACGTTCTTTATATGGATGGAAAGGTAATTTGATAACCTTTGCATTGGATCTGGTCTCATATCTAAATTCGTCCCGAGTCGTCGGAAATTGCCGAAATACTAAGACGTCCAGAAACTGTCCCGGTGTTGCACCATCGTCTTTTGGCCTTTGGGCCGTGTATTTTGTTGAGCCCACTTAGGGCTGCGTCCAGGGGAGGATGGACGACTCTAGGGACCTCATAAGCAGCCGCCGCCCTTCCTTAGGGTTTGGGTTTTGCTTAGATTATTCTATCAAGAACAGTTTCGCCGTTTCGTCGGTTTGTGAGACCCCAACTCGTGAGTTTAATCATATATTTGCAATTTGGTTGCTTCTATCTTGTTCTTGCTTGTGTTCTTCGATTTGCAGGCAAGGATTAGCCTTCTTAGCGAGGTCAATCGTGCTTGCGGAGATATATAACTGAATAACCTCATCCGGCTCTGGAGGCACCAATACCGGAGGATTACTAAGATACTCCTTAAGTTGATCAAGCGCAGCTTGTGCTTCATCATCCATTTGAACTTATCTTGCTTTTTGAGTAACTTGAAGAATGGAAGTCCTCGTACTCCTAGTCGTGAAATGAAACGGCTGAGAGCCGCCATACCGCCTCGTCAACTTCGGACATCCTTCAAGCAACTCGGGGTTGCATGTTAACAATCGTCTGAATTTTTTCTGGATTAGCTTCAATGCCTCTCCATGATACCGGATAACCCGGTAGCTTCCCGTAACGAACTCCAAACACACACTTTCCAGGGTTTAGCTTCATGGAAAAATTCCGCAGATTATCGAAGGTCTCTGCCAGGTCGAGAGAAGATCTTCGCTTTTCGAGATTTGACCACTATATCATCTACATAAGCTTCTGCGTTCCTTCCTAATTGCGAATCCAAGCAACGTTGTATGCCGCGCTGGTATGTAGCTCCGGCATTTTTCAATCCAAATGGCATAGTTGTGTAGCAAGTATGCTCCGAAGGGGTGATAAACGCGGTCTTTATCTGATCTTCAACTCTCAGCGGTATTTGATGATACCCTGAATAAGAATCAAGGAAACTAAGACGCTCGCAGCCGGCGGTCGAATCAACAACTTGGTCAATTCGAGGCAGCGCGAAAGGGTCTTTGGGGCAAGTTTTGTTGAGATCAGTATAATCAACGCACATTCTTAATTCTTTAGTATTCTTTTTTGGTACAAGGACTAGATTGGCAAGCCGATCCGGATGATACACCTCCCTAATGAATTTAGCTGCTAACAACCTAGTTATCTCTTTCTTGATGGCCTCCTTGCGGTCTTGAGCAAACCTCCGGAGCTTCGTTTCACCGGCTTCGCATCGGAACGCACCAACGAGTGCGTGCTCAATCTTCTCCCTAGGAACACCCGGCATGTCGGAAGGCTGCCATGCGAAGATATCCCTATTTTCCCGGAGGAAAAGAATGAGCGCGCTTTCCTATTTATCCCCCAAGTCAGCCCCTATATGGGTGACCTTGGAGGGGTCCGACTCATCAAGTCTGGACAGTCTTGGAGACCACCGCATTAGCTTTTAGTTTCTCCTTTGCAACCTTCCTGATCGGAACTTCATCTTCTAATCTTGCCTGTACTTCCGCAGCTTCAGCTGCTTCCCCGATCTCTCGACGTTCAACTTCTGAATTGACCCGAGAGGCCAACTCTGTGCTATGTACTTCACAAGCATAAGCAGTCTTGATATCACCTCGAACGACAGACACCACATTTGGCCCAGGCATCTTCAACATCAAATATTGATAATTTGGGATGGCCATAAATGTTGCCGAGCCGGTCTTCCGAGAATAGCATGATACGCCGAGTCTATGTCAGCCACCTAGAAGTTGATATTCTCCCTCCCGTAGTTCTCCTTTGTCCCAAAAGTCACCGGTAGAGAAATCTGCCCCAAGGGGTAACTATTCCACCCGGGTATTATACCATGAAACGGTGAAACGCTGCGCTCCGGATCAGATACGGAAAGGCCAAGCTCCGCAGCAGTTTTAGCAAACAAGATATCCAGGCAGCTCCCTCCATCAATGAAAGTTCTCTTCGACCGCACCTTTTGAACAATGGGGGCCGGGATGAGTGGATATTTACCAGCCTTCGGCAATACCTCCGGATGATCTGCCCCTACCGAATGTCATGGGCATACTCATGAGTGGCGGGAGCAACAGCGTTAACCTCCCGAAACGCCAATTTTTGCTTCCGCTTTGACTCATATGCATCCGGACCTCCATAGATCATGTTCACCTCTCGAGCTGGCTCTTGAAAACCTTCGTCATCCTCATTGTCATCGCGATCCTTATTCTTGCCCTTGTCATCCCTCCGATTCCTATGGGCGGACCGGGGTGCAACCTTGAAGGCAAACCGAGCAAATGGCCTTAACAGAAGCACTCCTTAGCTTTATGATTCCCGTTATGGATCATGCAAGGGTCATCTAGAAGTGTTTCAAACGACAATCGTTCTCTTGGACCTCTCTTAGGAGGTGCCTGCCGGTCTCCTCAATGAGACCGGTCGATCGTTGCAACAAGGTGATCAGCCTTGCGCTTATTGTTGTTCTTGGATCCAGATCGGTTGCCTTGGTCATGCTTCGGTTCCTTCCCTTTGTTCCCGCGCAAATTGACCACATTCAATTCACCAGCAAGCATAATCGTCCGCTATCTTGAAGCACTCTAACGCCGTCATGGTAAGGTTCCGATTTCGCCTTCCAATCTTGTGAACCAATGCTTCACTTCGGACGCCGACTTGAAACGCGGCAATTACTTGCTGATCGGGAACATTGGGGATTAAGGCCTTCTTATTGCGTAAACACCCGATGAAATCGGTGAGGGTCTCGTCAGGCTTCGCTTCGACTGTTGAGGTCGAAGTAATTCCCTGGCTTCTCACAAGTCGCCCGGAAGTTTTCTACGAACTTTTTAGTGAGGTCTCCCCAAGAAGAGATGGATCTCTCGGGTAGGGATTGCAACCACAAGCGTCCAGCCTGCTCCATGCACATCGGCAGATAATTAGCTAGCACGAACGTGTCTCCTCCTCGCTGACCGAATAGCAGTGGTGTACATACGAAGCCACTCAGCGGGAGGTGCTTTGCCATCATACTTGTCAATGGCCCCAAGCTTAAATCCCCGGGGTATTTGCAAATGCGTAAATCTCGCGTGAAAGCGGGGATTACGGAGTATTCATCATCTTCTAGACCGGTCCGGACCGGTGACGGAGATCGACGGCTAGGGCGATGCCGATAATTGCGATCCCCGTCATCGTCGGAATAGTCATAATAGCGAGTCATCTTGGTATCTATCTCCCGAACCACCCCGTCCATCATTATTCGCCGGCTCCGCGTGCCGTGAAGGAGGCGGAGGCGGAGGTGGAGGCGCCGCTTGACGATCATTGTTCGTTGGTTCTTCATGTTGTGATGGAGGTGGAGGCGGAGGTGCCGCTTGACGATCATTGTCGGTGCGCCGGGGTTCGACGTCTCTGTCCCGGTTATCTCGCCCTCTTCGGTCTCTAGTGTCACGACGATCATCCCTTCCGGGCCGTTCATCCCGATGAGCATGCCTATTACTATGCCCTCGATGATCATTGCGCGGATAATTTTCACCGGGGCGGCGCCGAGCAGCCGGCCCGTGACGTGGCTGTAACAACTCTCGAGAAAATAATGCATTTCATGTCATCATGAGCATATCATCAAATTGTTGCATGTTTGAAAATATCAAATTTTGTGTTAATAACTTACATATGAAATATCAAAATAGATAAAGAAGAAAGGAAGTGTTAAAAAGAAATAAAATAAGCAGAAACTTTATGTTTAATATTTTCTATGGCTCAAATGTCATAAATAAAGATTTACAAAAATCTCCTGAAAAGTATTTTGCCTTGAGAAATTATTTACAAGAAATAAACAAAGCTTCTTTTATTAATTTAGCTATGAATTTTTAATCTGAAAATAATTTGGAACTCCTACCTGGACTTAACAGGAAAAGTGTCTAAAATTCTTTCACTAACAACCCTGAATTTTTTGTAAAATTTTTGGAGCTCGGGAAGCGCACTTTTCAATTTCGTGAAAAGAGGAGGGCCTTTTTGCAAAACCGCAGCCCGGGCCCAGCCGTCACTCTCTTCCTCCTCTCTCTCCCTCTCACCGCGTCTCGGCGCCGCTCCGCCGCACCGCCTCTCCGGCCGCGCAGCCACGCGCCCGCCACGCGAGTGCTTAGCCACCCACGCAGCTGCTCGCTTCCTTCACCGACTCCCGCCGGGGATAAGACCCCCGGCTTGTTCTTATCTTACCCTCTCTCTCATTTTCTCTCAACCGCCGATGCCGCACCCCCGCTCCACCGTCGCCGAGCCACTCCGGCCATCTTTCGTCCCAAACCACCGCACCACCAGCTTCGCCGAGCCCACAAGCAACTCCCGCGGAGCCGCTCATCCTCCCATCCCTTGAAGACCGAGCATTTCATCGTTTTTCGCAAGAAGCTCACCGTCGGGGTGTCACCGCCGCAGCTCCAAATTGCCGAGTTCCGGTGAGCCGCCTTCGCTCATTCTTCTCTCGGGTGGTGCGCAGCTAGCTACCCTTCCTTGTGAGCAACTTCTCATCAAACTTCATCCCCAGTCGTCGCGCAAAACGCCGTCTTCCCCACGACCGGTCACCGCCGTCTGCCGCTCCACGGTGAGCACCCCCTTCCGCGCTTGCTCATGTACCTAGGACTCCATGACGAGCTTGGTCATGTTGCATAGAAGCTCCCATAAGCTTTTTCCCTAATTTTCGAGCTTCCGGCGAGCTCCACCATGTGCCGAAGCACCGCCGTGCCCGTGTCTCGCCGCCGGCGTGCCTAGGGTTGAGCTCATGCGGGCGCACCACCTTAGTTGTGTTCGCCATGTAGAGTGGAGCCTCGTTAGTGTCGTCGCGGCGAGCTTTCGGCCAGGTTCGACCGTCTCCGGCGACCGCGCCGCCGCTGGCCGCCGCCGCGGTGGTGCCACACCGCGGGCCACACGTGCGGGATCGCGTGTGGCCACGCAGGATTTGGTGTGGCCACCCCGTGGCTCATCGTGTGGCACAGAGCACTTTTATAATTTCAAAAATTCGTAGAAAATTCATTAAAAATCGGAAAAATGTCAAACCAACTTTGTTAGACTCAGAAAAATAAGATCTATTTGTTTATGAAATAAAATATCTATTTTGAGTAATTTTATTTCAAAAATATCAACTAATCTCTTTCTTTGGTTAATGGAAAGCTATTACTTTATGCTAATAAAATGTTTAATTATGAAAAATAATTTTATTTCATGAAGGAGATACTGCAGACGAAATTAATTATGAAATTTATTTTTCCAAAATTAAACTTAAACTCTATTAATTTATGTGATTCCAATCTATTAGCCTTTTATCACATGTCCTTTAAGGAGTAATTTATGTATTGCTTAATAAATCAAAATAATTTATTAAATGTTAAACCTAAGTAATTAAGAACAGAACTAATTAATACTTAATGACCATGATTAAACATTTGTTAATCAACATAATCAAGGGTTAATTATTGCTTAATGAACGTGCTTATCCCTAATTTATTAATTAACTAAGATGATTAAGCTTTAAACTTTACTTAATAATTACTGAAGTTAATTAATGAAACTTTGCATAATTTTATCATAAGCATTCATGCATACATGATTGTGATTCGCAACGCATTGCTGGTCGGCTTAGGTTCTAAGTGATCGAGGTTCCACCCGAGGTCGAGTCGGAGCCGGGAATCTCGAAGTCGACCCAGCCGCCGAGGAAGCTAACTCCGAGCAAGTATCAAGGCAAGCTCCGGTGCATCCTACCTATGTTTTTAAATATTTTACTTTATCACATAGTGTAGTTATGTTTGTGCATTAGGTGTTAGGGAATGATTGACACCCTAATTGCATTATGGTAGGATTCCTTTTGTTTATTCTATACTCGGTTCGGTAGCTCAATAGAGGCTAAGCTTAATTCATAGTCGCAACGGTAGATGTTTAGGGCATCTTAAAGCATGGAGGCTTTAAGGGTTTTTGTGTTGACACTAAGACGATGAGCGTATTAATGAAGTTGAGACAGGACGGGTCTCGTAGGAGAAAGGCCAAGACGGAGATGAGGTCTTGCAAGGTGGTAGCCCCGTCCGAGTCGGTCAAGGACCGTACCGTTGTCGGCTTAGTTGAACAAGTTTGAACGTACCGCACTACATGCTGGTATCATGGGCCCAGCAAGCTGATGTACCCTATCGCCCCGGAGATGTAGCGTAGCCGGCTCTCTTTATCGGGCCGTCGGTGAGAGGATAGTCTCACGGGAGGGGGATGGGTCGACCACGAGGAAAGTCGTGGCGTCGCCATACTTCCGGGGAGTTGGAAATGGCTAGTCTGCTGTCGGTGCTAGCGGGAAAGGTTGTCGTATACGATCAATGTGATGCGTATATGTCGTGTAGTCGGGTTTTGCCAGCTGGTATAAAATCGATTCGAATCGCTGTCCCTCGCAGTAATGAGTACCGCTTGTTTAGCTCGTCACATCGTAGTAAATTATAGAAGATGAAGATGAGAGATGAAAGGATAAATGATCTATATTATCTTGTCTTGCAAACTTGATTGTCATAGTGATAGGCTGCAAATGTCAAGGCTAATGAACTTAATACCGAGCTAAAATATTGAAAGTAAGGACCCACCCTTTTAATGCTGTTTTCGCAAAGGAGTAAACCCCACAGCCGTAAGGCCTTTGCATACTAGGCGTCGGCCTTAGCGTGCCATGTTGACGGGTCGATCTTGCCGAGTATTAGAATACTCGGGGTTTGTTCGTTACCTTTCAGGGAACGAGTCGTACTACCACGACTTGTATGGCAGCTTCCCGAAGAGGAGCAATGTCCGGAGGGAGGTTCCCTTCGGTGGGAACGAATCCCCACGCCATGAAGAGAGAGGACCGTGATGTACGAAGGGCTCGAGTGCATCGCGTTGATCGTTTAAGTCTTTGAGTTGTATGATAGAACAAGTTTCCGTTGAGTACTCGTAGAATGTTAAACTTCAATAATGTTTATTTCCGCTGCACGACTGTTTGTATTTTGAAAACCTGGTTCTATTATACCATGATGTATATATTCGGCTTGTATGAGATGATGTTTCGTTGTAACTCGCTTCGTCGAGTGTCCCTCCGTTCCGATTCCCGGGTGTCCCGAAGGGGATGTCACAGATGGCGAATTGTTCAAACGCGATCGTGGCGGGGCAAGATCCCGTGGACGATCGTCAACATGACCAGATCCGTCGCCTCTCGTCTTCTTCATCATTGCAAGCTTGTTTTCAAAACTTAACATGTTAGTACATTAGAATCTGCGAGAGTGCGGACCCCCATAAGGATGTAGAATAGTTAAGACTTTTACTAACCGTTCGAAGTTCGGGTTTGGGAAGTGCTAACTATCCGTCATAGTTTTATATACTATAGTACGTATAGTTAGTTACGAGCATGCATCATGTCATATTTGGGTGCTAAATAAATGATGGGGATGCCGGTGACTCGCGGTAGGAAGCGCGCTCAGGAGGAGGAGGACGCACGGACTGCACGTGTCGCAGAGCTGGAGCAGCGGGTCCACAGCCTAGGGTTGCGGACGCGAGTCGGGACCGACAGCTTGGGTGCTTGGAAGAACCGCTGTCCGGTGGACAGCCAGGAGATTCGGAGGTCCCACGCCAGGATCGCCGAGTTGGAGGAGCAGCTCGTGGAGGTGACACAGGACCGTGACGGGTTTCACGGAGCGGCCATAGCCTTGGACACACAGCTGACTACGGTTACCGAGGAGCGAGACGCCGCTCGCGAGGCGGACGAGGTGCACGCGATTGAGTTGGCAGCGATGACAGCTCAGCGTAACCACGTGGTGGCGAACCCGATGGAGAGGGAGCTCGAGTTGGGCTAGCTTGAGGGACCGTACGACGAGCTGGCCAACGCACACCACGCACCGATCCACGACCACGACGATCTACTCGAGCAGTTCCAGCAGTTGCAGCAGCAGCAGCAGCAGCAGGGTCCACCGGACGACGCCGAGGAGGTCTCTCGGGATGGACTACGAGCCACCACCCGCTTCACCCGCGGAGGACGTCGAGTCGGACGCCGGCAGCCACGCGCCGTCGGCTTAGTTGGGTTGTGACGACACCGATGTAGGAGGATAGTCATATTTTGCTGACGTAGGTCCGATGTAGATAGGGTACTAGCAGATGTTGGGCAGTTGGGAGTGTATGAAAAGTGGGTTTGAGTTGTACAAACAATAAATAATGAAAAAGAAGTGGTAGTAATATATATATATGTAGTTGCTAGAATAAAAGATTTGCTGAGATATTAGGATTAGTTCTATATGTATCTAATACTCTTACTTCTCCACGAGATGGACAGCAGCAGTACTGGTGTGAGTGAAGTAAGAGGACAAAGGGAGGATGTTCGGATTGCAAGGCCGGAGAGACAGCTGCAGGAAAAAGAGGAGTTGTTAGCACTTAGAGAGACGCAGTTGTTAAACAAGGAGCAGCAGGTTCAATTCAAGGATCAACAGCTGGCAAACGCACATGCCCCGATCGCTCGGCTTGGAGCAAGATCTCCTGCAGCACACAATGCGATGCTCGGATGCAGCAATAGGACAGCAACCTCCCGAGGATGCACCCGTAGTGCAAGAGAATCCCACAGAGGCTGAATCTGAAGAAGAAGAGGAGGATCCCGAAGAGATAATGGATGTGGATTCCGTCATAGACTTCACGGAGATTTCACAACCGGAGGATGCAGAATCCGAGACAGCAGCTTCGTGAGCCGTGAAGTGACCTCCAGTGCTTCGTGACGAGGAGTAGAGTGCTAGCTAGTGGCAAGTGAGAAAACTAGTATGTAAATTAGGCGCTAGCTAAATAACGAGCGTGTTGTAATCACGCATGAGTGTATCCTAGGACCCGTTGTAACGTGGACGTATGAGTATGTATTTATGGATTTGGTGGTTGTTCTAATAAAGACGGGTGTTGCATAAGTTTCATTGGAATTCTTCATTCATGTATTCTTGTTTCTTCCATTAGTATGTTAGAATGAAGATGTCTAACGTATAAATTTTCTTGGACAGAATGGTTGGAACAAGGAGACGTGATGAGCCGGAGAGTTCTCAACGCGGGGCGGAAACACCACCACCACCCCCAACATCGGCTCGAGCTATCGCAGCTGTATCTGGATTCTCGCGCGGAGCAGCGAGAATTATTGGAGCAATTGGTCCGCAACACTCGCTCCGCCGGAACGTCACCAAGGCCGTAATGCACCGGAAGAAAGGGTGACCTTCTCGGACTTCTTATCGGTTCGCCGTCCGACTTTTTCGGATGCAGGGGAACCATTGGAAGCTGACCATTGGCTTCGTACCATCGAGTCAAAACTTGAATTGTTCCCATGCACGGATCATCGAAGACCCTCTTCGCTTCTCAGCAATTGCAAGGATTTGCTAGAGCCTGGTGGGCCAATTAGAAAGCAATGTTTCCTCCAGGACATCAAGTTACATGGGTGGAGTTCACTAAAGCTTTCCGAGAGCACCATATCCCGGAAGGCTTAATGAATCGAAGAGGAAAGAGTTCCTATCGCCGAAGCAAGGCGACATGAATGTGCATACCTACTCTAAGGTATTTAACCGTCTTGCTCAAGTATGCTCCCGAACATGTGGACACAGATGCCAAGAAGAAGAATCTGTTCAAGGAGGGAATGAGTACCAAGCTGCAGTCTCGCTTGGTGTTAAACAAGACCGATAGCTTCACCGACTTTGTGAGTGACGCTATCGCCCGGAAGATTCTATCCGTCCGCATCGGACGGAGAAAAACAAGAAGAGGCCGGCTCCTGGACAAGGAAGCGGCGGACCATCAAAGTACAGGCTGGTCTACACCGCACCGTCAGGTCAGCGTTATCAGCATATGCCTTCTCGTCCAAACTATTACCGGCAGTCTCAACCACCCCAACGAGCCTCCGCAACAGCGGCCGAATCAATATCGTCCGCCCTACCAGCAGCATAATAATCAGAATCCCAGGCCGGTGAGTCAAGCACCGCAGCAGAATGGACCGCCATGTTTCAATTGTGGCCGTCCAGGACATTATTACCGCAGTTGTCCATACCCTCGAAGGCACCATACGCACCGAGACCCCAAGGACAGCCGCAGAACCAATCAAGGGCACCTGCCAAGAATACACAAGTGAAGACCGGCCGTGCCAACTTTACTACTGGCCGAGGAGCTACCCGAAGGAGGACAAATCCTAGCGGGTATATTTTCTATCGCTGATCATCCTGCTATGGTTTTATTTGATTCGGGAGCTACGCATAATTTCATTAGCAAGTCATATATTGCTAAGCATTGCATCACACCATCTAAGTTGACATGGACACATATTATCTCAACACCTGGGGGTAGAATTCTTACCAATGAAGCAGCTACTAATATGCCATTAAAGTTGGGTAGCAAGATTTATTCCACTTCATTAATCATACTTGGATGGGCAAGGGTTAGATGTAATTATTGGCATGCAATGGATGGATTTCCATAAGGCAAGTATTGGATATAGCCTCTCGAGCCGTATATTTGAACTCTCCTGTTCATGGTCGAGACTACTTACTCTTAACTTCTCCCCAAGCTATGCTGCCAATGGTTAATAAGGTGGTAGGTAAAAGTCCGAGAGATATACCCATAGTCTGTGAGTATCCGGATGTCTTTCCGGACGACTTACCGGACCGCCGCTGTACGTAGCGGTAGAGTTTAAGATAGAGTTACAGCACTGGAACAAGCACCAATATCAAGGAGACCATACCGAATGCCGCCAAATGAGCTGGCAGAGTTGAAGGTGCAACTACAGGAGTTATTGGACAAAGGATATATATGACCAAGTTCATCACCATAGCGATGCCCAACCTTGTTCGTGAAAAAGAAAGATGAAACATTAAGGCTATGTGTGGATTATAGGCCTTTGAATGCCGTCACCATCAAGAACAAGTACCCTCTCCCGAGGATTGATATCTTGTTTGATCAACTAATGGGAGCCAAAATCTTCTCCAAGATAGATCTCCGCTCAGGATATCACCGGATTAAGATAAGAGCCGAAGACATACCAAAGACCGCATTCTCCACTAGGTATGGGCTCTATGAGTATCCGGTCATGTCTTTTGGATTGACTAATGCACCAGCACACTTCAT
The DNA here is from genome assembly GCA_031894775.1 of Chloris gayana. NCBI lineage: Eukaryota > Viridiplantae > Streptophyta > Magnoliopsida > Poales > Poaceae > Chloris > Chloris gayana. Next base: position 4,443,741 of record JAUNZO010001928.1, read on the forward strand.
GTACCTCATGAATTCTGTATTCATGCTCGAGCTAGACAAGTTTGTCGTAGTGTTCATTGACGACATCCCGATCTACTCTAAGTCGAAGAGGAACATGCTAACCACTTACGAGTAGTGTTGCAGCGACTAAGGGATCATCGACTTTATGCTAAGTTCAGCAAGTGTGAGTTTTGGCTAAAGGAAGTGCCGTTCCTAGGTCATGTGATATCAGCCGAAGGAGTGGCAGTTGATCCCGGCAAAGTTAAAGAAGTAATGGATTGGAAGCCGCCGAAGTCGGTTTCGCAAATTCGAAGTTTCTTAGGATTGGCTGGTTACTACCGAAGATTTATTCCTAACTTCTCGAAGATCGCCAAGCCAATGACCAAACTATTGGAAAAGGATAAAAAGTATGTATGGAGCCAAGAGTGTGAAGAAGTTTTCCGAACCTTAAGGAAATTGCTAACAACAGCTCCAAGACTTGCTCGACCGGATCCGGCAAAACCTTTTGATGTATACTGCGATGCATCGGGAACATGACTTGGATGCGTTCTAATGCAGTAAGGGCGAGTGATTGCCTATGCATCTCGACAACTAAGGCGTCATGAAGAACACTATCCTACCCATGATCCGGAACTAGCAGCAGTGGTACTTGCATTGAAGAGTCGGAGACATTACCTCTTGGGCAATCTAGTACATCTATATACGGACCATAAGAGTCTCAAGTACATTTTCACCCAAGCAGATCTGAATATGCGCCAACGAAGATGGTTGGAATTAATCAAGGATTATGAGCTAGAGATTCACTATCACCCGGGCAAAGCAAACGTGGTAGCCGATGCTCTAAGTCGCAAGATTCATTGCAATAATCTTATGGCTCAATTCGTGACTCAAGCACCTTCACCCGAAGGTGATGAGCCAAATCTTCGGATTTTTCCGTATGGAGCATTGACAAATCTGGCTCTTATCCCTACCCTTCGTGAAGAAGTGATAGCAGCTCAACGAAAAGAGTGTTGGTATGGGACATATAAGAAGACGACTCAAGAAAGGCGAAGTCAAATGCTTCGGAGAAGATAACGAGGGAGTTATTTGGTTCAAGAATCGATTGGTTGTACCAAAGGACTTATCCCTTCGCAAGAGGATCATGGATGAAGCTCATATGTCCAAGTATTCTATTCACCCCGGAACTAATAAGATGTATCAAGATCCGAAGCAGAGATTTTGGTGGACACGCATGAAGCGAGAAATAGCCAAGTATGTCAATGAGTGTGATATCTATCGGCGAGTCAAAGCCGAGCACTTGAAGCAAGCAGGGCCCTTACAACCTTTGAGTACTCCCGAATGGAAGTGGGAAGACATCAGCATGGATTTCATCGTTGGGTTACCACTAAGCCCACGGAAACATGACTCTATCCGGGTTATTGTGGATAGGTTGACAAAATCTGCTCACTTCATACCCGTACATACTCGGTACATCGCCGAGAAATATGCGGAGCTATACATCGCTCGTGTTCTCTCGTTTACATGGAGTGCCGAAAACCATTATATCGGATAGAGGAACGCAGCTTTGTCTCCAGATTTTGGGAGCAACTACATGAATCATTGGGGACAAGATTAATACGAAGTTTCGCATATCATCCTCAAACGGATGGACGGACGGAAAGGATCAATCAATATCTCGAGGATATGCTCCGAGCATGTTTCTTGACCTATGGTAAGGATTGGGAGAAGTGTTTACCGTTAGTAGAGTTCTCCTACAATAACGGCTATCAAGAGAGTGCCGGCATGTCACCGTTTCAAGCTCGTATGGGCGTAGCTGTCGCACTCCTCCGAATTGGTCCGAGAGCGGAGAAAGAGTAATCTTCGGACCAGACACTGGTAAAAGATGCGAGAGGAACAAGTACGTCTAATTCAACAGAATCTCAAGAGAGCTAAATCTCGACGGATCAGCTATGCCGATAAAAGACGTCGCGAGTTGATATTCAAGGTTGGAGACCAAGTCTATCTTCGAGTATCACCTACCAAGGGTGTTCAAAGGTTTGGAATCAAGGGCAAGTTAGCACCATGATACATCGGACCTTTTCCAATCCTAGAAAGATTTGGAGTCGTGGCATATCGTTTGGAATTACCCTCACACTTGGCAGGTATCCATAACATATTCCATGTATCTCAACCGAAGAAGTGTTTAAAACCATCAATAGATATACCGACAACCGAGGTGGAACAGTTATAGCCAGACTTGACATATGACGAACGACCGGTTAAAGTTCTCGACACCAAGGACAGAGTGACTCGTCATCGGACCATCAAGTTCTACAAGATCCAATGGAGTAATCACTCGGAAGTCGAAGCTACTTGGGAACAAGAAGGATTTCTTCGATCAAACTACCCCGAGTTCTTTAGCACTATCGCCTAGCCGTTTCGATCGTGAATCTCGGGACGAGATTCCTGTAAGGGGAGGGCTGTAACAACTCTCGAGAAAATAATGCATTTCATGTCATCATGAGCATATCATCAAATTGTTGCATGTTCGAAAATATCAAATTTTGTGTTAATAACTTACACATGAAATATCAAAATAGATAAAGAAGAAAGGAAGTGTTAAAAAGAAATACAATAAGCGAAACTTTATGTTTAATATTTTCTATGGCTCAAATGTCATAAATAAAGATTTACAAAAATCTCCTGAAAAGTATTTTGCCTTGAGAAATTATTTACAAGAAATAAACAAAGCTTCTTTTATTAATTTAGCTATGAATTTTTAATCTGAAAATAATTTGGAATTCCTACCTGGACTTAACAGGAAAAGTGTCTAAAATACTTTCACTAACAACCCTGAATTTCTTGTAAAATTTTTGGAGCTCGGGAAGCGCACTTTTCAATTTCGCGAAAAGAGGAGGGCCCTTTTGCAAAACCGCCAGCCTGTGCCCAGCCGTCACTCTCTTCCTCCTCTCTCTCCCTCTCACCGCGTCTCGGCGCCGCTCCGCCGCACCGCCTCTCCGGCCGCGCAGCCACGCGCCCGCCACGCAGTGCTCGACCACCCACGCAGCTGCTCGCTTCCTTCACCGACTCCGGCCGGGGATAAGACCCCCGGCTTGTTCTTATCTTACCCTCTCTCTCATTTTCTCTCAACCGCCGGTGCCGCACCCCCGCTCCACCGTCGCCGAGCCACTCCGGCCATCTTTCGTCCCAAACCACCGCACCACCAGCCTTCGCGAGCCCACAAGCAACTCCCGCGGAGCCGCTCATCCTCCCATCCCTTGAAGACCGAGCATTTCATCGTTTTTCGTAAGAAGCTCACCGTCGGGGTGTCACCGCCGCAGCTCCAAATTGCCGAGTTCCGGTGAGCCGCCTTCGCTCATTCTTCTCTCGGGTGGTGCGCAGCTAGCTACCCTTCCTTGTGAGCAACTTCTCATCAAACTTCATCCCCGTGTCGTCGCGCAAAACGCCGTCTTCTCCACGACCGGTCGCCGCCATCCGCCGCTCCACGGTGAGCACCCCCTTCCGCGCTTGCTCATGTACCTAGGACTCCATGACGAGCTTGGTCATGTTGCATAGAAGCTCCCGAAGCTTTTTCCCTAATTTTCGAGCTTCGGGCGAGCTCCACCATGTGCCGAAGCACCGCCGTGCCCGAGTCTCGCCGTCGGCGTGCCTAGGGTTGAGCTCATGCGGGCGCACCACCTTAGTTGTGTTCGCCATGTAGAGTGGAGCCTCGTTAGTGTCGTCGCGGCGAGCTTTCGGCCAGGTTCGACCGTCTCCGGCGACCGCGCCGCCGGCCAGCCGCCGCCGCGGTGGTGCCACACCGCGGGCCACACGTGCGGGATCGCGTGTGGCCACGCAGGATTTGGTGTGGCCACCCCGTGGCTCATCGTGTGGCACGGAGCACTTTTATAATTTCAAAAATTCGTAGAAAATTCATTAAAAATCGGAAAAATGTCAAACCAACTTTGTTAGACTCGGAAAAATAAGATCTATTTGTTTATGAAATAAAATATCTATTTTGAGTAATTTTATTTCAAAAATATCAACTAATCTCTTTCTTTGGTTAATGGAAAGCTATTACTTTATGCTAATAAAATGTTTAATTATGAAAAATAATTTTATTTCATGAAGGAGATACTTGCAGACGAAATTAATTATGAAATTTATTTTTCCAAAATTAAACTTAAACTCTATTAATTTATGTGATTCCAATCTATTAGCCTTTTATCACATGTCCTTTAAGGAGTAATTTATGTATTGCTTAATAAATCAAAATAATTTATTAAATGTTAAACCTAAGTAATTAAGAACAGAACTAATTAATACTTAATGACCATGATTAAACATTTGTTAATCAACATAATCAAGGGTTAATTATTGCTTAATGAACGTGCTTATCCCTAATTTATTAATTAACTAAGATGATTAAGCTTTAAACTTTACTTAATAATTACTGAAGTTAATTAATGAAACTTTGCATAATTTTATCATAAGCATTCATGCATACATGATTGTGATTCGCAACGCATTGCTTGGTCGGCTTAGGTTCGAAGTGATCGAGGTTCCACCCGAGGTCGAGTCGGAGCCGGAATCTCGAAGTCGACCCAGCCGCCGAGGAAGCTAACTCCGAGCGAGTATCAAGGCAAGCTCCGGTGCATCCTACCTATGTTTTTAAATATTTTATCACATAGTGTAGTTATGTTTGTGCATTAGGTGTTAGGGAATGATTGACACCCTAATTGCATTATGGTAGGATTCCTTTTGTTTATTCTATACTGGTTCGGTAGCTCAATAGAGGCTAAGCTTAATTCATAGTCGCAACGGTAGATGTTTAGGGCATCTTAAAGCATGGAGGCTTTAAGGGTTTTTGTGTTGACACTAAGACGATGAGCGTATTAATGAAGTTGAGACAGGACGGGCCTCGTAGGAGAAAGGCCAAGACGGAGATGAGGTCTTGCAAGGTGGTAGCCCCGTCCGAGTCGGTCAAGGACCGTACCGTTGTCGGCTTAGTTGAACAAGTTTGAACGTACCGCACTACATGCTCGGTATCATGGGCCCAGCAAGCTGATGTACCCTATCGCCCCGGAGATGTAGCGTAGCCGGCTCTCTTTATCGGCTGTCGGTGAGAGGATAGTCTCACGGGAGGGGGATGGGTCGACCACGAGGAAAGTCGTGGCGTCGCCATACTTCCGGGGAGTTGGAAATGGCTACTCTGTCGTCAGTGCTAGCGGGAAAGGTTGTCGTATACGATCAATGTGATGCGTATATGTCGTGTAGTCGGGTTTTGCCAGCTGGTATAAAATCGATTCGAATCGCTGTCCCTCGCAGTAATGAGTACCGCTTGTTTAGCTCGTCACATCATAGTAAATTATAGAAGATGAAGATGAGAGATGAAAGGATAAATGATCTATATTATCTTGTCTTGCAAACTTGATTGTCATAGTGATAGGCTGCAAATGTCAAGGCTAATGAACTTAATACCGAGCTAAAATATTGAAAGTAAGGACCCACCCTTTTAATGCTGTTTTCGCAAAGGAGTAAACCCCACGACCGGAAGGCCTTTGCATACTAGGCGTCGGCCTTAGCGTGCCATGTTGATCGGGTCGATCTTGCTGAGTATTAGAATACTCGGGGTTTGTTCGTTACCTTTCAGGGAACGAGTCGTACTACCACGACTTGTATGGCAGCTTCCCGAAGAGGAGCAATGTCCGGAGGGAGGTTCCCTTCGGTGGGAACGAATCCCCACGCCATGAAGAGAGAGGACCGTGATGTACGAAGGGCTCGGTGCATCGCGTTGATCGTTTAAGTCTTTGAGTTGTATGATAGAACAAGTTTCCGTTGAGTACTCGTAGAATGTTAAACTTCAATAATGTTTATTTCCGCTGCACGATCGTTTGTATTTTGAAAACCTGGTTCTATTATACCATGATGTATATATTCGGCTTGTATGAGATGATGTTTCTGTTGTAACTCGCTTCGTCGAGTGTCCCTCTGTTCCGATTCCCGGGTGTCCCGAAGGGGATGTCACGATGGCGAATTGTTCAAACGCGATCGTGGCGGGGCAAGATCCCGTGGACGATCGTCAACATGACCGATCCGTCGCCTCTCGTCTTCTTCATCATTGCAAGCTTGTTTTCAAAACTTAACATGTTAGTACATTAGAATCTGCGAGAGTGCGGACCCCCATAAGGATGTAGAATAGTTAAGACTTTTACTAACCGTTCGAAGTTCGGGTTTGGGAAGTGCTAACTATCCGTCATAGTTTTATATACTATAGTACGTATAGTTAGTTACGAGCATGCATCATGTCATATTTGGGTGCTAAATAAATGATGGGGATGCCGGTGACTCGCGGTAGGAAGCGCGCTCAGGAGGAGGAGGACGCACGGACTGCACGTGTCGCAGAGGCTGGAGCAGCGGGTCCACGACCTAGGGTTGCGGACGCGAGTCGGGACCGACGGTTGGGTGCTTGGAAGAACTGCTGTCCGGTGGACTGCCAGGAGATTCGGAGGTCCCACGCCAGGATCGTTGAGTTGGAGGAGCAGCTCGTGGAGGTGACACAGGACCGTGACGGGTTTCACGGAGCGGCCATAGCCTTGGACACACAGCTGACTACGGTTACCGAGGAGCGAGACGCCGCTCGCGAGGCGGACGAGGTGCACGCGATTGAGTTGGCAGCGATGACAGCTCAGCGTAACCACGTGGTGGCGAACCCGATGGAGAGGGAGCTCGAGTTGGGCTAGCTTGAGGGACTCGTACGACGGGCTGGCCAACGCACACCACGCACCGATCCACGACCACGACGATCTACTCGAGCAGTTCCAGCGAGTTGCAGCAGCAGCAGCAGCAGCAGGGTCCACCGCACGACGCCGAGGAGGTCTCCGGGATGGACTACGAGCCACCACCCGCTTCACCCGCGGAGAACGTCGAGTCGAACGCCGGCAGCCACGCACCGTCGGCTTAGTTGGGTTGTGACGACACCGATGTAGGAGGATAGTCATATTTTGCCGACGTAGGTCCGATGTAGATAGGGTACTAGCAGATGTTGGGCAGTTGGGAGTGTATGAAAAGTGGGTTTGAGTTGTACAAACAATAAATAATGAAAAAGAAGTGGTAGTAATATATATATATGTAGTTGCTAGAATAAAAGATTTGCTGAGATATTAGGATTAGTTCTATATGTATCCGATACTCTTACTTCTCCACGAGAGATGGACAGCGCGAGTACTTGGTGTGAGTGAAGTAAGAGGACAAAGGGAGGATGTTCGGATTGCAAGGCCGGAGAGACAGCTGCAGGAAAAGGAGGAGTTGTTAGCACTTAGAGAGGCGCAGTTGTTAAACAAGGAGCAGCAGGTTCAATTCAAGGATCAACAGCTGGCAAACGCACATGCCCCGATCGCTCGGCTTGGAGCAAGATCTACCGCAGGCACACAATGCGATGCTGGATGCAGCAATAGGACAGCAACCTCCCGAGGATGCACCCGTAGTGCAAGAGAATCCCACAGAGGCTGAATCTGAAGAAGAAGAGGAGGATCCCGAAGAGATAATGGATGTGGATTCCGTCATAGACTTCACGGAGATTCCACGACCGGAGGATGCGAGAATCCGAGACGAGCGGTTCCGTGAGCCGGAAGTGACCTCCGGGCTTCGTGACGAGGAGTAGAGTGCTAGCTAGTGGCAAGTGAGAAAACTAGTATGTAAATTAGGCGCTAGCTAAATAACGAGCGTGTTGTAATCACGCATGAGTGTATCCTAGGACCCGTTGTAACGTGGACGTATGAGTATGTATTTATGGATTTGGTGGTTGTTCTAATAAAGACGGGTGTTGCATAAGTTTCATTGGAATTCTTCATTCATGTATTCTTGTTTCTTCCATTAGTATGTTAGAATGAAGATGTCTAACGTATAAATTTTCTTGGACAGAATGGTTGGAACAAGGAGACGTGATGAGCCGGAGAGTTCTCAACGCGGGCGTAAACACCACCACCACCCCCAACATCGGCTCGAGCTATCGCAGCTGTATCTGGATTCTCGCGCGGAGCAGCGAGAATTATTGGAGCAATTGGTCCGCAACACTCGCTCCGCCGGAACGTCACCAAGGCCGTAATGCACCGGAAGAAAGGGTGACCTTCTCGGACTTCTTATCGGTTCGCCGTCCGACTTTTTCGGATGCAGGGGAACCATTGGAAGCCGACCATTGGCTTCGTACCATCGAGTCAAAACTTGAATTGTTCCCATGCACGGATCATCGGAAGACCCTCTTCGCTTCTCAAGCAATTGCAAGGATTTGCTGGAGCCCGGTGGGCCAATTAGAAAGCAATGTTTTCTCCAGGACATCAAGTTACATGGGTGGAGTTCACTAAAGCTTTCCGAGAGCACCATATCCTAGAAGGCTTAATGAATCAGAAGAGGAAAGAGTTCCTATCGCCGAAGCAAGGCGACATGAATGTGCATACCTACTCTAAGGTATTTAACCGTCTTGCTCGGTATGCTCCCGAACATGTGGACACAGATGCCAAGAAGAAGAATCTGTTCAAGGAGGGAATGAGTACCAAGCTGCAGTCTCGCTTGGTGTTAAACAAGACCGATAGCTTCACCGACTTTGTGAGTGACGCTATCGCCCTGGAAGATTCTATCCGTCCGCATCGGACGGAGAAAAACAAGAAGAGGCCGGCTCCTGGACAAGGAAGCGGCGGACCATCAAAGTACAGGCTGGTGTACCCTATCGCCCCGGAGATGTAGCGTAGCCGGCTCTCTTTATCGGGTCGTCGGTGAGAGGATAGTCTCACGGGAGGGGGATGGGTCGACCACGAGGAAAGTCGTGGCGTCGCCATACTTCCGGGGAGTTGGAAATGGCTAGTCCGCTGTCAGGTGCTAGCGGGAAAGGTTGTCGTATACGATCAATGTGATGCGTATATGTCGTGTAGTCGGGTTTTGCCAGCTGGTATAAAATCGATTCGAATCGCTGTCCCTCGCAGTAATGAGTACCGCTTGTTTAGCTCGTCACATCGTAGTAAATTATAGAAGATGAAGATGAGAGATGAAAGGATAAATGATCTATATTATCTTGTCTTGCAAACTTGATTGTCATAGTGATAGGCTGCAAATGTCAAGGCTAATGAACTTAATACCGAGCTAAAATATTGAAAGTAAGGACCCACCCTTTTAATGCTGTTTTCGCAAAGGAGTAAACCCCACGACCGAAGGCCTTTGCATACTAGGCGTCGGCCTTAGCATGCCATGTTGACGGGTCAGTCTTGCTGAGTATTAGAATACTCGGGGTTTGTTCGTTACCTTTCAGGGAACGAGTCGTACTACCACGACTTGTATGGCAGCTTCCCCGAAGAGGAGCAATGTCCGGAGGGAGGTTCCCTTCGGTGGGAACGAATCCCCACGCCATGAAGAGAGAGGACCGTGATGTACGAAGGGCTCGGTGCATCGCGTTGATCGTTTAAGTCTTTGAGTTGTATGATAGAACAAGTTTCCGTTGAGTACTCGTAGAATGTTAAACTTCAATAATGTTTATTTCCGCTGCACGATTGTTTGTATTTTGAAAACCTGGTTGTATTATACCATGATGTATATATTCCGGCTTGTATGAGATGATGTTTCTGTTGTAACTCGCTTCGTCGAGTGTCCCTCCGTTCCGATTCCTGGGTGTCCCGAAGGGGATGTCACGATGGCGAATTGCTCAAACGCGATCGTGGCGGGGCAAGATTCCGTGGATGATCGTCAACATGACCAGTCCGTCGCCTCTCGTCTTCTTCATGTCTTCTGCGCTCCTCGCCCTCTCTCGCATGGCGATCGATCAATACGTTTGGAACATCACGATTGCCATTGAGCGGTACACACAAATCTTGATCCGGAGCTCGTTCATGTGCATCTGCGATTGGGGTGTGCCGGGGTCCAAGCCTTCCACCGGAGGAAGCTCCTTCGGACCGAGCCCTTGCCGGCCGCTCCGAATGGGAACGCGAGTGACCGGAGGATTCCGCTCGATCATGGACGCGCTGATTTGTTTGTAGAGCTGCCGCGTCTACCAAATTTAGCGCGCGCCGCAATCTCGGCGTAGCATTGAAAACTTCTTCCGGTATTGTCTTAAGAATTTTCTCGTACTCCTACGATATTGTGAATCGGCGATGTGAAGACTCGGGCGCCATTCATCTCCACTTCCATGGAGTTTAAATCCAATGCTCTGCTAGAAGATCGATGGCGCCTTCCACTGCGACATCCCCGTCGATTGTTATATCCTGGAGAATTTTCCTCCGGATCTCCGGACCGGTCCGGCAGCGGGCCCGTGGTCGGGGAGCGGTTGCGGGAGCGCTTCCTCCGGCCGAGCCAGCAGCACTTGTGCGCGGATCCGCGGCTAAAGGTTGTGGAGGTTGTTCATCTCCGTTTGCTTCTTCCGTTTCACGACGACGACGCTCGGCTTCGTCTCTCGCCATCCTTGCTTCTTCTTCGACAGCCTTCCTCGGGATTGAGTTGGCGAATAACCGGTCTCGTCATGAACACTTCGAAGAAGACCGGGTGTTCTTCCTCGAAGTCATTAACAAACTCGCAAGAGTGGCTTGTCTCATCGGACCGGACACCAACTCGAGACGCGGGCGATCCGATTGTCCGCGCTAAAGCTGCGTCGATTCGCCGACTTCTAAATCTATGGTGCCAACCGTGGCAGGTGATCGCGCTTCGAAGCTGCGGCCCGACAACGAGTCGGATTCATCAAAAGCAGTTTCCGGTCGAATCGCCTTCAAAGTCGAGGGACCCGAGCGGATCTTGAAGCCGGGCTCGAAGTCGACGACGAACGAAGCGGCCATCGAACTCGCTGGGAACTCGCCGGGACCCCTTCCTAGCGCGCCAATTGTCGAGTCTTAAACTCGGCACTAGTACTACCCGGTCCCTCACGAGCGTGGAATTCGATGGTGCAATACATAGAACACGAGGGCACGCGATTTTAGACAGGTTCGGGCCCTCGGATTGAGAGTAATACCCTACGTCCCGTATGTTATGTATTGCCTTTAGCGAATTGCTAATTGCAAGATGTCGGAGAGTTTTTCGGGGGTCCCCGCTCCGCCTTATATATCCCGGGGAGCTAGGGTTACATGCGAGTCCTAGTCGATTACATGAATCACATATATGGGAGCTCTATCTCTAGCTTTCTTTATTAATTCGTAGTCCTAACGGACTACAAATTACTCCTTAACTTGCTCCTCAAGTCATCATACGCCGGTATTGATATCCGCTCGATCTCCATACCGGTATATAGTATCCTCCGTTATTCCGGACCGATCAGGAACCAGTCTACCAGCTATCTCCATCATCTTTATCTTCATTGATTTGTTACCGTGTCTTTGCGCATCCATTCCTTTATCCTCCGTATACCCATAAGGCAAGTATACGACACAGAGGAGACGTGGTGCTGCGATTGCGGGGTTCGAACGTGTTGTTCGGAAGCCGGATCGATTTGTGTCAAGCCTCCGCCAAATCGTTGTTTATCGGAACCTTTCGGAAGATCGGGACACCCCGTACACATCACCACTTGAATGGAAAACTTCCTTTTTGCCTTGAGAGTGTTGTACCTGCAGGAATTTAGTAGACACGCAACACATAAGTAGATCGGTGATAACACACCCGAGAGGAGAACAAACAAGCACACAACAAAAACGAACAAGAGAGGCACAGGGATTTTTCACCGAAGTTCGAACCCCTCACAAAGAGGTTCCTACGTCTCCGTTGAGGAGCTCACAAAGAGCCGAGTTTCTTTCAACCCTAATCCTCCCAAGTGACCACAAAGGTCAAACTCGGTTTTCTTCTTCTTCCTTGGATTCTTTTTCTTGCGGAGGCGAATCACAACCTTCGTAAACTTCCCAAGCCTCACCACAAGCGTGGGAGCTCTAGGGTGACACCTAGCCAATCTAGGAGAACGAATCTCCAAGAGTAACAAGTGAAGAACGAGATTAGTTGCTAAGGGAAGATGTGCTCTAGGTTGGGTTGATGCTATCAAGCTTGGAATCAAGATGGGAGCTCTCTCCAATGGCCTTGGATCTCAAGAGGAATGGAAATGGAGTGAGAGGGAGAGCTTGAGCAAGATTTGTGTAACAACTCTCGAAATAAAATGCATTTCATGTCATTCATGAGCATGTCATCATGTTGCATTTATGAAATTATGTAATACTCGTGTTAAGAAAGGCACACAAAATATCAAATTAACTAAAGATTAAATTAAATACTTAAAAGAATTTAAATAAGAGTAAATAAGGAGTTTAACATTTTCTACTGATTAAACATCACAATTAAGGAATTATGAAAGTCCCCTGAAATTATTTTGCTTGGTAGAAATAATTACAAGAAATAAACAAAGCCTCTTTTGTTAATTTAAACATGAATTTTTAATCCGAAAATCATTTGGAAGTTAAACTGGGACTTAATAGGAAAAAGGTTTGAAATAATTTTATTTACACCCCTGAATTTTCGTAGATTTTTCTGAGCTCCGGAAGGTTACTTTTTAATTACGCGAAAGCGTAGGGGCCTTTTTGCAAAAATGCTAGACCGGCCCCGGCGCCGACCTCTCTTCTTCCTCGTCTCTCTCTCTCTCTCCGCGCTCAGCGCCGCCCACGGCAGAACCGCCCCGGCCGGGGCTGCCACGACTCCCGCCACGCAGCTGCTTGGGCAGCTGCCCGGCTGCTTGCCTCACCACCTCCCGGGCGAGATAAACCCTCCCATCCCTATCCTTTCCTCTCCCCCTCTCTCACTTCTCCTCCCCGGCCACCGCCGTTTCCCCCTCCCCGGAGCTACGCGGCCGGGCCGCTCCGGCGACCCCCCCGCTCAAACCAAACTCGCCAAAGGTTTCGCCACCTCCCCGCGAAGCTTCTCCGCCAACTCAATCGTGCTCGCGACGCCTCGAGCTTCGTGATCGACGCAGCTTCTTCCCGAGCAAGCTCACCGTCGTTCTTCCGCCACACCTCCAAATTGGCAAGCTATGGTGAGTCATTTGTGTTCCTTTTTCTTGCCAATGATGCGCAAGAGGGTGCTCATCTTGGTTAGCAACTTGACCGCAAGCTTGCTCCGCAGTCACCGCGGAAATCGTCATCTTCCTCACGTCCGGTCGCACCGTCCCTCCACTCACGGTGAGCAACCTCTCTCGGCCGTGCTCAAGCTTCTAGAGCATCATAACGAGCTTGCTCATGCTCCGTAGCAGCTCCACGCATGTTTTTCCCCAAATTTTGGGTGCTCGAGCGAGCTCCGCACCGTGCTCGGAGCGCCGCCGTGGTCGCGTCCGGCCGCCGGCGTGGCTAAAGCCAAGCTCATGGGAGCGCGTCCATACCACGGTGCTCGTCAAGTCGTGTAGATCATTTAGGAGGCTCCGCGGTGAGCTTTGGAGCACCGCCGGTCATCTCCGGTGGCCGCGCCGCCGTGTCCTCGCCGCTGCGGTGGCGCCACACCGCGGGTCACACGCGCGGGATCGCGTGTGGCTACGCGGGATCCCGTGTGGCCCACTCCGTGGCCCAACGTGTGGCACGAAAACCAAATTAGATTTTTGAAATTTTTTAGAAAATTCAATAAAAATCGAAAAAATGTAAAACCAATTTTGTTAGACTCGGAAAAATAAGATATACCTGTTTATGAAAGAAAATGTCTATTTTGAGTATTTTTATTTCATAGATATTAATTAATTACATCCTTTGATTAATAGGAGCTATTATTTTATGTTGATTAAATAATTAATTTGAGAAAAGAATTTAATTAGACGAAGAAGGTATCTGCAGACGAAAGTATCTATGAAAATTATTTTTCAAAATTAAACTTAAACACTATCATTTTATTTGATCCCCAAATTATTATCTTATATGTTATCACCTGTCATTAAATAATTATTAATTATTGAACATGATTAATTATTAATTATTGACCATGATTAAGCATTAATTAATGAGCATGATCAAATGTTAGTTATTGAATAATGAACGTCCTGAATTATAAATTGTTAAATAATAAACATGATGAATTATTAAGTGTTAATTGTTAATTGTTATTTATTGAACATAATTAATCAATAATTATTAGTTGATGAACATAACTAATAAAACCTTTGCATGATCATATCATATTCATTCATGCATGCATGGGTGTGATTCGCGACCTAGGTCCCGAGGTGATCGAGGTTCCACCGGAGGTCGAGACAGGAGACGGGAATCTCGAAGTCGACCCACACGCCGAGGAAGTCGACCCCGACTCGCATCAAGGCAAGCCCCGGTACATCCTACCTATGTTTTTAAATATTTTGTTTTATCACATAGTTTAAGTTATGTTTGTGCATTAGGTGTTAGGGAATGCTTGACACCCTAGATGCATGAGATAGGTTGCGTTTTGTTTATACTACGGCCCCGTTTGGGACAGACTCATCTCCAACACGCTTCGTCCACCACCTGTTTTCGGAGAAGTCGCTCTCGATAGAATCATGCCAACAAGAAGCAATGCGTTTGGCTCCCATACTAGAATCGCGATCGTGGAAGCTCACGACAAGGGCGAGGCGCGGAGCTTGAGGCCGGAGCTCGAAGCCGGGCGGAGTCCGGCGTTGCTGCCGTCCTGCGGGCGGAGCCGCGCACCCGCAACCTAGGCTCCTCGCGCACGGCTCTACCGCCATTGCTGCTTTATCGCGGCGACTCGCACGCTGCCCTTGCTACTCTTCCTCGAGGCTCCGGCAGCTCGGGGCTGGAGCGGAGCTCAAGGACGGGGTGGAGCTCGACGTCCGATGACGGTGGAGGCGGGGACCGCAGCAGAGCTCGGGACCGGAGGCGGGTCCGACCGCGTGAGAGGTGAGGCCGGCGACAGATTTTGGGCCGGAGGCGGGGGAGGCGACAGCCGCAGCTCGGGACCGGAGGTAGCTCGAGGGGTCCGAACGAGGCTTAGGCGGAGAGAGGCGGGGAGGCGGAGCTCCGGCTGGGAATCGACGGCGTCGTGGAGTATCCGAGGCGGACCCGATTCCGCGTTGTAGGTAAAAAAGGCTTCGAGAGAAAATCGCTTCAGGAGAAAGCGCGTTGGAATCCGGCCGTTTGGCTCCCGAAGCGGATTACATCCAATGGAAGCGGCCCATAATCTGTCCCAAACCGGTACAGGTAGCTCAATAGAAGCTAGGCTTAATTCATAGTCGCAACGGTAGATGTTTTAGGGAATCTTAAAGCATGGAGGCTTTAAGGGTTGATGTGTTGACACTAAGATGAAGAGAGTGTTAATGAAGTTGAGACCGGACGGGCCACGTAGGAGAAAGGGCAAGACGGAGATGAGGTCTTGCAAGGTGGTAGCCCCGTCTATGTCGGTCAAGGACCGTACCGTTGTCGGCTTAGTTGAACAAGTTTGAACGTACCGTACTACATGCTGGTATCATGGGCCCGAGCAAGCGGATGTACCCTACCGCCCTAGAGATGTAGCGTAGCCAACTCTCTTTTGCCGGCTGTTAGTGAGAGGTTAGTCTCACGGGAGGGAGATGGGTCCGCCACGAAGGAAGTCGTGGAGTCGCCATACTCCCGGGGAGTTTGGAAATGGCTAGTCTTCCGTCAGGTGCTAGCGGGAAAGGTTGTCGTATACGACCGGTGTGGTGCGTATACGTCGTGTAGTCGGGTTTTGCCAGCTGGTATAAATCGATTCGAATCGCTGTCCCTCGCAGTAATGAGTACCGCTTGTTTAGCTCGCCACATCGTAGTTAATCAACATGGAAGATGAGGATGAGAGATGCAAGAAACATGGTTTTATTCTCGATCTTGTCTTGCAAACTTGATTGCAATAGTTATAGATTGCAAACATCAAGGTTAACGACCTTAATGTTGAGCTAAAACATTGAAAGTAAGGTTCCATCTTTTAGTGCTGTTTTCGCAAAGGAGTAAACCCCATAGCCGAGAAAGCCTCATACTAGGCGTCGGCCTTAGCGTGCCATTTTGACGGGTCGGTCTTGCTGAGTATTAGAATACTCGGGGTTTGTTCGTTATCTTTCGGGGAACGAGTCGTACTTTCACGACTTGTATGGTAGCTTCCCGGAAGAAGAACAATATCCGGAGGGTGGTTCCCTCCAATGGGAACGTATCCCCACGCCGTGAAGAGGAAGGACCGTGGTGTACGACGGGCTCGAGTACATTATGTTAAACGTTTGATAGTCTTTTGTTGTATAAAGTACAAGTTTCCGCTGCAATACTCGTAGGATGTTAAACTTCAATACTGTTTATGTTTCCACTGTGCGAATGCTTGTATTTCGAAAACTTGGTTGTATTATACCATGATGTATATATTCGGCTTGTATGAGATGATACACTCGTTGTAACTCGCTTCGTCGAGTGTCCCTCCGTTCCGATTCCTGGGTGTCCCGGAGGGGATGTCACAGCTGGTATCGGAGCGGTTCGAAGGCAACGAGTACATCATTGCAAGCTTGTTTTCAAAACTTAACACGTTTAGTACGTTTAGAACACGAGAGAGTACGGAGCCCTATAAGGATGTAGAATAGTTAGACTTTTTACTAACTGTTCGATGTTCGGGTTTTGGGAAGTGCTAACTATTTCGTTGTAGTCTTATATGCTATAGTACGTATAGTTAGTCCGCCGAACATGCATCATGTCATATTGAGTGCTAAAATAAATTGCTGGGGTATACTTAGCTAGTTTCGTAGTAATGTATAGGTTGTACTTTCGTTTTCCTTTCTGTGGAAAGAAGTGTTTAACCAGTTTAAACATGTTCCCTGTAGATGCCGATGACTCGTATTAGGAAGCGTGTTCGGGAGGAGGAGGACGCATGGGCTGCACGTGTCACCGAGCTGGAGGAGCAGCTGGTGGAGGTCACCCAGGACCGCGACGGTTTTCACGGGATGTCCATAGCTTTGGACGAGCAGCTGGTCACGGTCACCGCCGAGCGCGACGCCGCTCGCGATGCGGACGAGCCCACGTGGCGAGCTGGTAGGAGTGACGGCACAGCGTAACCACACTCGTGGAGACTTTGATTGAGATTGAGAACCGGATGGGCCAGCTTGAAGCGCTGTACGACGGACCGGCCGAGGCACACCACGCTTTGCTCCACGACCACGAGGAGATGTTTGGGCAGTTCCAGTGAGTTACAGCAGCAGTAGCAGGGGTCCACCGGACGACGCCGAGGAGATCTCCGGGATGGACTACGAGGCACCACCCACCCCACCGAGAGGAGGACGCCGCGTCGACGCCGACGAGCCACGCGCCGTCGGCTTAGTTTGTGTTGTAGTAGGGCTAATGTAGGATGGTAGTCACATTTTGCTGACATAGGTCGGATGTAGAATAGGGTAGTAGCAGGTGTTGGATTTGTGGGAGTGTACGAAAGGTTGGGTCAGATGTGTACAAACAATAAATAATGAAAAGATGTGTTAGTGTAAAATATATCTATGCAGTTGTTAGTATAAAAGAGTTTGCTGAAATATTGGATTAGTTTCTGCCTATATCCGATATGCTTCATTCTCCACGAGAGATGGACAGACACGAGTAACATCGTTAGTGACGTAAGAGGATGAAGGGAGGATGTGCGTATAGCAAGGTTGGAGAGGCAAGCTGAAAGAAAAGGAGGAGTTGTTAGCAATTAGAGAGGTGCAGTTGCTAAACAAGGAGGCCAGATTCAATTCAAGGATCAACAAGCGGCAACCGCAAATGCCCTGGTCAATCGGTTAGAGCAAGATCTACTTCAAGCACACAATGCACTACTGAATGAAGCAATTGGACAGCAACCTCCCGAGGATGAACCAGCAGTGCAGGACAACCCCGTGGCGGATGAATCGAAGAAGAAGAGGAGGATCCGGAAGAGATAATGGACGTGGATTCAGTCATAGATTTCATGGAGATTCCACGACCGGAGGATGCGGAATCCGATACCGGAAGTTCCAAGAGCCAGGAAGTGACGTCCGGGATGCGCGAAGAAGAATACGATAGCAACTAGTCCCGAGTGAGGAAAACTAGTATGTAAAATAGGTGATAGTTAAATAACGAGCGTGATGTAACCATGCACGAGTGTCGCAATGAGGATCGTTGTAACTTGGATGTATGAATAGGTGCTTATGGATTTGGTGGTTGCTTTAATAAAGATTGTTGTTGCATAAGAGTTATTTTGGAAATATCTCGTCTATGTATTCCCGTTCCTCCCATAAATATATTGGAATTGAGATGTCTAACGTGAAGTTTTCTTGGACAGAATGGTTGGAACAACGAGACGCGATGAGCCGGAAAGTTCTCAACGAGGGCGGGAACACCACCACCACCCCCGACATTGGCGCGAGCAATCGCGGGCTGTGCTGGATTCTCGCGCGGAGCAGCGAGAATTGTTGGAGCAGCTGGTCCGCAATACTGCTCCACAGGAACGTCACCAATGCCGGAATGCACCGGAAGAGAGGGTGACTTTCTCGGACTTCCTATCGGTTTGTCCCCGGTTTTCTCGGATGCGGGTGAACCGTTGGAAGCTGACCATTGGCTCCGCACCATCGAGTCGAAACTGGAGCTGTTTCCATGCACCGATCATCAGAAGACACTCTTCGCTTCCCAGTAACTACAAGGGTTTGCTTGGGCATTGTGGGCAAACTACAAGACAATGTTCCCTCCAGGACATCAAGTTTCTTGGGCCGAGTTTACCAAAGCCTTCAGGGAGCACCACATTCCGGAAGGTTTAATGAACGAGAAGAGGAAGGAGTTTCTATCCCTGAAGCAAGGCGACATGACCGTGCATACCTACTCCAAGGTATTCAACCGTCTTGCTCAATATGCCCCCGAGCATGTGGACACCGATGCCAAGAAGAAGAATATGTTCAAGGAAGGGCTGAGTACCAAGCTGCGGTTGCGGCTTGTGTTGAACAAGACCGATAGCTTCAATGACTTCGTCGGTGATGCTATCTCATTGGAAGATTCAATCCGCCTTCATCAAGCGGAGAAGAACAGGAAGAGGCCGGCCGCGGGACAAGGAAGTGGCGGACCGTCAAAGTACAGAGCTAGTCTACATCTGCGCCATCAGGTCGGCGCTACCAGCACACGCCTTCTCGTCCAAATTACTATCAGCAACCTCCACCACCACAACAATCTCAACAGCAGCGGTCGAATCAATATCGTCCGCCTTATCAGCAACAGAATGCTCGGAATTCCGGACCGGTGAATCCAGCACCATCACGGAATGGACTGCCATGTTTCAATTGTGGCCGTCCAGGACATTACTACCGCAATTGTCCGTATCCCCGGAAGGCACCGTATGCACCGCGACCTCAAGGACAACCGCAGAATCAGCCAAGGGCACCGACCAAGAATACACCAGCGAATACCGGTCGTGCAAACTTTACCACGGCTGAGGAGCTACCCGAAGGAGGACAAATCTTAGCGGGTATGTTTTCTATCGCTGACCACCCTGCTATGGTTTTATTTGATTCGGGAGCCACACATAATTTCATCGAGCAAGTCATGTGTTGCAAAGCATCGCATCATGCCATCCAAGTTGCTATGTGCACATATCATTTCAGCACACAGGGGTAGAATTCTTACAAATGAAGAAGCTGCCAATATGCCATTAAAATTGGGTAGCAAGGTTTATTCCACTTCATTAATCACATTGGATGGGCAAGGGTTAGATGCAATTATTGGCATGGAATGGATGGATTTACATAAGGCAGATCTGGATATAGCATCTCGAGCCGTATATCCGAACTCTCCTGTTCATGGTCGAGATTGCTTACTCTTAACTCTTCCCCGGACTATGCTGCCGGTGGTAAATAAGGTTATAAGTAAAAGTCCGGAGAATATACCAATAGTCCGTGAGTACCCGGATGTCTTTCCGGACGACTTACCGGGATCTGCGCTGGACCGAGCGGTAGAGTTTAAGATAGAGTTACAGCCGGGAACCGCACCAATATCAAGAAGGCCATATCGGATGCCACCAAATGAGTTAGCAGAGTTGAAGGTGCAATCAAAGGAATTATTGGACAAGGGATATATTCGTCCAAGTTCGTCACCATAGGGATGCCCAGACCTTGTTCGTAAAGAAGAAGGACAAGACGTTAAGGCTATGTGTGGACTATAGGCCTTTGAATTCGGTTACCATCAAGAACAAGTACCCTCTTCCGAGAATTGACATCTTATTTGATCAATTGATGGGAGTCAAAGTCTTCTCTAAGATAGATCTTCGCTCGGGATATCATCAAATTAAGATAAGAGCTGAAGATATACCGAAGACCGCATTCTCCACAATATATGGACTTTATGAATACCTGGTGATGTCTTTTGGATTGACCAATGCGCCAGCACACTTCATGTACCTCATGAATTCCGTATTCATGCCGGAGCTGGACAAGTTCGTCGTGGTATCCATTGACGACATCTTGATCTACTCCAAGTCGGAAGAGGAACATGCCACTCATTTAAGGGTTGTGTTGCAACGTCTAAGAGATCATCAGCTCTATGCTAAGTTTAGCAAATGTGAGTTTTGGTTAAAGGAAGTACCGTTCCTTGGTCACGTGATATCAGCTGAAGCGATGGCCGTTGACCCAAGCAAAGTTCAAGAAGTATTGGATTGGAAGCCACCGAAATCGGTTTCAGTAAATCGGAAGTTTCTTAGGACTGGCTGGTTATTACGGAAGATTTATCCCAAACTTCTCAAAGATAGCCAAGCCGATGACTAAGTTGTTGGAAAAAGATAAGAAGTATGAATGGAGCAAAGATTGTGAGGAAGCTTTCCAGACATTGAAGAAGTTGTTGATAACAGCACCGAGTACTTTCTCGACGGATCCGACGAAGCCTTTTGATGTGTATTGTGATGCATCGAGAACAGGACTTGGATGTGTTCTAACGCAGGAAGGTCGAGTGATTGCCTATGCATATCGACAACTTAGGCGTCATGAAGAACACTATCCTACGCATGATCCGGAACTAGCAGCGAGTGGTTCTTGCATTGAAGAGCTAGAGGCACTATCTCTTGGGTAATCTGGTACATCTATACACCGACCACAAGAGTCTCAAGTACGTCTTCACCCAAGCGGATCCGAACATGCGTCAACGAAGGTGGCTAGAATTGATAAAGGATTATGAGTTGGAGATTCACTGTCACCCGGGCAAAGCAAATGTGGTAGCGGATGCATTGAGTCGCAAGGTACATTGCAATAATCTCACGGCTCAACTCTTGATTCGAGCATCTCCACGGGAATGTGATGAACCGAATCTTCGGATTATTCCGTATGGAGCATTGACTAATTTGGCTCTTATTCCTACCATACGTCAAGAAGTGGTAGCAGCTCAACGAGAAAAGTGTTGGTATGGAGCACATAAGAAGACGACTCAAGAAAGGTGAAGTTAAATGTTTCAGAGAGGATGATGAAGGAGTCATTTGGTTTAAGAATCGATTGGTAGTGCCGAAAGATCTATCACTTTGCAAGAAGATAATGGATGAAGCTCATATGTCCAAGTACTCTATTCACCCTGGAACTAACAAGATGTATCAAGACCTGAAGCAAAGATTTTGGTGGACACGCATGAAGCGGGAAATAGCCAAGTACGTTAATGAGTGTGATATCCGCCGATGAGTTAAAGCCGAGCACTTGAAGCAAGCAGGACCATTGCAACCCTTAAGCATTCCCGAATGGAAATGGGAAGATGTCAGCATGGATTTCATCGTTGGGTTACCACTAAGCCCACGGAAACACGACTCCATCCGGGTTATCGTGGACGAGGTTGACTAAATCAACTCACTTTATACCGGTACATACTCGGTACATCTGCCGAGAAGTATGCAGAGCTGTACATCGCTCGCATTCTCTCGTCCGCATGGAGTGCCGAAGACTATTATCTCCGATAGAGGAACACGGTTTGTCTCCAGATTTTGGGAGCAACTACATGAAAATCATTGGGAACAAGACCGATACGAAGCTCGGCGTATCATCCTCAAACGGATGGACAGACGGAATGAATCAATCAATATCTAGAGGATATGCTCCGAACATGTGTCTTGACATACGGTAAAGATTGGGAGAAATGTTTACCATCGGCGGAGTTCTCCTACAACAACAACTATCAAGAGAGTGTCGGAATGTCACCGTTGATTAAGCATTAATAACGATCAGCATGGATTTCATCGTTGGGTTACCACTAAGCCCACGGAAACACGACTCCATCCGGGTTATCGTGGACAGAGTTGACTAAATCAGCTCACTTTATACCGGTACATACTCGGTACATCTGCCGAGAAGTATGCGAGAGCTGTACATCGCTCGCATTCTCTGTCTGCATGGAGTGCCGAAGACTATTATCTCCGATAGAGGAACACGGTTTGTCTCCAGATTTTGGGAGCAACTACATGAAAATCATTGGGAACAAGACCGATACGAAGCTCGGCGTATCATCCTCAAACAGATGGACAGACGGAACGAATCAATCAATATCTAGAGGATATGCTCCGAGCATGTGTCTTGACATACGGTAAAGATTGGGAGAAATGTTTACCACCGGCGGAGTTCTCCTACAACAGCAACTATCAAGAGAGTGTCGGAATGTCACCGTTGATTAAGCATTAATAACGAGCTTGCTCATGCTCCGTAGCAGCTCCACGCATGTTTTCCCCAAATTTTGGGTGCTCGAGGCGAGCTCCGCACCGTGCCGAGCGCCGCCGTGGTTGCGTCTCGCCGCCGGCGTGCCTAGAGCCGAGCTCATGGGAGCGCGTCCATACCGGAGTACTCGCCAAGTCGTGTAGATTATTTAGGAGGCTCCGCGGCGAGCTTTGGAGCACTGCCGGTCATCTCCGGTGGCCGCGCCGCCGTGTCCTCGCCGGCTGCGGTGGCGCCACACCGCGGACCACTGTTGACGGTCCTTATGGTCCAATTTTACCGTCAACATGTTGCATCTTTTTGAATCAAACACCATCACCAAGAATAGACATAGGGATTATTTCTAACAAATTCCACTAGTCGTGGTGAAATTATGAATGCAGGTGCAATTCATATGAAAACAGGGGAAAACATGCACGAAACATGGACTTTGCAATCGACGGATTTTCCCGGACTAAAGAATATAGTCCAAAAGCCCAAAACCACAAAACAGAGCCTCAACATCAAACCAAGCAAGTGGATTGGGCCAGTACACAGCCGGGGAAGGCACCGAGAGAAGAATCAAGCCCGGGGAATCCGAGGCCGGTTCGGCCGAACCACCCTAGTGGGTTCGGCCGAACCGACAGTGGGCCCCCCGGCCCATCTTTCTCCGGCGGTTTGTCACCGACGTCCGGAGGTCGGTTCCACCTGCAATTAATGCCACCGACGTCCGGAACCGCCTCCAAGTTGCCGACCTTCCAAGGCTATAAATAAAGGGCTACACCCCCTCTCTCAACACACCACCAACATCAAGATACAAGACAAAACTCTCATCCTTAGGCCAAGGGCCTCTTGTATTTTAGTAGAATAGGAGAGAGGGCAAGGAAGAGGAAGGAGTGTTCCTCCCTTTTGTAAAGTGGAGTAGTATTTCCTTTTCTTTTACCTTGGCGTGTAAACACTCTTTTTGGTGATTTATACGTGGTGATCTACTTATCTATCGTGACATATCTTTGTGTTAGACGTAATTCTTGTTATACTTGTTTACGGGATCATCGCTTCGCAAGAAGTACTCTAGCTTTCGAACTCGGTTCTAGGCCGAGGCTAGAGTAGTGGTCAATAGCATAGACGTGGTGTCTAGGCTGGAGATCGCCTTTGTTTGCTGTGTGCCCCACGGTTTGTAGAGGTAGGTGGCAGGAAGTGACAGCCCTGTCATCCAAAGGAACCCTCCACGTTCGGGTACATAGTAGAGCTTTCGTAGACCGGAGTGGCTTGGCGGACCAAGCCTAAGACGGTGCCCGAAGTAAACAAGTCTAGCTTGCGTTCGTCTACCTTTAAAGGATAAATAGATAAGAGTCACCCTCTCGACCCTATTTTGCTACGTTGTCTTGGTTGTCCTTGGGTAAACTAACCTTGTTGCAGAAATACTCTGTTCCCTCGCGGATATAAATACGATACCTTGGAATACTCCCGGGTGAAGTGCTACAACGGTATTCCGTGCGCTTGCGGATTCATTCGTGACGTAAGAAATACCAACAAGCATTTCCGGCGCCGTTGCTCGGGAACGGTTGTTATCTTTGTAACGAATCAGGTTTGCCCTCGTAATCTATCTTACTTACCGTTCTGTTTTTATTTATTTTTCTTACATTCAAAATTTCACAAAAACATATCATGGAGTCACACCCAACCATCCAATCTTTCTCCACTCCACGGGGTGAACTCTTAGAGCCACCATCATCATCACAACCTATTTCTTCACCTGGCTATGAGTTCTCCCCGATTACATTTCGATGATTAGAGGTTTATCCTTTTCGGGTCTTAAACATGAAAATCCTTATGAACACTTGCGAGAGTTTGAACATTTGTGTTCATGCCGATTGATCCATGGCATGACACAAGAAACATTGAAGTGGAAGTTGTTTCCCTTCTCTCTCAATGAGAAGGCGAAGCAATGGTACACTTACACCGCTAAGAGAGTGAACGGTGATTGGAAAGAATTGCGAGACAAATTTTGTCTAGCATTCTTCCCCGTATCTCGTATCACTTCTCTACGAGCGGAAATAATAGGCTTTCGACAAGAAGAAAAGGAAACCTTAAGTGCGTCATGGATTCGGTTCTGTTCTCTAACGGACTCCGGACCAGAATTATTGCTCCCCGAACCCGTTTTATTACAACACTTTTATTCGGGATTGAGCAACGATACCGCACTTTATCTTGACACGGCCGCGGGTGGATCTTTTTCTCATAAGACCATAGCGGAAGCACACGAACTTTTGGATCGAATTGTGGAAAACACACCTTTTTCCGCCGACTTACTCATAGAGCCGGAGTCGGAAGATGAGGAACTCGTTGTGCAAGAGACACAACACTTGGTGCCCATGATGGAGCACCTAGCACTCGAGTCCTCATCTAACACAAGAACAATGATAGAGGAAGATGAACCTCTTGATTTCCCATTTGAGTTCAAGGAAGAAATTTTTGAAGATTTTGGAAACACCTTGAACTACTCCTATCAAAAGAAACCAAGCACTCCCTGCACCAACCCCGAACCTATTGAAAAATCTCTTCTCTTAAAAACTGTTCGGAAGTTGACAGCAATTATGAGCGATGAATGGTTGATGGAAAACGAACTTTCTTCGGAAGTTCTTCGACTTGATCATCCTAGATCAACCATTCGTGGCTCAATTCGGGGAGTAATGGTAGATGTTCCCTATAATCCTCTAGTAGGTGCCAACATCATGTCCGAATCTTTTGCTTCAACTTTATTTGGAAACGAGACATGGGCACCTTCCGACAAACTCCTTAAAGCCCCACCGGGGCAATTTTTTGAGAGTTTGGGGATCATTAGAGATGTTTGCATTAAGCGTAATGAAGCGGAGGTTTCCTTGGACTTTCACGTTTTCGGAATCCCGGATTTCGATGTTTTGGTCGGTCATCCCATAGAAAAGCTTTTCTTAGGGATATCACCTTCAGGAACCTTAGACTTCACCCTCGGCAAGAAAACTTTTTCTCTTCCTATCATTCATGCACAAAACTCTTTTGCCGAGGAGCCGCTGGTGGAAGAAGAATGCATGGAGGAGGTTATGGCAATTTTTCCTCATGAAAACCCCGAATCATCCTTGGATGAAGATGCTCTTGATTTCATTTTAGAAGAGGATGATTCGGCGGAAACTTTTGAGCTGCCCGAAACTTTTACACCTACGCCACCTCCCGTAGAACTCAAAACTCTTCCACCGGGCTTGCGCTACGTTTTTCTTCACGGAAATCCCGAAACCCCTGTCATCATAAGTGACAAGCTTTCGGAAGAGGAAACTGCAAAACTCTTAGCCGTGCTAGAAAAACATCACTCCGTTTTTGGGTACTCGCTTGGAGACCTCAAGGGAATCAGCCCTGCTCTTTGCACCCATCGCATTCCCATAGACCCCGATAGTACACCATCTAGGGAACCTCAAAGGAGGTTGAACAATGCGATGCGGGAGGTCGTTAAAAAGGAGGTCTTAAAACTTTTACATGCCGGCATTATCTATCCTGTTCCACACAGCGAGTGGGTGAGTCCGATGCAGGTCGTACCCAAGAAAGGAGGAATGACGGTCGTCCATAATGACAAAAATGAGTTGATCCCTCAACGCACCGTCACGGGATGGAGGATGTGCATAGATTACCGAAAACTTAACAAGGCTACAAAGAAGGATCATTTTCCGCTGCCCTTCATCGATGAGATGTTGGAACGGCTGGCAAATAATTCTTTCTTTTGTTTCCTTGATGGGTATTCAGGATATCATCAAATCCCCATCCATCCCGACGATCAAAGTAAAACCACTTTCACATGCCCCTATGGAACTTACGCCTATCGACGAATGTCTTTTGGGCTTTGCAATGCACCTGCTTCTTTTCAACGTTGCATGATGTCTATCTTTTCCGACATGATCGAAGAGATTATGGAAGTATTCATGGATGATTTCTCTGTTTATGGAAAAACCTTCGATCATTGTTTAGAAAATTTAGACAAAGTCTTGCAACGTTGTCAAGGAAATGATTTAGTGCTCAATTGGGAGAAATGCCATTTCGTGGTTAGAGAAGGCATAGTTCCGTGGCATTTGATTTCCGAAAGGGGGATAGAGGTGGACAAAGCTAAATTAGAAGTTATAGAAAAGCTTCCACCTCCTGTGAATGTTAGGGGCATTCGCAGCTTTCCGGGACATGCGGGGTTCTATCGTCGGTTTATCAAAGATTTCTCTCAAATTGCTAGACCCCTTACAAATCTGCTTGCGAAGGATGCACCCTTTGAGTTTATCGATGAATGCATGACTGCTTTCACTACCCTTAAGAATGCACTCATCTCGGCGCCAATTATCCAACCCCCGATTGGACGCTGCCTTTTGAGATAATGTGTGATGCTAGTGATTTTGTCTGTGGGAGCTGTTCTTGGCCAAACTAGAGATAAAAAGCATCATGCAATCTCCTATGCAAGCAAAACCTTGACTGGAGCTCGGTTAAATTACACTACCACCGAAAAAGAGCTCCTTGCTTGTTGTTTTTGCTTTTGATAAGTTTAGATCCTACTTGACTGGAGCAAAAGTCATTGTCTACACCGATCATGCTGCTTTAAAGTTTTTGCTCAATAAGAAGGATGCTAAACCTCGTTTGATACGATGGGTTCTTCTACTCCAAGAGTTTGATGTAGAAATCCGTGATAAGAAAGGAGTAGAAAATTCCGTGGCAGATCATTTGTCGCGTATACAATTCACTAACCTGCAGGAATTACCCATCAATGATTTCCTACGCGATGACATGCTGCTCCTAGTGAGGGACTCACATCCATGGTACGCCGACATTGTGAACTTCATGGCAACGGGGTACGTACCACCTGGAAAGAGCAAGAAACGACTCATCTATGAGAGTCGCCGTCACTTATGGGAAGAGCCCTTCCTTTACCGTGTCTGCGCCGATGGATTGCTAAGGCGATGTGTGCCCATACCCGAGAGCACACGAATCATTGAGAAGTGTCATGCATCGCCATACGGGGGACACTACGGCGTGTTTCGTACACGAGGCCAAGATATGGCAAAGTGGCTTCTTTTGGCCAGCCATGTACGAAGACACAAAGGAATTTGTCGAGCGATGCCCGGAATGTCAAAAAGTTGGAGGCATCACGGCAAGAGATGCAATGCCCCTCAACTACAATTTACAAGTCGAGCTCTTCGACGTATGGGGCATTGACTTCATGGGACCGTTCACCAAGTCACATGACTGCGAATACATCTTGGTGGCGGTAGACTACGTGTCTAAGTGGGTGGAAGCAATGCCTTGCAGGGCCGCAAATGCCAAGCATGCTCGCCGGATGTTCCACGAAATTATCTTCCCAAGGTTTGGAACACCGAAGCTAGTGATAAGCGACGGAGGGTCTCACTTCATTGATAAGACCTTCCGAAGCTTCCTAAGAGAACTTGGCTCAAGGCATAATATCGCTACTCCATACCAACCTCAAACCAGTGGGCAGGCCGAGACCTCAAACAAGCAAATCAAGCGGATCCTGCAAAAGACCGTAACGAGAAATGGGGAAGAGATGGAAGGACAAGCTACCCGATGCACTATGGGCATACCGTACAGCATACAAGACACCCATAGGCATGTCCCCATACCAGCTCGTGTACGGGAAAACATGTCATTTACCCGTCGAGATGGAACACCGAGCGTATTGGGCCATCCGGAAATGGAACATGGACTTTAATGGTGCCGGACGCAAAAGAAAAATGGAGATAGCTGAGTTAGAAGAATGGAGAGACAAAGCTTACCACAACTCATCTATATACAAAGAAAGGACAAAAAGGTGGCACGACAAAAAGATAAAGATAAAGGTATTTAAGGTTGGAGATAAGGTCTTGCTATTCAATTCACGGGTGAAACTCTTCGGGCATGGAAAATTAAGAAGTAAATGGGACGGACCATACACGGTTATTGACACCTCGTCACATGGAGCAATCACACTTCAAGACGACGAAGGTAAAATATTTAAGGTAAATGGTCAGCGCCTTAAAATTTATTTCGAGCCCGATAAAGATAAAGAATTTGATGTCATGCACTTGATTAATTTAAATTTTCTCTCATGATAGCTCTTTCTTATCTATATCCCGTAGTATCTCTTTCCCCGAAATAATTTTAGCAAGCAATCAACCGAGAAAAGAAGGGGACCGAGAGGGGCCCACTACGGTTCGGCCGAACCCCCTTGCTGGTTCGGCCGAACCAGATCATGAACCCCAAACGGTCACTTTTTTCTTTCATCTTTTGTCTCCAACTGTCACAAGATCAAATCTCCCCGCTTAGTGCCTTCCATGCTGCGGGAAAAATCAAATTAATTCTTTCCATGCTTTTATCTATAAATGAAGGTGTTTTCTTTCATCTTTCCCTTGCACCTTTCTTCCACCTTGTCCTTTTCGCACAAAAAAAAAGCTTTTGCCCAGCACCATGGACAGTAGCATCCCAAGCCTCGACGTCTCCGTCACCACCAGCGAGCTTTGCCGCCAAGTCGGCCTCGAAGACATCCTTGATCATGTCTCCATTCCCAGCGAGCAAGCCTTGATGATCCATGATCTACCGCTCGCTATTGAACCTCCACCCACAGCAGCAAGAACACCCTCCAAGGGCTCTCCCGCTGCTGTGGCACCTCGCCAAAAGAAGGGGAAATCTACCCCCAAGAAGAAGAACGCCGACGCCGCCGACAACGCTCTCCCTCCCGGAGAGAAGTACGTCGGCACCCTCGCTACCAAGAGCGGGCAGGTGGTGCACCATCAATATGAGGGGCGCAACCTGCCTAGCCCCATCAAGAAGCCCGGCGAGAGGTTCAAGATCAAGGGAATCCGCGGTGGCGGAAAGCAGCTCATCCCGCCGCTCACCTCGGCGGAAAAGAGAGACGCCCGCGAATCCGTGGGCGACACTCCTCCTAAAAGGATAAGGAGGCGTCTCTCTCCCTCTCCCATCAAGAGGGCAGGGGGAATGTATGAAAGCGAGGAGGAGAAAACTCCTAAAAAAAGCCCCTACCAAATCCTCCTCGCTAAACACGTTGATCTCCGCGAAGCCCATGAACGCCTACGTGATAATGTCGCGGAGATCAAAGACGCTATTGAAGACTTGAAGGATGCCCAGGCGAGCCATCGCCGCAGCACCAACTCCAAGATCAAGCGTCTCTTCAAGGACGCGGGGAAGGAGGACGAATACGACGTTTAAAATGAACCTTCCCGCGTTCATCATTTCCCGCGAGCACTTTTTTATCATTTTTTTCAATTCCTCAAGATTGTAATGCGCCTGCTCTTTTAAATTTTTAATCATATTAGTGCTCCCCGGTCTTCCCTTACCGGTAGAGCAAGTTTTGTTTCGAAATATCTTTGTCTATTTTGAAGAAAACGAGGCAAAAAGGCAAGTGTGGGGGGACATCGCGGAAAGCAAAGACAAACACATGCGTAGCGCGCAGAACATCACGAGGAAAACAACACAAACACAACCTGCGAAACAGAGCACCGGGGGGCCCGAGCCGGTTCGGCCGAACCCACAAGGGTGGTTCGGCCGAACCCTGGTGGGTCCCACTCAGCCCTCGCTTCCTCGTGGCACTTGAGTTTGTTTCCCACACTTCCTTTTCGCCTACTTTATTTGTCAAGTTCATTCCGAGACGCGAAAAACAATTACCAAAACTTGACCAACTAAAACTTGGGAAGATTTCTTTTGAATACCTTTTCCCAAGTCTCTCCCTAATGCTCTCATGATGATCTTGCACACTTTTTATTACTCGCTTCATCACCACTTGCCCGTGAACAAATAATCAAATCCATAGGACCCATGTTTTTCTAGATTATTGGCAAGTGTGATATGGCTCAACGAAATGATCTTATGCTTAGCTTACCGAGTCCTTGGGAATTTTATTTCACAAAACAAAAATACCATGGCTTCATGCTCCTCTCTTGATACAAAAATTCCTACCAATGCCATATGATGATCATACCTTGCAAAACTTACATACATATGCTGCTTGTGATTGCAATGAGCTTTACCAAAATTGAGTGACCCTAGAGAGAAACTTGTCATGTTCTCTTGATCAAGATCACGTACACTCCACCGAGGGCTAAACTCCTACACTAGGAGCTAGCACCCCACCAAAATAAAGATACTCCTCGTTTGCACCTCTTTTTACCTCTCTCTCTCTCTCAATCACGCATAAACGAGACATGGCTATGTAAAAGCTCACACGGATGAGCAATGAAAAGAAAGCTCACAAAGATGAGCAATGAAAAAGAGAGAAGAAAAGAGATGCTCAAGCATAGAGCAAGAAAAGAAAAGAAAGAAAATAAAAAGATAGCCATGTCTCGAAAATGCAAAATAAAGAGAGGCCAATTGCAATAGGAGTTGTCACTTTTTCATATCCATACACACACGCACTTCTTGATCAAGGTTACATGACTTGGCTTCTCCATGGATCCTTTCTTTTGGCTTAGCAATATTTGTGATACAAGTATGCCTCTCTCATTCCCTACCGAGCTCCACATACAAGCCTAAGAAGTAGGAAAAAGAGAGGCAACACAATGCCTTGGTGAGGAAAACACTTTTTGAGCGATTCAAGAGAATCGAAGAGGAGCGGGAGTCATGTTGTTTATTTTCAAAACTTTCAAAAACCCAAGGTGCTTAGTGAGCAAAAGTATAGTGACTTGAGTCATGAGCTGTTCCACTTATCAATCATCCAAGAATGCATGTTAGCCACCGTCATGTTCACAAGTAAAACGGTGTGGCTTGTAATAACATGTGTGCAGGTCTCTAAGGGGAGAGATCTCTCAACTTACGCTCCCACCTTTACTCGAGGACGAGCAAAGAGCTAAGTGTGGGGGTCTTGTTGACGGTCCTTATGGTCCAATTTTACCGTCAACATGTTGCATCTTTTTGAATCAAACACCATCACCAAGAATAGACATAGGGATTATTTCTAACAAATTCCACTAGTCGTGGTGAAATTATGAATGCAGGTGCAATTCATATGAAAACAGGGGAAAACATGCACGAAACATGGACTTTGCAATCGACGGATTTTCCCGGACTAAAGAATATAGTCCAAAAGCCCAAAACCACAAAACAGAGCCTCAACATCAAACCAAGCAAGTGGATTGGGCCGAGTACACGACCGGGGAAGGCACCGAGAGAAGAATCAAGCCCGGGGAATCCAGGCCGGTTCGGCCGAACCACCCTAGTGGGTTCGGCCGAACCGACAGTGGGCCCCCCGGCCCATCTTTCTCTGGCGGTTTGTCACCGACGTCCGGAGGTCGGTTCCACCCGCAATTAATGCCACCGACGTCCGGAACCGCCTCCAAGTTGCCGACCTTCCAAGGCTATAAATAAAGGGCTACACCCCCTCTCTCAACACACCACCAACATCAAGATACAAGACAAAACTCTCATCCTTAGGCCAAGGGCCTCTTGTATTTTAGTAGAATAGGAGAGAGGGCAAGGAAGAGGAAGGAGTGTTCCTCCCTTTTGTAAAGTGGAGTAGTATTTCCTTTTCTTTTACCTTGGCGTGTAAACACTCTTTTTGGTGATTTATACGTGGTGATCTACTTATCTATCGTGACATATCTTTGTGTTAGACGTAATTCTTGTTATACTTGTTTACGGGATCATCGCTTCGCAAGAAGTACTCTAGCTTTCGAACTCGGTTCTAGGCCGAGGCTAGAGTAGTGGTCAATAGCATAGACGTGGTGTCTAGGCTGGAGATCGCCTTTGTTTGCTTGTGTGCCCCACGGTTTGTAGAGGTAGGTGGCAGGAAGTGACAGCCCTGTCATCCAAAGGAACCCTCCACGTTCGGGTACATAGTAGAGCTTTTGTAGACCGGAGTGGCTTGCGGACCAAGCCTAAGACGGTGCCCGAAGTAAACAAGTCTAGTTTGCGTTCGTCTACCTTTAAAGGATAAATAGATAAGAGTCACCCTCTCGACCCTATTTTGCTACGTTGTCTTGGTTGTCCTTGGGTAAACTAACCTTGTTGCGAAATACTGCGTTCCCTGCGGATATAAATACGATACCTTGGAATACTCCCGGGTGAAGTGCTACAACGGTATTCCGTGCGCTTGCGGATTCATTCGTGACGTAAGAAATACCAACAGCCACACGCGCGGGATCGCGTGTGGCTATGCGGGATCCCGTGTGGCCCACTCTATGGCCCAGCGTGTGGCACGAAACCTATTTAGATTTTTGAAAATTCGCAGAAAATTCAATAAAAATCGGAAAAATGTAAAACCAATTTTGTTAGACTCGGAAAAATAATATCTACCTGTTTATGAAATAAAATGTCTATTTTGAGTATTTTTATTTCATAGATATTAATTAATTACATCCTTTGATTAATAGGAGCTATTATTTTATGTTGATTAAATAATTAATTTGAGAAAAGAATTTAATTAGACGAAGGAGATATCTGCAGACGAAAGTATTTATGAATTTTTTAAAAAAATTAAACTTAAACACTATCATTTTATGTGATCCCCAAATTATTATCTTATATGTTATCACCTGTCATTAAATAATAGTTAATTATTGATTAATAAGCTTGATTAATTATTAACTAATGAACCTAAGTAATTATTAATTAATGAGCCTAATTAATTATTAATTATTGAACATGATTAATTATTAATTAATGACCATGATTAAGCATTAATTAATGAGCATGATCAAATGTTAATTATTGAATAATGAACATGCTTAATTATAAATTGTTAATTAATAAACATGATGAATTATTAAGTGTTAATTGTTATTTACTTGAACATAATTAATCAATAATTATTAGTTGATGAACATAACTAATAAAACCTTTGCATGATCATATCATATTCATTCATGCATGCATGGTTGTGATTCGCGACGCATTGTTGGTCGACCTAGGTCCTGAGGTGATCGAGGTTCCACCGAGGTCGAGGCGGGAGACGGGAATCTCGAAGTCGACCCACACGCCGAGGAAGTCGACCCGACTCGCATCAAGGCAAGCCCCGGTGCATCCTACCTATGTTTTGAAATATTTTATTTTATCACATAGTTAAGTTATGTTTGTGCATTAGGTGTTAGGGAATGCTTGACACCCTAGATGCATGAGATAGGTTGCGTTTTGTTTATACTATACTTGGTACAGGTAGCTCAATAGAAGCTAGGCTTAATTCATAGTCGCAACGGTAGATGTTTTAGGGAATCTTAAAGCATGGAGGCTTTAAGGGTTGATGTGTTGACACTAAGATAAAGAGAGTGTTAATGAAGTTGAGACCGGACGGGCCCCGTAGGAGAAAGGGCAAGACGGAGATGAGGTCTTGCAAGGTGGTAGCCCCATCCGTGTCGGTCAAGGACCGTACCGTTGTCGGCTTAGTTGAACAAGTTTGAACGTACCGTACTACATGCTTGGTATCATGGGCCCGGAAAGGCGATGTACCCTACCGCCCTAGAGATGTAGCGTAGCCAACTCTCTTTTGCCCGTTGTTAGTGAGAGGTTAGTCTCACGGGAGGGAGATGGGTCCGCCACGAAGGAAGTCGTGGAGTCGCCATACTCCTGGGGAGTTTGGAAATGGCTAGTCTTACGTCGGGTGCTAGCGGGAAAAGTTGTCGTATACGACCGGTGTGGTGCGTATACGTCGTGTAGTCGGGTTTTGCCGGCTAGTATAAATCGATTCGAATCGCTATCCCTCGCAGTAATGAGTACTGCTTGTTTAGCTCGCCACATCGTAGTTAATCAACATGGAAGATGAGGATGAGAGATGCAAGAAACATGGTTTTATTCCGATCTTGTCTTGCAAACTTGATTGCAATAGTTATAGATTGCAAACATCAAGGTTAACGACCTTAATGTTGAGCTAAAACATTGAAAGTAAGGATCCATCTTTTAGTGCTTGTTTTCGCAAAGGAGTAAACCCCATAGCCGGAAAGCCTTTGCATACTAGGCGTCGGCCTTAGCGTGCCATTTTGACGGGTCGGTCTTGCTGAGTATTAGAATACTCGGGGTTTGTTCGTTATCTTTCGGGGAACGAGTCGTACTTTCACGACTTGTATGGTAGCTTCTCGGAAGAAGAGCAATATCCGGAGGGTGGTTCCCTCCAATGGGAACGTATCCCCACGCCGTGAAGAGGAAGGATCGTGGTGTACGACGGGCTCGGTACATCACGTTGAATGTTTGATAGTCTTTTGTTGTATAAAGTACAAGTTTCCGCTGCAATACTCGTAGGATGTTAAACTTCAATATCGTTTATGTTTCTGCTGTGCGAATGCTTGTATTTCGAAAACTTGGTTGTATTATACCATGATGTATATATTCGGCTTGTATGAGATGATACACTCGTTGTAACTCGCTTCGTCGAGTGTCCCTCTGTTCGATTCCTGGGTGTCCCGAGAGGATGTCACAATTTGAGAGTTCAAAAATGTCACACCCCAAAATTCTAAATTTTGGTTTGTGAGCTAGGACTCTAGAAATTCAAAGTTTTGCTTTTAATTAAAACTTTATTTCAAAGATGTTATCAAATTTAAACAAAAGTTTTATCATTTCATGTAACAATGGTATTGTCATTTTATGTACAAAAATAAATCGATTTGAATTTCGAAAATTACCTTTGAGTCGAAATGATTATGAAAATGTTTATTGAACAAAAACCTTTGATTTATGAAAAAGAATGCATTTGATTTGTCAAAATGATTTATCGGGTCAAAGCCTTTGAATTATGAAGATAGTTTTATTTATAAAATATGTTTTATGAAAACGATTTGTTATTTGATTAATTTGGTTTAAAGTATTTTACCAAAGGATTTTGAGTATCAAATACTTTAAAAGAGTTTTGATGTCTTCAAGGAGTTTGATTTGGAAACCTATTAATTTTCCACTGTTTTTTCTAAGTTAAACTATTTGCAAATTAGGCTATATTAAGCTATTTAATTATATATAGTTATTTGTTGGATTCATGCTGCAGTAGTTACATAAGGATTTATTTGTGGTTGGGAAAATGATTTTTTTTAAAAAAAAACTTGATCAAAAATCGTTCGATGAGTATAGAGTGAGGAATAGGAAATAGAAAATAAAAGAAATAAAAGAAAAATCGGTCCGCATGCCAATTTCCAGCCAACCAGTGCCTATTTTCCCTGCTGGCCGAACTCTTTCTCTCCCCTTCCTGCCTTGGCCCAGCCCAGCGCACAACCACGACCCAGCTAGGCCCACTACCTTTTTTTCCCTAGCTCTCGCCACCAGATCGAGCACGCCGCCGCCGCCGGCTGCAATCCGGCCGTGCAGCCGCGTCCCTGCCTCTCCCCACACCTCAGCAGCACCGAAAGGTCCGTGCGCATAATCCCCACCTTCACCCATCACTTTAATCCACTTCAAGGCTCGAAAACGGACGAGAAATGGCCACATCGATGCTCGTGATGGCATTAACGCCATTGAACACCTATGAGCTCGCTTCCTTCCCTCCTGCCCCTCACGAGCCTATAAAATGAACCTCATGACTTCACCGCATCAATTCCCCACATTCATCTCAAGCCCTCTCCCTCTCTGCACCATGAATCAATCGACGCCAGTGCCGCCGCGTCCCTGACCACGACGCCCGTCCACTCGAAGCCTCCCCGGACTGCGCCAACCCCTTGCCGGCCTCCGCACTGGTGCAACGCCTCCGATCGTGCCCAAGATATGAAGAAAGGATGCCCAGAACACTCATGCGACGCCGTCGGAGCACGTCGCCTCCAGGTCACCGCCGGCGTCTTCCCCGTGTGCGCGACCCTGTTGGTGAGCTCGCCTTGATCCCCTCTGCGTTTCCTCTCTGTCCCCATTAAAAACCAACATCCAGAGCGCGAGATAGTTGAAGCGTCACCGCCCGGCCATGACGCCACCGCGGCAGCTCGCCGCAGGCCACCGTCTGTCTTGCCAGCATCACTCCCAACCACACATCTCGAAATGGACGGCCACCAATAAATCAAACCCAGCGGGTATGAGCCTGGTCCATCATGGACCCATGAACCCGCAACCAGACCTCGGTCCACAGTTCCGTGGACGCGGTCCACCGACTTTCCCATTTAAATTTAAATGATAAAGTTTGCAGAAAGGCCCCTATTCTCGCGTAAATTAACGTTTAGGTCCTTTCTTTTTACGAAACAACCATAAGCTTTATTATAATCTATTTTCAACCTAACATTTTACAATAAACCTTTCTAGTTATTTGTAAAATTATATTTATGCCCTCGAACTTTTTGTGTTAATGTTTTTGGCCAAAAACCTTTTTACATAAATGCCCGTAGCCTTTTCTAAAATTAGACCCTTTTAGCATAAAGCCACTAGTTCCTTCACTTTTACAAAAACAACCCTATCATTTTATGAAATTATATTTTAGCCCTGGTGTTTTTACACTTTAGTCCCTAACCTTTTCTAAGTCACAACCTTTGCTTGGTTTTACGGTTTAGCCCTAAAACTAAAAAACCTTTGTGACTTTTCGCTCGTAGCTTCGATTAGGATGATTCTTACGCCCACGGAATCGTAGCGACACGTACTTTATTTTAGTAGTATTTTGTAATCTTTTGGTATGTTGTACTTGTTCTGTTTTCTTAGTTTATTTGTGTGCTTGTTTGCAAGTTTGTCCGACGCAACGTAAATAGAAGACGATCAAATCAAGGACATCAAAGAACAAGATGTTGAAGACATAATCAGCA
Source organism: Chloris gayana (assembly GCA_031894775.1). Lineage (NCBI taxonomy): Eukaryota > Viridiplantae > Streptophyta > Magnoliopsida > Poales > Poaceae > Chloris > Chloris gayana. Next base: position 4,480,929 of record JAUNZO010001928.1, read on the forward strand.
GACATAAAGGAAAGAGGCAAGTGTCCTTGACGCATTTTGCACCTACTTCTTTCTATCTCGCACATGTTTGTTTGCATTGCATAAATATGAATCCGATGTGGCATATCCTTCCATATTTGTCCTTGTCGCCTCGGGTGGAATTAGATGTAGGTTGGGTACGTCATGCTTAGCTTGCTTAATTCTAGTGAAAGACTTGTAATGAGAACCATGATGATGATCCAAAGAATGATCGCTTGTGTGGGAAGTACTCATAGATAAGAATCTAAGCAAGTGGTATGTGATGGATGGTGCCGAGGGCACGATGTGGTTTGTGGCATGCTTGCTTGTAGATTTAAGGACCGATTCTTGGAGCGATTCAACCAGGACTTCCGTGTCAACACAAGGCCGATATGGGTAGGCTTGACTCGGTAGTTAGGGAAATCTCTCGGTATTGTTAGATTTGGTGGGATTGGCGATGAGGGACGGGGACCGATGGGTCGTCCCAAGACTCGCAAGGCACAAGAGGGGGCCCTTAGGAGGACGTGCCGAGGGGTAGTCTCCTCACGGTGAAACCTTAGTGGCCACGTACGATCCGGGAGAGGAGCCTAATGAAATGTCTTGCGGTGATCTCCCGGCAACACACCTAAGGAAGTGTGTAAGTGCTTGGCCGAGCACGACAAAATGGAGACTTTAGTCCACCCGGCAACGAGGGACGAAATCACCGACTTGTGGTACGGTGGTACAACCTCTACTGAGTGTAAGCTGTCATGACGATCATGCTCACGGTCAAGAGCGGCCCGGAAATCCTCACTCGATTAGGGGGCATGGATGGGTGGTTACGAGATGGTTATGTTGGAGATTGATGGATCACATGATGATATTGGACCGAGAGAACTTCACACATAGTAAATAGGTTGCTTAATTAATGAACTAGATATAGGTGCTCTATGCAATAAACCTCATGTTAAGCCTTTCTTGATTTAAGCCGGACATGTCATACCTTCCCCCACTTGCTTGAGTACGTAATGTACTCAAATGTTGTTGCTTCTCTCTTTTGCAAAACTTGTTGATGATCGGAAGCCAAGTACAAAGCTGGACTTTGGATGAACACAAGGAGTGAAGAACTAGGCTTGTGGTCTTCCGGCCGATCGCCTGTGGAAGTTGAAGGACGCCGACGCTTAGATTATTCCACTGCATTGTAATCTTTTATTTAGACCTACGGGTCCTTGTTGTAATAAAATTATCAATTTAATACGAGATATCGTTCTTTTACCATATTATTGTCCTGTGTGCGTGAAACTTGATCCCGGGCACGCATACGGATGAGTTCGGTTTTATTCGTTAAAATCGGGCGTGACAAAGTGGTATCGAGCTATATGGACCGCGAGGATGCAAGCCTAGATTGTCCGGTCGTGCCATAGGTCATATTTTCAAAACTAATAATTTCTAGTCTTCGTTTTCACCAAAACTATTCTTCTAGTTTATAAAATGAGGGAATGTTTTACTCTTTGATTTCTATTACTTCCCTACTTTCAAAGTGTTAGTTTGTTCATCGAAGACTGTGATGAGGAGACCGAATGGTTATGGCAATGGTACAAGGCTATCAAGAATCTCCTTTAGCGAGACACACGTTATCTTGCAAACAATGTGAGCTTTGAGCATGATGTCGATAATTAAGAGATTAGTTATCACAAGGTAAAGGATTTGAGAGTGCTTAAGCTTGCTATTGGAAAGATGGATCTTAACCGTGTAAGAATTCTGTCCAATCAGCAAGAGACTTGGAAATTTTAGGTTCAAGGTTCTTCTTCAAGGGACTAAAGGCATTGGTTATCACCCTGCTTGTGACATCCCCCTCGGGACACCCGGGAATCGGAACGGAGGGACACTTGACGAAGTGAGTTACAACAGAAACATCATCTCATACAAGCCGGATTATATACATCATGGTATAATACAACAAGGTTTTCAAAATACAAACATACGTGCAGCGGAAATATAACATTATTGAAGTTTAACATCCTACGAGTATTCAGCGGAAGCTTGTACTTTATACAACAAAAGACTAACAACGATCAACGTGATGTACTCGAGCCCGTCGTACATCACGGTCCTTTCTCTTCACGGCGTGGGGATATGTTCCCACTAAAGGGAACCTCCCTCGAGACAACTGCTCCTCTTCCGGGAAGCTACCATACAAGTCGTGGTAGTACGACTCGTTCCCTGAAAGATAACGAATAAACCCCGAGTATGCTAATACTCAGCAAGATCGACCCGTCAACATGGCACGCTAAGGTCGATGCCTAGTATGCAAAGGCTTTTCGGCTGTGGGGTTTACTCCTTTGCGAAAACAGACATTAAAGAGGGTGGATCCTTACTTTCAATATTTTAGCTCAGTATTAGTTCATTAGCCTTGACATTTGCAGTCTATCACTATTGCAATCAAGTTTGCAAGACAAGATAAAATATATCATTAATCCTTCTATCTTTCATCTTCATCTTCCATATAACTTACTCGATGTGACGAGCTAAACAAGCGGTACTCATTACTGCGAGGGACAGCGATTCGAATCGATTTATACCAGCTGGCAAAACCCGACTACACGACGCATACGCACCACACCGGTCGTATACGACAACTTTTCCCTCTAGCACTCGACAGCAGACTAGCCATTTCCAACTCCCCGGGAGTATGGCGACTCCACGACTTCCCTCGTGGCCGACCCATCTCCCTCCCGTGAGACTAACCTCTCACTAACAGCCGGCAAAAGAGAGCCGGCTACGCTACATCTCCGGGGCGATAGGGTACATCGACTTGTCTGGGCCCATGATACCGAGCATGTAGTACGGTACGTTCAAACTTGTTCAACTAAGCCGACAACGGTACGGTCCTTGACCGACACGGACGGGGCTACCACCTTGCAAGACCTTATCTCCGTCTTGCCCTTTCTCCTACGGGGCCCGTCCGGTCTCAACTTCATTAACACTCTCTTCATCTTTAGTGTTAACACATCAATCCTTAAAGCCTCCATGCTTTAAGATTCCCTAAAACATCTACCGTTGCGACTATGAATTAAGCCTAGCTTCTATTGAGCTACTCGTACCAAGTATAGTATAAACATAAGGAAACCTACCATAATGCAACTAGGGTATCAATCATTCCCGAACACCTAATGCACAAACATAGCTGTCCTAAGTGATAAAATAAAATATTTAAAAACATAGGTAGGATGCACCGGGGCTTGCCTTGATACGGTTCGGAGTTAGCTTCCTCGGCTCGTGGGTCGACTTCGAGATTCCCGTCTCCGACTCGACCTCGGTGGAACCTCGATCACCTCACAACCTAGGTCGACCAATAATACGTTGCGAATCACAATCATGCATGCATGAATGAATATGATATGATCATGCAAAGAGGGTATTAATTATGCTCATTAACTAATAATTAGTGCTTAATCATACTTAGCAATTAATGTTTAATCATGGTTACTAAGTATTACTTAATCATGTTCCTTAATCAATAATTAATAGTTAATAATTTAATAATTAATATTCTATTATATTAGTTAATAACAATTCATAATTAAGCATATTCATTAAGCAGCAATTTAGCAATTGGTTAAGCTTATTAATAAATGCTTAATCAGAGTTATCAATTATTAATTAGTCCTGTTCCTTAATTAAGTTCACTAATTACTTAGGTTTAGCAATTAATAATTATTCATGTTTATTAAACAATAAATAATCATTACTTAAATGACATGTGATAAATAGGTTAATAAATTGGAATCACATAAAATAATAAAGTTTAGGTTTAATTTTGGAAAATAATTTTCATAATTAACTTCGTCTACAGATATCTCCTTCATCTAATTAAATTATTTTCCTTAATTAAACATTTAATTAGCATAAAATAATAGCTTTTCTTTAAACCAAGAAAGAGATTAATTACTATTTATGAAACAAATTTACTCAAAATAACTATTTTATTTCACAAATAGATAGATCTTATTTTTCCGAGTCTAACAAACTTGGTTTGACATTTTTTTGATTTTTAATGAATTTTCTACGAATTTTCAAAAATTGAAAACCCTTATGTGCCACACGATAGGCCACGGGGTTGACCGCACGGGATCCCCACGTGGCCACACGCGATCCCGCGCGTGTGGTCCACGGTGTGGCACCACCGCGGCGACCGGGGAGCGGCGGCGCGGCCACCGGAGATGGCCGGACTAGGCCCAAAGCTCGCCGCGAGACCACTAAAATGCTCTACTCGAGCATGGCGAACACGATGGTGGGGACGAGCTCACATGAGCTCGGCCAGGAGACACGACGGCGGCGAGGTCCGGGCGCGGCGGAGCTTCGACCATGGCGTGAGCTCACCACGGTGGACAAAAATTAGGGAAAAACCTACGAAACGTACTACGAGCATGAGCAAGGGTGACAAGGGGTTGCGCGGCTGCGGAGACGGCCGGAGATTGGAGCTCACCGTGAGTGGCGGAGATGGCGGTGGCCGGACCTTAAGAAGAACCGTGATTGCCCGGCCTTACGTGGAACAAAAGCAAGGATTATTCACTAGGAACGAGAGAGCGATAAGGCGCGCATCATCGTGAAAAGAAAAGAGAGCAAACGGCTCACCAAAGCTCGTCGATTTGGAGGTGCGGCGAAAGATGGCCGGGTGCTCGGAGAGGAAGATGGCTTGATTGGCGAGAGCTACGGCAATTGGTGAGAGTTGCTTGGTCACGGAGGGTTGAAGGGTGTCCTTGCGAACCTTTTGGTGGCGTCGGTCTGCGGAATGGTGTGCCGGAGCGGCCCGGCGGCGTAGCTCCGGAGAGGCGTCAATGGCGGGGAGGCGGAGGGAAGAAATGGGGAAGAGGAAGAGAAAGGATGAGGCCGCGGCGGGTTTTTATCCTTGCCGGAGGCGGCAACGGCAAGCGACTGCGTGGCTCCAAGCTGCTGCGTGGCTGGGAGGCGTGGCGGCCGGCCGGAGAGGTGGTGCGGCCGCGGGCGGTGGTGAGAGCGCGGTGAGAGAGAGAGAAGAAGAAGAAGAGACGGCGGCTGGGGCCGATCCTGGACATTTTGCAAAAACACCCCGGGCTTTTGGAAAATTAAAAAGTGGCTTTCCGGTGCTCCAAAAATTCTCAAAAATTTTAGGGGTGTAAATGAAAGTATTTTATGCACTTTTCCTATTAAGTCCAGGTTAAGATTCCAAATCATTTTCAGATTAAAATTCATAGTTAAATTAATAAAAGAAGCTTTGTTTATTTCTTGTAATTATTTTTACAAGGCAAAACAATTCCAGGAAATTTTCATAAATCTTTATTTATGATAATTAAGCCATAGAAAATGCTAAACCTATATTTTCCTCTTATTTAATTTCTTTTTAAGCACTTCCTTTCTTCTTTATCTATTTTGATATTTTATGTGTATGTTCTCAACATAAACTTTAATATCTTCACAAATGCAATAATGTGATGAAATGCTCATGATGACATGAAATGCATTTATTTTTCCGAGAGTTGTTACTGACCCTCCCCCTTACAGGAATCTCGTCCCGAGATTCACGATCGAAACGACTAGGCGATAGTTCTAAAGAACTTAGGGTAGTTTGATCGAAGAAACTCCTCTTGCTCCCAAGTAGCTTCAGCTTCCAAATGATTACTCCATTGGATCTTGTAGAACTTTGTAGTCCGATGTCGAGTCACCCTATCTTTGGTGTCGAGAACTTTAACCGGCCGTTCGTCATATGTCAAGTCCGGTCATGAATCTGTTCCACCTCGGCGGTCGGTATATCCATGGGTGGTTTTTAAACACTTCTTCGGTTGAGATACATGAAATATGTTATGGATACCCGCCAAGTGTGAGGGCAATTCCGGACGATATGCCATAGCTCCACACCTTTCCAGGATTGGAAACGGTCCAATGTATCGCGGTGCTAACTTGCCCTTGATTTCAAACCTTTGAACACCTTTGGTAGGAGAAACTCGAAGATAGACTTGATCTCCAACCTTGAATACCAACTCTCGACGTCTTTTATCGGCATAGCTGATCCGTCGAGATTTAGCCCTTTTAAGGTTCTGTTGAATGAGACGCACTTGTTCCTCTCGCATCTTTTACAAGGTCAGGTCCGAAGATTATTCTTTCCCCACTTTCGGACCAATTCGGAGGTGTGCGACAACTACGTCCATATAGAGCTTGGAACGGTGACATTCCCGCACTCTCTTGATAGCTCGTTATTGTATGAGGACTACGCCAATGGTAAACACTTCTCCCAATCTTTACCATAGGTCAAGACACATGCTCGAAGCATATCCTCAAGATATTGATTTATCCTTTCCGTCCGTCCATCCGTTTGAGGATGATACGCCGAGCTTCGTATTAGTTTTGTTCCCAGTGATTCATGTAGTTGCTCCCAAAATCTGAAGACAAATTGCGTTCCTCTATCCGATATAATGGTCTTCGGCACTCCATGCAGACAGAGAATACGAGCGATGTACGGCTCGGCATACTTCTCGACGAGTGTAGCGAGTATGTACCGGTATGAAGTGAGCTGATTTCGTCAACTCTGTCCACAATAACCCAGATTGAGTCACGCTTTCGTGGGCTCGGTGGTAACCCAACAATGAAATCCATACTAATGTCTTCCCATTTCCATTCGGGAACACTCAAAGGTTGTAAGGGTCCCGCTTGCTTCAACCGCTCGACTTTGACTCGCCGACGGACATCACACTCATTGACATACTTAGCTATTTCTCGCTTCATGCGTGTCCACCAAAATCTTTGCTTCGGATCTTGATACATCTTGTTGGTTTCGGGGTGAATAGAATACTTGGACATATGAGCTTCATCCATTATCCTCTTGCGAAGGGATAGGTCCTTTGGTACAACCAATCGATTCTTGAACCAAATAACCCCCTCGTCATCTTCTCTCGAAGCATTTGACTTCGCCTTTCTTGAGTCGTCTTCTTATATGTCCCATACCAACACTTTGCTCGTTGAGCTGCTATTACTTCTTCACGAATGGTAGGAATAAGAGCCGGATTTGTCAATGCTCCATACGGAACAATCCGAAGATTTGGCTTATCACTTTCGGGTGGAGGTGCTTGAATCGAAAGTTGAGCCATAAGATTATTGCAATGAACTTTGCGACTTAGAGCATCGGCTACCACGTTCGCCTTGCCTGGATGATAGTGAATTTCCAACTCATAATCCTTGATTAATTCTAACCATCTTCGTTGGCGCATATTTAGATCTCGCTTGGGTGAAAATATACTTAAGACTCTTGTGGTCGGTGTGTAAATGTACCAAATTACCTAAGAGATAGTGCCTCCAACCTTTCAATGCAAGCACCACTGCTGCTAGTTCCAGATTATGAGTAGGATAGTGTTCCTCATGACGCCTTAGTTGTCGAGATGCATAGGCAATCACTCAGCCTTCCTGCATTAGAACACATCCAAGTCCTGTTCCTCGATGCATCGCGAGTACACATCGAAAGGCTTTGTCGGATCCGGTCGAGCGAGTACTGGAGTCGTTGTCGACAATTTCCTTAATGTTCGAAAAGCTTCTTCACATTCTTTGCTCCATACATACTTCTTATCCTTTTCCAATAGTTTAGTCATTGGCTTGGCGATCTTCGAGAAGTTAGGAATAAATCTTCCGTAGTAACCGACCAATCCTACGAAACTTCGAATTTGCGAAACCGACCTTGGCGGCTCCCAATCCAAGTACTTCTTGAACTTTGCCGGGATCAACTGCCACTCCTTCAGCTGATATCACATGACCTAGGAACGGCACTTCCTTTAGCCAAAACTCACACTTGCTAAACTTAGCGTATAGTTGATGATCCCTTAGTCGTTGCAACACCACTCGTAAGTGATTAGCATGTTCCTCTTCCGACTTGGAGTAGATCAAGATGTCGTCAATGAACACTACGACAAACTTGTCCAGCTCAGGCATGAATACTGAATTCATGAGATACATGAAGTGTGCTTGGTGCATTAGTCAATCCAAAAGACATTACTAGATATTCATAAAGTCCGTATCTTGTGGAGAATACGGTCTTCGGTATGTCTTCGGCTCTTATCTTAATCTGGTGATACCCTGAGCGAAGATCTATCTTGGAAAAGACTTTGGCTCCCATCGGTTGATCGAACAAGATATCAATCCTCGGAAGAGGGTACTTGTTCTTGATGGTAACGGCATTCAAAGGCCTCTAATCCACACATAGCCTTTAGTATATATCCTTTGTCCAATAACTCCTTTAGTTGCACCTTCAATTCCGCTAGCTCATTTGGCGGCATCCGATACGGTCTTCTTGATATTGGTGCTGTTCCAGTGCTGTAATTCTATCTTAAACTCTACCGCTCCGTCCGGCGGTAGTCCCGTAAGTCGTCCGGAAAGGCATCCAGGTACTCACGGACTATGGGTATATCTTCCAGACTTTTACCTACCACCTTATTAACCATTGGCAGCATAGTTCGGGAAAAGTTAAGAGTAAGCAATCTCGACCATGAACAGGAGAGTTCGGATATACGGCTCGAGATGCTATATCCAATACTGCCTTATGGAAATCCATCCATTGCATGCCAATAATTGCATCTAACCCTTGCCCATCCAATATGATCAATGAAGTGGAATAAACCTTGCTACCCAATTTTAATGGCATATTGGCAGCTTCTTCATTAGTAAGAATTTTACCCCAGTGTGTTGAAATGATATGAGGACATAGCAACTTGGATGGTATGATGCGATGCTTAGTAACATATGACTTGCTGATGAAATTATGCGTAGCTCCCGAATCAAATAAAACCATAGCAGGATGATCAGCGATAGAAAACATACCCGCTAAAATCTGTCCTCCTTCGGGTAGCTCCTCGGTCGTAGTAAAGTTGGCACGGCCGATCTTCACTAGTGTATTCTTGGCGGGTGCCCTCAGCTGATTCTGCGTGCTGTCCTTGAGGTCTAGGTGCATATGGTGCCTTATGAGGATATGGACAAGCTGCGGTAATAATGCCCTGGACGAATCATTCCCGAACACCTAATGCACAAACATAGCTGTGCTAAGTGATAAAATAAAATATTTAAAAACATAGGTAGGATGCACCGGGGCTTGCATTGATACGGTTCGGAGTTAGCTTCCTCGGCGCGTGGGTCGACTTCGAGATTCCCGTCTCCGACTCGACCTCCGGTGGAACCTCGATCACCTCACAACCTAGGTCGACCAACAATACGTTGCGAATCACAATCATGCATGCATGAATGAATATGATATGATCATGCAAAGAGGGTATTAATTATGCTCATTAACTAATAATTAGTGCTTAATCATACTTAGCAATTAATGTTTAATCATGGTTACTAAGTATTACTTAATCATGTTCCTTAATCAATAATTAATAGTTAATAATTTAATAATTAATATTCTATTATATTAGTTAATAACAATTCATAATTAAGCATATTCATTAAGCAGACAATTTAGCAATTGGTTAAGCTTATTAATAAATGCTTAATCAGGTTATCAATTATTAATTAGTCATGTTCCTTAATTAAGTTCACTAATTACTTAGGTTTAGCAATTAATAATTATTCATGTTTATTAAACAATAAATAATCATTACTTAAATGACATGTGATAAATAGGTTAATAAATTGGAATCACATAAAATAATAAAGTTTAGGTTTAATTTTGGAAAATAATTTTCATAATTAATTTCGTCTGCAATATCTCCTTCATCTAATTAAATTATTTTCCTTAATTAAACATTTAATTAGCATAAAATAATAGCTTTTCTTTAAACCAAGAAAGAGATTAATTACTATTTATGAAGCAAATTTACTCAAAATAACTATTTTATTTCACAAATAGATAGATCTTATTTTTCCGAGTCTAACAAACTTGGTTTGACATTTTTCTGATTTTTAATGAATTTTCTACGAATTTTCGAAAATTGAAAACCCTTCCGTGCCACACGATGGGCCACGGTGGTTGACCGCACGGGATCCCCACGTGGCCACACGCGATCCCGCGCGTGTGGTCCACGGTGTGGCACCACCGCGGCGACCTGGGAGCGGCGGCGCGGCCACCGGAGATGGCCGGACTTGGCCCAAAGCTCGCCGCGAGACCACTAAAATGCTCTACTCGAGCATGGCGAACACGATGGTGGGGACGAGCTCACATGAGCTCGACAGGAGACACGCCGGCGGCGAGGTCAATGCGCGGCGGAGCTTCGACCATGGCGTGAGCTCACCACGGTGGACAAAAATTAGGGAAAAACCTACCGAAACGTACTATAGAGCATGAGCAAGGGTGACAAGGGGTTGCGCGGCTCGGAGACGGCCGGAGACCGGAGCTCACCGTGAGTGGCGGAGATGGCGGTGGCCGGACCTTGGGAAGAACCGTGATTGCCCGACCTTCCGTGGAACAAAAGCAAGGATTATTCACTAGGAACAGAGAGCAGCAAGGCGCGCATCATCGTGAAAAGAAAAGAGAGCAAACGGCTCACCAAAGCTCGTCGATTTGGAGGTGCGGCGAAAGAACACGGCCGGGTGCTCGGAGAGGAAGATGGCTTGATTGGCGAGAGCTACGGCAATTGGTGAGAGTTGATGGTCACGGAGGGTTGAAGGGTGTCCCTGCGAACCTTTTGGTGGCGTCGGTCTGCGGAATGGTGTGCCGGAGCGGCCCGGCGGCGTAGCTCCGGAGAGGCGTCAATGGCGAGGAGGCGGAGGGAAGAAATAGGGAAGAGGAAGAGAAAGGATGAGGTCGCGGCGGGTTTTTATCCTTGCCGGAGGCGGCAACGGCAAGCAGCTGCGTGGCTCCAAGCCGTTGCGTGGCCGGGAGGCGTGGCGGCCGCCGAGAGAGGCGGTGCGGCCGCGGGCGGTGGTGAGATTGCGGTGAGAGAGAGAGAGAGAGAGAGAGAGAGAGAAGAAGAAGAGACCGGCGCCAGGCCGATCCTGGACATTTTACAAAAACACCCCGGGCTTTTGGAAAATTAAAAAGTGGTTTTCTAGTGCTCCAAAAATTCCCAAAAATTTCAGGGGTGTAAATGAAAGTATTTTATGCACTTTTCCTATTAAGTCCAGGTTAAGATTCCAAATCATTTTCAGATTAAAATTCATAGTTAAATTAATAAAAGAAGCTTTGTTCATTTCTTGTAATTATTTTTACAAGGCAAAACAATTCCAGGAAATTTTCATAAATCTTTATTTATGATAATTAAGCCATAGAAAATGCTAAACCTATATTTTCCTCTTATTTAATTTCTTTTTAAGCACTTCCTTTCTTCTTTATCTATTTTGATATTTTATGTGTATGTTCTCAACATAAACTTTAATATCTTCACAAATGCAATAATGTGATGAAATGCTCATGATGACATGAAATGCATTTATTTTTCTCGAGAACTAGAATCCATCCCTTCCTAGAGTATATGAACGTTAGAATCGACGTTGTTGATTGTATGATCGGTGTGCTTGTGGTATGCCTTGTTTGATTGGATCTTTGATTGTCTGTTGGGGTGTTACAAAGCGCTTAGCTTTGTTATTACATCATTAGTTCGTAGTACTAGTTAAGTTTGGGGTATCGATCCTCTCTATTGTTTGTTGTCATCCTCCTCTCTACCCCGTCCTATTTTCCTTATTCTCCTGCAAAGCCAAATCCATTTCCTCGGATGAAGAACTCAAGGATTGGAACCCTTGATAGTAGCACTGTTGATGATCGGAGCAACATCTCGGACAGTTCAACCCCGACTTGCTCACTCCAAACGAGAAAAAGCAAGATTTGGTATCTTCTCAAGAAAGAGGCCACAACCAGTTTCTAATGACAAGATTACAACTACAAAGGTGTCAACTATGGAAGTAGAAGGCACTTCAAGAAAAAAGAGGAAGCTCGGAGTATATGGTACTACGAAGAGTTCGAATGAGGAATCTAAGAGGCAAGTTAGAAGTTCGATCTAAGGCAACTGAATGACTTTTGATCGAAGTATTCAAGAACCCCGTGGTTACTTCAAGACGAATGTCTAACCTAAGGGTTTGTTGTAATACAATTGGATGTTGGCGCACAAGAACTACAAAGGTTAGCTAGAAGATATTAAGATGCAAGAGATCAAGAAACGAATCAAGAAGGATGAAACCCCGATTCACAGGTGAGCAATCATGGAACTAAACCGTAGAAGAAGCCTAATCTTTATGGACCATGTCAAGGTTGGTAATGGGTTGATACAACAAGAAGCTTATGGTTCAGCCAACTTCGGCCATCTTAGAAGCACAAAACGTAGAAGATCTCAAGTGTGATACTAGAATTACGGAATGAAGAAATAGTTGAATATGAAACAAGTTATGATACTCGTCGCAAAGAAAGGAGCAAACAATCAACAAGTTAGCAGGAAATACGATGGAGGAACCCATGATATTATGTTCACACCGAGACGAATGAAGATATGGTCCCATCAAGGTTGTCACGTTATGTTGCCTTTTATAGAGAAGTTAAGTCGAGTTATGGATACTAAACACAAAAATTGGTTGGGCATAATGCGTAAATCAAAGATTGGAAATAGCTTGAGCATTGGAAAATTTTTAAATACAGATTTCCTCTGCGTCCATGGTTACCTTGTTTTGTTTAAAAGATCATACCATTGGAGATTTTGGACAAACGAAAACGAAACCTCTGTTCTAGTATGTAATATGGACGAAGTTATGTCTTTTTGCATTGACAGGTGTTGATTAATCTCTCCAACATGTTATCAAGAACTTATATAACGAGGTGATGTTTACTTTGGAGAAGATGAAGTGGAAAGGTATTATTCCATTGAAGGCCGTATTAATTAAAAGAATAGATCTTTATCAACCGTATACAGGAAAAAAATCCTAAGGAACATGTGTTCTACTTGGAAGGTCCAATTATCTAGTGTCGGGTTAAAAAAGTACAAGGTCATTGAACGTGGGTATAAGATCATCCGGTTTCAAGTGGAAAAACCATAGAAATGAATACCACCCATCAATAGTGTGAAGTACGAGATCAAAATGAAGCCTCAACAATAGAGATAAAGCCTACACTCGTTGAAGGAGATTGGTGGAGCACAATATGAACACGAGAAGTCGAATGAAATCTGGAAGCTTATCATGGATGGATGTAGAATTGGATTCTCGAGAGGATGAACGGAATATCATCCGGCCCGAGAAAATAATATGCATACCGGATCGGAAATTCATTCAAGACATGATCCTGAGGGAAGCCTATGATTATGCATATCTGCTCGTCCCACAAGAAACCAAGATTGATGGATCACATGATGATATTGGATCGAGAGAACTTCACACATAGTAAATAGGTTGCTTAATTAATGAACTAGATATAGGTGCTCTATGCAATAAACCTCATGTTAAGCCTTTCTTGACTTAAGCCGGACATGTCATACCTTCCCCCACTTGCTCGAGTACGTAATGTACTCAAACGTTGTTGCTTCTCTCTTTTGCAAAACTTGTTTATGATCGAAGCCAAGTACAAAGCTGGACTTTGGATGAAGACAAGGAGTGAAGAACTAGGCTTGTGGTGTTCCGGCCGATCGCTCGTGGGAGTTGAAGGACGCCGACGCTTAGATTATTCCGCTGCATTGTAATCTTTTATTTAGATCTACGGGTCCTTGTTGTAATAAAATTATCAATTTAATAAAGATATTGTTCTTTTACCATATTATTGTCCTGTGTGCGTGAAACTTGATCCCGGGCACGCATACGGATGAGTTCGGTTTTATTCGTTAAAACCGGGCGTGACAAAAAACACCAGCTCCTGTTCTCACGGGATAGGTCAAAGTCTGTATATAGTGTGGGCTCTCAAAGAGCCGTTGCTGGGGTCAATTATTGGTCTTGACGGAACTTCCGTGGGTGATCGAACTTCCGTCACCCCATTAGGTCAAAGGCGAAAGCATCCAGGACGGAACTTCCGTCCGAGTTTGGACTTCCGTCCCAAACTCTCCGGAACCGACGGAACTTCCGTCAGCCCGCACGGAACTTCCGTCGGTGAGATTTCAACTGGAGAACCCCGGGAACGGTACTTCGTCACGTTTACCACTTCCGTGCCAAATTCTCCGGAACCGACGGAACTTCGTCGACCCGGACGGAACTTCCGTCATGTGTGGAGAAGATAGGAAAAAGGTTGGCTTTTTGATCCTTGGATATTTGGTATTTAGGTTCCAAGTTGTTTGAAGGTAGCTAGAGCACATTCTTCCCTGCACGTAAGATCATTTCACCCCTCTTAATAGTTTGGCACACCTATACTCAAGAAGCTATAAATCTAAACTTGAGGCTTTTGCTTTTGAGTACTTGATCACTTTTTAATTGAGGGGTTAACTTTCTCACATTGTGGATACTATCAATTTGTTGTCCTGCACAATGACTCAATAACCACATTAGAGTTTTTAGTTCTTTGTCATTTATCACCAAAACCCACTAGGGGGCCTAGTGCATCTTCAATCTCGCCCTTTTTGGTGATTGATGACAAATAATTAAAAAGGGACGAGGAGATCAAATAACGAAAGAACAAAACGAACAAAATATAGCGGAGCTCCCCTAAAGAGATGCATGGGTCACACAAACATGTGAGAGAGCTCCCCTATATTTTATGCTTGTGGGGTGCCTAAAAACAAAGTGCACATGTGACATGATTAAGTGCGAGGAATAAAAAAAACAGCACAAGCGCAAATAGCTTCACACCACATAAAGTAAGCCACGAGATATCAATAATACATAAACCACACATTAAAGCATTAAACATCCATCATCCATCGTTCAAGCACATAGTTTGCAAGGAATTAAAAAACTAGCCCTATTACAATAGAGCAACACTCACATAGTTCCATACATAATGCTCCCATAAGTTCCAACTAAGATAAAGAAAGAACACAACGATAAAGATAATAGCGATCCATTTTCTCTCTCTCCCCCTTTGGCATCAAGGCACCAAAAAGGAAGAAAGGAAGGAGAGTAAGAGAAAGAATCACTCGTCATCCTCCTGGCCTCCGAAGTCCTCCTCTTCTTCTTCGTCATCTGCGGCAGGGGCTGCAGGAGAGCTTGGACCACCATCACCACCAAAGTAAGCGAGCATAGTCCTCGGGCTGCCATCGATAGACTCGGAGGAGGAGCATCCTCCTCTTCTCGGATCATGGAGGAGAAACCTCTGCACCCTGTGATCTCATGAAGTTCTTCATCCTTCTAGCATTCTTCTTGGTGCGTTGCTTGTTCTTGTGAGTTTCAATGGCATTATCGGTGCACACGGTGAAGATGAACTTGAGTGCGCTCATGATGCGAGAAGTGGGAGAGCCACTCCGGCTAGGAGCTGAACCGCTAGAAGCACCAACTAGAGGAGGAGCTAGAGGTGCGTTGCGCTTCTTCTTTGATCCACCCTTGATGATGGATACCCGGGAGGGTTTGTTCCCGATCTTTCGGTGGAGACGTGGTGGATAACTCGATTGATGGCGAAGTCGACGTTCACGGCCCGACTACAACCGTCCGGAGACGTTGCGCCTTAGCGACCGATACACCAACTCCGATGGTTGCCGCGAACTTGTGGTGCGCGACACCCGGCCACGAGAGCACTCGTCCTGCAAGCAATCGAAGAACTAGCAAGAACAAGTAGAACAAGCACTGAATTGCGGGATAAAGGTGAAGAACACGAACTGAAGTCTCAATAATGTGGGGTTCTGGAAACAAGCAAACGGGCGGTTTAGCCAACACGCGCGCAGCAAGCCGAATAGCAGTAGCTTATTCTAATCAACAAAACCCAAGGGTTCCTAATGGCGGCTGCGAGTTATATGAATGTGGGAGGACGACCTCGGGGGGCTGGGGTCGTGCTCCAACCCTATGATGCGTCCGAAGTGGACTCTACTTGATACACGGCCCAATGGGCCAAAATAAGGTGTCGCAACACCGTAAGCAGAAAAGGTCTCTGCAATAAAACGACGATTCCGGCCAACTCCGAATAGATATGGGCCTAAGGTTGGATCCATGTGAAAATAGACTTCATGATCTTTCCAGCAAGTACTCGGACTCCTCAAGCCGACTCCGTATGTGGTCGTGGCAGCCATGACAAGTTGGTGTTGTTCTGGAGTCCGAATCCAGCCTGCGCGAATCCAACTCTGTTTTGGTCCCGTCCATCGTTCCTAAGCAACACAAGGCAGCAAACGTTTCCATTGTCTATATAAGACTGATATGAAGCTAGGGACGGAGCCACCTGATGGTTTAATTGGCGAACTCGGGCACGAGTAATGGGTCCAACCGGTCCAACCAGCTTGTCGGGAGTAGGTGTGGATGTATCGATGATATTGATGTCCTCATCATCCTCCTCTTCTTGCATTTGAGTCGTCCTCCACTCAAACTCATCCTCTTCACCCAAATATGGCTTCAAATCTGCAATGTTAAATGTGGGACTAATCCCAAAATCTGCAGGCAGATCAAGCTTATATGCATTCTCATTGATTTTTTCTAACACTTTAAAAGGTCCATCAGCTCGAGGCATTAACTTAGATTTTCGCAATGCAGGAAAACGTTCTTTTCTCAAATGCAACCAAACCAAATCTCCAGGTTCAAAATTCAGCTCCTTGCGACCTTTATCACCAGCAAGTTTATACTTAGCATTCATGCACTCAATATTTTCTTTAGTTGTTTCATGCAGTTTTAACATCAATTCAGCACGTTGTTTAGCATCAAAGTTCAACTTTTCAGAAGATGGTAAAGGCATCAAATCAATTGGGGCACGAGGCAAGAAACCATAAACTATCTCAAACGGGCACATCTTTGTAGTAGAATGCAGCGAGCGATTATATGCAAATTCAACATGGGGCAAGCATTCTTCCCACATCTTAATATTTTTCTTTAAAACAGCCCTTAACATGGTAGATAACGTTCTATTCACAACTTCAGTTTGACCATCAGTTTGGGGATGACATGTAGTAGAAAACAATAGCTTAGTCCCAAGTTTAGCCCACAATGTTCGCCAAAAATGGCTAAGAAATTTAGTGTCACGATCAGAAACAATTGTGTTTGGCACACCATGCAAGCGAACGATTTCTTTAAAGAATAAATCAGCAATATGAGTGGCATCATCAGTTTTGTGACAAGGTATGAAATGTGCCATTTTAGAAAATCTATCCACAACCACAAAAATGCTATCACGTCCCCTTTTAGTTCGAGGCAATCCCAACACAAAATCCATAGAAATGTCTTCCCAAGGGACGCTAGGAACAGGTAGAGGCATATATAAACCATGTGGATTTAATCGTGACTTAGCCTTTTGACATGTAGTGCAGCGAGCAACATACCTTTCAACGTCGCGTCGCATCTTTGGCCAAAAGAAATGACCAGCAAGGATGTCTTCTGTCTTCTTAGCCCCAAAATGTCCCATCAGCCCACCACCATGTGCCTCCTGTAATAACAACAAGCGAACGGAGCTAGCTGGAATGCATAGCTTGTTAGCTCGAAACACAAACCCGTCACTAAGGACGAATTTGTTCCACGTTTTGCCCTCTTTGCAATGCAGCAACACATCTTTAAAATCAGGATCATGAATATATTGATCTTTTATAGCTTGTAAACCAAAGATTTTATAGTCAAGTTGTGTTAACAAGGTATATCTTCTAGACAAAGCATCAGCAATGACATTTTCTTTCCCTTTCTTGTGTTTGATAACATAAGGAAAAGATTCAATGAATTCCACCCATTTAGCATGTCTACGGTTCAGTTTTCCTTGACTACGGATATGTTTCAATGATTCATGATCAGAATGTATGACAAATTCTTTGGGCCACAAATAATGTTGCCATGTTTCTAAACATCTTACAAGAGCATATAATTCCTTATCATAAGTAGAATAATTCAGAACAGGCCCACTTAATTTTTCACTAAAATATGCAATAGGCTTTCTTTCTTGTAGCAAAACACCACCCAATCCAATTCCACTAGCATCACATTCAAGTTCAAAAGTTTTGTTAAAATCAGGAAGTTGGAGGAGAGGTGCATGTGTCAACTTATCTTTTAGCATGTTGAAGGCGTTATCTTGAGTTGTGCCCCAAGTGAAAGGCACACCCTTCCTTGTAAGCGCATTCAACGGTGCCGCAATGGTGCTGAAATCCTTCACAAAGCGACGATAAAAACCAGCGAGGCCTAAAAACTGCGGACATGGGAAAGTGTCTTTGGAACAGGCCATCCTTGTATAGCTTCCACCTTGGCTTGGTCAACCTCAATTCCCTGCGGAGTGACAACATAGCCAAGGAACGAGACTCGATCGGTGCAAAAGGTGCACTTCTCAAGGTTACCAAATAAATGTGCAGCACGAAGGGCATCAAAAACAGCACTTAAATGATCACAATGCTCATCAATGGACTTGCTATAAATCAATATATCATCAAAGTAAACCACCACAAATTTCCCAATGAAAGCACGTAAAACTTCATTCATTAAGCGCATGAAAGTACTAGGAGCATTAGTTAAACCAAAAGGCATCACTAACCACTCATATAAACCAAATTTAGTTTTGAATGCAGTTTTCCATTCATCCCCCAATTTCATGCGAATCTGATGGTACCCACTACGTAAATCAACTTTAGAGAAAATCACAGCACCACTCAATTCATCAAGCATATCATCTAAACGTGGAATGGGGTGACGATATCGAATAGTGATATTATTAATAGCTCTACAATCGACACACATACGCCATGAACCATCTTTCTTAGGTACTAAAATAACTGGAACAACACAAGGACTAAGAGACTCACGTACATATCCCTTGTCGAGTAGTTCTTGCACTTGGCGCTGAATTTCCTTTGTTTCTTCTGGGTTGGTTCTGTATGGTGCACGGTTTGGCAAAGAAGCACCTGGAATAAGATCAATCTGGTGCTCAATGCCTCGAATCGGTGGTAGTCCTGGTGGTACTTCACTTGGAAACACATCAGAATACTCCTGCAAAATGTTAGCCACAACAGGGGGCAACGAATTCTGCATATCGTGTAATGAAATCAAAGCATCTTTGCACACCAAAGCATAGGAAATAGAAGTGGATGCTATTAATTCATTTATATCAGATTTAGTAGCAAGCAAGCAATTTCCCTTTAAGGTGATTTGATTGGTCTTATCAAACATGGCTTTGGTATTTCTATTTTCACGGTTCACTATTTCATTGGCTGCAACATGGTTTTCAGTTTTAGCATTGGCCTGAGTTTTTCTAGCTCTAGCAACATCATCATGAATAATAGCTTCAGGAGACATAGGGTGCAAAACTATTTTCTTCTCATGGTACAGAAAAGAATACTGATTTGATTTACCGTGATGCATAGAATCTCTATCAAATTGCCATGGTCTACCTAGCAGAATATGACATGCTTGCATAGGCACAACATCGCATTCAACAACATCATGATATGAGCCAATAGAAAAATTAATTCGCACTAGTTTTGATACCTTTGCCTTGCCGCTGTTGTTGAGCCATTGGATGTAATATGGGTGTGGGTGTGGTTTGGTGGTAAGAGCAAGCTTCTCCACCATCTCGCTGCTTGCCAAGTTGTTGCAGCTACCGCCATCAATAATCAAGCGGCACGAACGCTCCTTAACTACACACTTGGTTTGAAACAAGGTGTGTCGCTGATTTTGCTCCGCCTTCTCCATTTGCGTGCTAAGCACACGCTGTACAATTAGGCTCTCATAGTGTTCTGCATGACCTGCACTAATGTGTTCTTCGGCATGTTCCTCACTACCTGCATGGTCAGCCGCAAGCAATGCAAGTGTATCATCATCAAAATCACTAGCTGAAGAATACTCACCATCATCTCTAATGATCATAACATGCTTGCTTGGACAATCACGCATAACATGTCCAAGGCCCTTGCAGCGGTGGCACTGAATATCCCTCGTTCTCCCTGTAGATGCCACAGACTCGGAGGGTGTTGGAACCCCCTTCGAAGCTGTAGGTGCACGACTTGTAGAATTCGCTGGACCAGTGCGAGGCTTGATGTTGTTGCTGGAAGGCGAGGGTGTCACTGGAACCGAGTACGAAGATGGTGGGGCGCACGTGGATTTGCGGCTGTGGTTGTGCGCTGCCATGAATTGCTCCTTCCTGCAGAAAAGTTAGTTCGCGCACTAGCATGTCGTCCTTGCACTTCTCGTTCAGCTTTGCAAGCAAGATGAAACAAACGAGTAATAGATGTATAATCTTTATACTCTAGAATGTCCTGAATTTCACGGTTTAAACCAGCCAAAAACCTAGCCATAGCAGCATCTTCATGTTCCTCTATATTACAACGCATCATGCCAATTTGTAATTCCTGATAATAGTCTTCGACACTTTTAGACCCTTGTTTTAGTTGCTGCAATTTATTTATTAAATCACGTTGATAGTATGAAGGGACAAATCTAGCTAGCATGACCCTTTTTAAAGCATCCCAATTATGTGGTATGTTATCAGGATTTTTAGTGCGATATTCTTTCCACCAAACAGATGCAAAATCAGAAAATTCACTAGTGGCTGCTCGAACTCTAGCATTTTCAGGAAAGTCATAACATGCAAATTTTTGATCAACAACCATCTCCCACGTAATGTATGCATCAGGATCATATTTACCATTAAAAGGAGGTATTTTAAATTTAAGCTTGGATAAAGGATCATCATTGTTGCGTACCTCATGTCGACGGTGTCCACCCATGCCATGACGATTCCGACGAAGGCGATGATGAGCCGCTTGGTCATCAAATTCTGAATCAGCAGAATACTCCTCCTCCCAATTGTCCTCCATATCTTCATGGTCACCATTAGGTTGTTGACGCCGCTCATGCTCCCGTGTCATGAAGTCATCAAAACGCCTCAACAAAGCAGCAACGCTTGTATCGATTTGTTTAACCGATGCCTCCACCTTCCCAATCTTTGAATTGGCAGAAATCATTGAGGCTTCCATCACACCAAGCCTCTCATTAGTTATCTGCAAATCTGCCTCCATGCCCGCCACATCGCGCGCCGGTTTGTCCGCTTCAGTTTGCACGCCGTCCACTAGAACCTTTAATCCGCTCGTACTAAGGGTAATGTCATCATCCTCATCTCGTGACCCTGCCATCTCAAAGACACAAAGCAACAAGAGCGAACAAGTGAAGAAAGAAAATCCCTAGCACTACAGCAAGGCACTAACTCTAAACTTGTCCAAACAAGCTCTTACTAATTCTTACCTTGTTGAGCAGGAGGGTATGGCAACCAACAAGTAAGCAACTGGATAGAAAGTGTATCGGTGCTTCTGCAACAATCTCTGTCAAGCCGTAGAGGGGAAATATGTGGAGTTCTAGGTAGGGTGAAAGTAGTATACAAGGGAAAAACTAGCACCACGTTAGTTACAAAAGCAAGTTGAGAAATTGTTCAACGGTGGTCCTATGCTGGTCCTAGGCTAGACTATGCTAGACACGCGAGCCTAGACACAAAGGAAGTCACAAAGCACCACCCGAACAAGAAGAAGAAACACACAAAAATGCCCCTTGCTTTTTACTCTTTTTTTTTTGCTATTTCTTTTCTCTTTTCTGTTCTTTTTTTTTATTTTTTTCAATTTTTTTTTCAGGGGGACTTCAAATCTGAATATATGAACAAAGGGAGTGCAAATGAGCAATGGACCACACACACTTTCTCTCTCTCTCTCTCTCTCTCTCTCTCTAGAGTAGGGTCAAAATCTGAACTATGTGGTTGTAGTTTTCACGGCTAATAGAGTGGCCAGCAACAAGGTTTGACAGCAACTCGGACTCGAGGCTTAGCCTGCTACCCGCCGCAACAAGTATAGAATTGAACTCGGACTCGGACTAGTGATGTGACCGAACGTGATCGGAACTCGAAACTCTAAAGAGACTAAACCTAAGACCAGCAACTCGACGCTACCGATGCAACCAAAAACTCAACAAGCCCTAACTAATTAGTACTAGTAAAAGGCTCAAAGGGTTTCTGGGATACGGGAAAACTAATCTAATATTTTTTTTGGCTTTTCTGGACTGTAGGAAAGAAAATTAGGTAAAAACAAGAAGTCTCTCACCGATAAACCTTGCTCTGAATACCACTTGATGGATACCCGGGAGGGTTTGTTCCCGATCTTTCGGTGGAGACGTGGTGGATAACTCGATTGATGGTGAAGTCGACGTTCACGGCCCGACTACAACTGTCCGGAGACGTTGCGCCTTAGCGACCGATACACCAACACCGATGGTTGCCGCGAACTTGTGGTGCGCGACACCGGCCACGAGGGCACTCGTCCTGCAAGCAATCAAAGAACTAGCAAGAACAAGTAGAACAAGCACTGAGTTGCGGGATAAAGGTGAAGAACACGAACTGAAGTCTCAATAATGTGGGGTTCTGGAAACAAGCAAACGGGCGGTTTAGCCAACACGCGCGCAGCAAGCCGAATAGCAGTAGCTAATTCTAATCAACAAAACCCAAGGGTTCCTAATGGTGGTTGCGAGTTATATGAATGTGGGAGGACGACCTCGGGGGGCTGGGGTCGTGCTCCAACCCTATGATGCGTCCGAAGTGGACTCTACTTGATACACGGCCCAATGGGCCAAAATAAGGTGTCGCAGCACCGTAAGCAGAAAAGGTCTCTGCAATAAAACGACGATTCCGGCCGACTCCGAATAGATATGGGCCTAAGGTTGGATCCATGTGAAAGTAGACTTCATGATCTTTCCAGCAAGTACTTGGACTCCTCAAGCCGACTCCGTATGTGGTCGTGGCAGCCGTGACAAGTTGGTGTTGTTCTGGAGTCCAAATCCAGCCTGCGCGAATCCAACTCTGTTTTGGTCCTGCCCATCGTTCCTAAGCAACACAAGGCAGCAAACGTTTCCATTGTCTATATAAGACTAATATGAAGCTAGGGACGAAGCCACCTGATGGTTTAATTGGCGAACTCGGGCACGAGTAATGGGTCCAACCGGTCCAACCAGCTTGTCGGGAGTAGGTGTGGATGTATCGATGATATTGATGTCCTCATCACTTGAGCTTTAGTTGCAGGGGACGATGCTTGCACTCCTTCTCAAAGCTCAACTTGGTGACTCCCTCGATCATAGCCATAATCCATGGAGCATAGGGTAGAGTCATCCTAGTGTTAACACTGCGCCGACTGATTTCCTCAAAGATGAAACCCATCACACAAAAGGGAGTGGCGTCGGGTGCAAACCTTACTATCACATTCCTTGACCATGCAGCGATCTGATCATTGTATCCATCCTTGGGCACAATGGTCCGTCGAAGGATCCTGTTGAGATAGAAGTAGTAGGGAAAGAGTCCCTTGGTCCGTCCATAAACACACGATCCATCCTCATACATGAATGCCAACTCGGTTCCGGGAATGTTTGCTCATTGGTGAGGCTCTCATGATCATCATCCTTATCGGAAGGCGGCAAAGGGAAATAGGAAGCAAACACTCTCTAGCTGCATTCATACTGCTGCCCTTGAGTCATCCATAGAACCTTGTGACGATTGGTATCAAGGTAGAGGGTAGCATAGAACCGACGAGATAATCTCCTCATTCCATTCATGGCGAAATGCCATGAAGTCATACACTCCACGAGCTCTGCACACATCTATTACTTGATCAAAGACAACATCATTCTTGTCCTCCATATATTTCCAATCAATCCACCGATGCACATGCAGCTCTGTGGGACTTTTTCTTCATGTCAATGAAGAAAGTGTGGTAGTAGTCCTGTTGTTCCCACGGATGAAACCTTAGATCCGATGCTTGCCTCTCTCGCACACTACGCGGATCCTTCCTTCTCAGCTCATCAAGCATATGAGGGTGCCTCCTCAAGTCACATCTGCTATAGGTTCCAAGGTACACAGGGGCTCTCACTCGAACTCCGAGTAACCTCACCACTGTGCCAGCTGCTCCCGACTATTCACTAGCAATGCCTTTGCCCTTGTCTCTCGTGTCGGGATGAGGAGCACACTTGATCACCTGTTTCCTCTTGAGCTGTGAGCGAGATGGCACATCCTCCTCACTTTCCGAAGATTGAACTTCTTCTTCAATTTCCTCATCACTTCTTGGTTCCCGAATGGTTGGCCCGCTGCTTTTCTTGCCCGCGTACTTGATACGAGGCATATTCTGTCAGGAAACAAGATATCGATAAGGAATTGGTCGAATAGTATAGGTTGTGCGTCAATAAGGACAACTTCATGTGCAAAGTTCTGTCGGGATGGAACTTCCGTCGGGGATGACGGAATTTCTGTCTTGGCAGGATTTCGCCCATGAAGTTGGCCAAATTGTCGATTTGGAGAAGATACACGATCATCCACTATGGATATAAGAATATCTCGTGGCCGTTCGAAAAGTCACATCAATGAATACAATCCATCAATAGCGTGAAGTACAAGATTTGAACGAGGCCTTGACAATAGAGATAGAACCTACACCGTTGAAGGAGATCAGCAAGGCACAATGTGAATACGGGAAGATGAATGAGACCTAGAAGCTTATCATGGATGCAAATAGAACCTCATTCTCGGAGGATGAATGGGATACCATCTGATTTAAGAAAATACTCGCGTACTAGATTAGAAACTCCTTCGACGCATCATCCTAAGGAAAGCCCATGACTTTGCATATTTCATTATTCGATAAGAAACCAAGACGATCTATCGACATCTACAAACTGAATATTGGTGGTACGTTATGAAGCAATATGTGATACATGCTAATGTGTGAAAGAAGGATATCAGCAACAACCAAAATTATCAAATTACCTTACCCACCTCTTGCTAGCCACCTTGAATCTCGAGGCGTGGTTCTTGTTAAGGGGGTAAATTTGTCACACGCTAAAACTCTAAGTTTTGGTTTGTGAGCTAGGACTCCCCAAATACTATCTAAATTCAAAATTTTGCTATAAATTAAAACTTTATTTCAAAGATGTTCTCAAATTTAAAACAAAGGTTTAACATTTTATGTAAAAAGATTGTATCCCGATATGTAACAAGGGTTTTTCATTTTATGGGCACAAAAGACCTATTTGAATTTTACAAATTTACCTTGGATTTGATTGCATTATGAAAATATTTTATCTATGAAGATACCTATACAACAAAAAGTTTTTATTTATTAAAATGAATGCATTTTATTTTATTTATTCGAGTAAATACCTTTGATTTATGAAGAAAATTATAAATACTTTTGATTTATGAAAATGGGTTATTTACCAAATGATTTATTTTGCTTAAAGTATTTTATGAAAGAATTTGCATTACCAAAATTGTTGTAGCAAATAAAAAGAGTTTATTCATCTTCAATAACTTGGATTTGGAAACCAATTAGTTTAAACCTATTTTACCTAATTTAAATATAGTGTAATTAAGTTAAACTTTACATTGTATGTTGCATTAATGCGAAATAGTTTGCATTAGAGATTTATCTCGTATGTGGAAAATATATTTGAAAATCTGATTAGAATTCGTATAGGAATTAGAGTTGGATTTAGTTTAGAAATAGAAAAGAAAATAAAAGAAGGAAGAAACTCAGTGCCCTTGGGCCTAAATCCGGCCAACCTTTCTCTTCCCTTCCCTTATCTCTCTCAGCTGAATGACCCACGAGCTAGGCCCAACCGGCCGACTCCACCCTGTCTCCTACGTCTCGATGCCACCGCCACCGCACGGAACCGCTAACGCGCCTTTGCCCTCCCCGCTTCCCGTCCTCTCCGGTGCACCGAGCACAAGTAACGGTAGCTCATAAGCCTCTCCTTTACCCCTCCCTTTGCTCCTCTTCAAAGATCGGAAATGGCCGCATTGGTGCCAATAATGGTCGGCCTTCAATCCGGCCGGCGAGCCGCCTGACCTATAAAATGATGCCCCAAGCTAGTCGCCCCTTTCCCACAACCAAGTCCGAGCTCCCGCCCTCTCTTGCGCCATGAACCACTATTTTCATTTCCGTCGGTGAGCTCCGCCGCCGCGCACTCGATTCCGTTGCTTCCTTGCTCTTTTCTCTCTTTTCTCACTACTCGAGCTGCTTAGGAAAGTGAGGAAGCGCTGGAGCCAACTCTAGACGAGCTCTTGGTGTTGTAGCCACGACTTCGACACCGCCGTTGACTCAAACCGCCACCCCACTATCGCGCACCCCTCTCGGGTCCGTCTCCGAACTCTGCGACACCACCGTGAGCCTGCGTCGATCCGTGAGTCCTTTCACGCTTGTGCTAGTCCGAGTTCCGGCATGCTTCGAGGCGAGCCCATGCCATGGCGTCGCCGCCACCTCACCTTGCACGCGTCCTAGCCATTCGATCCTCGATCGACGGTGCATATTAAAAGGCCCCGAAGGGGTATCATGCGAGGATCTTGATAGGTTCAAGAGCCATCCGCCACTCCTGCGGACGACCAATGGGAAGAAGATTTTAAAGAGGTCGCTCCGACCGGCCCAATCCTGAAGCCAGCCACTGTGAAGAAGGTGAGACGCTCCGGCCACACCGTTCAACGTCCTTCCAAGAAACCGATCTGCATGCCGGACGGCAAAGTTAATATTGTGCCCACTGTACGGGAGATACCCGGTCTACAATGCAAGAAGCGAGAAGATAAGCACCGTGAATAGGCGCTCCTTGATCATGACCGCCAAGCGGCTCGTGCCACAATCCGAGAATTTAACAAGCGAGGGATCCCAAAGTACAAGTGTACCAAAGGATCCTCCGGCCAATATTCCACAGAGATCTTGATTTTCCGCACGGACCGGTGCCCGAGCCGCTCGGTCCCAAAAGAAAAGATCTCTTCCTCGGCGCAAACTGCTGGCAAGAGGAGTGCTTGGAGGACCAATCACCGGCACTCAAGAGGCACCATAGAAGAAATCCAAGCCAACATCCGGCTTCGTAAAAGCCGGCAAGTATGATCTCTCGTCAAACTTTAGTTCTCCTTCTTTTCAATCTTTGCAATTTAGACCGGTCTTAACAACTACCGTCCTTCTTACGGTTTCCTAACAAAGCTCCGAGGCTTCTATATCCGGCTTCCTCATGAACAAGCCAAGCACTATCGCGAAGACCGTAGCCCCAAGGCTCGTGGAGCATGCTCAAAGACTTAGAGTGCGGCCGAAAAGGAAATCCCTACTGCCTCGATCGATGATAAGGCTACCCCGTCACCTCAATTGCTCAAGTCACTCGAATAGGTGGCAAGCTGCACAAGAGCCAATACTTTCAACAAGACCAGCAGTTCCACAATCTCCACTGCTCCGGACCTCACCTTGGGATGGTCCCTCTCGGTCCGGGTGGATGAAGAGGTACCCTATCACGCACGGACTGCTCAAGCTGCTCCTGCTAGTCCAAGACTCGCCAAAATGGTCATCGGCGAAGCAACTATTGATAGCACCTACGGAGCACGCAAGTTCGTGGTGATCGCCAAATGGGACTCCATCCAAGAGGAGGTGTGACACCCCTACCTTGCAAAGCAAGAGGGACCGTTAGGGGCCGGACGCGACCCGAGCTTCGTGCGGAGGCAACGCCAAAGACCCCCAGTACACGTGTCCCACACTAACGTCGAGTTTTAACCGTGAGCAGGCCGCACGGGTCGATGAACGACGCGAAGTTCCCGAAACGAAGGAGGTACCCCGAGGTGAAGTCGGGGGATCCCAAGGCCGGAGCCAAGCCCCGGCCGCGATGGCCCATGCTCGGCGAAGCCACCGTCTAGCGAGGCGAAGCGGCGCAAGAGCGGAACTGCGGTACGAAGCAAAGCGAAGGGCCGGAGTGCGTCCCAGCTAAGCCGCGAGCAACACGGTTTCAACCGCCTTTTCCGGAATGCCCCTAAGACACTACGACACCGACCCACTATAGCGACGGGCCAAATAGGCCTATAGCGGCGGGCAGGCCGGGCGTCGCTACGCCTTCGCGAGTTATAAATGGAGGTTTGTAGCGGCGGCCCTCACCAACCGCCGTTAAAAACACCTTTGTAACGACGGTTGGTGGAGCCAGCCGCCATTAATAATAACCTTATTAACGGTGGTTGGAGCCAGCCGCCATTAATAATAACCTTATTAACGGTGGTTGTAGATGCCAACCGTCATTAATGAGGTTATTATTAACGGTGGCCAGCATTATAAGCCGTCGTTAATAAGGACTTTGTAACGACGGATTTCATCTCCAACCGCCGTTAATATTTGAATACCGTAAAAAAAAATTAAATTACAGCACACCGGAAATACAACAAATCTCAAAACGTACACATATATTAATCACAAGTCATTGACATCTCAAAACATTCACATGTATTCATCATCCAAATGTTTACTTCTCAAAACAAATCACAAGTCACTTGCATATATATATATATATATATATATATAATACAATATACATTGTCTTTACATGAGAAACTACCAAGTCTATCAAATTACTTTCCTAATCCACTCATCATTGTCTTCACTACCGTCATTCACGAATGGTCGTGTCGAACCACACCACTCATTGAGGGAACGATGGTCTCTAGTGCTCTCATTGTATTTATCGGTGTTCGAACCACCGGCGGTAGAATTTGTCCCGGGATTGAGCGTTTTGGGCCGGATGGTGCAGAAGGGAAGACACGAAGGGTTTAGGCTGGTTCGGGAAAGCTCCCTACGTCCGGCGGGGGGGTGTCACGGCGTCGTGTTCCTTGCGCCAAAATGGAGATGCAAGTACAGGAGATGTGGGAGAGGAGCGTGCTCCAAGTCCCGTGCGAAAAGTAGCATGTGTGGCGTGTTTTTCGGTGTCTTGTGTGTGTGAGTTGCGTATCTCCCCCGCGAGAAGAAGACTCACACCCCTTTATAGTCACGGGGGTGGAGCTCGAGTTACAAGAGAGAGAGAGAAAGAGTTGGTCGAGCTTCGGTGTTGTCCAATCGGTCTTCTTCCCGTACGCTCCGGCAGGGTTGATCGGACGGTCGCATCGTCCCCGTAGCGGCGAGTACCGGGTGGAGTGTTTTGTGATTGGAGGAGCAGCGGACGGCGCTGTTTGCATAGTGGTTAGATTTGGACAAGCCATACTCGTCCTTTCTTGTCGGGCGTGATGATGATTCGGATATAGTTGAGGTACGGGAGTGGTTTTCTTCGTGACTCGAGCTTGCGGGGAAGGTCGTGCGGGACGGAGCATAACTCGAGCTCGACCTCGAGTTACACCTGTTCGACGGGTGTGACGGGAGGTTGTACGCCCGTACGTCGGCGAGCGATGGTTTCTCCCGAAGCCTCCGGTCCACGCTAACTCCCGTCGAGCAACGAGAACGGCACGTCCGTCGGCGTGCCCTGACGGGAGCAGGTGGTGGCAGGAGGGATGGGCTTAGGCCTCCCGCCAATGATTTCCGAGTAACGCCCACGTGGCGCTGGGGCGGTTGGGAATTAATGCGGTTGATGGTCGAGTCGCTAGGTCGAGTATGGAACTCGAGTTGGAGGGTCGAGCGACCATGGTCGTGCGGTACGGAACCCTTCGACCAAGGCGTCATGGTCGTGCGAGGCGGACATCCTTGAGTAAGGCGCCGGGGTCGTTTCTGGCTGGTTTGTACGGGTGCGAGCCTGCCTCTAGTGATGACGTGGTCGTGTTAATCCTCCGCTAGGTGGGTCCGGATGCTGCCATGTGGCAGCGTTAATCTTTTCCCTCGACAGTATTCGTCGAAGAACCCGCCAGCAGGAGAGAGAAGCTCTTTGAGCAAGAACCGACACATCCGCTCCACGATCATTAACATTTGGTCCGAAGTCGGATGTTTCGGTCCTTGCGAGAACCCTTTGTTCTTAAATTCTTGTAATATCTGTTTGTCTGTTTTGGTTCTCTCGCCATTAGAATTTGATTATTAACAAGATTCCAATTATAATTAAAATCAATAGAATGTGATAAACTCAACAAAATGCACATGTTGGTCACTCTCTTCAACAATGGCATACATATAATCGGAGAAGCTATTCGCGTACAAACAAGTGTAGTAGCCACGAGTGGACATTACCTTTCACTTGTTTAACACACTATAAAATAAAGGAAATAAGTTGCTATTTTATGAATCACAGCGATAGTAGGACAATGGCATAGAGAAATGAGACAAATGTATCTTACCGGGAATTTGTGCCGAAAGTACATATTTTTCGGCTGCCTTGGGTTGTGCGGCCCGCCAGCCTTTACATAATTCACGTATGCGCTGCTCCATTGTAAAAAAGTATAGTTAGATAAAACTATACGTCAACGGTGCGCCTCACCCTAGCTAGGGCCGGCGCGTGCTGCTGCTGCTGCTAGCTGCGGCAGGGAGAGGAAGAGGGGGGTGCGCGGCGGAGAGAGGGGCGGCGCGGGGGCGGGGAGAGGTGGAGGGCGGCGGTAGTAGGGCAGCAATTAGAGAACTTCTCTTTATTGCTTAATGAGATTAGGTACAATAGCCCTGTTTATATAGGGGGACTTCTAACTTGACCACTACTCCAACTTGGAGATATTCCAAACCTATTACAACTCAAACTTCCTAAACTTATCTCAACTTCCTAAACTTATCTAAACCTGATCTCTTTATTTTAGAAACATTTAAAAGGACTCCTAGCCACTTTGGAAAGGCGGACCCGCACCCAAGGGGGCCGCGCGCGCCGCCAACCGCACCCCGAGTCGGGTGCGGCCTCCCTGGCGGCGCGCCTAGGGCGCAGGCGGCCCCAAGGCAACGGGCCGCCCCTGCTGGGTCGGGCTGGGCTGTGACATCTCCTCCTCCATTGACAGCCGGCTCGTCCTCGAGCTGGGAATGCGCCATCCAGGACCACTCATGGGAGTTGCTCGACGAAGCTCGCAGAAGAAGTGTAGCTGAATCACGTCCAAGAACCAGATCATCAAGTAGATTCCGTCGAGTGCGATCAATGTCCAATGTGAAGATGTATCCCAAGCTGCCGATGAAACCATTAATGACAAAGTGATGCGAGGAGGGCATTGGGTTGTTTCCTTGTACTGCTGGCGTTCTGGAGCATCAATGAAGTTGCGAGGCACTCCAAAGTCAAACAAGATAGTCTCCGGCTCCGTAGGTGGTGAAGTGAAATAGTGTCACGGAAATTCTGGTGTTGGTAGCAGCAAGCCATCGATGATTACCACAAAAGTGTCTCTTGGAGTTGGCCGACTTGAGTCTAAGCGAAGAGCATGGCCAAACAACACCCGAAAATCTAAAGATGATGGAGGAAGAAGGACGAGTACCGGGGTGAACTCCAAAATACACATTGCGAACCTGGAACAGGTCTCGGCCCGCGATGTCCACAAATGTGACGTCCACATTGTCCACTCGTGGAATGAGGCATCTCCGAAGGCACGAAACGGATGACGGCATTCCTTGAATCAATCCTTCTTCATTCATAGTGTGGAAGCCTACGAGCAATGCGGCGCAGCATCGCCTCCTCCCCTTCTTTGATGAGAAAGGCACAAAGGTTGTAGAGCATCGGAGAAGAGGCGGCATGTAAAGACGTCCATCGAAGAAAACCAGTCCCACTCTCATGTCCCACGCACGGGAAGCATCTCCGGATTCCGGTGCGTCGCGGATCACCGCAAAGTCGGGATTGCGATCCATGTCGTGACGCAGGTCGTCGTAGAGGTCCGAATGGGCGCTAATGATGTTGAAGATGTCTGCCACATGTGAAGGCCCTCCCATAACGGCCACGAAGGAGCCGTTGGAGGAGCTGGAAGTGCACGGACGGCCGTAGTGGTGGGCTCCTCCCGGGCGCCTCGGACTCTTGTGCAGGAGCGAGTTGAGGAGCGTGACGAAGCGGCGAGTTGAGACCGACCAGCGAGGCGATGTTGTCCGTTGTAGAAGAAGGACATGGTCGGCACGGAGAAGTCCCACATGATTGGCCCTAGAGAGGCCAACCATGGTGTGCCCGACACAATATCCACATCATCGAGAAGCTTGGTGGCGTAGATGTCGATGTAATGAGTGTCCTGGTCAATGGTGAGAGCAAAACCACGACACACGGAGCGGCTTAACACTCGATCCCCTAAAGCCAAAGTTAGGGAGAGTGAAACACGACGAAGAGGCAGCATCCTGGAGTTTGCATAGCTGGTGTCGACGAAGTTGTGCATAGCTCCCGTATCAATGAGGATGCGCGAGGTTGTCGGTGAAGGAATATCCTGTCGGCGGCATGGGACGCCGTCCTTCACCAATGAGCACCATCAATGTTCCTTCCTCTTCCTCGATGTCGATGAGGTCGTCGAGAAGCTCAAGGTAGAAGAGGTGCC
Organism: Chloris gayana; assembly: GCA_031894775.1. Taxonomy (NCBI): domain Eukaryota; kingdom Viridiplantae; phylum Streptophyta; class Magnoliopsida; order Poales; family Poaceae; genus Chloris; species Chloris gayana. The sequence continues at coordinate 4,513,069 of JAUNZO010001928.1, forward strand.
CGCACTTGTGGCCGCGAACAAAAGGCTCATCACAATTGAAGCAAAGGTTACGGCGGCGACGCTCGGCCATCTCCTCGGCCGTCGGGCGCTTGTAGACTTTGGCCGCTGTTGGTGCTGCAGCTATGGTGGCACCTCCATTGGGGGTCGTCGCCGTGGAGCGCGGAGCTGGTAGAGCTTTTGGAGCTGCCGTAGTCGATCCTCGAGTAGTCGTAGACGCCTTGGCCACGAGCTGATTTTCAGCCACCAGCTGCTGCGCGACGCTCATAAGCCCGTGCAAGGCTCATGGCCGCCTCCATGTCCCAAGGCCGTGCAAGCTCGACCTCCGTCTTCGGCGGTTCTTGTAGGCCAGCGGTGTAGAGGTTGACTTGCTGTTGCTCCCGCAAATCCCCGGCGCGTGCGACGAGAGCTAGAAGCTGCTCGGTGTAGTCGTCGACGGTGCTCGGTCCGTCGTAGGATGGCCAACTCGCCGAGGGGTTGGCACGAGTAGGAGGGCCAAACCTCTCGTTGACGAGCCGGACGAAGCTGCCCCAAGACGGTGTGTTGTTCTTCTTGCTGAGGCGCATGTACCATTGTTGCGCACCGCCCATCATGTGATACGAGGCGTACCACACACGCTCATTGTCCGGAATTTGCTGTCCAAAAAGAACTACTCACAACGGTTAATCCATGGCGGTGGGTTGTCCTTACCGTCGTATGTCGGGAAGGTGAGCTTGTAGTAGCGTGGAATCGGGCGCCCATCGGCTCGCCCGCTTGAAGCATCTTGTTGGCCGCTGGTAGGGGTTGTTGTTGATAACGAGCCCACGGGCGATGAGATGGCCGTGTCGAGCGTAGCAACGATCTCCGGCAGCACCGGTGTGGAAGAAGACGCGTAGATGTCCTTGATGGCCTTGTGCGCCGCCTTCTTTGCCTCACGACGACGTTGCTCCTCCTCGGTGCGCTTGACGGACTCCGCGTCGGGTCCGTCCCAACGCTTGGCCAATTTTTGGACGGTGTTGGCAAGCGATTCAATGGCCACCGTGTTCTCGCCGGTCGCCTTGAGGATAGTAGCGATGTTCTTCTCCATGGCGGAGACTTGTTCCTTGTAGAGCTTCCGGAACGACGGGATGTCGGACGGCGCGGACTCCTTGGAATTGGTCATGGCGTGGTGGTGGATCGTGGTTGGTCTCGTGATACCAGCTGTAACGGTGTGCCTCACCCTAGCTAGGGCCGGCGCGGCTGCTGCTGCTGCTAGCTGCGGCAGGGAGAGGAAGAGGCGGGGCGCGCGGCGAGAGAGGGGCGGCGCGCGAGCGGGAGAGGTGGAGGGCGGCGGTAGTAGGGCAGCAATTAGAGAACTTCTCTTTATTGCTTAATGAGATTAGGTACAATACCCCTGTTTATATAGGGGGGACTTCTAACTTGTAACTTGGAGATATTCCAAACCTATTACAACTCAAACTTCCTAAACTTATCTCAACTTCCTAAACTTATCTAAACCTGATCTCTTTATTTTAGAAACATTTAAAAGGACTCCTAGCCACTTTGGAAAGGCTGACCCGCACCCAAGTGTAACAACCCTCACAAACAAAATGTGCATCTTATGTCATTCATGATCATGTCATCATGTTGCATTTTTAAAACTATTTCATTTGGTGTTAAAAATGCACATAAAATAATGAATTTAACCTAAGTCAAATTAAGATCTTAAAAAGACAAATTAAATACAAGTAACTTATGGAGTTTAACATTTTCTGTTGGTTAAGCATAATGATAAAAGATTTATGAAATTGCTCCGAAATTATTTTGCTTTGTAAAAAGGTCTACAAGAAATAACGAAAACTTCTCTTTTTAATTTAAACTTGAATTTTTAATCCGAAATTTATTTAGAATTTGAACTTCGTCCTAAAAGGAAAAAGATCCAGAATATTCTCAAATGTATCCCTGAATTTTCGCATAATTTCTCGAGCCTTGGAAATATGCTTGTCAATTAAAGTAAAACCGGAGGGTGTTTTTGTAAAATGGCCATAGCCCACCAGTCAATTTCCTTTCTTCCTCCTCTCTCACGGAACGGTACCGACCCTCCCGCACCGCCTCACCCAGGCCACCGCGGCAGCCCCGGCCGCGCGTCTTCGGGAGCCCGCGCCACGCAGCAACCTCCCTACCGCCTCAACCGTCCGTCCTAGTTGGATAAGAACCCGAGCCACAAGTAATTTTCTTCCTCCCCGGCACAACCGGAGCACTACCCATCGTCCGCCCCTCCCGCCTTTCGCCGTCCGGCCGCCTCCGGCCCCTCCCCAACCCAGCCAACACCACCCAAGCTCCCCAAGAACGTGCGGGAGCATCTCATGGCCTCAATTTACGTCGAGCTGCTCCCGAATCGGAGATCGAAGCTATTCTTCCCCAACCGGCGATCGTTGACGTCCGCGGCCGCGCCTCTGAAATTCCCCCGCTCCGGTGCACTGCTTCCTCCGATTCTTTTCCCCAAAGGTGTACAAAACACTACTCTATCATCTAGCTAGCTCGCGCCGTCGTCTATCCGCAGACTCGACGGCAATTGGTCGATCTTCCGGAATTTCGTCCACCGCCGTCCGCTGCTCACCATTGAGCTCCACTTTCCGGCCATTCCCAAGCCCAACCAATCACATGCCGCTCTTGCCCATGTTCTTGTGAAGCCGTAGCATCAAACCGTTCATCATTTGGTCAACCACGGTGAGCACACGACACCGCCGAACCTCTCCTCCGCCCGCCTCTCGCCGTCGACGTGCTTCCGGCCGGTTTCCGGTGAAGTAGACCCCACCAATCATCTCCTCATGTCGAGAGGATCGTGTAGGAGTCTTTCCGTTGAGTTCGGTCGCCGTCCGGCCAAACTCCGGCGAGCCGCCGCCACCTCCGGCCACCTGCCACCATGGTTGGCCAGCTCGAGCTTGAGCTGGGCCGCGCGCAAGTTATGGGCCGTCCGGCCCATGGCCCAATCAGATTTGGCCCCAGTGAGCTCCCCTGTTCCTTTTTTAATTTATTCAATTTCCAGATTTGTTCAAACTTCAAATATTCGTAGAATATTCATCCAAATTCAGAAAAATGCAAAACCAAGTTCATTAGATTCATAAAATTATTTTCTAATTGGTTATGTATTCAAATACCTATTTTGAGAAATTATAATTTCATAGTTTAATTATTTACCTTTCCTTTAATTAAGAAAATCTATTATTTTATGCTATTTATTGTTTGATTTTGAAAAATAAATTACTTTAAAAATTAGAGATACTGCAGACGAAAGTTTTTGTTAAGTTTATTTTCCAAAATCCAACATAAACAACGTCATTTCATGTGATCCCAAATTATTATCTTAAGTGCTATCACATGTCCTTAAATAATTATTAATTGTTGATTAATAAGCGTGGTTAATTACAAATGAATGAACCTGGTTAATTATTAATTAATGATTAAGATTAATGATTAATTATTAATTAATGACCCCGATTAAGTATTAATTAACGAGCATGATTAATTGTTAATTGTTAGTTGTTAATTACTGAACATAATGAATCAATGAATCGTTGGTTAATGAACATAATTAACAAAAACCTTTGCATGATCATATCATCTTCATTCATGCATGCATGGTTGTGATTCGGGGCGTATTGATTGGTCGACCTAGGTCATGGCGTGATCGAAGTCCCGTCCGCGGTCGAGGCAGGAGACGGAAATCTCGAAGTCGACCAAGACACCGAGGAACTAACCCCGACGCGAATCAAGGCAAGCCCGGTGCATCCCACCTATGATTTTAAAGTCTTTTCTTTTATCACAAGTAATGAGTCGTGATTGTGCATTAGGTTATAGAAGTTGCTTGATACCCTAGATGCATGAGATAGGTTTCCATTTGTCTATGCTATACTCGGTACAGGTAGCTCAATCGAGTTCGATAACTGCTAAGCTTATGTCATAGGGCATCGGTAGAAGTCGAGTGGTGGTGACACTACTCGCGAGATATAGGGTAATGGCTGGTTTATTATTGATAAGAGGTTTTGATAAGAGAAAGATGAGAGTGGAAGTAAAGATTTTAACAAAGCCGAGACCGGACGGGCCCCGTAGGAGAAAGGGCAAGACGAAGATGAGGTCTTGCAAGGTGGTAGCCCCGTCCGAGTCGGTCAAGGACCGTACCGTTGTCGGCTTAGTTGAACAAGTTTGAACGTACCGTACTACATGCTGGTATCATAGGCCCAGCAAGCTCATGTACCCTATTCACCCCGAGAGATGTAGCGTAGCCGGCTCTCTTTATCGGGTCGTCGGTGAGAGGATAGTCTCACGGGAGGGAGATGGGTCGACCACGAGGGAAGTCGTGGCGTCGCCATACTTCCGGGGAGTTGGAAATGGCTAGTCTGCTGTCGGTGCTAGCGGGAAAGGTTGTCATATACGATCGGTGTGATGCGTATACGTCGTGTAGTCGGGTTTTGCCAGCTGGTATAAATCGATTCGAATCGCTGTCCCTCGCAGTAATGAGTACCGCTTGTTTAGCTCGTCACATCGTAGTTAATCAACTGAAAGATGAGGATGAAACATGAAAGGACTCGTTGTTGGAAATTATCTTTTCTTGCAAACTTGATTGCAATAGTGATAGACTGCAAACTTAGAGGTTAATGAACTTAATGCTTGAGCTAAAACATTGAAAGTAAGGATCCAACCTTTAATGCTGTTTTCACAGAGGAGTAAACCCCACAGCCAAAAAAAAAGCCTTTGCATACTAGGCGTCGGCCTTAGCGTGCCATGTTGACGGAGTCAGTCTTGCCGAGTATTAGAATACTCGGGGTTTGCTCGTTATGTTTTTAGGACCCGAGTCGTACTTTCACGACTTGGATGGTAGTTCCCGGGAGAGGAGCGAGTGTTCCGAGGGAGGTTCCCTCCAATAGGAACGGATCCCCACACCGTGAAGAGGAAGGACAGTGGTGTACGACGGGCTCGAGTACATCACGATGACACTTCGTAGTATTTTTGGTGTATAAAGTACAAGTTTCCGCTGCAAGACTCGTAGGGAGTTAAACTTCATTAATGTATTATGCTTCCGCTGTATGATGTTCGTATTTCGAAAACCTGGTTGTATTATACCATGATGTATATATTCTGGCTTGTACGAGATGATGTTTCGTTGTAACTCGCTTCGTCGAGTGTCCCTCTGTTCCGATTCCCGGGTGTCCCGGAGGGGATGTCACAGCTGGTATCGGAGCGGTTCGGAGGCAACAGTTCATCATTACAAGCTTGTTTTTCAAAACTTAACATGCTTAGTGCGTTTAGAATACGAGAGAGTACGGAGCCCCATAAGGATGTAGAATAGTTAGATTTTTACTAACTGTTCGACGTTTGAGTTTGGGAAGTGCTAACTATTCGTTGTAGTCTTATATACTATAGTACGTATAGTTAGACTACCGAGCATGTATCATGTCATATTGAGTGCTATAATAACAAGTCTGGGGTTATACTTAGTTAGTATCGTAGTGTAGAGTTAGTTTCCTATGGATGGCACAAGAAGAAGTTTTCTGCTAGTGGAATAGAAGACAAGAAGAACTCTCACACGAGAGGCAATGGAATAGAGAATTTAAGCTCTTCATATACGGATGATCAATGTTAATCAAAGACAGGAACGATCATGTGTATTTATCAAGAGGCCCATATGAGAACTAGGGATTTAAAGGGATAGGTTAAGATGCTAGTATGAATGGGTGCTACAGGTGAATTTTGGGATGAACAACTTACAACTACCAAAGAAATAGTTAAACAACTAGGTGTAGACCTGATAAACACATGATGAGATACTCGGATCTTGAACAAGCACAATAACTTTCCGAGGAAGAGCAGAAGGATGGGAAGTATGAACAGTAAGAATCCGGAAACTAGTCACCGATGCTACTTCGATCGCTCTAGGCCTCATCTAGGCGGATGATCGGTCGACTACCACTTTTGTAGCTACCGAAGTTCTTTTTCCCCCTCTAGTAATAGACATTTTGATTTCGTTCGGACTCCTCATCTCGACGAGAAAATTCTGGAGGATAAGATACCAATATTATGAGCTGACTAGTCCTCGTCCGCAACTAATTCTCCTTCTTTCAATTAATTACATCATGAACTTATCTCCCCTTGAAGTTCTTGAGTGACTTCCATTGAAGAAATAATCATCACCTTTTCGACTAAACCAAGTTGTACCGAGAGCTAGTTTGGAAATGGGAGTTTTGTACTTTCAAATTGCCATTTTGCCTTTGAATTGTGCCGGTTCGCCTGTGCGCTTCTCAAAGTCAAACATGAGCGATGTGGAAATGCATACTCCATTTTGAAACTAGAAGAGAATCCAAATATAATGTTCTTCCGAACGGATGGCGTATAACCTAGGGTACGCAACCGGAATGAAGAGTACTATCTTGGAAACTCATCGGTGCAAATTATCCTTGTAATTGTAAAGACCTTAAGCCTATATTTCCTTCAACACCAAGACAGACGAAAGCACTCGTCGCATCTTTTGGTAATCCAAGTTGTTTCTCGATCCGAACCGTTGCAGTAAAATCTTGTTCCGCATCATCGACTTTCACCAAACCCTTATAAATCTCGCGACTCCGATCTCAGCATAAAAGTGATAGGTATTGACAACAAACACCCCGGCGTTCTGAATTTAGACCGAGGAATTAGTTTCGAGTGAGTTTGTAAGTGATGCTGAACTCATGGAGGATGCTCTTCGTGCTCATCAAGAAGAGAAGACTAAGAAGCGAGCAGCCGATGAACAAGGAAGCGAGGTACCCTCCAAGTATCGTCTAGCCTACACTTCTGCAACAGATCGGAGGTTCGAGCCTATGCCATCGAGTTCCATTTCTTACCGGTCACCTCAGTATCGACAACGTGTGTTTTCCGTTCAGCGATTCAACAATCGGACCTATCAAGTATACGTCCCGGACTCCACCGTCGACGGATCATCCATGATATAATGGTGGTTGTCTCGGACACTTAACTCAAGATTGTGTCACACCAACACAAGTAGAATTTTTCAACGCGTCCCGAAAGGAAAGCGGTTGGTCGACGTAATCATGCAAGTCAAATGATAAGATGAAGATTGGTCGTGTCAACTTTACCACATCCGAGGAGATTCCGAACGGATCACAAGTCATGACTGGTTTGTTCTCTATCAACCATCATGCTGCCAGTATGTTATTTGACTCGGGAACAACCACAACTTCATCGATCAGGGATATGTCCAAAACTATAACCCTCCGTCATGCAAGATGATTATCCACATCTCATATTATCACTTGGGGTAACAGACTTGCAGATCAAAGTACTACAGAGCTACCATTGAAATTGGGTCGTAAGGATTATCCCACCTCCTTTATAGTCTTAAATGGGCAAGGATTGGATGCGATTCTTGGCATGAGATGGATGAAGTATCATAAGACAAGATCTGGATATAGATGCTTTTGCAGTTCACCTAAACTCTCCTCTTCACGGACGAGATTACTTTTAGTTGAGTTCTTCCCAAACTATTCTTCGAGTGATTTATAAGACTATTGGTACAAGTTTGGAAGATATTCCTCTAGATTGTGAATACCCCGATGTTTTCCAAAAGACTTACCGGGTTTACCACCGGATCGGGCAGTAGAGTTCAAGAGAGAACTTCAACCAAGGACTCGCACCGATATCAAGAAGATCGTATTGGATGCCACCCAATGAGCGGGCGAAGTAAAGGTGCAACTAAGGAATTACTCGGATAAGAGATATATTCGCCCAAGTTCATCACCTTGAGGACACCGAGCATTGTTCGGCAGGAAGAGGGATCAAACATTGAGGTTATGTGCAGATTATTGAACTTTGAATGCGGTGACCAATAAGCACAATATCCACTTCCTCGGATCGACATCCTGTTTGATCGGTTGATGGGAGCAAAAGTGCTACCAAGATAGATCTTCGCTCCGGATATCATCGGATCGAGATTAGAGCGGAAGATATACCAAAAACAGTTTTCTCTACCATATATGGACTTTAGGAGTACCTAGTGATGTCCTTTGGTCTAAACAATGTACCAACGCACTTCATGTATCCGATGAACTCGGTGTTTATGCCAGAATTGGGTAAGTTTGCCGTGGTATTCATAGACGACATTCTGATCTACTCCAAGTCGAAGAGGAACATGCGGAACATCTAAGGACCCTGCTCCAACGTCTAAGGGATCGCCAGTTAGATGCCAAATTCAGTAATTGTGAGTTATGGCTAAAGAAGGTACCATTCCGAGGTCATGTGATATCAGCAGAAGAAGTGACTATCGATCCTGGCATAGTTAAAGAAGTATTGGATTGGAAGCCACCTAAATCGGTCACACGAGATCCGAAGCTTCTTAAGTTTTGCTGGCTATGATAGAAGGTTCATTCCAAAGTTCTCGAAGATTTCCGTGCCAAAGACTAAATTGTTGGAAAAGGATAAGAAGTATGAAGGGGGCAATGAATGTGAAAAAAGTTTTTTAGACATTGAAGAAGTTACTCACAACCGCACTAGAGTTAGCTCGATCAGATTTGACCAAGCCATATGAGGTGCACTCGGGATGCCTCCAGACCTGGACTTGGATGTGCTATAATGTAAGAGGGTTGAGTGATTATCTATGCGTCTCGACAGCTGAGGCGATAGGAGGAACAATAACCAACACAAGAGCTGGAATTAACGAGCTAGGGTTCTAGCATTGAAAAACGGGAGAAAATATCTTTTGGAAAAGTGCCAACGAAGATGGTTAGAATTAATTCAGGATTATGAGATCGAGATCCATTACCATCTCGGGAAAACCAATGAGTCGAAAAGCTCATTGCAACAATCTCATCGCCCAGCCTATTGATCGAAGCATCTAAAGAGGAAATGAGTAAGCCTAATCTTCGGATTTTTCCATATGGAGTATTGAGAAATTGGCTCTTATTACTACCATTCGTGAAGAGAGGTAGCAGCTCAAAAGAAGGACGTTGGTATGAGTCACATTGAAAGACGAATTAAGAAGGGTGAAATGAAGTGTTGTCGAGAAGATAGTAAAGGTGTGATCTGGTTCAAGAATAGGTTGGTAGTACCTAAGAACTTGGAACTTCGCAAGAAGATAATGGATGAAGCTCATAGGTCCGAATACTCAATTCATCCCGGAACCAACAAAATGTATCAAGAGTTGAAGAAAAGATTCTGGTGGACAAGAATGAAACGAGAAATAGCACGGTATGTCAATGAGGGGGACACTTGTCGACGAGTAAAGGCAGATCATTTCAAGCAAACAGGACCACTCCAACCCCCGAGTGTTCCGGAATGGAGATGGAAAGATAGTAGTATGAATGTCACTATCGGCTTACCGTTAACTCCACGGAAGCATAACCCCATTTGGGTCATTGACGACGGGTTAACTAGGTCTGCTCATTTCACACCTGTACATACTACCTACACGGCAAAGCAATATACAGATTTATACATTGCTCGTGTACTCTGCCCACATGGAGTACCCAAGACCATCATCTCGGTTCAAGGAGCTCGGTTTGTATCCGGATTCGGAAGCGGTTACATGAGTCATTGGGAACGAGGTTGATTCGCGAGATCGGTCTATCACCCTCAACGGATGGACGGATAGAGGAAAGCAACCAATATCCGGAAGATGTGCTTCGAGCTTGTATCTTGACATACCCCCGGATTTGGAAAGATGCCTATCGTCGACGAGCATTCTCCTATAGCAACCGCTACCAAGAGAGTGTCGGAATGTGACCGTTCCAAGCTCTATACTGGAAGGTACATGGAGAGAGAATAATATTGGTACCGGATCTAGTAAAGGATGCTTGAAGAGCAAATACGCCTCATTCAACGGAACCTCAAGAGAGCTAAATCTCGACGGATCGGTTATACGGATAAAAGACGTCGAGAATTAGTGTTCAAGGGTGGAGATTGAATATATCTTCGAGTATCTCCTACCAAAGCTGTTCAGCGATCCGGAATCAAAGGCAAGTTAGCTCTCCGATATATCGGACATATTTCGAGTACAAGAAGGGTGTGAATGTCACACCCCTATCCCGAAAGATAGTTAAGTGTGGTACGGATCGCCTTGGGAGATGATTGACGAAGCAACCATACATAGCATCACATTAACAAACATACACGATTTGCAAGGTTACATAATTAAGTCTTGATTACAACATAGAGTTCGAATAAAAGATACATTAGGTTCGAAATTAAGTCTTACATAGCCATGATCTTTGTTCGAGATTAAAGTGCGGAAGCGAAATACATAACTCGACGATACATAGATAACTTAGAGGAACCATGCCGGCCTAGGCCATGGCTCACTCGTCATGGGTCGGAGAGCTAGGGACCCATTCAATGGTCCACTCTTTGGGCTCTTCTCCATCCCAAACCACCTTACCACAACAATCACAAAAACCGGCTTGCGGGAAACCCGTAAATCAACATGTAGTGGCAAAGCCTCGAGTATCTAACATACTCCGCAAGTCTTACCCGTCAAATTGGCCATCTAAGACCGACTCCTAGATGCATGGGGCTTGACCGGTTTAACTTGGCCTTTTGCATAAATAGCACCTATGCTAATTAGGTTGGCAAATTTATTACTTAGCCAAATTAATAGGGTTGTTGCATAAGGAAACTTTAGTGAGCATACTAGCAAGACAAGAGTTTGCAATACAATTTAATATCAATATAAAACAGCAAGCTATTCAATATCTTTCCATTACTACACATTGCGAACTGCTCGAATCAAGTGGTACTCATTAACCGAGAGGAAACGGCGATAATTATCGAATTATTAATCCTGCAGGAAAGAACCCAAATGCACGACATACGCATCATTTAAGAACACGTATGGCCACCGTTCGCGAGTTCATCATAAAGTAAAACACGGGGCCACCGACCCCGAGTACACGTCCCCCTTGCGACCGTTCAACAACGCGCCCAAGGCTTAACCCATGTACTCTCCAACGGTCCTCAACCCGTACAACCACCATGCCAAACACATCACCTCCGGGTCGGTGAGATATCCGGCTCACTTTACAACTTACAAGCTACATAGGTTTACCAATCCCCATAAGAAAGGTATGCAAGTGGTACACAACTCAAACTTGTTTGCGGAGCCACAATGGGGTGTTCTCAATTTTAACCAAATTCATCATGTTCACATTTAATCATAAGCCATGAGTGAGATCCCCAATCTATCGTTGACTCCATAAACATAGCATAGCAATTCTAACGAGGATATGACACATAAGCGACATGGGACATATAGGAATTTATGCATGTGGATTTCCAGTCAACGCCTAAAAACTTAAATGCACATTCATCATCCTTAATAGAAAGACATTTCAAAATAATAGGAATGCACCGGGGCTTGCCTTGAGAGTGATCGAAGTTAGCACTAGCCTCACAAGCGTTGAGCGTGGCAACCGTCTCTTCCGGCGGAATCAATTCGACGTCGTCACCTATAAGATGAAATGAAATGCATAAGTGATATGAATACAAGGTCGATGATGACGGTGATGCAAGTGTGCTGTTTTTGTCAAGATTCATATGAGTATGTAATTCAAAAGTTTTGTTTGCTCGAACTCTAACAAGCATGACATGTCTCTTGTTTTATTTAAGGGGGGTCCAAATACATGACAAGCATGGTCATACTAATGTAATGAGTAATGACTTGGTGGCATAGACATGAGTGCTGTGGTTAGTGTAGGTTTGGCACTAATAGCTTAGCAAGTTTCCATAGTACAAAACGAAGAAATCTAGGCCTATGTATTTTAACATCACATGCGATGACGATTTCCTTTTAAAATAGGAATTTGATTTCAAAATTCATACATACGTGAAATACATGAAACCTTTTGACTAAACCTGCCATGAGGTGCTAAAGGACATAATGAACAGTAGAGATTACGTAAACATGTATGAACATGATTTTTAGTGACATAAAACTATTTATGCATGTGCTGAAAATGACTTTTTAGAAATTTAGATCTAGGGTTTGCAAAAATCATTACTTAACATGCTCAAAATTTAACCTGGGATTTTCTACATATGTACAGTACCAAAAGGAAATTAATTACCAAGTTTCATGCAAAAATAATTTATACAGATTTAATTAAAAATTAAATACAGAGAATGCAAGAAATGCAATAACTTGAACAATATGAAATGAAATGCAGATCTTCCAGTGCCAAAAATTCATGTGTGTCTGGGTGAAGACTTTGCCCAAGTGGCATTTAATTTGGATTTATATTTTTAAAGTTATGGCTTAGTTAAGTTTTCAGGGGTTGACTTTTGTCATTTTTGTAAAAATGTGAAAATTACCAGATCTGATGAGTTCATGTTACTTTTATGAAAGTAAAGGTCTTCTAGTTTCCAAAACATTTTAGTTTGCAATTTTTGGACATTTCAAACGCCAGATATGAATTTTTCAAACTCAAACGAAGTTCGGGTGTATTTACGAGAATGCCACCGGTTCATTTTTTAAAACAGAGGCGGCGCGCGCGCTCCGGCGACGGTGGCCGGCGCCGGCGAGGTTCGCCGTGGCGGCGTTGCCCTGGAGCTCATGCTCCGGCCTTTGGGGAGATTGATGCACGCGGCGCGGGAGGACGCCGGTGGGGTCCACGGGGACGGCGGGTGGCCGGAGGGGCGGCGCGGCGAGCGGCGGAGCACCGCGGAGGTTCGGCGGCGGCGCGCGCGTGGCTCGAGGAGCGAGAGGGGGAGGGAAAGGTCCGCGAGCATCACTTGGGGGTGGGGGTCGTCGGCGTGCGTTCGGCCGGTGACGAGGAGGGCCGGAAGTGAGCGCGCGTCGTGAGGGTGCGGACGGCCGGCGGCGAGGGCCCCTTTCTCCTTCAAATTTCCGACGAGGCACTGCGGGGTAAGGAGATTGGGTCAAGGGGAGCTAGAGGGCAACCTTGCGCGTCGTCTTGGCCAAGAATCGGGGCATGCGTGCTCACCTAGACGGAGCGAGGGGGAGGCGGCCATGGCGGTCCTTCCGGGCGGCGGCGGCGATTTCTCCGAGTTGAACGCCGGTGAGGGGGGCAGAGGGCGGAGCAGTGGTGCGGTGAGGAGGGCAACTAGCTGGGCAATGATTGAGGCGGATGGGGGAGCGGGGCCCGGCCTCCGTGGCATATTTGAGGGGCGCGGCCGGACGGTGAGGCGGCGGCCGAGCGGGGCGGCTTCAATGCCGGCCGGCCGGGGTTGGGCGGCGGGTACGAGTTGGTTGGGAGCAGACAGGGGGCACGCGGCGACTTGACAGGGCAGGGCGGGGCGCGTGCGCGGCCTGCGTCTCGCCGGACCGGCGGTCGGGCCGCCATCTGTCCGGTGGGCAACGGTGCCGGGTTTTGATTTTTTTGAGATTTGAATCTGCCGTTTGGAAATTCGGTTAAAATTCATAGTTCTAGGGCTCCAAAAATAAAACCAAAAATATGGAGAGATTCAGGATTATGTGCTCTAATTTTCATCTTTTAGTTTGAAGTCCTAAACTTGCTTCCAAAAATTCATACAAAATTCACAAGTAACAGGGTTTCAGATTTAAATTTGAATTTTTGGGCATTCAAAACTTTGTGTAAAAATTTTGTAAAAATATTGTAAATTCATCTTTTTACATGAGAAATGCAGTGGTGCAAAAATATGTGGGTAGTGTTTTTACAATTTTTGCATTTAGGTTAGGACTAGGGTTTAGGGTTAGGTTTTCCCTTTTTTTCCTTTTTATTTTTCTTATTTTCTTTTTTTCCTGGTTGGTGATTAACCTTAGTACTTCCTTAATGCTGTGATTAGGAGGTTAATTACGTGATTGGCCTAAGATCGTGACATGGGATGTCACAGCCCTCCCCCTTAAAGAAATTCTCGTCCCGAGAATCGCTACGAATTAAGGAGAGGGAGTGCGAAAATTACCGATTTGTGTGACGCGAGGAACTCGGGAAAATTCTTCTCTAGAAAATCCTCTTGTTCCCAAGTTGCTTCTTCTTCGGTGTGGTTACTCCATTGCACTTTGTAGAAGGTGATGGTGCGATTGCGAGTTACTTGGTCGCTTTGATCGATAATCCGGACGGGGTATTCGGGGTAGGAGAGATCTTCTTCTAGTTGGTCGGTGTCGGAAATGACCACATCTATCGGAGGCTTCAAGCATTTCTTGAGTTGAGATACATGGAACACGTTGTGCACACGAGCAAGACTTTCCGGTAGTTGCAATCGGTAAGCAACCGCGCTATGCTTTTCCACAATCGGATAGGGTCCGATATAGCGGGGTGCTAATTTTCCTTTAATTCCAAACCGAGATACGCCCTTATTCGGAGAGACACGAAGATAAACGTGATCTCCCTTCTCAAATTCCAAGGGGCGTCTCCTCTTGTTAGCGTAACTCACTTGACGAGATTGTGCGGCTTTCATGTTGGCTTGAATTTGTCGAACCTTCTCTTCGGCTTGGGTGACAAGATCGGGACCAAAAGTGGTTCTTTCTCCCGCTTCCAACCAATTTAAGGGTGTACGACAAGAGTGACCATACAACGCTTCAAACGGTGACATTCTCGAACTCTCTTGATAGCTATTGTTGTACGAGAATTCGGCGAATGGAAGACAATCATCCCAATTTCCTCTATTTTCCATAGCACATGCTCTCAAGATATCCTCCAAGTATTGATTCAATCTTTCGGTTTGTCCATCCGTTTGAGGGTGATATGCGGAGCTTCTAATGAGGGTGGTACCAAGACAAGAATGCAATTGTTCCCAAAAGCGAGATACAAATTGCGGACCTCGATCGGAAACAATAGTTTTAGGTACTCCATGCAAACACAACACTCTTGAGATGTATAGCTCGGCATACTTCTTGGTATTGTAGGTAGTATGGACGGGGATGAAATGTGCGGACTTAGTTAACCTATCCACAATAACCCAAATTGAATCGTGCTTCTTTGATGTGAGAGGCAATCCAACGATAAAATCCATAGCAATGTCCTCCCACTTCCAAACGGGAATCTTCAACGGGTTCAATAATCCGGCCTTTCTCAAATGGTCGGCTTTCACTCGTTGACAAGTATCACACTCGGCCACATACCGTGCAATCTCACGCTTCATGCGTGTCCACCAAAACTTTAGACAAATGTGCCTCATCCATTATTTTCTTCCGTAATTCCATATCCTTCGAACAACGAGACGTTGGTTGAACCATAATACACCCTTGTCATCTTGTCGGAAACATGTAGCTTCATCTTTCTCAATCTTTAGCCGAATAAATTCCATACCTTCGTCCTTCTTTTGCGCCTCAATAATTTCCTCACGAAGGGTAGGAATGAGAGCTAGATTATGTAGCGAACCATAGGGAATGACTCGAAGACTCGGTTCACTAGAATCTGAAATTTCCGAGCTTTCCATAGAACCACCGGTAATATGATTGCATTGATCCTTGCGACTCAAAGCGTCGGCAACCACGTTAGCTTTACCCGGATGATAATGGATTTCCAACTCATAATCCTTGATTAATTCCAACCATCTACGTTGCCTCATATTCAACTCTTGTTGGGTGAAGATATATTTGAGACTCTTATGATCGGTGTAAAGATTGACAAGATTTCCAAGTAGATAATGCCTCCAAGTTTTCAAAGCAAGGACAACCGAGGCTAGCTCCAAATCATGGGTAGGGTAATGTTGTTCATGCTTGCGAAGTTGACGAGAAGCATAAGCAATGACACGACCTTCTTGCATTAGCACACATCCTAGACCGGTGCCGGATGCATCACAATACACGTCAAACGGCTTGGTGATGTCGGCTTGTGCTAACACCGGAGCGGATGTCAAATGCTTCTTGAAAGTTTGGAAGGCTTCTTCACATTCACGGCTCCATTTAAACTTAGCATCTTTCTCCAACAATTTTGTCATAGGCTTGGCTATGCTTGAAAAATTGGGAATGAATTTCCGATAGTAGCCGGCAAGACCTAGAAAACTCCGGATTTGTCTCACCGACCTTGGGGATTTCCAAGCAAGCACGTCTCCCACTTTACTTGGGTCAACGGCGACACCTTCCGCGGAAATAATGTGACCCAAGAAAGACACTTGCTTCAACCAAAATTCACATTTGCTAAACTTGGCATACAATTGATGATCACGAAGCCGTTGGAGAACAATGCGAAGGTGTTTGGCATGCTCTTCTTCGGACTTCGAATAAATAAGAATGTCGTCAATGAAGACCACGACAAACTTATCCAACTCGGGCATAAATACCGAATTCATCAAGTACATAAAATGAGCCAGGGCATTTGTGAGCCCAAAATACATGACGAGATACTCAAAGAGACCATACCGCGTAGAGAATGCGGTTTTTGGAATATCTTCGGCTCGGATCTGGATTTGATGGTAACCGGATCGGAGATCAATCTTAGAGAAAACCTTAGCACCAACTAATTGATCAAAGAGAATATCAATCCGAGGGAGCGGGTATTTATTCTTAATAGTCACCGCATTGAGAGGGCGATAATCCACACATAGACGTAGCGTCTTGTCTTTCTTCTTCACAAAGAGAGCGGGACATCTCCACGGAGATGAACTAGGGCGAATATATCCTTTATCCATAAGCTCACCCAATTGCTCTTTTAAGATTGCTAGCTCATTGGGAGCCATCTTGTACGGCCTACGGGAAATTGGTGCCGTACCGGGTTGGAGCTCAATTTTAAACTCGACATCCCGATCGGGTGGCATGCCCGGTAAGTCATCCGGAAAAACATCGGGAAACTCACATACCACGGGAATATCCTCAATCCGTTTTCCCTCAAGATGGTAGATTTTTGAATTGGAGAATTTTGGATGGGGCAATCGGAGAATAGATGAACCATGGAGTGGGGAGTTTAGGTGAACTTCACGAGAATCGATGTGTAAAACGGCTCTATGGAGTTTCATCCACCTCATACCTAGAATTATATCTATTCCTTGCCCACACAACACTATGAGAGAACAGGGGTATATTTTTCTTTCTAGGTGTATTGGGACTTGCCTCAACTCTAGGTTTGTTTTTATCTTTCCACCGGGTGATGTGATGATATAGGGAATATCCAAAACGGTGGGGGTGAGTTGTAGGGTTTTTGCACATGCTTGACTAATGAAATCATGAGTTGCACCCGAATCAAAAAGAACCAAAGTGGAGTGGTTGTTGACCGAAAACATACCCGAAAGTACCGGTTCTCCCGCTTGAATCTCTTCGGCCGTGGTATAGTTGACTCGGCCATTCTTAGCATTTGGGGTGGAGGATTGATTGCGATTCCCATTCCCATTATTCCCATTGCGGTTTTAGTTGTTGTTGCCGGTTCCGGAACCATTGTTGTTGTTGTTGTTGCCCGGGTTGCGTGTCGGAACACGGCAATCCTTTGCGAAATGACCCGGACGTCCACAATTAAAGCACGGACCTTGCGGACCGGGCCTAGCACCTTGGTATTGCTATTGTGGAGGGCGGAACGAGGTGGTATGCTGCTGATTTCCACCGTGGGAGTGGTGGTGTTGCTGCGGCACAAGCCGGCGTGAGCCCCCGTCGGCGGCAATGCGGCCCGAAACTTCGTCCGGTCGGGGAAGTGATAGCTAGCTTGTACTTGGGCGGAGCGGAGCCGGATGGATTTCCTACGGCACACTTCCTCTTCTTGTCCTCTTGGTGAGCACGGATAGCATCTTCTTGCACAATTGCGGCACTCATCAAGTCATTGAACGTGCCGGTAGTGACTTGAGCCAAGCGATCTTGTAACTTTGGGCTTAGCCCCGAACGAAAGCAATCCTTCTTCTTGTCATCCGTATCGGCATGGTAGGATGCATATTGGGCCAAGTAGTTGAACTTCCGTGCATACTCTTGCACGGTTCCAGCACCTTGCTTCAAACTAAGGAACTCTTGCAACTTGCGCTTCATGAGACCGGCGGGAATGTGATGCGCGCGAAATGCGGTGCAAAAGTCCGGCCAGTTCACTTGAGTACCGGCGGGAAGTGCGGCGGTGAAACTTGCCCACCATGCACTAGCGGAGCCACGAAGTTGTTGAGCCGCAAAGAGAACCTTTTGCTCCGATGTGCAATTGAGGAGAGCAAACTTCGACTCAATGATGCGGAGAAAATTATCCGCCTCCAACGGATCGGTAGTAGCTTCGCCAAACTTGGGCGGTTGAGTGGCCCAAAAGTCGGCATAGGTGGAATTCCTCGGTCCTTGGGGTGGCGGTCCTTGGCCTTGTCCTTGGTTGGCTTGACTTGCAAAGAACAAGCGGAACATCTCGTTTTGGTTGGACACGAGTTGTTCCAACGGCGTGAGGGGTGGAGGGTTAGGGAGTTGCTCTTCGCTCGCACCATGACCACTTCCGGAAGCTTCACCACGGCGGGTATTCACCATCTGTCACGCATGAAAAATTTTCTCACGTTAGCTCATTAGACCAAGAGCTAAAATAGCAAGAAAACATGACATTGGGCATAAGGGACCAAAAATTTCAGATTGCATGTACGAAGAAAATATTGATGAAATAAGCATAATGCATCGGCAACACACATATTCCATAGATTCTAACATAGTAGCAACATGATAGAAATTTTTGATACACGGGAAACCACGAATCCGATACAACACGGTCTTAGGTTACATCACATGTGACCCACAAACAAACACAAATCTCGGAGAGCTTAATTAACAACACGCGGATCGTTTCCAACACGGTTACATGCCTCACAAGATTACAAATCCTACACACATAGAGCTACGACCACCGATCATGACAACTACTCGTCGTCATCGCCGTAGTAGTCGGCGTCATCCCTCATGGGAGAGGGTGGTGCTCCGTCCTCGACGTCGGAAGCATCCTCGCCATCACTCATCTCCACATCCTCCTCGGGTGGGATGATCTCAAGTGGCTCGGGAGGTCCGCCATTAAGGATGGCGTGCAGGGCATTGTTGGCGGCTTGGAGATGCTCAATGGTAGCGTTGCTATGCGCTATGGTCGCCTCGGGCGTTCCGGAGATCTCCCTCCAAAGCATCCCTAGCGCCCTGAGCCTCCGGGAGAGTAACATCCAACTCATCCTTCTCCTCGAGAAGGGCATCCACCTGGCCGGAGAGGACGTAGTTCTCCTCATTCGCGGCGGTGAGCTGGGCATCACGCTCATCGAGCGTGGCCTGCAGAGCGGCGGCTCCATTGCCCTCAAGGGCAAGGTGGGCGTCGTGGAGCTGCTCGAAGAAGTTCCAACGCTCCGTCTCGCTATACTCGAGCTGCGTACGGAGGGTATCCACCTCGGTAGTGCGCTCGGCTAGCTCGGCGGTGCGGGCAGCAAGCTCGGCGTCGCGGGTGGTAAGCTCGGCGTCGCGGGTGGCGAGGGTGGCCTGCAGGGCAGCACGCTCCTGCTCCAACTCGAGCACCCGCCTCGCGAGGTTCTCACGGTCCAACATGAGCTTGCCGGGGGCCATCTGTCGGAGAATTTTGAAACACAAGTCAAAACTCAATATCCAACAACACAACATGCTAAATAAGTAAAGCATGAATGATGGAATGGCACCAACTTAGCAAAAGAATACAACCAAACCTTTCGTGCAATCCTAACAGGGTTCCATTTTTCTGGACAGATTTGACACGTTACGGAAACTCGACAATTACCCCTGTTTCTGGGCTGAATCAAACTTTTATTTTGTTACGAAAGTTTTAGACAATTTCTTAAGCTTTCCAACGCATCCTAGAACAGCTCAATCCGACTTGTCGTTTGAAAGTTGTGCACGATCTACGACAGGGACAGAACCGGAGCACATTCTGAAATTCTAGAACAGCTCTCTGTAATGGGCAATTCTAGCTACGTTCCAGATTTTTACAAGACCTGAGACTAGGAGATTGTTGTAGTGCATAATACAAGCTTTCCAGAAAGTCCTTATTTGCCTTATTTGGATAAGTAACCTGAAAGTTATGCTCATTTTCATGGAAGTTAATAAATCTACCACGTTTTTTTGTTTCCGGTTTTTAAACTTTTGTGAGAATGAAGCTATGTGGCCCATTTTTCGTGATGGTTTCATTTAGATAAGTTCACATGCATATGTTTGTCATGATGACATGATATGCAAAGATGATGGATGCTCAATATGTCGTTCCGTACGTCCTCACAAAATTAAAAGACCGCGCCCGCCGATACGAGTATCGGACAAGCGCATCGGTGGCACACACACCTCTCGCACGATACTATACGATCTAAAGCGTTGTTATGTACCTGCAAGAGATGGATTCCAGAAACATTACATCAAATTCAAAAGAAACAAGCCAAAAATAAATCCATGTCACCTCGCCTCACATGGAGAGCTCTCGAATAGGAGTGTATTCGAGTCACACCAATAATATCATGCGAAAATTGACAACACTCAATCACATACCTTTGCTCAAGCCGTAGTTGCAAAATATTTAACAATCATAACACGGGGTTAGTTTTTTTGCCACTATTCTATATAGTCCTTATATTGGCCTTTCTATCTAGACTCGTACCTCACCGTGACTCAAAAACGGGTTTTAAGATTTTTAGAATGAGTGTTAACGTGACGCAAATCCCAAGTCGGCTCGATACCACGTGTCACACCCCTATCCCAAAAGATAGTTAAGTGTGGTACGGATCGCCTTGGGAGATGATTGACGAAGCAACCATACATAGCATCACATTAACAAACATACACGATTTGCAAGGTTACATAATTAAGTCTTGATTACAACATAGAGTTCGAATAAAAGATACATTAGGTTCGAAATTAAGTCTTACATAGCCATGATCTTTGTTCGAGATTAAAGTGCGGAAGCGAAATACATAACTCGACGATACATAGATAACTTAGAGGAACCATGCCGGCCTAGGCCATGGCTCACTCGTCATGGGTCGGAGAGCTAGGGACCCATTCAATGGTCCACTCTTTGGGCTCTTCTCCATCCCAAACCACCTTACCACAACAATCACAAAAACCGGCTTGCGGGAAACCCGTAAATCAACATGTAGTGGCAAAGCCTCGAGTATCTAACATACTCCGCAAGTCTTACCCGTCAAATTGGCCATCTAAGACCGACTCCTAGATGCATGGGGCTTGACCGGTTTAACTTGGCCTTTTGCATAAATAGCACCTATGCTAATTAGGTTGGCAAATTTATTACTTAGCCAAATTAATAGGGTTGTTGCATAATTAGTGAGCATACTAGCAAGACAAGAGTTTGCAATACAATTTAATATCAATATAAAACAGCAAGCTATTCAATCTCTTTCCATTACTACACATTGCGAACTGCTCGAATCAAGTGGTACTCATTAACCGAGAGGAAACGGCGATAATTATCGAATTATTAATCCTGCAGGAAAGAACCCAAATGCACGACATACGCATCATTTAAGAACACGTATGGCCACCGTTCGCGAGTTCATCATAAAGTAAAACACGGGGCCACCGACCCCGAGTACACGTCCCCTTGCGACCGTTCAACAACGCGCCCAAGGCTTAACCCATGTACTCTCCAACGGTCCTCAACCCGTGCAACCACCATGCCAAACACATCACCTCCGGGTCGGTGAGATATCCGGCTCACTTTACAACTTACAAGCTACATAGGTTTACCAATCCCCATAAGAAAGGTATGCAAGTGGTACACAACTCAAACTTGTTCGCGGAGCCACAATGGGGTGTTCTCAATTTTAACCAAATTCATCATGTTCACATTTAATCATAAGCCATGAGTGAGATCCCCAATCTATCGTTGACTCCATAAACATAGCATAGCAATTCTAACGAGGATATGACACATAAGCGACATGGGACATATAGGAATTTATGCATGTGGATTTCCAGTCAACGCCTAAAAACTTAAATGCACATTCATCATCCTTAATAGAAAGACATTTCAAAATAATAGGAATGCACCGGGGCTTGCCTTGAGAGTGATCGAAGTTAGCACTAGCCTCACAAGCGTTGAGCGTGGCAACCGTCTCTTCCGGCGGAATCAATTCGACGTCGTCACCTATAAGATGAAATGCAATGCATAAGTGATATGAATACAAGGTCGATGATGACGGTGATGCAAGTGTGCTGTTTTTGTCAAGATTCATATGAGTATGTAATTCAAAAGTTTTGTTTGCTCGAACTCTAACAAGCATGACATGTCTCTTGTTTTATTTAAGGGGGTCCAAATACATGACAAGCATGGTCATACTAATATAATGAGTAATGACTTGGTGGCATAGACATGAGTGCTGTGGTTAGTGTAGGTTTGGCACTAATAGCTTAGCAAGTTTCCATAGTACAAAACGAAGAAATCTAGGCCTATGTATTTTAACATCACATGCGATGACGATTTCCTTTTAAAATAGGAATTTGATTTCAAAATTCATACATACGTGAAATACATGAAACCTTTTGACTAAACCTGCCATGAGGTGCTAAAGGACATAATGAACAGTAGAGATTACATAAACATGTATGAACATGATTTTTAGTGACATAAAACTATTTATGCATGTGCTGAAAATGACTTTTTAGAAATTTAGATCTAGGGTTTGCAAAAATCATTACTTAACATGCTCAAAATTTAACCTGGGATTTTCTACATATGTACAGTACCAAAAGGAAATTAATTACCAAGTTTCATGCAAAAATAATTTATACAGATTTAATTAAAAATTAAATACAGAGAATGCAAGAAATGCAATAACTTGAACAATATGAAATGAAATGCAGATCTTCCAGTGCCAAAAATTCATGTGTGTCTGGGTGAAGACTTTGGCCAAGTGGCATTTAATTTGGATTTATATTTTTAAAGTTATGGCTTAGTTAAGTTTTCAGGGGTTGACTTTTGTCATTTTTGTAAAAATGTGAAAATTACCAGATCTGATGAGTTCATGTTACTTTTATGAAAGTAAAGGTCTTCTAGTTTCCAAAACATTTTAGTTTGCAATTTTTGGACATTTCAAACGCCAGATATGAATTTTTCAAACTCAAACGAAGTTCGGGTGTATTTACGAGAATGCCACTTGGTTCATTTTTTAAAACGAGAGGCGGCGCGCGCGCTCCGGCGACGGTGGCCGGCGCCGGCGAGGTTCGCCGCGGCGGCGTTGCGCTGGAGCTCATGCTCCGGCCTTTGGGGAGATTGATGCACGCGGCGCGGGAGGACGCCGGTGGGGTCCACGGGGACGGCGGGTGGCCGGAGGGGCTGCGCGGCGAGCGGCGGAGCACCGCGGAGGTTCGGCGGCGGCGCGCGCGTGGCTCGAGGAGCGAGAGGGGGAGGGAAAGGTCCGCGAGCATCACCTGGGGGTGGGGGTCGTCGGCGTGCGGTCGGCCGGTGACGAGGAGGGCCGGAAGTGAGCGCGCGTCGTGAGGGTGCGGACGGCCGACGGCGAGGGCCCCTTTCTCCTTCAAATTTCCGACGAGGCACTGCGGGGTAAGGAGATTGGGTCAAGGGGGAGCTAGAGGGCAACCTTGCGCGTCGTCTTGGCCAAGAATCGGGGCATGCGTGCTCACCTAGACGGAGCGAGGGGGAGGCGGCCATGGCGGTCCTTCGGGCGGCGGCGGCGATTTCTCCGAGTTGAACGCCGGTGAGGGGGGCAGAGGGCGGAGCAGTGGTGCGGTGAGGAGGGCAACTAGCTGGGCAATGATTGAGGCGGATGGGGGGAGCGGGGCCCGGCCTCCGTGGCATATTTGAGGGGCGCGGCCGGACGGTGAGGCGGCGGCCGAGCGGGGCGGCTTCAATGCCGGCCGGCCGGGGTTGGGCGGCGGGTACGAGTTGGTTGGGAGCTGGCAGGGGGCACGCGGCGACTTGACAGGGCAGGGCGGGGCGCGTGCGCGGCCTGCGGCTCGCCGGACCGGCGGTCGGGCCGCCACCGTCCGGTGGGTAACGATGCCGGGTTTTGATTTTTTTGAGATTTGAATCTGCCGTTTGGAAATTCGGTTAAAATTCATAGTTCTATGGCTCCAAAAATAAAACCAAAAATATGGGGAGATTCAGGATTATGTGCTCTAATTTTCATCTTTTAGTTTGAAGTCCTAAACTTGCTTCCAAAAATTAATACAAAATTCACAAGTAACAGAGTTTCAGATTTAAATTTGAATTTTTGGGCATTGAAAACTTTGCGTAAAAATTTTGTAAAAATATTGTAAATTCATCTTTTTACATGAGCAATGCAGTGGTGCAAAAATATGTGGGTAGTGTTTTTATAATTTTTGCATTTAGGTTAGGACTAGGGTTTAGGGTTAGGTTTTCCCTTTTTTTTCCTTTTTATTTTTCTTATTTTCTTTTTTTCCTGGTTGGTGATTAACCTTAGTACTTCCTTAATGCTGTGATTAGGAGGTTAATTACGTGATTGGCCTAAGATCGTGACATGGGATGTCACGGTGAAGCCGTGGCATATCGTTTGGAGTTGCCAGCGAGACTTGTCGGGCATACATAATATATTCCACGTGTCTCAACCGAAGAAGTGTTTGAAACCACCGGTGGATATACCAACAGCTGAACTGGAACAGATTACAGCCGGACTTAACATATGACGAACGTCCGATTAAAGTCCTCGACACGAAGGATCGAGTCACTCGACATCGGACCATCAAGTTCTACAAGATTCAATGGAGTAATCACTCGGAAGCTGAAGCTACTTGGGAACAGGAAGAGTTCCTACGATCCAACTACCCCGAGTTCTTTAGCACCATCGTCTAGGTGCTTCAACCGTAAATCTCGGGACGAGATTCATCTAAGGGGAGGGCTGTAACAACCCTCACAAACAAAAAGTGCATCTCATGTCATTCATGATCATGTCATCATGTTGCATTTTTTAAAACTATTTCATTTGGTGTTAAAAATGCACATAAAATAATGAATTTAACCTAAGTCAAATTAAGATCTTAAAAAGACAAATTAAATACAAGTAACTTATGGAGTTTAACATTTTCTCGTTGGTTAAGCATAATGATAAAAGATTTATGAAATTGCTCTGAAATTATTTTGCTTTGTAAAAAGGTCTACAAGAAATAATGAAAACTTCTCTTTTTAATTTAAACTTGAATTTTTAATCCTTAATTTATTTAGAATTTGAACTTCGTCCTAAAAGGAAAAAGATCCATAATATTCTCAAATGTATCCCTTAATTTTCGCATAATTTCTCGAGCCTTGGAAATATGCTTCTCAATTAAAGTAAAACCGGAGGGTGTTTTTGTAAAATGGCCATAGCCCACCGATCAATTTCCTTTCTTCCTCCTCTCTCACGGAACGGTACCGACCCTCCCACACCGCCTCACCCAGGCCACCGCGGCAGCCACGGCCGCGCGTCTTCGGGAGCCCGCGCCACGCAGCAACCTCCCTACCGCCTCAACCGTCCGTCCTAGTTGGATAAGAACCCGAGCCACAAGTAATTTTCTTCCTCCCCGGCACAACCGGAGCACTACCCATCGTCCGCCCCTCCCGCCTTTCGCCGTCCGGCCGCCTCCAGCCCCTCCCCAACCCAGCCAACATCACCCAAGCTCCCCAAGAACGTGCGGGAGCATCTCATGGCCTCAATTTCCGTCGAGCTGCTCCCGAATCGGAGATCGAAGCTATTCTTCCCCAACCGGCGATCGTTGACGTCCGCGGCCGCGCCTCCGAAATTCCCCGCTCCGGTGCACTGCTTCCTCGATTCTTTTCCCCAAAGGTGTACAAAACACTACTCTATCATCTAGCTAGCTCGCGCCATCGTCTATCCGCGAGACTCGACGGCAATTGGTCGATCTTCCGGAATTTCGTCCACCGCCGTCCGCCGCTCACCATTGAGCTCCACTTTCCGGCCATTCCCAAGCCCAACCAATCACATGCCGCTCTTGCCCATGTTCTTGTGAAGCCGTAGCATCAAACCGTTCATCATTTGGTCAACCACGGTGAGCACACGACGCCGCCGAACCTCTCCTCCGCCCGCCTCTCGCCGTCGACGTGCTTCCGACCGGTTTCCGGTGAAGTAGACCCCACCAATCATCTCCTCATGTCGAGAGGATCGTGTAGGAGTCTTTCCGTTGAGTTCGGTCGCCGTCCGGCCAAACTCCGGCGAGCCGCCGCCACCTCCGGCCACCTGCCACCATGGTTGGCCAGCTCGAGCTTGAGCTGGGCCGCGCGCAAGTTATGGGCCGTCCGGCCCATGGCCCAATCAGATTTGGCCCCAGTGAGCTCCCCTGTTCCTTTTTGAATTTATTCAATTTCCAGATTTGTTCAAACTTCAAATATTCGTAGAATATTCATCCAAATTCAGGAAAATGCAAAACCAAGGTCATTAGATTCATAAAATTATTTCCTAATTGGTTATGTATTCAAATACCTATTTTGAGAAATTATAATTTCATAGTTTAATTATTTACCTTTCCTTTAATTAAGAAAATCTATTATTTTATGCTATTTATTGTTTGATTTTGAAAAATAAATTTCTTTAAAAATTAGAGATACTTGCAGACGAAAGTTTTTGTTAAGTTTATTTTCCAAAATCCAACATAAACACCGTCATTTCATGTGATCCGAAATTATTATCTTAAGTGCTATCACATGTCCTTAAATAATTATTAATTGTTGATTAATAAGCGTGATTAATTACTAATGAATGAACCTGGTTAATTATTAACTAATGAATAAGATTAATGATTAATGATTAATTAATGACCCAGATTAAGTATTAATTAACGAGCATGATTAATTGTTAATTGTTAGTTGTTAATTATCGAACATAATGAATCGAGTAATTGTTGGTTAATGAACATAATTAACAAAAACCTTTGCATGATCATATCATCTTCATTCATGCATGCATGGTTGTGATTCGGGCGTATTGATTGGTCGACCTAGGTCATGGCGTGATCGAAGTCCCGTCCGCGGTCGAGGCAGGAGACGGGAAATCTCGAAGTCGACCAAGCACACCGAGGAACTAACCCCGACGCGAATCAAGGCAAGCCCGGTGCATCCCACCTATGATTTTAAAGTCTTTTCTTTTATCACAAGTAATGAGTCGTGATTGTGCATTAGGTTATAGAAGTTGCTTGATACCCTAGATGCATGAGATAGGTTTCCATTTGTCTATGCTATACTCGGTACAGGTAGCTCAATCGAGTTCGATAACTCGCTAAGCTTATGTCATAGGGCATCGGTAGAAGTCGAGTGGTGGTGACACTACTCGCGAGATATAGGGTAATGGCTGGTTTATTATTGATAAGAGGTTTTGATAAGAGAAAGATGAGAGTGGAAGTAAAGATTTTAACAAAGTCGAGACCGGACGGGCCCCGTAGGAGAAAGGGCAAGACGGAGATGAGGTCTTGCAAGGTGGTAGCCCCGTCCGAGTTGGTCAAGGACCGTATCGTTGTCGGCTTAGTTGAACAAGTTTGAACGTACCGTACTACATGCTTGGTATCATGGGCCCGAGCAAGCTGATGTACCCTATTCACCCCGAGAGATGTAGCGTAGCCGGCTCTCTTTTATCGGTCGTCGGTGAGAGGATAGTCTCACGGGAGGGAGATGGGTCGACCACGAGGGAAGTCGTGGCGTCGCCATACTTCCGGGGGTTGGAAATGGCTAGTCTACTGTCGGTGTTAGCGGGAAAGGTTGTCGTATACGATCGGTGTGATGCGTATACGTCGTGTAGTCGAGTTTTGCCAGCTGGTATAAATCGATTCGAATCACTCGTCCCTCGCAGTAATGAGTATCGCTTGTTTAGCTCGTCACATCGTAGTTAATCAACTCGAAAGATGAGGATGAAACATGAAAGGACTGTTGTTGGAAATTATCTTTTCTTGCAAACTTGATTGCAATAGTGATAGACTGCAAACTTAGAGGTCAATGAACTTAATGCTTGAGCTAAAACATTGAAAGTAAGGATCCAACCTTTAATGCTGTTTTCGCAGAGGAGTAAACCCCATAGCAAAAAAAAAAAGCATTTGCATACTAGGCGTCGGCCCTAGCGTGCCATGTTGATGGGTCAGTCTTGCTGAGTATTAGAATACTCGGGGTTTGCTCGTTATGTTTTCAGGACCCGAGTCGTACTTCCACGACTTGGATGGTAGTTCCCTGGAGAGGAGCGAGTGTTCCGAGGAGGTTCCCTCCAATGGGAACGGATCCCCACGCCGTGAAGAGGAAGGACAGTGGTGTACGACGGGCTCGAGTACATCACGATGACACTTCGTATTATTTTTGGTGTATAAAGTACAAGTTTCCGCTGCAAGACTCGTAGGGTGTTAAACTTCATTAATGTATTATGCTTCCGCTCGTATGATGTTCGTATTTCGAAAACCTGGTTGTATTATACCATGATGTATATATTCGGCTTGTATGAGATGATGTTTCGTTGTAACTCGCTCGTCGAGTGTCCCTCTGTTCCGATTCCCGGGTGTCCTGGAGGGGATGTCACACCAAGGGGGCCGCGCGCGCCGCCAACCGCACCCCGAGTCGGGTGCGGCCTCCCGGCTGCGCGCCTAGGGCGAGGCGGCCCCAAGGCGACGGGCCGCCTCGCTCGGGTCGGGCTGGGCTGTGACACTATCGTTTCCAAATTATAGATGTGTACGATGATTAACTACGTACTCGGTCAATGACGCTCACGATGTCGAGTAGCTCTTTTTGTCCCGATCGAGGCTGTCGAGGACAAGAAGGTACCAATTTCTCGGCATAACGATAAAGCGGATCCGGTGATCACCGCAAGAATGATCGTATGCGTTAGTATTCAACAAAGCCTTTCAATGCAAGAGAAGATGAAGAGACTTGTTGGAACTTACTTGTAGTTGTTAGGGTTGGTGCGCGCCATTTTATAGACGGAGCCCTATAACGACGGTTGGCAATGCCAACCGCCGATAAAAATCGTGGTGGGTCCCACGTATCGGTGAGACAGATATATTAAAACGGCGAACGAGGTTGTCATCCGCCGCTAAAAATATGCGGGTCCCACATGTCAAGTATTTGTAACGGCGGCTGATAACACCAACCGCCGTTACAAATACCTTGGGCCCACATGTCGAGGCATTTGTAACGGCGGTTGATAACACCAACCGCCGTTATAAATACCTTGGGCCCTCATCTTAATGAAATATACACGGGCATATTTATAAAATGATTTAAATAGTGCTAAATTGATATAGTTTGCAAAAAAATAGTTATAATGGAAAATGAGAAAACCAATAATGTTCTTTTGCAATAGTAACTAAAAGTTAATAAACTTCAATACTTTGCGGAAATTATGGAGACAGAAATTAAATATTCATACACATAGAGTTATTCATAAACATACAAATATGAATTACATGCCACTTGACAATATAAATTAAAGGTATAGATTAAAGTAATATAGAGGTACATCATCCTTAGACTGTTTTTCCTTCGCAATCCGAGCGTATGTATGGCATTTCTACGGAATATCCGAGCCTTGTTTCTATGATTCCGAGCTTACTTGGATCAATAAATAATGGCACTTCATCATATTCGTCATATTCATCTTGATCCGTCACATTCTCCACTCCAAGGACTCTTTGTTTACCGGGAATAACAATGTACTTCTTTTCATCCTTTAGGTCGAGTATATAGAACACTTGTGCTACCACCCTAGCGAGTATCCAAGGGTCATCTTTGTGACCAAATTTGTTTAGATCGTCGAGGGTCAATCCATATTCATCCACCTCCACCCCTTGTGGGTGTTGCACCCATTTGCATTTAAATACATGCATAACAAGATCTTGTCCATAGTTAAGTTCCCATATTTCGTCGATGTACCCATAGTATGAGGTCGATTGTTCTCTTCATCATAGGCATGTGTTCGAACACCACTATTTTGACACTTGCTTTTCTTGTCCTTTTCTTGAGTGTAAAAGGTATAGCCATTGATGTCGTACGCTCGAGATGTAACCACACTCTTCGAATGCCTCATTGGTAACCTTCTCAACATTTTTTCATCTACGGAGTTCCCACGTGGAAGCTCTTGGTTCTCGAACCATGATGTGAAGGTTTTCTTGTGCTCCATTATGATCCAATCTTCTGTCTCGCCCGTGTGGTTCGGCGAAGCTCACTCGAGTGTTTTTCAAAGTATGGCCCCACAATCTCTCGTCTGTTGTAATACGCTAAAATGTGCTGCATCCACTCTTTTGTAGTCACGGTCGATGAATGACTTCTGTCCTCGTGTACCTTTTCCAGACAGTCGGCCCCCATGGTGAGACACGGGAAGACCAATAGCTCCTCCACTTTTAATGTAGTCAGCACATCACTCAATAATCTCCTCGGTGTTGTATCCCTCAATCATTGAACCTTCCGGATGAGAACGAGCTCGTACAAAGCGTTTCATTACATACATGAACCGCTCAAAGGGAAACATATGATGCATGTAGACGGGGCCCAACGCAGCAATCTGGTCAACGATATGAAGCATGAAGTGTTCCATGGTATCAAAATAGGAGGGAGGGAAGCACATCTCGAGCATGCACATTGTTTCATTCATACGGGTCCGTAGGTCATCCAACTCCGCTTTATCGATCACCTTCTTCGAGACTACGTTCCGGAAGTAGCACAGAGCGAGTTATAGTTAACTTCAACCACTCGGGTTTCACAGCCACGATGGCGACGGCTAAGAACACCGAAAGCACCGTGTGACGATCGTGAGTGTTGTAGCCACTTATCTTTAGCTCTTCCATGTTCACGAGATTTTTCACGTTCGATGAGAATCCGGTGGGACACTTAATCCCGTGTAGACACTTGCGAAATGCTATTTTCTCCTCACGTGTAAGGTTGTAGATTGTGGGAGGAAGATAGTATTTTCCGTTCGCCCTTTCCTACCGATGGAGCTCGAGTCTAATGTCCGGTGCCACAAGATCTCTACGTGCACCGAGTCCATCCTTTGTCTTACCGGGTAGGTCAAGAATAAGTCCGCTAGTGCTGTCATATACGCCCTTCCCAATGTGCATCCAGTCGAAGGCATGAGTCACTTCAAGTTCCGCCCGATAATCGAGGTATCTAAAGAAAATAGATTGCTTCTTAAAGGGCGTGTGGGCTTTGCACTTTGGAACTCCCTTCACCGGTTTGCCAAACACAACTTTGATGTTCTTTACCGTCTCGAACACGACACTAGGGGTCCAACGTCGAGGTTCTTCGTCTTCCTCACTAGTGCCATTGAACTGTCTCTTCAACAAGCGATACCTGTGGTTTTGTGCTAGGAATCGACGGTTTCGTGTGTACATTATCTTCTGGGATGATGGAAGATACACATGGGATGTATCATCAACGCATACAAAACAACCATACTTTCCTTTGACCTGTCCCGATAGAGCCCTTACCGCCGGGGAATCACTTATCGTCACAAAAATGATGGCTTTGAGCAAGAAGGCCGCTCTACGGTGCTCATCTCAAATACTAACCCCTTCTAACCAAATTTTCTGCATGTCTTCCAATAATGGTTCCAAGAACACATCTATGTCGTTACCAGGTTCTTTCGGACTAGATATAAGGATTGTCAGTAGTAAGTACTTTCTCTTGTGACACAACCATGATGGAAGGTTGTACATTGACGAGTATAACCGGCCAAGTGTTGTGCGGGTTCCTCAATTGACCATGAGGATTCATCCCGTCCGTACTCGAGCAAACCGTATGTTCCTTGTCTCTTCGGAGAATTCTGGATGGTTAGAATCAAACTTTTTCCACTGGGTCCCATCAGCTGGATGACTAAGTTTCTTTGGGTCCCTAGGGCGCGAATGCCATGTCATCCGTTCAGCATCCTAGGGGTTGGCAAACAAGTGTCTTATCCGATCGACAACCGGAAGGTACCACATGACCAAGGCAGGAATCTTCGTTTGTTCGTTGTCATAGACGGTGATGCTTTTCTTCCTCTTCCTCACATTCCTATTGCTCTTCTTTTCACTAACAACCGATCTGTCCGCATCATAGTCGTCCTTGCACTTGTACCGACTACGCTTGCATCTTGGGCATCTCACGGCGTCCTTGTATTCCCCCGATACAATATGCAATGATTTGGGCACGCGTGAATCTTTTGCACGCCCAACGAAAGTGGGGTTATGAGCTTCTTAGCAAAAATAGGTGCTTTTTGGCAACAAGTTAGGCTTCGGTAGAATGTCCGAAAGGAGTTCCAACAAATCCGTGAAAGTGGCATTTGACCAACCATGGATGGCCTTTAATTTCATCAGCTCAAGTACCGTACGTAGAACAAGTACACCATTTTTCACATCCCTTAGATTCCTCGTATAGTGGATCCTTCGATGCTTTCTCCAGCGATGCAAAGTTGCTCAACCCTCTCTTTGTCCCTCCATTGAGTAACACTTGCGGTTCAACGTGTTGCAACATTTCCTCAACATCAAAATCACATGACTGTTCTATTACTTCCTCGGCTCGAACAGGCTTCTCATCTTCAACATTAACATGATCGTGGATATCAAGGTCATCATCAACATCACCATCAACAGATTGCTCGGTATTGCCTCCACCACGTCTTCACCATGCTTTGTCCACCGGGTGTAGTCCTTCACAAAACCCCTCGTTATTATGTGTGAATTGATTATAACCGTATCTTTCTATAGTTTCTCATTTTTGCAATCACGACACGGACAATGTATTTCATCCCTTCCTTCTCGCTTAGCATGTTGTGCGGCCTTCATGACAAATGCCTTGACTTGTCCTCGAAAATAACTTCCCGCTCTTGACGCCTCATACATCCAAGATTTATCCATACCTCAAGCACTACACATCAAAAATAATAATTACTTCAACAAAACATGGGACAATATATCTCGTAGGATCAAGTTTTGTGAGCTACAAATAAAGTGACCAACTAGATACGTAAATTATTTTAACGAAAAAATAATAATTTCCTCCTTTACCTAACCTAGGTCTCCATCTATCATGAGAAACCTAGATATATAATTTTCCTCCATGTGAAGCCTAGAGATACAACTTTTCTCCATGTAAAAGACTCAAGATACAAATAGATGGACAAAAACCAACCATAGCTCTACAAATCTAGAGAATTGTGACAAATAGGCATAAAATTCAAAGTAAATTACAAAGCCAAAATTCTACTAGATTTCAACATGATAGGTAGAAATAATACGTGGGATAGATTCCCCTTACCCTAGGGAACAAATCTATCCAAGAAAAACGAACTCAACCTCCCCCCCCCCCTTGTTTTTCGATTTTTGCCCGAATTTTTGGGCTGCCAACAATGGAGAAGCTCACCGTGTCTGTCTCGAACCCGACTATTTATACCCGGGATTTTGTACCGCCCCTAAAAATCCGTTCGTAATGGCGGGAGACAATGTCAACCGTCGGTATAAATCCTGGCCTATTTTAACAGCGGTTGGAAAATCCAACCGCCGCTATAAGGCCTCTATAGCGGCGGTTGGCTTTGCCGGTGGCTGGCCAAGCACTATAGCGGCGGGTCGCTTTGGGTCGCGCCGCTAGGCCAATTTCGGCCCCGCCGCTACGGTGTGGTTTTGGTGTAGTGAGAGTTACCGCCTCGTAGTAGAGTCGGGTGTTCAGCCAAGGGTAAAATGGTCTCGTATAACACGGCTCCCTAGACTATAAAGGGAGCCCAAGGGTCACCTGTCAACACACATGTAATCAGCAAGCCGACTTCGCTTATACTAAGAGTTGTTATCTTGTCCCTGTGTTCTTTTATACTCCGCATTTTCCGTTTCTCGTGTTCGGTGTGTTAAGGGAGCACTACCCTCGCCGCTTAGCACACCAACATTAGCGCCCTCCGTGCGTGAGCTCGAAAATCAAGCTCACGATGAAAAGAAACACAAGAACAACGAGCAGCGCCCAGCCACTACAAGAGCTACCCGCAAGATCACCAGCAATGGCCTCGAAGCTCTCGGAACCAAACCAGAGGCCACCTCATCAAGTCGAGGAGCCACGGACACTTCGACTCGAATAAGCACCCGCCGCGGCCGATGGCGAAGGCAGAAGCAAAGGGCGAGACAATGTCAACACAGGCACGTTGTCGGCAATACAAGAAGGCGAGCCCGAAGACACCTACACCTTGGGGGACAGTGAGACATCACCCGGTGAAGTGGAATGCGAAGGCACAATACAACGCTCGAAGAAGTGAAAAACAAACTTGTTGTATACTTGCCTTATGGCTATACGGATGATAAAGGAATGGATGCGCAGAGACATGGTAACAAATTAATGAAGATAAAGATGATGAAGATAGTCAACGAGCTGGTTCCCGACCGGTCCGGAATAACGAAGATTCCGTATACCGGTATGGAAACAAGGCGGATATTAAGACCGACGAACAATGACTTGAGGAGCAAGTTAAGGAGTGATTTGTACTCGTTAGGACTCCGAATCAATAAAGAAAGTTAGAGATAGAACTCCCATATATGTAATCCGTGTAATTGACTAGGACTCCGCATGTAACCCTAGCTCCCCGGATATATAAGACGGAGCAGGGACCCCCGAAAACTCTCTCGAGATCTTGCAATTAGCAAATCGCTAAAGGCAATACATAACATACAGGACGTAGGGTATTACTCTCGATTCGAGGGGCCCGAACCTGTCTAAAATTGTGTGTTCCTGTGTGTTCCGTGTGTTGCACCATCGAATTCCACACTCGTTAGGGACCGGGTAGTTCTAGTGCCGAGTTTAAGACTCGACATTTGGCGCGCCAGGAAGGGGTCCCGGCGAGTTCCCAGCGAGTTCGATGGCTTCTTCGTTTATCGTCGATTTTGTCCCCGGCTTCAAGATCCACTTCGGGTCTCTTGATTTCGAAGCCGATTCCGCCGGAAAGTTGCTTTTGATGAATCCGACCTGTAGTCGGCCGCGGCTTTTGAAGCGCGATCACCCGCTCCGGTCGGTACCTCTTGTTTGGAACCGTGCGGATCCGACGCAGCTTTAGCGCGAACCATCGGATCGCTCGCGTCCCTGCACCGGAACCCGGTCCGAAAGGATGAGTCGCTCGGACGAGCTTGATAAAGACTTCGAAGAAGGGTTTCCGGCCTTTTCCAAGTATTCATGACGGGCCCAGCTTCTTCAAGAACTTAATCACGAGGAAGCCGTCGCTGAAGCAGCCAGGATGGCGGAAGACGAAGCTAACAACCTCCAACGCGAAGACAATGAAGCCGATGGATATGAACGACCTTCGCAACCTTCGGCCGCGAATCATCGCGCAAACGTTGTCGGTACTAGTCGGGCGGGAGGAAGCGTTCTCGCGACCGCTCCCTCGCTACCGCACCGCTACCGGGCGATCTGGGACCCGGAGGAAACCTCCCCAGGATATAACGATCGACGGGGATGTCGCAGCGGAAGACGCCATCGATCTTCCAGCAGAGCATTGGACTTAAGCTCCACGGAAGTGGAGATGAATGGCGCCCGAGTTTTCACATCATCGATCCATAATATTGTGGGAGTGAAGCAAATTCTTGAGACAATACCGGAAGAAGTCTTCAATGCCACGCCGAGATTGCAGCGCGCATTAAACTTGGTGGACGCGGCAGCTCTACAAACAAATCAGCTCGTCCATGATCGAGCGGAATCTTCTAGTCACTCGCGTTCCCACTCGCAGAGGCCGGCAAGAGCCCGGTCCGAAGGAGCTTCTTCCGGTGGAAGGATTGGACCCCGACACACCCCAATCGCAGATGCACATGAGCGGGCTCCGGATCAAGATTTGCGCGTACCACTCAATGGTAATCGTGACATTCGAAACGTGCCGATCGACCGCCATGCGAGAGAGGGCAGAGGAACGCAGAAGACAGGAAGAAGATGAGAGGTGACGGACTGGTCATGTTGATGATCGTCCACGAGATCTTGCCCCGCCATGCTCGCGTTTGAACAACTCGCCACGTCGTGGGCCGGCCGCTTCAGCGCCGCCCCCGGCGGAAATCATCCGCGCAATGATCATCGAGGGCATAGTAATAGGCATGCTCATCGGGATGAACGGCCCGTAAGGGATGATCCTCGTGACACTAGAGATCGAAGAGGGCGAGACAACCGGGACAGAGACGTCGAACCCCGACGCGTTGATAATGATCGTCAAGCGGCACCTCCGCCCCCGCCTCCATCGCAACATGAGGAACCAGCGAACAATGACCGTCGGGCGGCGCCTCCGCCTCGCCTCGGCCTCCTTCACGGCACGCGGAGACAGTGAATAATGATGGTCGTGGTGGTTCAGGAGATAGATATCAAGATGATCGCTATTACGACCACTCCGACGATGACAGGGATCGTAATTATCGGCATCGCCCTAGCCGTCGATCTCCGTCACCGGTCCGGACCGGTCCGGAGGATGATGAATACTCCGTGATCCCCGCTTTCACGTGAGATTTATGCATTTGCAAATACCCCGGGGATTTAAGCCCGGGGCCATTGATAAGTACGATGGTAAAGCACCTCCCGCCGAGTGGCTTCGTATGTACACCACCACTATTCGGTCAGCGGGAGGAGATACGTTTGTGCTAGCTAATTACCCGCCGATGTGCATGGAGCGAGCTGGACGCTTGTGGTTGCCATCCCTACCCGAGAGATCTATCTCTTCCTAGGGAGACCTCACCAAAAAGTTCGTGGAAAACTTCCGAGCGACTTGTGAGAAGCCAGGGAATTACTTCGACCTCAACAGTCGAGCGTAAGCCCGACGAGACTCTCACGGACTTCATCGGCATTTCTGCAACAAGAAGGCCTTAATCCCCAATGTTCCCGATCAGCAAGTAATTGCGGCGTTTCAAGTCGGCGTCCGAAGTGAAGCATTAGTTCACAAGATTGGAAGGCGAAATCGGAACCTTACCATGACGGCGTCGAGTGCTTCAAGATAGCGGACGATTACGCTGCTGGTGAATCAAACGTGGTCAATTTGCGTGGGAACAAAGGGAAGGAACCGAAGCATGACCAAGGCAACCAGTCTGGATCCAAGAACAATAATAAGCGCAAGGCTGATCACCTTGTTGCAGCTGTTGACCAGCCTCATGGAGGATACCGACCGGCACCTCCTAAGAGAGGCCCAAGAGAACGATTATCGTTTGAAACACTTCTAGATGGCCCTTGCATGATTCATAATGAGAATCATAAAGCTAAGGAGTGCTTCCGATTAAGGCCGTTTGCTCGGTTTGCCTTGAAGGTTGCACCCCGCTTGCTCATAGGAATCGGAGAGACGACAAGGGCAAGGATAAGGAGCGCGATGACAATGAGGATGACGAAGGCTTTCAAGAACCGGCTCGATAGGTGAACATGATCTATGGAGGCCCGGATGCATACGAGTCAAAGCGAAAGCAAAAATTGGCGTTTCGAGAGGTTAATGCCGTTGCTCCCGCCACTCCCGAATATCTACGGTGGTCCGAGGTGCCCATCACCTTCAGCAGGGCTGATCATCCGGAGGTATTGCCGAAAGCTGGTAAATATCCGCTCATCCCGGCCCCCATTGTTCACAAGGTGCGATTGAAGAGAACTTTCATTGATGGAAGAAGTTGCCTGGATATCTTGTTTGCTAAAACTCCGTCGAGCTTGGCCTTTCCGTAGCTGATTTGGAGCGCAGCGTTTCGCCGTTTCATGGTATAATACCCGGGCGGAACAACTATCCTTTGGGGCAGATTTCTCCGCCAGTGACTTTTGGGACAAAGGAGAACTACAGGAGGGAGAATATTATCTTCCAGGTAGCTGACATTGAATCGGCGTATCATGCGATACTCGGAAGACCGGCTTTAGCAAAATTTATGGCCATCCCGAATTACCAGTACTTGATGTTGAACATGCCAGGACCAAATGGGGTCCTGTCATTCCAGGGTGATATCAAGACTCGCTTATGCTTGTGAAGTACATAACACGAGTTGGCCTCTCGGGTCAATTCGGAGGATGAACGTCGAGAAATCGGAGAAGCAGCTGAAGCTCTAGAGGTACGAGCAAGATTAGAAGATGAAGTTCCAGTCAAGAAGGTTGCGAAGGAGAAACTGAAAGCCGATGCAGTAGTTTCCAAGACTATTCAGCTTGATGAGTCGGACTCCTCCAAGGTCACCCATATAGGGGCTGACTTGGGGGATAAATAGGAAAGCGCGCTCATTCTTTTCCTCCAGGAAAATACGGATATCTTTGCATGGCAGCCTTCCGACATGCCGGGTGTTCATAGAGAGAAGATTGAGCAAGCAGTGTTAGTTCGTCCCGATGCGAAGCCAGTAAAACGAAACTCCGGAGGTTTGCTCAAGACCGCAAGGAGGCCATCAAGAAAGAAATAACTAGGTTGTTAGCAGCTAAGTTCATTAGGAAGGTGTATCATCCAGATTGGCTTGCCAATCCAGATCCTTGTACCGAAAAAGAATACTAAAGAATTATGAATGTGTGTCGATTATACTGATCTCAACAAAGGTTGCCCCAAAGATCCTTTCGCGCTGCCTCGGATTGACGAAGTCGTCGATTCGATCGCCGGCTGCGAGCGTCTTTGTTTCCTTGACGCTTATTCAGGGTATCATCAAATACCGCCGAGAGTTGAGGATCAAATAAAGACCGCGTTTATCACCCCTTCGGAGCGTATCGCTACACGACAATGCCCTTTGGCTTGAAAAATGCCGGAGCTACATATCGGCGCGGCATACAACGTTGCTTGGATTCGCAATTGGGAAGGAACGTAGAAGCTTACGTCGATGATATAGTGGTAAAATCTCGAAGACTAAGGATCTTCTCTCCGACTCGACAGAGACCTTCGATAATCTGCGAAATTTTTCCATGAAGCTCAACCCCGGAAAGTGTGTGTTTAGAGTTTGTTCTGGGAAGTTATCGGGTTATCCGGTGTCATGGAGAGGCATTGAAGCACTCGGATATGTATTACAAATGCATTTCCGAGCCTCCAACAATATCATGGAATATGAAGCTTTGCTTCATGGGCTTCGAGTAGCTATTTCGTTAGGAGTCGACGATTGGACATATATGGTGATTCAATATTGGTGATAAGTCAAGTTAACAAGGTGTGGGATGCTCATGATGATCATTTGATCGCTTATCGTCGGGAGGTTAGGAAACTTGAAGATAAATTTGATGGTTTGCGATTTTCTCATATACTCGCCGGAAATAATTCTGCTCGCGGATGAGTTAGCCGGATCGGGGTTTTCAAGACAAGCGGTTCCACCTGGTGTTTTCCTTCAAATATTGGATAAGTCGTCCATAAAGATGGAGCGCAAGTCTAATATTACGTAAATCGTGGATGAAGCAGTCTTGAAGAACCAGGAGGAGAAATTGGTCTTGGAGGACCGATCGAAGAAGCGGTCATAACGGATAAGACAGTGAATGAAATCAACGCCGAAGATATTCGGCCTCTTGATGTTATGATTATTGATTCTGATTGGCGCACCCCATACCTTGATTATCTGCGGTCCGGTAAGACTCCGGAAGATAAGATGGAGAAGCAAAGATTAGAGGTTTGAGCACGCAGTTATTTAATTCTCGAAGGAGAGCTATATAGGCGTGGAGTTAATATTCTGATGAAATGCCTATCGGTTTCGATGGCATTCAATTGCTTGAAGACGTGCACAAGGGAATTTGCGGAAATCATGCTTCTTCAAAGACACTAGTTGGGAAGGTATTCGGACAAGGATTTTATTGGCCTACAGCGACGGATGATGCGCACAGAGTGGTTAAGAATTGTCGGGGATGTCGGCTTTTTGCAAGGCAGCCTCATACCCCAGCTCATGAGTTACGGTTGATTCCAATGACTTGGCATTTTTCCTACTTGGGGGCTGGATATAGTTGGACCTTTTAAGCGGGCGCCGGGAGGATTTACGCACATTTTTGTGGCAGTAGATAAGTTCTCCAAGTGGATTGAGGCTGAAGCAGTTACTAGTACAACTACAGCCCGAGCGATCAAGTTTTTGCGAGAACATCTTCGTACGTTTTGGGGTCCCATACAGTATCATTACTGATAATGGGCCTCAATTCACTTCGAGTTCTTCAAAGATTATGCTTGAGAGTTTGGGAATTAAGATACAATATGCGTCGGTATCACACCCGCAAAGCAATGGACAAGTGGAACGAGCTAATGGAATGATTTTGACCGGTCTTAAACCTAGAATCTTTGACCGATTAAAGCCTTATGGAGGAAAGTGGGCTAAGGAATTGCCTTGGGTACTTTGGGGTTTACGCACTAATGTTAGTAGAGCTACGGGCAGTCTTCTTTTTCTTTGGTGTATGGATCCGAAGCCATGTTTCCTACGTAAGTGAATATGGTGTCAGCTCGGGTACAATACTATGATGAAGAGAAATATGATGACCAACGCCAGGTTGAGCTGGTTGCTGCGGAAGAATTGAGGGACCAAGTTTTAATTCAAGCTGCTAAATATCATCGGGGATTGCCGCATTATCATGATCGCAATGTTCGAACACGGGAGTTCCAAGTAGGAGATTTGGTTCTTCGGAAGATTCAGTCTAACAAGAACAGGCATAAGTTGTCACCAGTCTAGGAAGGACCATTTTTAGTTACATCGGTCTCCGGACCGGGGCTTATAGGCTTATGACCTTGGAGGAAGAAGAAATTCCAAATTCTTGGAACATTGATCAGCTTCGTCGTTTTTATACTTAAGAGTATTTCTTGTACAGCTTTTCATATTATAATAAAGTTATTTTGTCTAATGATAATGTGTTTGTTTTTTGTGTCTCTATATTTTAATTTTGAATTAAATTATTGAGCCAGGGGGCTGCTATGTTAAGAGCAGTCTATGATATTTTGTTATTCTTGAATAATAAGACCAGTCATTTAGTTGGCAGATTGCTGTATTGAGAGCGGTCTATTTAAATTTCAGTTTAAGACTAGTATATTCAGGAAAGGAAAATGTAAGGGCATTTTTCTTATGAATACTGATTGGTAAACTGCTGTGTTAAGAGCAGATCTGTGAAATCTTAAAAATCTTACAATCTAGCTTTTTTGCTTATGTTACATGATCTTCTTAAAGTAAGCTATAATTATGAATTGTGATCTGTGCTGATTAGAGCCGAGTTTGATCATAATTATTTTTAGCTGAAATAACCATCATGTCTTAGGTAAATAAGTTAGTAAGTAGGATGGTGAAATCAGTATTTATATAGAAAAGAAAAGCAACTGGTATTTAAATAATATAAACAACGTGATGATCAAGATGTTTGATTACAAAATCAAGATGGCCCTATTACAAAATTCACTAAGCAGGACCGCTAGAAGTACCGGTATCACCGGTCTTACGATTTTCTTCCAGTTTATCATCTAGGGTTTCTTCAGAATCGAAGAAGATGTTGGCAAATCAGCATCAAGATCTTCAAATGCATCTTCTACTGTTTGCCTAGCGGCGGCTGCTGCATCCCGAGCATCTTGATCCAGAGCAAAGGCCGCTGGCGCCACGTTTAGAGGGACACCCGTTGGATCAAGAGGAACATCCTCTATCAATTCCGAAACGGTACTAATGAGTGAATTTTTCAGCTCATTAAACCGGTCTTCGATAGTCTCCGGGTGGGCGCCATCCTTGATAAAACTGAAATCACAATCTTCGACCCGAGTCCAAGATTGGATTATAGCGGCAATGTGTCCTCCTCCCGCAGCGGCAACCATTTTTGAATGTTCTCTTATTCTTCTAGGGAAAGCTCGGATGGCGGACTCGAGATCTATCTCGTTGGGATCAATAGTTTGACCGCCATTGAGATATTCCGGAGTGCGTACTGTACCTGCAGCAAGTTCTGAAAAAAGCAAAAAATATAAGAGAAAGATATTGCTGCAGACCGGTGTCTTTAAAAGGATTTCATAAGAATGAACAAGAAAGAAGGGACTTACGCCTATGCCTGATTTCTGCAGCTCCGAATCTACCCTTGATGTTAGTATTGGATTCTATCAGCTTGGTTTCAATCTTCAGCGAGACGCTGGATCTCACGTTCTTTTGCTTTGAGAGCAAGTTGAGCAGATTCATGGGCGGTCCTCGGAGCGTTCTCCTTGTCTGCTCTGCGCTGTTTTTGTTGCTTCTAAAGCTTCGACTAGTTCAGCCTTTAAGCGAGCATTTTTAGTTTCCAGCATTTTGTTGGAGCGAAGTGCTTGAGCTAAGATACTATCTTTGGCGGTGAGCTCGCCTTCTAGTTCTCCAATTTGCGCTGCTTGTTGCTCTTCGACACGAGAGCCCTCTTCGAGTGCTTGCTCTTGAGCGGCTGCCTTCTCGGAAAGGACTTCTTCAGCCTTCTTGTGAGCGGCAACGAGGCCTTCAAGCGCCGAGATAAAGAGTGGGACCGATCGAAAGGGAGGCAACAAGGAAAAATATGGAATATATAGGTAAAATTAAAAGTATTACTCCGGATAACTTGGCGGAGCTTGATGATCTCTTGCCGGCGTTCTTCCATCAACCGATGGGTGTTTAGCAGATTAGCCTCCCTTCTCTGCAGATCGGTTTCCCTGGATTTTAGATCGACGGTCCGAGATTCCAGTTCAACCAATCGCTCTTGATTGGTGCATAGCTCTTCCTCCGAGCGAGCGATTATAGCAGTCTTAGCTTCGAGCTTTTCAGGAGAACCTAAAAGAAAAAAAAAGAGTGAGAGATTTAATAATTAAAAGGAAATTGCTTGGAGAAACCATTAAAGCGAGAGGAATGTACCTGGCCGATTCCGAGAAGTTCTTTAGGGCCTCTTCTTCTTGGAGGGTGTCCCATTGAGCTGTTGCAGTAAATGTTCTAGCTCCACTAGAACTGTCCACCTCGACATCTCCGACTACCATTTTGGCCGGTCTGGGTTCTCCAGGAGACTTGCGTGTTGTCCCGGGCCGACGAGGAATTTCAGACTGGTCCCAGTGAGAGCTCTGGAGGAATTTGAAACAAAGTAGCTTGGGGAGGAGGGTTGCCGGAAGATGAGCTTTCAACATTGGTAACTTGCTCTTCAGCTTCTATGCTTGAGGCGGCGGGGAGTTCCTTTGCGGGTGCCGCACTTTGAGTTTCTATGCTTGATGCGGCGGGAGCGATAGTAGAAGCACTACCGATCGGAGATGTGCGGGAGTGATAGTAGAAATACCACTTGTCGGAGCTTGGGTGGAAGCTTTATTTCTTAAAAAACTAGCTATGCTAGCTTGGAAATTAGAAGGGATCCTGCAAAAAGGAGCAAGTGTAATAAGACTAGGGTAGAGTCAATTCGAGAAAAGAGCTAGTGATATAGAAGACTTACGAGGAAGCTTTCTTGAAGCCAGTGGAGGTCTTGATCTTCTTGGGGGGACCTTGGGTGTCCCCACTACTTCTTTCTGCAGTCCTTTTTCCACTTGGATTGACTTGCGGTGTTGGGACTGTTTCTCCTGCATCACTAGGACCGGTCCGGTTGCCATACCGGGACCTCTTGGGGACTTTGGATAGAGGGTCAGTCAAGGAAGGAGTTCCTTGAGATTTCCCTAATGCAGCTTCGAAACGGCCGAGCTACTTGGCGATCCCTTTCGACGGCTTCTTCTTCTTTTCGTTGGTCTTCGAGTTTCTGCGCTTCGAGCGGGTATCGCCATGTGCAGCGGAAGAAGCGATAGGTCTGCCAATGGTCAAGGAAGTAGTACGTTTTCTTGTACTAGGTGCTTGAAGCACGGTCCCGGATTTGGAGATTTTTAGGGCTATGTTGGGAGGCGGAGGGAAGGACCGGTCCGAAGGCCTTTTGGTCGGACCGGCTTGAACAGCCAGGGGAGCGGTATTGTTTGCATAATCTTCTCCCCAGATATCGTTGGGGGTAGAGGAGGGTGACTCTTGCAGTTATCCATTTTCTGTATTGAGTGGTTGAGTATGCGTAAGAGAATGACGGTTAAAAATAGCAAGATTTGAAGAAAAAGGAAGAGATACTTACAGGATCGCGGGGGTTGGACGAGCTGAAGGCCGGACCCACTCTAGTGCATCCAGATAGATCTGGTTTTGGCTGGAGCATCTGCCCGATGCGGGCTTCTAACCGCTCTTTATCCGGAAGAAGGGTTCCATCCAATGGCATGGCGAGTGTCTTCGTCGAAACACCATGCTGGGTGCTCTTGCCTTTTAAG
The DNA here is from genome assembly GCA_031894775.1 of Chloris gayana. NCBI lineage: Eukaryota > Viridiplantae > Streptophyta > Magnoliopsida > Poales > Poaceae > Chloris > Chloris gayana. Next base: position 4,556,941 of record JAUNZO010001928.1, read on the forward strand.
AGGTTGAACTCCTCGCGCTATGAAGCTCCAAAGAACTGTCTCGGCGGTGACGCCTCGACATCCTTTAAATATCTAATGCAAGCCAGGAGCGAAAGAATTTCACTGTCTTCTTTAAGTTTTTCCCTAGTATCTCGGGTAGGGAAATTTTTGGCTATCTTAGCGCCGAAGGAAGGAAGTGCAGGCCGGGGATTATCACGGAAGAACCATCCATTTTTCCAATGGGCTATGCTTTTGTTCAAAGAAATAGAAAAATATTCGTCTGCACTCCAAGCATTGAATTCCTACTCCGTCAACTGCAGCTTGGCGGTCCGATGAGGGAAGTGGGTGGATTTGGAACAGATATTGGAATAACTTGAAGTGAGGGAGAACTCCAAGGAAGGCTTCGCAGAGGTGGATGAAAAAAGCAATCTGCGGGATGGAGTTAGGGTTGAAGTTCACTAGCTCCCATCCGTAAAAGAAAAGAATTCCCCTAAAAAAGGAACAGCAAGGGAGATCCAGGACCACGGAGTTAAAAAGCTTTAAAAACTAATTGTTGAGAATCATCTATTCCCCATGGGATTTGGCCAGGAGAAGGGACGCTCCAATTTAGAATTGGTTGAGGAGGAAGGTAACCGTCACGAACTGCCTCATTTAGAGATGTTTCGGTGACCTTACTCGTTACCTAGATCCTGAATGCCAAATGGAAGTTGATCGCGAGGAACCGAGGAAGAAGAAGATGCGGGGTTGGTGGTGGATTTCTTCTTACCCATCCCGAGAGATGGAAAAAGAAAATTTGAGATTGGTTTATGCGGAAGAAGAGAGCAAAGAACAAGGGCAAATGGCGGGCGCGTATAAGCTTTCGGGAATGGGTTTGACCTTGGTCGACCTTTCGTTTCTTTTTATAGGCACTGGGATGGGCCCGAGGGCTGAAAAGTTATTGGGCTATTTTGAGAGGCCCGATGGATTTACTCGTTAATGATTTATGTCATAACTATGCGATTATGACCTAACGGCCATAAGGATATTAAAGATCTGTTATTTGCGTTAATTATGACCTAACGGTCATAAGAGTAAGTCATCATGTTTTTTGTGAATAAAAAGCGGTCTGAAATATGTAAGTTTTCAGATGGGAATTAAAGTAATACTGAATTTCGTAATTCAGTAGTATGAAAGAGTTAGACTTTACATAACTCGGTGATAATAGATGCCTTAGGCTGTGGGTGTTAATCATCCGGCTGATTATAGGCCTTAGAGACTCGAGTCGATGTGAGAATATGGGGAATAAACTGGTCCGATCAACCAGAAATTTTAGTTAAATGTGATATGACTGGTTAGACTGGTCCGATAAAAGTGTTCTTGGCGGAAATTGCTAAGAGGTATGTGATTTCATGAAAGATAATAAAGCATAGTCTCTCTAGAAAGACTCTTGCATTATTTGCGATTCTCAAATGATACAAGAGTCGGGGCTATACCTAATTAGGTGCACCTGATCGGTGCACCGTACTTCAGGAGCGGTCCGTAGCAATCGCAGGAGTTGAAAAATAATGGAAAATTCAAGGGAGCAGTCTCTAAAGATTGCATATAAAGGAAATAATGAAGAATCAACTAGTGGACTCTTGCATTATTTGAAAGGAGTTCAAATGATCCAAGAGTCGGGGCTATACCTAATTGGGTGCACCTAGTCGGTGCACCGGAAGAAGAATATGCAGTGATTACCTAATTAGGTGATATGAAGAGTGAAAACACTAATTTTTTGGGCTTTCTTAAAGCGCTTTTGAAGAAAGAAGAATGATTGCAGCAGATTAGAGTTCTTTTTAATTTTACCATGAAATAAGACCAACATGCGTAAGACTGATCGGTCTTATTCAAGGTTAAATCAAAAATTACTCGGGGCTGCTATCGTATACTTGCCTTATGGGTATACAGATGATAAAGGAATGGATGCGCAGAGACATGGTAACAAATTAATGAAGATAAAGATGATGAAGATAGTCAACAAACTAGTTCTCGACCGGTCCGGAATAACAGAAGATTCCGTATACCGGTATGGAAACAAGGCGGATATTAAGACCGGCGAACAATGACTTGAGGAGCAAGTTAAGGAGTGATTTGTAGTCTATTAGGACTCTGAATCAATAAAGAAAGTTAGAGATAGAACTCCCATATATGTAATCCGTGTAATTGACTAGGACTCGCATGTAACCCTAGCTCCCCGGATATATAAGGCGGAGCAGGGACCCCCGAAAACTCTCTCGAGATCTTGCAATTAGCAAATCGCTAAAGGCAATACATAACATACAAGACGTAGGGTATTACTCTCGATTCGAGGGGCCCGAACCTGTCTAAAATTGCGTGTTCCTGTGTGTTCCGTGTGTTGCACCATCGAATTCCACACTCGTGAGGGACCGGGTAGTTCTAGTGCCGAGTTTAAGACTCGACAAAACTCCCCCGAAGCAGAACAGAGGGACAAACTATTGCAAGAAAAAGAAGCCCTCTTACAGGAGAAGCGCAACCACGAGGAGCTCGCAAGGGAAATTAAAAGACTTAAGAGCAAAAGCAAAGGAAAGCGATCGAGCGAAGCCATCATCAGCCACAATACAAAGCGACACGAAGCGGAGCGAACAGCGAGCAACAACAGAGACAACAGCACAAGGCGCGAAGCAATGCCTTCCAGGAAGTCAAGCCTCGTAATCATTGACAAAGACTCACCACTCTCGGAAGGATTGCAAAGGGCGAGCTACCTAGAAAATTTTCGCATAGAAACCATCGCGAAGTACGGGGGAAAACAGACCCAAGGGAATTCCTTAGCAGCAGTGACCTCGGCAGCAGGAGACGAATTAACCTGGCAAAGATTTTCGCTTGCGCACTCGAAGGACCGGCATCAACATGGTACTTCAGCCTGCAACCAGGATCCATCTACGGATGGGAAAATTTGAGGAACAAAGTGATAGCAAACTTCGGAGGATTCAAGGGACCATCCGAAGCACTAGAGAACCCGTGAAACATAGCACAACACCCAAGCGAACTGTTGGCAGATTACTACGTAAGATTCCTCACACCCGAGTCCAGGTGCCCAAAGGCAACATAAGATATGGTGATTGAGTATGCAATTAAAGGGCTTCACACCAGTCCTCTAAGCTCAAAATTCGCAAAGAAGTGGCCTCACACGAGTGCAAGATATGTGCAACAAGTTCGAGGAATATTGCAGATCGAAACAGATTACAAAAGGCGCTAGGTAACCCAAAAGCAAGCACGCGAACCACAAAACAACCCCGACAGGTACTCAAAGAAAGCAAAGCCCCAGGAAAACACCTAGGCAGTCAAAGTAAACAATATATAGAGCAAATCAGGCAAAGACACCGATGAGCAAGATCAGTTCATTTCGCAAAAGAAAAGCAGCGAAGCAACAGCAAGAATGGAAACTAAAGCAATCAGCGCCAGTGCAAGAAGCCCTACTGCATATATTGCGAAGGCCACGCTGGGCACAAAACATTAGATTGCCCAAGAACGAAGGAAATCATCGGAAGGCTCGACTTCGAAAAGAAGCGATCTCAAGCAACTAGCACAGATAAATCACACTACAACAAGTCAATGGCATCAGCAACAACCCCAGCAGCCAAGCGTCCAAAACCATTACTACCCACCCCAGACAATACTACCCAACGCAGTACTTCGGGCCAAACCACCCAACCCAGCCCCCACCCCACCACGGGTAGGGTACCTCGCACAACCCAAGGCAGGAAAACAGAATGGCCTACTCCGAACCCCTAACTCTACCACCGTCGAAAATCGAAGATGTAAGCAAGCAAGACGCCAAGGCGCAGTCCCTCCCGAGCAAAGGGATTCATCGGGATGATATCAGGCGGCTCCGAGCATGAACTTCGAAAACAAAAGGCAGCGCAGAGACTATTTCAGATTGGTAAATGCAGTCTTTGTTGAAGGCCCAATCAAGAAGACCAAGTGGTCTCACATCCCAATCACCTTCACCTAAGCGAGACCTCGATCTAAAAAGCTACCCACATTTAGACGCATTCGTAATCGAGGCACACATTGACAAGTGCAAAATCGACAAAGTACTCATTGACAATGGCAGCCAGGCAGATATAATATTCCACGGGACACTCTTAAGGATGGGCTACACAGATCAGGACCTCGAACCATCCAACACGCCATTATATGGCTTCGGTGGAAAAAGAGTCGAGCCAGCCGGAAAAATAAAGCAGCTTGTAACCTTCGGAGACACATCCAATCCAAGAATAGAATTCGTCACCTTCGATGTAGTGAGGCTCAACTACCCTTACTTCGCTATCCTGGGAAGACCAACAATCAACACGTTCGAAGCTGCAATCAACAACGTGTACCTTCGCATGAAAATCCTAGCTGCCAAAGGTGTCATAAGCTGTGAAAGGGGACCAACAATTGGCAAGAAACATAGAAAAATGATTCACACCTGGAATAGCAAACAGTCACGAGTATCCAGAGGCTTACCAAGCAACAACCTACAGCGAAGCACAACAAGAAAGGCAGAATCTACAACCTCGTCTCCTCAATCGACGAAACGACAAACGAAGCGAAGCAACCATCCGGCACAAAGCAAACAAAGACTACGTAGCAGCGCAAGACAAGACAGCAAAGAGGGACTCACTCGATCGAAAGAAAGACCTTCGCAATGAAGTGAAGGAACCGTGCCAACCATAAACAAACATTGTAAAACAGCCCCTTCAAGACAAATAAGCAAGGGAGCTGTCGTAGAATTTAGAAAATTCTTTTTCCTTTTAATATTCTGCAAAAAAAGACTGTAGTCCTTTCCTCGTAGGGAAGCCTCGAAAGGGCGCGAGGTTTTTAACAAGGCGGCATGTAATAGCGGCTACAATGAATATAAAGCTGCATTCCCCAAATCGAAGCAAAACAATCGAAACGACTTCCAAAAATAATGGAAGTATGAACATTCGACAGCGAGGCAATGCCTCATGAAATAGTTGTACTCCGTCGGGCACAAGCAATATACCCGAGTACAAGCCACAAAACAAAGCGTCGTATCCGATCGGGTGAAAAACAAAAACCACTCCGTTGGGCGATAAACAAAAGCCCCGGGAGCTGGCTTGCAAAACAATCACTCCGCCGGGCAAAAACAATATACCCCGGAGTACAAGCCACAAAACAAAGCGTCATATCCGATCGGGTGAAAAACAAAAACCCCGAACGACGAAGCAAAACGATGCGTAAAGCCGCAAAGGGGCTCGTGTTTTCGTGCGAAGGAATTTGCACTTCGCCCTTTGACGGTGAGACTTCGAGCTCGCCCCGTCCCCGGAGCTCCGCCTCCTCTTCTTTCCCCCACCGGCAGAAGTCCCTTCGCGGCCCCCGGACTAAGGCGCTTCGCGGGGAGGATACGGAATCCCCGCGGCGCCATGGACCTGGTTGAACCAGCCCTTCCGATGGTGCACTCAAGGACAAGCTTGTGCTCATCCATCGAGTAAGTGCCACACAAAAGGTTCGCTCGCTGCTCGATGTTGCGGACGAAGGACCCCGCCCTTGCCTTTTCGCGGGCGAGGTCAAAAACCAGGAAAATGATTACCCCTCGACCCCCGCGAGCCCGAGATCGAGCGAAGACATCCGATCGTTGCCAATCCCGAACCCGACCCTCCGGGGCGGTTGCCAGCAGCGCAGAACTCCTCCACTAAGTCGCGACTCGCTGGAGCTACGGTACACCTTGTAGAAAACGGTCTCGCCCGCCTTGTGCCCGGAGCGCTCAAAGTCGGGCGCCCGAATCAGATCCGAAGGTGCACGGCGCGAAACAAGAAGGTAGATGATCCTCGCCTCGCCGTCTTCACTCGTCTCGGCGACGCCAGGAACCTTCGCATAAAACCAATACTGCTGCAAGTTCTGGCTCCACTTGTTCATGCTTCGATGCATGATGCCCTTGTTCTCGTTCCGGCGGGCGTCAAGGTCGGCGACCCGTACCGGCAATCATACTCCGTGCCGTCAATGATAATATGGCGCTGCTGATTGTGCAGCACGAAGTGACGAGCAAACAACTCGATGTCAAGGTTGCCTCCATAGCTCACCGCCGCCCAAATAAATTTGCTCAAATGAGCGAAGACGCTAGGGGACAACTCCTGCAGCTTGGATGTCGTAGCGCTCCAAGACAGCCTGCACAAAGCGGTGGCAGGGGATCACCAACCTCGAGACGAAGTAGTCCCAAAAGACGACCACCTTGTCCGCTTCGGGCCGCAGCTCCACTTCGCCTATCGGGAGGCGGTACCCGTGAAGGTAACCCGGACCAACCAACTCCTTCGCCAACGCATTGGTCATTACGAGACGGCTCGATGCGAAGAGTTTTGGGGTTGAATACCTTGGGGGCTTTCGGAGCTTTTGACCGGTGGCGGCGCGAAGCGACCGCGCCCGAGCCCGCCCCGACAACGGCACCGAGCACCGGGCGAAGCATCGCCTTCTTCTTCGCCTTGCTGGTCATCCCTGCCGCCGGCTTCGCTCTCCTCTTTGGCGGCCTCGCTGGCCGCCTCCTCCTCCTCCTCCTCTTCGGCGCTCAAAGTCCCGCTTAGTTTCCCTTTGCCGCTACCCTCGGAAGAGGTAGGCAAGGCCTCGTGCAACTTTCGGTCGTCAGCCCGATGCTCGGAGGTTCCCAAATCTTCGGGCGCAAAGACGAAGCTATCTCGATAGTAAAAGGCGGGGAAACGAAAACTAAGCGGTGAACCGCAAAAGCTAGCTCGCTCAACGATGTGGGTGAAGGAAAGAAAACAAGGAAGCAAGGGCGTATCTCTCTCGGATGTAGCGACTACCCTTTCACCAACCCGAGCTTTTTAGAGGCAGCGGAAAAATCTAGGTCACCAACGGTAAAAAGCGGCGGCGCGAGAGGTGAAAAGGCCACCCACGGACCTCGTTGAGCGAAGTGGGCCTCCCAACGAACGGGAAGGAAACAAGCTCGCCGGAGCCCATCGGGGCAAATAGCACTAAAGAAGCCCACTCAACGGGCCTAGGAAACAAGGAGTACCAAATCCAATGGAAACTTTGCCAATAACACAACCAACAACCAACATCGCAAAGGAACAAGTCCACCTTCGATGCAAAAGCAGCGAAGCGAAGATCCTGGGGAGTGGCGTTTTCCCGCACTCGTCCGCACGCGCAAGGCGGAATGCCGATTGGCCGCGCTCAATCTACGCATATTTCAAGCTCGCCCATCGAGGGGCTACTCGTTGGGGGCTGACGTGACCTGAGCTTTAAGCGGAGGCAACGCCAAAGACCCCGGTACATGTTTCCCACACTAACACCGGGTTTTAACCGTGAGCAGGCCGCACAGGTCGATGAACGGCGCGAAGCTCCCGAAACGAAAGAGGTTCCCCGAGGCGAAGTCGGGAGGAGCCCGAGGCTGGAGCCAAGCCACCGTCTAGCGAGGCGAAGCGGCGCGGGAACGGAACTCCGGAGAGAAGCAAAGCAAAGGGCTAGAGTGCGTCTTAGTTAAGCAGCCAGCTAAGCCGCGAGAAACGTTGTTTCCACCGGCTTTCCCAGAATGCCCCTAAGAGTTACAGCCTCGTAGTAGAGTCGGGTCGTTCGTCCAAGGGTAAAATGGTCCTGTAAAACACGGCTCCCTGGACTATAAAGGGAGCCCAAGGGTCACTCGTAAACACACATGTAATCAGCAAGCTGACTTCGCTTATACTAAGAGTTGTTATCTTGCCCCTGTGTTCTTTTATACTCCGCATTTTCCGTTTCTCGTGTTTGGTGTGTTAAGTGAGCACTACCCTCGCTGCTTAGCAAACCAACGGGGATTGTCGCACAGGACCATATCGGGAGACATTCGACGAAGCGAACGTTCATTGTACATACATCAACGATACATCCACAATTTACATAACATATTTAAGTGCGTAGGTAGCAAGTTTTACATATGAAATGCGAGTTATTACAAACCATAAGTTCTGAGTTCAGATTACACATACTTATGTTCGCACTACAAGAAATCCGGGCTTTTGTGATGAAACTCTGGTGACAATAATAGGAAATGTCATTGTTCAGCACATTTTGTGACGTTTAGAGATTTGTTGGCCGGTTTGTGACGCCTGTTAAAGTAGGTGTCACGAAAAAGTATTTATGACATTTGCAAGGTGCTCTTCGGTGACGTTATAAATCGTCGTAACATAGTATAGAACACTACCACTGGCAGTGACGAAACAAATTCGTCACAGATATACATCTAGGCCATACTATATGGCCCAGTAAACATGGAACGGCCCAAATTAATCTTAGCTGCGTAAAGCACGAAAGCCCAATAGATATAAAAATGTCATGACCCAATTACGAAAGTGGCCCAAGTACGTACTTGTGAAACCTGCAAGGCCCGGTTATTTCTTATAGCCTGATGATAGAGCACAAAAAATGGCCTACCAATATGGAACAAAAAAATAGTTGTACACCGACCTCCGAAAATAACATCAAAAGGTGATTATCGTTCAGGAAAATATAGCATTTCAGCCGTTATTCAGTTTAACAGATAGGAAAATGTCAATTCCCATTGCATCAAATTAAAATATATCGTCACAGTTAATTGAAGAAAAATTCTACACCTATCTTAATTAATTAGTTGGGCCTGCCGCGACAAACCGCAAAGCGTCGTTGAATTGTACCGGCATCATCGAGTCGTGCGCAACCAACACAACATGCGGTTATTGCCCGGTCGATCAACCCAGCAGCTGCGTACATCGATCATTAATTACACAAGAGCAATGGCACATGGGTAATATATATATATATATATATATAATATATATATATGTAGTTAATTAGTGATATTTTTCTTCACATCATCGATCCTTCACATAAATAAAGCTTCATGACATAGTAAAGGGTATAGTACTATAATTGATGAGTCGATATGGGAATGAAAACATATATATATTTATTTATTTAATTAATTAATTAGATATATACAAATTGGAGTCTGACTTAATTAATTAGAACAAAAAAAATAATATGAGGAAGAAGAGATTAATTTTACTGGATGCAGAGAGGAGAGATAAATGGATCTCCTTTAAAGGGGAGATGCAAACGCATCCTTTTCCCATGTGACAGAAAATGGTACCAAAAGGAAGAAATCAATTGTACGTACCTCTCGAGCAAAAGGGGGATCGGAGTGTACGTGTTACAACTGATATATCATCTCAGGAAGAATTCAGGAAATATAAATCTACGATGATTAATTAAGTACAAGGAGTTGTTTGGATATCTGAGGGGGAGGAAAAGGGGCATGTGGTCTGATCATGGGAGAGGGCCGGGTGTCATTCGAGGAGAACAGAGAGAACTGATTAAACCTTTACAATTGTGTAAGCCTATTTGTGTCTCTTGTGTTATTTTCGAGACAACAAAGATGATGACTATATAGGATGACAAATCTGGCATACAAAGTGATAAATATATAGAACCCAATCTGCCTTCATCAAAGGCAGATGCATGCATCATATATAGACAGTGCTGTAATTCTTCATGTGGTGCTGCATGAGGTGATGAGATATATATAGCAGCAAGGGGTGATTATTATGACACTTGATTTCAAGAAGGCATATCTGACAGTAAATTGGGAGTCCCTGGAGGAGGTAATTAATGAGAGCAAATGAGTTTCATGAGCAATTCTTACAGTGGTATTGTTGTCTGCCTATAACACAAGTGTTGTACCTCCATATTTTTTCCTTCCGAGCATATTCTTCCTAGCTAGCAGAACAGTGACCTCTTGATAAACAAAATGACAATATAACATATGTATGAACAGATGCAACAAGAAGCAATAAACTGGAAGTAGAAAAACATGGATAAAACACATAAAGCTTTACCATCATTCGTAAGCACGGCATAATTAATTAAGCTTTTGTTCAAGCACCATCACAACGTGATATAGACTGACAAATTTATAATAAGCCAACTGACACACATCCATAGGACACAACAGTTTAATAATAAACTAACAGACCACACAACACAAATAAGCAAGACAAAAGACTACGTACGTACTCTGCATGCATATAACAGAGTAGGGACCAAGCGAGACCAAACTGAAAACAGAAAGAGGCCCTTCTTCACTCTTCATCGATCACTCCTCCTCCTCCTCCTCCTCCTCATCCTCCTCCTCCTCCTCCTCCTCCTCAGAACAAGCCTTATTGATCAGCCTTGGGCTCTTTCGCAGGAAACGATCATTCAACCGTTCCTTGAGCTTCTTGGAACGACGTCTTTTACGAGTAGTGCGCTGCACACTAGAGGCAGGGACTTCTATAACATCATCATCATCAGCAGCAGATCCATCCACAGCCATAGTTGTGTCGCCCACCAGCGTAGCATTCTGCAATAGAGAATATATATATAAAGCTCATCAGGTGGCAGTGGCAGAGCTTGAGCACAAATTTAGGGAGTGCAAGACTTTCATAGTGCATAGAGAATTATAAACTAGCTAATTTAACTAGTGATCAAATGGGTGCACAATATTTAAATTAGTGGGTGCATATATATGGTGAACTCAAGCAATTTACAATTACATATATAAGTGGGTGCATTAAGCATAAGCATAAGAATAAAGGATATGAATTATAAGCATATAATAAGAGAGGGATCAGTCAGTTACATATATAAGGAGGGAGAGAGTGAGATTGAGTTCAACAAATCAAGATGGCTAAGAGAGCGAAAGAAAAACTTGGTAATTTAGTGTTCATGGTGCATAATGTTAAAATTATTGGGTGGTGCATATATGATGAGAATTCACTTTTTTCAAATAAAGTTTCATAATCAGATTGGGCTGTAGGATAAGTGTGAGAATAACAGATTGAATCGTGGAAAGGTCAAGTATCAGCAGATGACAGGATCGCGATCATACATTGCACATTTTCATGACTTGCTGGTAATGAATTATTCACATACCTTCTACTGAAATTCATTATTAATATTTATATCTATACCTATTAATACGTCCAAATTGTTTGGATATGTTTCAGATGTCAGAGAAATATAGAGGTATTGAGCCCAATGCAGTTGATCTTTTTAAGGAGTGCCATTGCAGCAAGAAGAAGGGTTTTAGCAAGCCAGTTTTGGAAGTTATTGTAAGTATTGATATGTTTTTGCTGAAACTTTTGTTATTTCAGTTGAGCTATTTGTTGCACAGCTTGGTTTTGTTTCCCTCTGTTATGGTTCCTCAGCATAGATTGCAGGTATCATGTTCTAGTTCCTCCTACATTGTTAGCTGAGTGAGTCACAGCATAACAAAAGTTTCACATGTATAGGTTATATATTAGAGTAATCAATTGGCATTACTGTTGTCTCACTTACGATGGAATGTTAAGTCTGCTCTGAAGAAACAGACCTTGCACCTTTTTGAATATTATCAGTTAGTGACCATATGTGCCGAGCATTCGGGTACTTAAGCCATAGTAGATGAAGGGGTGATTTGGTGACTAGAAACAATTTGTCTCTTTAGAAACATGGTTTAGTGGTCATTAATATTGTAACACCCCAGCCCGTTAGAAGCCTCGTAGTAGTTGTGGATTGGGCCCAAGTGGCCCATGAAGTGAAGTGGATGTGGGATTAGTCCCACGTTGGAAGTTTAGGTGGGTGAGGGTCAGCATATAACCCTCGTTCCAACCATAGCACCACCGGGTTAACCCTTTTACATGAAGCGAGGCCGAAAGTGTAAGAGTGGTGCTATGCATGAATGCGCGTGCCCGCCCCTACGGAAGGGCCGGGCGGTAAGCGGACTTTGGATGCGGGGCGTTACAGTGGTATCGAGCATAATCTCTCGCTGCATGTGTGCATGCATGTTGTGCCCGTGGAGGGGACATGTCATGGCCATGCACCGAGTGGAGATCTTGGGTATCCGCTTGCCGGTTATATATATGGTATGCTGCCGAGGGCGTCAGCCCTTAAGGGGGTGAATGTAACACCCCAGCCCGTTAGAAGCCTGTAGTAGTTGTGGATTGGGCCCAAGTGGCCCATGAAGTGAAGTGGATGTGGGATTAGTCCCACATTGGAAGTTTAGGTAGGTGAGGGTCAGCATATAACCCTCGTTCCAACCATAGCACCACCGGGTTAACCCTTTTACATGAAGCGAGGCCGAAAGTGTAAGAGTGGTGCTATGCATGAATGCGCGTGCCCGCCCCTACGGAAGGGCTGGGCGGTAAGCGGACTTTGGATGCGGGGCGTTACAAATATGTCTTATCATTTATATTTGTCACTTTGGAAACACAGTTTAGTGGTAAGTGTTCACACCGTTACGTTTTGCATTCCTTTTTAACTGGCCATTGCTGTTTGCAAAAACATTATTGTTGATTTCTTATTATTACCCTGCTGTAGGGTGAAATGGAAGCTATCATGGCCGAATCTGTAGAAGTGGGAGAAGAACCAGTGTCTCCTACTGCTGCAGTTGCTAAAGTTCTACCGACATCAACATTTCTTGAGAACATTGGAATCTCCTGCGGCTCAAAGAGAAGGCGTGGCCGAGCTAGTGAACGAGCCCTCGCAACTTGAAGGTGAACTTCAAAAGGAGAGACAAAGAACAGTAGCACTCGAGCAAAAAATTGATGGGCAGGAAGAAACTCTAGAAGAGTTGAGGAGGCAGATTGAGGAAACAAACAATTATCGGAACAAACAGGCAGACGAGATTGAACGTCTCAAGAAGTCACAAGAAGATTTAGACTGGTTCTTTCGTCGTGTATTTGAAAATCAGCGTTAAATTAATCCTTCAGTAACATATAGTGCCCAATCGTAGGTACTTTATTTTGATATTTCATGTAATTTATTTTGCTACTGGAATGTACTCGGGTACTTTTCTACAAGATTTGTAATTCAAAATTTTTTTTGGTAGGTTATTAATTAATAATTTTTGTTGGTTGGTTATATATGTAAGGAATAACATGCATTGGCCCAGCAGAAATTGTGCCACATGGGCCATTAAGTAGTCGTGCAGGCTATATCGTTAATGAATAAAAACAAGGGTACAAAGTTAAATTTAGTTTGGGCTTACTTTTCATGGACCCAGTTACCATTTAGCCCAATTTTTCATTAAGCCCAAAGTTTTAAAGAGGCTCGAAAAAATGGCAACTAGAAATGGGCTTCAGCCCGTTAAAATACCAAAAGATTCGGGCAAAATGCGGGTCAAAATACCATCAAAATATGACTGACCGATTGAAATTTGGCCCATTGAACTTTCCAACATAGCCCAAGTTTCATGTTCTAGCGAAACATGGGTGCAAAAATTGGAAGCCCAATGGCCGAAATGGGCTTGCTACATTTGCAGGACGAATCATTAGTCTATGACGTTTTCTGTACTGTTATGACGCTTTCCATTCGTCACTATTTGTGACAATTAGCAATGTCGTCATGGAAACATTATGACGATCTCGCTAAGGAACATTACAGAAATGAAGTAGTGACGCACTTTCTGTGACAATTGATATTTCGTCAACGTAGTGTCACAGTTCCTTTCTTGTGACGTACATATAGCATTTTGTGACATGATTTCTGTGTCACAAAAGGCCGGATTTCTTGTAGTGTCGAGTTCATATTACAATAATATACATTAGTGGAAGCGTAACATCTCAACGATAAATATATAACAACTTAATAGGAAACCACATGAGCCCATACGATGTGGTTTCATTTCCGGTTTGGTGATGTCGGAACCCACTCCACAGAGCCATTCGTGGGGCTCCTCACCTTGCCACACAAATTTCCCGCAACAGTCACAGTAGTAAGGCTGCGGGATGCCTGAAATTAATTTAAACGCAAACCCTGAGTATCTAGTATACTCCGCAAGGCTTACCCGTCAAAAATGGTTCTAGGAACCGACTCTAATATGGGGGTCTGACCGGGCTTGCTGGAAATGCCAAAAACAGCACCTATATAATTCTAAAAATTCATGTTTTAGCCAGATTAAGAGGGTTGTAACATGAATACAAATTTAGTAAGCATTGCTAACAAAACATGGTTGCATTACATGAATTAATACTTCAAAAACAGCAAGCTTAACATTCATATTCCAATCTTTACTACGATGTAATCTGTTCGAGACAAGTGGTACTCATCACCACAAGGGACGGCGATATATATCAATTTAATTCCTGCAGGAGAAACCCAAATGCACGACATACACATCATTTAAGAACACGTATGGCCACCTTTCACGAGATCACCATAGATATGAGCCGGGTCGACCCTTCGTGTGTGTGTGTTCCCCTTGCAACCACAGTACGTTGGGTCCAAGGATAGACGACATACCCTCCATCTATTCACAAACCCGTGCATCCACCATCACCGACACTTAGCACAAAGGGTGGAGTGACCGTCCAACACTACGACTCTCAAGTTACATCGGTTTACCAACTCCTATACGAACGTATGCATTTGGTACACAACTCAATACTTGCTCGCGGAGTCACAACGAACAGTCCTCAACCGACACGCACGGGGCTTTGGAGAACAAGGGCCAACCTTGTCACCGCATCCTATACATGCAATTCTCCGTACGGTCTCCAATTTAATCATGTGAGAGGTAACAATATTGAATCCCTAGACCGGGTGGTCACCAAACCACTCGGTGTTGCTAATGACTCCATTAAGCATAGCATAGTAAAGAAAAAGGATTGTACCTAGCCAAAACCATAGGAATAAGGATTTAATGCAGCTAGGTTAGGATCAACTCCTGAATGTAAATGCACATTATATAAACATAGACTTAAGTGAATTAAAAGACCAAAAATTAAGCAAGTAGGATTATGCTTCGGGGTAAGAACGAAGCTTGCACATTACGTAAAGCTTGCTGCCATGCATTTGAAGGCAAGGTGGATATGTTCATGAAATGGTAAGAACAAATATGGCATAGCCTAGGCATAGAGCTATATGGAAAATATGATACGCACATTAAACACTTAGCAAACCTTAAGCAATGAGTACTGCCCTATTCAAATCATGTATAACCTTGAAGAGCATACTACATTTCAAGATGGCATACACTAATAAGCAAGAATTGATGCTATGGCATAAAACTTAAACGTGGCATAATGTCTACATGTCATTTTTATGCACATTTCATCATATCAACTTATAAATGACCATTAAGCATTAAAATGCTTCTAAACCAGATTCTCATGATGAACATAACCATTTTTATGATTGATAAATTCCCTTTTTATTCTTTTCTTAAATAAGCACTTTTTCGGTTTTATCCCACTATGGCAATTATGCTCTGGAAAATGCTACCCTTGAAATAATGTAACCTAACATACCCACTAAACATAACATTCATGTTAAAACTTATCTTGGCTCATGATTGAGCACCATAAGCAATTATCAAGAGATATTTATATAAGCATTTTGCTCATTTATTAATTAGGGCAATTATAGTTCATTTAACAATTAATGTTCAAAATGATGTGAATATGTGCAAATACACTAAAGTCATGCATAATATGATGAAACATGCCAGTGTGAGTGATATGACCAAATTTGGTGAGGTTTGCACATTAAAAATATTTAAATTTGTCATTTTCAAGGCTTAAAGTGATAGCATCTTAATCTACACAAAACTTTGATTTTTGCCACAGAAACACATATGGCAAAGGGTTCCATTGGAAAGAACGTGTTTCAAGGTTTCCAAAATGTATTTATTTGCATTTTTTTGAGTTTCCGACTGAAAGTTATTCAATTTTTAATTTCCTTGAAAGTTCGCTATAATTACAAAAATGCAACTGCAATTCAAAAGTGAAATTTGGAGCTCAAGGGCTGGGATTCGACGCTCGGGGGTATCTTAACGTGGTGAAGAGAACTGGAAGGGTCGCGCGGCCGAAGGTCATCGGGCGACTCGTCCATGGCGAGAGGCGGAGGGAGAGCAGCTTCGGCGGCGGTGTTCGTGTCGTGCTGTGATCGGGGCATTGGGGTTCATGGTCGAGGAGCTTCAGGAGGGTGTGAAGATGACCGGCGTAGGACTGGTTGAGCTTGGGGAGGCCCGGAGGGTATCGCGGGTCGTGGGGGTGGTGCCGGTTCGACGAGCGGTGGCGGGAAGAACACGAAATCCAACGGCGATGCCGCACGGAATGAGCTAGGGTGAGACGGGTGACTTCATGGTGACCATGGCAAGCTTCCGTAAGAAATCAACGTGTTGGTGTGCTAAGTAGCAGGGGTAATGCTCGCTTAACACACCGAACACAAGAAACAGAAAATACGAAGTATGAAAGAACAGAATGGCAAGACAACAATTCTTAGTATAAGCGGAGTTAACTTGCGGATTACATGTGTGTTTATAGGTGACCCTTGGGCTCCCTTTATAGTCCAGGGAGCTATATTTTACAGGACCATCGAACCCCTAGCCAACCGCCTTAACTCTACTATGAGGCGGTAACTCTTGGGGGCACCCCTATAAAACCGGTCGAAACCGCGTTACTCGCGGCTTAGCCGGCTGCTTAGCTGGGACGCACTCCGCCCTTTACTTCACCTCGCGCTAGTGCTCGCTCCAGCCGCCACATCATAGCTTCGCGGGTCACGGGACTTCGAGCCCGGGGCCCGGCCCCGTCCTCGGGCTTCCCGGCTTCGCCCCGTGGTGCCTCCTCTCGCTTCGAGAGCCTCGCATTATTCGGCGACCTATGCGTACTGCTCGAAGATAAGTGTTTGCGTTAGTGTGAGAAATGTGTACCGGCGTCCGGGCGTTTTCTCCGCGCGAAGCCCCGCTCGCGTCGGGCTCCCGACACAACGAGTAAGGGCTCACCTCAATCGTGGGAATTCGCCATGGCGGTTAGTGCGGCTGTGTTTAGGGATCTGCTAGGGTTCCCGTCAATCCACTAGCGAAGAGGGGTGGTGGCAGTCTTGGGGTGACGCGCCGGGTGGTTGCGAATGCTGCACACGTGTGCTAGGACGCCGGGGTGCTAGCCGGGCGAAGAAACAGAGGAGCGAGAAGGGCGGCGTCGGCTAGGAGGGGAAACTTTTAGGGTGGCGATCAACGGAGGGCATTCCAGCATGGAATCAACGTGACCTCGGTGATCATCGATGCGTGGGTCGGCGCTGTGCAGGAGGACGGCGGGTGAGCTGGCCGGGATGGGCAGCAACGCCGAGGCAGCCGCTGCCGGTGGCCCCTAGCCACTGTGCCTTCACCGTGCTTTGAAGGTTCCTCTTATTTACAAAATTGCCACTACATGCTCTAGACATTATGCTGAACAATTTTCCTTATAGGCCAAAGTTCTAGTTTTGCAGCTAAAAATTTATTAAAATTTAGAGACAAGTGCTGTTTTTCTGCCCTTATCATATTTTTCTAGGGATTTGTGCTAGGGTCAAAATTTGGGAAAAATGTCCTAAAATCTTACTTTGATGTGTGATATCAGAATATGCAAAAATATGCATATACTTTCATGGAAGTTTAGTGAGTTTTAGAGAGTTAGATTTAATTCCAATGAAAATCCAATTTGAAACCCTAGTTTTATATTTTATGTGATGGCTTGCCTAATTGAGGTTTTGCACATGCAATTTCGGAGATGGCACGAGTGTCTATTCCCAATTGTGACATGGGATGTCACAGCCCTCCCCTTAAAGAAATCTCGTCTCGAGATTAAAATCGGTGAATGGCAATTTAGGCGGTGGGGGTATGCGGCGTCACCTCAATTGCGAAGCGAGGAACTCGGGAAAATTGTTGTTCAGAAATTCCTCTTGTTCCCAAGTAGCCTCATCCTCGGTATGGTTACACCATTGCACTTTATAGAAGGTGATAGTCCGGTTGGGAGTAACACGATCCTTTTGATCAAGAATCCGAACGGGGTTTCGGGGTAAGAAAGATCCTGTTGCAATTGCTCGGTGTGCGAGATGACAACATCGATAGGTGGTTTTAAATATTTCTTAAGCTGAGATACGTGAAACACATTGTGTACACGATCCAAACTTTCCGGCAATCGCAATCGGTATGCCACAGGGCTAAACTTCTCCACAATAGGATATGGTCCAATATACCGGGAGCAAGTTTTCCTTTTATGCCAAAACGTGACACACCTTTGCTCGGGGAGACACGAAGATAAACGTGATCATTTACTTCAAATTCCAGCGGGCATCTCCTTTGATTTGCATAGCTTATCCGGCGGGATTGAGCAGCCTTCATATTAGCTTGTATTTCCCTCACTTTTTCTTGGGCTTGCTCAACAAGATCAGGACCAAATATTGTTCTTTCGCCTGGCTCGGACCAATTTAAAGACGTACAGCAAGAATGTCCGTACAAGGCTTTAAAAAGAGTAACTCCGAAACTTTCTTGATAACTATTATTGTAGGAAAATGCAATGAAGGGCAATTGATCATCCCGGTTTCCCTTTTGGGTTAAAGCACATGCTCTCAACATATCTTCCAAATATTGAATCAACCTTTCCGATTGCCCGTCGGCTTGTGGGTGATATGTGCAGCTTCGGATTAAGGTAGTACCAAGACTAGCATGTAACTGTTCCCAAAATCGAGAGACAAAGTGCGGACTCGATCTGAAATAATAGTCTTTGGTACCCCGTGCAAGCATAACACTCGAGCAATGTTTAATTCAGCATACTTCTTTGCACTATAGGTTGTGTGGACTGGAATAAAGTGTGCTGATTTTGTCAACCTATCGACGATTACCCATATAGAATCATGTTTCTTGGATGTGAGAGGCCATCCAACACAAAATCCATTTCTATGTCTTCCCATTTCCAAGCAGGGATTTTTAATGGGTGTAATAAACCTGCCTTCTTTAAATGATCGGATTTAACTCATTGGCAAGAGTCACACTCAACAACATAACAAGCTACTTCTCGCTTCATGCGAGTCCACCAAAATTTTTCTCTCAATTTGGGGTGTATGGAATATTTGGACAAATGTGCTTCGACAAGAATTTTCTTCCGGAGTTCCATATCCTTTGGAACCACAAGCCGGTTCTTAAACCATAGAACTCCATTCTCATCTTGACGGAAGCATTTAGTTTTTCCCTTGCCCAAATTCTGCCGAACGTGTTCCATACCCTCATTCTTTTTCCGGGCTTCGATAATTTCTTCTCGTAGAGTAAGAACAAGAGCCAAATTGTGCAAACCACCATAAGGAAGGATGTGGAGACATGGATTATTTTCCTTTTCAGATTTGCCGGCATCTTCCATAGAGCAGATTTCCAGCATTGGTGTTTGCGGCTTAGTGCATCGGCAACTACATTAGTCTTTCCGGGATGAAAATGAATTTCCAGCTCATAATCTTTTATTAATTCCAGCCACCTTCTTTGCCTCATATTCAGTTCTTGCTGGGTGAAAATATATTTAAGGCTTTTATGATCGGTGTAAAGATGCACTAGATTTCCTAGGAGATAATGTCTCCATGTTTTGAGATCAAGAAACACCGATGCTAATTCTAGATCATGAGTAGGATAATTTTGTTCATGTTTGCGAAGTTGGCGAGAAGCATAGGCAATAACTCTGCCCTCTTGCATAAGAACACAACCCAATCCTATGCCGGACGCATCACAATATATGTCAAACGGCTTGGTTATATCGAGTTGAGCGGTGGTTAGATGTTTCTTCAAGGTTGGAATGCATCCTCACATTCGGGACTCCATTTAAATGTGGAATCCTTCTCCGATAATTTGGTCATTGGTTTGGCTATGATGGAAAAATGTGGAATGAACTTCTGATAATTTCTGGCAAGTCCGAGAAAACTACGAATGTGTTTAATGGTTCTCGTAGTTTTTCAATTCAGCATTTCACCAACTTTACTCGGGTCAACCGAAATTCCTTCCGCTGAGATAATATGATCCAAGACTGGAACTTGATTTAGCCAAAATTCACACTTGCTGAATTTTGCATAAAGTTGATGATCCCGTAGTCTTTCGAGCACAATGTGAAGGTGTTTAGCATGTTCTTCCTCGGACTTGGAGTAGATGAGAATATCATCAATAAATACCACCACGAACTTCTCCAATTCCGGCATGAATACCGAGTTCATGTGGTACATGAAACAGACCGGGGCATTGGTTAGTCTATACCTCGTAGAGAATGCGGTTCTAGGAATATCCTCTAAACGAATTTTTATTTGGTGATAGCCGGAGCGAAGATCAATTTTGGTGAAAACCTTTGCACCAACTAATTGATCAAATAGCATATCGATTCCTGGGAGGGGATATTTATTTTTTATAGTCACCGCATTGAGTGGCCGATAATCGACACACAGCCTTAGTGATTTGTCTTTCTTTTTCACAAAAAGAGCGGGGCAGCCCCAAGGTGATGAGCTTGGGCGAATGTACCCCTTGTCCATAAGGTCTTTAAGCTGTTCTTTCAGTTCTGCTGATTCATTTGGAGCCATTTTATACGGCCTTCCGGAAACGGGTGTAGTACCCGGCTGAAGTTCAATTTTAAATTCAACATCCCGATCAGGTGGCATGACCGGCAAGTCATCCGGGAACACATCGGGAAATTCACGCGCTACCGGAATGTCCTCCAAACATCTACCTTCGAGGTGCTGAATTTGGGAGGCGGAGATTTTTTGACACGGCAATTGTAGGATGGATGGGCATAGAGAGGTGAGTTTAAATGCACTTGGCGAGTATCGATGTGCAGTACAGCCCTATGACGTTTCATCCATCTCATTCCTAGGATCACATCTATGCCCTGACCTCCTAAGGTGATTAGTCTAGAAGGATATATATTTACGGCTAATTCCAACGGAACGTTTCTTATCTCACGATTTGTATTTATGATGCCACCGGGAGATGTGATAGTGTATGGAATTTGCAAGGTGGTGACGAATAGATACAATTTATCCACACATGCTTGACTAATAAAATCATGAGTGGCACCAGAATCGAAAAGAACCAATGCGGGATGTTTGTCAATGGAAAACATACTCGAGAGGACCGGTTCTCCGGCTTGCACATCTTCGGCCGTAGTAGAATTGACACGGCCGTTCTTGGGGGGGGGAGGTTTGTTGTCGTTGCTGTTGTTACCGCGATTATTAGTGTTTTCATTATTGCCACGGCTGTTCTGGTTGTGATTATTCCCACCATTATTGTCGTTGTTGCGGCGAGGATGCGGGCACTCCCGATAAAGTGACCAACACCGCTGCAATTGTAACACGGCTGCTACGGGGAAGGTCCGGCACCTTGGTGTTGTTGCTGCGAGGAGTGAGGATGCCCATGGTACTGAAATGAGCTTTGTCACACCCTTACCCCGAAAGATAGATTAGTGTGGTGCGGATCGCCTTGGGAGATGATTGACGAAGCAACCATGCATAGCATCACAATAACAAACATACACGATTTGCAAGTTCACATAATTAAGTCTCGGATTACAACATTGAGTTCCAAATAAAAGATACATTAGGTTCGCAAATGAAAGTTACATAACCATGATCTTTGTTCGAAATAGAGTGCGGAAGCGATTACATAACACAGCGATACATAGATAGCTTATGTGAACCATGCCGGCCTAGGCCACGGCTCACTCCTCAAGGGTCGGAGACCTAGGAACCCACTCGATGGTCCACCCTTTGGGCTCCTCTTCCCATGTCTTACCGTCAAATTGGCCATCTAAGACCGACACCTAGATGCATGGGGCTTGACCGGTTTTCACTTGGCAATTGCATAAAAACAGCGCCTAGCTAATTAGGTTTGCACTTTTATGATTAGCCAAATTAATAGGATTGCTGGATAAAAGAAACTTTAGTGAGCATACTAAGCAATACAAGAGTTTGCAATACGATTTGATTTCAATATAAAACAGCGAGCATCTCATTCTTTTCCTCTTACTACACATTGTAAACTGCTCGAAACAAGTGGTGCTCATTAACCAAGAGGAAGCGGCGATAATTATCGAATTCTTAATCTTGCAGGAAAGACACAACCGCACGACATACGCATCATTTAAGAACACGTATGGCCACCATTCGCGAGTTCATCATAAAGCAAATCACGGGGCCACCGACCCCGAGTACACGTCCCCTTGCGACCCATTCAACAATGTGCCCAAGGCTTAACCCGTGTACTCTCCAACGGTCCTCAACCCGTGCAACCACCGTGCCATACACATCACCTCCGGGTCGGTGAGATATCCGGCCCACTTTACAATTCACAAGCTACGTAGGTTTACCAATCCCCATAAGAAAGGTATGCAAGTGGTACACAACTCAAACTTGTTCACGGAGCCACAATGGGGTGTTCTCAATTTTACCAATTCATCATATTCAAGTGTAATCATAAGAAATATGCGAGTGTCCCATTCTATCGTTGACTCCATAAGCATAGCATAGAATTTCTATTGAGGAAATGACACATATTCTACATAGGACACATAGGGAAATTATGCACGTGGATTTCCAATCAATTCCTAGAACGTAAATGCACATTCATCATCCTTAATAGAGTGATAAAAGAAAGCATTTTAAAATAATAGGAATGCACCAGGGCTTGCCTTGAGTGATCGAAGTTAGCACTATCTTCACAAGCGTTGAGATTAGCAACGGCTTCTTCCAGCAGAATTAATTCGATGTCGTCACCTATGGAATGAAATGCAATGCATAAGTAAAAAGAATAAAAGGTCAATGGTGATGATGATGTATGTATGCTGTTTTGCATGAATCTCATACGCATCGGTTTAGTAGAACTACGTTCATGCAGTTAATAGTATACATGCACTTAATTTCTTTCCTCTTTAAATGAAATGAAATTACCATTCGTAGACCTAACATAGACAAGCAATGGTTTGAGAAAAAAGACATAAGTCCTGTGGTCAGAATTAGAATGATGAGCATTAATTTAAATTTGGAACCAATGGAATTAGGGTTAGGACAAGATTTTATTATCACATGCGATAATGATGCGATAATCAAACTAGGAAAACATTCGTAAAAGTAACACATGTGAAATTAACGAAAACTTCCTACCAAACAGACCATGGTGGACTAAGTAACATTATGGAGAGTGAGAATTAACATAAACATGCCAATATATCATTTTAGGAGCATGATTCAATATCTAAAATGCTTGAAATTGACGTTTTCCTGAATTAAACAAAATGACAGAAAAATAAATATTTAGGGTGCTCCAATTCAAACATGGGATTTTATTCAAGTGCACAGGGCTATGAATAGTGAATCTACAAAGTTTCATGCCAAAATAATTTATATATAATTAATGCAAAATTAATTACCGAAAATGCCATTAATGCCATAACTTGAAAACTATGCAATGAAATTGAGATTTTCCGAGTGACGGATGCTCAGGAGTACTAAAATACATGCTATGACCAAGTGGCATCTCCATTGTATTTTTTTATTTTTAAAATAATAAATTAAATGAGTTTACAAGGATTGCATTTTAATATTTTTTGGAAAAAATACAAAAATGACCCAAAAATATAAGTTCATGTTACTTTTCATAAAGCACAAGTTATGAGGATTCCAAATCACTTTAGTTTGCATTTTTTGGGTTTGAAAATTGAAAGTTATAAATTTTTTAAAGTGGAACAAAATTTCGCGTTAATTACAAAAATGCCACTGTCGCCATTTGAACGAGAGGCGGCGCGCGGGCTTCGACGAGGTCGGGTGCGGCGGTGCTCTAGGGCGGCGCATGAGTCGTGGTTTCGTGGGGAAGGCGTGCGCGGCGCGGCGAGTCTCGTAGTGGGGGTTGCGGGGCCCATAGATGGCCGGAGCGGGCCCGCGACGAGCGATGGCGGCGCGGTGTCTTCGGCGGTGGCGTGTGTCCAGCGTAGAGGGAGAGAGGGAGCGGGGAAAGGCCCGAGAGCTTCACCTTGCGATGGGGATTGACGACGTGGGGTTGTTCGAGGCGGGGAAAGGCCGGAGGGGGGCTAGACGACGGGGTGAAGGCGGACGGCAACGGCGGCTTGCGGAACTTTTAAAATTCCAACGACACTGGGGCACAACAGGGCAGGGGGTCGAGAGAGGAGGTGGCCGGGCCTCTTGCGCGCTCCATTGAAGCCAAGGCGGGGCCTAGGGGCTCACCTAGGCGGAGCACGAGGCCGCGGCGGCCATGGTGGTCGGACGGGATGGCGGCGGTGATATTCTCCGATTCTCACGCGCGAGGAGGGAGAGGGAGGGAGCCGACGGTGTGGGGAGGAGCGAGAGGGAGATGGGGACGCCGTTTGGTGTGAAGGGGAGATGCGAAATTGGCCTCTATGCCATTATCTAAGGGAAAAGGGGAGGCGGCGGGGAGGACGGCGGGAAGGGCGCCGCCCATTCAATTCCGGCCAACTCCTGTTGGTCGGCGGGTACAGAGGCGATTGCGGGGGTAGGGGCGGTGGCGCCGGTCATTGCCCCCGGGCGATGAGCTCGCTCTTGATTTTTGAAATTTGAATCTAGCTTTCAAATGAATTTTGAAAACCCAAGTTCTGTTGCTCCTAAAATCAGACCACAAATTATGGTGGTTCAGACATGAAATGCTCTACGATTTTAGTTTTGGGACGAAGTCCTGATTTTGTTTCTAAAAATTCAGACAAAATTCATAAACAACATAGTTTCAAATTTGAATTTGAATTTTTGAGCTTTTCAAACTTGGTCCAAATTTTTTTAAAAAATGCTGTAAAATCATGATTTTTTAAAAATGTCTGTAAAATCATGATTTTGCAAAAATATGAGAGTAGTACTATTATAATTTTTGACTTTTTCTTAGGGTTAGGGTTTTTCCCTTTTCTTTTCGGTTTTTTTCCTATTTTCTTTTCCTTAGTTTAATTTGGCCAATTAGCATTAGGGTTTCACTAATGGATTGCCTAGGGTTCCAACTAGTTCATTAGCCCTTAATCGTGACATGGGATGTCACAAGCTTTGCTCGAGGGCGGTATGGCTATTGAAATGTTGTGCGCCGCCCACCCATTTGAGGCGCCGGGACACGGAATATCTAACCATTAGGGCCAGTCATAGCAAGCTTATACTTCTAAGATGACGCACCGGATGAATTCCCAACGGTGCGCTTCCTCTTCTTGTCAACTTGATTGACCCGAATGGCGTCCGCTCGGACAATGGCAGCACTCACTAGTTCATTGTACGTGCCATTCAAGAGAGCTAGTCGATCTTGCAATTTTGGGTTTAGCCCTTTCCGAAAACAATCACGCTTCTTCTCTTCAGTGTCGGCATGATAAGAAGCATACACGGTGTCGAGTCTTAAACTCGGCACTAGTACTACCCGGTCCCTCACGAGCGTGGAATTCGATGGTGCAACATACGAACACACAGGAACACGCGATTGTAGACAGGTTCGGGCCCCTCAAATCGAGAGTAATACCCTACGTCCCGTATGTTATGTATTGCCTTTAGCGATTTGCTAATTACAAGATGTCGAGAGAGTTTTCGGGGGTCCCCGCTCCGCCTTATATGTCCGGGGAGCTAGGGTTACAAGCGAGTCCTAGTCGATTACATGAATTACATACATGGAATTCTATCTCTAACTTTCTTTATTGATTCCGAGTCCTAATCAGACTACAAATTGTTCAATATCTTGCTCCTCAAGTCCTTGTATACCGGTCTTAGTATCCGCCTTGTTTCCATACCGGTGTACGAGTTCTTCAGTTATCCCGCATCGGTCGAGGACCGATCTGTTGCCTATCGCCATCGTCTTTATCTTCCTTAATTTGCCACCATGTCTCTCGTGTATCCATTCCTTCATCATCTGTATACCCATAAGGCAAGTATACGACAGCAGCTCCCGAGTAATTTTTGATTTAACCTTGAATAAGACTAACCGAGTCTTCCGCTTCGTTGGTCTTTATTCATGGTAAAATTAAAAAGAACTCCAATCTGCTGAAAACTCGTTCTTTTTCTTCACAAGTGCTTTATAAGAAGCCCAAAAAATTATTGTTTTTCACTCTTCATATCACCTAATTAGGTAATCGTAGCTTATTCTTCTCACGGTGCGCCGACTAGGCGCACCCAATTAGGTATAGCCCCGACTCTTGGATCATTTGAACTGTTTTCAAATAATGCAAGAGTCCACTAGTTGGTTCTTCATTATTTCCTTTAATATGCAATTTCTTCAGACCGCTCCTTTCAATTTCCATCTTTTCCTTTTCCACGATCTTCACGGACCGCTCTTGAATACGGTGCACCGGTCAGGTGCACCTAATTAGGTATAGCCCCGACTCTTGTATCATTTGGGAATCACAAATAATGCAAGAGTCTTTCTTGAGAGACTAGGCTGTATTATTTCCCATCAAATCACATTCCTCTCAGCAATTTTTGCCAAGAACATATTTTCCAGACCGGTCATACCGGTCGAATTTCTTATCTTCTGTATATATTCATCAATTTCACATAACGGACCGCCTAAATCAGCTCTGAACTCATAATCCGCTTAGTGAAATTTCACTAAGAACCAAAATTTTGGTTGATCGGACCAGTTTATTCCTTATATTCTCACAGACGACTCGAGTCTCCAAAGCCTATAATCAGCCGGATGATTAACACCCATAGCCTAAGGCATCCTTTATCACCGAGTGATGTAAAATCTAACTCTCTCATATTACTGAATTATAAAATTCAGCATGACTTTAATTTTCATCTGAAAATTTCCATATTTCAGACCGCCTTTAACTTTCATAAAAGCACGACGGCTTATTCTTATGACCGTTAAGTCATAATTAACACAGATAACGGATCATTAACTTCCTTATGGCCGTTAGGTCATAATTGCATAGTTACGACAATCCCTCGGGCCTCTTAAAAGGCCCAATAACTTTCGACTCCCGGGCCCATCCCGGTGTCTATAAAAGAAAACGAAAGGTCGACCTAGGTCAACCCCTGCTCCCAAAGCTCATACGCGCCCGCCATTTGCCTTCGTTCCGTTGCGCTCTCCTTCCTCATTAACCAATTTCAAGCTTTCCTTTTCCATCTCTTAAGATGGGCAAGAAGAAATCCACCGCCGTCCCCTCATCTTCTTCCTCCGTTCCTCGCGATCGGCTTCCGTTTGGGGTCCAAGATCTTGGTCACAGCGAGGTCATAGAATCCTCCCCGAATGAAGTAGTTAAAGATGGGTATCTTCCTCCTCAACCCATCTTAAACCGGAGTGTCCCTTCCCCGGCCAAATTCCCCGGGGTATAGATGAATCTCAAGCAACTAGTCTTCAAGGCCTTTTTCCTCCGCGGCCACGATCTCCCTTGCTGTTCTTTCTTTAGAGGACTTCTTTTCTTCTATGGATGGGAGTTAGTGAACCTCAACCCTAACTCCATCCTTCGGATTGCCTTTTTCATTCATTTGTGCGAAGCTTTCCTTGGAGTTCTCCCCCACTTCAAGCTGTTCCAATACTTGTTCCAAATTCGCCCGCTTCAGTCGTCGGACCGCCAGGCTGCAGTTGGCGGTGTGGGAATCCAATGCTTGGAGCGTGGACGAATATTTCTCTTTATCCTTGAACAATAGCATAGCCCATCGGAAAAAAGGCTGGTTCTTCTGCGACAATCCCCGACCAGCTCTTCCTACCTTCAATGCTAAAGTGGCCAAGAATTTCCGCACCGCAGAAACCAGGAAAAACTCAAAGAGGATGATGAAGTTCTTGCACTCCTTGCTTGCATCGGATACTTGAAGAATGTCAAAGGTGTTACCGCCGAGACAGTTCTCCGGAGCTTCATAGTGCGGGAGTCCAACCACTCAAAAAGCAAGAGCACCCTGCCCGGCTCTTCAACGAAGACACCGCCATGCCCTTGGATGGAACTCTCCTCCCCGACAAAGAGCGGTTAGAAGTTCGCATCAAGCGGATGCTGCAGCCAAATCCGGACCTATCCGGATGCACAAGAGTGGGACCGGCTTTTAGCTCATGCAATCCTCGCGATGCCGTAAGTACCTCTTCCTGTTTCTTCAAATCTTTATTGCTTATTACCATCATTTACTTATAAAGACTCAATCTTTATAATTGTAGAAAATTGACAACTACAGGAGTCATCCTCCTCTTCCTCCTAACGACACTTGGGGAGAGGATTACGCCAACAATGCCGCTCCGCTAGCTGTTCAAGCCGGTCGACTCAAAGACCCTCGGACCGGTCTTTTCCTTTACCTCCCAAGCATAGTCCCAAAAATCACAAAGTCCGGGGCCGTGGTGCAAGCTCTTAGTACAAGAAAACGTACTACCTCCTTGACCATCGGCGGACCCGCTACTCCTCCTACCGCTCCCGGCGATACTCGCTCGAAGCGCAAAGACTTGAAGACCGACGGCGAGAAGAAGAGGCCATCGAAAGAGATCGCCGGGCAGCTCGGCCATCCTCGAAGCTTCATTGGGGAAAACTCAAGGCACTTCCGCCTCGGTTGACCCTTTATCGAAGGTTCCCAAAAGGTCCCGTATGGTCACCGGACCGGTCCTATTGATGCTTGGAGATTCAGCTCCAACTCCGCAAGTCAATCCAGCGGAGAAAAGAGCTGCGGATAGTAGTGGTGGGGTTACCCAAGGCCCACCCAAGAAGGTCAAAACCTCCATCGGCTTCAAAAAGCTTCCTCGTAAGTTTTCTAGATTATTACTTCTTTTCTCGAATTATTCCATCCGCCAAAGCTCCAAAGCTGCCAAAGTTCCTTTCCCCAAACTTATTAACTTTACTTTTTTTTCTCACAGGATCCCTTCTAACTTCCAAGCTAGCATAACTAGCTTTCTAAGAAATAAATCTTCTTCAAAAGCTCCCGCTAGCAGCGTTTATACCTCTCCTTCCGATGTGCCGCATACTGGTCCCGCTCCCGGCGCTTCCTCTCGGACCGGTCACATTCCTCGCTTCCACTCCTTCTGCTCCAGCCACGGAACCTCGTGGTGCGGCATCCACGGAGGAACTCCCTGCCGCCCCGAGCATAGAAGCCGAAGAAGAAATTTCCATTGCTCGAAGGCTCGTCCTCCGGTAATCCTCCTCAAGCTACCTTGTTCCGGATCCCTCCGGAGCTATCACCGGGACCGGTCCGGACGGAAGAAATTCCTCGCCGACCTAGGACAACACGCAGATCTTCCGGAGAGCCAAAGCCGGCTAGAATGGTAGTTGGTGATGTGGAAGTAGATAGTTCGAGCGGGGCCGGAACCTTCATCGCCACAGCTCAATGAGACGCTCTTCAGGAAGAAGAAGCCTTAAAGAATTTTTCAGAATCCGGCCAGGTATACCTTCTACTTCAAAATTTCTTTTAGGCAATCACATTTTAATTATTAACCCTTTCAATCTTCCCTTTAGGTTCTCCTTAAAAGCTCCGAGGCCAAGACCGCTATTATCACCCGCTTACGGGAATAACTCAACACCAATCAAGAACGATTGGGTGAGCTGGAAACCCGCACCGCCGATCCGAAGGCTAAGGAGGACGATCTTCGAAGAGAGAAGCCAATTTGCGTAACACCCATCGAATGATGGAGGAGTGCCGGCAAGAAATCATAAGGCTTCGTCAAGTTAATCGCAGTAATATTCTCAATTTTTCCCCTTATATTCCATATATATTTTGTAACCGGCTCCCTTCCCGACCGGTCCTACTTTTGACTTCAGCGCTTGAGAACCTTGTCGCTGCTCACAAAAAGGTCGAAGAAATTCTTGCTGAAAAAGCGGCGGCTCAAGAACAAGCACTTGAAGAAGGTTCTCGTGTCGAAGAACAACAAGCGGCCCGGATTGGAGAACTCGAAGGGCTAAAGATAGCATTTTGGCTCAAACCCTTCGCTCCAACAAGATCCTAGAGATCGAGAATGCTAGCTTGAAAGCTGAACTTGTCGAAGCCTTACAAGCAGCGAAATCAGCTCAAGCGGACAAAGAGATTGCCCCGAAGACCGCCCAAGAGTCCGCCGGACTTGCTCTCCGGGCAAAAGATCGCGAGATTCAACGCTTGCAGAAAATCGAAGCCAAGCCGAGAGAGTCAAACACTAAAATCAAGAGCAGGTTCGGAGCTGCTGAGATCCGGCACAGGCGTAAGCACCGGTCTTTCTTGTTCATCCTTATGTCATCTTTTGAAAATACCGGTCTTTCTCTTGAATATTTGCTTGTTTTTTCAGAACTTACTGCAGGTACCATTCATACTCCGGAATATCTCAATGGCGGTCGGACTATTGATCCCAATGAGATAGACCTTGAGTTCGCCATCCGGGCAGTCCCGAGAAGGATCAAAGAGCATTCAAGGTTGGTCGCTGCTTCAGGAGGGGGACACATCGCCGCCATAATCCAGTCTTGGACTCCGGTCGAAGATTGTGATTTCAATTTCATCCGGGATGGTGCCCACCCCGACACCACTCGAAAACCGGTTCAATGAGCTGAGGAACTCACTCATTGGTACCGTTTCCGAGTTGGTGGAAGATGTTCCTGTTGATCCGTCGGGCATCCCTCTAAACGTAGCACCAGCAGCTTTCGCCCTGGATCAAGATGCTCAAAATGCTGCAACTCGCCGCCGGACGGACGATAGAAGATGCCTTCGAAGATCTTGATAGAGATTTCCTAGTAACTTCTTCCGATTCTGAAGAAACGCTGGATGATAGACTCGAAGAAAATCCCAAGACCGGTGACACCGGTACTTCTAGCGGTCCTGCTTAGAAATCTTTGTAATAGGGCCATTTTGTAATCGAACATCTTGATCGTTACATTGTTTACTTTTAAATACCAGTCACTTTTCTTTTTATATGAATACTAGTTTCACCATTATACTTACTAACTTATTTACTCAAGATATGATGGTTATTTCAACTAGATAATTATGATCAAATTATGGCTCTTAATCAAGCACGAGATCACAATTCATAATTATAGCTTACTTTAACAAGATCATGTAGCATGAGCAAAATAGTTAATTTGTAAGATTTTAAGATTTCTCAAACTGTCCTTAATACAATAGCTTACCAATCAGTATTCATAAGAAAGAATGCTATACAATATCCTTTCCTGAATATACCAGTCTTAAACACAAACTTATAATTTAAGTAGACCGCTCTTATCACAGCAATCCATCAACTAAATGACTGGTCTTATTATTCAGGAATAGCAAAATATCACAGACTCGCTCTTATCATAGCAGAATAACAACATATCACAGATCGCTCTTATCATAGCAGAATAACAAAATATCATAGACTGCTCTTATCAAAGCAGAATAACAAAATACCACAGATCTGCTCTTATCATAACAGCCCCCTGGCTCAATAATTTAATCCACAATTAAAGCATGGAGACACAAAAAATAAACACATCATCATTAGATAAAATTACTATATTATAATAAGAAAAACTTTACAATAAATACTCTTTAAGTATAAAAACGACGTAAGTTGATCAATATTCCAAGAATTTGGAATTTCTTCCTCCTCCAAGGTCATAAGCCTATAAGCCCCTGGTCCGGATACCGATTTAACCAAAAAAGGTCCTTCCCAGACCGGTGACAACTTATGCCTGTTCTTATTAGACTGAATCTTCCGCAAAACCAAATCTCCTATTTGGAACTCCCGTGTGCGAACATTACGATCATGATAGCGACGCAAGCCTTGTTGATATTTGGCGGCTTGAATCGAGCTTGATCTCTCAATTCTTCCGCAGCAACCAGTTCAACCTCGACGTTGATCATCATACTTTTTTCATCATAATACCGAATCCGAGCTGACACCATATTCACTTCGATAGGTAACATGGCTTCGGATCCATATACCAAGGAAAAAGGAGACTGTCCCGTAGCTCGCTAACATTAGTGCGCAAACCCCAAAGCACCCAGGGCAATTCCTTAACCCACTTTCCTGCATACGGCTTCAATCGGTCAAAAATTCTCGATTTAAGACTCGTCAAAATCATTCCGTTAGCTCGTTCCACTCGTCCATTGCTCGCGGGTGTGCCACCGACGCATATTGCACCTTGATCCCTAAGCTCTCAGCATAGTCTTTGAAGAACTCTGAAGTGAATTGAGGCCCATTATCGGTAATAATACTGTATGGAACCCCAAAACGTACAAAAAGGTTCTCGCAAAAACTTGATTGCGCGGGCTGTAGTACTAGTAACTCGCTTCAGCCTCGATCCACTTGGAAAACTTGTCTACTGCCACAAAAATATGCGTGAATCCTCCCGGTGCCCGCTTAAAAGGTCCAACTATATCCAGCCCCCAAGTAGAGAAAGGCCAAGTCATTGGAATCAATTGCAACTCCTGAGCCGGAGTATGAGGTCGTCTTGCAAAAAACTGGCATCCTTGACAATTCTTAACCACTCTATGCGCATCATCCGTCGTCTGTAGGCCAATAAAACCCTTGTCCGAATATCTTCCCAACCAATGTCTTCGAAGAAGCATGATTTCCACAAATTCCCTTGTGTACGTCTTCAAGCAATTGAATGCCATCGAAACCGATACACACTTCATCAAGATATTAACTCCACGCTTATATAATTCTCCTTCGAGAATTAAATAACTGCGGGCTCGAACTTCTAATCTTTGCTTCTCCACCTTATCTTCTAGAGTTTTGCCGGATTGCAAATAGTCAAGATACGGAGTACGCCAATCAGAATCAATAATCATAACATCCAATGGCTGAATATCACCGACATTGGACTCGCCTACTATCTTTCCTGGTAAGATCGCATTATCGAGCTGGTCCTTCAAGACCGCTTTCTCCTCCGACTTTTCGAAACCGCCTCGTCCACGATTTCTATAATAGTAACCTTGGGCTCCATCTTTATAGATGGTTTATCCAACACTTGAAGAAAAACGCCAGGAGGAACCGCTTGTCGCGAAGACCCCGATCCAGCCAACTCATCCGCAGCAGAGTTATTTCCGTGCGAGTATATGAGAAAATCGCAGACCATCAAATTTATCTTCAAGTTTCCGAACCTCTTGACGGTAAGCGATCATATGATCATCATGAGCATCCCACACCTTATTAACTTGGCTTATCACCAGCATCGAATCACCATAGATATCCAATCTTCGGACGCTTAGCGAAACAGCTACTACGAGCCCATGAAGCAAAGCTTCATACTCCGCCGTATTGTTGGAGGCGCGAAAGTGCATTTGTAACACATATCCGAGCGGTTCCTTTTGCGGGGTGAGAAGTACTACCCCAGCCCCCGCGCACGAAAGCTGCAGGGACCCATCAAAGAACATCTCCCAATACTCCAATGCTTGAATCTCTCGTGGTACTTGTGTTTCCAGCCATTCTATTATGAAATCAGCCAATGCTTGTCCCTTAATAGCCGTTCGCGAAGAAAACATAATCTCATACTGGCCAAGTTCTATAGCCCACTTAGCAACTTGACCACTCGCTTCTCGGTTGCGAACAATATCTCCAATGGCAAACCCGAGTCTTAACCTCAATAGGATGCGCTTGGAAATAATGCTTCGACTTCCGAGAAGTTATCACTACAGACATATATGAACTTCGCAATTGGAGATATCGTATCTTTGATTCGAGTAAGAACTTCACTTACAAAATAAACCGGATGTTACACCAATTGCAGGTGTCCTTCTTCCTTCCGATCAACCGCCAGGACCGCACTCACCACATGGGTTGTTGCGGAGATATATAACCGAATGACCTCGTCGAGCTCCGGCGGGACTAATACCGGAGGGTTACTGAGATACTCTTTAAGTTGATCAAGTGCGGCTTGTGCTTCACTAGTCCACTCGGACTTATCATGTTTTTTGAGTAACTTGAAGAACGGAAGTCCTCGTACTCCCGGTCTTGAAATGAAACGGCTAAGAGCCGCCATACTTGCCCGTCAACTTCGGACATCCTTCAAGCAACTCGGGGGTTGCATGTTAACAATTGTCCGAATTTTTTCTGGATTGGTTTCAATACCTCTCCATGATATCAAATAACCCGAGTAACTTCCCGGAACGAACTCTAAATACACACTTTCTAGGGTTTAACTTCATGGAAAAATTCCGCAGATTATCGAAGGTCTCCGCCGGGTCGGAGAGGAGATCTTCGATCTTCCGAGACTTGACCACTATATTGTCAACATAAGCTTCGCGTTCCTTCCCAATTGCGAATCCAAACAACATTGTATGCCACGCTGATATGTAGCTCCAGCATTTTTCAATCCAAATGGCATAGTTGTGTAGCAGTATGCTCCGAAGGGGGTGATAAACGCGGTCTTTATCCGATCCTCAACCCTCGGCGGTATTTGATGATACCCTGAATAAGCATCAAGGAAACTAAGACGCTTGTGACATCCCGTGTCACGATCTTAGGCCAATCACGTAATTAACCTCCTAATCACAGCATTAAGAAAAGTACTAAGGTTAATCACCAACCAGGAAAAAGAAAATAAGAAAAATAAAAAGGAAAAAAGGGAAAACCTAACCCTAAACCCTAGTCCTAACCTAAATGCAAAAATTATGAAAACACTACCCACCTAACCCACTCCTCGCTCCCTCTAGGTGAGCGCGCATGCCCCGATTCTTGGCCAAGACGACGCGCAAGGTTGCCCTCTAGCTTCCCCTTGATCCGCTCTCTTTACCCCGCAGTGCCTCGTCGGAAATTCGAAGGAGAAAAGGACCCTCGTCGCCGGCCACCCGCACCTCTCCGTCGAGCCACCTCCACGGCCGGCCTCCACGCCGTCCGAGCCCACGCCGCAACTCCCCGTGCCCGGGTGGTGCTCCCGGACCAGCCCCTCCCCTCCTCTCTCTCTACGCTCGACACACGCCACCGCCGGAGCCCCGCGGCGCCGCCGCTCGCCGCGGCCCGCCTCCGGCCGTCGCGGGGTCCCGCGGACCCACCAGCGTGTTCCCCGCACCACGCGCACCATTTTCCCCAAAGGCCGGAGCATGAGCTCCAGCGCAGCGCCGCCGCGAGCGAGCTCGCCGGCGCCGGCCGCCGCTCGCCGGAGCGCGCGCCGCCTCTGTTTAAAAATCGCTCGGTGGCATTCTCGTAAATATACCCGAACTTCGTTTGAGTTTGAAAAATTCATATCTGGCGTTTGAAATGTCCAAAAATTGCAAACTAAAATGTTTTGGAAACTAGAAGACATGTACTTTCATAAAAGTAACATGAACTCACCAGATCTGGTCATTTTCACCTTTTTACAAAAATGACAAAAGTCAACCCTTGAAAAATTAACTAAGCCATAACTTTAAAAATATAAATCCAAATTAAATGCCACTTGGCCAAAGTCTTCACCCAGACACACATGAATGTTTGGCACTGGAAGATCTGCATTTCATTTCATATTTTTCAAGTTATTGCATTTCTTGCATTCTCTGTATTTAATTTTTAATTAAATCTGTATAAATTATTTTTGCATGAAACTTCGCAATTAATTTCCTTTTGGTACTGTGCATATGTAGAAAATCCCATGTTAAATTTTGAGCATGTTAAGTAATGATTTTTGCAAACCCTAGATCTAAACTTCTAAAAAGTCATTTTCAGCACAAGCATAAATAGTTTTATGTTACTAAAAATCATGTTCATGCATGTTTATGTAATTTCCACTGTTCATTATGTCCTTTAGCACCTCATGCCAGGTTTAGTCAAAAGGTTTCATGTACTTCACATATGTATGAATTTTGAAATCGAATTCCTATTTTAAAAGGAAATCGTCATCGCATGTGATGTTAAAATACATAAGCCTAGATTTCTTCGTTTTGTACTATGGAAACTTGCTAAGCTATTAGTGCCAAAACCTACACTAACCACAGCACTCATGTCTATGCCACCAAGTCATTACTCATTATAATAGTATGGTTATGCTTGTTCATGTAAATTGGGTTCCGTAAAAGAAAACAAGAGGCATGTCATGCTTGTTAGGGTTCGAGCAAACAAAAACTTTTGAATTACATACTCATATGAATCTTTACAAAAACAGCACACATGCATCACCGTCATCATCGACCTTGTATTCATGTCACTTATGCATTGCATTTCATCTTATAGGTGACGACGTCGAATTGATTCCGCCGGAAGAGACGGTTGCCACGCTCAACGCTTGTGAGGCTAGTGCTAACTTCGATCACTCTCAAGGCAAGCCCCGGTGCATTCCTATTATTTTAAAATGTCTTTCTTTATCACTCTATTAAGGATGATGAATGTGCATTTAAGTTTTTAGGCGTTGATTGGAAATCTACATGCATAAATTCCTATATGTCCCATGTCGCTTATGTGTCATATCCTCGTTAGAATTGCTATGCTATGTTTATGGAGTCAACGATAGATTGGGGATCTCACTCATGGCTTATGATTAAATGTGAACATGATGAATTTGGTTAAAATTGAGAACACCCCATTGTGGCTCCGCGAACAAGTTTGAGTTGTGTACCACTTGCATACCTTTCTTATGGGGATTGGTAAACCTATGTAGCTTGTAAGTTGTAAAGTGAGCCGGATATCTCACCGACCCGGAGGTGATGTGTTTGGCACGGTGGTTGCACGGGTTGAGGACCGTTGGAGAGTACATGGGTTAAGCCATGGGCGCGTTGTTGAACGGTCGCAAGGGGACGTGTACTCGGGGTCGGTGGTCCCGTGTTTTACTTTATGATGAACTCGCGAACGGTGGCCATACGTGTTCTTAAATGATGCGTATGTCATGCATTTGGGTTCTTTCCTGCAGGATTAATAATTCGATAATTATCGCCGTTTCCTCTCGGTTAATGAGTACCACTTGATTCGAGCAGTTCGCAATGTGTAGTAATGGAAAGAGATTGAATAGCTTGCTGTTTTATATGGATATTAAATTGTATTGTAAACTCTTGTATTGTTAGCATGCTCACTAAAGTTTCTTTTATGCAACCACCCTATTAATTTGGCTAAGTAATAAAAATTGCCAACCTAATTAGCATAGGTGCTATTTATGCAAAAATGCCAAGTTAAACCGGTCAAGCCCCATGCATCTAGGAGTCGGTCTTAGATGACCAATTTGACGGGTAAGACTTGCGGAGTATGTTAGATACTCGGGCGTTGCCACTACATGTTGATTTACGGGTTTCCCACAAGCCGGTTTTTGTGATTGTTGTGGTAAGGTGGTTTGGGATGGAGAAGAGCCCAAAGAGTGGACCATTGAATGGGTCCCTAGCTCTCCGACCCATGATGAGTGAGCCATGGCCTAGGCCGGCATGGTTCCTTTAAGTTATCTATGTATCGTCGAGTTATGTATTTCGCTTCCGCACTTTAATTTCGAACAAAGATCATGGCTATGTAAGACTTAAATTTCGAACCTAATGTATCTCTTATTCGAACCCTATGTTGTAATCAAGACTTAATTATGTAACCTTGCAAATCGTGTATGTTTGTTAATGTGATGCTATGTATGGTTGCTTCGTCAATCATCTTCCAAGGCGATCCGTACCACACTTAACTATCTTTCGGGATAGGGGTGTGACACATGGTATCGGAGCCGACTTGGGATTTACGTCACGCTAACACTCATTCTAAAAATCTTAAAACCCGTTTTTGAGTCACGGTGAGGCACGAGTCTAGATAGAAAGGCCAATATAAGGACTATATAGAATGGTGGCAAAACTAACCCCGTGTTATGATTGTTAAATATTTTGCAACTACGGCTTGAGCAAAGGTATGTGATTGAGTGTTGTCAATTTTCGCATGATATTATTGGTGTGACTCGAATACACTCTTATTCGAGAGCTCTCCAAGTGAGGCGAGGTGACATGGATTTATTTTTGGCTTGTTTCTTTTGAATTTGATGTAATGTTTCTGGAATCCATCTCTTGCAGGTACATAACAACGCTTTAGATCGTATAGTATCGTGCGAGAGGTGTGTGTGCCACCGATGCGCTTGTCCGATACTCGTATCGGCGGGCGCGGTCTTTTAATTTTGTGAGGACGTACGGAACGACATATTGAGCATCCATCATCTTTGCATATCATGTCATCATGTCAAACATATGCATGTGAACTTATCTAAATGAAATCATCACGAAAAATGGGACACATAGCTTCATTCTCGCAAAAGTTTGAAAACCGGAAACAAAAACGTGGCAGATTTCTTAACTTCCATGAAAATGAGCATAACTTCCAAGTTACTTATCCAAATAAGGCAAATAAGGACTTTCTGAAAAGCTTGTATTATGCACTACAACAATCTCCTAGTCTCAGGTCTTGTAAAAATCAGGAATGTAGCTAGAATTGCCCATTACAGAGAGCTGTTCTGGAATTTTCAGAATGTGCTCCGGTTCTGTCCCTGTCGTAGATCGTGCATAACATTCAAACGACAAGTCGGATTGAGCTGTTCTAGGATGCGTTGGAAAGATTAAGAAATTGTCTAAAACTATCGTAACAAAATAAAAGTTCGATTCAGCCCAGAAACAGGAGTAATTGCAACAGACCGACCCACGGATCGTGATTCCCGAGGTGCTGTTTAAGCAGACACTTGATAATACAACAACTGGCCAACTTTATATTACAACTGTGGAAAGAACTTCATAATTTACATCAGAGTTTATTAAGTTCAAAGCAGCGGAAGTTTGTTAAGTTCAAGTTTAGAAAAGGTGCGGAAGCAAACATAACGTTGATACGTCTCGACGATATTATACAGCAAAAGGTGATAAATCCGAGCCCATATGGATTATCACGTAGCCAAGCACATTACTGCGGCAGACTAGACTCCCAGTGGGAAGTCTAGCCCTCCGGAATCTGCATATCCCAGGGCATAACACCAACAGGGCAATCTAATGCATCACCTGAAACAAAACAACAAAGGCACAAAGCATGAGCAACTAGAGCTCAGCAAGACCGACCCGTCAACATGGCACTCTAAGGCCGACGCCTAGACATGCAAGGCTCGGAGGATGTAGCTGGTTTTGATAATAAAACAGCGACTAAGCCATTGATCCTTACTTTCAAGATTTTAGCATTTATTAACTTGTACATAAAAGTAACAAATACATTAGCATCAAGAAAGATATAAATACTGTAAAGCATAAGTAAAAATCATCACAGGAAACCATAATTATCCAAAGCTTCGTTCAAGTTGTTACTACGATGTGACTCAGTTCACAAGCGGTACTCATTACTGCGAGGGACAGCGATACGCATCGATTTATCACCAGCTGGGAAAACCCGAGGTACACGACATACGCATCATTTAAGAACACGTATATCAACCGTTCACCATGACATCCTACAACTTTGTAGGGTCCAAATCCTCGAGTGGGCAGCCGTTCAACGAGTACCTCGTGAACCTGTCCACCCCAACGGATCCTACGACCAAGGATTCGGGTAACCTACGCCATTGCAAGCTATTAAGGTTACGTAGGTTTACTAGTTCCCATAAAACTAGCATGCACTCGGTACTGTTCAATACTTGCTCAAGCAGGGCCAACAACGACACGGTCCTTAACCGACGAAAGACGGGGCTACAGCCTTGCAAGCCATGTCCTCTCGAAGGCACATGCACTTGCCCTTTCACCTACAAGGCCCGTCCACGTCTCAACTTTTAGTTGTTTACACGAACGATCTGCCACCTTGCGAGACAAGCCCTCCGGGCCCTTGCCTTCGCTCTTTCCAAACGGACTCGTTCGGTCTCAAGATTAGCTTTTTAGATTCATTAACTTCCAACTCTCAAAGCCTCCATGCTCCGAGTACACCTAAGCAATTTATACCAATAAACTTATGACGTAAGCATAGCCAGTTTTCTATCGAACTACCCGAACCAAGTATATCACTCACATAGGTCATGTCGGGAAACAATGCAGGTGGGTTTCAAACATCACCTACACTTAATGCACAAACACCCTAGACATCTAGTAGTGTTATACTGAAAGGAAAAACATTTAAAAACTGGGAGGATGCACCGGGGCTTGCCTTGTGCCACAAAGGAAATGTTAGCAACTTCTGGTGCCGGTTCTTGTGTCGATTCCTTCCGAAGATCCTGGACCGGCACTTCGTCGTTTCCTAAATTAACGATGTGTCAATAGCGATGAATGCAGACGATGCAAAGGTATGATGATGCAAATGTCGATGATACAAACATAGCTAGGTTACAAACATGGTTCTTGAAGACATATGCATAAAAATATGAAATTTATTTCGAAATGAACCTATCATTTTATGTGACTTATAATTATGAAAGATGGTATGCGCAAATTAGCTACCATATGCACACATGCATAACCAGTACCAAAACATTGCACTAGCAGATAGAGCAGATAAAAACTAAACTACTAAACTTGGGTTTGCAATTTTAGCATAAACAAAGAATTAACTATGAATTAACTAGTGTTTTGGATGTTCTGATAATTCTAGGAAAAACCATCAAGACTCTCTGATCACCAACATGACCAGATGGTAGAGCATGAAACAAGGAATCCAACAAAATTTGATTGACTCAATTTGGAGTTCGGAATCAAAAGATATGATTTTTGCAAGGTTATTGGATTTTCCTGGATTTTTAATTCGCGAAAATGGAAAAATCCTGGAACTGAACCAATGGAACGCGAGCCACACGGAAGGCAACAGAGATAAGGATCTGCAGTGGCTGTGACCACACGGA
The DNA here is from genome assembly GCA_031894775.1 of Chloris gayana. Lineage (NCBI taxonomy): Eukaryota > Viridiplantae > Streptophyta > Magnoliopsida > Poales > Poaceae > Chloris > Chloris gayana. The sequence goes on from JAUNZO010001928.1 coordinate 4,597,281, forward strand.
AATCCGGCCGGTGTGGCCCAACCTGTGGCCATGGCGGCTGACGGCCGGACGGCAGCGGCGGCTCGCCGGACTTGGGCCGGACGGCGACGAAGTTGAACGAACTCACTACCTAGAGGTTCGGAGCGACGTGGGGAATACGGTGGTGAGGACGGTCTCGCCGGAAGTTGGCCGGAAGCCTGCCGGTGGCGAGCGACGACTAAGGCGCGGCTCCGGCGAGGCGTAGAGCTCGCCGTGACTAACCATAATTGGGGAAAAACACACCGAGAGCATCTACGAGCACGGGGAACAACGGCACGATGATGCGCGACCTTGGGGCTGGCCGGAGAGTGGTGTTCGCCGTGGAGGCAGAGACTACGACGGTCCGAGCTCCGGAAAGATGGCAAAATTCCGGTGGTTGGCTGCATGAAACCAGATGGTTAGTTTCTAGGATTGAAGAGGAGGCAGTTGCGCACGCGGGAAACGAAACGAAATCGGAGAAGCTCACCGGCCGATGGGAATTTGGAAGCGTGGCAGCGGCTACCCGGCGGTGGTCTCGCCACGAAAAATAGCTTCGATCTCCCGGTTCAAAGCAGCTCGGCCGGATTGAAGGCTATGGGGAGGTTGGTGGCGAGCTTGCGCAGCTGTTTGTGGTGGCGGCTTGCCGGGGACAGCCGGAGCTGGGCGAGCAGCGGAGGAGCAGAAAGACGGATGGTGGCGATTTGCTTCGGTGGAAAAATCAGAACGAGGGAGAGAGAGAAAACCGAGAGGACCACGGTGCGGCTTTATCCGGTTCTCGGTGAAGAGCGAAGCTGGAGAAGCAGCTGCGTGGCCGGGTTGCCCTCGTGGCGTGCAGGGGCGTGGGCACGCGGGGCTTGCCGTGTCCAGGTGTGGCGGTGCAGGGAGACACGAGCAGAGAGAGAGAAGGATCGGGAGGAAGATTGGAGCGATAGATCGGGCATTTTGCAAAAGCGTCCTTGCAGTTTTCTCAAAATTAAAAATCGTATTTCCATGGCTCTACAAATTATGCAAAAAATTCAGGGATGCTATTGAGAACACTCGAAGCTTTTTCCTTGTATGTCGAAGACCAGATTCCAAACATTTTTGGAGATAGAAAATCCACTAGGAAAATAAACTCGTACTTCGGGTCCATTTATTTGTGGCCATTTTCAAATGGGAATAAATTCTAGAAAATTGTTCATAATTCCTTTCAACACATGCTTGACCAAAGAGAATTTTCACACTCGCCAAATTGCAAACTTTGACCTTGTTATCCATATAGCTCGTTTCCGAGTTGACTTTTAAAGTCAACTAATCTTAGCAGCGTCAAAACTTGAAATTTTTCTGCCTAATTCATAATTGTGTGTTGTCCTGTAGTAATGCAAGCATAGCGACACCACGGGTGTCACAACCCTCCCTCCTTAAAGAAATCTCGTCCCGAGATTTAAAGCAGAGCTAAACGAGGTAAATACATTCCTGCTTCATACCCGAAAATTGTTGGAGAAATCCTGGGTAATGGGTATGAAGAAATTCTCGCTGTTTCCCGGTAGCTTCATCTTCTCGAGTGATTGGTCCATTGAATCTTATAGAATTTGAGCTTTCGTTTCCGAGTGACGCGATCCTTCTCATCGAGCACTTTTACTGGGTACTCGGAATAAGTGAGATTAGGTTGTAATCGTTCAACATCTTCCAACATGACGTCCACTCGGAGGCTTGAGACATTTCTTCAATTGGGATACGTGAAAAATGTTGTGTACTCCGGATAATTTGATTGGCAATTCCAGTTTATAAGCTACCGGTCCACATTGTTCCAATATTTTGAACGGTCCAATATAACGAGGTGCCAATTTTCCTTTTATACCAAAACGTTGAATGCCCCTCATAGGAGATACTCGTAGATAGACATAATCGTCCTTGTCAAAGGTAAGGGGTCGACGACGTTTATTTGCATACATCTCCCGACGTTGCTTGGCAGCCTTTAAATTGGCTCTGAATAACCCGAACCTTTTCTTCAGCTTGTTGTACTAGATCTGGTCCAAAGGTGACTCTTTCTCCGGACTCGACCAATTTAGAGGGGTTCGACAACTGCGTCCATATAAGGCTTCAAATGGCGTCATACCCGCACTCTCTTGATAACCGTTGTTGTAAGAGAACTCAGCGAGAGGCAGATATTCATCCCAATTACCTCCATGTTTTAAGACACAAGCCCTAAGCATGTCTTCCAAAATCTGATTGACACGCTCGGTTTGGCCATCAGTAGCTGGGTGATAAGCTGATCTACGGATTAACTTAGTACCCAAAGATGCATGAAGTTGTTCCCAAAATCTTGCCACAAATTGGGAACCTCGATCTGAAATAATTGTCTTGGGCACACCATGTAAGCATAAAATCCTGGAGATATAAAGTTCGGCATACTCGACGAACCGAGTAGCAAGTGTTGATCGGTATGAAATGAGCCGACTTAGTGAGTCGGTCAACAACAACCCGGATGGAGTCATGCTTACGAGTCGTGCGAGGAAGACCAACAATGAAATCCATACTAATGTCATCCCACTTCCAAGTAGGAATACTTAACGGTTGTAGAAGACCTGCTTTCTTCAAATGGTCGACCTTGATTCTTTGGCAAGTGTCACACTCAAGCAACGTAGCGAGCAACTTCTCGTTTCATCCTAGTCCACCAAAAACTTTCTCTTAATCCTTGATACATCTTGTTACTACCAGGATGAATCGAATACTTTGATTGGTGTGCTTCATCGAGAATCTTGCGACGGAGTTTAAAATCCTTAGGAACAACCAATCGATCATTAAACCATAGAGCACCATTATTATCTTGTCGAAAGCATGTTGCCTTGCCATCTTGAATTTTCCTCCGAATATGAGCCATACCCGGATCCTTTTTCTCGAGCAACAATTACTTCTTCTCTCGATAGTAGAATGGACCGCCAGATTGTGTATAGCTGCCTTAGGTATAATGTGTGTACTGGGTTCGAGTAGTAGAAACATCTTCATTGTTGTGCATCAATTGTAGCACCAAATTATTGCAATGCTCTTTACGACTCAGTGCGTCGGCAACGACATTAGCTTTACCAGGATGATAATGTACTTCCAACTCATAGTCTTTTATTAACTCTAACCATCTTCTCTGGCGCATGTTCAGATCCGATTGTGTAAATATATACTTAAGACTCTTGTGGTCCGTGTAGATATGCACCAGGTTACCGAGCAAATAGTGTCGCCAAATCTTGAGTGCTAGTACCACCGCAGCTAACTCCAAATCATGGGTAGGGTAGTGTTCTTCATGCTTACGTAATTGTCGAGATGCATAAGCAATAACACGGCCTTCTTGCATAAGAACGCATCCAAGTCCCGTACCGGATGCATCACAATACACATCAAAGGATTTAGTGATGTCCGGTTGAGCCAATACGGGAGCAAGTGGTTAGCAACTTCTTCAAATTCTGAAAAGCTTGTTCACATTGATCATTCCATTCAAACTTTACTTCCTTCTTCAGTAGCTTCGTGATAGGTTGTGCTAGCTGTGAAAAATTGGGGATGAAACGCCGATAATAACCCGCTAGTCCAAGAAAACTTCGAATTTGTGAGACAGACTTGGGTGGTTGTTGGCATCTCTTAAGGTCACGCGGAAAGAAACACGTGACCGCGGGAGAGCCAAGGGTTTAAGTCACTTGCACTATTTAACCAAATAATCCACATCCAAGTACAAGTACTAGATATGTATTATAAGGTGGGTCATGAATATCCGCAAGCGGACGGATAACCCGTTGTAGCATTTCACCCGAGAGTATTCAAGGGTATCGTATTTATATTTTCCCAAAGGAAGACGTGGTTGATAAGAGTACTTATGCTCATGGTGTTACAAAAGAGTGATGAAGTAATCACATTCCAATGCAGGGGTTAGGAGCAATAAATTGAGGATAGTGTGACACACACCAAGGCAATGCATTCTCTAATAAAAGGGATAGAGGCAATCCTAGATAAAGCTAAACTAGACTAGCAGACCACTACTCCTAATGATACAACATTCATATGAGTGCGCAGCTTCTACCTAACATCCAAGATCATGCAAGCGCAAGCAAGCGTCTAATGCCTAGGCATTATCGGGAGATCCGTCTTACGCGAGGTCCGCCTCGCGACTCCGGCCTTTTAGACTCCTATGCCATGCCCGAACGTGGAGGATTACTTTGGATGACAAGGCTGTCACTTCTTGTCACCTACCTCTACAAACCGTGGGACACGAAGCACATTCAAAGGTGGGTAGATAACCCCAGACACCATGCCGGCGTCACTAACCACAACTCTAGATCCCTCGAGGCACCCCAATCCTACGGATCGACATGGTGGTAAATCTAGAGCACCCTTGCGGGACGATGAACCCGAAGCCTATTCATAAGAACACTAGTCTAACTAGCATAAGCCAGACGAAAGGATCAAAGCTAGCACTAAGTCATGCAAAGGCGTTCGTCGCTCAAGAATGAGCGACGAACGGCAATCAACCAAGTAAGATCAAGAGTAATCGATGATCAAGTATGAACGAACGAAGAACATTCGATATGTGTTCATCTTCTATTAATGAAGAACGAAGAACGAACGATGAACTCATATGAACGAACGATGAACGATCAAGCAAGATCATGACTACTCTGTCAAGCTCATGACAAGGATATAAACGAAAGTATTCCATATATAAAAGATCAAGTCTTACAAAGAGAGGATACAAGAGCTATACCCAATTCTCCACAAGACCTTGGGAGCAATGAGGCAGCCCACTACTAAGCCTAGCACTACCTAGAAAGCCTCTAAACTTCTAATGTGAGGAGAGAATGATCCTTGTGTTGTTGTGTGTGTGTTAAGGAGGGGGGGGGGTACCCCTCCTTATATAGGCTTGAAAGGTCGGCTCCTGGAGGCGGTTTCGTAGGTCGGTGGCATTTAATGCGCGTGGAACCGACCTCCGGAGGCGGTGGGCAAACCGCCGGAGAAAAGTGGGCCGGGGGGCCACCGGATCGGTTCGGCCGAACCACCCTGGTGGGTTCGGCCGAACCGGTCCTGGCCCCTCCTGGGCTGGGCTTTGGCAGTTGGCTCCCCCACTGGATGTTGGTCTTTGTTCCAGTTGCTTGTGGCCTTCTTTGTGTTGGATTTCGTGGTCATTGGCCTTTTATCTTGGAGTTGATTCCCGCGGCGAAATGGAAGTTTTGTAAAAGTGTTGATTTGTCGCCTCGGGGCCTGGAATTCATCATTATCCACCTGCACACTAAAAATCTAGAGGTACAAGTGGAACTAGGTTATTTCTAAGTAAAATGCGTGTAAGACATGCCTAGTCCTTCTCATTTATTTGACTAATTGACGGTCGAAATTGGTCCGTAACGACCGTCAACAAGTCCCCCAAGCTTACCCCTTGCTCGTCCCGAGCAAGTAGTGGAACTTTAGGTTGTTGATCGGGAGTTGCTATAATGCCTACTTCTCAAAGGTACCAAGTGTATAACAAAGATACTCATCCTTGAGTTGAATAAGTTGGCAATGGTAACTCACCCTTCCCCTTAGTCCTCATGGGGCTTTGTGCTTTTCACTTTACCTTGGGCGGTTGAGAGAGAGAACGGTGTATAGAGCATTTATTTTCTCTTCCCTTGTCTTGCTTTTTATTCTCCGGAAGTTTTCAAAGGATTTTTTTTCAAGTAAAACCACGTTCCACAAGTGATACTCTCGAATCGCTCTAGTGGTGCTTGTATTCCTCACCAAGGCATGTGTATTGCCTCATCCTACATCTAATAGGCTTTTGTGGAGCTCAAGGTAGGATATGAAATGAGGCATACTTGCATTCATATTTTGCAAAACCAAAAGAGTGGATCCATGGAGATAGCAAGTCATACAATCGTAGATCAAGATGTGCAAGTGTGAAAATGATGGTGGTGGTGTATGTGACTACTCCTCTTTTTGTTTCACCTCTTTTTATTTTGGATTTTGGGCATGGCTATCTTTTCTTCTTTCTTTTTCCATGCTCGAAATGAGAGCAGCTTTTTTTTTTTTTTTTTCTTTTTCTCATGCTCATCTTTTGTGAGCCTTATTTTCTTTTTCTTTTGCATAGCCATGCCTTCTTTTGATATTTTAAGAGAGGTGATAAAATGTGAGGAGTGTCTTTATTTTGGTGGATGGCATGACATGTTGCTAACTTCCGGTGTAGAAGTGTAGCATATGAGGTGGAATGTGTACGTGATCTTGATCATGAGAGTATGAAAAGCATCTCACTAGGGTCACACAATTTTGATAAAGCTCAATGAAGTAACAAGTAGCAAATGAGTAAGGTTTTCAAAGGAAATTTGCATATGGCTTTGGTAGGAATTTATCATCACTTGGGAACTTATAGATTTTGCAATTTTTGGGAACAAAATTCCGGAGATTTCAAGTTCAACTTAGGACAAGATCATAGCAGCTCTTTTTACCATATCATCATCTCACAACAACTTAGGTGCAGCTCAAGCATGTGCAGCCCACAAGTTTCAGGTTCTAAGCAAGTTTTGCTAGCCAACAAACTCAAAACTAGGAGAGTTCTAAATTATAAACTAGGCACATGAGAGAAATAAAACAGAGCAACTATTCATCATCTCAACATAGAAAGACTAGCAACATACTTGCAGCGCATAAAAGGAAACTAAGCTACTTCTTTTTGTTCTTTTTAGTTTTATCATTTTTATTTTGTTTTTCATATGAGAGGCAAGAACAAGCAAAAACAGGAGACAATAAAGGATACAAGTTGCGATACATGATACCTTAGCGAGGGGTGCTGCCCCCCAAGCTTGTTCTTGCTCATGGGTTTGGTGGAATGAACCCCATGTGACGGAAGTAAGCCAAAAGATCGGCTCGTTGTTGCTCCGTCATGTTGGTGAGGGCGGTGAGCTGGGTGTCGGTGCGCTCTTGCCATTGATGAGTTTGCAAGATGTGTTGGTTGAGTGCATACTCGGTGTCTTCCGCCGTGGTTTGGAGTCTTCCCATTTGTGAGGAGAGGTTGTTCATCTCCTGCTCAAAGTTGTAGCCTTGGGCTGATCCGGAGTCGGTGGAGTGTTCCTCCCATTGTTGTTGTGGAGAAAACAGCCCCGGGCCATATCCCGGAGTTTGCCACGCCGATCCCCCGGCCATGTGAGGTGGCGGGGCTGGGTACCCACCGGGAGAAAGCCCGGGGTGGCTGTACCCCGGCCCGCCATGAGCCGTGGGCTGCGGTGTGGGCATCTCGGAGGTAGATGGCTGTTCCGATCTGTGCGCCCCCTGCGAGAAGATACACTCCTGCGAGACCGCTCCGCTTCTTAGAGCTTAATGGTTAGATTTTTGAGAGTATACAAACGAAGGTCCGGGTTAGGTAACCGAAACTCGTTTGTATATCCCACAAAATAATATATGAGGGAATCGTTCGGACCATTCTTAAGAGAGTGACCATGAATAAGATAATCTTTATTTATAAGAGAGCGAGGTGTAGCAAGATATTCAACATTAGCATCATGTAAAGCTCCCACCCGCATGGCAATTCGTGTCACTAAAGAGGTACATTCAATTGGTCCTATCGTCCCAAGATTTTCTATCCATTGGCGAATCATGGCTTTCACGGGAGCAATCTTAATTTTATCAACCGCAGCAAAAAGAATTTTTAGCTCATCCTCACGCACAATTCGAATATCACTCCTTGGAAAAAGAGTGATAGCAATCCACATGTGCATAAAACGCAAGGTAGGATGATGGATGTGATTAGTTCTAGGTCGCACGCAACTAGGAAGACCCGTAATCCTCTCCCAAAAAGCATGCTTTGAAAACTGAGGAAGGGCACCATCCAAGTCGGTATTGCAGCGAGTATTAAAGCCAAGAAGAGTGCTAAGTTCTTTCCAAGTCAAACGGTAGGATTCACGGAAAAACCGAAAAGAAATTCCTTCATCTACCGTTCGTAGGGTGCATAAAAACTGAAGTGTAAGCAAGCGGGAACCCGGCTCATCTACACTAGCAAAATCTGTCCACCCTAAGGCTTTAAATACTTGAGCAAATTCAGCATCCATACCTATTTTGTGCAGCAGCTCCGTGTCAAATGCTCGCGTAGGAGCAAAGAGGCGGTGTTGGAGAAGCGTGTAGGTGTGCGTCTCGTACTCGCCCACTAAGTCGAGGTCGGTGTCGGTGAGGAGACGATGCTCGATGTTGCCCTCTTGCCCTTCTTCCTCGACTTGTGGTGGTGAACTTGGCGGTGACTCGACTACGGGCGTGCGCGGGTGCTTCGACGTGAAGAGCTTGAACTTGAGCGTGAGCTCAAGGACCTCTTGATCGACCCGAACAGCTTTTTGGCACCGGTCATGGCTGCAAACAAAGAGAGCAAGAACACAAGAACAACAACCCCGAACGGGTTATGTGAGGGAAAAATCAAATTGGCGACACCGTCGGTTGTTCATGTGAGCAAGAAATCGCAACTCGAGAAAACCAAACAAAAACAAATCAAACCAAAAACTAGAAAGCACACCAAGAACAAAAGATTTCTGCAGAACTTTTAGGCAATGAGCAAGTGAGGGCAATGGAAAACTTGAGAGCAATGAGAATGAAGTGAGTGAGGAGTGGAAATGATAGTGTGAGAGGGGGAGAGAGTTCTGGCCCGGCCACCTCTACTTATAGCTCACGAAGTAGCCGTTTTTGAACGTTAGAAGGGGCATATGACCGTTGGAAAAAAAAAAAAAAAAAGACAGACCGAGCAACGGTCATAGCGGTTCGGCCGAACCAAGGAGGTGGGTTCGGCCGGCCTGCTTGTGGGTCCCTCTTGCTCCCCCTTTTGGCCCATAGCCCCCAACGGCCAAATGATCATTGACCATGGTTGCTACGTCCGGATATTCCTCGGAAATATTTGCTCAATAAGAAATCCAAAGAAAGTTGCCTCAAATTCAACTTTATTCGAAAAATCAAATCTCGAGAAAAAGTGTTGGAGAAAATTCCAACATGCAAAATTGTTTTTGGGTTTTGTATAAGGATACAAGGGTTGTCCAAAAGTTTCAAACAAAAGTAGGAAAATTTGGACGTAAAAGGATTTTGGTTTTCAAATTTTATATGCATGGCGAGTGAAAAAAATCGAATATGCTTGGCGGAAAATCCAAATAAATGAAATGAAAATTTTCTTGTGATAAAATAGAGTATGCAGGGAGGTTTTTATTATTATTATTATTATTATTATTATTATTATTATTATTTTTTTATTTTTTTATTTTTTTTTATTTTTTTTTTTAAATGCATGTGGTGGAAAACAAAATCAAAAAGAAATCGAAAGATAATGCCGATTTATCCTGTTGGCCAGGGCTTCGCCATTTTAAGTCCGGCGAGCGAGGACTTCTCCATTTCTTTTCATCCTTGTGGTGCGGGCCCTTTCCCTGGAGAGGAGGATGAAGATGGCTGCACCTTCTTCACTTGCCACACTTGGTTGGTCTTTGTTGATGTAGGTGGCTTTGTGTCTTGAAGGATCGGCTTCTTGGCCCATAATCCCGGCCTTGCTCGTTGCGGGCTTCTTGGGTTGGTACCATGACGGATTCTCAATTTTGTCAAGTTGCTTCCAAAAGGCGATGAGACTATCCGTCTTTCTTGGCGTCGCTTCAACTTCACGGATGTTTGAGGGATTTGGCCCATACTTGATCTTGATCATTGAGCATTGTTCTTTTCTTGGTTGAAACTCAAACTTTTCCTCCTTCCCATTGATGTGGAATCGGATTTCTCCATTCCCAACATCAATTTGGGCGTTTGCGATGCTGAGGAAGGGACGTCCCAAAATGAGGGGCGTGTTCTTGTCAATATCCATCTCAAGCACCACAAAGTCCACCGGTATGAAGTTGCCTCGAATTTTTACGGCACGTCTTCGGCTATTCCCGCGGGGTAGCGGACCGAAGAGTCCGCCAATTGCAACCTCATTGGTGTAGGAGTCAAGGTTGTGTAGCTCAAACGATCAAAGACTTCTTTGGGCATCACGCCGACGCTTGCCCCAAGATCACATAAGGCTTGGTCGAAGTGGTGTGCCCCAATGGAACATGATATTGTGGGGCAGCCGGGGTCCTTCTTCTTTTACGGAAGCCGATTGAGTATAGCTGCGCTACACTCCTCTGTGAGCTTGACCATTTCCTCGTTGGGTAATGGTCTCTTGTTGTTGAGGATGTCTTTAAGGTAACGTGCATATGTGGGCACCTACACCATGTCCAACAATGGCACGTTGACATGAATCCTTCGGATGGTCTCGACGAATCGAGCAAATTGTTCATCCTCCTTTGGCTTCCTGTTTACGTGAGGGAATGGCAAGAAGCTTGTGTCTTGAAATTCAATTCCATTCTTCCCGTCACTTGGCTTCGGTTCTTCTTCTTTTTCTTTGGTAGTAGAAGGGCTTTCCTCCTCCGGTTCGTTCCTGTTCTTCTTTGCTGCATGGTTAGGATATGGCGGATCCCGAGTGGATTTTCCTCTCCTCGTGGTAACCGCATTAACATTTTCCAAAGAAGACTCGGGTTGCCCCGGGATCTTCCCGAATTAGAACCAGGAATAAGAGCAGCTAGCTGAGCAACTTGGGTTTCAATCATTTTATTAAAGCTCAGCTGATTTTTGAAAGCGAGAGGAGAAACCTTCTATTTGTGTAGTTATGTTTTCTAAGACTTTGTCGTTGGTAGCAAGCTTTTTGTTGATAGATTCGTTGATTTTAGCTTGGCCATAAACCAAATCTTTCAAGGAAGGCTGATTATTGTTAAAGCCGAGAAAAATTGTTACCTCCTTGATATGATGGTCGGTTTTGGTTGTACCCTTGTCTCCGTTTGGACGATACCCGTTGTTGTTGTTCATGTAGAATGCTTCTTCATGGGTATGGGGGCAATCCTTCCCCATGTGGCCGGTGTTCCCGCATTCCTCACACGTCATGTGTGAGTCCAATGCATGAACACCACCATTTGCGTTGTGTTCATCCAAGCGTTTTATGAGGAGGTCAACCTTGGCGGACAGCATGTCCACCTCCTTGACAGGGTGTACGCCTCTTGAGCGTATTTGGAGTCGATCATCGCTCCACCCTTGATTGGAGACCATCTTCTCTATGAGTTCTTTTGCTTGGGCAACGGTTTTGGAGAAGAAGGCTCCTCCAGCAGCGGCATCCATATGTCCACGGGTTGTTGGTGTCAACCCGTTGTAGAAGTGTTGAAGAATGAGCCATTCCTCCATCCCATGGTGAGGGCAGGCCAGAATGTATTCTTGAAGCCTTTCCCATGCCTCGGGCATGGATTCATTTGTCGCTTGCTGGAAACTTGCAATTCTTCCACGAAGGGCATTGGTTTTACCCATTGGGAAAAACTTGGCGAGGAACGCCGTGGAACATTTGTCCCAAGTGTCAATGCTTGCACGATTGGCATAAAACCACTGTTTCGCCTTCCCAAGGAGGGATAGGGGAAACGAGCGAAGTCCGATAGCATCTTGGTTGACTCCGGCCGTGGCTGATGTGTTGCATATCTCCAGGAAGCTGTTGGAGATGAGAGTTGGCGTCCTCGGAGGCCTTTCCACAAAAGGGAATGGCTTGCACCATAGTGATGAGGCTGGACTTGATGTCAAGTCCTGCGGCACCGGCGTCGACGTTGGGCCCAATGGGCACATTGGCGACGGAGGGCGCAGAGTAGTCACGAAGGGTCCTTTCAGCCATGAGTGTTGAGGTTGATGGTGCGGAAGATGCGGGCTCGCTTGTCGTGGGTTCTTGAGGAGAGACAACGACGCGAGGTCGAGTCTTTCTCGCAAGAGACTCGGGATTATCAACGAAGTTTTTCGGCAAGTTGAATCCACGCATGCACTATCCTGTTTTCACATTGAAGAGAAAACAGATCAAGGTTAGCTCTGCAAAGGTAATGATTAAATCATCATCAAGTGTAATCATGAACATTCATTGTATTCTTATTAACCAATGTCTTCCCCGGCAACGGCGCCAGAAATGCTTGTTGGCATCTCTTAAGGTCACGCGGAAAGAAACACGTGACCGCGGGAGAGCCAAGGGTTTAAGTCACTTGCACTATTTAACCAAATAATCCACATCCAAGTACAAGTACTAGATATGTATTATAAGGTGGGTCATGAATATCCGCAAGCGGACGGATAACCCGTTGTAGCATTTCACCCGAGAGTATTCAAGGGTATCGTATTTATATTTTCCCAAAGGAAGACGTGGTTGATAAGAGTACTTATGCTCATGGTGTTACAAAAGAGTGATGAAGTAATCACATTCCAATGCAGGGGTTAGGAGCAATAAATTGAGGATAGTGTGACACACACCAAGGCAATGCATTCTCTAATAAAAGGGATAGAGGCAATCCTAGATAAAGCTAAACTAGACTAGCAGACCACTACTCCTAATGATACAACATTCATATGAGTGCGCAGCTTCTACCTAACATCCAAGATCATGCAAGCGCAAGCAAGCGTCTAATGCCTAGGCATCATCGGGAGATCCGTCTTACGCGAGGTCCGCCTCGCGACTCCGGCCTTTTAGACTCCTATGCCATGCCCGAACGTGGAGGATTACTTTGGATGACAAGGCTGTCACTTCTTGTCACCTACCTCTACAAACCGTGGGACACGAAGCACATTCAAAGGTGGGTAGATAACCCCAGCACCATGCCGGCGTCACTAACCACAACTCTAGATCCTCGAGGCACCCCAATCCTACGGATCGACATGGTGGTAAATCTAGAGCACCCTTGCGGGACGATGAACCCGAAGCCTATTCATAAGAACACTAGTCTAACTAGCATAAGCCGGACGAAAGGATCAAAGCTAGCACTAAGTCATGCAAAGGCGTTCGTCGCTCAAGAATGAGCGACGAACGTCAATCAACCAAGTAAGATCAAGAGTAATCGATGATCAAGTATGAACGAACGAAGAACATTCGATATGTGTTCATCTTCTATTAATGAAGAACGAAGAACGAACGATGAACTCATATGAACGAACGATGAACGATCAAGCAAGATCATGACTACTCTGTCAAGCTCATGACAAGGATATAAACGAAAGTATTCCATATATAAAAGATCAAGTCTTACAAAGAGAGGATACAAGAGCTATACCCAATTCTCCACAAGACCTTGGGAGCAATGAGGCAGCCCACTACTAAGCCTAGCACTACCTAGAAAGCCTCTAAACTTCTAATGTGAGGAGAGAATGATCCTTGTGTTGTTGTGTGTGTGTTAAGGAGGGGGGTACCCCTCCTTATATAGGCTTGAAAGGTCGGCTCCTGGAGGCGGTTTCGTAGGTCGGTGGCATTTAATGCGCGTGGAACCGACCTCCGGAGGCGGTGGGCAAACCGCCGGAGAAAAGTGGGCCGGGGGGCCACCGGACCGGTTCGGCCGAACCACCCTGGTGGGTTCGGCCGAACCGGTCCTGGCCCCTCTCGGGCTGGGCTTTGGCGATTGGCTCCCCCACCGGATGTTGGTCTTTGTTCCAGTTGCTTGTGGCCTTCTTTGTGTTGGATTTCGTGGTCATTGGCCTTTTATCTTGGAGTTGATTCCCGCGGCGAAATGGAAGTTTTGTAAAAGTGTTGATTTGTCGCCTCGGGGCCTGGAATTCATCATTATCCACCTGCACACTAAAAATCTAGAGGTACAAGTGGAACTAGGTTATTTCTAAGTAAAATGCGTGTAAGACATGCCTAGTCCTTCTCATTTATTTGACTAATTGACGGTCGAAATTGGTCCGTAACGACCGTCAACAAGTGGCTTCCAATTCAATACATCCCGAACCTTTCCAGGGTCAACAGCAATGCCTTGACTTGAAACCACATGACCAAGGAATGGAACTCGATCCAACCAAAATTCACACTTGCTAAACTTGGCATATAACTTATGATCCCATAAGCGTTGTAGTATAATCCGAAGATGTTCGGCATGCTCTTCTTCATTCTTGGAGTATATGAGAATATCATCAATGAAGACCACTACAAACTTATCCAGCTCGGCATGAACACCGAGTTCATCAAATACATGAAGTAGGCCGGAGCGTTGGTTAATCCAAAGGACATTACTAGATACTCATAAAGACCATATCTAGTAGAGAAGGCAGTCTTCGGAATATCTTCTTCTCGAATCTTGATCTGATGGTACCCCGAACGAAGATCAATCTTTGAAAATACTTTTGCACCAACCAATTGATCAAATAGAATGTCAATACGGGGTAATGGATATTTATTCTTGATGGTCACTTCATTCAACGGTCGATAATCGACGACAAGGCGCAGACTTTTGTCCTTCTTCTTCACGAACATGGCAGGACAACCCCAAGGTGACGAGCTTGGGCGTATGTACCCTTTGTCCAACAAATCCTTCAGCTTGGACTTTCAGCTCTTTCAACTCATTATGTGCCATCTTATACGGCTGTCGAGAAACCGGAGACGTTCCCGGTTGGAGTTCGATTTTGAATTCAACATCGCGGTCGGGAGGAAGACCAGGAAGATCATCAGGGAATACATCCGGAAACTCACGAACAATGGGAATATTTTCCAAGGATTTTTCTTCAAGATGATGGACGACAAGACTTTTGGTTGGAACCGGACTCAAAGGAATGGAATCCGGTCCATGAATTGGAGAATTCAAATGAACAATGCGAGGGGCAATGTCTAGTAAAGCCTTATGAAAAGTCATCCATTGCATACCTAAAATAAGATCTATCTCTTGCTGCTCTAGCATAATAAAGTTGGTGGAATATACCTTCCGATTCAATTCCACCGGTGCCTTTCCTAGGATTTGATCAGCATGAATTTGACCACCAGGAGATCGAATAGTATAAGGATTTTTAGTGGTATAGGTAGATAGGTTGTGCCTTCGAATGCATGACTCGGCTAACAAAATTATGAGAAGCACCCGAGTCGAACAAAATGACAACGGGGCGAAGATGTAGCGAGAACATACCCGCAAGAACAGAGTTCACCTTCGGGGATGTCATCCGGACTTGTGAAGTTCACACGGCCAGTCCTGTTAGAAGAACCTTGTTGTTGAGTTGCAGCTTGCCCTTGCGATCGCTCGTTACCATTCCTCTTCGGAAATGGACAACTATTGATGAAATGACCAGTTTGACCACAATTGTAACACCCTTTAGGATTATTCTCGCCCAGCTTGAGGAACACTACGCGCAGGCTGATTTGCTTGCTGTTGAGGTGGTGCACGTTGAGCATACTCGCTGCTGCTGGGGTGGCCTATCATAACCTTGTTGTGGCGGGCGATAATATTGTTGCTGAGGTGCTGCCCGAAAGCGTTGTCCGGTGGGTGAAGTGTACACCGGACGATACTTCGTGGAGGACCAGGAGGTGTACCACTTGGTGGAGCCTTCCTCTTGCGCTCATCGGCTAGCACTTCACGCCGAGCATCCTCTTGAATGATAGCCGCATTAACCAGATCATTAAAAGTTCCAGTGGACTGCCAAGTTAATTTCTCCTTTAACATGGGGTTCATGCCCCTTCGGAAAGCAGCACGCTTCTTATCTTTAGTGTCCACATAAAGAGGAGCATATTGGGCTAAATGATTGAACCTCTCGGTATACTCAAGAACGGTCCTCCCTCCTTGTTTCAAATCTTGAAATTCTTGCAGCTTTCTTTCCATCAATGCGGTAGGAATATAACGAGCGCGAAAGGTAGTTTTGAATTCATCCCACTCGCACTATGTGTCCTTCTCGGAAGAGAAGCCGGATAATTTGCCCACCAAGCACCGGCGGGTCCTTGTAGTAGTCTGTGCTGCGAAGAGAGGCTTCCGTGCGTTAGTGCACTGCAGCAACCCAAACTTGGACTCTATGCCACGGAGCCAATGATCAGCATCCAGGGCCTCATTGGCACGCTCAAATGGTACTCGGATGAGTCGACAAGAAATCTTGATAAGTACTTTGTCGTGGATGATCGTCACGACGTCCACCATTGCGACTTGAGTTCTGAGCTATTTCTCCGAGCAATCCAGGTGTCTTCTCGCCTTGACTCAAGCAACAGTGGCGAGAATCTGCTCCAACGTAGCCGGAGGTGGCGGTGGAGGTGCATTGTTGTGAGCTCCTTGCTGGGAACTCTCGGCCTCGTAGCGATTGCGAGTGTTCACCATTCTGAAATAAAATTGTGGATGTACATTAATTCCTTACTCCTTATAGACCAACACGATCCTTTTAGAAAAATCAATGTACATGACAAGGAAATTTCAGAATAGCAAACTGATAATCAAGTTGAGGATCTTTCAAGACATTCGAGATCAATTACGGGGATTTCCAAGGATAGGATTTGGAACAAAATCAAGATCGGAACTTGAAAATTTTAGGACATCCTTAAATCAAATTTTAGGTTCTTGATTATTTCAATTTGTTTTTCGAATAGCAACCAGAAGGTTGAAAAGTGAGATAAGGCATATTTTAATTCAGTTATTTTATGCCATGCCATGATGCAAGTTTCATTTTTAAACCTAACCGTTCCTCACTCAAAAGAAAATATTACTTCCGTCTTAGCGGTAAACGAAACTTCGGTGGCGACCCGTACTCAAACACGTAAGTTAATCTAAGTTTTCGATACACAACACACTAACGGGGTTAGCATACCTGCAGAAGATCCATTTCAGAAACAATACATCAAATTCAAAAGAAACTACGAAAATAAAAGCAGTTCTACTAGTAACGATCCATGGAAAAGGATCGTCCCGTGGTATCCCACGAGCCAAAGGAGGTCCCGTATACGTCCGCGGGAACAGACACCGATATCCGCGTGTCGGCCCACGCATGTACCTTCGTTGAAGATTCCGTAGATGCAAATATTTAAACAATCATAACCCAAGGTTAGTTTTTGCCACCAACTCTAACATCCTTATACCGGGCATACTAACGTATCCTCACTCGTAACTACGACGTAGTTTTCAAAATATGTTGTAGTTGTTGTATTACCATGGAATCGGCTCGATACCAGCTGCAACGGACCGACCCACGGATCGTGATTCCCGAGGTGCTGTTTAAGCGGACACTTGATAATACAACAACTGGCCAACTTTATATTACAACAGTGGAAAGAACTTCATAATTTACATCGAGTTTATTAAGTTCAAAGCAGCGGAAGTTTGTTAAGTTCAAGTTTAGAAAAGGTGCGGAAGCAAACATAACGTTGATACGTCTCGACGATATTATACAGCAAAAGGTGATAAATCCGAGCCCATACGGATTATCACGTAGCCAAGCACATTACTTGCGGCAGACTAGACTCCCAGTGGGAAGTCCAGCCCTCCGGAATCTGCATATCCCAGGGCATAACACCAACAGGGCAATCTAATGCATCACCTGAAACAAAACAACAAAGGCACAAAGCATGAGCAACTAGAGCTCAGCAAGACCGACTCGTCAACATGGCACTCTAAGGCCGACGCCTAGACATGCAAGGCTCGAGAGGATGTAGCTGGTTTTGATAATAAAACAGCGACTAAGCCATTGATCCTTACTTTCAAGATTTTAGCATTTATTAACTTGTACATAAAAGTAACAAATACATTAGCATCAAGAAAGATATAAATACTGTAAAGCATAAGTAAAAATCATCACAGGAAACCATAATTATCCAAAGCTTCGTTCAAGTTGTTACTACGATGTGACTCGGTTCACAAGCGGTACTCATTATCTGCGAGGGACAGCGATACGCATCGATTTATCACCAGCTGGGAAAACCCGAGGTACACGACATACGCATCATTTAAGAACACGTATATCAACCGTTCACCATGACATCCTACAACTTTGTAGGGTCCAAATCCTCGAGTGGGCAGCCGTTCAACAGTACCTCGTGAACCTGTCCACCCCAACGGATCCTACGACCAAGGATTCGGGTAACCTACGCCATTGCAAGCTATTAAGGTTACGTAGGTTTACTAGTTCCCATAAAACTAGCATGCACTCGGTACTGTTCAATACTTGCTCAAGCAGGGCCAACAACGACACGGTCCTTAACCGACGAAAGACGGGGCTACGACCTTGCAAGCCATGTCCTCTCGAAGGCACATGCACTTGCCCTTTCACCTACAAGGCCCGTCCACGTCTCAACTTTTAGTTGTTTACACGAACGATCTGCCACCTTGCGAGACAAGCCCTCCGGGCCCTTGCCTTCGCTCTTTCCAAACAGACTCGTTCGGTCTCAAGATTAGCTTTTTAGATTCATTAACTTCCAACTCTCAAAGCCTCCATGCTCCGAGTACACCTAAGCAATTTATACCAATAAACTTATGACGTAAGCATAGCCGGTTTTCTATCGAACTACCTGAACCAGTATATCACTCACATAGGTCATGTCGGGAAACAATGCAGGTGGGTTTCAAACATCACCTACACTTAATGCACAAACACCCTAGACATCTAGTAGTGTTATACTGAAAGGAAAAACATTTAAAAACTGGGAGGATGCACCGGGGCTTGCCTTGTGCCACAAAGGAAATGTTAGCAACTTCTGGTGCCGGTTCTTGTGTCGATTCCTTCCGAAGATCCTGGACCGGCACTTCGTCGTTTCCTAAATTAACGATGTGTCAATAGCGATGAATGCAGACGATGCAAAGGTATGATGATGCAAATGTCGATGATACAAACATAGCTAGGTTACAAACATGGTTCTTGAAGACATATGCATAAAAATATGAAATTTATTTCGAAATGAACCTATCATTTTATGTGACTTATAATTATGAAAGATGGTATGCGCAAATTAGCTACCATATGCACACATGCATAACCAGTACCAAAACATTGCACTAGCAGATAGAGCAGATAAAAACTAAACTACTAAACTTGGGTTTGCAATTTTAGCATAAACAAAGAATTAACTATGAATTAACTAGTGTTTTGGATGTTCTGATAATTCTAGGAAAAACCATCAAGACTCTCTGATCACCAACATGACCAGATGGTAGAGCATGAAACAAGGAATCCAACAAAATTTGATTGACTCAATTTGGAGTTCGGAATCAAAAGATATGATTTTTGCAAGGTTATTGGATTTTCCTGGATTTTTAATTCGCGAAAATGGAAAAATCCTGGAACTGAACCAATGGAACGCGAGCCACACGGAAGGCAACAGAGATAAGGATCTGCAGTGGCTGTGACCACACGGAAATCCGGCCGGTGTGGCCCAACCTGTGGCCATGGCGGCTGACGGCCGGACGGCAGCGGCGGCTCGCCGGACTTGGGCCGGACGGCGACGAAGTTGAACGAACTCACTACCTAGAGGTTCGGAGCGACGTGGGGAATACGGTGGTGAGGACGGTCTCGCCGGAAGTTGGCCGGAAGCCTGCCGGTGGCGAGCGACGACTAAGGCGCGGCTCCGGCGAGGCGTAGAGCTCGCCGTGACTAACCATAATTGGGGAAAAACACACCGAGAGCATATACGAGCACCGGGAACAACGGCACGATGATGCGCGACCTTGGGGCTGGCCGGAGAGTGGTGTTCGCCGTGGAGGCAGAGACTACGACGGTCCGAGCTCCGGAAAGATGGCAAAATTCCGGTGGTTGGCTGCATGAAACCAGATGGTTAGTTTCTAGGATTGAAGAGGAGGCAGTTGCGCACGCGGGGAAACGAAACGAAATCGGAGAAGCTCACCGGCCGATGGGAATTTGGAAGCGTGGCAGCGGCTACCCGGCGGTGGTCTCGCCACGAAAAATAGCTTCGATCTCCCGGTTCAAAGCAGCTCGGCCGGATTGAAGGCTATGGGGAGGTTGGTGGCGAGCTTGCGCAGCTGTTTGTGGTGGCGGCTTGCCGGGGACAGCCGGAGCTGGGCGAGCAGCGGAGGAGCAGAAAGACGGATGGTGGTGATTTGCTTCGGTGGAAAAATCAGAACGAGGGAGAGAGAGAAAACCGAGAGGACCACGGTGCGGCTTTATCCGGTTCCGGTGAAGAGCGAAGCTGGAGAAGCAGCTGCGTGGCCGGGTTGCCCTCGTGGCGTGCAGGGGCGTGGGCACGCGGGGCTTGCCGTGTCCGAGTGTGGCGGTGCAGGGAGACACGAGCAGAGAGAGAGAAGGATCGGGAGGAAGATTGGAGCGATAGATCGGGCATTTTGCAAAAGCGTCCTTGCAGTTTTCTCAAAATTAAAAATCGTATTTCCATGGCTCTACAAATTATGCAAAAAATTCAGGGATGCTATTGAGAACACTCGAAGCTTTTTCCTTGTATGTCGAAGACCAGATTCCAAACATTTTTGGAGATAGAAAATCCACTAGGAAAATAAACTCGTACTTCGGGTCCATTTATTTGTGGCCATTTTCAAATGGGAATAAATTCTAGAAAATTGTTCATAATTCCTTTCAACACATGCTTGACCAAAGAGAATTTTCACACTCGCCAAATTGCAAACTTTGACCTTGTTATCCATATAGCTCTGTTTCCGAGTTGACTTTTAAAGTCAACTAATCTTAGCAGCGTCAAAACTTGAAATTTTTCTGCCTAATTCATAATTGTGTGTTGTCCTGTAGTAATGCAAGCATAGCGACACCACGGGTGTCACAGTAATCATCGAGTTTCGGTAGCATGTCAATTCGGACCAAAAATCTGGAACCGTGTTAGGATTGTGCGAAAAGTTTTGTTGCATTCTTTTGCTAAGTTGGTGCCATTCCATCATTCATGCTTTACTTATTTAGCATGTTTTGTTGTTGGATCTTAAGTTTTGACTTGTGTTTCAAAATTCTCCGACAGATGGCCCCCGGCAAGCTCATGTTGGACCGTGAGAACCTCGCGAGGCGGGTGCTCGAGTTGGAGCAGGAGCGTGCTGCCCTGCAGGCCACCCTCGCCACCCGCGACGCCGAGCTTACCACCCGCGACGCCGAGCTCGCCGCTCGCGACGCCGAGCTTGCTGCCCGCACCGCCGAGCTAGCCGAGCGCACTACCGAGGTGGATACCCTCCGTACGCAGCTCGAGTATAGCGAGATGGAGCGTTGGAACTTCTTCGAGCAGCTCCACGACGCCCACTTTGCCCTTGAGGGCAATGGAGCCGCCGCTCTGCAGGCCACGCTCGATGAGCGTGATGCCCAGCTCGCCGCCGCGAATGAGGAGAACTACGTCCTCTCCGGCCAGGTGGATGCCCTTCTCGAGGAGAAGGATGAGTTGGATGTTACTCTCCCGGAGACTCGGGGCGCTAGGGATGCTTTGGAGGGAGACCTCCGGAACGCCCGGGCGACCATAGCGCATAATAACGCTACCATTGAGCATCTCCAAGCCGCCAACAATGCCCTGCACGCCATCCTTAATGGCGGACCTCCCGAGCCACTTGAGATCATCCCACCCGAGGAGGATGTGGAGATGAGTGATGGTGAGGATGCTTCCGACGTCGAGGACGGAGCACCACCCTCTCCCATGAGGGAGGACGCCGACTACTACGGCGATGACGACGAGTAGTTGTCACGACCGGTGGTCGTAGCTCTATGAGTGTAGGATTTGTAATCTCGTGAGGCATGTAACCGTGTTGGAAACGATCCGCGTGTTGTTAATTAAGCTCTCCGAGATTGTGTTTGTTTGTGGGTCACATGTGATGTAACCTAAGACCGTGTTGTATCGGATTCGTGGTTTCCCGTGTATCAAAAATTTCTATCATGTTGCTACTATGTTAGAATCTATGGAATATGTGTGTTGCCAATGCATTATGCTTATTTCATCAATATTTTCTTCGTACATGCAATCTGAAATTTTTGGTCCCTTATGCCCAATGTCATGTTTTCTTGCTATTTTAGCTCTTGGTCTAATGAGCTAACGTGAGAAAATTTTTCATGCGTGACAGATGGTGAATACCCGCCGTGGTGAAGCTTCCGGAAGTGGGCATGGTGCGAGGGAAGAGCAACTCCCTAACCCTCCACCCCTCACGCCGTTGGAACAACTCGTGTCCAACCAAAACGAGATGTTCCGCTTGTTCTTTGCAAGCCAAACCAACCAAGGACAAGGTCAAGGACCGCCACCCCAAGGGCCGAGGAATTCCACCTATGCCGACTTTTGGGCCACTCAACCGCCCAAGTTTGGTGAAGCTACTACCGATCCGTTGGAGGCGGATAATTTTCTCCGCATCATTGAGTCGAAGTTTGCTCTCCTCAATTGCACATCGGAGCAAAAGGTTCTCTTTGCAGCTCAACAACTTCGTGGCTCCGCTAGTGCATGGTGGGCAAGTTTCACCGCCGCACTTCCCGCCGGTACTCAAGTGAACCGGCCGGACTTTTGCACCGCATTTCGCGCGCATCACATTCCCGCCGGTCTCATGAAGCGCAAGTTGCAAGAGTTCCTTAGTTTGAAGCAAGGTGCCGGAACCGTGCAAGAGTATGCACGGAAGTTCAACTACTTGGCCCAATATGCATCCTATCATGCCGACACGGATGACAAGAAGAAGGATTGCTTTCGTTCGGGGCTAAGCCCAAAGTTACAAGATCGCTTGGCTCAAGTCACTACCGGCACGTTCAATGACTTGATGAGTGCCGCAATTGTGCAAGAAGATGCTATCCGTACTCACCAAGAGGACAAGAAGAGGAAGCGTGCCGTAGGAAATCCATCCGGCTCCGCTCCGCCCAAGTACAAGCTAGCTATCACTTCCCCGACCGGACGGAAGTTTCGGGCCGCATTGCCGCCGACGGGGGCTCACGCCGGCTTGTGCGGCAGCAACACCACCATTCCCACGGTGGAAATCAGCAGCATACCACCTCGTTCCGCCCTCCACAGCAGCAATACCAAGGTGCTAGGCCCGGTCCGCAAGGTCCGTGCTTTAATTGTGGACGTCCGGGTCATTTCGCAAAGGATTGCCGTGTTCCGACACGCAACCCGGGCAACAACAACAACAACAATGGTTCCGGAAGCGGCAACAACAACCAAAACCGCAATGGGAATAATGGGAATGGGAATCGCAATCAATCCTCCACTCCAAATGCTAAGAATGGCCGAGTCAACTATACCACGGCCGAAGAGATTCAAGCGGGAGAACCGGTACTTTCGGGTATGTTTTCGGTCAACAACCACTCCACTTTGGTTCTTTTTGATTCGGGTGCAACTCATGATTTCATTAGTCAAGCATGTGCAAAAACCCTACAACTCACCCCCACCGTTTTGGATATTCCCTATATCATCACATCACCCGGTGGAAAGATAAAAACAAACCTAGAGTTGAGGCAAGTCCCACTACACCTAGAAAGAAAAATATACCCCTCATCTCTCATCGTTCTGTGTGGGCAAGGAATAGATATAATTCTAGGTATGAGGTGGATGAAACTCCATAGAGCCATTTTACACATCGATTCTCGTGAAGTTCACCTAAACTCCCCACTCCATGGTTCAGCTATTCTCCGATTGCCCCATCCAAAATTCTCCACTTCAAAAATCTACCATCTCGAGGGAAAACGGATTGAGGATATTCCCGTGGTATGTGAGTTTCCCGATGTTTTTCCGGATGACTTACCGGGCATGCCACCCGATCGGGATGTCGAGTTTAAAATTGAGCTCCAACCCGGTACGGCACCAATTTCCCGTAGGCCGTACAAGATGGCTCCCAATGAGCTAGCAATCTTAAAAGAGCAATTGGGTGAGCTTATGGATAAAGGATATATTCGCCCTAGTTCATCTCCGTGGGGATGTCCCGCTCTCTTTGTGAAGAAGAAAGACAAGACGCTACGTCTATGTGTGGATTATCGCCCTCTCAATGCGGTGACTATTAAGAATAAATACCCGCTCCCTCGGATTGATATTCTCTTTGATCAATTAGTTGGTGCTAAGGTTTTCTCTAAGATTGATCTCCGATCCGGTTACCACCAAATCAAGATCCGAGCCGAAGATATTCCAAAAACCGCATTCTCTACGTGGTATGGTCTCTTTGAGTATCTCGTCATGTCTTTTGGGCTCACAAATGCCCCGGCTCATTTTATGTACTTGATGAATTCGGTATTTATGCCCGAGTTGGATAAGTTTGTCGTGGTCTTCATTGACGACATTCTTATTTATTCGAAGTCCGAAGAAGAGCATGCCGAGCACCTTCGCATTGTTCTCCAACGGCTTCGTGATCATCAATTGTATGCCAAGTTTAGCAAATGTGAATTTTGGTTGAAGCAAGTGCCTTTCTTGGGTCACATTATTTCCGCGGAAGGTGTCGCCGTTGACCCAAGTAAAGTGGGAGACGTGCTTGCTTGAAAATCCCCAAGGTCGGTGAGACAAATCCGGAGTTTTCTAGGTCTTGCCGGCTACTATCGGAAATTCATTCCCAATTTTTCAAGCATAGCCAAGCCTATGACAAAATTGTTGGAGAAAGATGCTAAGTTTAAATGGAGGCGTGAATGTGAAGAAGCCTTCCAAACTCTCAAGAAGCATTTGACATCCGCTCCGGTGTTAGCACAAGCCGACATCACCAAGCCGTTTGACGTGTATTGTGATGCATCCAGCACCGGTCTAGGGTGTGTGCTAATGCAAGAAGGTCGTGTCATTGCTTATGCTTCTCGTCAACTTCGTAAGCATGAACAACACTACCCTACCCATGATTTGGAGCTAGCCTCGGTTGTCCTTGCTTTGAAAACTTGGAGGCATTATCTACTTGGAAATCTTGTCAATCTTTACACCGATCATAAGAGTCTCAAATATATCTTCACCCAACAAGAGTTGAATATGAGGCAACGTAGATGGTTGGAATTAATCAAGGATTACGAGTTGGAAATCCATTATCATCCGGGTAAAGCTAACGTGGTTGCCGACGCTTTGAGTCGCAAGGATCAATGCAATCATATTACCGGTTGTTCTATGGAAAGCTCGGAAATTTCAGATTCTAGTGAACCGAGTCTTCGAGTCATTCCCTATGGTTCGCTACATAATCTAGCTCTCATTCCTACCCTTCGTGAGGAAATTATTGAGGCGCAAAAGAAGGACGAAGGCATGGAATTTATTCGGCAAAAGATTGAGAAAGATGAAGCTACATGTTTCCGACAAGATGACAAGGGTGTATTATGGTTCAACCAACGTCTCGTTGTTCCGAAAGATATGGAATTACGGAAGAAAATAATGGATGAGGCACATTTGTCGAAATATTCCATACACCCCGGTAGCAACAAAATGTATCGCGGCCTAAGAGAAAAGTTTTGGTGGACACGCATGAAGCGTGAGATTGCACGATATGTGGCCGAGTGTGATACTTGTCAACGAGTGAAAGCCGACCATTTGAGAAAGGCCGGATTATTGAACCCGTTGAAGATTCCCGTTTGGAAGTGGGAGGACATTGCTATGGATTTTATCGTTGGATTGCCTCTCACATCAAAGAAGCACGATTCAATTTGGGTTATTGTGGATAGGTTAACTAAGTCCGCACATTTCATCCCCGTCCATACTACCTACAATACCAAGAAGTATGCCGAGCTATACATCTCAAGAGTGTTATGTTTGCATGGAGTACCTAAAACCATTGTTTCCGATCGAGGTCCGCAATTTGTATCTCGCTTTTGGGAGCAATTGCATTCTTGTCTTGGTACCACCCTCATTAGAAGCTCCGCATATCACCCTCAAACGGATGGACAAACCGAAAGATTGAATCAATATTTGGAGGATATCTTGAGAGCATGTGCTATAGAAAATAGAGGAAATTGGGATGATTGTCTTCCATTCGCCGAATTCTCGTACAACAATAGCTATCAAGAGAGTTCGGGAATGTCACCGTTTGAAGCGTTGTATGGTCACTCTTGTCGTACACCCTTAAATTGGTCGGAAGCGGGAGAGAGAACTACTTTTGGTCCCGATCTTGTCACCCAAGCCGAAGAGAAGGTTCGACAAATTCAAGCCAACATGAAAGCCGCACAATCTCGTCAAGTGAGTTACGCTAACAAGAGGAGACGCCCCTTGGAATTTGAGAAGGTGTTGACGGTCCTTGTGGTCCAATTTTACCGTCAACATGTTGCATCTTTTTGAATCAAACACCATCACCAAGAATAGACATAGGGATTATTTCTAACAAATTCCACTAGTGTTGGTGAAATTATGAATGCAGGTGCAATTCATATGAAAACAGGGGAAAACATGCACGAAACATGGACTTTGCAATCGACGGATTTTCCCGGACTAAAGAATATAGTCCAAAAGCCCAAAACCACAAAACAGAGCCTCAACATCAAACCAAGCAAGTGGATTGGGCCGAGTACACAGCCGGGGAAGGCACCGAGAGAAGAATCAAGCCCGGGGAATCCAGGCCGGTTCGGCCGAACCACCCTAGTGGGTTCGGCCGAACCGACAGTGGGCCCCCCGGCCCATCTTTCTCTCGGCGGTTTGTCACCGATGTCCGGAGGTCGGTTCCACCTGCAATTAATGCCACCGACGTCCGGAACCGCCTCCAAGTTGCCGACCTTCCAAGGCTATAAATAAAGGGCTACACCCCCTCTCTCAACACACCACCAACATCAAGATACAAGACAAAACTCTTATCCTTAGGCCAAGGGCCTCTTGTATTTTAGTAGAATAGGAGAGAGGGCAAGGAAGAGGAAGGAGTGTTCCTCCCTTTTGTAAAGTGGAGTAGTATTTCCTTTTCTTTTACCTTGGCGTGTAAACACTCTTTTTGGTGATTTATACGTGGTGATCTACTTATCTATCGTGACATATCTTTGTGTTAGACGTAATTCTTGTTATACTTGTTTACGGGATCATCGCTTCGCAAGAAGTACTCTAGCTTTCTGAACTCGGTTCTAGGCCGAGGCTAGAGTAGTGGTCAATAGCATAGACGTGGTGTCTAGGCTGGAGATCGCCTTTGTTTGCTTGTGTGCCCCACGGTTTGTAGAGGTAGGTGGCAGGTGTTGGCATCTCTTAAGGTCACGCGGAAAGAAACACGTGACCGCGGGAGAGCCAAGGGTTTAAGTCACTTGCACTATTTAACCAAATAATCCACATCCAAGTACAAGTACTAGATATGTATTATAAGGTGGGTCATGAATATCCGCAAGCGG
Source organism: Chloris gayana (assembly GCA_031894775.1). Taxonomy (NCBI): domain Eukaryota; kingdom Viridiplantae; phylum Streptophyta; class Magnoliopsida; order Poales; family Poaceae; genus Chloris; species Chloris gayana. The sequence goes on from JAUNZO010001928.1 coordinate 4,624,185, forward strand.
ATGGATAACCCGTTGTAGCATTTCACCCGAGAGTATTCAAGGGTATCGTATTTATATTTTCCCAAAGGAAGACATGGTTGATAAGAGTACTTATGCTCATGGTGTTACAAAAGAGTGATGAAGTAATCACATTCCAATGCAGGGGTTAGGAGCAATAAATTGAGGATAGTGTGACACACACCAAGGCAATGCATTCTCTAATAAAAGGGATAGAGGCAATCCTAGATAAAGCTAAACTAGACTAGCAGACCACTACTCCTAATGATACAACATTCATATGAGTGCGCAGCTTCTACCTAACATCCAAGATCATGCAAGCGCAAGCAAGCGTCTAATGCCTAGGCATCATCGGGAGATCCGTCTTACGCGAGGTCCGCCTCGCGACTCCGGCCTTTTAGACTCCTATGCCATGCCCGAACGTGGAGGATTACTTTGGATGACAAGGCTGTCACTTCTTGTCACCTACCTCTACAAACCGTGGGACACGAAGCACATTCAAAGGTGGGTAGATAACCCCAGACACCATGCCGGCATTACTAACCACAACTCTAGATCCCTCGAGGCACCCCAATCCTACGGATCGATATGGTGGTAAATCTAGAGCACCCTTGCGGGACGATGAACCCGAAGCCTATTCATAAGAACACTAGTCTAACTAGCATAAGCCAGACGAAAGGATCAAAGCTAGCACTAAGTCATGCAAAGGCGTTCGTCGCTCAAGAATGAGCGACGAACGGCAATCAACCAAGTAAGATCAAGAGTAATCGATGATCAAGTATGAACGAACGAAGAACATTCGATATGTGTTCATCTTCTATTAATGAAGAACGAAGAACGAACGATGAACTCATATGAACGAACGATGAACGATCAAGCAAGATCATGACTACTCTGTCAAGCTCATGACAAGGATATAAACGAAAGTATTCCATATATAAAAGATCAAGTCTTACAAAGAGAGGATACAAGAGCTATACCCAATTCTCCACAAGACCTTGGGAGCAATGAGGCAGCCCACTACTAAGCCTAGCACTACCTAGAAAGCCTCTAAACTTCTAGTGTGAGGAGAGAATGATCCTTGTGTTGTTGTGTGTGTGTTAAGGAGGGGGGTACCCCTCCTTATATAGGCTTGAAAGGTCGGCTCCCGGAGGCGGTTTCGTAGGTCGGTGGCATTTAATGCGCGTGGAACCGACCTCCGGAGGCGGTGGGCAAACCGCCGAGAAAAGTGGGCCGGGGGGCCACCATGACCGGTTCGGCCGAACCACCCCGGTGGGTTCGGCCGAACCGGTCCCGGCCCCTCCCGGGCCGGGCTTTGGCAGTTGGCTCCCCCACCGGATGTTGGTCTTTGATCCAGGTGCTTGTGGCCTTCTTTGTGTTGTATTTCGTGGTCATTGGCCTTTTATCTTGGAGTTGATTCCCGCGGCGAAGTGGAAGTTTTGTAAAAGTGTTGATTTGTCGCCTCGGGGCCTGGAATTCATCATTATCCACCCGCACACTAAAAATCTAGAGGTACAAGTGGAACTAGGTTATTTCTAAGTAAAATGCGTGTAAGACATGCCTAGTCCTTCTCATTTATTTGACTAATTGACGGTCGAAATTGGTCGTAACGACCGTCAACAAGTCCCCCAAGCTTACCCCTTGCTCGTCCCGAGCAAGTAGTAGAACTTTAGGTTGTTGATCAGGAGTTGCTATAATGCCTACTTCTCAAAGGTACCAAGTGTATAACAAAGATACTCATCCTTGAGTTGAATAAGTTGGCAATGGTAACTCACCCTTCCCCTTAGTCCTCATGGGGCTTTGTGCTTTTCACTTTACCTTGGGCGGTTGAGAGAGAGAACGGTGTATAGAGCATTTATTTTCTCTTCCCTTGTCTTGCTTTTTATTCTCCGGAAGTTTTCAAAGGATTTTTTTTTCAAGTAAAACCACGTTCCACAAGTGATACTCTCGAATCGCTCTAGTGGTGTTTGTATTCCTCACCAAGGCATGTGTATTGCCTCATCCTACATCTAATAGGCTTTTGTGGAGCTCAAGGTAGGATATGAAATGAGGCATACTTGCATTCATATTTTGCAAAACCAAAAGAGTGGATCCATGGAGATAGCAAGTCATACAATCGTAGATCAAGATGTGCAAGTGTGAAAATGATGGTGGTGGTGTATGTGACTACTCCTCTTTTTTGTTTCACCTCTTTTTATTTTGGATTTTGGGCATGGCTATCTTTTCTTCTTTCTTTTTCCATGCTCGAAATGAGAGCAGCTTTTTTTTTTTTTTTTTCTTTTTCTCATGCTCATCTTTTGTGAGCCTTATTTTCTTTTTCTTTTGCATAGCCATGCCTTCTTTTGATATTTTAAGAGAGGTGATAAAATGTGAGGAGTGTCTTTATTTTGGTGGATGGCATGACATGTTGCTAACTTCCGGTGTAGAAGTGTAGCATATGAGGTGGAATGTGTACGTGATCTTGATCATGAGAGTATGAAAAGCATCTCACTAGGGTCACACAATTTTGATAAAGCTCAATGAAGTAACAAGTAGCAAATGAGTAAGGTTTTCAAAGGAAATTTGCATATGGCTTTGGTAGGAATTTATCATCACTTGGGAACTTATAGATTTCGCAATTTTTGGGAACAAAATTCCGGAGATTTCAAGTTCAACTTAGGACAAGATCATAGCAGCTCTTTTTACCATATCATCATCTCACAACAACTTAGGTGCAGCTCAAGCATGTGCAGCCCACAAGTTTCAGGTTCTAAGCAAGTTTTGCCAGCCAACAAACTCAAAACTAGGAGAGTTCTAAATTATAAACTAGGCACATGAGAGAAATAAAATAGAGCAACTATTCATCATCTCAACATAGAAAGACTAGCAGCATACTTGCAGCGCATAAAAGGAAACTAAGCTACTTCTTTTTGTTCTTTTTAGTTTTATCATTTTTATTTTGTTTTTCATATGAGAGGCAAGAACAAGCAAAAACAGGAGACAAAAAAGGATACAAGTTGCGATACATGATACCTTAGCGAGGGTGCTGCCCCCCCCCAAGCTTGTTCTTGCTCATGGGTTTGGTGGAATGAACCCCATGTGACGGAAGTAAGCCAAAAGATCGGATCGTTGTTGCTCCGTCATGTTGGTGAGGGTGGTGAGCTGGGTGTCGGTGCGCTCTTGCCATTGATGAGTTTGCAAGATGTGTTGGTTGAGCGCATACTCGGTGTCTTCCGCCGTGGTTTGGAGTCTTCCCATTTGTGAGGAGAGGTTGTTCATCTCCTGCTCAAAGTTGTAGCCTTGGGCTGATCCGGAGTCGGTGGAGTGTTCCTCCCATTGTTGTTGTGGAGAAAACAGCCCCGGGCCATATCCCGGAGTTTGCCACGCCGATCCCCCGGCCATGTGAGGTGGCGGGGCTGGGTACCCACCGGGAGAAAGCCCGGGGTGGCTGTACCCCGGCCCGCCATGAGCCGTGGGCTGCGGTGTGGGCATCTCGGAGGTAGATGGCTGTTCCGATCTGTGCGCCCCCTGCGAGAAGATACACTCCTGCGAGACCGCTCCGCTTCTTGGAGCTCAATGGTTAGATTTTTGAGAGTATACAAACGAAGGTCCGGGTTAGGTAACCGAAACTCGTTTGTATATCCCACAAAATAATATATGAGGGAATCGTTCGGACCATTCTTAAGAGAGTGACCTTGAATAAGATAATCTTTATTTATAAGAGAGCGAGGTGTAGCAAGGTATTCAACATTAGCATCATGTAAAGCTCCCACCCGCATGGCAATTCGTGTCACTAAAGAGGTACATTCAATTGGTCCTATCGTCCCAAGATTTTCTATCCATTGGCGAATCATGGCTTTCACGGGAGCAATCTTAATTTTATCAACCGCAGCAAAAAGAATTTTTAGCTCATCCTCGCGCACAATCCGAATATCACTCCTTGGAAAAAGAGTGATAGCAATCCACATGTGCATAAAACGCAAGGTAGGATGATGGATGTGATTAGTTCTAGGTCGCACGCAACTAGGAAGACCCGTAATCCTCTCCCAAAAAGCATGCTTTGAAAACCGAGGAAGGGCACCATCCAAGTCGGTATTGCAGCGAGTATTAAAGCCAAGAAGAGTGCTAAGTTCTTTCCAAGTCAAACGGTAGGATTCACGGAAAAACCGAAAAGAAATTCCTTCATCTATCGTTCGTAGGGTGCATAAAAACTGAAGTGTAAGCAAGCGGGAACCCGGCTCATCTACACTAGCAAAATCTGTCCACCCTAAGGCTTTAAATACTTGCGCAAATTCAGCATCCATACCTATTTTGTGCAGCAGCTCCGTGTCAAATGCTCGCGTAGGAGCAAAGAGGCGGTGTTGGAGAAGCGTGTAGGTGTGCGTCTCGTACTCGCCCACTAAGTCGAGGTCGGTGTCGGTGAGGAGACGATGCTCGATGTTGCCCTCTTGCCCTTCTTCCTCGACTTGTGGTGGTGAACTTGGCGGTGACTCGACTACGGGGCGTGCGCGGGTGCTTCGACGTGAAGAGCTTGAACTTGAGCGTGAGCTCAAGGACCTCTTGATTGACCCGAACAGCTTCTTGGCACCGGTCATGGCTGCACACAAAGAGAGCAAGAACACAAGAACAACAACTCCGAACGGGTTATGTGAGGAAAAAATCAAATTGGCGACACCGTCGGTTGTTCATGTGAGCAAGAAAGCGCAACTCGAGAAAACCAAACAAAAACAACTCAAACCAAAAACTAGAAAGCACACCAAGAACAAAAGATTTCTGCAGAACTTTTAGGCAATGAGCAAGTGAGGGCAATGGAAAACTTGAGAGCAATGAGAATGAAGTGAGTGAGGAGTGGAAATGATAGTGTGAGAGGGGGAGAGAGTTCTGGCCCGGCCACCTCTACTTATAGCTCACGAAGTAGCCGTTTTTGAACGTTAGAAGGGGCATATGACCGTTGGAAAAAAGACAGACCGAGCAACGGTCATAGCGGTTCGGCCGAACCAAGGAGGTGGGTTCGGCCGGCCTGCTCGTGGGTCCCTCTTGCTCCCCCTTTTGGCCCATAGCCCCCAACGGCCAAATGATCATTGACCATGGTTGCTACGTCCGGATATTCCTCGAAATATTTGCTCAATAAGAAATCCAAAGAAAGTTGCCTCAAATTCAACTTTATTTGAAAAATCAAATCTCGAGAAAAAGTGTTGGAGAGAATTCCAACATGCAAAATTGTTTTTTTGGGTTTTGTATAAGGATACAAGGGTTGTCCAAAAGTTTCAAACAAAAGTAGGAAAATTTGGACGTAAAAGGATTTTGGTTTTCAAATTTTATATGCATGGCGAGTGAAAAAATATCGAATATGCTGGCGGAAAATCCAAATAAATGAAATGAAAATTTTCTTGTGGTAAAATAGAGTATGCAGGGAGGTTTTTAAATGCATGTGGTGGAAAACAAAATCAAAAAGAAATCGAAAGATAATACCGATTTATCCTGTCGGCCAGGGCTTCGCCATTTTAAGTCCAGCGAGCGAGGACTTCTCCATTTCTTTTCATCCTTGTGGTGCAGGTCCTTTCCCCGGAGAGGAGGATGAAGATGGCTGCACCTTCTTCTCTTGCCACACTTGGTTGGTCTTTGTTGATGTAGGTGGCTTTGTGTCTTGAAGGACCGGCTTCTTGGCCCATAATCCCGGCCTTGCCGTTGCAGTGCTTCTTGGGTTGGTACCATGACGGATTCTCAATTTTGTCAAGTTGCTTCCAAAAGGCGACGAGACTATCCGTCTTTCTTGGTGTCACTTCAACTTCACGGATGTTTGAGGGATTTGGCCCATACTTGATCTTGATCATTGAGCATTGTTCTTTTCTTGGTTGAAACTCAAACTTTTCCTCCTTCCCATTGATGTGGAATCGGATTTCTCCATTCCCAACATCAATTTGGGCGTTTGATGTATCGAGGAAGGGACGTCCCAAAATGAGGGGCGTGTTCTTGTCAATATCCATCTCAAGCACCACAAAGTCCACCGGTATGAAGTTGCCTCGAATTTTTACCGGCACGTCTTCGGCTATTCCCGCGGGGTAGCGGACCGAAGAGTCCGCCAATTGCAACCTCATTGGTGTAGGAGTCAAGGTTGTGTAGCTCAAACGATCAAAGACTTCTTTGGGCATCACGCCGACGCTTGCCCCAAGATCACATAAGGCTTGGTCGAAGTGGTGTGCCCCAATGGAACATGATATTGTGGGGCAGCCAGGGTCCTTCTTCTTTTCTCGAAGCCGATTGAGTATAGCTGCGCTACACTCTTCGTGAGCTTGACCATTTCCTCATTGGGTAATGGTCTCTTGTTATTGAGGATGTCTTTAAGGTAACGTGCATATGTGGGCACCTGCACCATGTCCAATAATGGCACGTTGACATGAATCCTTCGGATGGTCTCGACGAATCGAGCAAATTGTTCATCCTCCTTTGGCTTCCTCGTTTCGTGAGGGAATGGCAAGAAACTTGTGTCTTGAAATTCAATTCCATTCTTCCCGTCACTTGGCTTCGGTTCTTCTTCTTTTTCTTTGGTAGTAGAAGGGCTTTCCTCCTCCGGTTCGTTCCTCGTTCTTCTTTGCTGCATGGTTAGGATATGGCGGATCCCGAGTGGATTTTCCTCCCTCGTGGTAACCGCATTAACATTTTCCAAAGAAGACTCGGGTTGCCCCGGATCTTCCCTGAATTAGAACCAGGAATAAGAGCAGCTAGCTGAGCAACTTGGGTTTCAATCATTTTATTAAAGCTCAGCTGATTTTTGAAAGCAGAGGAGAAACCTTCTATTTGTGCAGCTTATGTTTTCTAAGACTTTGTCGTTGGCAGCAAGCTTTTTGTTGATAGATTCGTTGATTTTAGCTTGGCCATAAACCAAATCTTTCAAGGAAGGCTGATTATTGTTAAAGCCAGAAAAATTGTTACCTCCTTGATATGATGGTCGGTTTTGGTTGTACCCTTGTCCTCCGTTTGGACGATACCCGTTGTTGTTGTTCATGTAGAATGCTTCTTCATGGGTATGGGGGCAATCCTTCCCCATGTGGCCAGTGTTCCCGCATTCCTCACACGTCATGTGTGAGTCCAATGCATGAACACCACCATTTGCGTTGTGTTCATCCAAGCGTTTTATGAGGAGGTCAACCTTGGCGGACAAGCATGTCCACCTCCTTGACAGGGTGTACGCCTCTTGAGCGTGTTTGGAGTCGATCATCGCTCCACCCTTGATTGGAGACCATCTTCTCTATGAGTTCTTTTGCTTGGGCAACGGTTTTGGAGAAGAAGGCTCCTCCAGCAGCGGCATCCATATGTCCACGGGTTGTTGGTGTCAACCCGTTGTAGAAGTGTTGAAGAATGAGCCATTCCTCCATCCCATGGTGAGGGCAGGCCGAATGTATTCTTGAAGCCTTTCCCATGCCTCGGGCATGGATTCATTTGTCGCTTGCTCGGAAACTTGCAATTCTTCCACGAAGGGCATTGGTTTTACCCATCGGGAAGAACTTGGCGAGGAACGCCGTGGAACATTTGTCCCAAGTGTCAATGCTTGCACGATTGGCATAAAACCACTGTTTCGCCTTCCCAAGGAGGGATAGGGGAAACAGCGAAGTCCGATAGCATCTTGGTTGACTCCGGCCGTGGCCGATGTGTTGCATATCTCCAGGAACTGTTGGAGATGAGAGTTGGCGTCCTCGGAGGCCTTTCCACAAAAGGGAATGGCTTGCACCATAGTGATGAGGCTGGACTTGATGTCAAGTCCTGCGGCACCGAGCGTCGACGTTGGGCCCAATGGGCACATTGGCGACGGAGGGCGCAGAGTAGTCACGAAGGGTCCTTTCAGCCATGAGTGTTGAGGTTGATGGTGCGGAAGATGCGGGCTCGCTTGTCGTGGGTTCTTGAGGAGAGACAACGACGCGAGGTCGAGTCTTTCTCGCAAGAGCCTCGGGATTATCAACGAAGTTTTTCGGCAAGTTGAATCCACGCATGCACTATCCTGTTTTCACATTGAAGAGAAAACAGATCAAGGTTAGCTCTGCAAAGGTAATGATTAAATCATCATCAAGTGTAATCATGAACATTCATTGTATTCTTATTAACCAATGTCTTCCCGAGCAACGGCGCCAGAAATGCTTGTTGGCATCTCTTAAGGTCACGCGGAAAGAAACACGTGACCGCGGGAGAGCCAAGGGTTTAAGTCACTTGCACTATTTAACCAAATAATCCACATCCAAGTACAAGTACTAGATATGTATTATAAGGTGGGTCATGAATATCCGCAAGCGGACGGATAACCGTTGTAGCATTTCACCCGAGAGTATTCAAGGGTATCGTATTTATATTTTCCCAAAGGAAGACATGGTTGATAAGAGTACTTATGCTCATGGTGTTACAAAAGAGTGATGAAGTAATCACATTCCAATGCAGGGGTTAGGAGCAATAAATTGAGGATAGTGTGACACACACCAAGGCAATGCATTCTCTAATAAAAGGGATAGAGGCAATCCTAGATAAAGCTAAACTAGACTAGCGGACCACTACTCCTAATGATACAACATTCATATGAGTGCGCAGCTTCTACCTAACATCCAAGATCATGCAAGCGCAAGCAAGCGTCTAATGCCTAGGCATCATCGGGAGATCCGTCTTACGCGAGGTCCGCCTCGCGACTCCGGCCTTTTAGACTCCTATGCCATGCCCGAACGTGGAGGATTACTTTGGATGACAAGGCTGTCACTTCTTGTCACCTACCTCTACAAACCGTGGGACACGAAGCACATTCAAAGGTGGGTAGATAACCCCAGCACCATGCCGGCATTACTAACCACAACTCTAGATCCCTCGAGGCACCCCAATCCTACGGATCGATATGGTGGTAAATCTAGAGCACCCTTGCGGGACGATGAACCCGAAGCCTATTCATAAGAACACTAGTCTAACTAGCATAAGCCGACGAAAGGATCAAAGCTAGCACTAAGTCATGCAAAGGCGTTCGTCGCTCAAGAATGAGCGACGAACGGCAATCAACCAAGTAAGATCAAGAGTAATCGATGATCAAGTATGAACGAACGAAGAACATTCGATATGTGTTCATCTTCTATTAATGAAGAACGAAGAACGAACGATGAACTCATATGAACGAACGATGAACGATCAAGCAAGATCATGACTACTAAGCCTAGCACTACCTAGAAAGCCTCTAAACTTCTAATGTGAGGAGAGAATGATCCTTGTGTTGTTGTGTGTGTTAAGGAGGGGGGTACCCCTCCTTATATAGGCTTGAAAGGTCGGCTCCTGGAGGCGGTTTCGTAGGTCGGTGGTATTTAATGCGCGTGGAACCGACCTCCGGAGGCGGTGGGCAAACCGCCGAGAGAAAAGTGGGCCGGGGGGCCACCGGACCGGTTCGGCCGAACCACCCCGGTGGGTTCGGCCGAACCGGTCCCGGCCCCTCCTGGGCTGGGCTTTGGCGATTGGCTCCCCCACTCGGATGTTGGTCTTTGATCCAGGTGCTTGTGGCCTTCTTTGTGTTGTATTTCGTGGTCATTGGCCTTTTATCTTGGAGTTGATTCCCGCGGCGAAGTGGAAGTTTTGTAAAAGTGTTGATTTGTCGCCTCGGGGCCCGGAATTCATCATTATCCACCTGCACACTAAAAATCTAGAGGTACAAGTGGAACTAGGTTATTTCTAAGTAAAATGCGTGTAAGACATGCCTAGTCCTTCTCATTTATTTGACTAATTGACGGTCGAAATTGGTCGTAACGACCGTCAACAGCAGGAAGTGACAGCCCTGTCATCCAAAGGAACCCTCCACGTTCGGGTACATAGTAGAGCTTTCGTAGACCGGAGTGGCTTGGCGGACCAAGCCTAAGACGGTGCCCGAAGTAAACAAGTCTAGCTTGCGTTCGTCTACCTTTAATGGATAAATAGATAAGAGTCACCCTCTCGACCCTATTTTGCTACGTTGTCTTGGTTGTCCTTGGGTAAACTAACCTTGTTGCAGAAATACTCGTTCCCTCGCGGATATAAATACGATACCTTGGAATACTCCCGGGTGAAGTGCTACAACGGTATTCCGTGCGCTTGCGGATTCATTCGTGACGTAAGAAATACCAACAAGCATTTCTGGCGCCGTTGCCGGGGAACGGTTGTTATCTTTGTAACGAATCAGGTTTGCCCTCGTAATCTATCTTACTTACCGTTCTGTTTTTATTTTTTTCCTTACATTCAAAATTTCACAAAAACATATCATGGAGTCACACCCAACCATCCAATCTTTCTCCACTCCACGGGGTGAACTCTTAGAGCCACCATCATCATCACAACCTATTTCTTCACCTGGCTATGAGTTCTCCCCGATTACATTTCGATGATTAGAGGTTTATCCTTTTCGGGTTTTAAACATGAAAATCCTTATGAACACTTGCGAGAGTTTGAACATTTGTGTTCATGCCGATTGATCCATGGCATGACACAAGAAACATTGAAGTGGAAGTTGTTTCCCTTCTCTCTCAATGAGAAGGCGAAGCAATGGTACACTTACACCGCTAAGAGAGTGAACGGTGATTGGAAAGAATTGCGAGACAAATTTTGTCTAGCATTCTTCCCCGTATCTCGTATCACTTCTCTACGAGCGGAAATAATAGGCTTTCGACAAGAAGAAAAGGAAACCTTAAGTGCGTCATGGATTCGGTTCTGTTCTCTAACGGACTCCGGACCAGAATTATTGCTCCCCGAACCCGTTTTATTACAACACTTTTATTCGGGATTGAGCAACGATACCGCACTTTATCTTGACACGGCCGCGGGTGGATCTTTTTCTCATAAGACCATAGCGGAAGCACACGAACTTTTGGATCGAATTGTGGAAAACACACCTTTTTCCGCCGACTTACTCGTAGAGCCGGAGTCGGAAGATGAGGAACTCGTTGTGCAAGAGACACAACACTTGGTGCCCATGATGGAGCACCTAGCACTCGAGTCCTCATCTAACACAAGAACAATGATAGAGGAAGATGAACCTCTTGATTTCCCATTTGAGTTCAAGGAAGAAATTTTTGAAGATTTTGGAAACACCTTGAACTACTCCTATCAAAAGAAACCAAGCACTCCCTGCACCAACCCCGAACCTATTGAAAAATCTCTTCTCTTAAAAACTGTTCGGAAGTTGACAAGCAATTATGAGCGATGAATGGTTGATGGAAAACGAACTTTCTTCGGAAGTTCTTCGACTTGATCATCCTAGATCAACCATTCGTGGCTCAATTCGGGGAGTAATGGTAGATGTTCTCTATAATCCTCTAGTAGGTGCCAACATCATGTCCGAATCTTTTGCTTCAACTTTATTTGGAAACGAGACATGGGCACCTTCCGACAAACTCCTTAAAGCCCCACCGGGGCAATTTTTTGAGAGTTTGGGGATCATTAGAGATGTTTGCATTAAGCGTAATGAAGCAGAGGTTTCCTTGGACTTTCACGTTTTCGAATCCCGGATTTCGATGTTTTGGTCGGTCATCCCATAGAAAAGCTTTTCTTAGGGATATCACCTTCAGGAACCTTAGACTTCACCCTCGGCAAGAAAACTTTTTCTCTTCCTATCATTCATGCACAAAACTCTTTTGCCGAGGAGCCGCTTGTGGAAGAAGAATGCATGGAGGAGGTTATGGCAATTTTTCCTCATGAAAACCCCGAATCATCCTTGGATGAAGATGCTCTTGATTTCATTTTAGAAGAGGATGATTCGGCGGAAACTTTTGAGCTGCCCGAAACTTTTACACCTACGCCACCTCCCGTAGAGCTCAAAACTCTTCCACCAGGCTTGCGCTACGTTTTTCTTCACGGAAATCCCGAAACCCCTGTCATCATAAGTGACAAGCTTTCGGAGGAGGAAACTGCAAAACTCTTAGCCGTGCTAGAAAAACATCACTCCGTTTTTGGGTACTCGCTTGGAGACCTCAAGGGAATCAGCCCTGCTCTTTGCACCCATCGCATTCCCATAGACCCCGATAGTACACCATCTAGGGAACCTCAAAGGAGGTTGAACAATGCGATGCGGGAGGTCGTTAAAAAGGAGGTCTTAAAACTTTTACATGCCGGCATCATCTATCCTGTTCCACACAGCGAGTGGGTGAGTCCAAGTGCAGGTCGTACCCAAGAAAGGAGGAATGACGGTCGTCCATAATGACAAAAATGAGTTGATCCCTCAACGCACCGTCACGGGATGGAGGATGTGCATAGATTACCGAAAACTCAACAAGGCTACAAAGAAGGATCATTTTCCGCTGCCCTTCATCGATGAGATGTTGGAACGGCTGGCAAATAATTCTTTCTTTTGTTTCCTTGATGGGTATTCAGGATATCATCAAATCCCCATCCATCCCGAGGATCAAAGTAAAACCACTTTCACATGCCCCTATGGAACTTACGCCTATCGACGAATGTCTTTTGGGCTTTGCAATGCACCTGCTTCTTTTCAACGTTGCATGATGTCTATCTTTTCCGACATGATCGAAGAGATTATGGAAGTATTCATGGATGATTTCTCTCGTTTATGGAAAAACCTTCGATCATTGTTTAGAAAATTTAGACAAAGTCTTGCAACGTTGTCAAGGAAATGATTTAGTGCTCAATTGGGAGAAATGCCATTTCGTGGTTAGAGAAGGCATAGTTCGGGGCATTTGATTTCTGAAAGGGGGATAGAGGTGGACAAAGCTAAATTAGAAGTTATAGAAAAGCTTCCACCTCCCGTGAATGTTAGGGGCATTCGCAGCTTTCCGGGACATGCGGGGTTCTATCGTCGGTTTATCAAAGATTTCTCTCAAATTGCTAGACCCCTTACAAATCTGCTTGCGAAGGATGCACCCTTTGAGTTTACCGATGAATGCATGACTCGCTTTCACTACCCTTAAGAATGCACTCATCTCGCGCCAATTATCCAACCCCTCGATTGGACGCTGCCTTTTGAGATAATGTGTGATGCTAGTGATTTTGTCTGTGGGGGCTGTTCTTGGCCAAACTAGAGATAAAAAGCATCATGCAATCTCCTATGCAAGCAAAACCTTGACTGGAGCTCGGTTAAATTACACTACCACCGAAAAAGAGCTCCTTGCTGACCTCGTTTGATACGATGGGTTCTTCTACTCCAAGAGTTTGATGTAGAAATCCGTGATAAGAAAGGAGTAGAAAATTCCGTGGCAGATCATTTGTCGCGTATACAATTCACTAACCTGCAGGAATTACCCATCAATGATTTCCTACGCGATGACATGCTGCTCCTAGTGAGGGACTCACATCCATGGTACGCCGACATTGTGAACTTCATGGCAACGGGGTACGTACCACCCGGAAAGAGCAAGAAACGACTCATCTATGAGAGTCGCCGTCACTTATGGGAAGAGCCCTTCCTTTACCGTGTCCGCGCCGATGGATTGCTAAGGCGATGTGTGCCCATACCCGAGAGCACACGAATCATTGAGAAGTGCCATGCATCGCCATACGGGGGACACTACGGCGTGTTTCAGTACACAGTGCCAAGATATGGCAAAGTGGCTTCTTTTGGCCAGCCATGTACGAAGACACAAAGGAATTTGTCGGCGATGCCCGTAATGTCAAAAAGTTGGAGGCATCACGGCAAGAGATGCAATGCCCCTCAACTACAATTTACAAGTCGAGCTCTTCGACGTATGGGGCATTGACTTCATGGGACCGTTCACCAAGTCACATGACTGCGAATACATCTTGGTGGCGGTAGACTACGTGTCTAAGTGGGTGGAAGCAATGCCTTGCAGGGCCGCAAATGCCAAGCATGCTCGCCGGATGTTCCACGAAATTATCTTCCCAAGGTTTGGAACACCGAAGCTAGTGATAAGCGACGGAGGGTCTCACTTCATTGATAAGACCTTCCGAAGCTTCCTAAGAGAACTTGGATCAAGGCATAATATCGCTACTCCATACCACCCTCAAACCAGTAGGCAGGCCGAGACCTCAAACAAGCAAATCAAGCGGATCCCGCAAAAGACCGTAACAGAAATGGGGAAGGGATGGAAGGACAAGCTACCCGATGCACTATGGGCATACCGTACAGCATACAAGACACCCATAGGCATGTCCCCACACCAGCTCGTGTACGGGAAAACATGTCATTTACCCGTCGAGATGGAACACCGAGCGTATTGGGCCATCCGGAAATGGAACATGGACTTTAATGGTGCCGGACGCAAAAGAAAAATGGAGATAGCTGAGTTAGAAGAATGGAGAGACAAAGCTTACCACAACTCAGCTATATACAAAGAAAGGACAAAAAGGTGGCACGACAAAAAGATAAAGATAAAGGTATTTAAGGTTGGAGATAAGGTCTTGCTATTCAATTCACGGGTGAAACTCTTCGGGCATGGAAAATTAAGAAGTAAATGGGACGGACCATACACGGTTATTGACACCTCGTCACATGGAGCAATCACACTTCAAGACGACGAAGGTAAAATATTTAAGGTAAATGGTCAGCGCCTTAAAATTTATTTCGAGCCCGATAAAGATAAAGAATTTGATGTCATGCACTTGATTAATTTAAATTTTCTCTCATGATAGCTCTTTCTTATCTATATCCCGTAGTAGCTCTTTCCCCGAAATAATTTTAGCAAGCATTTCCCGCGTTCATCATTTCCCGCAGGCACATTTTTATCATTTTTTCAATTCCTCAAGATTGTAATGCGCCTGCTCTTTTAAATTTTTAATCATATTAGTGCTCCCCGGTCTTCCCTTACCGGTAGAGCAAGTTTTGTTTCGAAATATCTTTGTCTATTTTGAAGAAAACAGGCAAAAAGGCAAGTGTGGGGGGGACATCGCGGAAAGCAAAGACAAACACACGCGTAGCGCGCAGAAACATCACGAGGAAAACAACACAAACACAACCTCGCGAAACAGAGCACCAGTGGGGCCCAGAGCCGCTCGGCCGAACCCACAGGGTGGTTCGGCCGAACCCTGGTGGGTCCCACTCAGCCCCGCTTCCTCGTGGCACTTGAGTTTGTTTCCCACACTTCCTTTTCGCCTACTTTATTTGTCAAGTTCATTCCGAGACGCGAAAAACAATTACTAAAACTTGACCAACTAAAACTTGGGAAGATTTCTTTTGAATACCCTTTTCCCAAGTCTCTCCCTAATGCTCTCATGATGATCTTGCACACTTTTTATTACTCGCTTCATCACCACTTGCCTCGTGAACAAATAATCAAATCCATAGGACCCATGTTTTTCTAGATTATTGGCAAGTGTGATATGGCTCGACGAAATGATCTTATGCTTAGCTTACCGAGTCCTTGGGAATTTTATTTCACAAAACAAAAATACCATGGCTTCATGCTCCTCTCTTGATACAAAAATTCCTACCAATGCCATATGATGATCATACCTTGCAAAACTTACATACATATGCTGCTTGTGATTGCAATGAGCTTTACCAAAATTGAGTGACCCTAGAGAGAAACTTGTCATGCTCTCTTGATCAAGATCACGTACACTCCACCGAGAAAAAAAAAAGGGCTGAACTCCTACACTAGGAGCTAGCACCCCACCAAAATAAAGACACTCCTCGTTTGCACCTCTTTTTACCTCTCTCTCTCTCTCAATCACGCATAAACGAGACATGGCTATGTAAAAAAAAAAAAAAAAAAAAAAAAAAAAAGAGAGAGAAAAGCTCACACAGATGAGCAATGAAAAGAAAGCTCACAAAGATGAGCAATGAAAAAGAGAGAAGAAAAGAGATGCTCAAGCATAGAGCAAGAAAAGAAAAGAAAGAAAATAAAAAGATAGCCATGTCTCGAAAATGCAAAATAAAGAGAGGCCAATTGCAATAGGAGTTGTCACTTTTTCATATCCATACACACACGCACTTCTTGATCAAGGTTACATGACTTGGCTTCTCCATGGATCCTTTCTTTTGGCTTAGCAATATTTGTGATACAAGTATGCCTCTCTCATTCCCTACCGAGCTCCACATACAAGCCTAAGAAGTAGGAAAAAGAGAGGCAACACAATGCCTTGGTGAGGAAAACACTTTTTGAGCGATTCAAGAGAATCGAAGAGGAGCGGGAGTCATGTTGTTTATTTTCAAAACTTTCAAAAACCCAAGGTGCTTAGTGAGCAAAAGTATAGTGACTTGAGTCATGAGTCTGTTCCACTTATCAATCATCCAAGAATGCATGTTAGCCACCGTCATGTTCACAAGTAAAAAGGTGTGGCTTGTAATAACATGTGTGCAGGTCTCTAAGGGGAGAGATCTCTCAACTTACGCTCCCACCTTTACTCGAGGACGAGCAAAGAGCTAAGTGTGGGGGGTCTTGTTGACGGTCCTTATGGTCCAATTTTACCGTCAACATGTTGCATCTTTTTGAATCAAACACCATCACCAAGAATAGACATAGGGATTATTTCTAACAAATTCCACTAGTCTTGGTGAAATTATGAATGCAGGTGCAATTCATATGAAAACAGGGGAAAACATGCACGAAACATGGACTTTGCAATCGACGGATTTTCCCGGACTAAAGAATATAGTCCAAAAACCCAAAACCACAAAACAGAGCCTCAACATCAAACCAAGCAAGTGGATTGGGCCAAGTACACAGCCAGGGGAAGGCACCGGAGAAGAATCAAGCCCGGGGAATCCGAGCCGGCTCGGCCGAACCACCCTAGTGGGTTCGGCCGAACCGACAGTGGGCCCCCCGGCCCATCTTTCTCCGGCGGTTTATCACCGACGTCCGGAGGTCGGTTCCACCTGCAATTAATGCCACCGACGTCCGGAACCGCCTCCAAGTTGCCGACCTTCCAAGGCTATAAATAAAGGGCTACACCCCCTCTCTCAACACACCACCAACATCAAGATACAAGACAAAACTCTCATCCTTAGGCCAAGGGCCTCTTGTATTTTAGTAGAATAGGAGAGAGGGCAAGGAAGAGGAAGGAGTGTTCCTCCCTTTTGTAAAGTGGAGTGGTATTTCCTTTTCTTTTACCTTGGCGTGTAAACACTCTTTTTGGTGATTTATACGTGGTGATCTACTTATCTATCGTGACATATCTTTGTGTTAGACGTAATTCTTGTTATACTTGTTTACGGGATCATCGCTTCGCAAGAAGTACTCTAGCTTTCTGAACTCGCTCTAGGCCGAGGCTAGAGTAGTGGTCAATAGCATAGACGTGGTGTCTAGGGCCGGAGATCGCCTTTGTTTGCTGTGTGCCCCACGGTTTGTAGAGGTAGGTGGCAGGAAGTGACAGCCTCGTCATCCAAAGGAACCCTCCACGTTCGGGTACATAGTAGAGCTTTCGAGACCGGAGTGGCTTGGCGGACTAAGCCTAAGACGGTACCCGAAGTAAACAAGTCTAGCTTGCGTTCGTCTACCTTTAAAGGATAAATAGATAAGAGTCACCCTCTCGACCCTATTTTGCTACGTTGTCTTGGTTGTCCTTGGGTAAACTAACCTTGTTGCAGAAATACTCGTTCCCTCGCGGATATAAATACGATACCTTGGAATACTCCCGGGTGAAGTGCTACAACGGTATTCCGTGCGCTTGCGGATTCATTCGTGACGTAAGAAATACCAACAATCGTCCACCCTTGATTTCTCGACAGCGCATTCTTTGGAGCCTCCTCTTCCGGGTTTTGTCGAGCAAACCACCGGGGCACCACTGCTTTTCGTTCTCGGTTTGATCGCCTCTCGAATCTTCATGGTACTCGGTGATCAAACTCTTCTTCATCGTTGATTGGCCCCAGCCGATCGTGAACGGAGGTTCTCTTTGGCACTACGTATCTCCGTTCATCATAGCCGTGATCATAGCCGATCGCTCTTCCGGGGGCCGATTGTTGCGATTCGTAGTTGCGACTAATCGGCCGTCCCCGATAACTTGATGACCCGCCATCACGATACTCTTTTCGGCCAATGCACTCGGGCAGTTCTCGATAGATGGAAGCTTCATGTTTTGGTCCCAAGCAGATCGAAAGAAAGGACAAGCCCGGTGTGGGTCAAAATCTTCTCGGCGGATCACGTCTTCGTCCGTACCGCCGACTTTGGTCGATAGATTCCTCGTTCACGTGCCACCCGGGCTCTTTCTTCCCTCTCCCTCTTCCTCTCATATCGGCGTATGAAACCAGCCGATCCACCGCCGATGGTATTGATATACATCGTATTAGCCGGAAAGGGTGCCCATCAACTTTCATCTTCTTCTTTACATCGGCTGCTCGCAATATCCCACCGTCAACCGCCCTCTCGGATTTCATCTCTCATAGCATAACAATCAACGGTGTTATGATGCGAATTTCCATGCCACTTGCACCACTTAGCCATTTTCTTCAACTCTTCTCGGCGTAGGAATTTTGTGATGAGGGGAAAGCTGGATTTTCTTTTCCCGCAGCAGCTGATCAAATATTTCGTCGGCCTTAGATAAATCAAAATCATATTTCTTCTCCTTAGGATTGACATGCGGAGAAAATATCGGCCGTTTGTTATTAGTCCACTCAACCGCATTAATTCCCTCTTCATCTTCCTCACCGTCGAAATCAGCATAAGTCACCCGATACCGCCGATTCCTCGGTGAGCCGGAGATTCTCTTCCCGGCCGATCGCCTCGCGGGTCACCTGTGCCAGCCCATCAAACTCATGTGGGGTAAACTTTTCTTTAATGTTGGAAAATAGCCCCGCATAAGCGATTTCGGCCAATTGTTGCTCGTCAGGTTCAGATTGTAGCATCGTCCCCTCGGGGTCCCGAACCTCTCGTATATAATCAGCCACCGATTCCCCGCTTTCTGTTTCACCGCCATTAAATCGGACAAACTAAGCTCGGTAATGCCCGTGAAGAAGTACGAGTGAAACCTTTTCTCCAGCATCGGCCCAACTCTGAATAGAACCAGGTGACAACGAAGCAAACCATGAAAAGGCCGATCCGGACAATGACAAGTGGGAATAGCCGAACCCGCAAAGCCTCCCGAGTAGATGCCTCACCAAGTTGTGCGTCATACCGACCGATGTGCTCCATAGTTGATGTGTTATCTTGCCCGTAAAACTTGGAAAACTCAGGAATTTTATACTTATTGGGTAAAGCCACGGAATCCATCCAATCAGTGGTAAGGTCGCCGATACAATGCACTTTTCTCCTTAGGCTTCAAATCGAACCGATCTTTCATCATATCGGCGATCTTAGCCATGAGGCTATTTATATCATTGGGTTCAACAGCCGCCGATCCGGTCCCCGTCATATAAGCTGTGTTGGGCTGCCCCCGCCGGGTGTATCAACCGGCCGTTTCCGTAAATCCCGTGCGCGTAGTCGGAACAAGAACTGCGTGAGCGATTCCATAATTCATGGCCGATTGGATCGGCCGTCCAGCTCATGAATCCCCGTCCCCCACCCGATGCAGCTTGGTCGTGGAATACCGGATATCGGCCGTACTATAGTGGGTGAGTTCTCAATTCTACTCGGGCCGGTATTTGGTACGTAGAAGAAATTAGGCTGCCGTGCCATCCGCGGGACCGCTGCCACATTGGTCGCTGCCCCTAATTCGAAGTCGGCCGTTGTACATCTTGTTTGTCGCCCTCCTCCGTTACCGACTTCTTGGGGCCACCGTCATCCTCTTTGCCCGGCTGGGTCGTACCGGTACTTGCATTTGCATTGTCCTTGCCAGGCCATAGGTGAGGTGGCATGCCGTACGTGGGCTGAAACCCCGCCGGCGGTGTGGTATTCTGGAGGCCAACTCCCCGAATTGGTCGTACAAGAGTGCCAAAAGGCCGAGTGTACGCAGGTCCGTAATATCCTTCAGTGAACAGTCCGCCATCAACCGTGTCCTTGATCAAATTTCCGATGGTGTTGGTCAACACGCCCGATTGATTGATTAGGGCCTCGATGAACGGACGAGTTGACCATATCACCGAGTTGGTTGGCATCCGGCAGCCTCTCGGGCTTTGATTTGGTCTAGTTCTTCCGGATGCAGTAATCCGAGGGATGTCTCCTTTTGTGGCCACTCGCCACGTGTCACTTTCAGTGGCTTGAAAGTACTTTTTCATTGCTTCGGCCAGGTATTCTTGGTACTGCAGCTTTTGTTCTGTCGTCATCTTCCCCAGTGCCGAAACCTCGTTGTCATCGTAAACTTCTCCATGCCCTTTGCCATCCGTCCTAAGAGGAACCGGAACAAAAATCGGTCGATTTTCAGCATCGACCATTGGTGTTCCGTCCTCCCCGACAGCTCGCATGTACGACATCTTGATCTTGGTTGCTTCTGTCCCACCGGGCGTGCCAAAAAGTGTGTTGACGTCAAAAGTCGCCAACACACCGTTGTCCGAGAGTCCACCGAAACCCCGGCCGATGCAGGGTCCCGTGCTCCCAACGGACCGGCTCAGCTCGCCGATTCTCGTGTGCGCTCGGTGCGTGCCGATGGTTTTCCCGCAAACCAACAAAGACAATAAAAGGTGTAAAATTCCGGGTCATCGGCCCGTATAGACCGATGTGCAGCCATGGCCGATTCTCGCGTAAGATAGACAAAATCGGCCATCGACAGTGGAGCAGCACGGCCCATCCATTTATGTATTAAATGCCAGTGCAAACGAACCGTGATACAAACTATACGAAATCGGCCGATGCTATAACATGCGATCGGTGGCTAGCAGCCGATTTCGTCGGTAAACGATCAAATCATTAAGACTTTGCAGGGATGCATTATCGAATAAAATGTAAACAAGGTAATTATTAATGGGATGTAATTAATTTGATAGCAAGAAGATGGTTTAATCATCAATTAGAGCAGTAAATCGGCCGATCGTGCATCCGGCCGATTCTTGCCATTGATTATAACAATGAGTTATTAGATCATATCTAGATGTATAATGATGATCAATGAAATCGTACTAATAACTCGGGTCCAAAGGCAGTTTTAACAGATTTAGCTAATTGAACATAAAACAGCTAATGAACGTGATAAGCAATCGGCTAAACACTCCGAAAGAACAAGAAGACAAATACAACCACACAGATCTCGACTCGGCCGCCGCTCCAACAGACAAGTCAACCGATGGCACACGATCGGACCAGGTCTAACGGCCGCGCACGCCCGGCCGATTCAGGACAAGCATAATCATAAACGCCTTAACTATGAAAGTAAATCTACATCCTATCCAATCGGCTGCATGCGCCTAGGACAAGTCAACTATCGCAAAGGCAAACACAGGACACGTCAACCGAATCCGCACAGCCGAATCGGCTAAGATGTAAAAGAAATCTCATAGCGGCTACCGTGACTCGAACGACCGGATCCGAGCCAATCGGCGTTGTGAGCAAAGGCCGGGACGGGGAGGCAGGACAAGTCAAACTACCTCCACCACGAGCCCGACCAGGTCGACTTGACTCATCCCGCCGATACTCACTACGACGGTCGAAAACAGATCCGGTCGCCGGATAACTAGCAATTAAGCCATCTAATTACGAACAATGCGCCGAGAATTAAACGACATAATTACCTTGTCAAGCCAACTTGTTGTCGACCGGAGCCCCGAAGATCCCCGCGCGAAAACAAGTAAAGACTTGACAGAAAATTAGGGTTTGGCGATGCGCCGAAAGTTGTATTGGATGTGAATCGAGTTTACAGTGTTACACCTGAGTACAAATTTATACTCGGCACGAAGAATCCTCCTCGGACCCTCTTCGGGCCGATTTCCTAACCGACTAGGATCTTTTTTCCAAAATTAAACTATTATTTCTAATTTTACAACGCGGGCCAGGCCCATCAATATTATGCTCTTCTCGTTGGCGTCCGCGCACGATTCCCGGGAGGAACGCGCCTTTACTCGCCCAAGCGGCCGTCGGCCTTCTCGCCCACCGACCCTCTTTTGACCTATAGTCGCCGACAATGGGTCCCTTGGTCAAAAACCGGCGTCAACAGCATGCTAACAATACAAGAGTTTACAATACAATTTAATATCCATATAAAACAGCAAGCTATTCAATCTCTTTCCATTACTACACATTGCGAACTGCTCGAATCAAGTGGTACTCATTAACCGAGAGGAAACGGCGATAATTATCGAATTATTAATCCTGCAGGAAAGAACCCAAATGCACGACATACGCATCATTTAAGAACACGTATGGCCACCGTTCGCGAGTTCATCATAAAGTAAAACACGGGGCCACCGACGCCGAGTACACGTCCCCTTGCGACCGTTCAACAACGCGCCCAAGGCTTAACCCATGTACTCTCCAACGGTCCTCAACCCGTGCAACCACCGTGCCAAACACATCACCTCCGGGTCGGTGAGATATCCGGCTCACTTTACAACTTACAAGCTACATAGGTTTACCAATCCCCATAAGAAAGGTATGCAAGTGGTACACAACTCAAACTTGTTCGCGGAGCCACAATGGGGTGTTCTCAATTTTAACCAAATTCATCATGTTCACATTTAATCATAAGCCATGAGTGAGATCCCCAATCTATCGTTGACTCCATAAATATAGCATAGCAATTCTAACGAGGATATGACACATAAGCGACATGGGACATATAGGAATTTATGCATGTAGATTTCCAATCAACGCCTAAAAACTTAAATGCACATTCATCATCCTTAATAGAGTGATAAAGAAAGACATTTCAAAATAATAGGAATGCACCGGGGCTTGCCTTGAGAGTGATCGAAGTTAGCACTAGTCTCACAAGCGTTGAGCGTGGCAACCGTCTCTTCCGGCGGAATCAATTCGACGTCGTCACCTATAAGATGAAATGCAATGCATAAGTGACATGAATACAAGGTCGATGATGACGGTGATGCATGTGTGCTGTTTTTGTAAAGATTCATATGAGTATGTAATTCAAAAGTTTTTGTTTGCTCGAACCCTAACAAGCATGACATGCCTCTTGTTTTCTTTTACGGAACCCAATTTACATGAACAAGCATGTGGGTAGTGTTTTTATAATTTTACTGAACCCAATTTACATGAACAAGCATCCGGGCATTCAAATCTTTGTGTAAAAATTTTGTAAAAATATTGTAAATTCATCTTTTTACATGAGCAATGCAGTGGTGCAAAAATATGTGGGTAGTGTTTTTATAATTTTTGCATTTAGGTTAGGACTAGTGTTTAGGGTTAGGTTTTCCCTTTTTTCCTTTTTATTTTTCTTATTTTCTTTTTCCTGGTTGGTGATTAACCTTAGTACTTTTCTTAATGCTGTGATTAGGAGGTTAATTATGTGATTGGCCTAAGATCGTGACACGGGATGTCACAGCCCTCCCCCTTAAAGAAATTCTCGTCCCGAGAATCGCTACGAATTAAGGAGAGGGAGTGCGAAAAGTACCGATTTGTGTGACGCGAGGAACTCGGGAAAATTCTGCTCTAGAAAATCCTCTTGTTCCCAAGTTGCTTCTTCTTCGGTGTGGTTACTCCATTGCACTTTGTAGAAGGTGATGGTGCGATTGCGAGTTACTCTGGTCGCTTTGATCGATAATCCGGACGGGGTATTCGGGGTAGGAGAGATCTTCTTCTAGTTGATCGGTGTCGGAAATGACCACATCTATCGGAGGCTTCAAACATTTCTTGAGTTGAGATACGTGGAACACATTGTGCACTCGAGCAAGACTTTCCGGTAATTGCAATCGGTAAGCAACCGCGCTATGCTTTTCCACAATGGGATAGGGTCCGATATAGCGGGGTGCTAATTTTCCTTTAATTCCAAACCGGGATACGCCCTTATTCGGAGAGACACGAAGATAAACGTGATCTCCCTTCTGTTGGTATTTCTTACGTCACGAATGAATCCGCAAGCGCACGGAATACCGTTGTAGCACTTCACCCGGGAGTATTCCAAGGTATCGTATTTATATCCGCAGGGAACAGAGTATTTCTGCAACAAGGTTAGTTTACCCAAGGACAACCAAGACAACGTAGCAAAATAGGGTCGAGAGGGTGACTCTTATCTATTTATCCTTTAAAGGTAGACGAACGCAAGCTAGACTTGTTTACTTCGGCACCGTCTTAGGCTTGGTCCGCCAAGCCACTCCGGTCTACGAAAGCTCTACTATGTACCCGAACGTGGAGGGTTCCTTTGGATGACAGGGCTGTCACTTCCTCGCCACCTACCTCTACAAACCGTGGGGCACACAAGCAAACAAAGGCGATCTCCAGCTCTAGACACCACGTCTATGCTATTGACCACTACTCTAGCCTCGGCCTAGAACCGAGTTCGTAAAGCTAGAGTACTTCTTGCGAAGCGATGATCCCGTAAACAAGTATAACAAGAATTACGTCTAACACAAAGATATGTCACGATAGATAAGTAGATCACCACGTATAAATCACCAAAAAGAGTGTTTACACGCCAAGGTAAAAGAAAAGGAAATACTACTCCACTTTACAAAAGGGAGGAACACTCCTTCCTCTTCCTTGCCCTCTCTCCTATTCTACTAAAATACAAGAGGCCCTTGGCCTAAGGATGAGAGTTTTGTCTTGTATCTTGATGTTGGTGGTGTGTTGAGAGAGGGGGTGTAGCCCTTTATTTATAGCCTTGGAAGGTCGGCAACTTGGAGGCGGTTCCGGACGTCGGTGGCATTAATTGCAGGTGGAACCGACCTCCGCACGTCGGTGACAAACCGCCGAGAAAGATGGGCCAGGGGGCCCACTCGTCGCCTCGGCCGAACCCACTAGGGTGGTTCGACCGAACCGGCCTCGGATTCCCCGGGCTTGATTCTTCTCTCGGTGCCTTCCCCCGGCTGTGTACTGGCCCAATCCACTTGCTTGGTTTGATGTTGAGGCTCTGTTTTGTGGTTTTGGGCTTTTGGACTATATTCTTTAGTCCGGGGAAAATCCGTCGATTGCAAAGTCCATGTTTCGTGCATGTTTTCCCTCGTTTTCATATGAATTGCACCTGCATTCATAATTTCACCAAGACTAGTGGAATTTGTTAGAAATAATCCCTATGTCTATTCTTGGTGATGGTGTTTGATTCAAAAAGATGCAACATGTTGACGGTAAAATTGGACCATAAGGACCGTCAACAAGACCCCCACACTTAGCTCTTTGCTCGTCCTCGAGTAAAGGTGGGAGCGTAAGTTGAGAGATCTCTCCCCTTAGAGACCCGCACACATGTTATTACAAGCCACACCGTTTTACTTGTGAACATGACGGTGGCTAACATGCATTCTTGGATGATTGATAAGTGGAACAGCTCATGACTCAAGTCACTATACTTTTGCTCACTAAGCACCTTGGGTTTTTGAAAGTTTTGAAAATAAACAACATGACTCCCGCTCCTCTTCGATTCTCTTGAATCGCTCAAAAAGTGTTTTCCTCACCAAGGCATTGTGTTGCCTCTCTTTTTCCTACTTCTTAGGCTTGTATGTGGAGCTCTGTAGGGAATGAGAGAGGCATACTTGTATCACAAATATTGCTAAGCCAAAAGAAAGGATCCATGGAGAAGCCAAGTCATGTAACCTTGATCAAGAAGTGCGTGTGTGTATGGATATGAAAAAGTGACAACTCCTATTGCAATTGGCCTCTCTTTATTTTGCATTTTCGAGACATGGCTATCTTTTTATTTTCTTTTCTTTTCTTTTCTTGCTCTATGCTTGAGCATCTCTTTTCTTCTCTCTTTTTCATTGCTCATCTTTGTGAGCTTTCTTTTCATTGCTCATCTCGTGTGAGCTTTTCTCTTTTTTTTTTTTTTTTTTTTTTTTTTTTACATAGCCATGTCTCGTTTATGCGTGATTGAGAGAGAGAGAGAGGTAAAAAGAGGTGCAAACGAGGAGTGTCTTTATTTTGGTGGGGTGCTAGCTCCTAGTGTAGGAGTTTAGCCCCTTTTTTTTTTTTTTTTTTTTCTCGGTGGAGTGTACGTGATCTTGATCAAGAGAGCATGACAAGTTTCTCTCTAGGGTCACTCAATTTTGGTAAAGCTCATTGCAATCACAAGCAGCATATGTATGTAAGTTTTGCAAGGTATGATCATCATATGGCATTGGTAGGAATTTTTGTATCAAGAGAGGAGCATGAAGCCATGGTATTTTTGTTTTGTGAAATAAAATTCCCAAGGACTCGGTAAGCTAAGCATAAGATCATTTCGTCGAGCCATATCACACTTGCCAATAATCTAGAAAAACATGGGTCCTATGGATTTGATTATTTGTTCACGAGCAAGTGGTGATGAAGCGAGTAATAAAAAGTGTGCAAGATCATCATGAGAGCATTAGGGAGAGACTTGGGAAAAGGTATTCAAAAGAAATCTTCCCAAGTTTTAGTTGGTCAAGTTTTAGTAATTGTTTTTCGCGTCTCGTAATGAACTTGACAAATAAAGTAGGCGAAAAGGAAGTGTGGGAAACAAACTCAAGTGCCACGAGGAAGCAGGGCCGAGTGGGACCCACCAGGGTTCGGCCGAACCACCCTCGTGGGTTCGGCCGAACCGGCCCGGGCCCCACCGGTGCTCTGTTTCGCAGGTTGTGTTTGTGTTGTTTTCCTCGTGATGTTTCTGCGCGCTACGCGTGTGTTTGTCTTTGCTTTCCGCGATGTCCCCCCCACACTTGCCTTTTGCCTCGTTTTCTTCAAAATAGACAAAGATATTTCGAAACAAAACTTGCTCTACCGGTAAGGGAAGACCGGGGAGCACTAATATGATTAAAAATTTAAAAGAGCAAGCGCATTACAATCTTGAGGAATTGAAAAAATGATAAAAATGTGCTCACGGGAAATGATGAACGCGGGAAGGTTCATTTTAAACGTCGTATTCGTCCTCCTTCCCCGCGTCCTTGAAGAGACGCTTGATCTTGGAGTTGGTGCTGCGGCGATGGCTCGCCCGGGCATCCTTCAAGTCTTCAATAGCGTCTTTGATCTCCGCGACATTATCACGTAGGCGTTCATGGGCTTCGCGGAGATCAACGTGTTTAGCGAGGAGGATTTGGTAGGGGCTTTTTTTAGGAGTTTTCTCCTCCTCGCTTTCATACATTCCCCCGCTCTCTTGATGGGAGAGGGAGAGAGACGCCTCCTTATCCTCTTAGGAGGAGTGTCGCCCACGGATTCGCGGCGTCTCTCTTTCCGCCGAGGTAAGCGGCGGGATGAGCTGCTTTCCGCCACCGCGGATTCCCTTGATCTTGAACCTCTCGCCGGCTTCTTGATGGGGCTAGGCAGGTTGCGCCCTCATATTGATGGTGCACCACCTGCCCGCTCTTGGTAGCGAGGGTGCCGACGTACTTCTCTCCAGTGAAGGAGAGCGTTGCTCGGCGGCGTCGGCGCTCTTCTTCTTGGGGGTAGATTTCCCCTTCTTTTGGCGAGGTGCCACAGCAGCGGGAGAGCTCTTGGAGGGTGTTCTTGCTGCTGTGGGTGGAGGTTCAATAGCGAGCGGTAGATCATGGATCATCAAGGCTTGCTCGCCGGGAATGGAGACATGATCAAGGATGTCTTCGAGGCCGACTTGGCGGCAAAGCTCGCCGGTGGTGACGGAGACGTCGAGGCTTGGGATGCTACCGTCCATGGTGCTGGGCAAAAGCTTTTTTTTTTTGTGCGAAATGGACAAGGTGGAAGAAAGGTGCAAGGGAAAAATGAAAGAAAACACCTTCATTTATAGATAAAAGCATGGAAAGAATTAATTTGATTTTTCCCGCAGCATGGAAGGCACTAAGCAGTGGAGATTTGATCTTGTGACCGTTGGAGACAAAAGATGAAAGAAAAAAGTGACCGTTTGGGGTTCAGATCGGTTCGGCCGAACCAAGCAAGGGGGTTCGGCCGAACCGTAGTGGGCCCCTCGGGTCCCCTTCTTTTTCTCGGTTGATTGCTTGCTAAAATTATTTCAGGGAAAGAGCTACTACGGGATATAGATAAGAAAGAGCTATCATGAGAGAAAATTTAAATTAATCAAGTGCATGACATCAAATTCTTTATCTTTATCTGGCTCGAAATAAATTTTAAGGCGCTGACCATTTACCTTAAATATTTTACCTTCGTCGTCTTGAAGTGTGATTGCTCCATGTGACGAGGTGTCAATAACCGTGTATGGTCCGTCCCATTTACTTCTTAATTTTCCATGCCCGAAGAGTTTCACCCGTGAATTGAATAGCAAGACCTTATCTCCAACCTTAAATACCTTTATCTTTATCTTTTTGTCGTGCCACCTTTTTGTCCTTTCTTTGTATATAGCTGAGTTGTGGTAAGCTTTGTCTCTCCATTCTTCTAACTCAGCTATCTCCATTTTTCTTTTGCGTCCGGCACCATTAAAGTCCATGTTCCATTTCCGGATGGCCCAATACGCTCGGTGTTCCATCTCGACGGGTAAATGACATGTTTTCCCGTACACGAGCTGGTATGGGGACATGCCTATGGGTGTCTTGTATGCTGTACGGTATGCCCATAGTGCATCGGGTAGCTTGTCCTTCCATCCCTTCCCCATTTCTGTTACGGTCTTTTGCAGGATCCGCTTGATTTGCTTGTTTGAGGTCTCGGCCTGCCCACCGGTTTGAGGGTGGTATGGAGTAGCGATATTATGCCTTGATCCAAGTTCTCTTAGGAAGCTTCGGAAGGTCTTATCAATGAAGTGAGACCCTCCGTCGCTTATCACTAGCTTCGGTGTTCCAAACCTTGGGAAGATAATTTCGTGGAACATCCGGCGAGCATGCTTGGCATTTGCGGCCCCGCAAGGCATTGCTTCCACCCACTTAGACACGTAGTCTACCGCCACCAAGATGTATTCGCAGTCATGTGACTTGGTGAACGGTCCCATGAAGTCAATGCCCCATACGTCGAAGAGCTCGACTTGTAAATTGTAGTTGAGGGGCATTGCATCTCTTGCCGTGATGCCTCCAACTTTTTGACATTCCGGGCATCGCCCGACAAATTCCTTTGTGTCTTCGTACATGGCTGGCCAAAAGAAGCCACTTTGCCATATCTTGGCCTCGTGTACGAAACACGCCGTAGTGTCCCCCGTATGGCGATGCATGGCACTTCTCAATGATTCGTGTGCTCTCGGTATGGGCACACATCGCCTTAGCAATCCATCGGCGCAGACACGGTAAAGGAAGGGCTCTTCCCATAAGTGACGGCGACTCTCATAGATGAGTCGTTTCTTGCTCTTTCCAGGTGGTACGTACTCCGTTGCCATGAAGTTCACAATGTCGGCGTACCATGGATGTGAGTCCCTCACTAGGAGCAGCATGTCATCGCGTAGGAAATCATTGATGGGTAATTCCTGCAGGTTAGTGAATTGTATACGCGACAAATGATCTCGCCACGGAATTTTCTACTCCTTTCTTATCACGGATTTCTACATCAAACTCTTGGAGTAGAAGAACCCATCGTATCAAACGAGGTTTAGCATCCTTCTTATTGAGCAAAAACTTTAAAGCAGCATGATCGGTGTAAACAATGACTTTTGCTCCAATCAAGTAGGATCTAAACTTATCAAAAGCAAAAACAACAGCAAGGAGCTCTTTTTCAGTGGTAGTGTAATTTAACCGAGCTCCACCAAGGTTTTGCTTGCATAGGAGATTGCATGATGCTTTTTATCTCTAGTTTGGCCAAGAACAGCCCCCACAAAGCAAAATCACTAGCATCACACATTATCTCAAAAGGCAGCGTCCAATCGAGGGGTTGGATAATTGGCGCCGAGATGAGTGCATTCTTAAGGGTAGTGAAAGCAATCATGCATTCATCAAGAAACTCAAAGGGTGCATCCTTCGCAAGCAGATTTGTAAGGGGTCTAGCAATTTGAGAGAAATCTTTGATAAACCGACGATAGAACCCCGCATGTCCCGTAAAGCCGCGAATGCCCCTAACATTCACAGGAGGTGGAAGCTTTTCTATAACTTCTAATTTAGCTTTGTCCACCTCTATCCCCCTTTCGTAAATCAAATGCCCCGTAACTATGCCTTCTCTAACCACGAAATGGCATTTCTCCCAATTGAGCACTAAATCATTTCCTTGACAACGTTGCAAGACTTTGTCTAAATTTTCTAAACAATGATCGAAGGTTTTTCCATAAACAGAGAAATCATCCATGAATACTTCCATAATCTCTTCGATCATGTCGAAAAGATAGACATCATGCAACGTTGAAAAGAAGCAGTGTGCATTGCAAAGCCCAAAAGACATTCGTCGATAGGCGTAAGTTCCATAGGGGCATGTGAAAGTGGTTTTACTTTGATCGTCGGGATGGATGGGGATTTGATGATATCCTCGAATACCCATCAAGGAAACAAAAGAAAGAATTATTTGCCAGCTGCTCCAACATCTCATCGATGAAGGGCAGCGGAAAATGATCCTTCTTTGTAGCCTTGTTAAGTTTTCGGTAATCTATGCACATCCTCCATCCCGTGACTGGTGCGTTGAGGGATCAACTCATTTTTGTCATTATGGACGACCGTCATTCCTCCTTTCTTGGGTACGACCTGCACCGGACTCACCCACTCGCCGTGTGGAACAGGATAGATAATGCCAAGCATGTAAAAGTTTTAAGACCTCCTTTTTAACGACCTCCCGCATCGCATTGTTCAACCTCCTTTGAGGTTCCCTAGATGGTGTACTATCGGGGTCTATGGGAATGCGATGGGTGCAAAGAGCAGTGGCTGATTCCCTTGAGGTCTCCAAGCGAGTACCCAAAAACGGAGTGATGTTTTTCTAGCACGGCTAAGAGTTTTGCAGCTTCCTCCTCCGAAAGCTTGTCACTTATGATGACAGGGGTTTCGGGATTTCCGTGAAGAAAACGTAGCGCAAGCCTCGGTGGAAGAGTTTTGAGCTCTACGGGAGGTGGCGTAGGTGTAAAAGTTTCGGCAGCTCAAAAGTTTCCGCCGAATCATCCTCTTCTAAAATGAAATCAAGAGCATCTTCATCCAAGGATGATTCGGGGTTTTCATGAGGAAAAATTGCCATAACCTCCTCCATGCATTCTTCTTCCACAAGCGGCTCCTCAGCAAAAGAGTTTTGTGCATGAATGATAGGAAGAGAAAAAGTTTTCTTGCCGAGGGTGAAGTCTAAGGTTCCTCGAAGGTGATATCCCTAAGAAAAGCTTTTCTATGGGATGACCGACCAAAACATCGAAATCCAGGATTCCGAAACGTGAAAGTCCAAGGAAACCTCTCGCTTCATTACGCTTAATGCAAACATCTCTAATGATCCCCAAACTCTCAAAAATTGCCCCGTGGGGCTTTAAGGAGTTTGTCGAAGGTGCCCATGTCTCGTTTCCAA
The DNA here is from genome assembly GCA_031894775.1 of Chloris gayana. Lineage (NCBI taxonomy): Eukaryota > Viridiplantae > Streptophyta > Magnoliopsida > Poales > Poaceae > Chloris > Chloris gayana. Next base: position 4,655,342 of record JAUNZO010001928.1, read on the forward strand.
ATAAAGTTGAAGCAAAAGATTCGGACATGATGTTGGCACCTACTAGAGGATTATAGAGAACATCTACCATTACTCCCCGAATTGAGCCACGAATGGTTGATCTAGGATGATCAAGTCGAAGAACTTCCGAAGAAAGTTCGTTTTCCATCAACCATTCATCGCTCATAATTGCCGTCAACTTCCGAACAGCTTTTAAGAGAAGAGATTTTTCAATAGGTTCTGGGGTTGGTGCAGGGAGTGCTGGTTTCTTTTGATAGGAGTAGTTCAAGGTGTTTCCAAAATCTTCAAAAATTTCTTCCTTGAACTCAAATGGGAAATCAAGAGGTTCATCTTCCTCTATCATTGTTCTTGTGTTAGATGAGGACTCGAGTGCTAGGTGCTCCATCATGGGCACCAAGTGTTGTGTCTCTTGCACAACGAGTTCCTCATCTTCTCGACTCCGCTTTACGAGTAAGTCAGCGGAAAAGGTGTGTTTTCCACAATTCGATCCAAAAGTTCGTGTGCTTCCGCTATGGTCTTATGAGAAAAAGATCCACCCGCGGCCGTGTCAAGATAAAGTGCGGTATCGTTGCTCAATCCCGAATAAAAGTGTTGTAATAAAACGGGTTCTGGGAGCAATAATTCTGGTCCGGAGTCCGTTAGAGAACAGAACCGAATCCATGACGCACTTAAGGTTTCCTTTTCTTCTTGTCGAAAGCCTATTATTTCCGCTCGTAGAGAAGTGATACGAGATACGGGGAAGAATGCTAGACAAAATTTGTCTCGCAATTCTTTCCAATCACCGTTCACTCTCTTAGCGGTGTAAGTGTACCATTGCTTCGCCTTCTCATTGAGAGAGAAGGGAAACAACTTCCACTTCAATGTTTCTTGTGTCATGCCATGGATCAATCGGCATGAACACAAATGTTCAAACTCTCGCAAGTGTTCATAAGGATTTTCATGTTTAAAACCCGAAAAGGATAAACCTCTAATCATCGAAATGTAATCGGGGAGAACTCATAGCCAGGTGAAGAAATAGGTTGTGATGATGATGGTGGCTCTAAGAGTTCACCCCGTGGAGTGGAGAAAGATTGGATGGTTGGGTGTGACTCCATGATATGTTTTTGTGAAATTTTGAATGTAAGGAAAAAAATAAAAACAGAACGGTAAGTAAGATAGATTACGAGGGCAAACCCGATTCGTTACAAAGATAACAACCGTTCCTCGGCAACGGCGCCGTAAATGCTTGTTGGTATTTCTTACGTCACGAATGAATCCGCAAGCGCACGGAATACCGTTGTAGCACTTCACCCGGAGTATTCCAAGGTATCGTATTTATATCCGCAGGGAACAGAGTATTTCTGCAACAAGGTTAGTTTACCCAAGGACAACCAAGACAACGTAGCAAAATAGGGTCGAGAGGGTGACTCTTATCTATTTATCCTTTAAAGGTAGACGAACGCAAGCTAGACTTGTTTACTTCGGCACCGTCTTAGGCTTGGTCTCGCCAAGCCACTCCGGTCTACGAAAGCTCTACTATGTACCCGAACGTGGAGGGTTCCTTTGGATGACAGTGGCTGTCACTTCCCGCCACCTACCTCTACAAACCGTGGGGCACACAAAGCAAACAAAGGCGATCTCCGACCCTAGACACCACGTCTATGCTATTGACCACTACTCTAGCCTCGGCCTAGAACCGAGTTCGTAAAGCTAGAGTACTTCTTGCGAAGCGATGATCCCGTAAACAAGTATAACAAGAATTACGTCTAACACAAAGATATGTCACGATAGATAAGTAGATCACCACGTATAAATCACCAAAAAGAGTGTTTACACGCCAAGGTAAAAGAAAAGGAAATACTACTCCACTTTACAAAAGGGAGGAACACTCCTTCCTCTTCCTTGCCCTCTCTCCTATTCTACTAAAATACAAGAGGCCCTTGGCCTAAGGATGAGAGTTTTGTCTTGTATCTTGATGTTGGTGGTGTGTTGAGAGAGGGGGGTGTAGCCCTTTATTTATAGCCTTGGAAGGTCGGCAACTTGGAGGCGGTTCCGTACGTCGGTGGCATTAATTGCAGGTGGAACCGACCTCCGTACGTCGGTGACAAACCGCCGTAGAAAGATGGGCCAGGGGGCCCACTGCCGCCTCGGCCGAACCCACTAGGGTGGTTCTGCCGAACCGGCCCGGACTCCCCCGGGCTTGATTCTTCTCTCGGTGCCTTCCCGTGGTCGTGTACCGGCCCAATCCACTTGCTTGGTTTGATGTTGAGGCTCTGTTTTGTGGTTTTGGGCTTTTGGACTATATTCTTTAGTCCGGGAAAATCCGTCGATTGCAAAGTCCATGTTTCGTGCATGTTTTCCCTCGTTTTCATATGAATTGCACCTCGCATTCATAATTTCACCAAGACTAGTGGAATTTGTTAGAAATAATCCCTATGTCTATTCTTGGTGATGGTGTTTGATTCAAAAAGATGCAACATGTTGACGGTAAAATTGGACCATAAGGACCGTCAACAACGATATTATAGAGATGACCAAGATGATGAGTCCAAGCCCAAGAAGGAATGGAGGCCAAAAGTGCAGTCTCAAGTGGTCCGGGCTGAAGCCGCGGTGAATATGATATCCATGATGCCCAGGATTGTCGGATCGGCCGATGAAAATTCGGCCGAAGAAGAACCAGCTTGGGGAGACTTCGGAGATTCTCGTGGACGCCGGAATCGGCGGTATTTGATAAGCCGCTCAACTCGATCATTTGCATCTCAAGGCATTGTACATTAGCGGCTACGTCAATGGGTCACCAATGAGGAAAATGTTGGTCGACTGGAGGGGCAGCGGTCAATGTCATGCCGATTACTACATACCGCAAGCTCGGGAAGACGCCGTAAGAAATGATGAGGGCTAATCCGACGCTCAAGGATTACAGCGGGAGAAGTCAAGATGTGCGTGGGGCCGCAATAATGGAGATCACCGTGGGCAGCAAAACCATACCCACCACTTTTTTCATCATCGACGGGAAAGGTGCATACACAACTTTGTTGGGGAGAGACCGGATTCATGCCAACCGTTGCATCCCATCAACCATGCACCAGTTGTTTGATTCAATGGGTCGGCAACAAGGTCGAAATCGTACGGCCGATAAATCCGTAACCATTGCAACCGCCGATTTCGAGTTTGCCGGTCCGGAGAGCCCGCCTTGTTTATCGGGCACGTATTGGGATGCGGAGGCCATAAACATCACCGACGACGGAGTTATTGTGACCGGGGGTCGTGCACTCCCGGCTGCTCCGATGGGCCCCACAGAGAATTGACTGGACAATCGGCCGATCGATACACGCACCGAGGATATGATGAATCGGCCGATTAACGAACCGTAAGACGGAAAATTAGGCCACGGTTTTGTGTCGGCCGACGAGTTAGAAGAAGTAGATATAGGGGATGGAGACAAGCCTCGACCGACATATATTAGCAAGAAATTGTGTAAAGAAGTAAGAGATGAATTAGTGGCCTTGTTGAAAGAATATAAAGATTGTTTTGCTTGGGATTATAGCGAGATGCCCGGACTCACCCGATCGATCGTTGAACATCGGTTGCCCACCAAGCCCGGATATCGGCCATATAAGCAGTGGGGCTCGGAAAATTGACCCTAGGTATTATGAAGCCGTCAAAGAAGAGATTATCGGATTATATGAGGCCGGCTTCATTAGGCCATGCCGATATGCGGAGTGGGTTTCCAGTATTGTGCCGGTGGAAAAGAAAATGGAAAGATGCGGGTCTGCATTGACTTCAGAAATTTGAATAAGGCGACTCCGAAAGATGAGTACCCAATGCCAAACGCCGATTTGTTAGCTGATGCAGCCGCCGGCAACAAAATTTTGAGCTTTATGGATGGAAATGCTGGGTACAATCAGATTTTTATGGCCGAAGAAGATATATCGAAGACAGCTGTTCGTATGCTCCGGAGCGTTGGGACTATATGAGTGGGTTGTCATGACCTTCGGCCTAAAAAATGCTGGTGCCACATATCGAGAGCCATGAATTTTATATATCACGATTTGATCGGACGATTGGTTGAAATTTATATTGATGATGTCATGGTGAAGTCAAAATCGGTTGGAAGTCATGTGGCTGATCTCGTAGAAGTGTTGAAGAGGACAAGACAATACGGCCTCGAAGATGAACCCGCTCAAGTGTGCGTTTGGTGTCTCGACTGGACAATTTCTCGGGGTTTATTGTGCATGAAAAGGGAATTGAAGTCGGCCCTAAGAGTATTGATTCTATCGTAAAGCCGGAACCGCCGACGAACAAGACAAAGCTCCGAGTCCCCGATCGGCAAGATTAATTTTATTAGGCGATTTATCTCAAACTTGTCCGGTCGACTTGATGTATTTACGCCATTATTAAAACTCAAGGCCAATCAAGAATTTCGGTGGGAGCCGATCCATCAACGGGCTTTAGAAGATATCAAGAAATATTTGGTGTCCCCACCAGCTGATGGTTCCGCCAAAGTCGTGCACACCCTTTAAGTTATATTTATCGGCCGATGATAGGTGCATCGGCTCGGCGTTGACTCAAGAACAGGAGGGAAAAGAGCGGGTCATATTTTATCTCAGCCGCAAATTAGTTGATGCAGTAAACGCGGTATCCGGAGGTGGAAAGGTTATGTCTCTCGTCTATATTTTTCATGCACAAAACTAAGGCATTATCTCGTTAGCCGAGGAGTGTACCGTGGTTTGCCAGGCCGATGTCGTAAAATATATGTTATCGGCCCCGGTCCCCAAAGGCCGGTTGGGCAAATGGATGTTGGCAATTGCGGAGTTTGATCTAGGCTACGAATCGGCCAAAGCAGTAAAAGCACAAGTATTGGCTGATTTGATAGTGCAACACGGTGAACACTCGGCCGTATACGTTGAACCAGTTGTCATGGACGGTATTCTTTGATGGTTCAATTTGCAAGGAAGGAAGTGGAATTGGCTTGGTTGTTGTGTCGCCTCGGGGGCAATACGTGGATACTCTATTACAGTAGAGGCGCACACCAACAACCAAGTCGAATACGAGGCAGTATTAAAAGGACCGGAATTACTCATCGATGCCGGGGCTGATTTTGTGGAAATTTTCGGCGATTCCTTGTTGGTTGTGAGTCACCTGGCCGGTGAGTATGAGTGTAAAGATGAAGTATTGTTGCAATATCATAAAAAGTGCCGTAAGTTAATGAAAAGATTCAAGTATGTTAAAGTCAGCCATATACCAAGAGAGCAGAACTTCGAAGCAAATAACTTGGCTCAACTAGCATCCGGATATCGGCTCGCCGAAAACAGCTTGGAAATAGCTGATATTGAAGAAGCCGATTGGCGTACGGAAATTCGAAATTTTTTGAGCAATCCATCCCAACCTACAGATAAGAAGATAAGATATAAAGCCTTAAAGTATGTTCTGTTGGATGATCAATTATTTTTCAAGACAATTGATGGGGTGCTTCTCAAGTGTATTGACGACACCGAGGCCAAAGTGGTAATGAGCGAAGTACATGATGGGATTTGCGGAACACATCAATCGGCCCATAAAATGAAGTGGCTGCTAAGGCGAGCTGGTTATTACCGGCCGACAATGTTGGCCGATTGTTTCAAATATTATAAAAGTTGCCAAGATTGCCGTAAATTCGGGCCTATACAGTAGGGCGCCCGCATCGCCTATGAATCCAGTGATCAAACCTTGGCCGTTTAGAGGCCGGGCCATGGACATGATCGGCCGATAAATCCAAGCATCAAGCAAAGGACATCAATACATATTGGTAGCTACAGATTACTTCACGAAGTGGGTTGAAGCGGCACCCTATCGCAAAGTTTCGACGGCCGACGTGATAACGTTTGTTAAAGAGCATATCATTTATAGATTTGGGATTCCGTAAACAATCACGACAGATCAAGGATCAGTATTCACGTCGGACGAATTTCAATCTTTTGTCGAAGAGATGGGGATTAAGTTGATTAATTCGTCGCCATATTATGCCCAAGCTAATGGCCAAGCCGAAGCGGCAAATAAGAGTCTCGATCAAGTTGATCAAGCGGAAAATACAAGAGTATCCTCGTAAGTGGCACATGAAATTGATGGACGCTTTGTGGGCTTATCGTATGTCACGGCATGGGGCCATGCAAGTCGCGCCGTATCAGCTTGTATATGGGCACGAAGCCGCATCGCCATGGGAGACAGCTATCGGCTCCGTAAGGATTGAATTGCAACAAAAGCTATCGGCCGATCAAGCACTCACGGATTGATGATGGATGAATTAGAAGATGTAGTACAAAATCGGCTGGATGCATTGGAAAAGATAGAGCAGAATAAGGCGAGGGTCGCCCGCCATTATGATAAGAAGGTTGTGCAGAAACAGCTTTAAAGAGGGCGATTTGGTCCGGAAGCTTAGGATGCCGATCGGCGTGAAGGACAATCGGTTTGGTAAATGGTCGCCTAATTGGGAAGGACCTTATTTGATTAGCCGATCGGCACCGGGTAATGCATATATTTTGAAAGAGTTAGCAGGGGAAGAATTTGGCCGAGCACTTAATGGGAAGTATTTGAAGCAGTATTATCCTAGTATTTGGATTAACTCATAGTGTTCGGCCTAAAAGAGATCGCAGCCGATATCGATATACATCGCCTTGAGACGGCCGATATTAAGAGTATCGCCCTTAGCCAAAATATGAAAGTAAAACGCAGACAAATCAGCCGATGTTTTAAACATCGTCTTCGGATGGCCGATATTATTGTATATCGCCCTTAGTGCAAAAATATTTACAACCAGATTTTGTTCGTAGTCCTATTACACCTAAGCATGATCGACGGCCTTAGCACGGGACAAAAAGTCTTGGACGACGTATACCGCACGGGCCAGCATGGAGTCAAGTTTGGCCATGACCAACAGGTCGTCTTCAACGGGGCCGACATCATCATGCGCCGCGGCAACCATCTTGTCGCCCGCTTGGATTGCCTCGTCCGTCGCCTTCGTTGAGCCTCCACATCAACCGACACTCGTGCAATGGTGGCTTCCAAGGCCGCCGCCTCCTTCTCCTTGAGAGCCGCCGATGCTCTCAAATCGGCAATCTCCTTGTTGATTACCCGCAGCTCATCCCGCCGATTTGAGAGTTGCTCTTGCATCTCTTGGGTCTTGCGGGCCTCCTCCTCGAACGCTTGATGGAGTTCTCGGCGAGTAACGCAGCTTGCCGCTGCTCCGCGTGGCGAGCCGTACGCCGCCGGGCACGGATGAAGTCCATTTGCCGCACTCCATGTATGCCACGCGATGCGAGCATCGCGCACATCGGCCGGGAGCTCAGTCCGGACCTCCAAGTACCGGGCCCGTATGGGGTGGGCGTCGGCCACCAAGCGACCAACCGAAGAAGCCTCAAGCTCGCGCGCGATTTCGGTCATGGTGATGAGACCAGAGGTAGATACCAAAATCGGCGCAGACGAGGGAAGCCGAGCGCCCGAAATACCAAGAAAAGTAAGTATTTGAAGCTAATGATTAGCGGCGAATCAAGGAAGAAATAGTAAAAGAAACAGACTCGCGAAGCATCAATGCGAAGCGGCCGGACGTCCATCGGTCGTGCCATTGAACCCACGGGTTCATATGTTTTAAGCAGCTCTCGGCCGGCCGATCCACCGTCACCAGCGACATCTTCGGAGGTGGCATCGGGCGACGCTCCGCCGGCCGGCTCATCGCCAGCAGCTGCCTTCGGGAGAAGCCGCGGGCGGCTCCCGGCCGCCCGATTCTTCGTCGCCAGCGGTGCCTTTGGGAGGAGCCGTGGGCGACACGAGGCCGCCTTGTTCAGCTTCGGCGGCGGCCTCAGGAGACGCAGCCGATCCGAGTGAGTTGGGCTCTCCGTAGGGTTCGGATCGGCCCGGCTTGGTACAACTTCGCACTCCGGAGCTGTTTGAGTCGGCCTTCGTGCGTCGGCGTCTTGGCCCGTGGAGGAGTCGGCGAGCGGATCGGCCTATCGTGCGTTGGCGTCCGGGCCCGAGGAAGAGGGACCGCCGATTCCTGCTAAGAACTCAATAGTTAGATGGCATGTTAAGTGAAAAGGAATCGGCGATCATGCAATAACAAACCCGACGCAACGGAGATGGTTCACCGTAGTAGTCCGGGTCTGACGGGCGCACAGAGCCGCTTTAGCAGCCGCGCGGTATCGCTTCGGGGCCCGAGTCGACCCCGCAGCTGGCACATTAGCCTTCCTCTTTTTGAGAGCGGCTGTTTTAGTTTTGGCCTTGCGGGCAGCCGGCGCCCTCGACTCATCGCCGCAAATGCTTGAGCAGGAGTGCGGTCGGTGAAGCCGATATTCGGAACAATTGGGCTCGGCATTAAATATGCAATCGGCCGGCCACCGATGCTCGGGGTCGGCGGCTCCTCCGAGTCCGACCGAAAGAGAATATACAAGAGTGAGCATTTAGAGTGGCCGATTTCATTTACAAAATCGGCCTTACAAAAATAAATCGGCTACACGTACCTCGGCGAAAGGTTCTCTCAGGACTAGGCCGGAGAAGAAAGAAGCGGTGTTCCGGCTGCGGAGGTGCCGGTTCCACTCGCCCCACCAACGGTCAAAGAGGCGAGTACTCCGGGCGCCGGGAAAATCCGGCCAAGTCGCCGGTGACGACATCGGCGGTGCGGCCGACGAGCCAATTCCACCGAATGGCGTTGTCGACAGCAGCCCGCGCCTTTATCTCGCCCCACATAGAAGAGGTCGGGGGCAACCGGCCGAAGCCGAGTTGGCGGGCCGCCACCGACGGGTGGTAGAATTCATAGGAGCAGAAGGCCTTGCTCCCAAGCAATAAGTCCCGTCGGCAGCAGACAGGGGCGGAGGCAGGTGGTGAAGATCTTGACCGCCTCCCCGTCGGCCGTTGGGAAAGTTGGGTCGATCGTAAAAGGAGTGTCATACCCCTTCTCGAAGAAATCGATGTACGGGTACCAATCCGTACTTTCGTTGTTGAGGCCCTTGTAGAGGGCGGCGAACCAATACGCCAGGTTGTCATCCGACATAGCCGCCCCCGGTGCCATGGATAACGCTTCCCCGAAAGAAATGCACCGGCCGAATCTGGGCGTGGCCGATTCGGCGTAGTTGCCGGGAAAGGTGAGCGCACCGAGGTCCGGATCGATGGCCTTGGTGGTATGAAGGGACAACCACATTTGGATAAACCACCAAGGGCCACCCAGTGTTCTTGATCGATCGGCCGGAGCGCAACTCCACCGAAACCCGGTGAAGAAGGAGGTACGCCGACCCCGTAAGATACTTGCCCATGGGAAGGGCATGGCCGTCGGCCGCACATCGGCCATCGGCAGAAAATTGTTTGTGGGGCTCACGCCGACCCCACAAAAGAAGAAGTGGTCGAGCCACATGTTGAGGAAGGCGACATGTTCGCGGCGATCGACCGTGCCGTGCCCCTTGTTGTAAGTCCGAATATAGCCCTTCCAGCCCCCGGTGTCTTTAGGGTTGATCCGGTGGGAGGACTTAATGCGGACAAGCATCCGGAGTGGCCTCCGCCGTGATGTTCGGATCGGCCAACATGATCGTATCCAACAAGGTCATGGTAGCCGGCCGTGGCCAAACATAAAGCAGCTCAGGGCATCTCGACCGCAGATAGCAAGCGGCCGCCAGCAATGGTTCATTCTTGTGATGATCGGCCGCAGAAAGCTTGATGGCATGGGCGATGCCGATGTCGGCCCAACCTTGCAGATGGACGGCCGACACCCGGTTGTACCAATCACGCCATCCCGCAACGGGGTCGGCCATGACCGAAAGCTGTTGGCCCACTCGGCCGATAATGGGGATCGTTGCCGAAACGGAACCCGGTTCGTTTCAGCACGTATGAGGTCTCGTGGGGTCGGGATCGCCCATAGGACCCAAGAAGAAATGGGTCGGGATGTTGGACGGAATGGCGACTTGGTTCCGGATCTCCTAAAAACAAAAAACAAAAAAAGGATAGGGCTAAAATGAGAAGCGGAACGGGAAGAAGATAAATTGTGAAAATGAACAAGAACAAGAACACGAAGAAAAATTGCAAAAGTAGGAAAGAAGGATGCCCGAATGTACATTACCTCCGGAACGGCGTTGGTGGTGGCGACGACGCGGCCGGCGGCGGCAGCCGCAGCAGCAGCAACAAAGCAGGATTCATGGTCGCCGGAGAAGAAAAACGGCGACGGCGCGGTGAGAAGTTGAAAAGGCTCGAGGAGGAAAAGGGCGCTGGAATGGAGGAAGATGAAGGCCAAGGAGAGGAAACAGATGGGAAATAACCGGGGGTGGCCCCGGGTTTTATGGAGAAGTGACGGGCAGTAAAACCGGCGCAATAAAAGAGAATAGATCGGTCCGACGCATGCGTTGCATACCCCGCACCGGGGGACATGTGTTGACGCCGGTTTTTGACCAAGGGACCCATTGTCGCCGACTATAGGTCAAAAGAGGGCCGGTGGGCGTAAGGCCGACGGCCGCTTGGGCGAGTAAAGGCGCGTCCCTCCCGGGAATCGTGCGCGGACGCCAACGTAAGAGCATAATATTGATGGGCCCGGCCCGCGTTGTAAAATTAGAAATAATAGTTTAATTTTGGAAAAAAGATCCTAGTCGGTTAGGAAATCGGCCCGAAGAGGGTCCGAGGAGGATTCTTCGTGCCGAGTATAAATTTGTACTCGGTGTAACCTCGTAAACTCGATTCACATCCAATACAACTTTCGGCGCATCGCCAAACCCTAATTTTCTCGTCAAGTCTTCACCGTTTTCGCGGGGATCTTCGGGCTCCTGGCCGACAACAAGTTGGCTTGACAAGGTAATTATGTCGTTTAATTCTCGGCGCATTGTTCGTAATTAGATGGCTTAATTGCTAGTTATCCGGCGACCGGATCTGTTTTCGACCGTCGTAGTGAGTATCGGCCGGATGAGTCAAGTCGACCCGGTCCGGCTCGTGGTGGAGGTAGTTTGACTTGTCCCGCCTCCCCGTCCCAGCCTTTGCTCACAACGCCGATTGGCTCGGATCTGGTCGTTCGAGTCACGCGTAGCCGCTATGAGATTTCTTTTACATCTTAGCCGATTCGACCGTGCAGATTCAGCTTGACGTGTCCCGTGTTTGCCTTTGCGATAGTTGACTTGTCCTAGGCGCATGCAGCCGATTGGATAGGATGTAGATTTACTTTCATAGTTAAGGCGTTTATGATTATGCTTGTCCTGAATCGGCCGTGCGTGCGCGGCCGTTAGACCTGGTCCGCCGTGTGCCATCGCTGACTTGTCCCGTTGGAGCGACCGGTCGATTCGGATCCGTGTGGTTGTATTTGTCTTACTCGTTCTTTCGGAGTGTTTAGCCGATTGCTTATCACGTTCATTAGCTGTTTTATGTTCAATTAGCTAAATCTGTTAAAACTGCCTTTGGACCCGAGTTATTAGTACGATTTCATTGATCATCATTATACATCTAGATATGATCTAATAACTCATTGTTATAATCAATGGCAGAATCGGTCGGATGCCCGATCGGCCGATTTATCGCTTCTAATTGATGATTAAACCATCTTCTTGCTATCAAATTAATTACATCCCATTAATAATTACCTTGTTTACATTTTATTCGATAATGCATCCCCGCAAAGTCTTAATGATTTGATCGTTTACCGACGAAATCGGCTGCTAGCCACCGATCGCATGTTATAGCATCGGCCGATTTCGTATAGTTTGTATCACAGCTCGTTTGCCTGGCATTTAATACATAAATGGATGGGCCGTGCTGCTCCTCGTCGATGGCCGATTTTGTCTATCTTACGCCGTAATCGGCCATGGCTGCACATCGGTCTATCTCGGGCCGATGACCCGGAATTTTACACCTTTTATTGTCTTTGTTGGTTTGCAGGAAAACCATCCGGCACGCACCAGCGCACACGAGAATCGACGAGCCGAGCCGGTCCGTTGGGAGCACAGGACCCTGCATCAGCCGGGGTTTCGGTGGACTCTCCGGACAACGGTGTGTTGGCGACTTTTGACGTCAACACATGCTCACTAAAGTTTCTTTTATGCAACCACCCTATTAATTTGGCTAAGTAATGAAATTGCCAACCTAATTAGCATAGGTGCTATTTATGCAAAAATGCCAAGTTAAACCGGTCAAGCCCCATGCATCTAGGAGTCGGTCTTAGATGACCAATTTGACGGGTAAGACTTGCGGAGTATGTTAGATACTCGGGCGTTGCCACTACATGTTAATTTACGGGTTTCCCGCAAGCCGGTTTTTGTGATTGTTGTGGTAAGGTGGTTTGGGATGGAGAAGAGCCCAAAGAGTGGACCATTGAATGGGTCCCTAGCTCTCCGACCCATGATGAGTGAGCCATGGCCTAGGCCGGCATGGTTCCTTTAAGTTATCTATGTATCGTCGAGTTATGTATTTCGCTTCCGCACTTTAATTTCGAACAAAGATCATGGCTATGTAAGACTTAAATTTCGAACCTAATGTATCTCTTATTCGAACCCTATGTTGTAATCAAGACTTAATTATGTAACCTTGCAAATCGTGTATGTTTGTTAATGTGATGCTATGTATGGTTGCTTCGTCAATCATCTCCCAAGGCGATCCGTACCACACTTAACTATCTTTCGGGATAGGGGTGTGACAACGCTCGCCAACTTGGTCGATTCGAGGCAACGCGAAAGGGTCTTTGGGGCAAGCTTTGTTGAGATCAGTATAATCAACGCACATTCTTAATTCTTTAGTATTCTTTTTTGGTACAAGCACTCGGATTGGCAAGCCAATCTGGATGATACACCTCCCTAATGAACTTAGCTGCTAACAACCTAGTTATCTCTTTCTTGATAGCCTCCTTGCGGTCTTGAGCAAACCTCCGGAGCTTCTTTTTCACCGGCTTCGCATCGGGACGCACCAATAGTGCGTGCTCAATCTTCTCCCTAGGAACACCCGGCATGTCGAAGGCTGCCATGCGAAGATATCCCTATTTTCCTGGAGGAAAAGAATGAACGCGCTTTCCTATTTATCCCCCAAGTCAGCCCCTATATGGGTGACCTTGGAGGGGTCCGACTCATCAAGCTGGACAGTCTTGGAAACCACCGCATCAGCCTTCAATTTCTCCTTTGCAATCTTCTTGACCGGAACTTCATCCTCTAATCTTGCCTGAACTTCCAACGCTTCAGCTGCTTCCCCGATCTCTCGACGTTCAACTTCTGAATTGGCTTGAGAGGCCAACTCTGTGCTGTGCACCTCACAAGCATAAGCGGTCTTGATATCACCCCGGAATGACAGGACCCCATTTGGCCCAGGCATCTTCAACATCAAATATTGATAATTTGGGATGGCCATAAATTTTGCCAAAGCCGGTCTTCCGAGGATAGGATGATACGCTGAGTCTATGTCAGCCACTTGGAAGATGATATTCTCCCTCCCGTAATTTTCCTTCGTCCCAAAGGTCACCGGCAGAGAAATCTGCCCCAAGGGGTAACTATTCCGCCCGGGTATTATACCATGGAACGGTGAAACACTACGCTGTAAATCAGCCACAGTCAGAGCCAAGCTCGGGCAAAGTCTTAGCAAACAGGATATCCAAGTAGCTTCCTCCATCAATGAAAGTTCTCTTCGATCGCACCTTCCGAACAATGGGGGCCGGGATGAGTGGATATTTTCCAGCCTTCGGTAGTACCTCGGGATGATCTGCCCTGCTAAATGTAATGGGGACCTCGGACCACCGGAGATACTCGGGAGTAGCGGGAGCAACAGCATTAACCTCCGGAATGCCAATTTTTGCTTCCGCTTCGACTCATATGCGTCCGGGCCTCCATAGATCATGTTCACCTCTCGAGCTGGTTCTTGAAAGCCTTCGTCATCTTCTTATCCTTGCCCTTGTCATCCTTCCGATTCCCGTAGGCGGACCGGGTGCAACCTTCAAGGCAAACCGAGCAAACAGCCTTAACAGAAGCACTCCTTAGCTTTATGATTCCTGTTATGGATCATACAAGGGCCATCCGGAAGTGTTTCAAACGACAATCGTTCTCTTGGACCTCTCTTAGGAGGCGCCGACCGATCTCCTCCATGAGATTGGTCTACAGCTGCAACAAGGTGATCAGCCTTGCGCTTCTTGTCGTTCCTGGATCCGGACCGGTTGCCTTGGTCATGCTTCGGTTCCTTCCCTTTGTTCCCGCGCAAATTGACTACATTCGATTCTCCAGCAGCGTAATCGTCTGCTATCTTGAAGCACTCGACGCCGTCATGGCGAGGTTTCGATTTCGTCTCCCAATCTTGTGAACCAATGCTTCACTTCGGACGCCGGCTTGAAATGCAGCAATTACTTGCTGATCAGGAACATTGGGGATTAAGGCCTTCTTATTGCAGAATCGCTCGATGAAATTAGTGAGGGTCTCGTCGGGCTTCGCTTCACCCTATTGAGGTCGAAGTAATTCCCTGGCTTCTCACAAGTTGCCCGGAAGTTTTCTACGAACTTTTTAGTGAGGTCTCCCCAAGAAGAGATGGATCTCTCGGGCAGGGATTGCAACCATAAGCGCCCAGCCTTCTCCAAGCACATCGGTAGATAATTAGCTAGCACGAACGTGTCTCCTCCTCGCTGACCGAATAGCAGTGGTGTACATACGAAGCCACTCAGCTGGAGGTGCCTTGCCATCATACTTGTCAATGGCCCCAGGCTTAAATCCCCGGGGTATTTGCAGATGTGTAAATCTCGCGTGAAAGTGGGGATTACGGAGTATTCATCATCTTCTAGACCGGTCCGGACCGGTGACGGAGATCGACGGCTAGGGCGATGCCAATAATTACGATCCCGGTCATCGTCGGAATAGTCGTAATAACGGTCATCTTGGTATCTATCTCCCGAGCCACCCTGTCCATCATTATTCACCGGCTCCGCGTGCCGTGAAGGAGGCGGAGGCGGAGGAGGTGCCGTTTCACGATCATTGCTCGCTGGTTCTTCGTGTTGCGATGGAGGCGGAGGCGGAGGTGCAGCTTGACGATCATTGTTTGTGCGCCGGGGTTCAACGTCTCTGTCCCGGTTGTCTCGCCCTCTTCGGTCTCTAGTGTCACGGCGATCATCCCTTTTGGGTCGTTCATCCCGATGAGCATGCCTATTACTATGCCCTCGATGATTGTTGCGCGGATAATTTGCATTGGGGGCGGCGCCGAAGCAGCCGGCCCGTGACGCGGAGAATTGTTCAAACGCGACCGTGGCGGGAAAGATCGCGTGAACGATCATCGACATGACCAGTCCGTCGTCTCTCATCTTCCTCAAGTCTTGTACGCTCCTCCGCCCTCTCTCGCATGGCGATCAATCAGCACGTTCCGAGCATCACGATTCCCATTGAGCGGTACACGCAAATCTTGGTCCGGAGCTCGTTCATGTGCATCTGCAATCGGGGTGTGCCGGGGTCCAAGCCTTCCACCGGAGGAAGCTCCTTCAGACCGGGCCCTTGCCGGTCGTTCCGAATGGGAACGCGAGCGACCAGAAGATTCCGCTCGATCATGGACGAGCTGATTTGTTTGTAGAGCCGCCGCGTCAACCAGATTCGGAGCGCGCCGCAATCCTGGCATAGCATTGAGGACTTCTTCCGGTATTGTCTCAAGAATTTGCTTCACTCCTACAATATTGTGGACAAGCGACGTGAAGACTCGAGCGCCATTCAACTCTACTTCCATGGAACTTAAATCCAAAGCTCGCTGGAAGATCGATGTCGTCTCCCGCTGCGACATCCCCGTCGATTGTTGTACCCTGGAGAATCGTCCGGGTCTTCGGACTGGTCCAGTAGCGGGCCCGTGGCCGGGGAGCGGTTGCGGGGCGCTTCCTCCGGCCGAGCAGCAGCACTTGTGCGCGGATCCGCAGCTGAAGGTGGTGGAGGTTGTTCATCCCTATTTGCTTCTTCCGCTTCACGACGATCGCGTTCAGCTTCAACTCTCGCCATCCTTGCTTCTTCTTCGGCAGCTTCCTCGAAGTGAGTTGGCGGATAACCGGTCCTGTCATGAATACTTGGAAGAAGACCGGAGCGTCTTCCTTGAAGTCATTATCCAGCTCGGTAGAATGGCTTATCGCCGCAGCCCGAGCACCGGTCCGAGGCGCAGCGCAGGGAGTCCGATGTTTCGCGCTAAAGCTACGTCGGATCCGCTAAGTCCTGAATCGGAGGTACCAACCGTGGCAGGTGATCGCGCTTTAGAAGCAGCGGCCCGGCAACGAGTCGGATTCATCAAAGACAATTTCCCGCCGAGTCGCCTTCAAAGTCGAGGGACCCGAAGCGAATCTTGAAGCCGGGCTCGAAGTCGACGACAAACGAAGTGGCCATCGAACTCGCTAGGAACTCGCCGGGACCCCTACCCGGCGCACCAAATGTCGAGTCTTAAACTCGGCACTAGTACTACCCGGTCCCTCACGAGCGTGGAATTCGATGGTGCAACACACGTAACACACAGGAACACGCGATTTTAGATAGGTTCGGGCCCTCGAATCGAGAGTAATACCCTACGTCCCGTATGTTATGTATTGCCTTTAGCGATTTGCTAATTGCAAGATGTCGAGAGAGTTTTCGGGGTCCCTGCTCCGCCTTATATGTCCGGGGATCTAGGGTTACAAGCGAGTCCTAGTCGCTTACATGAATTACATACATGGAATTCTATCTCTAACTTCCTTTATTGATTCGGAGTCCTAATCGGACTACAAATTGTTCAATATCTTGCTCCTCAAGTCATTGTATACCGGTCTTAGAATCCGCCTTGTTTCCATACCGGTATACGGGTTCTTCTGTTATCCCGGATCGGTCGAGGACCGATCCGTTGCCTATCGCCATCGTCTTTATCTTCCTTAATTTGCCACCATGTCTCTGTGTATCTATTCCTTCATCATATGTATACCCATAAGGCAAGTATACGACACCTGGCAAGGTAATTGAACTTCCGAGCATGTTCTTGCGCCGTATTGGAACCTTGCTTTAAGTCCACAAATTCTTGCAGCTTCCTTTTCATCACACCATCGGGGATGTGGTATAATTAGCCCACCAAGCACTCGCCGACCCACGGAGTTGTTGTGCTACGAACAAGGTCTTTTGATGCTCGGTGCAGTTCAAGAGAGTGAATTTTGACTCCACAATACGTTGGAAATTATCTGCTTCCAGGGGATCCTTAGCCTCTACGAATGTGGGTGGCCGGGTTGCCCAAATTCCGCATAAGAAGTGGGGCGGGGCTGTAGTGGACGAGCCGAGCCCCGGGCATTATTGTTCGACTTGCCATGAACATCCGGAACATTTCATTTTAGTTGTGAACGAGTTGCTCCATGGCGCTCATCGGATGTGGGTTAGGTGGCTGCGACGAACCACCCTCTTCGGAAGGATCCACCGTATGACGAGTATTCACCATCTCGTCACACAATTAGTCATATCGTAGTCTCAACAATTTTTGGAGCTATAGACATATGATAATAATTAAGGGACACCGTAGGAAAGGAGAAATCAGATTGCGTCCATAGGAAGAAATATTCATATGAAGCGTGAAATAATCTGATAAAAGCATATGTTTATTAAACATAAACTTGGTCTTTCATACACCACGATGGTAACCCATTTGTACAACAAAAGCGTGAGATATTAACATGTTATGATGCGCAGGTTGCACGTTTTCGATTTTTATTTTCTAGCTATTTATCCATACTTCCTATGCTGCCATATCTACACAAAATACAACGACCATGATGTCTTAAGCGCGTACATGCCACTAGGTTCAGTTCTAGCATACTACAGGTAATTTACATGATTTCCCTAGAGCTATCCATAAGCCTAGGCATCGCTATCGTCATCCGAATTCACATCGGGATCTTTGATGTCGAAGCATCGCTAGCGGCGTCATTCCCATTGTTCTCCTGCAGTGGTGGCTGCAATAAATTCCAATGGGCTGCAAGCACCACTTGATGTTCATGCTGCAGCTGAGCCAGCTGGTGCTAGAAATTTCCTATCTCGGTGAACAGTTGATTCATGTTGGTCGGTGCGGTCTCAAGCTGTCCATGGAGAAACTGCATGGTGGCCTGCTGTGAGTGAATGGTCTCATCCTTTTGAGTTATGGCTTTCTGAGCAGCATTCAACTCATTTAGGGTTTCAATTCTTTCCTCATCACGGAAGGTAGCCATCCGCTCGGCCTCAACCTTCTCCTGTTCAGATCTTTCTTTCCCATGGTCTGCGACAACGCGCAAACCGTCGCTGAAAAGGAGGTCATCTTGCACCTCCTTGAGGCGTGCAGCAAGGGCAGTGTTCTCTTTCTCCAACTCAGCGACACGAGTGGTCAGCTGTTTGTTCTCATCCTTGGCCGGAAGTAGTCGTCGGAGACGTCGGTGACCTGATCGGTGAGGTTCTCCAGTTCTGCCCTCAACTTTGTGACATCCCATGTCACGATTAAGGCTAATCACGTAGTTGGTACCCTAATCACAGTACTAATGGAGTACTAATGCTAATCACCCAAACAGGAAAAAGAAAATAAGAAAAATAAAAAGAGAAAAGGGAAAAATCTAGATAAGCCCTAACCCTAAACCCTAGCACTAACCAAAATGCAAAAATTATAAATACACTACCCACATATTTTTGCACCACTGCATTGCTCATGTAAAGAGATGAATTTACAGCATTTTTACAAAATTTTTCAATAAAGTTTTGAATGCCCAAAAAATTCAAATTCAAATCTGAAACATTCCTGTTTATGAATTTTGCATGAATTTTTGGGAACGTTTTTAGAAGTTCAAGCTATTAGATGAAAATTAAAGCACATCATACTGAAGCTCTGCATATTTTTACTTCTAATTTTGGAGCGCCGGAAGCACGCATTTTGTTCAAATCTTCAAACCCCAGATTCAAATTTCGGACTTTGACCTCGAGCTACAGGGAGCGCCGGGCAATGGCGCCCGCGCCCGCCAGTCCGCCGCCGCCCGCGCCTGCCACCGCACGCGTCCCGCTCCATCACATCGCCACGCAGCTCTGCCAACTTCCCCAACCACATTTGTACCCGCCGCCCAACCCCGACGCGCCGGAATTGAAGGCCCGCCCGGCCGCCGCTCCCCGTCCGGCCGCCCCCTAAAGAAAACGGCACACGGGCCAAGGCCCCATCTCCATTCGCGCTCAACTGCTCCCCCAACTTCCCCTGCATCCCTTCGCACCACTGCTCTGCCCTCTGTTCCCTCACCGGCGCCCAATTCGAAGAAAGCGCCGCCGCCACCCCGCACGTACGCCATGGCCGCCTCCGCCAACAGCTCGGTCGAGGTGAGTGCGCATGCCCCGATTCTTGGCCAAGACGACGCACAAGGTCGCCCTCTAGCTTCCCCTTGATCCACTCCCTTTACCCCGGAGTGTCTCGCCGGAATTTGGAAGAGAAAGGGCCGCCGCCGCCGGCCACTCGCACCCCTCCGACGAGCTCCTACCTCCGGCCCTCCTCGTCGCCGCCCGACCACACGCCGACGACCCTCACCTTCAGGTGATGCTCACGGGCCTTTCCCTCCCCCTCTCGCTCCTCGAGCCACGCGCGCGCCACTGCCGAGCCTCCCGCAAGCGCCGCCGCTCGCCGCGCCGCCCTCCGGCCGCCGCGGGACCCCGAAACCCTAACCCACGGACTTGCCGTCGCGCGAGCTCTCCCCTGGCCCAAGCCCAGCCCTTGAGCAGACCCGTGGCGCCGCCGCGCCGAGTTCGCCGGCGACGGCCACCACTCGTCGGAGCCCGCGCCGCCCTTTTTAAATTTGCCCTAGTGGCAATCTCGAAAATAAGTCCGAACTTCATTCAAGTTTGAAAAATTTATATCTCGCGTTTGAAATGCCCAAAAATTACAAACTAAAATGTTTTGGAAACTAGAGGATCTGTACTTTCATAAAAGTAACATGAGCTGGCCAGATCTACACGTTTTCATATTTTTACAAAAATAACAAAAGCCAACCCCTGAAAACTTAACTAAGCCATAACTTTAAACCTATAAATCTAAAAGAGATGCCACTTGGCCAAAATCTTCACCCAGGCATACATGAATTTTTTGCACTGGAATATCTGCATTTCATCTCATATTTTTCAAGTTATTGCATTTCTTGCATTCCCTGTATTCCATTTTTAATTAAATCTGTATAATGTATTTTTGCATGAAACTTGGTAATCAATTTCCTCTTAGTACTGTTCAGGTGTACAAAATTCCATGTTAATTTTTGAGCATGTTAAATAATTAATTTGGCAAACCCTAGATCTAAATCCCTAAAAGGTCATTTTCAGCACTTATGTAATTAGTTTTATGTTTCTAAAAATTATGTTTCTGCATGTTTATGTGATCTCCACTGTTCACCATGTCCCGTAGCACTTCATGGCAGGTTTAGTCAAAAGATTTCATATATTTCATGTATGTGATAAATTGTAGGATCGAATTCTTATTTAAAATGAAATCGTCATCGCATGTGATGCTAAAACACCTAAGCCTAGGTTTCTTCGATTTGTATTTTTAAAACTTGTTAAATGTTAGTGCTAAACCTGCAAGAATCACAGCACTCATGTCTATGCAATCAAGTCATTACTCATGTATTAGTAGGATTATGCTTGTTCATGTGATTTGATTTCCTTAAAAGAAAACAGGAGGCATGTTTATGGTTGCTAGGGTTTGAGTAAACAAAACTTTTGATTAACATATGCAAATGCACCCATACCAAACAGCACATATGCATTACCATCATCGTTGACCTTGTATTCATGTTACTTATGCATTGCATTTCATCCTCTAGGTGACGACGCCGAATTGAACCCGCCGGAAGAGACAATTGCAACGCTCAACGCTTGTGAGGCTAGTGCTAACTTCGATCACTCTCAAGGCAAGCCCGGTGCATTCCTATTATTTTGAAATGTCTTCTTTACCACTCTATTAAGGATGATGAATGTGCATTTAAGTTTCTAGGAGTTGATTGGAAATCCACATGCATAAATTCCTATATGTCCTATGTCGTTTATGTGTCATATCCTCGTTAGAATTGCTATGCTATGTTTATGGAGTCAACGCTAGATTGGGGATCTCACTTATGGCTCGTGATTAAATGTGAACATGATGAGTTGGTTAAAAATTGAGAACACCCCATTGTGGCTCCGCGAACAAGTTTGAGTTGTGTACCACTTGCATACCTTTCTTATGGGGATTGGTAAACCTATGTAGCTTGCAAGTTGTAAAGTGAGCCGGATATCTCACCGACCCGGAGGTGATGTGTTTTGCACGGTGGTTGCACGGGTTGAGGACCGTTGGAGAGTACATGGGTTAAGCCTTGGGCGCGTTGTTGAACGGTCGCAAGGGGACGTGTACTCGGGGTCGGTGGCCCCGTGTTTTACTTTATGACGAACTCGCGAACGGTTGCTATACGTGTTCTTAAATGATGCGTATGTCGTGCATTTGGGTTCATTTCTGCAGGATTAATAATTCGATAATTATCGCCGTTTCCTCTCGGTTAATGAGTACCACTTGATTCGAGCAGTTCGCAATGTGTAGTAATGGAAAGAGATGGAATAGCTTGCTGTTTTATATTAGTATTAAATTGTATTGCAACCTCTTGTATTGCTAGTATGCTCACTAAAGTTCCTTTTATGCGATAACCCTATTAATTTGGCTAAGTCATAAAATTGCCAACCTAATTAGCATAGGTGCTATTTTTGCAAAGAGGCCAAGTTAAACCGGTCAAGCCCCTGCATTTAGGAGTCGGTCTTAGATGACCAATTTGACGGGTAAGACTTGCGGAGTATGTTAGATACTCAGGCTTTGCCACTACATGTTGATTTACAGGTTTCCCGCAAGCCGGGTTTTGTGATTGTTGTGGTAAGGTGGTTTGGGATAGAGAAGAGCCCAAAGAGTGGACCATTGAATGGGTTCCTAGCTCTCCGACCCATGATGAGTGAGCCGTGACCTAGGCCGGCACGGTTCGCATAAGTTACCTACGTACCGTCGTGTTATGTAATCGCTTCCGCACTTTATCGAACAAAGATCATGGTTATGTAAACTTAAATTTGAACCTAATGTATCCTTTATTCGGAACTCTATATTGTAATCGAGACTTAATTATGTAAACTTGCAAATCGTGTATGTTTGTTAATGTGATGCTATGTATGGTTGCTTCGTCAATCATCTCCCAAGGCGATCCGTACCACACTTAACTATCTTTCGGGATAGGGGTGTGACACGTGGTATCGAGCCGACTTGGGATTTGCGTCACGCTAACACTCATTCTATAAATCTTAAACCCGTTTTTGTGTCACGGTGAGGTACGAGTCTAGATAGAAAGGCCAACGTAAGGACTATATAGAATGGTGGCAAAACTAACCCCGTGTTATGATTGTTTAACTATTTTGCAACTACAGCTTTGGCAAAGGTATGAAATTGAGTGTGGTCAATTTTGCATAATATTAAACTGGTGTGACTCGAATACACTCTTATTCGAGAGCTCTCCATGTGAGGTGAGGTGACATGGATTTATTTTTGGCTTGTTTCTTTTGAATTTGATGTAATGTTTCTGGAATCCCTCTCTTGCAGGTACATAACAACGTTTTAGTTCATGTAGTATCGTGTGAGAGGTGTGTGTGTGCCACCGATGCGCTTGTTCGATACTCGTATCGGCGGGCGCATTTTTTTTTAATTTTGTGAGGACGTACGGAACGACATATTGAGCATCCATCATCTTCGCATATCATGTCATCATATCAAGCATATGCATGTGAACTTGTCTAAAGGGAACAATCACCGAAAACTTGATCACCAAGTTTAATTCTCACAAAAGGTTGAAAACCGAAACATTAAAACATGGCAAAACGTGGCAGAATTCTTGACTTTCACGAAAATGAGCATAACTTCCAAATTACTTATCCAAATAAGGCAAATAAGGACTTTCTGGAAAGCTTGTGTTATGCCCTTCAACAGAATTCTAGTCTCTGGTCTTGCAGAAATCTGGAACGTAGCTAGAACTGCCCATTACAGAGAGCAATTCTGGAATTCCAGAATGTGCTCCGGTTCTGTCCCTGTCGTAGAATCGTGCATAACTTTCAAACGACAAGTCGGATTGAGCTGTTCTAGGATGCGTTGGAAAGCTTAAGAAATTGTCTAAAACCTTTGTAACAAACTAAAATTTTAATTCTGTCCAGAAACAGGAGTATGAATTGGGTTTTCGTAACATGTCAAATCTGTCCAGAAAGCTGAACCGTGTTAGAATTATGCGAAAAGTTTTGTTGCATTCTTTTGCTAGTTGGTGCCATCCCATTATTCATGCTCTACTTTTAGCATGTTTTGTTGTTGGATATTGAGTTTTGACTTGTGTTTCAAAATTCTCCGACAGATGGCCCCGGCAAGCTCATGTTGGACCGTGAGAACCTCGCGAGGCGGGTGCTCGAGTTGGAGCAGGAGCGTGCTGCCCTGTAGGCCACCCTCACCACCCGCGACGCCGAGCTCGCTGCCCGCGACGCCGAGCTTGCTGCCCGCACCGCCGAGCTAGCCGAGCGCACTACCGAGGTGGACACCCTCCGTACGCAGCTCGAGTATAGCGAGACGGAGCGTTGGAGCTTCTTCGAGCAGCTCCACGACGCCAACCTTGCCCTTGAGGGCAATGGAGCTGCCGCGCTGCAGGCCACGCTCGATGAGCGTGATGCCCAGCTCACCGCCGCAAATGAGGAGAACTACGTCCTCTCCGGCCAGGTGGATGCCCTTCTTGAAGAGAAGGATGAGTTGGAGGTTACTCTCCCGGAGACTCGGGGCGCTAGGGATGCCTTGGAGGGAGACCTCCGGAACGCCGAGGCGACCATCGCGCATAACAACGCCACCATTGAGCATCTCCAAGCCGCCAACGACGCCCTGCACGCCATCCTTAATGGCGGACCTCCCGAGCCACTTCGGATCATCCCACCCGAGGATGATGTGGAGATGGGTGATGGTGAGGATGCTTCCGACGTCGAGGACGGAGCACCACCCTCTCCCATGAGGGGTGACGACGACTACTACGGCGATGACGACGAGTAGTTGTCACGACCGGTGGTCGTAGCTCTATGTGTTGTAGGATTTGTAATCTCGTGAGGCATGTAACCGTGTATGGAAAACGATCCGCGTGTTGTTAATTAAGCTCTCCGAGATTTGTGTTGTTTATGGGTCATATGTGATGTAACCTAAGACCGTGTTGTATCGGATTCGTGGTTTTCCGTGTATCAAAAATTTCTATCATGTTGCTACTATGTTAGAATCTATGGAATATGTGTGTTGCCAATGCATTATGCTTATTTCATTGTTGTTTCTTTCGTACATGCAATCTGAAATTTGCGATCCCTTATGTCCAATGTTATGTTTTCTTGCCATTTTAGCTCTTGGTCTAATGAGCTAACATGAGAAAATTCTTCATATGTGACAGATGGTGAACACCCGTCGTGGCGAAGCTTCCGGCGAGTGGTCATGGTGCGAGGGAAGAGCAACTCCCTAACCCTCCACCTCTCACGCCGTTGGAACAACTCGTGTCCAACCAAAACGAGATGTTCCGCTTGTTCTTTGCGAGCCAAACCAACCAAGGACAAGGCCAAGGACCGCCACCCCAAGGGCCGAGGAATTCCACCTATGCCGACTTTTGGGCCACTCAACCGCCCAAGTTTGGTGAAGGTACTACCGATCCGTTGGAGGCGGATAACTTTCTCCGCATCATTGAGTCGAAGTTTGCTCTCCTCAATTGCACATCGGAGCAAAAGGTTCTCTTTGCGGCTCAACAACTTCGTGGCTCCGCAAGTTTCACCGCCGCCCTTCCCGCCGGCACTCAAGTGAATTGGCCGGACTTTTGCACCGCGTTTCGCGTGCATCACATTCCCGCCGGTCTCATGAAGCGCAAGTTGCAAGAGTTTCTCAATTTGAAGCAAGGTACCGGAACCGTGCAAGAGTATGCACGGAAGTTCAACTACTTGGCTCAATATGCATCCTATCATGCCGACACGGATGACAAGAAAAAGGATTGTTTTCGTTCGGGGCTAAGCCCAAAGTTGCAAGATCGCTTGGCTCAAGTCACTACCGGCACGTTCAATGACTTGATGAGTGCCGCAATTGTGTAAGAAGATGCTATCCGTGCTCACCAGGAGGACAAGAAGAGGAAGCGTGCCGTAGGAAATCCATCCGGCTCCGCTCCGCCCAAGTACAAGCTAGCCATCACTTCCCCGTCCGGACGAAGTTTCGGGCCGCATTGCCGCCGACGAGGGGATCTCGCCGGCTTGTGCCGCAGCAACACCACCACTCTCACGGTGGAAATCAGCAGCACAACAACTCATTCCGCCCTCCACAGCAGCAATATCAAGGTGCTAGGCCCGGTCCTCAAGGTCCGTGCTTTAATTGTGGACGTCCGGGTCATTTCGCGAAGGATTTCCGTGTTCCGACACGCAACCCGGGCCACAACAACAACAACAACACCAACAATGGTTCCGGAAGTGGCAACAATAATCAAAACCGCAATGGAAATAATGGGAATGGGAACCGCAATCAATCCTCCACTCCAAATGCTAAGAATGGCCGAGTCAACTATACCACGGCCGAAGAGATTCAAGCGGGAGAACCGGTACTCTCGGGTATGTTTTCGGTCAACAACCATTCCACTTTGGTTCTTTTTGATTCGGGTGCAACTCATGATTTCATTAGTCAAGCATGTGCAAAAACATTACAACTCACTCCTACCGTGTTGGATATTCCCTATATCATCACATCACCCGGTGGAAAAATAAAAACAAACCTAGAGTTGAGGCAAGTACCCCTAAACCTAGAAAGAAAAGTATACCCCTCCTCTCTCATAATTTTAGGTGGGCAAGGAATAGATATCATTCTAGGTATGAGATGGATGAAGTTCCATAAAGCCGTTTTGCACATCGATTCCCGAGAAGTTCACCTAAACTCACCACTCCATGGTCCGTCTATTCTCCGATTACCCCATCCTACATTCTCCACCTCAAAAATCTACCATCTTGAGGGAAAAAGGATTGAGGATATTCCCGTGGTATGTGAGTTTCCCGATGTGTTCCCGGACGACTTGCCGGGCATGCCACCCGATCGGGATGTTGAGTTTAAAATGGAGCTCCAACCCGGTACGGCACCGATTTCCGTAGGCCATACAAAATGGCTCCCAATGAGCTAGAAATCATAAAAGAGCAATTGGGTGAGCTTATGGATAAAGGATATATTCGCCCTAGTTCATCTCCGTGGGGATGCCCCGCTCTCTTTGTGAAGAAGAAAGACAAGACGCTACATCTATGTGTGGATTATCGCCCTCTCAATGCGGTAACTATCAAGAATAAATACCCGCTCCCTCGGATTGATATTCTCTTTGATCAATTAGTTGGTGCTAAGGTTTTCTCTAAGATTGATCTCTGATCCGGTTACCACCAAATCAAGATCCGAGCCGAAGATATTCCGAAAACCGCATTCTCTACGCGGTATGGTCTCTTTGAATATCTTGTCATGTCTTTTGGACTTACAAATGCTCCGGCTCATTTCATGTATTTGATGAATTCGGTCTTCATGCCCGAGTTGGATAAGTTTGTTGTGGTCTTTATTGACGACATTCTTATTTATTCGAAGTCCGAAGAAGAACATGCCGAACACCTTCGCATTGTTCTCCAACGGCTTCGCCATCATCAATTGTATGCCAAGTTTAGCAAGTGTGAATTTTGGTGGAAACAAGTTCCTTTCTTGGGCCATATCATATCCGCGGAAGGTGTTGCCGTCGACCCAAGTAAAGTTGGAGAAGTTCTTACTTGGAAATCCCCAAGATCGGTGAGACAAATCCGAAGCTTTCTTGGTCTTGCCGGCTATTATCGGAAATTCATTCCCAATTTTTCAAGCATAGCCAAGCCTATGACAAAATTGTTGGAGAAAGATGCTAAGTTTAAATGGAGCCGTGAATGTGAGGAAGCATTCCAAACTCTCAAGAAGCATTTGACATCCGCTCCGGTGTTAGCCCAAGCCGACATCACCAAGCCGTTTGACGTGTATTGTGATGCGTCCGGCACCGGTCTAGGATGTGTGCTAATGCAAGAAGGTCGTGTCATTGCTTATGCTTCTCGTCAACTTCGCAAGCACGAACAACACTACCCTACCCATGATTTGGAGCTAGCCTCGGTTGTCCTTGCTTTGAAAACTTGGAGGCATTATCTACCTGGAAATCTTGTCAATCTTTACACCGATCATAAGAGTCTCAAGTATATCTTCACCCAACAAGAGTTGAATATGAGGCAACGTAGATGGTTGGAATTAATCAAGGATTATGAGTTGGAAATTCATTATCATCCGGGTAAAGCTAATGTGGTTGCCGACGCTTTGAGTCGCAAGGATCAATGCAATCATGTTACCGGTTGTTCTATGGAAAATTCGGAAATTTCAGATTCTAGTGAACCAAGTCTTCGAGTCATTCCCTATGGTTCACTATATAATCTAGCTCTCATTCCTACCCTTCATGAGGAAATTATTGAGGCACAAAAGAAGGATGAAGGAATGGAATTTATTCGGCAAAAGATTGAGAAAGAGGAAGCTACATGTTTCCGACAAGATGACAATGGTGTATTATGGTTGAACCAACGTCTCGTTGTTCCGAAGAATATGGAATTACGGAAGAAAATAATGGATGAGGCACATTTGTCTAAATATTCCATACACCCCGGTAGCAATAAAATGTATCGCGGCCTCGGAGAAAAGTTTTGGTGGACACGCATGAAGCGTGAGATTGCACGGTATGTGGCCGAGTGCGATACTTGTCAACGAGTGAAAGCCGACCACTTAAGAAAAGCCGGATTATTGAACCCATTGAAGATTCCCGTTTGGAAGTGGGAGGACATTGCTATGGATTTTATCGTTGGATTGCCTCTCACATCAAAGAAGCATGATTCAATTTGGGTTATTGTGGATAGATTAACCAAGTCCGTGCATTTCATCCCCGTCCATACTACCTACGATACCAAGAAGTATGCCGAGCTATACATCTCAAGAGTGTTATGTTTGCATGGAGTACCTAAAACCATTGTTTCCGATCGAGGTCCGCAATTTGTTTCTCGCTTTTGGGAGCAATTGCATTCTTGTCTTGGTACCACTCTCATTAGAAGCTCCGCATATCACCCTCAAACGGATGGGCAAACTGAAAGATTGAATCAATATTTGGAGGATATCTTGAGAGCATGTGCTATGGAAAATAGAGGGAATTGGGATGATTGTCTTCCATTCTCCGAATTCTCGTACAACAATAGCTATCAAGAGAGTTCGGGAATGTCACCATTCGAAGCGTTGTATGGTCATTCTTGTCGTACACCCTTAAATTGGTCGGAAGCGGGAGAAAGAACCAATTTTGGTCCCGATCTTGTCACTCAAGCCGAAGAAAAGGTTCGACAAATTCAAGCCAACATGAAAGCCGCACAATCTCGTCAAGTGAGTTACGCTAACAAGAGGAGACGCCCGTTGGAATTTGAGAAAGGAGATCATGTTTACCTTCGTGTCTCTTCGAATAAGGGCGTATCTCGGTTTGGAATTAAAGGAAAGTTAGCACCCGCTATATCGGACCCTATCCGATTGTGGAAAAGCATAGCGCGGTTGCTTACCGATTACAATTACCGGAAAGTCTTGCTCGAGTGCACAATGTGTTCCATGTCTCTCAACTCAAGAAGTGCTTGAAGCCTCCAATAGATGTGGTCATTTCCGACACCGATCAACTAGAAGAAGATCTCTCCTACCCCGAATACCCCGTCCGGATTATTGATCAAAACGACCGAGTAACTCGCAATCGCACCATCACCTTCTATAAAGTGCAATGGAGTAACCACACCGAAGAAGAAGCAACTTGGGAACAAGAGGATTTTCTAGAGAAGAATTTTCCCGAGTTCCTCGCGTCACACAAATCGGTAAATTTCGTACTCCCTCTCCTTAATTCATAGCGATTCTCGGGACGAGAATTTCTTTAAGGGGGAGGGCTGTGACATCCCATGTCACAATTAAGGCTAATCACGTAGTTGGTACCCTAATCACAGCACTAATGGGGTACTAATGCTAATCACCCAAACAGGAAAAAGAAAATAAGAAAAATAAAAAGAGAAAAGGGAAAAATCTAGTTAAGCCCTAACCCTAAACCCTAGCACTAACCAAAATGCAAAAATTCTAAATACACTACCCACATATTTTTGCACCACTGCATTGCTCATGTAAAGATATGAATTTACAGCATTTTTACAAAATTTTTGAATAAAGTTTTGAATGCCCAAAAAATTCAAATTCAAATCTGAAACATTCCTGTTTATGAATTTTGCATGAATTTTTGGGAACGTTTTTAGAAGTTCAAACTATTAGATGAAAATTAAAGCACATCATACTGAAGCTCTGCATATTTCTACTTCTAATTTTGAAGCACCGGAAGCACGAATTTTGCTCAAATCTTCAAACCCCGGATTCAAATTTTGGACTTTGACCTCGAGCTACGGGGACCGTCGGGCAATGGCGCCCGCGCCCGCCGGTCCGCCGCCGCCCGCGCCTGCCACCGCACGCGCCCCGCCCTGTCACATCGCCACGCAGCTCTGCCAACTTCCCCAACCACATTTGTACCCGCCGCCCAACCCCGACACGCAGGAATTGAAGGCCCGCCCGGCCGCCGCTCCCCGTCCGGCCGCCCCCTAAAGAAAACGGCACACGGGCCAAGGCCCCGTCTCCATTCGTGCTCAACTGCTCCCCCAACTTCCCCGGCATCCCTTCGCACCACTGCTCCGCCCTCCGTTCCCTCACCGGCGCCCAATTCGAAGAAAGCGCCGCCGCCACCCCGCACGGACGCCATGGCCGCCTCCGCCAACGACCTCGGTCTAGGTGAGTGCGCATGCCCCGATTCTTGGCCAAGACGACGCGCAAGGTCGCCCTCTAGCTTCCCCTTGCTCCACTCCCTTTACCCCGAAGTGTCTCGCCGGAATTTGGAAGAGAAAAGGGCCGCCGCCGCCGGCCACTCGCACCCCTCCGACGAGCTCCTACCTCCGGCCCTCCTCGTCGCCGCCCGACCACACGCCGACGACCCTCACCTTCAGGTGATGCTCACGGGCCTTTCCCTCCCCCTCTCGCTCCTCGAGCCACGCGCGCGCCATCGCCAAACCTCCCGCAAGCGCCGCCGCTCGCCGCGCCGCCCCTCCGGCCGCCGCGGGACCCCAAAACCCTAACCCACGGACTCGACGTCGCGCAAGCTCTCCCCCGGCCCAAGCCCAGCCCTTGAGCAGACCCGTGGCGCCGCCACGCCCGAGTTCGCCGGCGACGGCCACCGCTCGTCGGAGCCCGCGCCGCCCTTTTTTAAATTTGCCCTAGTGGCAATCCCGTAAATAAGTCCGAACTTCATTCAAGTTTGAAAAATTCATATCTCGCGTTTGAAATGCACAAAAATTACAAACTAAAATGTTTTGGAAACTAGAGGATCTGTACTTTCATAAAAGTAACATGAGCTAGCCAGATCTACATGTTTTCAGATTTTTACGAAAATGACAAAAGCCAACCCCTGAAAATTTAACTAAGCCATAACTTTAAACCTATAAATCTAAAAGAGATGCCACTTGGCCAAAATCTTCACCCAGGCATACATGAATTTTTGGCACTGGAAGATCTGCATTTAATCTCATATTTTTCAAGTTATTGCATTTCTTGCATTCCCTGTATTCCATTTTTAATTAAATCTGTATAATGTATTTTTGCATGAAACTTGGTAATTAATTTCCTCTTAGTACTGTTCAGGTGTAGAAAAGTCCATGTTAATTTTTGAGCATGTTAAATAATTAATTTGGCAAACCCTATATCTAAATCCCTAAAAGGTCATTTTCAGCACTTATGTAATTAGTTTTATGTTTCTAAAAATTATGTTTCTGCATGTTTATGTGATCTCCACTGTTCACCATGTCCCCTAGCACTTCATGGCAGGTTTAGTCAAAAGATTTCATATATTTCATGTATGTGATAAATTGTAGGATCGAATTCTTATTTAAAATGAAATCGTGATCGCATGTGATGCTAAAACACCTAAGCCTAGGTTTCTTCGATTTGTATTTTTAAAACTTGTTAAATGTTAGTGCTAAACCTGCAAGAACCACAGCACTCATGTCTATGCAATCAAGTCATTACTCATGTATTAGTAGGATTATGCTTGTTCATGTGATTTGATTTCCTTAAAAGAAAACAGGAGGCATGTTTATGGTTGCTAGGGTTTGAGCAAACAAAACTTTTGATTAACATATGCAAATGCACCCATACCAAACAGCACATATGCATTACCATCATCGTTGACCTTGTATTCATGTTACTTATGCATTGCATTTCATCCTCGTAGGTGACGACGCCGAATTGAACCCGCCGGAAGAGACAATTGCAACGCTCAACGCTTGTGAGGCTAGTGCTAACTTCGATCACTCTCAAGGCAAGCCCCGGTGCATTCCTATTATTTTGAAATGTCTTCTTTACCACTCTATTAAGGATGATGAATGTGCATTTAAGTTTCTCGGAGTTGATTGGAAATCCACATGCATAAATTCCTATATGTCCTATGTCGTTTATGTGTCATATCCTCGTTAGAATTGCTATGCTATGTTTATGGAGTCAACGCTAGATTGGGGATCTCACTTATGGCTCGTGATTAAATGTGAACATGATGAGTTGGTTAAAAATTGAGAACACCCCATTGTGGCTCCGCGAACAAGTTTGAGTTGTGTACCACTTGCATACCTTTCTTATGGGGATTGGTAAACCTATGTAGCTTCCAAGTTGTAAAGTGAGCCGGATATCTCACCGACCCAAAGGTGATGTGTTTTGCACGGTGGTTGCACGGGTTGAGGACCGTTGGAGAGTACATGGGTTAAGCCTTGGGCGCGTTGTTGAACGGTCGCAAGGGGACGTGTACTCGGGGTCGGTGGCCCCGTGTTTTACTTTATGACGAACTCGCGAACGGTGGCCATACGTGTTCTTAAATGATGCGTATGTCGTGCATTTGGGTTCATTCCTGCAGGATTAATAATTCGATAATTATCGCCGTTTCCTCTCGTTTAATGAGTACCACTTGATTCGAGCAGTTCGCAATGTGTAGTAATGGAAAGAGATGGAATAGCTTGCTGTTTTATATTAGTATTAAATTGTATTGCAACCTCTTGTATTGCTAGTATGCTCACTAAAGTTCCTTTTATGCGATAACCCTATTAATTTGGCTAAGTCATAAAATTGCCAACCTAATTAGCATAGGTGCTATTTATGCAAAGAGGCCAAGTTAAACCGGTCAAGCCCCCTGCATTTAGGAGTCGGTCTTAGATGACCAATTTGACGGGTAAGACTTGCGGAGTATGTTAGATACTCGAGGCTTTGCCACTACATGTTGATTTACAGGTTTCCCGTAAGCCGGGTTTTGTGATTGTTGTGGTAAGGTGGTTTGGGATGGAGAAGAGCCCAAAGAGTGGACCATTAAATGGGTTCCTAGCTCTCCGACCCATGATGAGTGAGCCGTGACCTAGGCCGGCACGGTTCGCATAAGTTACCTATGTACCGTCGTGTTATGTAATCGCTTTCGCACTTTATCGAACAAAGATCATGGTTATGTAAACTTAAATTTGAACCTAATGTATCCTTTATTCGGAACTCTATATTGTAATCGAGACTTAATTATGTAAACATGCAAATCGTGTATGTTTGTTAATGTGATGCTATGTATGGTTGCTTCGTCAATCATCTCCTAAGGCGATCCGTACCACACTTAACTATCTTTCGGGATAGGGGTGTGACAAACTTAGTCCTTTCGGCCACAAGTTATCTCACATCCATCTATAGACCATGATTTGAAACACATTAAACAGAAGATCCATTAATAATAAGGTGCCAAAGGATCTAGCATAATATAAGTAAAAAGAACGGTACATAAACGAAAGTGACTACACTTTACAACGAAACCGGTGACCGAAAACAGTTCTGGAACTAGTAATTTTCGCCTCTGGTATGAACAGTAAAAATTACTAAAACCTAGATAAGATGCTAGATAATTTTACAAGATTTTCAACGGATCCTAAAACGCATAAAAAGCTGAAGCCAATCAAAAGTTACGGCAGTTTCCGACTTGACTGATTTCTGCCGGGAGTTCTGGCAACTCTGGCAACTCTAACTGCTCTCTGTTTTTGCAATTTTGCCCATCTTAACGAATTTTCCTGACCAACTTGATCCTATAGGAGTTGTGGGGCATAACCTGAGCTTTCCAGAATGAGGTAGATCGTTTAATTTTGACAAGTAACGTAAAAGTTTTAGCGATTTTGGCAATCTACCCGAAATCTGCCAAATCCTGGCAACCCGGGCAACTTTTGCCAGGGCCTTGGGTAGGTGAATTTTAGCCTATTTAGCGTTCTCTTTCTACCTGGGTGTGAATAAAAAACTTGTGGCACGTTTCACAAAAGGTTTCCATATTGGGGTCGACCGTGAAATTTGGATCACCGACCCAAAAGTTATGGCTGTTTTTGTAAAACTGGCAATCAGGTGGGGTTTTGGCTGCCGACAGGGGTGTTTTCTGCCCGATTTCACGTTTTCTTGCGTTTTATCGATTCGGGGACCTTGTGAGTTGATTAAGATCGATAAATTGATAATTTTGTACATGTGTGATATGCAACTGTTATGAATGGTATCAATGATGACATGAAATGTCGTTTGGCCCACGTCCTTTCAAAATTAAAAGGGTGTGACCGGTATATAACCAACCACTCGTTTTTGTGGCAACACACACACGATCTCCACACGAAAACTACACGATATATGGTTCATGATTAGCGTACCTGCAGAAGCTCATTTCAGAAACATTACATCAAATTCAAAAAGAAACTATGAAAAGAATCACATGTCTACCATATTTCACATAGTAACAGTTCATTGAAGGAACCGCCCGTGGATTGCCACGAGCCAACATTGTACCCTATTATTACTTTCGCGAGCACGAAGCGCTAATTTAAATTGTAAACATACCCGAGCTGAGCCGTAGATGTGAAATTTAAATAAGCATAACCTAGGGTTAGTTAGCCACTACTACTTCTATTATAGACCTTAATTGGGCTTTCTAGGTCGTTTCTCACCAAAAACGCGGTTGCAATTTTTAAGAACGATCATTAACGTATGTGATATCCCGACACGGCTCGATACCATCGATGACACCCCTACCTTGCAAAGCAAGAGGGATTGTCGCACAGGACCATATCGAGAGACATTCGACGAAGAGAACGTTCATTGCACATACATCAACGATACATCCACAATTTATATAACATATTTAAGTGCGTAGGTAGCAAGTTTTACATATGAAATGCGAGTTATTACAACACATACTTATGTTCGACTTCATATTACAATAATAAATGTTAGCGGAAGCGTAACATCTCGACGATAAATATATAACAACTTAATAGGAAACCACATCAGCCCATATGATGTGGTTTCACTCTTGGTTTGGTGATGCCGGAACCCACTCCACGGTCCATCCCTAGGGCTCCTCACCTTGCCACACAAATTTCCCGCAGCGATCACGAGTAGTCGGACTGCGGGATGCTTGAAATTAATTTAAACGCAAACCCTAAGCATCTAGTATACTCAAGCAAGGCTTACCCATCAAAAGTGGTTCTAGAAACCAACACTAATATGCAGGGGGTCTGACCGGGCTTGCTGGAAATGCGAAAAACAGCACCTATATAATTCTAAAAATTCATGTTTTAGCCATATTAAGAGGGTTGTAACATGAATATAAATTTAGTGAGTGTAACAACCCTAATAAATAAAAGTGCATCTCATGTCATTAATCATCATGTCATCATGTTGCATTTGTGAAACCATTTCATTTTGTGGCAAGAATGCACATAAAATGTCATTTTAACCTAAGCTAAATTAATTTCTTAAAAAGAATGCAAATAAAAATAAATTATTGTGTTTAACATTTTCTGTTGGTCAAACATAAGAATAAGAGATTACTGGAGTTTTCTCTAAATTATTTTCTTTTGTAAAAATATCTACAAGAATTAATTAAAGCTTTACTTTTAATTTAAACATGAATTTTTAATCGGAAAAATATTTGGAATTTGAACCTGGACTTAAAAAGAAAAGTGTTTGAAATGTTTTTTTGAGCACCCCTGAATGTTCTTGAATTTTTCTGAGCCCTAAAAAGGTGTTTCTCAATTAATCGAAAACCGGAGGGTGTTTTTGCAAAATTTCCATGTCGGGCCCAGGCGTCGGCCTCTCTTCCCGGCCGCGCGTCCCGTGCGCGCGCCGACCACGCAGCTGGTTGGCTGCCAGCATCACCACCCTGCCCCGCCGGGGATAAGACCCCTCACCGCAGCTCCCTCTCTCTCTCTCCCATTTCCTCTCCCACCCCACCGCCATTGCCGCACCTCCGGCTTCACGCCGGCGGGCCACCTCCGACTCCCTCCCGAGCAAACCACACCGCTAGAAGGTCCTCAAGAGCACAGTCCCCCTTCCCATACCATTCAATCGAGCCCATCCGTCCTAATCACCGGAGTTGAAGCGAAGTTCCCCTAGGCGGTCACCACCGTGTTCCTTTGTCGCGTCGGAGAAATTTTCGTTGCTTGGTGAGGTTCTTCAGCTTGTTTTTGCCTCGGCGGGAGCGCAACTTGATGTGCTTCATCTCTAGCAACTCATCATCAAGCTTCATCCACAGGGTGCCGTGGATTTTGCCCTCTTCCCGGAGCTCGGTCCGCGCCGTCCGCACCATCCCCGGTGAGCACCGATCTCCGGCCCTCTCCACGTTCCCACGACCCTCCGCCACGCTTGCTCATGCTCCGTAGAAGCTTCTCATATGATTTTCCCCAATTTTGGGCAACCACGGCGTGCTTCCGGCAGAGCTCATGCGAGTTCATCCTCCCCAAGCACACTCGCCGCATCGCGTAGATCATTTTGGTTGGCTCGCGGCGAGCTTTGGCCCAACGCCGGCCAACTCGGTGGCCGCGCCGCCGTGCCCTCACTGCCGCGGCGGTGCCACACCGCGGGCCACACGCGCGGGATCGCGTGTGGCTACGTGGGATCAATGGGTGGCCCAACCCCGTGGCCCCGTGTGTGGAACAGAACCCTTTTTAATTTTCAAAAATTCATAGAAAATCAAAGAAAAATCGGAAAAATGTGAAACCAATTTTGCTAGATTCATAAAAATATTCTCTATCTGTTTATGAATTAAAATATCTATTTTGAGCATTTTAATTTCATAAGTATTAATTAATTACATTCTTGGATTAATAGAAGTTATTATTTTATGCTAATTATTATTTAATTTTAAGAAAAGAATTTGTTTAAAAGAAGGAGATACTGCAGACGAAAGTTTTTATTAAAAATGTTTCCCAAAATTAAACATAAACATCGTCATTTCATGTGATCATAATTTATTATTTCATGTGTTATTGCAAATCGTTAATTAGTTGTTAACCGTTAATTAACAAACATGTCGATGAAAGCATTGCATACCCTGTCATATACATTCATGCACGCATGATTGTGATTCGCGACGTATTGATGATCGACCTAGGTCTCGGCGTGATCGAAGTTCGGTCCGAGGCAGAGGCAGGAGACGTGAACATCGACGTCAACCCAACCACCGAGGAAGCTAACGTCGACGTGAATCGAGGCAAGCCCCGATGCATCCTACCTATGTTTTAAATGTCTTTCTTTTATCACATTAGTTAAGTACGTTTGTGCACTAGGTGATAGGGAATGACTGACACCCTAGGTGCATGAGATAGGTTTCCTTTTATTCATGCTATACTCGGTACAGGTAGCTCAATAGATGCTAGGCTTAATTCATAGTCGCAACGGTAGATGTTTTAGGTGATCTTAAAGCACGGAGGCTTTAAGTGTTTGATGTGTTTATCGTTATTTAAAGAGAGTGTTAATGAAATTGAGACCGGACGGGCCATGTAGGAGAAAGGGCAAGACGGGGTCGAGGTCTTGCAAGGTGGTAGCCCCGTCCGTGTCGGTCAAGGACCGTACCGTTGGCTTAGTTGAACAAGTTTGAATGTACCGTACATGCTGGTGTAATGGGCCCAGCAAGCCGATGTACCCTACCACCCCAGGGATGTGTCGTAGCCAGCTCTCTTTTGCTGGTCTGTTAGTGAGATCGGAGTCTCACGGGAGGGAAATGGGTCGCCCACGGAGGAAGTCGTGGGGTCGCCATATTCCCGTGGGAGTTTGAAAACGTCTATTCTTCTGCCACGTGTTGGCGGGAAAGGTTGTCCTATACGACCGAGTGTGGTGCGTATACGTCGTGTAGTCGGGTTTTGCCAGCTGGTATAAAAATCGATTCGAATCGCTGTCCCTCGCAGTAATGAGTACCGCTTGTTTAGCTCATCGCAGCGTAGTTAATCAAGTGAAAGATGGAGAAGAGAGATGAAAGAGTTGTTGATCGAAATAATCTTTTCTTGCAAACTTGACTGCAGTAGTTGTAGGCTGCAAACATGGTTTTCTAATAAACTTAATTTTGAGCTAAAACTTGAAAGTAAGGATCCACGATTAGTGCTGTTTTCGCAAGAAAGTCAACTCCACAGACCATAAAGCCTTTGCATACTAGGCGTCGGCCTTAGCGTGCCGATTGACGGGTCGGTCTTGCTTGAGTATTAGAATACTCGGGGTTTGTTTGTTGTGTTTTCGGGACATGAGTCGTACTTCCACGACTTATACGGTACCTTTCCGGAGGAGGAGCAAGTACCCGAGGGTGGTTCCCTCCGGTGGGAACGTATCCCGACGCCGTGAAAGAGGAGGACCGTGGTGTACGACGGGCTCGGTACATCACGTTAGTCGTTCTAGTAGTCTTTTGTTGTAAAAAGAATAAGTTCCGCTGCAAGACTTTTAGTGTTATAAACTTCGATAATGTATTATGCTTCCGCCGTACAATGTTTGTATTTCGAAAACCTGGTTGTATTATACCATGATGTATATATTCGACTTGTATGAGATGATGAACTGTTGTAACTTGCTTCGTCGAGTGTTCCCCTGTACCGACTCCTGGGTGTCCCGGAAAGGGATGTCACAGCTTGTATCGGAAGCGATTCAGGGGCAACAGATACATTGTTTACTAGCTCGTTTTCAAAACATAACACGTTTAGCACGTTTAGAGTACGAGAGAGTACGGAGCCCTATAAGGATGTAGAATAGTTAGATTTTTCCTAAGCTGTTCGACGTTCGGGAATTGGGTAGTTACTAACTATCCGTTGTAGTCTCGTGTACTTATAGTTCGTAGTTAGCACACTCAATGGAATTCAATTTAGCTTGCCGCCCTTCTTGATTATTGCCTTCGGTCAGGGATCCTATATGTATGCAATGCAATGTGTTAGCATGAGTGAATACATAGTTATTCGGTTCATGGAACTTTCTCAATAACGAAATTAAATGCAATGTTTGCATAAAATAAACATGTTCATGTGGGGAGGAGATGCTTTCTCATGATGACAAACTTTTAAGATATGTCAAGGGGATATCCTTCTAATTAAAAGAAACATAATCTAATTGTCCCAAAACATGAACCTATACTTTAACAAGTAATATGGCATTGTAAATTGAGCAAGGCACATGAATCAATGAGATAAACATTTAGTAAAGCTTGCTGCCATGCATTTGAAGGAAGGGTAGATATGTTCATGAAATGGTAGGAACAAATATGGCATATGTCGAGTCTTAAACTCAGCACTAGAACTACCCGGTCCCTCACGAGCGTTGAATTCGACGGTGCAACGCACGAAACACACAAGAACACGCTATTTTAGACGAGGTTCGAGCCTCTCGATGGAGAGTAATATCCTACGTCTTGTGTGTTATGTATTTCTCTTGGAAGATTGCTAATTGCGAGTTGTTACGAGAGTTTTTGGGGGTCTCTGCTCCGCCTTATATATCCGGGGAAGCTAGGGTTACATGCAGAGTCCTTATGTATCGGAGGAGCAAGAATTGAAGCTATGGCATCAAATGTAAACATGGCATAATGTCTACATGTCATTTTATGCACATTTCATCATATCAACTTATAATTGACCATTAAGCATTAAAATGCTTCTAAACCAGATTCTCATGATGAACATAACCACTTTTATGATTGAGCACCGAAGCAAATAAATTCCCATTTTATTCTTTTCTTAAATAAGCACTTTTTCCCTTTTATCCCACTATGGAGATTATGCTCTAGAAAATGCTACCCTTGAAATAATGTAACCTAACATGCCCACTAAACATAACATTCATGTTAAAACTTATTTTGGCTCATGATTGAGCACCATAAGCAAATATCAAGAGATATTTACACAAGCATTTTGCTCATTTATTAATTAGGGCAATTATAGTTCATTTAACAATTAATGCTCAAAATGACGTGAATATGTGAAAATACACTAAAGTCATGCATAATATGATGAAACATGCTAGTGTGAGTGATATGACCAACTTTGGTGAAGTTTGCACATTAAAAATAATTAAATTTGTAATTTTCACGGCTTAACGTGATAGCATCTTAAGCTACACAAAACATTGATTTTTGCCACGAAACACATATGGAAAAGGGTTCCACTGCAAAGTAAATGTTTCAAGGTTTCCAAAAATTATTTATTTGCATTTTTCCGAGTTCCCTACTGAAATTTATTGAATTTTTAATTTCCTTGAAAGTTTGCTATAATTACAAAAATGCCACTGCAATTCAAAAGTGAAATTTGGCGCGCGCGGCCGGAGTGGGCCGGACAAGGAGCTCAAGGGCTGGGATTCGCTGCCTAGTGGTATATGGTGAACCGAATTGGAGGGGTCGCACAGCCGGAAGCTCACCGGGCGACGATTCACGACGAGAGGCGGAGGGAGAGCGATTTCGGCGACGGTGTTCGTGTCGTGCGGTGACCGGGGCATTGGGGTTCGTGGTCGAGGAGCTTCAGGTGGGTGCACAGATGACCGGCGTAGGACTGGTTGATATTGGGGAGGCCCGGAGGGTATCGGGGGTCGTGGGGGTGGCGCCGGTCAAGACGAGCGGCGGCGGGAAGAACACGAAATCCAACGGCGATGCTGCACGAAACGAGCTGGGGTGAGACGGGTGACTTCATGGTGACCATGGCAAGCTTGCGGAAGCAATCAACGAGTATGGGCTCACCTCAATGGTGGGAATTTGCCATGGCGGTCCGTGCAGCTGCATTTGGGGATCCGTTAGGGTTCCCGTCAATCCACCAGGGAAGAGGGGTGGTGGCGGCCTTGGGGTGCTGCGCCTGGGTGGCTGCAAATGCTGCGCACGTGTGCTGGGGCGCTGGGGTGCTAGCTGGAAGAACAAACGAGAGGAGCGAGCAGGGCGACGGCGGCTAGGAGGGGATCCTTTTAGGGCGGCGATCAACGGTGGGCATTCTGCGTGGAATCAACGCGACCTCGATGATCGTCGACGCGTGGGGCGGCGCTGTGCTTGGAGGACCGCGGGAGATCTGGCCCGGATCGGCAGCAACGCCTAGGCAGCCGTTGTCGGTGGCCCTTGGCCCCTACCCTGTTCTTTGAAGGTTCCTCGTATTTACAAAATTGCCACTAAACACTGCTAGTAATTTTGCTTCAAAACAACATTTCTATTTAATATTTTTCAAAGCCAATTTTTGTGGGTGATCTAGACATTATGCTGAACAATTTTCCTTATAGGCCTATGTTCTATTTTTGCATCTAACAATTTATAAAAATTTAGAGACAAGTGTTGTTTTTTGCCCTTGTCCTATTTTTCTAGGGATTTGTGCCGGGGTAAAAATTTCGGAAAAATGTCCTAAAATTGAACTTTGATGTGTGCTATCAGAATATGCAAAAATATGCATATACTTTCATGGAAGTTTAGTGAGTTTTGGAGAGTTAGATTTAATTGCAATGAATATCAAATTTGAAACCCTAGTTTCATATTTTATGTGATGGCTTGCCTAATTGAGGTTTTGCACATGCAATTTCGGAGATAGCATAGTGCATATGCCGAATTGTGACATGGGATGTCACAGGAGGAGGCCCTAAAACAGTTCAACGAGTCCGGCCGGGTACATTGCTCTCCTCACACTAGAACATTCATAAATTTCAAATTGAATTTGCTTCTTATCTCGTCATCTCTCCCTTCATACCCTCTTGAAGAGCTCCGAATCGAAGATCTGCTATCACATACCACCTCGAGGAGGAGCTAAGCTAGATCAAGCAACAACTCACCGAGCTTGGAGAGCGAGGCCTCCGTTACTGCTTGTCTCGGGAAGAAGATCTCAAGCGGCTTGGATTGGGGAATTAGAAAGTGAGCTGATCGCTAAAGACTTAGTATGGACACAAGCTCGCAATCAGCACGACCGCCGAAGAAGAGAATGCTCTATTGAAGAATGACCTGAGCAGGGTGCTTGAAGCTGCCGGGGCTACCCAAGCGAAAGAGAAAAAGTCGTCAAAGATGCTCATGAGTCCGCCAACGAGACTCTAAAAGTAAAAGAGGAAGAAATCCAGCGCACTGCTACGGAAAGAAGCCGGGATGAAGGCTTCAAACATCAATTATAAGGAGAAGTTCGGAAATCTGGACATATCTCACGAGCCTAAGTCTCCCTCTACCCCTTTTAATACCAGTCTTTATACTCCTTCATATCGCTAAACTCCCCAATATACCGATCTTCATCTTTGCGAGTTCTCCTTGGGCATGAAAAGACCGATGGAATACTTGGGGAAGGGGAAATCCCGCCCAAGGACAATTTCAATGCTGAAGCAGCGCTATGGAATGTGCCTCATCGCATCCGAGACCACTCCGGGATGATTGTCGCCTCTAGAGGTGCCCAAATCGCGACGACAATCCGAGTCGTGGACTCCGATCGAGGACTGCGACTTCAATTTCATCAAGATCGGCGATCATCCTAACAATGTCGAAGACCGGTTCGAGTGAGTTGAAAAACTCTCTCG
This sequence comes from Chloris gayana, assembly GCA_031894775.1. Taxonomy (NCBI): domain Eukaryota; kingdom Viridiplantae; phylum Streptophyta; class Magnoliopsida; order Poales; family Poaceae; genus Chloris; species Chloris gayana. The sequence goes on from JAUNZO010001928.1 coordinate 4,697,216, forward strand.
TTCAAACCATGAGCCATCTTGTAAAAGACCTCCCGGTGGATCCTACGCTCGATCCCTTGGACCAAGCTGCCGCTCGACTCGCCATGGACCAAGTCGTTGAAGATGTCGGAGAAGCCGCTAAAGCCGAGTATGACGACCCGAACTTCGACGCATCGTCGGATTTATCGGATTCTTGAAAGTTGCCTAGAGGGGGGGGGGTGAATAGGCAATCTAAATAAAAAACCCGAAAATTACAACACTTAAAACAAATAGGTCAAATTCGCCATCGACGGAACTTCAGTCACGGACGGAACTTCCGTCGGGGTGGTGAGAGTAAAACCTAGGGAATGAAATGTAACAACTCTCGAAATGAAATGCATTTCATGCCATTCATGAGCATGTCATTCTATTTCATTTATGAAATTATTAAATATGGTGTGAAGAGATGCACATGAAATATCAAAACAACTAAAGCGTAAAGAAAATGTTTAAAAAGAATTTAAATAAGAATAAATAATGAGTTTAACATTTTCTACTAATTAAACATCACAAATAAAGAATTATAAAAGTTTCCTGAAATTATTTTGCTTGGTAAAAATAATTACAAGAAATAAACAAAGCTTCTTTTGTTAATTTATCTATGAATTTTTAATCCGAAAATAATTTGGAATCTTAACCTGGACTTAATAGGAAACATGCCTAAAATACTTTCAATTACAACCCTGATTTATCGTAAAATTTTCTCGAGCCCGGGAAAGTGGGTTTTTAATTACGCGAAAGTCCAGGGGGTTTTGTAAAATGTCCGAGGCTCGGCCTACGGGCCAGCCTCTCTTCTTCCTCTCTCTCTCTCCCGTGCTCAGCACCACCTGCGGCCGCACCGCCTCCCGGCCGGGCCGCCACACAGGAGCTCGGCCACACGCAGCTGCTCGCTTGGCTGCCTCTCTTACCGCCTCCCCGGCGCGATAAACACCCCGTTCCTATCTCTTCTCTCCCTCTCCCTCACCGGTTCTCTCCTCCGCCATTGCCGCCCCTCCGGAGCACCGCCGCCGAGCCGCTCCAGCCATCCCGCGCCCAAGCCGGCGCCACCAAAAGCTCCGCCGCAACTCCCCGGAGCTCCACAAACCCTTGAATCAAGACGAGCTGCCCTACTTCGTCGAGAAGAAGCCATTTCTCCCTAGACGAGCTCGTCGTCGTTCTTCCGCCGCGACTTGAAATTTGTGCGGTCCGGTGAGCCGCTCAACCATCTTCCGGTTCTTGCGGGTGCGCAACTCATTACTCTAGGTTCCTGGTTGCTCATCCTCGAGTTTATTCCACGAGGAGCCGTGAAATCGTCGATCTTCTCCACGACCCGTCGCCGTCGTCCGCCGGGCTCACGGTGAGCTCTACTCTCCGGCCATGCTCATGCTCCTAGGGCAGCACGTCGAGCTTGCTCGTACTCGGTAGAAGCTCCCGGGTTGATTTTCCCTAAGTTTTGTCCCTTGTGGCGAGCTCGCACCATGGCCGGAGCTTCGCCATGGCCGCCTCTCGCCGTTGATCGGATTCCGGTCGAGCTCATGCGAGTATATCTTCTCTGTTGAGTTCGCCATGTCGAGAGGATCGTTTAGGTAGTCTCACGGCGAGGTTGGAAGCACCAGCGGCCAACTCCGGTGGCCGCGCCGCCGTGGTGGTGCCACACCGCGGGCCACACGAGTGGGATCACGTGTGGCTACGGGGGATCCCGTGTGGCCTACTCCGTGGCCTAGGGTGTGGCACAGAATCATTTTTAAATTTCAAAAATTCATAGAAAATTCAATAAAAATCAGAAAAATACCGAACCAAATGTGTTGGACTCGGAAAAATAAAATCTATTCAATTATGAAACAAAATATCTATTTTGAGCATTTTTATTTCATAGATATTAATTAATCACATTCTTAAATTAATAGAAGCTATTATTTTATGCAAATTAAATGTTTAATTTAAGAAAAGAAATTAATTAAATGAAGGAGATACTGTAGACGAAAGTAATGATGAAAATTATTTTCCAAAATTATACTTAAACATTATCATTTCATGTGATTCCAATTATTTAGCCTATTATCACATGTCATTTAAATAATGATTATTTATTGCTTAATGAACAGGACTAATTAATAATTATTGAACCTAAGTAATTAGTAACCACCGAACATAAATAATTATTGATTAAGGAACATGATTAATTAGTACTTAATGACCATGATTAAGCATTAAGCAATGAGCCTAATCAATGGTTAATTATTGAATAATGAACATGTTTAATTATAAATTGTCAATTAACAAATATGATGAATTATTAATTGTTAATTATTGTTATAGTTACAAGATATAATGAATCATAATCATTAGTGGCGGAACATAATTAATCAAACAATTGCATGATCATATCATATTCACTCATGCATGCATGATTGTGATACGCGACGCATTGTTAGTCGACCTAGGTTCCGAGGTGATCGAGGTTCCACCCGAGGTCGAGGTAGGCGAAGGGAATCTTGAAGTCGACCCACGCGCCGAGGACGCTAACCCCGACTCGTATCCAGTGCAAGCCCGGTGCATCCTACCTATGTATTAAATGTTTTCTTTTATCACATAGTTAAGTTATGTTTGTGCATTAAGTGCTAGGGAATGGTTGATACCCTAGATGCATTGAGATAGGTTTCCATTTATTTATATTATACTTGGTACAGGTAGCTCAATAGAAGCTAGGCTTAATTCCTAGTCGCAACGGTAGATGGTTAGGAATCTTAAAGCATGGAGGCTTTAAGGGTTGCTATGTTGGCACCGAGATGAGAACAGTGTTAATGAAGTTGAGACCGAACGGGCCCCGTAGGAGAAAGGGCAAGACGGAATTGAGGTCTTGCAAGGTGGTAGCCTCGTCCGTATCGACCAAGGACCGTACCGTACATGTTTAAACGTACCGCACTACATGCTGGTATCATGGGCCCGAGCAAGCCGATGTACCCTATCGCCCCGGAGATGTAGCGTAGCCAACTCTCTTTTATCGGCTGTTAGTGAGAGGTTAGTCTCACGGGAGGGAGATGGGTCGGCCACGAAGGAAGTCGTGAAGTCGTCATACTCCCGGGGAGTTTGGAAATGGCTAGTCTTCCGTCGGGTGCTAGCGGGAAAAGTTGTCGTATACGACTAGTGGGGTGCGTATACGTCGTGTAGTCGGGTTTTGCCAGCTGGTATAAATCGATTCGAATCGCTGTCCCTCGCAGATAATGAGCACCGCTTGTTTAGCTCGTCACATCGTAGTTAATCAACATGAAGATGAGGATGAGAGAGGAAAGAAACATTGATCTATTTTGATCTTGTCTTGAAAACTTGATTGCAATAGTGATAGACTGCAATTACCAAGGTTAATGAACTTAATGTTGAGCTAAAATATTGAAAGTAAGAACCCACCCTTTAATGCTGTTTTCGCAAAGGAGTAAACCCCACAGCCGGAAAGCCTTTTCATACTAGGCGTCGGCCTTAGCGTGCCATTTTGACGGGTCGGTCTTTGCTGAGTATTAGAATACTTAGGGTTTGTTTGTTATCTTTCAGGAAATGAGTCGTACTATCACGACTTATATGGTAGCTTCCCGGAAGAGGAGCAGTGTCCCGAGGGAGGTTCCCTCCAATGGGAACGTATCCCCACGCCGTGAAGAAGGAGGACCGTGGTGTACGACGGGCTCGGTGCATCACGTTGATCGTTGATAGGTTTTGTTGTATAAGAGTCCAAGTTTTCGCTGCAACACTCATAGGATATTAACTTCAATAATGTTTATGTATTTCCACGGCACGAATGTTTGTATTTCGAAAACCTGGTTGTATTATACCATGATGTATATATTCGGCTTGTATGCGATGATACACTCGTTGTAACTCGCTTCGTCGAGTGTCCCTCTGTTCCGATTCCTAGGTATCCCGGAGGGGATGTCACAGCTGGTATCAAAGCGGTTCGGAGGCAACAGTTCATCGTTGCAAGCTTGTTTTCAAAACTTAACACGTTAGTACGTTTAGAACATGAGAAAGTGCGGAGCCCTATAAGGATGTAGAATAGTTAGAATTTTTACTAAGCTGTTCGACGTTCGGGTTTTGGGAAGTGCTAACTATTCGTTATAGTCTTATATACTATAGTACGTGTAGTTAGTCCGTCGAGCATGCATCATGTCATATTGTGTGCTAAATGAAATATTGGAGTATACCTAGCTAGTTTCGTAGTACTCGTATAGGTTGTACTTTCATTTTTCTTCTGTGGGAAGAAGTGTTTAACCGGTTTAAACATGTTCCCTGCAGATACCGACGACTCGCGGTAGGACGCGTGTTCGGGAGGAGGAGAACGCACGAGGCTGCACGCGTCGCGGAGCTGGAGCAGCAGATCCACGGTTTGGAGCTGCGGACGCAGAGCCGGGACCGACGGCTAGGCGCTTGGAAGAACCGTCGTCGCGTAGACTGCCGGGAGATCCGGAGGTCCCACGCTAGGATCGCCGAGCTTGAGGAGCAGCTGGTGGAGGTTACCCAGGACCGCGACGGCTTTCACGGGATGTCCATTGCGTTGGACGAGCAGCTGGTCACGATCACCACACGGCGAGACGCTGCTCGCGAGGCGGACGAGGCACACGTGATACGGTTGGCGGGGATGACCGCGCAGCGTAACCACGTTGTGGAGACTCCGGTTGAGGTGCAGAACCGGATGGGCCAGCTTGAGGGGATGTTCGACGGACTGGCCGACGCACCCCACGCGCCGATGCACGACCACGACGCACTCGCTCGTGCAGTTTCAGCAGTTACAGCAGCAGCAGCGGGGTCCACCGGACGACGCCGAGGAGGTCTCCGGTATGGACTACGAGCCACCCCCGACCCCGCCGGAGGAGGACGCCGTGTCGGACGCCGACACCCACGCGCCGTCGGCTTAGTGGTGTTGTGGTTTTACCGATGTAGGAGGGTAGTCACATTTTGCTGACTAGGTCGGATGTAGAATAGGGTAACAGCGAGATGTTGGTCATGTGGTAGTGTAGGAAAAGTTGGGGCTGAGTTGTACAAACAATAAATAATGAAAAGAAGTGGTAGTAATATATCTATGCAGTTCCTAGTATAAAAGAGTTTGTTGAAATATTGGATTAGTGTCTCCTTGTGGCTGATATGTTTGCTTCTCCACGAGAGATGGACAGCACGAGTACCGTCGTTAGCGACGTAGGAGGACGAATGGAGGATGTTCGTATAGCAAGATTGGAAAGGCAATTGTAGGAAAAGGAGGAGTTGTTAGCAATTAGAGAGGCGCGAGTTGTTGAACAAGGAGCAACAGATTCAATTCAAGGATCAACAACTAGCGACAACAAACGCCCGATCAATCGGTTAGAGCAAGATCTACTCCGGGCACACAATGCATTACTCGAATGAAGCCATTGGACAGCAACTCCGCGAGGCTGAACCGAAGTGCAGGAGAATCCCGTAGCGGCTGAATCTGAAAAAGAAGAGGACCCCGAGGAGATAATGGACGTGGATTCAGTCATAGACTTCACGGAGATTCCACACTGGAAGATGCGGAATCCGAGGCCGGAAGTTCCGTGACTCGGGAAGTGACATCCAGGATGCGCGGAGAAGAATACGATAGCAACTAGTACCGAGTGAGGAAAACTAGTATGTAAGATAGATGTTAGCTAAATAACGAGCGTGATGTAACCACGCATGAGTGTATAATAGGAATTGTTGTAACGTGGATGTATGAGTATGTGCTTATGGATTTGGTGGGTGCTTTAATAAAGATGGTTGTTGCATAAGAGTTATTTTTGGAAATGTCTCATCTATGAATTCCTGTTCCTTCCATAATTATGTTGGAATTGAGAGATCTAACTGAAAGTGCATCTAGGCCCCTAATTATGGTTTTGAGTGATTGACGTCAATACAATTAAAAAGGACTAATGTTTCAAATGAGTTTGGGCGCGAGTGCTTATTTAAAATTCAATTGAGAGCAAAGAAACACAAAAAGGAAGTGGCCAAGTACGTCATATTTGCAAGATTTGAGAAATGGTCCAATTATGCTCAAGATGAAGATGTGAAGCTCTTCATTTATGTCTTGAGTATAGGAAACACCGTACTATCAAGAGGGACACACAAGTATGAGGTGTGAAAAATGAAAGTGCTCAAAACTCCATCCAATATTCAAAATAACCTTAGGAGTCGGACAATGTCCTACTCACTCGGACATTGGACTCGGACTCCGGAAGGTTGGCAAAAGAAAAGTCTCTATGGAATGTCCGACTCGGTCGGACAAACCGATCGGACTCGGAACACGCGCCAATCTGTTGAAACCCTAGGAGTCGGACTGTCCGACTCCGTCGGACAATATCCGACTATGTTTTATACTCGGATATATCCGACACTTGTCGGATTTTCCACTCGGACTCCACAACTAAAACAACCTTTTGAAACCCTAGGAGTCGGACTTTGTCCAACTCACTCGGACAAAATCCGAGTCGGATCTAGCCCAACGGCTCTTTTGAGTGCCCCGGCTATAAAAGGGGACCTCGTCCACTTTTGGCCGGTTGGCACCCTCCCCACTCTCAAAAACACTCCCAAACTCACTCAAGCACTCCTCTTCCTCAAGTTTGATTCTCCACTCCAATCCTTGGCGGATTTGTGAGAAGATTGAGGAGAAAGTAGTTGAGCTTCATCACCATCTCAAGAGCACTTGATTCATTCTCATCGCCGGTACTTGTTGTGTTTGTTACTCTTGGGGATTCATCCCCTAGACGGTTAGGCGTTACCCGGCGAGCTCCCAAGCTTGTGGTTGAGACTCGGGTCGTTTGTATTGCCCCTCCCTTCGTGGAGATTTGTTTTAGTGGATTTTAAGCCGGCCTTTGTGGTGGCTTGAAGAGGTTTAGGGTTGAGAGCAACCCGGTCCTTGGTGGACTCCTCAACGGAGACGTAGGCTTCTTGGTGGAGCTGAACTTCGGTGAAAAATCGTGTGTCTCCTTGTCTCCCTTTAGTTTGTTGCAATATGTGTGCTATAGCTCTAGGTTGTTCTTGCTTAAATTCCTAGATTAACTTGTGTAGGTGGCTTGCTTGCTCGTGCCCTTGTTGCTCTAGCTTTCTTGTGCACTAGCTGCTTGCTTGTTGTTTATTATCGGTGAATTTGTCCAACTTGGCTGCCGATCTACTTTCCACACGAGGCGATCGGACTTTGTCCTACTCTAGTCGGATATTTGTCCGAGTCGGACTTTATCCTACTATAGTCGGACATTGAGTCGGACAAATCTTTCCTACTGACGAGACTGCAGCTTGGTACTCATCCCTTCCTTGAACAGATTCTTCTTTTTGGCATCTGTGTCCACATGTTCGAGGAGCGTCATCGAGCAAGACGATTAAATACCTTGGAGTAGGTATGCACATTCATGTCGCCTTGCTTCAGGGACAAGAACTCCTTCCTTTTCCGATTCATTAAGCCTTCGGAATATGGTGCTCTCGGAAGGCTTGGGTGAATTCAGCCCATAAAATTTGATGTCCTGGAGGGAACATTGCTTTGTAATTGGCCCACTGGGCTCCAGCAAATCCTTGCAATTGCTGGGAAGCGAAGAGGGTCTTCCGATGATCCGTGCATGGAAACAATTCAAGCTTCGACTCGATGGTGCGAAGCCAATGATCAGCTTCCAATGGTTCTCCGGCATCCGAGAAAGTCGGGGGCGAACCGATAAGAAATCCGAGAAGGTCACCCTGTCTTCCGGTGCATTACGGCCTTGGTGACGTTCCGGCGGAGCGATGTTGCGGACCAGTTGTTCCAATAATTCTCGCTGCTCCGCACGAGAATCCAATACAGCTGCGATAGCCTGAGCCGGTGTTGGGGGTGGTGGTGGTGTTTCCGCCCCACGTTGAGAACTCTCCGGCTCATCACGTCTCCTTGTCCCAACCATTCTGTCCAAGAAAAGTTTACGTTAGACATCTTCATTCTAACATACTAATGGAAGAAACAAGAATACATGTATGAAGAATTCCAATGAAACTTATGCAACACCCATCTTTATTAGAACAACCACCAAATCCATAAATACATACTCATACGTCTGCGTTACACGATTCCTATGATACACTCATGCGTGATTACAACACGCTCATTATTTAGCTAGTGCCTAATTTACATACTAGTTTTCTCGCTTGCTACTAGCTAGCACTCTACTCCTCGTCGCGAAGCCTAGAGGTCACTTCTCGGCTCACGAAGCTGCCTGTTTCGGATTCCGCATCCTCCGGTCGTGGAATCTCCGTGAAGTCTATGACGGAATCCACATCCATTATCTCCTCGGGATCCTCCTCTTCTTCTTCGGACTCAGCCTCTACAGGATTTTCCTGCACTACTGGTGCATCCTCGGGGGTTGCTGTCCTATTGCTGCATCCGAGCATCGCATTGTGTGCCTGCGGTAGATCTTGCTCTAACCGGGCGATCGGGGCATGTGCGTTTGCCAGCTGTTGATCCTTGAATTGAACCTGCTGCTCCTTATTTAGCAACTGCGCCTCTCTAAGTGCTAACAACTCCTCCTTTTCCTGCAGCTGTCTCTCTAGCCTTGCTATCCGAACATCCTCCCTTTGTCCTCTTACTTCACTCACACCAGTACTCGTGCTATCCATCTCTGTGGAGAAGTAAGAGTATCGGATACATGTAGAACTAATCCTAATATTTCAGCAAATCTTTTATCCTAGCAACTGCATATATATATATATTACTACCACTTCTTTTTCATTATTTATTGTTTGTACAACTCGGACCCACTTTTCATACACTCCCAACTGCCCAACATCTGCTTAGTACCATATCTACATCTGACCTATGTCAGCAAAATATGACTACCCTCCTACATCGGTGAAGTCACAACACATCTACGCCGACGGCGCGTGGCTGTCGGCGTCCGACTCGACGTCCTCGGCGGGTGAAGCGGGTGGTGGCTCGTAGTCCACCCCGAGAGACCTCCCGGGCATCGTCGCGGTGGACCCTGCTGCTGCTGCTGCAACTGCTGGAACTGCTCGAGTAGGTCCTCGTGGTCGTGGATCGGTGCGTGGTGTGCGGTGGCCAGCCCGTCGTACGGTCCCTCAAGCTGACCCAACTCGAGCTCCCTCGACATCGGGTTCTCCACCACGTGGTTACGCCGAGCTGTCATCGCTGCCAGCTCAATCGCGTGCACGTCGTCCGACTCACGAGCGGCGTCTCGCTCCTCGATAACCGTAGTCAGCTGTGCGTCCAAAGCTATGGCCGCTCCGTGAAACCCGTCACGGTCCTGTGTCACCTCCACGAGCTGCTCCTCCAACTCGGCGATCCCGGCGTGGGACCTCCGAATCGCCTCGGCAGTCCACGCGACAGCGGTTCTTCCAAGCACCCAAGCTGCCGGTCCCGACTCGCGTCCGCAACCCCGAGCTGTGGACCCGCTGCTCCGGCTCTGCGATACGTGCAGCCCGTGCGTCCTCCTCCTCCTGAGCGCGCTTCCTACCGCGAGTCACCGGCATCTGCAGGGAACATGTTTAAACAAGTTAAACACTTCTTCCCACGGAAGAAAACGAACAAAAGTAACCTATACAGATACTATAAGACGAGCTGAGTATATACCCCAACATTTATTTAGCACCCAAATATGACATGATGCATGCTCGTAACTAACTATACGTACTATTGTATATAAAACTAAGACGGATAGTTAGCACTTTCCAAAACCCAAACTTCGAACAGTTAGTAAAAGTCCTAACTATTCTATATCTTTATGGGCTCCGCACTCTCGCAAATTCTAACGTACTAACGTGTTAAGTTTTGAAAACAAGCTTGTAATGATGTCTGTTGCCTCCGAACCGCTCCGATACCAGTCTGTGACATCCCCTCCGGGACACCCGGGAATCGGAACGAGAGGGACACTCGACGAAGCGAGTTACAACGAAACATCATCTCATACAAGCCAGAATATATACATCATGGTATAATACAACCAGGTTTTCAAAATACAAACATTTGTGCAGCGGAAATATACATTATTGAAGTTTAACATCCTACGAGTATTCAGCGGAAACTTGTTCTATCATACAACTCCAAAAGACTTAAACGGTCAACGCGATGCACTCGGGCCCTTCGTACATCGCGGTCCTCTCTCTTCATGGCGTGGGGATACGCTCCCACTCGAAGGGAACCTCCCTCCGGACATTGCTCCTCTTCGAGGAAACTGCCATACAAGTCGTGGTAGTACGACTCGTTCCCTGAAAGGTAACGAACAAACCCCGAGTATTCTAATACTCAGCAAGATCGACCCGTCAACATGGCACGCTAAGGCCGACGCCTAGTATGCCAAGGCTTTACGGCTGTGGGGTTTACTCCTTTGCGAAAAACAGCATTAAAGGGTGGGTCCTTACTTTCAGTATTTTAGCTCGGTATTAAGTTCATTAGCCTTGCTATTTGCAACCTAGCACTATTTCAATCAAGTTTGCAAGACAAGATAATATAGATCATTTATTCTTTCCTCCCTCATCTTCATCTTCCAATATTTACTACGATGTGACGAGCTAAACAAGCGGTACTCATTACTGCGAGGGACAACGATTCGAATTGATTTTTATACCAGCTGGCAAAACCCGAATACGCGACGTATACGTATCACACCGATCGTATACGACAACCTTTCCCGCTAGCACCTGCGGAAGACTAGCCATTTCCAACTCCCCGAGAGTATGGTGACTCCACGACTTCCCTCGTGGCGGACCCACTCCCTCCCGTGAGACTAACCTTTCACTAACAGTCGGTAAAGAGAGCCGGCTACGCTACATCTCCGGGGCGATAGGGTACATCAGCTTGCTGGGCCCATGATACCAGCATGTAGTGCGGTACGTTCAAGCTTGTTCAACTAAGCCGACAACGGTACGATCCTTGACCGACTCGAGACGGGGCTACCACCTTGCAAGACCTCATCTCCGTCTTGCCCTTTCTCCTACAGGGCCCGTCCGGTCTCAATTTCATTAACACTCTCTTCATCTCGGTGTCAACACAAAACCCTTAAAGCCTCCCCGCTTTAAGATTCCCTAAAACATCTACCGTTGCCACTATGTATTAAGCGTAGCCTCTATTGAGCTACTCGTACCAAGTATAAGATAAGCAAAAGGAATCCTACCATAATGCAGACTAGGGTGTCAAGCATTCCCTAACACCTAATGCACAAACATAACTCGTACTATGTGATAAAGTAAAACATTTAAAAACATAGGTAGGATGCACCGGGGCTAGCCTTGATATTGCTCGGAGTTAGCTTCCTCGGCGGCTGGGTCGACTTCGAGATTCCCCGCTCTCGACTCGACTTCGGGTGGAACCTCGATTACTTCGAACCTAAGCCGACCGAGTAATGCGTTAATCACAATCATGTATGCATGAATGCACATGATAAAAATTATGCAAAGCTTCATTAATTAACTTCGAGTAATTATTAAGTAAAGTTTAAAACTTAATCACCTTAGTTAATTAATCAATTAGGGATAAGTATGTTCATTAAGCAATAATTAACAAGTAATTATGCTGATTAACAATTGCTTAATCAAGGTCATTATTTATTAATGAGTTCTGTTCTTAATTGCTTAATTAATTCACTAATTACTTAGGTTTAATAATTAACAAATTATTCTTGTTTATGAAGCAAACTCATTACTTTAAGTGATACAAGATTATTAGATTGTGATCACATAAAATTAATAGAGTTTAAGTTTAATTTTGGAAAAAATAAATTTATAATTAATTTCGTCTGCAAGTATCTCCTTCATCAAATAAAATTATTTTTCATAATTAAACGTTTTATTTACATAAAATAATAGCTTTTCTCTAATCAAAGAAAGTGATTATTTGATATTTATAAATAAAAATTACTCTAAATAGAGATTTTATTTCATAGACAATTAGATCTTATTTTTCCGAGTCTAACAAAGTTGGTTTGACATTTTTCCGATTTTTAACGAATTTTCTACGAATTTTTGAAAATTAAAATTGCGTCCGTGCCACACGAAAGGCCACGGGGTGGCCACACCTAATCCGCACGTGGCTACACGCGATCCCACCAGCGTGTGGCCCGCGGTGTGGCACCACCGCGGTGGGCGAGGCGGCGGCGCGCCACCGGAGTTGGCCGGCGTCGAATCAAACCTCGCCGCGAGACTTCCTACAAGCTCTACTCGATGTGGTGGACCTAGCGGTGGTGGTGCGCTCACATGAACTCCACCGGAAACACGGCGGCGGTCCGGCATGGAGCGGAGCTCGCTAGAGAGCTCGAAAATTAGTGAAAAATAGACTACAAGCTCCTACGGAGCTTGAGCAAGCTCGACATGAGGTCGTGGGAACTTGAGCTGGGCCGGGGGTGGTGCTCACCGTGGAGATGCGGACGGCGGTGATCGTGCGTGAGGAAGTCGGCCGAATTTACGATGACCTGCGGAGCAAAGTGGGTCGGGAGTGGCCACGGATGTAGAGGACCGAGCTGTGCACGAGTGGATACAAAGAGGTTGCGGAATAGCTCACCGGACAGTGCGAATTCGAGGTCGCGGTGAAGGGCGACGGTGGCAACCCGTCGGAGTTGAAGCTTCAAATCCGGGGAGACAGAGGGGCTCAACCAAATTGGAGACTCGGATGAGCTTTAAGGGTTTGTTGCGGAGTGTGTGGGGGTGACGGTTTGCTTGGGGACTCGCCGGAGAGAGCTGCCGACGTCGTGCCCGGTGAGCTCGGGGATGGCGGTGAAGAAAATGAGGGAGAGGGAGGGATAAGGCCGAGGGGGTGGTCTTTATCCGCCGTCGAGGCGGTAAGGGTGGCAACCGAGCAGCTGCGCAAGCAGCTGCGTGGCTGGCTGCGTGGCACGCGGCCGGGAGGCGGCACGGCGGGGCGGCGGTGAGTGAGCGCGGGAGAGAGAGAGAGGAAGAAGAGACCGGCGCTGGGCCGATCCGGTATTTTTGCAAAAAGGCCCCCGAGCTTTTGCGTAATTAAAAAGTAACATTCCCGAGCTCCAAAAATTCTACGAAAATTCAGGGGCGTTAATGAAAGTATTTTAGGCATTTTTTCTATTAAACCCAGGTTCAAAATCCAAATCAATTTCGGATTAAAATTCATAGCTTAAATTAATAAAAGAAGCTTTGTTTATTTCTTGTAAATATTTTTACAAAGCAAAATACTTTTAGGACTTTTTCATAAATCTTTATTTATAGAGTTTGAGCCATGGAAAATATTAAACATGAATTTTCTGTTTATTTTATTTCTTTTTAAACACTTCCTTTCTTCTTTATCTATTTTGATATTTCATGTGTAAGTTATTAACACAAAATTTGATATTTTCAAACATGCAACCATTTGATGATATGCTCATGATGACATGAAATGCATTATTTTCTAAGAGTTGTTACATCTTCGCATGGCAGCCTTCGACATGCCAGGTGTTCCTAGGGAGAAGATTGAGCACGCACCGTTAGTGCGTCCCGATGCGAAGCCGGTGAAACGAAGCTCGGAGGTTTGCTCAAGACCGCAAGGAGGCCATCAAGAAAGAGATAACTAGGTTGTTAGCAACTAAGTTCATTAGGGAGGTGTATCATCCAGATTGGCTTGCCAATCCGGTCCTTGTACCAAAAAGAATACTAAAGAATTAAGGATGTGCGTTGATTATACTCGATCTCAACAAAGCCTGCCCCAAGGACCCTTTCGCGCTGCCTCGAATTGACCAAGTTGTTGATTCGACCGCTGGCTGCGAGCGTCTTAGTTTCCTTGATGCTTATTCGGGGTATCATCAAATACCGTTAAGGGTTGAAGATCGGATAAAGACCGCATTTATCACCCCCTTCGGAGCATACTTGCTACACAACTATGCCATTTGGACTGAAAAATGCCGGAGCTACGTATCGGTGCGGCATACAACGTTGCTTGGATTCGCAATTAGGAAGGAACACGAAGCTTATGTTGATGATATAGTGGTCAAATCTCGAAAACCGAAGATCTTCTCTCGACCCGGCAGAGACCTTCGATATCTGCGGAATTTTTCCATGAAGCTCAACCCTGGAAAGTGTGTGTTTGGAGTTCGTTCGGGAAGCTATCGGGTTATTTGGTATCATGAGGAGGCATTGAAGCTAATCCAGAAAAAATTCAGACGATTGTTAACATGCAACCTCCGAGTTGCTTGAAGAATGTCCGAAGTTGACGAGCAGTATGGCGGCTCTCAGCCGTTTCATTTCAAGGCTGGGAGTACGTGGACTTCCGTTTTTCAAGTTACTCAAAAAGCAAGATAAGTTTGAGTGGATCGATGAAGCACAAGCTGGGCTTGATCAACTTAAGGAGTACCTTAGCAACCCTCCGATATTGGTGCCACCAGAGCCTCACAAGGTTATTCGGTTATATATCTCTGCAACAACCCACGTGGTGAGCACGGTTACGGCGATTGATCGGAAGGAAGATGGACACTTGCGGTTGGTGCAACATCCGGTCTATTTTGTAAGTAAAGTTCTTACTTGAATCAAAGATACGGTATCTCCAATTGCAAAAGTTAATATATGCTGTAGTAATAACTTCTCGGAAGCTGAAGCATTATTTCCAAGCGCACCCTATTGAGGTTAAGACTGGGTTTGCCATTGGAGATATTGTCCGAAACCGAGAAGCGATTGGCCAACTTGCTAAGTGGGCTATAGAACTTGGCCAATATGAAATTACGTTTTCTTCACGGACGGCTATTAATGTGACATCCCATGTCACGATTAAGGCTAATCCCGTAGTTAGTACCCTAATCACTTCACTAATGAAGTACTAATACTAATTACCCAAAGGAAAAGAAGAAAAGTAAAAAGGAAAAAGGAAAAACCTACTCCTAAACCCTAGCCTAACCAAAGATGCAAAAATTATAAAAACACTACCCACATATTTTTGCACCACTGGATTGCTCATGTAAAAAGATGAATTTACAGTATTTTTACAAAATTTTTGAACAAAGTTTTGAAAGCCCCAAAAATTCAAATTCAAATCTGAAACAGTGCTACTTGTGAATTTTGTACGAATTTTTGGAAGCATTTTTGGAACTTCAAACTTTAAGATGAAAATTAAAGGGAATCATCCTGAACCTTCCCATATTTTTGGTTTTATTTTTGGAGCACCAGAAGTATGAAATTTTGTCAAATTACCGAACCGTAGTTTTGAAATTCGAATTTGGACCTCGAGCTACGGTTGCCCCTCGGGCAATGGCGGCCGGACCGGCGGTCCGGCCAGCCTGGCCGCCGCCCGGGCACGCGCCTGACCCGTCCCATCCGCAGCACCTCCCAGAGCATCTCCCCAACCGTTTCGGTACCCGCCGGCCAACAGTAGAACGCCGGAGTAAATTCTCCCCGCTACGGCCGCCGCTCACCGTCCGGCCGCGCTCCCCTCAAATGCGCCGCAGAGGCCCAGCCCCCTCCTCCCATCACCTCAAATCATTGCACCCACTCCCTCTGCTCCTCACCACACCACCAGCTCGCCCTCCCTTCGCCCGTAGCTCGCGCACGGCCGGAAATCGCCGCCGCCGTCCGCCCCGAGCGCCATGGCCGTCTCCGCGTCGCGCACCGCCTAGGTGAGCTGCGCTCCCCGTTCTTCTTCGCCAAAACGCGCGCAAGAGCCTCACCTTCCTCCCTCCTGACCAGCTCCCCTCCCCTCTGCAGACAATCGCCGGCATTTCGGAAAAAACCGACCGCCACCGCCGCCGGCCTCGGCACTTCCCCGACAAGCTCGCATCTCCGGCCGCCCCTGCTCCAGCTCGACCCCACGCCGCCCTCCTCCGTGAGCAGGTGAAGCTTCCCGGCCAACCATCTCCCTCTCCCTCCGCCTGAGCTGGACGCGCGCCGTCGCCGCACCTCCGCGAGCGCCGCCGCCCGTCGCCGGCCGCCTCCGGCCACCGCGGCCCCCGCCAACCCCACTGGCGTGCTCCCCATGCCGCGCGCATCATTCCCACCAAAGCGCGGAGCATGAGCTGCCCCGTAGCGCCGCCGCGGCGAGCTCGCCGGCGCCGGCCGCCGTCGCCGGAGCGCGCCCCGCTCTGTTTTTAAAAAATGAACCGATGGCATTTTCGTAATTAAGTCCGAACTTCGTTTGAGTTTGAAAAATTCATATCTGGCGTTTGAATCGTCCAAAAATTACAAACTAAAATGTTTTGGAAACTAGAAGACCTGTACTTTCATAAAAGTAACATGAACTCCCCAGATCTGGTCATTTTCACTTTTTTATAAAAATGACAAAAGTCAACCCCTGAAAACTTAACTAAGCCATAACTTTAAAAATATAAATCCAAATTAAAAGCCACTTGGCCAAAGTCTTCACCCTGACACACATGAATTTTTGGCACTGGAAGATCTGCATTTCATTTCATATTTTTCAAGTTATTGCATTTCTTGCATTCTCTGTATTTAATTTTTAATTAATTCTGTATAAATTATTTTTGCATGAAACTTGGCAATTAATTTCCTTTTGGTACTGTGCATATGTAGAAAATCCCATTTTAAATTTGGAGCATGTTAAGTAATGATTTTTGCAAACCCTAGATCTAAATTTCATAAGGGCCATTTTCAGCACAAGCATGATTAGTTTATGTCATTAAGAATCATGATCATGCATGTTTATGTAAGTTCTACTGTTCATTATGTCCTTTAGCACCTCATGGCAGGTTTAGTCAAAAGGTTTCATGTATTTCACCTATGTATGAATTTTGAAATCAAGTTCCTATTCTAATAGGGAATCGTCATCGCATGTGATGCCGAAATACATAAGCCTAGATTTCTTCGTATTGCACTATAAAAACTTGCTAAATTATTAGTGCTAAACCTACACTAACCACAGCCCTCATGTCTATGCATCAAGTCATTACTCACTATACGAGTATGGTTATGCTTGCTCATGTAATTTGGGTCTCGTAAAAGAAAACACGAGGCATGTTATGATTGCTAGAGTTTGAGCAAACAAACTTTTGACTAATGTGTTCATATGTATCTTTACAAAACAGCACCCATGCATTACTCTCATCATCGACCTTGTACTCATATGACTCATGCATTGCATTTCATTCCTTAGGTGACGACGCCGAATTGACTCCGCCGGAAGAAGCTATTGCCACGCTCAACGCTTGTGAGGCTAGTGCTAACTTCGATCACTCTCAAGGCAAGCCCCGGTGCATTCCTATTATTTTGAAATGTCTTTCTTTTAATCACTATATTAAGGATGATGAATGTGCATTTAAGTTTAGGCGTTGATTGGAAATCCACGTGCATAAATTCCTATATGTCCTATGTCGATTATGGGTCATATTCTCGTTAGAATTGCTATGCTATGGTTATGGAGTCAACGATAGATTGGGGATCTCACTCATGGCTTATGATTAAATGTGAACATGATGAATTTGGTTAAAATTGAGAACACCCCATTGTGGCTCCGCGAACAAGTTTGAGTTGTGTACCACTTGCATACCTTTCTTATGGGGATTGGTAAACCTATGTAGCTTGTAAGTTGTAAAGTGAGCCGGATATCTCACCGACCCGGAGGTGATGTGTTTGGCACGGTGGTTGCACGGGTTGAGGACCGTTGGAGAGTACATGGGTTAAGCCTTGGGCGCGTTGTTGAACGGTCGCAAGGGGACGTGTACTCGGGGTCGGTGGCCCCGTGCTTTACTTTACGATGAACTCGCGAACGGTGGCCATACGTGTTCTTAAATGATGCGTATGTCGTGCATTTGGGTTCTTTCCTGCAGGATTAATAATTCGATAATTATCGCCGTTTCCTCTCGGTTAATGAGTACCACTTGATTCGAGCAGTTCGCAATGTGTAGTAATGGAAGGAGATTGAATAGCTTACTGGTTTATATTGATATTAAATTGTATTGCAAACTCTTGTATTGTTAGCATGCTCACTAAAGTTTCTTTTATGCAACAACCCTATTAATTTGGCTAAGTAATAAAATTGCCAACCTAATTAGCATAGGTGCTATTTATGCAAAAGGCCAAGTTAAACCGGTCAAGCCCCATGCATCTAGGAGTCGGTCTTAGATGGCCAAATTTGACGGGTAAGACTTGCGGAGTATGTTAGATACTCGAGGCTTTGCCACTACATGTTGATTACGGGTTTCCCGCAAGCCGGTTTTTGTGATTGTTGTGGTAAGGTGGTTTGGGATGGAGAAGAGCCCAAAGAGTGGACCATTGAATGGGTCCCTAGCTCTCCGACCCATGAGGAGTGAGCCATGGCCTAGGCCGGCATGGTTCCTTTAAGTTATCTATGTATCGTCGAGTTATGTATTTCGCTTCCGCACTTTAAATTCGAACAAAGATCATGGTTATGTAAGACTTAATTTCGAATCTAATGTATCTTTTATTCGAACTCTATGTTGTAATCAAGACTTAATTATGTAACCTTGCAAATCGTGTATGTTTGTTAATGTGATGCTATGTATGGTTGCTTCGTCAATCATCTCCCAAGGCGATCCGTACCACACTTAACTATCTTTCGGGATAGGGGTGTGACACGTGGCATCGAGCCGACTTGGGATTTGCGTCACGCTAACACTCATTCTAAAAATCTTAAAACCCGTTTTTGAGTCACGGTGAGGCACGAGTCTAGATAGAAAGGCCAATATAAGGACTATATAGAATGGTGGCAAAAAAAAAACTAACCCCGTGTTATGATTGTTAAATATTTTGCAACTACGGCTTGAGCAAAGGTATGTGATTGAGTGTTGTCAAATTTTCGCATGATATTATTGGTGTGACTCGAATACACTCTTATTCGAGAGCTCTCCATGTGAGGCGAGGTGACATGGATTTATTTTTGGCTTGTTTCTTTTGAATTTGATGTAATGTTTCTGGAATCCATCTCTTGCAGGTACATAACAACGCTTTAGATCGTATAGTATCGTGCGAGAGGTGTGTGTGCCACCGATGCGCTTGTCCGATATTCGTATCGGCGGGCGCAGTCTTTTAATTTTTGTGAGGACGTACGAGACGACATATTGAGCATCCCTCATCCTTGCATATCATGTCATCATGTCAAACATATGCATGTGAACTCCTATAAATGGAACAATCACCAAAAATTTGATCACCTAGCTTAATTCTCACAAAAGGTTGAAAACCGAAACACTAAAACATGACAAACCGTGGCAGATTTCGTGACTTTCACAAAAATGAGCATAACTTCCAAGTTACTTATCCAAATAAGGCAAATAAGGACTTTCTGGAAAGCTTGCATTATGCACTACAACAATCTCCTAGTCTCAGGTCTTGCAAAACTCTGGAACGTAGCTAGAATGGCCCATTACAGAGAGCTGTTCTGGAATTCCAGAATGTGCTCCGGTTCTGTCCCTGTCGTAGATCGTGCATAACTTTCATACGACAAGTCGGATTGAGCTGTTCTAGGATGCGTTGGAAAGCTTAAGAAATTGTCTAAAAATTTCGTAACAAAATAAAAGTTTGATTCAGCCCAGAAACAGGAGTAATCATCGAGTTTCGGTAGCATGTCAATTCTGTCCAGAAAAAATGGAACCGTGTTAGGTTTGTGCAAAAAGTTTTGTCGCATTCTTTTGCTAAGTTGGTGCCATTCCCTCATTCATGCTTTACTTATTTAGCATGTTTTGTTGTTGGATCTTGAGTTTTGACTTATGTCTCAAAATTCTCCGACAGATGGCCCCCGGCAAGCTCATGTTGGACCGTGAGAACCTCGCAAGGCGGGTGCTCGAGTTGGAGCAGGAGCGTGCTGCCCTGCAGGCCACCCTCGCCACCCGCGACGCCGAGCTTACCACCCGTGACGCCGAGCTCGCCGCTCGCGACGCCGAGCTTGCTGCCCGCACCGCCGAGCTAGCCGAGCGCACTACCGAGGTGGATACCCTCCGTACGCAGCTCGAGTACAGCGAGACGGAGCGTTGGAACTTCTTCGAGCAGCTCCACGACGCCCACCTTGCCCTTGAGGGCAATGGAGCCGCCGCTCTGCAGGCCACGCTTGATGAGCGTGATGCCCAGCTCGCCGCCGCGAATGAGGAGAACTACGTCCTCTCCGGCCAGGTGGATGCCCTTCTCGAGGAGAAGGATGAGTTGGATGTTACTCTCCCGGAGGCTCGAGGCGCTAGGGATGCTTTGGAGGGAGACCTCCGGAACGCCCAGGCAACCATAGCGCATAACAACGCTACCATTGAGCATCTCCAAGCCGCCAACAACGCCCTGCACGCCATCCTTAATGGCGGACCTCCCGAGCCACTTGAGATCATCCCACCCGAGGAGGATGTGGAGATGAGTGATGGCGAGGATGTTTCCGACGTCGAGGACGGAGCACCACCCTCTCCCATGAGGGATGACGCCGACTACTACGGCGATGACGACGAGTAGTTGTCACGACCGGTGGTCGTAGCTCTATGTGTGTAGGATTTGTAATCTCGTGAGGCATGTAACCGTGTTGGAAAACGATCCGCGTGTTGTTAATTAAGCTCTCCGAGATTTGTGTTTGTTTGTGGGTCACATGTGATGTAACCTAAGACCGTGTTGTATCGGATTCGTGGTTTCCCGTGTATCAAAAATTTCGGTCATGTTGCTACTATGTTGGAATCTATGGGATATGTGTGTTGCCAATGCATTATGCTTATTTCATCAATATTTTCTTCGTACATGCAATCTGAAATTTTTGGTCCCTTATGCCCAATGTCATGTGTTCTTGCCATTTTAGCTCTTGGTCTAATGAGCTAACGTGAGAAAATTTTTCATGCATGACAGATGGTGAATACCCGCCGTGGTGAAGCTTCCGGAAGTGGGCATGGTGCGAGGGAAGAGCAACTCCCAAACCCTCCACCCCTCACGCCGTTGGAACAACTCGTGTCCAACCAAAACGAGATGTTCCGCTTGTTCTTTGCAAGTCAAACCAACCAAGGACAAGGCCAAGGACCGCCACCCCAAGGGCCGAGGAATTCCACCTATGCCGACTTTTGGGCCACTCAGCCGCCCAAGTTTGGTGAAGCTACTACCGATCCGTTGGAGGCGGATAATTTTCTCCGCATCATTGAGTCGAAGTTTGCTCTCCTCAATTGCACATCGGAGCAAAGGTTCTCTTTGCGGCTCAACAACTTCGTGGCTCCGCTAGTGCATGGTGGGCAAGCTTCACCGCCGCACTTCCCGCCGGTACTCAAGTGAACTGGCCGGACTTTTGCACCGCATTTCGCGCGCATCACATTCCCGCCGGTCTCATGAAGCGCAAGTTGCAAGAGTTCCTTAGTTTGAAGCAAGGTGCCGGAACCGTGCAAGAGTATGCACGGAAGTTCAACTACTTGGCTCAATATGCATCCTATCATGCCGACACGGATGACAAGAAGAAGGATTGCTTTCGTTCGGGGCTAAGCCCAAAGTTACAAGATCGCTTGGCTCAAGTCACTACCGGCACGTTCAATGACTTGATGAGTGCCGCAATTGTGCAAGAAGATGCTATCCGTGCTCACCAAGAGGACAAGAAGAGGAAGCGTGCCGTAGGAAATCCATCCGGCTCCGCTCCGCCCAAGTACAAGCTAGCTATCACTTCCCGACCGGACAGAAGTTTCGGGCCGCATTGCCGCCGACGGGGGCTCACGTCGGTTGTGCCGCAGCAACACCACCACTCCCACGGTGGAAATCAGCAGCATACCACCTCGTTCCGCCCTCCACAGCAGCAATACCAAGGTGCTAGGCCCGGTCCGCAAGGTCCGTGCTTTAATTGTGGACGTCCGGGTCATTTCGCAAAGGATTGCCGTATTCCGACACGCAACCCGGGCAACAACAACAACAACAATGGTTCCGGAAGCGGCAACAACAATCAAAACCACAATGGGAATAACGGGAATGGGAATCGCAATCAATCCTCCACTCCAAATGCTAAGAATGGCCGAGTCAACTATACCACGGCCGAAGAGATTCAAGCGGGAGAACCGGTACTTTCGGGTATGTTTTCGGTCAACAACCACTCCGCTTTGGTTCTTTTTGATTCGGGTGCAACTCATGATTTCATTAGTCAAGCATGTGCAAAAACCCTACAACTCACCCCCACCGTTTTGGATATTCCCTATATCATCACATCACCCGGTGGAAAGATAAAAACAAACCTAGAGTTGAGGCAAGTCCCACTACACCTAGAAAGAAAAATATACCCCTCATCTCTCATAGTTTTGTGTGGGCAAGGAATAGATATAATTCTAGGTATGAGGTGGATGAAACTCCATAGAGCCGTTTTACATATCGATTCTCGTGAAGTTCACCTAAACTCCCCACTCCATGGTTCGTCTATTCTCCGGTTACCCCATCCAAAATTCTCCACTTCAAACATTTACCATCTTGAGGGAAAACGGATTGAGGATATTCCCGTGGTATGTGAGTTTCCCGATGTTTTTCCGGATGACTTACCGGGCATGCCACCCGATCGGGATGTCGAGTTTAAGATTGAGCTCCAACCCGTACGGCACCAATTTCCCGTAGGCCGTACAAGATGGCTCCCAATGAGCTAGCAATCTTAAAAGAGCAATTGAGTGAGCTTATGGATAAAGGATATATTCGCCCTAGTTCTTCCCCGTGGGGATGTCCCGCTCTCTTTGTGAAGAAGAAA
Source organism: Chloris gayana (assembly GCA_031894775.1). NCBI lineage: Eukaryota > Viridiplantae > Streptophyta > Magnoliopsida > Poales > Poaceae > Chloris > Chloris gayana. Next base: position 4,719,774 of record JAUNZO010001928.1, read on the forward strand.
GACAAGACGCTACGTCTATGTGTGGATTATCGCCCTCTCAATGCGGTAACTATTAAGAATAAATACCCGCTCCCTCGGATTGATATTCTCTTTGATCAATTAGTTGGTGCTAAGGTTTTCTCTAAGATTGATCTCCGATCCGGTTACCATCAAATCAAGATCCGAGCCGAAGATATTCCAAAAACCGCATTCTCTACGCGGTATGGTCTCTTTGAGTATCTCGTCATGTCTTTTGGGCTCACGAATGCCCCGGCTCATTTTATGTACTTGATGAATTCGGTATTTATGCCCGAGTTGGATAAGTTTGTCGTGGTCTTCATTGACGACATCCTTATTTATTCGAAGTCCGAAGAAGAGCATGCCGAACACCTTCGCATTGTTCTCCAACGGCTTCGTGATCATCAATTGTATGCCAAGTTTAGCAAATGTGAATTTTGGTTGAAGCAAGTGCCTTTCTTGGGTCACATTATTTCCGCGGAAGGTGTCGCCGTTGACCCAAGTAAAGTGGGAGACGTGCTCGCTTGGAAATCCCCAAGGTCGGTGAGACAAATCCGGAGTTTTCTAGGTCTTGCCGGCTACTATCGGAAATTCATTCCCAATTTCTCAAGCGTAGCCAAGCCTATGACAAAATTGTTGGAGAAAGATGCTAAGTTTAAATGGAGCCGTGAATGTGAAGAAGCCTTCCAAACTCTCAAGAAGCATTTGACATCCGCCCGGTGTTAGCACAAGCCGACATCACCAAGCCGTTTGACGTGTATTGTGATGCGTCCGGCACCGGTCTAGGATGTGTGCTAATGCAAGAAGGTCGTGTCATTGCTTATGCCTCTCGTCAACTTCGCAAGCATGAACAACATTACCCCACTCATGATTTGGAGCTAGCCTCGGTTGTCCTTGCTTTGAAAACTTGGAGGCATTATCTACTTGGAAATCTTGTCAATCTTTACACCGATCATAAGAGTCTCAAATATATCTTCACCCAACAAGAGTTGAATATGAGGCAACGAAGATGGATGGAATTAATCAAGGATTATGAGTTGGAAATCCATTATAGTCCGGGTAAAGCTAACGTGGTTGCCGACGCTTTGAGTCGCAAGGATCAATGCAATCATATTTCCGGTTGTTCTATGGAAAACTCGGAAATTTCAGATTCTAGTGAACCGAGTCTTCGAGTCATTCCCTATGGTTCACTATATAATCTAGCTCTCATTCCTACCCTTCGTGAGGAAATTATTGAGGCACAAAAGAAGGACGAAGGTATGGAATTTATTCGGCAAAAGATTGAAAATGACGAAGCTACATGTTTCCGACAAGATGACAATGGTGTATTATGGTTCAACCAACGTCTCGTTGTTCCAAAGGATATGGAATTACGAAAGAAAATAATGGATGAGGCACATTTGTCTAAATATTCCATACACCCCGGTAGCAACAAAATGTATCGCGGCCTAAGAGAAAAGTTTTGGTGGACACGCATGAAGCGTGAGATTGCACGGTATGTGGCCGAGTGTGATACTTGTCAACGAGTGAAAGCCGACCACTTGAGAAAAGCCGGATTATTGAACCCATTGAAGATTCCCGTTTGGAAGTGGGAGGGCATTGCTATGGATTTTATCGTTGGATTGCCTCTCACATCAAAAAAGCACGATTCAATTTGGGTTATTGTGGATAGGTTAACTAAATCCGCACATTTCATCCCCGTCCATACTACCTACAACACCAAGAAGTATGCTTGAGCTATACATCTCAAGAGTGTTATGTTTGCATGGAGTGCCTAAAACCATTGTTTCCGATCGAGGTCCGCAATTTGTATCTCGCTTTTGGGAACAATTGCATTCTTGTCTTGGTACCACCCTCATTAGAAGCTCCGCATATCACCCTCAAACGGATGGACAAACCGAAAGATTGAATCAATACTTGGAGGATATCTTGAGAGCATGTGCTATGGAAAATAGAGGAAATTGGGATGATTGTCTTCCATTCGCCGAATTCTCGTACAACAATAGCTATCAAGAGAGTTCGGGAATGTCACCATTTGAAGCGTTGTATGGTCATTCTTGTCGTACACCATTAAATTGGTCGGAAGCGGGAGAAAGAACCACTTTTGGTCCCGATCTTGTCACCCAAGCCGAAGAGAAGGTTCGACAAATTCAAGCCAACATGAAAGCCGCACAATCCCGTCAAGTGAGTTACGCTAACAAGAGGAGACGCCCCTTGGAATTTGAGAAGGGAGATCACGTTTATCTTCGTGTCTCTCCGAATAAGGGCGTATCTCGGTTTGGAATTAAAGGAAAATTAGCACCCCGCTATATCGGACCCTATCCGATTGTGGAAAAGCATAGCGCGGTTGCTTACCGGTTGCAATTACCGGAAAGTCTTGCTCGAGTGCACAATGTGTTCCACGTATCTCAACTCAAGAAATGTTTGAAGCCTCCGATAGATGTGGTCATTTCCGACACCGATCAACTAGAGGAAGATCTCTCCTACCCCGAATACCCCGTCCGGATTATCGATCAAAGCGACCGAGTAACTCGCAATCGCACCATCACCTTTTATAAAGTGCAATGGAGTAACCACACCGAAGAAGAAGCAACTTGGGAACAAGAGGATTTTCTAGAGAAGAATTTTCCCGAGTTCCTCGCGTCACACAAACCGGTAAATTTTCGCACTCCCTCTCCTTAATTCGTAGCGATTCTCGGGACGAGAATTTCTTTAAGGGGGAGGGCTGTGACATCCCATGTCACGATTAAGGCTAATCCCGTAGTTAGTACCCTAATCACTTCACTAATGAAGTACTAATACTAATTACCCAAAGGAAAAGAAGAAAAGTAAAAAGGAAAAAGGAAAAACCTACTCCTAAACCCTAGCCTAACCAAAGATGCAAAAATTATAAAAACACTACCCACATATTTTTGCACCACTGGATTGCTCATGTAAAAAGATGAATTTACAGTATTTTTACAAAATTTTTGAACAAAGTTTTGAAAGCCCCAAAAATTCAAATTCAAATCTGAAACACTGCTAATTGTGAATTTTGTACGAATTTTTGGAAGCATTTTTGGAACTTCAAACTTTAAGATGAAAATTAAAGGGAATCATCCTGAACCTTCCCATATTTTTGGTTTTATTTTTGGAGCACCAGAAGTATGAAATTTTGTCAAATTACCGAACCGCAGTTTTGAAATTCGAATTTGGACCTCGAGCTACGGTTGCCCCCTGGGCAATGGCGACCGGACCGGCGGTCCGGCCAGCTCGGCCGCCGCCCGGGCACGCGCCTGACCCGTCCCATCCGCAGCACCTCCCGGAGCATCTCCCCAACCGTTTCGGTACCCGCCGGCCAACAGTAGAACGCCGGAGTAAATTCTCCCCGCTCCGGCCGCCGCTCACCGTCCGGCCGCGCTCCCCCTCAAATGCGCCGCAGAGGCCCGGCCCCCTCCTCCCATCACCTCAAATCATTGCACCCACTCCCTCTGCTCCTCACCACACCACCAGCTCGCCCTCCCTTCGCCCGTAGCTCGCGCACGGCCGGAAATCGCCGCCGCCGTCCGCCCCGAGCGCCGTGGCCGTCTCCGCGTCGCGCACCGCCTAGGTGAGCTGCGCTCCCCGTTCTTCTTCGCCAAAACGCGCGCAAGAGCCTCACCTTCCTCCCTCCTGACCAGCTCCCCTCCCCTCTGCAGACAATCGCCGGCATTTCGGAAAAAAACCGACCGCCACCGCCGCCGGCCTCGGCACTTCCCAGACGAGCTCGCATCTCCGGCCGCCTCGCTCCAGCCGACCCCACGCCGCCCTCCTCCGTGAGCAGGTGAAGCTTCCCGGCCAACCATCTCCCTCTCCCTCCGCTCTGAGCTGGACGCGCGCCGTCGCCGCACCTCCGCGAGCGCCGCCGCCGTCGCCGGCCGCCTCCGACCACCGCGGGCCCCGCTAACCCCATCGGCGTGCTCCCCATGCCGCGCGCATCATTCCCACCAAAGCGCGGAGCATGAGCTGCCCCGTAGCGCCGCCGCGGCGAGCTCGCCGGCGCCGGCCGCCGTCGCCGGAGCGCGCGCCGCTCCGTTTTTAAAAAATGAACCGATGGCATTTTCGTAATTAAGTCCGAACTTCATTTGAGTTTGAAAAATTCATATCTGGCGTTTGAATCGTCCAAAAATTACAAACTAAAATGTTTTGGAAACTAGAAGACCTGTACTTTCATAAAAGTAACATGAACTCCCCAGATCTGGTCATTTTCACTTTTTTATAAAAATGACAAAAGTCAACCCCTGAAAACTTAACTAAGCCATAACTTTAAAAATATAAATCCAAATTAAAAGCCACTTGGCCAAAGTCTTCACCCTGACACACATGAATTTTTGGCACTGGAAGATCTGCATTTCATTTCATATTTTTCAAGTTATTGCATTTCTTGCATTCTCTGTATTTAATTTTTAATTAATTCTGTATAAATTATTTTTGCATGAAACTTGGCAATTAATTTCCTTTTGGTACTGTACATATGTAGAAAATCCCATTTTAAATTTGGAGCATGTTAAGTAATGATTTTTGCAAACCCTAGATCTAAATTTCATAAGGGCCATTTTCAGCACAAGCATGATTAGTTTATGTCATTAAGAATCATGATCATGCATGTTTATGTAAGTTCTACTGTTCATTATGTCCTTTAGCACCTCATGGCAGGTTTAGTCAAAAGGTTTCATGTATTTCACCTATGTATGAATTTTGAAATCAAGTTCCTATTCTAATAGGGAATCGTCATCGCATGTGATGCCGAAATACATAAGCCTAGATTTCTTCGTATTGCACTATAAAAACTTGCTAAATTATTAGTGCTAAACCTACACTAACCACAGCCCTCATGTCTATGCATCAAGTCATTACTCACTATACGAGTATGGTTATGCTTGCTCATGTAATTTGGGTCTCGTAAAAGAAAACACGAGGCATGTTATGATTGCTAGAGTTTGAGCAAACAAACTTTTGACTAATGTGTTCATATGTATCTTTACAAAACAGCACCCATGCATTACTCTCATCATCGACCTTGTACTCATATGACTCATGCATTGCATTTCATTCCTTAGGTGACGACGCCGAATTGACTCCGCCGGAAGAAGCTATTGCCACGCTCAACGCTTGTGAGGCTAGTGCTAACTTCGATCACTCTCAAGGCAAGCCCCGGTGCATTCCTATTATTTTGAAATGTCTTTCTTTTAATCACTATATTAAGGATGATGAATGTGCATTTAAGTTTAGGCGTTGATTGGAAATCCACGTGCATAAATTCCTATATGTCCTATGTCGATTATGGGTCATATTCTCGTTAGAATTGCTATGCTATGGTTATGGAGTCAACGATAGATTGGGGATCTCACTCATGGCTTATGATTAAATGTGAACATGATGAATTTGGTTAAAATTGAGAACACCCCATTGTGACTCCGCGAACAAGTTTGAGTTGTGTACCACTTGCATACCTTTCTTATGGGGATTGGTAAACCTATGTAGCTTGTAAGTTGTAAAGTGAGCCGGATATCTCACCGACCCGGAGGTGATGTGTTTGGCACGGTGGTTGCACGGGTTGAGGACCGTTGGAGAGTACATGGGTTAAGCCTTGGGCGCGTTGTTGAACGGTCGCAAGGGGACGTGTACTCGGGGTCGGTGGCCCCGTGCTTTACTTTACGATGAACTCGCGAACGGTGGCCATACGTGTTCTTAAATGATGCGTATGTCGTGCATTTGGGTTCTTTCCTGCAGGATTAATAATTCGATAATTATCGCCGTTTCCTCTCGGTTAATGAGTACCACTTGATTCGAGCAGTTCGCAATGTGTAGTAATGGAAGGAGATTGAATAGCTTACTGGTTTATATTGATATTAAATTGTATTGCAAACTCTTGTATTGTTAGCATGCTCACTAAAGTTTCTTTTATGCAACAACCCTATTAATTTGGCTAAGTAATAAAATTGCCAACCTAATTAGCATAGGTGCTATTTATGCAAAAGGCCAAGTTAAACCGGTCAAGCCCCATGCATCTAGGAGTCGGTCTTAGATGGCCAAATTTGACGGGTAAGACTTGCGGAGTATGTTAGATACTCGGGCTTTGCCACTACATGTTGATTACGGGTTTCCCGCAAGCCGGTTTTTGTGATTGTTGTGGTAAGGTGGTTTGGGATGGAGAAGAGCCCAAAGAGTGGACCATTGAATGGGTCCCTAGCTCTCCGACCCATGAGGAGTGAGCCATGGCCTAGGCCGGCATGGTTCCTTTAAGTTATCTATGTATCGTCGAGTTATGTATTTCGGTTCCGCACTTTAAATTCGAACAAAGATCATGGTTATGTAAGACTTAATTTCGAACCTAATGTATCTTTTATTCGAACTCTATGTTGTAATTGTTGACGGTCGTTACGACCAATTTCGACCGTCAATTAGTCAAATAAATGAGAAGGACTAGGCATGTCTTACACGCATTTTACTTAGAAATAACCTAGTTCCACTTGTACCTCTAGATTTTTAGTGTGCAGGTGGATAATGATGAATTCCGGGCCCCGAGGCGACAAATCAACACTTTTACAAAACTTCCACTTCGCCGCGGGAATCAACTCCAAGATAAAAGGCCAATGACCACGAAATACAACACAAAGAAGGCCACAAGCACCGGATCAAAGACCAACATCCGGTGGGGGAGCCAAGCGCCAAAGCCCAGCCCGGGAGGGGCCGGGACCGGTTCGGCCGAACCCACCGGGGTGGTTCGGCCGAACCGAGTCTGGTGGCCCCCCGGCCCACTTTTCTCCGGCGGTTTGCCCACCGCCTGCGGAGGTCGGTTCCACGCGCATTAAATGCCACCGACCTACGAAACCGCCTCCGGGAGCCGACCTTTCAAGCCTATATAAGGAGGGGTACCCCCCTCCTTAACACACACAACAACACAAGGATCATTCTCTCCTCACATTAGAAGTTTAGAGGCTTTCTAGGTAGTGCTAGGCTTAGTAGTGGGCTGCCTCATTGCTCCCAAGGTCTTGTGGAGAATTGGGTATAGCTCTTGTATCCTCTCTTTGTAAGACTTGATCTTTTATATATGGAATACTTCCGTTTATATCCTTGTCATGAGCTTGACAGAGTAGTCATGATCTTGCTTGATCGTTCATCGTTCGTTCATATGAGTTCATCGTTCGTTCTTCGTTCTTCATTAATAGAAGATGAACACATATCGAATGTTCTTCGTTCGTTCATACTTGATCATCGATTACTCTTGATCTTACTTGGTTGATTGCCGTTCGTCGCTCATTCTTGAGCGACGAACGCCTTTGCATGACTTAGTGCTAGCTTTGATCCTTTCGTCGGCTTATGCTAGTTAGACTAGTGTTCTTATGAATAGGCTTCGGGTTCATCGTCCCGCAAGGGTGCTCTAGATTTACCACCATATCGATCCGTAGGATTGGGGTGCCTCGAGGGATCTAGAGTTGTGGTTAGTAATGCCGGCATGGTGCTTGGGGTTATCTACCCACCTTTGAATGTGCTTCGTGTCCCACGGTTTGTAGAGGTAGGTGACAAGAAGTGACAGCCTTGTCATCCAAAGTAATCCTCCACGTTCGGGCATGGCATAGGAGTCTAAAAGGCCGGAGTCGCGAGGCGGACCTCGCGTAAGACGGATCTCCCGATGATGCCTAGGCATTAGACGCTTGCTTGCGCTTGCATGATCTTGGATGTTAGGTAGAAGCTGCGCACTCATATGAATGTTGTATCATTAGGAGTAGTGGTCTGCTAGTCTAGTTTAGCTTTATCTAGGATTGCCTCTATCCCTTTTATTAGAGAATGCATTGCCTTGGTGTGTGTCACACTATCCTCAATTTATTGCTCCTAACCCCTGCATTGGAATGTGATTACTTCATCACTCTTTTGTAACACCATGAGCATAAGTACTCTTATCAACCATGTCTTCCTTTGGGAAAATATAAATACGATACCCTTGAATACTCTCGGGTGAAATGCTACAACGGGTTATCCGTCCGCTTGCGGATATTCATGACCCACCTTATAATACATATCTAGTACTTGTACTTGGATGTGGATTATTTGGTTAAATAGTGCAAGTGACTTAAACCCTTGGCTCTCCCGCGGTCACGTGTTTCTTTCCGCGTGACCTTAAGAGATGCCAACAAGCATTTCTGGCGCCGTTGCCGGGGAAGACATTGGTTAATAAGAATACAATGAATGTTCATGATTACACTTGATGATGATTTAATCATTACCTTTGCAGAGCTAACCTTGATCTGTTTTCTCTTCAATGTGAAAACGAGGATAGTGCATGCGTGGATTCAACTTGCCGAAAAACTTCGTTGATAATCCCGAGGCTCTTGCGAGAAAGACTCGACCTCGCGTCGTTGTCTCTCCTCAAGAACCCACGACAAGCGAGCCCGCATCTTCCGCACCATCAACCTCAACACTCATGGCTGAAAGGACCCTTCGTGACTACTCTGCGCCCTCCGTCGCCAATGTGCCCATTGGGCCCAACGTCGACGGCTGGTGCCGCAGGACTTGACATCAAGTCCAGCCTCATCACTATGGTGCAAGCCATTCCCTTTTGTGGAAAGGCCTCCGAGGACGCCAACTCTCATCTCCAACGGTTCCTGGAGATATGCAACACATCGGCCACGGCGGAGTCAACCAAGATGCTATCGGACTTCGCTGTTTCCCCTATCCCTCCTTGGGAAGGCGAAACAGTGGTTTTATGCCAATCGTGCAAGCATTGACACTTGGGACAAATGTTCCACGGCGTTCCTCGCCAAGTTCTTCCCGATGGGTAAAACCAATGCCCTTCGTGGAAGAATTGCAAGTTTCCGACAAGCGACAAATGAATCCATGCCCGAGGCATGGGAAAGGCTTCAAGAATACATTACGGCCTGCCCTCACCATGGGATGGAGGAATGGCTCATTCTTCAACACTTCTACAACGGGTTGACACCAACAACCCGCGGACATATGGATGCCGCTGCTTGGAGGAGCCTTCTTCTCCAAAACCGTTGCCCAAGCAAAAGAACTCATAGAGAAGATGGTCTCCAATCAAGGGTGGAGCGATGATCGACTCCAAACACGCTCAAGAGGCGTACACCCTGTCAAGGAGGTGGACATGCTTTGTCCGCCAAGGTTGACCTCCTCATAAAACGCTTGGATGAACACAACGCAAATGGTGGTGTTCATGCATTGGACTCACACATGACGTGTGAGGAATGCGGGAACACCGGCCACATGGGGAAGGATTGCCCCCATACCCATGAAGAAGCATTCTACATGAACAACAACAACGGGTATCGTCCAAACGGAGGACAAGGGTACAACCAAAACCGACCATCATATCAAGGAGGTAACAATTTTTACGGCTTTAACAATAATCAGCCTTCCTTGAAAGATTTGGTTTATGGCCAAGCTAAAATCAACGAATCTATCAACAAAAAGCTTGCTGCCAACGACAAAGTCTTAGAAAACATAAGCTGCACAAATAGAAGGTTTCTCCTCTCGCTTTCAAAAATCAGGTGAGCTTTAATAAAATGATTGAAACCCAAGTTGCTCAGCTAGCTGCTCTTATTCCTGGTTCTAATTCGGGAAGATCCGGGGCAACCCGAGTCTTCTTTGGAAAATGTTAATGCGGTTACCACGAGGGAGGAAAATCCACTCGGGATCCGCCATATCCTAACCATGCAGCAAAGAAGAACGAGGAACGAACCGGAGGAGGAAAGCCCTTCTACTACCAAAGAAAAAGAAGAAGAACCGAAGCCAAGTGACGGGAAGAATGGAATTGAATTTCAAGACACAAGCTTCTTGCCATTCCCTCACGAAACGAGGAAGCCAAAGGAGGATGAACAATTTGCTCGATTCGTCGAGACCATCCGAAGGATTCATGTCAACGTGCCATTATTGGACATGGTGCAGGTGCCCACATATGCACGTTACCTTAAAGACATCCTCAACAACAAGAGACCATTACCCAATGAGGAAATGGTCAAGCTCACGGAAGAGTGTAGCGCAGCTATACTCAATCGGCTTCGAGAAAAGAAGAAGGACCCTGGCTGCCCCACAATATCATGTTCCATTGGGGCACACCACTTCGACCAAGCCTTATGTGATCTTGGGGCAAGCGTCGGCGTGATGCCCAAAGAAGTCTTTGATCGTTTGAGCTACACAACCTTGACTCCTACACCAATGAGGTTGCAATTGGCGGACTCTTCGGTCCGCTACCCGCGGGAATAGCCGAAGACGTGCCGGTAAAAATTCGAGGCAACTTCATACCGGTGGACTTTGTGGTGCTTGAGATGGATATTGACAAGAACACGCCCCTCATTTTGGGACGTCCCTTCCTCGGTACCGCAAACGCCCAAATTGATGTTGGGAATGGAGAAATCCGATTCCACATCAATGGGAAGGAGGAAAAGTTTGAGTTTCAACCAAGAAAAGAACAATGCTCAATGATCAAGATCAAGTATGGGCCAAATCCCTCAAACATCCGTGAAGTTGAAGTGACACCAAGAAAGACGGATAGTCTCGTCGCCTTTTGGAAGCAACTTGACAAAATTGAGAATCCGTCATGGTACCAACCCAAGAAGCACGCAACGGCAAGGCCGGGATTATGGGCCAAGAAGCCGGTCCTTCAAGACACAAAGCCACCTACATCAACAAAGACCAACCAAGTGTGGCAAGTGAAGAAGGTGCAGCCATCTTCATCCTCCTCTCCGGGGAAAGGGCACTGCACCACAAGGATGAAAAGAAATGGAGAAGTCCTCGCTCGCCGGACTTAAAATGGCGAAGCCCCGGCCGACGAGGATAAATCGGTATTATCTTTCGATTTCTTTTTGATTTTGTTTTCCACCACATGCATTTAAAAACCTCCCTGCATACTCTATTTTACCACAAGAAAATTTTCATTTCATTTATTTGGATTTTCCGCCAGCATATTCGATATTTTTTCACTCGCCATGCATATAAAATTTGAAAACCAAAATCCTTTTACGTCCAAATTTTCCTACTTTTGTTTGAAACTTTTGGACAACCCTTGTATCCTTATACAAAACCCAAAAAAAACAATTTTGCATGTTGGAATTCTCTCCAACACTTTTTCTCGAGATTTGATTTTTCAAATAAAGTTGAATTTGAGGCAACTTTCTTTGGATTTCTTATTGAGCAAATATTTACGAGGAATATCCGGACGTAGCAACCATGGTCAATGATCATTTGGCCGTTGGGGGCTATGGGCCAAAAGGGGAGCAAGAGGGACCCACGAGCAGGCCGGCCGAACCCACCTCCTTGGTTCGGCCGAGCTGCTATGACCGTTGCTCGGTCTGTCTTTTTTCCAACGGTCATATGCCCCTTCTAACGTTCAAAAACGGCTACTTCGTGAGCTATAAGTAGAGGTGGCCGGGCCGAGAACTCTCTCCCCCTCTCACACTATCATTTCCACTCCTCACTCACTTCATTCTCATTGCTCTCAAGTTTTCCATTGCCCTCACTTGCTCATTGCCTAAAAGTTCTGCAGAAATCTTTTGTTCTTGGTGTGCTTTCTAGTTTTTGGTTTGAGTTGTTTTTGTTTGGTTTTCTCGAGTTGCGCTTTCTTGCTCACATGAACAACCGACGGTGTCGCCAATTTGATTTTTTCCTCACATAACCCGTTCGGAGTTGTTGTTCTTGTGTTCTTGCTCTCTTTGTGTGCAGCCATGACCGGTGCCAAGAAGCTGTTCGGGTCAATCAAGAGGTCCTTGAGCTCACGCTCAAGTTCAAGCTCTTCACGTCGAAGCACCCGCGCACGCCCCGTAGTCGAGTCACCGCCAAGTTCACCACCACAAGTCGAGGAAGAAGGGCAAGAGGGCAACATCGAGCATCGTCTCCTCACCGACACCGACCTCGACTTAGTGGGCGAGTACGAGACGCACACCTACACGCTTCTCCAACACCGCCTCTTTGCTCCTACGCGAGCATTTGACACGGAGCTGCTGCACAAAATAGGTATGGATGCTGAATTTGCTCAAGTATTTAAAGCCTTAGGGTGGACAGATTTTGCTAGTGTAGATGAGCCGGGTTCCCGCTTGCTTACACTTCAGTTTTTATGCACCCTACGAACGGTAGATGAAGGAATTTCTTTTCGGTTTTTCCGTGAATCCTACCGTTTGACTTGGAAAGAACTTAGCACTCTTCTTGGCTTTAATACTCGCTGCAATACCGACTTGGATGGTGCCCTTCCTCGGTTTTCAAAGCATGCTTTTTGGGAGAGGATTACGGGTCTTCCTAGTTGCGTGCGACCTAGAACTAATCACATCCATCATCCTACCTTGCGTTTTATGCACATGTGGATTGCTATCACTCTTTTTCCAAGGAGTGATATTCGGGTGTGTCGCGAGGATGAGCTAAAAATTCTTTTTGCTGCGGTTGATAAAATTAAGATTGCTCCAGTGAAAGCCATGATTCGCCAATGGATAGAAAATCTTGGGACGATAGGACCAATTGAATGTACCTCTTTAGTGACACGAATTGCCATGCGGGTGGGAGCTTTACATGATGCTAATGTTGAATACCTTGCTACACCTCGCTCTCTTATAAATAAAGATTATCTTATTCAAGGTCACTCTCTTAAGAATGGTCCGAACGATTCCCTCATATATTATTTTGTGGGATATACAAACGAGTTTCGGTTACCTAACCCGGACCTTCGTTTGTATACTCTCAAAAATCTAACCATTGAGCTCCAAGAAGCGGAGCGGTCTCGCAGGAGTGTATCTTCTCGCGGGGGCGCACAGATCGGAACAGCCATCTACCTCCGAGATGCCCACACCGCAGCCCACGGCTCATGGCGGGCCGGGGTACAGCCACCCGGGCTTTCTCCGGTGGGTACCCAGCCCCGCCACCTCACATGGCCGGGGGATCGGCGTGGCAAACTCCGGGATATGGCCCGGGGCTGTTTTCTCCACAACAACAATGGGAGGAACACTCCACCGACTCCGGATCAGCCCAAGGCTACAACTTTGAGCAGGAGATGAACAACCTCTCCTCACAAATGGGAAGACTCCAAACCACGGCGGAAGACACCGAGTATGCGCTCAACCAACACATCTTGCAAACTCATCAATGGCAAGAGCGCACCGACACCCAGCTCACCACCCTCACCAACATGACGGAGCAACAACGATCCGATCTTTTGGCTTACTTCCGTCACATGGGGTTCATTCCACCAAACCCATGAGCAAGAACAAGCTTGGGGGGGGCAGCACCCTCGCTAAGGTATCATGTATCGCAACTTGTATCCTTTTTTGTCTCCTGTTTTTGCTTGTTCTTGCCTCTCATATGAAAAACAAAATAAAAATGATAAAACTAAAAAGAACAAAAAGAAGTAGCTTAGTTTCCTTTTATGCGCTGCAAGTATGCTGCTAGTCTTTCTATGTTGAGATGATGAATAGTTGCTCTATTTTATTTCTCTCATGTGCCTAGTTTATAATTTAGAACTCTCCTAGTTTTGAGTTTGTTGGCTGGCAAAACTTGCTTAGAACCTGAAACTTGTGGGCTGCACATGCTTGAGCTGCACCTAAGTTGTTGTGAGATGATGATATGGTAAAAAGAGCTGCTATGATCTTGTCCTAAGTTGAACTTGAAATCTCCGGAATTTTGTTCCCAAAAATTGCGAAATCTATAAGTTCCCAAGTGATGATAAATTCCTACCAAAGCCATATGCAAATTTCCTTTGAAAACCTTACTCATTTGCTACTTGTTACTTCATTGAGCTTTATCAAAATTGTGTGACCCTAGTGAGATGCTTTTCATACTCTCATGATCAAGATCACGTACACATTCCACCTCATATGCTACACTTCTACACCGGAAGTTAGCAACATGTCATGCCATCCACCAAAATAAAGACACTCCTCACATTTTATCACCTCTCTTAAAATATCAAAAGAAGGCATGGCTATGCAAAAGAAAAAGAAAATAAGGCTCACAAAAGATGAGCATGAGAAAAAGAAAAAAAAAAAAAAAAAAAGCTGCTCTCATTTCGAGCATGGAAAAAGAAAGAAGAAAAGATAGCCATGCCCAAAATCCAAAATAAAAAGAGGTGAAACAAAAAAAAGGGAGTAGTCACATACACCACCACCATCATTTTCACACTTGCACATCTTGATCTACGATTGTATGACTTGCTATCTCCGTGGATCCACTCTTTTGGTTTTGCAAAATATGAATGCAAGTATGCCTCATTTCATATCCTACCTTGAGCTCCACAAAAGCCTATTAGATGTAGGATGAGGCAATACACATGCCTTGGTGAGGAATACAAACACCACTAGAGCGATTCGAGAGTATCACTTGTGGAACGTGGTTTTACTTGAAAAAAAAATCCTTTGAAAACTTCCGGAGAATAAAAAGCAAGACAAGGGAAGAGAAAATAAATGCTCTATACACCGTTCTCTCTCTCAACCGCCCAAGGTAAAGTGAAAAGCACAAAGCCCCATGAGGACTAAGGGGAAGGGTGAGTTACCATTGCCAACTTATTCAACTCAAGGATGAGTATCTTTGTTATACACTTGGTACCTTTGAGAAGTAGGCATTATAGCAACTCCTGATCAACAACCTAAAGTTCTACTACTTGCTCGGGACGAGCAAGGGGTAAGCTTAGGGGGACTTGTTGACGGTCGTTACGACCAATTTCGACCGTCAATTAGTCAAATAAATGAGAAGGACTAGGCATGTCTTACACGCATTTTACTTAGAAATAACCTAGTTCCACTTGTACCTCTAGATTTTTAGTGTGCGGGTGGATAATGATGAATTCCGGGCCCCGAGGCGACAAATCAACACTTTTACAAAACTTCCACTTCGCCGCGGGAATCAACTCCAAGATAAAAGGCCAATGACCACGAAATACAACACAAAGAAGGCCACAAGCACCTGGATCAAAGACCAACATCCGGTGGGGGAGCCAACTGCCAAAGCCCGGCCCGGAGGGGCCGGGACCGGTTCGGCCGAACCCACCGGGGTGGTTCGGCCGAACCGGTCTGGTGGCCCCCTGGCCCACTTTTCTCCGGCGGTTTGCCCACCGCCTCCGGAGGTCGGTTCCACGCGCATTAAATGCCACCGACCTACGAAACCGCCTCCGGGAGCCGACCTTTCAAGCCTATATAAGGAGGGGTACCCCCCTCCTTAACACACACAACAACACAAGGATCATTCTCTCCTCACATTAGAAGTTTAGAGGCTTTCTAGGTAGTGCTAGGCTTAGTAGTGGGCTGCCTCATTGCTCCCAAGGTCTTGTGGAGAATTGGGTATAGCTCTTGTATCCTCTCTTTGTAAGACTTGATCTTTTATATATGGAATACTTCCGTTTATATCCTTGTCATGAGCTTGACAGAGTAGTCATGATCTTGCTTGATCGTTCATCGTTCGTTCATATGAGTTCATCGTTCGTTCTTCGTTCTTCATTAATAGAAGATGAACACATATCGAATGTTCTTCGTTCGTTCATACTTGATCATCGATTACTCTTGATCTTACTTGGTTGATTGCCGTTCGTCGCTCATTCTTGAGCGACGAACGCCTTTGCATGACTTAGTGCTAGCTTTGATCCTTTCGTCGGCTTATGCTAGTTAGACTAGTGTTCTTATGAATAGGCTTCGGGTTCATCGTCCCGCAAGGGTGCTCTAGATTTACCACCATATCGATCCGTAGGATTGGGGTGCCTCGAGGGATCTAGAGTTGTGGTTAGTAATGCCGGCATGGTGCTTGGGGTTATCTACCCACCTTTGAATGTGCTTCGTGTCCCACGGTTTGTAGAGGTAGGTGACAAGAAGTGACAGCCTTGTCATCCAAAGTAATCCTCCACGTTCGGGCATGGCATAGGAGTCTAAAAGGCCGGAGTCGCGAGGCGGACCTCGCGTAAGACGGATCTCCCGATGATGCCTAGGCATTAGACGCTTGCTTGCGCTTGCATGATCTTGGATGTTAGGTAGAAGCTGCGCACTCATATGAATGTTGTATCATTAGGAGTAGTGGTCTGCTAGTCTAGTTTAGCTTTATCTAGGATTGCCTCTATCCCTTTTATTAGAGAATGCATTGCCTTGGTGTGTGTCACACTATCCTCAATTTATTGCTCCTAACCCCTGCATTGGAATGTGATTACTTCATCACTCTTTTGTAACACCATGAGCATAAGTACTCTTATCAACCATGTCTTCCTTTGGGAAAATATAAATACGATACCCTTGAATACTCTCGGGTGAAATGCTACAACGGGTTATCCGTCCGCTTGCGGATATTCATGACCCACCTTATAATACATATCTAGTACTTGTACTTGGATGTGGATTATTTGGTTAAATAGTGCAAGTGACTTAAACCCTTGGCTCTCCCGCGGTCACGTGTTTCTTTCCGCGTGACCTTAAGAGATGCCAACAGATAATCAAGACTTAATTATGTAACCTTGCAAATCGTGTATGTTTGTTAATGTGATGCTATGTATGGTTGCTTCGTCAATCATCTCCCAAGGCGATCCGTACCACACTTAACTATCTTTCGGGATAGGGGTGTGACAATTAAGGGACAAGCATTAGCTGATTTCATAACAGAATGGCTGGAGACACAAGTGCCGCGGGAGATTCAAGCATTGGAGTATTGGGAGATGTTCTTTGATGGGTCCCTGCAGCTTTCGAGCGCGGGGACATTTATGGTGATTCAATGTTGGTGATAAGTCAAATTAACAAGGTGTGGGATGCTCATGATGATCATATGATTGCTTACCGTCAAGAGGTTCGGAAACTTGAAGACAAATTTGATGGTTTGCGATTTTCTCATATACTGCGCGGAAATAATTCTGCTGCGGATGAGTTGGCCGGACCGGGGTCTTCACGACAAGCGGTTCCTCCTGGTGTCTTTCTTCAAGTATTGGATAAACCATGTATAAAGATGGAGCGTAAAGCTACTATTACGAGAGATCGTAGACGAATCGGTCTTAAAGAGTCGGGAGGAGAAAGCAATATTGAAAGACCAGACTGATGAGGCGGTCTTACCGAGAAAAGATAGCAGAGCGAGTCCAATGTCGATGATATTCAGCCATTGGATGTTATGATTATTGATTCCGATTGGCGTACTCCGTATCTTGACTATTTGCAATCTGGTAAAACTCCAGAAGATAAAGTGGAGAAGCAAAGATTGGAAGTTCGAGCCCGCGGTTATTTAATTCTCGAAGGAGAATTATATAAGCTCGGAGTTAATATTTTTGATGAAATGTGTATCGGTTTCGATGGCATTCAATTGCTTGAAGACGTACACAAGGGAATTTACGGAAATCATGCTTCTTCAAAGACATTAGTTGGGAAGGTATTCAGACAAGGATTTTATTGGCCTACAGCGACGGATGATGCGCATAGAGTGGTTAAGAATTGTCAAGGATGTCGGTTTTTTGCAAGACAGACCTCATACTCCGGCTCAAGAGTTGTAATTGATTCCAATGACTTGGCCTTTTTCTACTTGGGGGCTGGACATAGTTGGACCTTTTAAGCGGGCACCAGGAGGATTTACGCATATTTTTGTGGCAGTAGACAAGTTTTCCAAGTGGATCGAGGCTGAAGCGATTACTAGTACAACTACAGCCCGCGCAATCAAGTTTTTGCAGAACACCTTCGTACGTTTTGGGGTCCCATACGGTATTATTACTGATAATGGGCCTCAATTCACTTCGGAGCTCTTCAAAGACTATGTTGAGAGTTTAGGGATCAAGGTGCAATATGCGTCGGTGGCACACCCGCAAAGCAATGGACAAGTGGAACGAGCTAATGGAATGATTTTGACCGGTCTTAAACAAAGAATTTTTGACTGATTGAAGCCATATGCAGGAAAGTGGGTTAAGGAATTGCCCTGGGTGCTTTGGGTGCTGCGCACTAATGTTAGCGAGCTACAGGACAGTCTCCTTTTTCTTTGGTGTATGGATCTAAAGCCATGCTACCTACGAAGTGAATATGGTGTCAGCTCGGGTACGATATTATGATGAAGAAAAATATGATGATCAACGTTAGGTTGAACTGGTTACTTGCGGAAGAATTGAGGGATCAAGCTCCGATTCAAGCTGCTAAATATCATCGAGGATTGCGTCGCTATCATGATCGTAATGTTCGCGCACGGGAGTTCCAAGTAGGAGACTTGGTTCTTCGGAAGATTCAGTCTAAAAAGAACAGGCATAAGTTGTCACCGGTCTGGGAAGGACCTTTTTGGTTAAATCGGTCTCTAGACCAGGGGCTTATAGGCTTATGACCCTGGAGGAAGAGGAGATTCCAAATTCCTGGAATATTGATCAGCTTCGTCGTTTTTATACTTAAGAGTATCTATTGTAAAAATTTTCATATTATAATAAAGTAATTTTATCTAATGATAATGTCTTTGTTTTTTGTGTCTCCATACCTTAATTTTGAATTAAATTATTGAGCCAGGGGCTGCTATGTTAAGAGCGATCTGTGATATTTTGCTATTCTGCTATGTTAAGAGCGATCTGTGATATTTTGCTATTTCTGCTATGTTAAGAGCAATCTGTGATACTTTGCTATTCTTGAATAATAAGACCAATCATTTAGATGACCGATTGCTTGTGATAAAAGCGGTCTATTTAAATTTTAGTTTAAAACTGGTATATTCAGGAAAGGATATTGTATAGCATTCTTTCTTATGAATACTTGATTGGTAGGTCTGTTGTGTTAAGGACGATCTGTGAAATCTTAAAATCCTACAAACTAGCTTTTTGCTTATGTTACATGATCTTGTTAAAGTAAGCTGTAATTATGAATTGTGATCTATGCTGATTAAGAGCCAGAATTGGATCATAATTATTTAGTTGAAATAACCATCATGTCTTAAGTAAATAAGTTAGTAAGTATGATAGTGAAACCAGTATTCATATAGAAAAGAAAAGTGACTGATATTTAAAATGTGATGACCAAGATGTTTGATTACAAAATAGCCCTATTACAGAGTTTTCTAAGCAGGACCGCTGGAAGTACCGGTGTCACCGGTCTTAGGATTTTCTTCGAGTCTATCATCCAGCGTTTCCTCGGAATCGAGAAGAGGATACTTGGTAAATCCCTATCAAGATCTTCGAAGGCATTTTCAATTGTCTGTCTTGCGGCGGTTGCTGCATCATGAGCATCTTGGTCCAAGGCAAAAGCTGCTGGCGCTATGTTGAGAGGGACGCTCTGTTGGATCAAGAGGAACATCTTCCACCAACTCTGAAACGGTGCCAATGAGTGAATTCTTCAGCTCGTTGAACCGGTCTTCGATAGTATTAGGGTGGGCGCCATCCACGATAAAATTGAAGTCACATTCTTCGACCGGAGTCCAAGATTGGATTATAGCGGCGATGTGTCCTCCTCGTGAAGCAGCAACCATCCTTGAATGTTGTCCGATTCTTTTTGGGATTGCCCGGATGGCGGACTCTAGGTCTATCTCATTGGGATCAATAGTTTGACCGCCATTGAGATATTCCGAGTGCGCACGGTACCAGCGAGTAAGTTCTGAAAAAACAAGCAAATATTCAAGAGAAAGACCGGTATTTTCAAAAAGATGACATAAGAGTGAACAAGAGAGATGGGGACTTACGCCTGTGCACGATCTCGGCAGCTCCGAACCTGCCCTTGATGTTAGTGTTTGATTCTCTCGGCTTGGCTTCGATTTTCCGCAAACGCTGAATTTCGCGATCTTTGGCCCGGAGAGCAAGTTGATTGGATTCTTGGGCAGTCCTCGGGGTGCTTTCTTTATCTGCTTGCGCTGATTTTGCTGCTTCTAAGGCTTCAGCTAGTTCAGCCTTCTAGCGAGCATTCTCGGTATCCAGCATCTTGTTGGAGCGAAGTGTTTGAGCCAAGATGCCATCTTTGGCGATAAGTTCGCCTTCGAGTTCTCCAATCCGCGCTGCTTGTTGCTCTTTGACACGAGAACCTTCTTCAAGTGCCTGCTCTTGAGCTGCTGCCTTTTCAGCAAGGACTTCTTCGACCTTTTTGTGAGCAGCGACAAGATTCTTAAGCGCTGAAATCAAGAGTGGGAGTGGTCGGGAAGGGAGCCAGCTGGAAAAAATATGGAGTATATAGGAAAAATTGAGAATATTACTCCGATTAACTTGACGAAGCGTGATGATTTCTTGCCGGCGCTCTTCCATCATTCGATGGGTGTTCACGAGACTGGCCTCTCTCTTCCGGAGATCGTTTTCCTTGGCCTTCGGATCGGCGGTCCGAGATTCCGATTCACCTAATCGTTCTTGATTGGTGCTTGAGCTCTTCCTGTAAGCGGGCGATGATAGCGGTCTTGGCCTCGGAGCTTTTTAGGTGAACCTAAAGGGAAAATTGAAAAAAGTTAATAGTTAAAATGTGATTGTCTAGAGGGATTTCTGAAGTAGAGGATATACCTGGCCGGATTCGAAAAATTCTTTAAGGCCTCTTCTTCTTGGAGAGCGTCCCATTGAGCTGTAGCGAGTGAAAGTTCCGGCCCCGCTCGAGCTGTCTACCTCCACGTCTCCAACTACCATTCTAGCTAGCTTTGGTTCTCCGGGAGATTTGCGTGTTGTCCTAGGCCGGCGAGGAATTTCTTCCGTCCGGACCGGTCCCGGTGATAGCTCTGGAGGAATCCGGAATAAGGTAGCTTGAGGAGGAGGATTACCAGAAGATGAGCCTTCGGCGATGGTAACCTGCGCTTCGGTTTCTATGCTCAAGGCGGCAGGGAGTTCCTTTGTGGGTGCCGCACCCGAGGTTACGTGATTGAAGTAGTGGAAGTGGAGGCGGGAGCGCTACCGGTCCGAGAGGAAGCAGCGGGAGCGGTACTAGGTGGAGAAGCGCCAAGAGTGGGACCAGTCCGAGGTGCATCGGGAGTAGAGGCGAAACACCGCCGGTGGGAGCTGTTGAAGAAGCTTTATTTCTTAAAAAGCTAGCTATGCTAGCTTGGAAGTTAGAAGGGATCCTGTAAGAAAAAGCAAATTTAATAAGACCGGGGTAAGGAGCTTCGGCAGCTTTGGAGCTTTGGCGGATAGAATATTTCAGAAAAGAATTAGTAATGTAAAAGACTTACGAGGAAGCCTTCTTGAAGCCGGTGCAGGTCTTGATTTTCTTGGGTGGGCCTTGGGTATCTTCACCACTACTTTCTGCATCCCTTTTCTCCGCTGGATTGACTTGCGGAGTTGGAACTGCCTCTCGTAGCATCACTAGGACCGGTCCGGTGGCCATACCGAGATCTTTTGGGTACCTTGGATAAGGGATCAGTCAAGGAAGAAGTACCTTGAGTTTTCCCCAATGAAGCTTCGAGAATGGCCGGAGCTGCTCGGCGATCCCTTTCGACGGCTTCTTCTTCTCGCCGTCGGTCTTCAAGCCTTTGCGCTTCCGATCGAGTATCGCTAGGAGCGGTGGAAGGAGTAGCGGGTCTGCCAATGGTTAATGAAGTAGTACGTTTTCTTGTACTAGGTGCTTGAACCACGGTCCCGGACTTTGTGATTTTTGGGACTAGGCTAGGAGGCAAGGGAAAGGACCGGTCCGAGGGCCTTTGAGTCGGACCGGCTTGAACAGCTAGAGGAGCGGTATTGTTGGCATAATCTTCTCCCCAAGTGTCATTAGGAGGAAGAGGAGGGTGACTCCTGTAGTTGTCCATTTTCTGCAATTATAAAGATTGAGTCTTCGTAAGTAAATGATGGTAACAAACAACAGATATTTGAAGAAACAGGAAGAGGTACTTACGGGGTCGCGAGGATTGCATGAGCTGAAAGCCGGACCCACTCTTGTACATCCGGATAGATCTGGATTCGGCTGCAGACATTTGCTTGATGCGAGCTTCTAACCGCTCCTTGTCGGAAGAAGGGTTCCATCCAAAGGCATAGCGGTGTCTTCGTCGAAGAGCCAAGCTGGGTGCTCTTGCCTTTTAAGAGGTTAGACTCCCCGCACTATGAAGCTCCGGAGAACTGTCTCGGCGGTGACACCTCCGACGTTCTTCAAGTATCTAATGCAAGCCAGGAGTGCGAGAATTTCGTTGTCTTCTTTGAGCTTTTCCCTAGTATCTGCGGTAGGGAAATTCTTGGCTACTTTAGCGCCGAAGGCAGGAAGAGCTGGCTGGGGATTGTCGCAGAAGAACCATCCTTTTTTCCAATGGGCTATGCTCTTGTTCGGGGACGGGGAGAAATATTCATCTACGCTCCAAGCATTGGATTCCTACACCGCCAACTGCAGCTTGGCGGTCCGATGACGGAAGTGGGCGGATTTGGAACAAGTACTAGAATAGCTTGAAGTGGGGGAGAGCTCCAAGGAAAGCTTCGAACAAGTGGATAAAAAAGGCAATTTGCATGATGGAGTTAGGGTTGAGGTTCACTAACTCCCATCCGTAAAAGAAAAGAAGTCCTCCGAAAAAGGAACAACAAGGGAGATCGAGACCGCGGAGGAAAAAAGCCTTGAAAACTAATTGTTGAGACTCATCTATTCCCCATGGAATTTGGCCGGGAGAAGGGACGCTCCAATTTAGGATGGGTTGAGGACGAAGATACCCATCACTAATCGCCTCATTGAGGGAGGCTTCGGTGACCTTGCTGCTACCAAGGTCTTGGATGCCGAACGGAAGCCGATCGCGAGGAACGAGAGGAAGAAGATGAGGGGACGGCGGTGGATTTCTTCTTGCCCATCTTAAGAGATGGAAAAGGAAAGCTTGAGATTGGTTAATGTGGAAGGAGAGAGCAACAGCAGCAAAGGTGAATGGCGGGCGCGTATGAGCTTCGGGAGTAGGGTTGACCTAGGTCGACCTTTTGTTTCTTTTTATAGACACTGGGATGGGCCCGGGGCTGGAAAGTTATTGGGCCATTTTGAAAGGCCCGATGGATTTTTATTGTTAATAACCTATGTCGTAACTATGCAATTATGACCTAACGGCGATAAGGAAGTTAATGATCCGTTATCTGCGTTAATTATGACTTAACGGTCATAAGAATAAGCCGTCGTGCTTTTATGAAAGTAAAAAGCGGTCTGAAATACGGAAATTTTCAGATGGAAATTAAAGTAATGCTAAATTTTATAAATTCAGTAGTATGAGAGAGTTAGATTTTACATAACTCGGTGATATAGGATGCCTTAGGCTATGGGTGTTAATCATCCAGCTGATTATAAGCTTTGGAGACTCGAGTCGCTGTGAGAATATAGGGAATAAACTGGTCCGATCAACCAGAATTTTGGCTCTTAGTGAAATTTCACTAAGCGGATTATGAGTTCAGAGCTGATTTAGGCGGTCTGTTATGTCAAACTGGTGAAAATATACAGGAGATAAGAAATTCGACCGGTATGACCGGTCTGGAAAATATGTTCTTGGCAAAAAATTGCTTGAGAGGAATGTGATTTAATGGGAAATGATAAAGCATAGTCTCTCAAGAAAGACTCTTGCATTATTTGCGATTCCCAAATGATACAAGAGTCGGGGCTATACCTAATTAGGTGCACTCGACCGGTGCACCGTATTCAAGAGCGGTCCGTAGAAATCTTGGAAGCGGAAAAAGATGGAAACCGAAAGGAGCGGTCCGTAGGAATTGCATATTAAAGGAAATAATAAAGAATTAACTAGTGGACTCTTGCATTATTTGAAGTTCAAATGATCCAAGAGTCGGGGGCTATACACAATTGGGTGCGCCTAGTCGGCGCACCGTGAGAAGAATAAGCTATGATTATCTAATTAGGTGATATGAAAGACGAAAAACAATAATTTTTTCGGGCTTCTTTTAAAGCACTTGTGAAGAAAGAAGAACGAGTGCAGCAGATTGGAGTCCTTTTTAATTTTACCATGAATAAAGACCAACATGTAGAAGACTCGGTTAGTCTTATTCAAGGTTAAATCAAAAATTACTCCGGAGCTGCTGTCGTATACTTGCCTTATGGGTATACGAGATGATGACGGAATGGATGCGCAGAGACATGGTGACAAATTAAGGAAGATAAAGATGATGGCAATAGGCAATAGACTGGTCCTTGACCTGTAACAACCCTAAATACTAAGCATGCATTTCATGTCATTCATAAGCATATCATCTTGTGCATTGTGAAAATATTAAATTTTGTGTTAAGAAGTGCACATAAAATAATAAAGTTAACCTAAGTTAAATTAAAATCTTAAAAGAAGAATTTAAATAAAAGCAAATTATGATGTTTAACATTTTCTATTGATTAAACACAAAAATAAACAATTTCTGAAGTTGCTACCAATTTATTTTATTTTGTAAAAATGTCTACAAGAAATAATGAAAGTTTTTCTTTTTAATGTATCTATGAATTTTTAATCCGAAAATAATTTGGAATCGTAACCTGGACTTAATAGGAAAAATGTTTAAAATACTTTCAAATCCATCCCTGAATTTTCGTAAAATTTTTCGAGTGCCGGAAGTATGAATTCTAATTAAAGCAAAACCCGGGGTGTTTTTGTAAAGTAGCCGCAGCCCCACTCGTCATTCTCTTCCTCCTCTCTCTCTCGGAACCGCCTCCCGCACCGCCTCGCCACCGGGCCGCGCCGGCAGGCTCTCGCCGCGTGCTTGCCTCCTCCCGTGCCACGCAGCTGATCCCTCACCACCTCACCCTTTGCCCCGTTGGGATAAAAACCGGAGCCCGGCTCTTTTTCTTCCTCTCGGGCACACCCGAAGCACCGCCGCACACCCGCCCTCCTGCGTTTCGTCGCACGACCCTCGAGGCCATCCCCCACCGGAGCCACCACACTCGGGCGATCCGCCAACCCCCACCGCAGCTCCCGGTGACGTCCGTGCGCAACGATTCGCCCTAGGACGGGACATCGACGCGTTTTCCTCGGGGAGGATTCTTCGTCGGTTTTCGCCGTTTTCTCAATTCCTTCCTCCCGGGTGAGCCTTTTCACCCTTTCTCTCTTCCCGGGCGTGCGCAATAGTTTCCTCTCTCTATTTGGTAGATTATCGTTGAGTTTCCCCCGCAGACGCCGGAAATGGCTTGCTCTTCATCAAGTCCGGCGGTCGGTCCCCTCCGCCATCCCGGTGCGCATCATCCTCGAGGCCCTCCTCGTCGTCAACGAGCTTGATGCCGGTCTTCATTGTGATCCTCCGGAGCTCTAGCAAGAAGCCGTTTGTAATTTGGTCAAGCGGGGTGAGCTCCGGCCGCCGCCGAAGGTCTCGCCCGCTCGTCCCTCGCCGCCGGCATCCTTTCCGGTCACCACTGCCGCCGTGGACCCCACTGCGCGTTTCCCCGTGTCGTGTAGAGTCGCCGCAGCTGCGCCGCCAGCTGCCTCACCCCTTCCCGCACTCCTCCGGCGTAGCACCGCCTCACTCCGCCGCCTCGGCGCCATGGCTAGGCAGCCGAGCTCGAGCTGGGCCGCGCACTCGCACTGTGGGCCGTCCCGTCCATGGGCCGGCTCTGTTTCGACCCAAAAGTCTCTTTTTCCTATTTTACGAATTTATTCATTTTCAGAATTTGTTTCAAACTTCAAAAATTCGTAGAAAATTTCACAAAAATCAGAAAAATGTCAAACCAAGTTCATTAGATTCATAAAATTATTTCCTACTTGATTATGTAATCAAATACCTATTTTGAGAAATTATAATTTCATAGTTTAATTAAGTCCTTTTCTTTAGTTAAAATAGCTTGTTATTTTATGCTATTTATTATTTATTTTTGAAAAATAAATTTCTTTAAAAATTAGAGATACTGCAGACGAAAGTGTTTGTGAAAACGGTTTTCCAAAATTCAACATAAACACCGTCATTTTATGTGATCCCAAATTAATAGCTTAAGTGTTATCACATGTCGTTAAGCATTTATAATTGTCGTTTAAAAGCATGATTAATTATTAATGAATGAACCTGCTTAATTATTAATTAGTGAACATGATTAATGATTAATTTTTAAGTAATGACCTTGATTAAGTAAAAATTAACGAGCATGATTAATTGTTAATTGTTAGTTGATAATTACTGAACATAATGAATCGGTAATTGTTGGTTAATGAACATAATTAACAAAACCTTTGCATGATCATATCATCTTCATTCATGCATGCATGGTTGTGATGTGCG
The DNA here is from genome assembly GCA_031894775.1 of Chloris gayana. NCBI lineage: Eukaryota > Viridiplantae > Streptophyta > Magnoliopsida > Poales > Poaceae > Chloris > Chloris gayana. The sequence continues at coordinate 4,745,809 of JAUNZO010001928.1, forward strand.
GCGTATTGTTGGTCGACCTAGGTTTCGAGGTGATCGAGGTTCCGTCCGAGACCGAGAAAGGAGACGGAAGCTTCGAAGTCGACCGAGCACATCAAAGAAGCTAACCCCGACTCGAATAAAGGCAAGCCCGGTGCATCCCACCTATGTTTTTAAAGTCTTTTCTTTTATCACAATAATTGTGTCGTGATTGTGCATTAGGTTATAGGAATTGCTTGACACCCTAGATGTATGAGTAGAAATTCCTATGTTACCTGCTTATCCCATGTTGGTTTTGTATCTCGATAGCTGCTACGCTTAATTCACGGGGCTACGGTAGAAGTCGAGTGGTGCTCGAGCAAACTCGCGAGATGATACTGGTCCGATCTTAAAGCATGGAGGCTTTAAGTTGATTGATGTCATTCAAGTTAAAGTTAAGGAATGGAGTTGAAGATGAAATTGAGATCGGACGGGTCCTGTAGGAGAAAGGGCAAAGACGAGGTCTTGCAAGGTGGCAGCCCCGTCCGTGTCGATCAAGGACCGTACCGTTGTTGGCCCTGTTGAGCAAGTCTTGAACATACCGATTTACATACCGGTGTTTATGGGGCCGGGAAGCCGATGTAACCTAATTGCCTCGGTGGTTGGACGTAGCTCATCCCCTAATTGGTCGGAGAATGAGGCGAGGCCTCATGTCTTAAAGGGAGAGGAATGGGTGGTCGCTCACGGATAACGTCGAGGACGGGTATCGCGTGGGGTCCCCGGGTTCTCGGGCGGATGGGAGACTAACCCGGCCACTGTCAGGAGTTAGCGTGAAAGGTTGTCGTATGCGACCAATGGGGTGCGTATACGCCGTGTAAACGGGTTTTCCCAGCTGGTGAAATCGATTCGAATCGCTGTCCCTCGTAGTAATGAGTACCGCTTGTTCACCGTGTCACATCGTAGTTAATCAACTGGAAGATGAAGGAAGAGGAATGAAAGGATTGTTGTTTGGAATTTATCTTTTCCTGCAAACTTGATTGCAATAGTGATAGACTGCAAACCTAGAGGTTAATGAACTTAATGCTTGAGCTAAAACTTTGAAAGTAAGGATCCAACCTTTAAAGCTGTTTTCGCAAAGGAGTAAACCCCACGGCCGTAAAGCCTTTGCATACTAGGCGTCGGCCTTAGCGTGCCATGTTGACGGGTCGGTCTTGCTGAGTATTAGAATGCTCGGGGTTTGTTCGTTATGCTTTTCAGGATCCGAGTCGTACTTCCACGACTCGTACGGTAGCTTTCCGAACAGGAGCGGTGCTCTAAGGGTGATTCCCTCTAGGGGAAACGGACCCCGACGACGTGAAGAGAAAGGATCGTGATGTACGAAGGGCTCGATGCATCACGTTGATCGTTTAACAGTCTTTTAATGTATAAAGTACATTTTCCGCTGCAAGACTCGTAGGTTGTTAAACTTCATTAATGTATTATGCTTCCGCTGTACAATGTTTGTATTTCGAAAACCTGGTTGTATTATACCATGATGTATATAATCTGGCTTGTATGAGATGATACACCTGTTGTAACTCGCTTCGTCGAGTGTCCCTCTGTTCCGATTCCTAGGTGTCCCGGAGGGATGTCACAGCTGGTATCGGAGCGGTTCGGAGGCAACAGTTCATCATTACAAGCTTGTTTTCAAAACTTAACCCGTTTAGTGCGTTTAGAATACGAGAGAGTACGGAGCCCTATAAGGATGTAGGATAGTTATATTGTTACTAACTGTTCAACGTTCGAGTTTTGGGATAGTGCTAACTATTCGTTGTAGTTTGATATACTATAGTACGTATAGTTAGTCTACCGAGCATGCATCATGTCATATTGAGTGCTACAATATGAGGTTTTGGGAATTAGACCAAGATAGTAGCGTAGTGTAGAGTTAGTTTTCCTATGGACGGTTCCGGAAGAAGTTATGCGAGTGAAATAGAAGGCAAGCGAGAACTCTCCCACGGAGGCAATGGAATGGGGAAATTCAAGATCTTCATCTACAGATGATCAAAGTCAATCGGAGAGAAGGACGACCATGTGTAGCTATCCAAGAGCCACATATGAGAGCTATGGATTTAAAAGGATAGATTAAAGAGGCTCGTATGACTGGGTACTACAAGTAAATCTGGTGTTGGAATGAGAGATAGTGCACCTCTTCTCTATACACCGCTTGTGCTTTGGAACTTTAACGTATTCTACCGTTGGTATCCTTATATTCTAATTTTGGATCGGTGACACTAATACCTAGTTTTATAACAGAATGGCACAAACCGGCAGAGGAAACTATCCTGACAGCTCCAGACAAGATGTTCGAGAGCCGACATCAACTCCACCTACCCTGGCACAAGCTATTGCCACTATATTGGAGTCTCGTGAAGAGCAACGGGAACTTCTTCAGCAACTTGTTCAGAATACGGCCCCACGAGGCCGGTGGTCAAGATCAGCATGCTCCACCGGTTCACGTTACATATTCGGATTTCCTGGCTACCGGTCCACCAAATTTTTCGGATGAGGGAGATCCTCCGGAAGCAGATCATTGGCTACGTACTATCGAGTCAAAGCTGGAGCTCCTACCATGCTCGAGTATCGGAAAACTATGTTTGCCGCTCAGCAATTAGAAGGATTTGCTTGGAGCATGGTGGGCTAATTACAAGGCCATGATTCCCGAAGGACACCAAGTACTATGGCAAGAGTTCACAAAGGCTTTTCATGAACATCATATTTACGAAGGTATCCTGAACCAAAAGCGTAAGGAGTTTCTAGCGCTGAAGCAAGGCGATATGACCGTACGCTCCTATTCAAAGTTGTTCAACCGTCCGGCGCAATATGCTCCTCGGAATGTGGACACCGACGCCAAGAAGAAGGAATGCTTCAAGCAAGGACTTACTACCAAGTTACAATCCCGGCTTGTTTTGGACCGAGGAGTTAGTTTCAATGAGTTGGTAAGTGATGCTATACTCATGGAGGATGCTATTCGTGTTCATCAAGAAGAGAAGGCTAAGAAGAGAGCAGCCAATGAACAAGGAAGTAAGGTGCCCTCCAAGTATCGTCTAGTCCACATTTCCGCAGCAGATCGGAGATTCGAGCCTATGCCATCGAATCCCAATTCTCACCGGCCACCTCGGTGTCGAGCAACGGGTGTTTCCCCGTTCAGCGGTCCAACAATCAGACCTATCAAGTATATGCTCCTTATCCCAAACTCCACAATCGGTTGACCATCTATGCTATAACGATGGTTGTCATGGACAATTGGCTCAAGATTGTGTCGCACCAACAAAGCAGAAATTTTCAACACGCCCTCAAAGGAAAGCAGTTGGTCGACGTAAGAATGCATTGAAATATGCTAAGATGAAGACTGGTCGTGTCAACTTCACCACCACGAAAGAGATTCCGAAAGGGTCACAAGTCATGGCTGGTTTGTTCTCTATCGACCATCATGATGCCATTATCTTATTTGACTCGGGAGCAACCCACAACTTCATCGACAAAGGATATGTCCAAAGGTATAATCTGCCATCATGCAAGATGACTTACCCACATCTCATATCATCGCCTGGAGGTAATATACTTGCAGATCAAAGTACTACAGAGCTACAATTGAAATTGGGTCGTAAGGATTATCCCACCTCCTTTATAGTCTTAAATGGGCAAGGATTGGATGCGATTCTTGGCATGAGATGGATGAAGTATCATAAGGCAATATCGGATATAGATGCTTTTGCGAGTTCACCTGAACTCTCCTCTTCACGGACGAGATTGCTTTCGGTTGACTTCTTCCCAAACTATTCCTCCAATGATTTATAAGACTATTGGTAAAAGTTTGGAAGACATTCCTATAGTTTGTGAGTACCCCGATGTTTTTCCGGAAGACTTACCGGGCTTACCGCCGGATCGAGCGGTAGAGTTTAAGATAGAGCTACAGCACTGGAACAGCACCAATATCAAGGAGGCCGTATCGGATGCCGCCAAATGAGCTAGCAGAGTTGAAGGTGCAATTAAAGGAATTATTGGACAAGGGATATATTCGCCCAAGTTCGTCACCACGGGGATGCCCAGCCTTGTTCGTGAAAAAGAAACATGAGACATTAAGGCTATGTGTGGATTATAGGCCTTTGAATGCCGTTACCATCAAGAACAAGTACCCTCTTCCAAGGATTGATATCCTGTTTGATCAACTGATGGGAGCCAAAATCTTATCCAAGATAGATCTCCGCTCAGGATATCACCGGATTAAGATAAGAACCGAAGACATACCAAAGACCGCATTCTCCACAAGATATGGACTTTATGAGTACCTGGTGATGTCATTTGGATTGACAAATGCACCAAGCACACTTTATGTACCTCATGAATTCCGTATTCATGCCTCGAGTTGGACAAATTTGTCGTGGTATTCATTGACGACATTTTGATCTACTCTAAGTCGGAAGAGGAACATGCCAATCACCTAAGAGTTGTATTGCAACGGCTAAGGGATCACCGACTATACGCCAAGTTTAGCAAGTGTGAGTTTTGGTGAAGGAAGTACCATTCCTAGGGCATGTGATATCAGCCGAAGGAGTGGCGATTGATCCAAGCAAAGTTCAAGAAGTGTTGGATTGGAAACCGCCGAAGTCGGTTTCGCAAATCGAAGTTTCTTAGGACTGGCTGGTTACTACGGAAGGTTTATTCCCAACTTCTCGAAGATTGCCAAGCCGATGACCAAGCTGTTGGAAAAAGATAAGAAGTATGTATGGAGCAAGGAATGTGAAGAAGCTTTCCGGACATTAAGGAAATTGCTGACAACAGACTCCAGATACTCGCTCGACCGGATCCGACCAAGCCTTTTGATGTGTACTTGCGATGCATCCGGAACAGGACTTGGATGTGTTCTAATGCGGGAAGGTCGAGTGATTGCCTATGCATCTCGACAACTTAGGCGTCATGAGGAACATTATCCCACGCATGATCCGGAACTAGCGAGCAGTAGTTCTTGCATTGAAAAGTCGGAGACATTACCTCTTGGGAAATTTAGTACATCTATACACGGACCACGAGAGTCTCAAGTACATCTTTACCCAAGCAGATCTAAATATGCGTCAACGAAGATGGTTAGAGTTAATCAAAGATTATGAGTTGGAGATTCACTACCACCCAGGCAAGGCAAACGTGGTAGCCGATGCTTTAAGTCGCAAGGTTCATTGCAATAATCTCGTGGCTCTGTTGACGGTCGTTACGACCAATTTCGACCGTCAATTAGTCAAATAAATGAGAAGGATTAGGCATGTCTTACACGCATTTTACTTAGAAATAACCTAGTTCCACTTGTACCTCTAGATTTTTAGTGTGCGGGTGGATAATGATGAATTCCGGGCCCCGAGGCGACAAATCAACACTTTTACAAAACTTCCACTTCGCCGCGGGAATCAACTCCAAGATAAAAGGCCAATGACCACGAAATACAACACAAAGAAGGCCACAAGCACCTGGATCAAAGACCAACATCCGGTGGGGGAGCCAAGCTGCCAAAGCCCGGCCCGGGAGGGGCCGGGACCGGTTCGGCCGAACCCACCGGGGTGGTTCGGCCGAACCAGGATGGTGGCCCCCCAGCCCACTTTTCTCCGGCGGTTTGCCCACCGCCTCCGGAGGTCGGTTCCACGCGCATTAAATGCCACCGACCTACGAAACCGCCTCCGGGAGCCGACCTTTCAAGCCTATATAAGGAGGGGTACCCCCCTCCTTAACACACACAACAACACAAGGATCATTCTCTCCTCACATTAGAAGTTTAGAGGCTTTCTAGGTAGTGCTAGGCTTAGTAGTGGGCTGCCTCATTGCTCCCAAGGTCTTGTGGAGAATTGGGTATAGCTCTTGTATCCTCTCTTTGTAAGACTTGATCTTTTATATATGGAATACTTTCGTTTATATCATTGTCATGAGCTTGACAGAGTAGTCATGATCTTGCTTGATCGTTCATCGTTCGTTCATATGAGTTCATCGTTCGTTCTTCGTTCTTCATTAATAGAAGATGAACACATATCGAATGTTCTTCGTTCGTTCATACTTGATCATCGATTACTCTTGATCTTACTTGGTTGATTGTCGTTCGTCGCTCATTCTTGAGCGACAACGCCTTTGCATGACTTAGTGCTAGCTTTGATCCTTTCATCGGCTTATGCTAGTTAGACTAGTGTTCTTATGAATAGGTTTCGGGTTCATCGTCCCGCAAGGGTGCTCTAGATTTGCCACCATGTCGATCCGTAGGATTGGGGTGCCTCGAGGGATCTAGAGTTGTGGTTAGTGACGCCGGCATGGTGCTTGGGGTTATCTACCCACCTTTGAATGTGCTTCGTGTCCCACGGTTTGTAGAGGTAGGTGACAAGAAGTGACAGCCTTGTCATCCAAAGTAATCCTCCACGTTCGGGCATGGCATAGGAGTCTAAAAGGCCGGAGTCGCGAGGCGGACCTCGCGTAAGACGGATCTCCCGATGATGCCTAGGCATTAGACGCTTGCTTGCGCTTGCATGATCTTGGATGTTAGGTAGAAGCTGTGCACTCATATGAATGTTGTATCATTAGGAGTAGTGGTCTGCTAGTCTAGTTTAGCTTTATCTAGGATTGCCTCTATCCCTTTTATTAGAGAATGCATTGCCTTGGTGTGTGTCACACTATCCTCAATTTATTGCTCCTAACCCCTGCATTGGAATGTGATTACTTCATCACTCTTTTGTAACACCATGAGCATAAGTACTCTTATCAACCATGTCTTCCTTTGGGAAAATATAAATACGATACCCTTGAATACTCTCGGGTGAAATGCTACAACGGGTTATCCGTCCGCTTGCGGATATTCATGACCCACCTTATAATACATATCTAGTGCTTATACTTGGATGTGGATTATTTGGTTAAAGAGTGCAAGTGACTTAAACCCTTGGCTCTCCCGCGGTCACGTGTTTCTTTCCGCGTGACCTTAAGAGATGCCAACAAGCATTTACGGCGCCGTTGCTTGGGGAAGACATTGGTTAATAAGAATACAATGAATGTTCATGATTACACTTGATGATGCTTTAATCATTACCTTTGCGAGGCTAACCTTGATCTGTTTTCTCTTCAATGTGAAAACGAGGATAGTGCATGCGTGGATTCAACTTGCCGAAAAACTTCGTTGATAATCCCGAGGCTCTTGCGAGAAAGACTCGACCTCGCGTCGTTGTCTCTCCTCAAGAACCCACGACAAGCGAGCCCGCATCTTCCGCACCATCAACCTCAACACTCATGGCTGAAAGGACCCTTCGTGACTACTCTGCGCCCTCCGTCGCCAATGTGCCCATTGGGCCCAACGTCGACGGCTGGTGCCGCGAGGACTTGACATCAAGTCCAGCCTCATCACTATGGTGCAAGCCATTCCCTTTTGTGGAAAGGCCTCCGAGGACGCCAACTCTCATCTCCAACGGTTCCTGGAGATATGCAACACATCGGCCACGGTCGGAGTCAACCAAGATGCTATCGGACTTCGCCTGTTTCCCCTATCCCTCCTTGGGAAGGCGAAACGGTGGTTTTATGCCAATCGTGCAAGCATTGACACTTGGGACAAATGTTCCACGGCGTTCCTCGCCAAGTTTTTCCCGATGGGCAAAACCAATGCCCTTCGTGGAAGAATTGCAAGTTTCCAGACAAGCGACAAATGAATCCATGCCCGAGGCATGGGAAAGGCTTCAAGAATACATTACGGCCTGCCCTCACCATGGGATGGAGGAATGGCTCATTCTTCAACACTTCTACAACGGGTTGACACCAACAACCCGTGGACATATGGATGCCGCTGCTTGGAGGAGCCTTCTTCTCCAAAACCGTTGCCCAAGCAAAAGAACTCATAGAGAAGATGGTCTCCAATCAAGGGTGGAGCGATGATCGACTCCAAACACGCTCAAGAGGCGTACACCCTGTCAAGGAGGTGGACATGCTTTGTCCGCCAAGGTTGACCTCCTCATAAAACGCTTGGATGAACACAACGCAAATGGTGGTGTTCATGCATTGGACTCACACATGACGTGTGAGGAATGCGGGAACAACGGCCACATGGGGAAGGATTGCCCCCATACCCATGAAGAAGCATTCTACATGAACAACAACAACGGGTATCGTCCAAACGGAGGACAAGGGTACAACCAAAACCGACCATCATATCAAGGAGGTAACAATTTTTACGGCTTTAACAATAATCAGCCTTCCTTGAAAGATTTGGTTTATGGCCAAGCTAAAATCAACGAATCTATCAACAAAAAGCTTGCTGCCAACGACAAAGTCTTAGAAAACATAAGCGCACAAATAGAAGGCTTCTCCTCTGCTTTCAAAAATCAGGTGAGCTTTAATAAAATGATTGAAACCCAAGTTGCTCGGCTAGCTGCTCTTATTCCTGGTTCTAATTCAGGGAAGATCCGGGGCAACCCGAGTCTTCTTTGGAAAATGTTAATGCGGTTACCACGAGGGAGGAAAATCCACTCGGGATCCGCCATATCCTAACCATGCAGCAAAGAAGAACGAGGAACGAACCGGAGGAGGAAAGCCCTTCTACTACCAAAGAAAAAGAAGAAGAACCGAAGCCAAGTGACGGGAAGAATGGAATTGAATTTCAAGACACAAGCTTCTTGCCATTCCCTCACGAAACGAGGAAGCCAAAGGAGGATGAACAATTTGCTCGATTCGTCGAGACCATCCGAAGGATTCATGTCAACGTGCCATTGTTGGACATGGTGCAAGTGCCCACATATGCACGTTACCTTAAAGACATCCTCAACAACAAGAGACCATTACCCAACGAGGAAATGGTCAAGCTCACGAGAGGAGTGTAGCGCAGCTATACTCAATCGGCTTCGAGAAAAGAAGAAGGACCCTGGCTGCCCCACAATATCATGTTCCATTGGGGCACACCACTTCGACCAAGCCTTATGTGATCTTGGGGCAAGCGTCGGCGTGATGCCCAAAGAAGTCTTTGATCGTTTGAGCTACACAACCTTGACTCCTACACCAATGAGGTTGCAATTGGCGGACTCTTCGGTCCGCTACCCAGCGGGAATAGCCGAAGACGTGCCGGTAAAAATTCGAGGCAACTTCATACCGGTGGACTTTGTGGTGCTTGAGATGGATATTGACAAGAACACGCCCCTCATTTTGGGACGTCCCTTCCTCGGTACCGCAAACGCCCAAATTGATGTTGGGAATGGAGAAATCCGATTCCACATCAATGGGAAGGAGGAAAAGTTTGAGTTTCAACCAAGAAAAGAACAATGCTCAATGATCAAGATCAAGTATGGGCCAAATCCCTCAAACATCCGTGAAGTTGAAGTGACACCAAGAAAGACGGATAGTCTCGTCGCCTTTTGGAAGCAACTTGACAAAATTGAGAATCCGTCATGGTACCAACCCAAGAAGCACTGCAACGGCAAGGCCGGGATTATGGGCCAAGAAGCCGGTCCTTCAAGACACAAAGCCACCTACATCAACAAAGCCCAACCAAGTGTGGCAAGTGAAGAAGGTGCAGCCATCTTCATCCTCCTCTCCGGGGAAAGGGCACTGCACCACAAGGATGAAAAGAAATGGAGAAGTCCTCGCTCGCCGGACTTAAAATGGCGAAGCCCTGGCCGACGAGGATAAATCGGTATTATCTTTCGATTTCTTTTTGATTTTGTTTTCCACCACATGCATTTAAAAACCTCCCTGCATACTCTATTTTATCACAAGAAAATTTTCATTTCATTTATTTGGATTTTCCGCCAGCATATTCGATTTTTTTTCACTCACCATGCATATAAAATTTGAAAACCAAAATCCTTTTACGTCCAAATTTTCCTACTTTTGTTTGAAACTTTTGGACAACCCTTGTATCCTTATACAAAACCCAAAAACAATTTTGCATGTTGGAATTTTCTCCAACACTTTTTCTCGAGATTTGATTTTTCGAATAAAGTTGAATTTGAGGCAACTTTCTTTGGATTTCTTATTGAGCAAATATTTACGAGGAATATCCGGACGTAGCAACCATGGTCAATGATCATTTGGCCGGTGGGGACTATGGGCCAAAAGGGGGAGCAAGAGGGACCCACAGCAGGCCGGCCGAACCCACCTCCTTGGTTCGGCCGAACTACTATGACCGTTGCTCGGTCTGTCTTTTTTCCAACGGTCATATGCCCCTTCTAACGTTCAAAAACGGCTACTTCGTGAGCTATAAGTAGAGGTGGCCGGGCCAGAACTCTCTCCCCCTCTCACACTATCATTTCCACTCCTCACTCACTTCATTCTCATTGCTCTCAAGTTTTCCATTGCCCTCACTTGCTCATTGCCTAAAAGTTCTGCAGAAATCTTTTGTTCTTGGTGTGCTTTCTAGTTTTTGGTTTGATTTGTTTTTGTTTGGTTTTCTCGAGTTGCGATTTCTTGCTCACATGAACAACCGACGGTGTCGCCAATTTGATTTTTCCCTCACATAACCCGTTCGGAGTTGTTGTTCTTGTGTTCTTGCTCTCTTTGTGTGCAGCCATGACCGGTGCCAAGAAGCTGTTCGGGTCGATCAAGAGGTCCTTGAGCTCACGCTCAAGTTCAAGCTCTTCACGTCGAAGCACCCGCGCACGCCCCGTAGTCGAGTCACCGCCAAGTTCACCACCACAAGTCGAGGAAGAAGGGCAAGAGGGCAACATCGAGCATCGTCTCCTCACCGACACCGACCTCGACTTAGTGGGCGAGTACGAGACGCACACCTACACGCTTCTCCAACACCGCCTCTTTGCTCCTACGCGAGCATTTGACACGGAGCTGCTGCACAAAATAGGTATGGATGCTGAATTTGCTCAAGTATTTAAAGCCTTAGGGTGGACAGATTTTGCTAGTGTAGATGAGCCGGGTTCCCGCTTGCTTACACTTCAGTTTTTATGCACCCTACGAACGGTAGATGAAGGAATTTCTTTTCGGTTTTTCCGTGAATCCTACCGTTTGACTTGGAAAGAACTTAGCACTCTTCTTGGCTTTAATACTCGCTGCAATACCGACTTGGATGGTGCCCTTCCTCAGTTTTCAAAGCATGCTTTTTGGGAGAGGATTACGGGTCTTCCTAATTGCGTGCGACCTAGAACTAATCACATCCATCATCCTACCTTGCGTTTTATGCACATGTGGATTGCTATCACTCTTTTTCCAAGGAGTGATATTCGGAGTGTGCTTGCGAGGATGAGCTAAAAATTCTTTTTGCTGCGGTTGATAAAATTAAGATTGCTCCCGTGAAAGCCATGATTCGCCAATGGATAGAAAATCTTGGGACGATAGGACCAATTGAATGTACCTCTTTAGTGACACGAATTGCCATGCGGGTGGGAGCTTTACATGATGCTAATGTTGAATACCTTGCTACACCTCGCTCTCTTATAAATAAAGATTATCTTATTCAAGGTCACTCTCTTAAGAATGGTCCGAACGATTCCCTCATATATTATTTTGTGGGATATACAAACGAGTTTCGGTTACCTAACCCGGACCTTCGTTTGTATACTCTCAAAAATCTAACCATTGAGCTCCAAGAAGCGGAGCGGTCTCGCAGGAGTGTATCTTCTCGCGAGGGCGCACAGATCGGAACAGCCATCTACCTCCGAGATGCCCACACCGCAGCCCACGGCTCATGGCGGGCCGGGGTACAGCCACCCCGGGCTTTCTCCCGGTGGGTACCCAGCCCCGCCACCTCACATGGCCGGGGGATCGGCGTGGCAAACTCCGGGATATGGCCCGGGGCTGTTTTCTCCACAACAACAATGGGAGGAACACTCCACCGACTCCGGATCAGCCCAAGGCTACAACTTTGAGCAGGAGATGAACAACCTCTCCTCACAAATGGGAAGACTCCAAACCACGGCGGAAGACACCGAGTATGCGCTCAACCAACACATCTTGCAAACTCATCAATGGCAAGAGCGCACCGACACCCAGCTCACCGCCCTCACCAACATGACGGAGCAACAACGAGCCGATCTTTTGGCTTACTTCCGTCACATGGGGTTCATTCCACCAAACCCATGAGCAAGAACAAGCTTGGGGGGGCAGCACCCCTCGCTAAGGTATCATGTATCGCAACTTGTATCCTTTATTGTCTCCTGTTTTTGCTTGTTCTTGCCTCTCATATGAAAAACAAAATAAAAATGATAAAACTAAAAAGAACAAAAAAGAAGTAGCTTAGTTTCCTTTTATGCGCTGCAAGTATGCTGCTAGTCTTTCTATGTTGAGATGATGAATAGTTGCTCTATTTCTCTCATGTGCCTAGTTTATAATTTAGAACTCTCCTAGTTTTGAGTTTGTTGGCTGGCAAAACTTGCTTAGAACCTGAAACTTGTGGGCTGCACATGCTTGAGCTGCACCTAAGTTGTTGTGAGATGATGATATGGTAAAAAGAGCTGCTATGATCTTGTCCTAAGTTGAACTTGAAATCTCCGGAATTTTGTTCCCAAAAATTGCGAAATCTATAAGTTCCCAAGTGATGATAAATTCCTACCAAAGCCATATGCAAATTTCCTTTGAAAACCTTACTCATTTGCTACTTGTTACTTCATTGAGCTTTATCAAAATTGTGTGACCCTAGTGAGATGCTTTTCATACTCTCATGATCAAGATCACGTACACATTCCACCTCATATGCTACACTTCTACACCGGAAGTTAGCAACATGTCATGCCATCCACCAAAATAAAGACACTCCTCACATTTTATCACCTCTCTTAAAATATCAAAAGAAGGCATGGCTATGCAAAAGAAAAAGAAAATAAGGCTCACAAAAGATGAGCATGAGAAAAAGAAAAAAAAAAAAAAAAAAAAAAAAAAAGCTGCTCTCATTTCGAGCATGGAAAAAGAAAGAAGAAAAGATAGCCATGCCCAAAATCCAAAATAAAAAGAGGTGAAACAAAAAAAAAAGGGAGTAGTCACATACACCACCACCATCATTTTCACACTTGCACATCTTGATCTACGATTGTATGACTTGCTATCTCCGTGGATCCACTCTTTTGGTTTTGCAAAATATGAATGCAAGTATGCCTCATTTCATATCCTACCTTGAGCTCCACAAAAGCCTATTAGATGTAGGATGAGGCAATACACATGCCTTGGTGAGGAATACAAACACCACTAGAGCGATTCGAGAGTATCACTTGTGGAACGTGGTTTTACTTGAAAAAAAAAAATCCTTTGAAAACTTCCGGAGAATAAAAAGCAAGACAAGGGAAGAGAAAATAAATGCTCTATACACCGTTCTCTCTCTCAACCGCCCAAGGTAAAGTGAAAAGCACAAAGCCCCATGAGGACTAAGGGGAAGGGTGAGTTACCATTGCCAACTTATTCAACTCAAGGATGAGTATCTTTGTTATACACTTGGTACCTTTGAGAAGTAGGCATTATAGCAACTCCTGATCAACAACCTAAAGTTCTACTACTTGCTCGGGACGAGCAAGGGGTAAGCTTGGGGGACTTGTTGACGGTCGTTACGACCAATTTCGACCGTCAATTAGTCAAATAAATGAGAAGGATTAGGCATGTCTTACACGCATTTTACTTAGAAATAACCTAGTTCCACTTGTACCTCTAGATTTTTAGTGTGCAGGTGGATAATGATGAATTCCGGGCCCCGAGGCGACAAATCAACACTTTTACAAAACTTCCACTTCGCCGCGGGAATCAACTCCAAGATAAAAGGCCAATGACCACGAAATACAACACAAAGAAGGCCACAAGCACCTGGATCAAAGACCAACATCCAGTGGGGGAGCCAACTGCCAAAGCCCAGCCCGGGAGGGGCCAGGACCGGTTCGGCCGAACCCACCGGGGTGGTTCGGCCGAACCGGGATGGTGGCCCCCCGGCCCACTTTTCTCCGGCGGTTTGCCCACCGCCTGCGGAGGTCGGTTCCACGCGCATTAAATGCCACCGACCTACGAAACCGCCTCCGGGAGCCGACCTTTCAAGCCTATATAAGGAGGGGTACCCCCCTCCTTAACACACACAACAACACAAGGATCATTCTCTCCTCACATTAGAAGTTTAGAGGCTTTCTAGGTAGTGCTAGGCTTAGTAGTGGGCTGCCTCATTGCTCCCAAGGTCTTGTGGAGAATTGGGTATAGCTCTTGTATCCTCTCTTTGTAAGACTTGATCTTTTATATATGGAATACTTTCGTTTATATCATTGTCATGAGCTTGACAGAGTAGTCATGATCTTGCTTGATCGTTCATCGTTCGTTCATATGAGTTCATCGTTCGTTCTTCGTTCTTCATTAATAGAAGATGAACACATATCGAATGTTCTTCGTTCGTTCATACTTGATCATCGATTACTCTTGATCTTACTTGGTTGATTGTCGTTCGTCGCTCATTCTTGAGCGACGAACGCCTTTGCATGACTTAGTGCTAGCTTTGATCCTTTCATCCGGCTTATGCTAGTTAGACTAGTGTTCTTATGAATAGGTTTCGGGTTCATCGTCCCGCAAGGGTGCTCTAGATTTGCCACCATGTCGATCCGTAGGATTGGGGTGCCTCGAGGGATCTAGAGTTGTGGTTAGTGACGCCGGCATGGTGCTGGGGTTATCTACCCACCTTTGAATGTGCTTCGTGTCCCACGGTTTGTAGAGGTAGGTGACAAGAAGTGACAGCCTTGTCATCCAAAGTAATCCTCCACGTTCGGGCATGGCATAGGAGTCTAAAAGGCCGGAGTCGCGAGGCGGACCTCGCGTAAGACGGATCTCCCGATGATGCCTAGGCATTAGACGCTTGCTTGCGCTTGCATGATCTTGGATGTTAGGTAGAAGCTGTGCACTCATATGAATGTTGTATCATTAGGAGTAGTGGTCTGCTAGTCTAGTTTAGCTTTATCTAGGATTGCCTCTATCCCTTTTATTAGAGAATGCATTGCCTTGGTGTGTGTCACACTATCCTCAATTTATTGCTCCTAACCCCTGCATTGGAATGTGATTACTTCATCACTCTTTTGTAACACCATGAGCATAAGTACTCTTATCAACCATGTCTTCCTTTGGGAAAATATAAATACGATACCCTTGAATACTCTCGGGTGAAATGCTACAACGGGTTATCCGTCCGCTTGCGGATATTCATGACCCACCTTATAATACATATCTAGTGCTTATACTTGGATGTGGATTATTTGGTTAAAGAGTGCAAGTGACTTAAACCCTTGGCTCTCCCGCGGTCACGTGTTTCTTTCCGCGTGACCTTAAGAGATGCCAACATGGCCCAACTCTTGATTCAAGTATCTCCCCAAGGAAGTGAAGAGCCGAATCTTCGGATCATTCCGTATGGAGCCTTGACCAATTTGGCTCTTATTCCTATCATTCGTGAAGAAGTGGTAGCAACTCAGCAGAAGGATGCTGGTATGGAACACATCGAAGACGACTCCGGAAGGGTGAAGTCAAGTGTTTCCAAATAGATGACGAAGGTGTTATCTGGTTCAAGAATAGGCTAGTAGTGCCTAAGAACTTGGAACTTCGCAAGAAGATAATGGATGAAGCCCATACGTCCAAGTATTCTATTCATCCTGGAACCAACAAGATGTATCAAGACTCGAAGAAGAGATTTTGGTGGACAAGAATGAAGCGAGAGATAGCAAGGTATGTCAATGAGTGTGATACACTGTCGACGTGTCAAAGCAGAGCATTTGAAGCAAGCAGGTCCACTTCAACCTCCGAGCATACCTGAATGGAAATGGGAAGATATCAGCATGGATTTTATTGTGGGATTACCAATGACTCCTCGGAAGCACGACTCTATCCGGGTCATAGTTGACAGATTGACCAAGACAACTCACTTTATACCGGTACATACCAACTACAAGACCAAGCAATATGCAGATCTATATATTTCACGCATTCTATGTTTGCATGGAGTACCCAAGACCATCATCTCGGATCGAGGAGCTCAATTTGTCTCTAGATTTTGGGAACAGTTGCTTGAGTCGTTAGGAACAAAATTAATTCGAAGCTCGACTTAACACCCCCAAACGGATGGACAAACAGAAAGAATCAATCAATATCTCGAGGATATGCTTCGAGCATGTGTTTTGACCTACGAGTAAAGATTGGGAGAAATGTTTACCGCTGGCAGAGTTCTCATACAACAACAGCTATCAAGAGAGTGCCGGAATGTCACCGTTTCAAGCTCTATATGGACGTAGTTGTCGCACACCTCCGAATTGGTCCGAAAGTGGAGAAAGAATAATCTTCGGACCCGACCTGGTAAAAGATGCAGAGGAACAAGTACGTCTCATTCAACAAAACCTCAAGAGAGCTAAATCTCGACGGATCGGTTATGCTCGACAAAAGACGTCGAGAATTGGTATTCAAGGTTGGAGACCAAGTTTATCTTCGAGTATCTCCTACTAAAGGTGTTCAAAGGTTTGGAATCAAGGGCAAGTTAGCACCACGATATATCGGACCTTTTCCAATCCCGGAAAGATGTGGAGCCGTGGCATATCGATCGGAATTGCCATCCCACTTGGCAGGTATCCATAACATATTTCATGTATCTCAACTGAAGAAGTGTTTAAAATCACCCATGGATATACCGACAGTACGAGGTGGAACGAGTTACAACCGGACTTGACATATGACGAACGTCCAGTCAAAGTTCTCGACACCAAGGATCGAGTGACTCGACATAGGACCATCAAGTTCTACAAGATTCAATGGAGTAATCACTCGGAAGCTGAAGCTACTTGGGAACAGGAAGAGTTTCTACGATCCAACTACCCCGAGTTCTTTAGCACTATCGTCTAGTCGCTTCAATCGTGAATCTCGGGACGAGATTCCTGTAAGGGGAGGGCTGTAACAACCCTAAATACTAAGCATGCATTTCATGTCATTCATAAGCATATCATCTTGTGCATTCTGAAAATATTAAATTTTGTGTTAAGAAGTGCACATAAAATAATAAAGTTAACATAAGTTAAATTAAAATCTTAAAAGAAGAATTTAAATAAAAGCAAATTATGGTGTTTAACATTTTCTATTGATTAAACACAAAAATAAACAATTTCTAAAGTTGCTACCAATTTATTTTATTTTGTAAAAATGTCTACAAGAAATAATGAAAGTTTTTCTTTTTAATGTATCTATGAATTTTTAATCCAAAAATAATTTGGAATCGTAACCTGGACTTAATAGGAAAAATGTTTAAAATACTTTCAAATCCATCCCTGAATTTTTGTAAAATTTTTCGAGTGCCGGAAGTATGAATTCTAATTAAAGCAAAACCCGGGGTGTTTTTGTAAAGTAGCCGCAGCCCCACTCGTCATTCTCTTCCTCCTCTCTCTCTCGAACCGCCTCCCGCACGGCCTCACCACCGGGCCGCGCTGGCAGGCTCCCGCCGCGTGCTTGCCTCCTCCCGTGCCACGCAGCTGATCCCTCACCACCTCACCCTTTGCCCCGTTGGGATAAAAACAGAGCCCAGCTCTTTTTCTTCCTCTCGGGCACACCGAAGCACCGCCGCCCACCCGCCCTCCTCGCGTTTCGTCGCACGACCCTCGGGCCATCCCCCACCGGAGCCACCACACTCAGGCGATCCGCCAACCCCCACCGCAGCTCCCGGTGACGTCCGTGCGCAACGATTCGCCCTAGGACGGGACATCGACGCGTTTTTCCTCGGGAGGATTCTTCCGTCGGTTTTCACCGTTTTCTCAATTCCTTCCTCCCGGGTGAGCCTTTTCACCCTTTCTCTCTTCCCGTGCGTGCGCAATAGTTTCCTCTCTCTATTTGGTAGATTATCGTTGAGTTTCCCCCGGAGATGCCGGAAATGGCTTGCTCTTCATCAAGTCCGGCGGTCGGTCCCCTCCGCCATCCCGGTGCGCATCATCCTCGAGCCCTCCTCGTCGTCAACGAGCTTGATGCCGGTCTTCGTTGTGATCCTCCGGAGCTCTAGCAAGAAGCCGTTTGTAATTTGGTCAAGCGGGGTGAGCTCCAGCCGCCGCCGAAGGTCTCGCCCGCTCGTCCCTCGCCGCCGGCATCCTTTCCCGTCACCACCGCCGCCGTGGACCCCACCGCGTGTTTCCCCGTGTCGTGTAGAGTCGCCGAGCTGCGCCGCCAGCTGCCTCACCCCTTCCCGCACTCCTCCGGCGTAGCGCCGCCCCACTCCGCCGCCTCGGCGCCATGGCTAGGTAGCCGAGCTCGAGCTGGGCCGCGCACTCGCACCGTGGGCCGTCCCGTCCATGGGCCGGCTCTGTTTCGGCCCAAAAGTCTCTTTTTCCTATTTTACGAATTTATTCATTTTCAGAATTTGTTTCAAACTTCAAAAATTCGTAGAAAATTCCACAAAAATCAGAAAAATGTCAAACCAAGTTCATTAGATTCATAAAATTATTTCCTACTTGATTATGTAATCAAATACCTATTTTGAGAAATTATAATTTCATAGTTTAATTAAGTCCTTTTCTTTAGTTAAAATAGCTTGTTATTTTATGCTATTTATTATTTATTTTTGAAAAATAAATTTCTTTAAAAATTAGAGATACTGCAGACGAAAGTGTTTGTGAAAACGGTTTTCCAAAATTCAACATAAACACCGTCATTTTATGTGATCCCAAATTAATAGCTTAAGTGTTATCACATGTCGTTAAGCATTTATAATTGTCGTTTAAAAGCATGATTAATTATTAATGAATGAACCTGCTTAATTATTAATTAGTGAACATGATTAATGATTAATTTTTAAGCAATGACCTTGATTAAGTAAAAATTAACGAGCATGATTAATTGTTAATTGTTAGTTGATAATTACTGAACATAATGAATCAGTAATTGTTGGTTAATGAACATAATTAACAAAACCTTTGCATGATCATATCATCTTCATTCATGCATGCATGGTTGTGATGCGCGGCGTATTGTTGGTCGACCTAGGTTTCGAGGTGATCGAGGTTCCGTCCGAGACCGAGAAAGGAGACGAAGCTTCGAAGTCGACCAAGCACATCAAGGAAGCTAACCCTCGCTCGAATCAAGGCAAGCCCCGGTGCATCCCACCTATGTTTTTAAAGTCTTTTCTTTTATCACGATAATTGTGTCGTGATTGTGCATTAGGTTATAGGAATTGCTTGACACCCTAGATGCATGAGTAGAAATTCCTATGTTACCTCGCTTATCCCATGTTGGTTTTGTATCTCGATAGCTGCTACGCTTAATTCACGGGGCTACGGTAGAAGTCGAGTGGTGCCGAGCACACTCGCGAGATGATACGGTCCGATCTTAAAGCATGGAGGCTTTAAGTTGATTGATGTCATTCAAGTTAAAGTTAAGGAATGGAGTTGAAGATGAAATTGAGATCGGACGGGTCCCGTAGGAGAAAGGGCAAAGACGAGGTCTTGCAAGGTGGTAGCCCCGTCTCGTGTCGATCAAGGACCGTACCGTTGTTGGCCCTGTTGAGCAAGTCTTGAACGTACCGATTTACATACCGGTGTTTATGGGGCCAGGAAGCCGATGTAACCTAATTGCCTCGGTGGTTGGACGTAGCTCATCCCCTAATTGGTCGGAGAATGAGGCGAGGCCTCATGTCTCAAAGGGAGAGGAATGGGTGGTCGCTCACGGATAACGTCGAGGACAGGTATTGTAACGTCCCGCCACTCCGGGCCGGGCCCGCTTACCCCGGCAGCTTAATAGACCCTCAAGAGTTCCCCACGGACCAACACTAGTCTTTTCTCGCGCACTTTGTCCTCACTCATGCACATCCGGAATCACTTCCCGGTTGGTCACCCATCCCTAAATTGCTCCAAGCCAAGCACGCTTAACCTTAGAGTTCTTTAGAGATGAGCTTCCGGAAAAGAAGTTGCAACTTGTTGACATGAGTATTCTATCAATCCTATTAAGCCCCGGGCCAGGATGTTACACACTCACCCCTTAGAAGACCGACGTCCTCGTCGGTCAACCCCGAGCCAGGAACTTCCTCTCTTGGCCACGTCCGTGTGTCCACTCGCCAGCGCATGTGCCATGCTCGTGTGACCACTCCGGGCCCACACCAGCCATGCACACCATGCCTGCACACGTGCAACACACGCGCCCGTGAAACCGCGAGAGTCGGCTCGATACCATCCGTAACGTCCCGCCACTCCGGCCGGGCCCGCTTACCCCTGGCAGCTTAATAGACCCTCAAGAGTTCCCCACGGACCAACACTAGTCTTTTCTGCGCACTTTGTCCTCACTCATGCACATCCAGGAATCACTTCCGGTTGGTCACCCATCCCTAAATTGCTCCAAGCCAAGCACGCTTAACCTTAGAGTTCTTTAAAGATGAGCTTCCGGAAAAGAAGTTGCAACTTGTTGACCTGAGTATTCTATCAATCCTATTAAGCCCCGGGCCAGGATGTTACAGGTATCGCGTGGGGTCCCCGGGTTCTCGGGCGGATGGGAGACTAACCCGACCACCGTCGGAGTTAGCGTGAAAGGTTATCGTATGCGACCAATGGGGTGCGTATACGCCGTGTAAACGGGTTTTCCCAGCTGGTGAAATCGATTCGAATCGCTGTCCCTCGCAGTAATGAGTACCGCTTGTTCACCGTGTCACATCGTAGTTAATCAACTGGAAGATGAAGGAAGAGGAATGAAAGGATTGTTGTTTGGAATTTATCTTTTCGTGCAAACTTGATTGCAATAGTGATAGACTGCAAACCTAGAGATTAATGAACTTAATGGTGAGCTAAAACTTTGAAAGTAAGGATCCAACCTTTAAAGCTGTTTTCGCAAAGGAGTAAACCCCACGGCTAGAAAGCCTTTGCATACTAGGCGTCGGCCTTAGCGTGCCATGTTGACGGGTCGATCTTGCTGAGTATTAGAATACTCGGGATTTGTTCGTTATGCTTTTCAGGATCCGAGTCGTACTTCCACGACTCGTACGGTAGCTTTCCATAACAGGAGCGGTGCTCCAAGGGTGATTCCCTCTAGGGGGAAACGGACCCGACGACGTGAAGAGAAAGGATCGTGATGTACGAAGGGCTCGATGCATCACGTTGATCGTTTAACGGTCTTTTAATGTATAAAGTACATTTTCCGCTACAAGACTCGTAGGTTGTTAAACTTCATTAATGTATTATGCTTCCGCTGTACAATGTTTGTATTTCGAAAACCTGGTTGTATTATACCATGATGTATATAATCCGGCTTGTATGAGATGATACATCGTTGTAACTCGCTTCGTCGAGTGTCCCTCTGTTCCGATTCCCCGAAAGCTCTCCGAGATCTTGCAATTAGCAAATCGCTAAAGGCAATACATAACATACAGGACGTAGGGTATTACTCTCGATCCGAGGGGCCCGAACCTGTCTAAAATCGCGAGTTCCTGTGTGTTCGTGTGTTGCACCATTGAATTCCACGCTCATGAGGGACCGGGTAGTACTACCGCACGGAGATGTTGTCTTGAGCTGAGCGCTATTGCCAAACTACTCATCGACTGGCTACATCATCTTCGGCCGGGCTCGGAGGCTACGCCCAATAAACCAGCTAAGTGGCTTTTACACTTAAGTTTTTGTATTTAAACTTATATAATGCGATGCTCATGATAGCTTTTTGATAATATGAAATATGTCAATCTTTGCTTATCTACATGGTTTTGTTAATCTTGGAATCTTAATTTTGAATTAATATACCATGCCACGGGGCTGCTATTTAAGACCGGTCATTTTTTCTATACGGCACGATTTTGTTAAGTAGACCGCCGCTATGAGCTATACCTAATGCTGATTAGAGCCAGTGGTCATGTCATAGTTGGTTTGTTTTGAATTAACCATCGTTGCTTGGTTATAGACTTGATTGGTTGAATCAGGATGGTGAAATTTAAGTTTTCTGAAATTGGAGTGACCGGTTATTAAAGTTAAAATTACATTAGGCATATAATGATTAATCCGGACCGCTGCAGTTTGCGCGAAAGGAGAAAATCTTATATGTTGAAGTAAGGAAAACATATAATTACCGGTCAAGAATCTGGAAATAATTTGAGATTTATAGTAAATAAAACATTGAAGTATTTATTTACATATGAGCACATTTATGTACTTCTTAAATTGTTTTTACGGATACAATGGACTAGGAGCTAGGTCTCGGCTCCGCTTGATGTACCGGTGCTTCTAGTCTTGGGTGCGGCGACAGAGGAGAAGTCCACGTGATTTGGATAATCACGGGGCTCTTTTGCCAATTCCGATGACCGGTCTAAGTGTTCGACGCTCGATCCGTTAAGCATTTTTAGCCCGGAATTTATGATTTCTAGAGTGATTTATACAACGAACCAGTCGGGTTGAAGACTCATTGTCCGACTGATTGGTTAACCTTAGGCCCTAGGTGTTAATCATTTGACTGATAATAGGTGTGAAAAATTCGAGTTTATTGTGTGAATTTCGACGATCGATTTGATCAGTCAGAAAATTGAATTTGAGCGATATTCGATAAGCGAAATATCAGTTATGACCGATGCGAATCACCAGGAGTATGAGGTTTGACACCGGTCCGGACTGGTCGAAAAGTATGTTCCTGGCGGAAGATGATAAAGAGTTACGAGAGGAATGGTGCACGTGATTTGAATAATCACGGGGGCTATTTTGCAAATGTTTGAGCGGTTTAAGTTATGGAGTGCCCAGTCGCGATAACATTGGAATATCAAATTGGATTGTTTGAGGAAATTGAATAATGAGACTGGTTAGATCGAAGACAGTTAGGTTTTGATTAACTAAGTATTGTGAAATTGGATGCCTTAGGCCCCGGGTGTTAATCATTCGGCTGATTATAGGCCTTGGAGACTCGAGTCGATGTAAGATAATTGGGAAACTGGTCCGATCAACCAGAATTTTGATTCTTAGTGAAATTTTACTAAGCGGATTATGAGTTCATGCTGATTTAGGCGGTATGTTATGTCAAACTGGTGTGAATCTCCGGGAGATATGAAGTTCGACCGGTATGACCGGTCCGAAAAATATGTTCTTGCCAGAAATTGCTGAGAGGAATGTGATTTGATGGAAAATAATAAAGCATAGTCTCTCAAGAAAGACTCTTGCATTATTTGCGATCCTCAAATGATACAAGAGTCGGGGCTATACCTAATTAGGTGCACCTGACGGGTGCACCGTGTTCAAGAGTGGTCTACGAGAGATCTCGGGAAGTGGAAAATAATGGAAATTGAAAGGAGTCAGTCTGTAGAAATTGCGTATTGAAGGAAATAATGAAGAATCAACTAGTGGACTCTTGCATTATTTGAAAGGAGTTCAAATGATCCAAGAGTCGCGGGCGATACCTAATTGGGTGCACCTAACCGAGCGCACTAGAAGGAAAATACTTTTGTTTTTGCACACCTAATTAGGTGGTATGGAGGTCAAAATACCAATTTTTTGGCTTTTTGAAGCGTCTTGAATAAAGAAGAAGTATTGCAGAAGATTGGAGTTCTTTTTAATTTAACATTGGAATCGGACCAACATGCGGAAGACCGGTCGAGTCTTATTCAATGTCAAATCAAAAATTACTCGGGGCTGCTGTTGTAGACTTACCTTACGGGTATACATTGATCAAAAGAATGATTTATCGAGGACATGGTGGCGTATTGAAGACATAAGACCGGTGGGGCGGGCCTACGAGTGGTGTCCGACCGGTATAGGATTCCGGAAGGTTCCATAAGACCGGTATGGAAATAAAGGCGGACAGCAAGACTGGATTAATCCTTAAGGAAAGTACAAGACCAACCGAGAAGGACTCCGAATTGATAAAGAAGCTTAGAGATAGAGTTTCTAAGTATGTAGATATTGTATCCGACTAGGATTCTACATGTAACCTTGCCTCCCCGGACATATAAGGTGGGGGCAGGGACCCCTAGAAGCACAAGTTCTCATAAGTTCTCACAAGTTAGGACAAGTTGCTATACTCGTGACAACTCGCAATTAGCAATCTGCTAAAGGTAATACATAACATACAGGATGTAGGGTATTACTCTCAATTCGAGGGGCCCGAACCTGTCTAAAATCTTGTGTTCCTGTGTGTTCCGTGTGTTGCACCATCGAATTTCACGCTCGTGAGGGACCGGGTAGTTCTAGTGCCGAGATTAAAACTCGACAAGCAAGGATTCTATTGGCCAACAGCAATTGATGATGCTCACACGAGTGGTGAAGACTTGCAAAGGATGTCGGTTTTTTGCGCGCCGACCTCATAGACCTGCTCATGAGTTACGCATGATACCGATGACTTGGCCGTTTGCAACCTCGGCGGCTGGATATTGTTGGACCATACAAGAAAGCGCCAGGAGGATTCACTCACATTTTTGTGCCAATTCATAAGTTTTCTAAATGGACTGAGGCAAAAGCAATGACGCATATAACCACGACTCGGGCAATTATGTTTTTGCAGAATATATTTGTTCGATTTGGAGTTCCACACTCGCATCATTACCGATAATGGGCCACGGTTTACTTTGGATACTTTCAAGGACTTTGTAGAAAGTTTAAGAATCAGGAGTCATTAAGCATTAGTATCACATCCACGGAGTAATGCGCAAGTAGAGCATGCCAATGGGATGATTTTGACCGATCTTAAGCCATGAATTTTTGACCGCTTGAAGGCGTATGCTGGAAAATGGGTAAAAGAGTTGTCATGGGTTTTGTGGGGGCTGCGTACGAATACCAGTCATGCAACAGGGCAGTCTCCATTTTCTTTGGTGTATGGAGCAGAAGCAATGTTGCCTACGGAAGTAAATATGGTTTCCGCGAGGGTGCAGTACTATGATGAAAGAGAGTATGATGAACAACGCCAACTTGAGTTGAATGCTACGGAAGAATTACCGAAAGTCTCCTAGAGGGGGGGGTGAATAGGCGATAATCCCGAAAATCACTTAATTTAACAAATTAGACACGCATGAAAGATTTGTCCGACTCAATGTCCGACTATAGTAGGACAAAGTCGGACTCGGACAAATATCCGACTAGAGTAGGACAAAGTCCGACCGCCTTCTACTATTGTTTCAGATCGTGACGCCAAATTCTTGAGTCATTTTTGGCGCACCCTATGGAATAAGTTGGGAACGAAGTTGTTGTTCTCTACAACATGTCACACACAAACTAATGGCCAAACCGAGGTAGTGAAGCGCACATTGGGCACCATGTTGAGAGCTATTTTAAAGACAAATCTGAAGATGTGGGAGGAATGTTTGCCTCATGTGGAGTTTGCATATAATCATGCAACACATTCGACCACTAAGGTAAGTCCTTTTGAGGTAGTGTATGGTTTTAAGCCCTGTGCTCCTATTGATATTTTGCGTTTGCCTACTAGTGAGAGAGTTCACTTTGATGCTAAGGAATGTGCTGAGTTTATTTTAAAAATGCATGAAACAACTAAGCACAACATTGAAAAGATGACTGAAAAGTATAGGATTGCTAGTAGTAAAGGTAAAAGGGAAGTTAAATTAGAACCAGGTGATTTAGTATGGTTGCACTTGAGAAAGGATCGGTTTCCTGAGTTGAGAAAGTCTAAGTTAATGCCTAGAGCTGCTGGTCCTTTCAAGATAATTGAGAAGATTAATGATAATGCATATAAACTTGAGTTGCCTCCCGAGTGGGGGGTTAGTTCCACTTTTAACATTGCAGATTTGAAGCCTTATTTGGGTGAGGAGCATGAGCTTGAGTCGAGGACGACTCCGATTCAAGAGGGGGAGGATGATGAGGACATGACTCCTTTGGATACAAATGACACTCCTCCGCTGAACATTCAAGGACCAATCACTAGAGCTCGCGCCCGACAATTGAATTTAGAGGTGAGCTCGTTCCTAAGTCTTTCCTTTCATAATTTTGAGAATAGTTTGCTACCTAATGATTTTATTATGATTAGGAATTAAGGACAGGACCATAATATGAATGGAAGAGAGCTTGGAGGCGTGGAGGTCCAGCAAGAGGGTGCAAGGCATTGTGGAGGCCCAAATCAAGTCAACTTCGAGTCTGTTTCGGAGTCCAGGAACAGTCCGAATTAAAATAGACGCACAGATCGTATACGATGTCGGATTTGGACGTTCTACATATGGATGGAAATATAATTTCATAACCTTTCCAGTGGAACCAATCTCATGTCAAAATTCGTCCGGAGTCGACGGGAATCATCGAAATATTGGAACGTCCATAATCTGTTTTGGTGCTGCGTCGGCGTTTTTGGCCTTTAGGCCGTGTATCTCGTGTGAGCCCATTAGGGGAGCGTCCAGGGGGTTCTTGCACGTCCCCAAGCCTTTATTAGCAGCAGCCGCCACCCATGTTAGGGTTGGGTTTTGCTTAGATTATTCTGCTTAGACAGTTTCGCCGTTCATCGGTTTGTGAGACCCAACTCGTGAGATTAATCATACATCTGCAAATTTGGTCGCGTTCTTTCTTGTTCTTGCTTGTGTTCTTGATTCGCAGGCAGGGATTAGCCTTCTTGGCGAGTTCAACCGTGCAACGACGGTTGATAACCATAGAGGACGTGGTGCTGCGATTGCGGCGTTCGAACGTGTTGTTCGAGAGCCGGATCGACGTGTGTCACCGCTTCACCAAATCAAGAGTTATCCGAACCTTTCGGAAGATCGGGACACCCCCGTTCACATCATTGTCCGACCACAACCGGATTTTCACCAAATTTGCTAATCCGCATAGATCTACCGTACATTCCTAGCCATATTGCGTCTACATCATGTATAGCATCCTAGGAACAACTTCTATGCATCGTCTAGGCAGGGGAAACAAGGAAACTCCTAATCCATGGAAGGTGAGCTTAAACCCTAGGTGAGAGAGGAGGATTAGGGGTAAAAACCTTGAAGACGACGATGGAATCGGATAGAGTCCGAGTGGGAGAAGCTTTTCCCCGACAAAACTCTTCAAATCACCGGTGGAACGGAGAGATCGCCAAAGGGGAGCTTGAGCCGCCGGTTTGGTGACGAGAGAGAGAGAGTTGGTTTGAATGAGGAAGATAGGTGAAGGGGTAAGTTTGGATTAAAAGGAAATTTCTTGAAGAAACAGTTGAAGCGTAAGGATGTACCTGGCCGGATTCCGAGAAGTTCTTCAAGGCCTCTTCTTCTTGGAGGGCGTCCGATTGAGTCGTTGCGAGTAAAAGTTCTAGCTCCACCGGAGCTATCCACCTCCACGTCTCCGACTACCATTTTGGCCGCTCTTTGTTCTCCTTGAGATTTGCTTGTCGTTCTGGGCCCACGAGGAATTTCTTCCACCCGATCGGTCCCGGTGAGAGCTCCGGAGGAATCTGGAATAGCGTTGCTCGGGTAGGAAAGTTGCTAGCGGATGAACTTCCAATGTTGACAGCTTGATCTTCGGTGATTTGAGATGAAGCTCCTGCGTTGGAGGCGGCAGGGATTTCCTTTGCGGGTGCCGCACATGGAGCTTCGAAGGCCTGGTACTAGCTGGGGTGCAATAGAGGAGGTAGTGGAAGCACTACCGGTGGGAACTAGAGAAGCAGCTTTGTTTCTCAAAAAGCTAGCTATGCTAGCTTGGAAATTAGAAGGGATTCTACGAAAAGAGGCAAATACAATAAGACCGGGATAAAAGCAATTCGTAAAGGAATAGAGATATAGAAGACTTACGAGGTAGCTTTCTTGAAGCCGGTGGAGGTCTTAATCTTCTTGGGGGACCTTGAGTATCCTCACTAGTTCCCTCTGCAGTCCTTTTTTCGCTGGATTGACTTGTGGCGTTGGGACTATCTCTCCTGCATCATCGGGACCGGTCCGGTTGCCATACCGGGACCTCTTGGGAACAAGTGGATAAGGAGTCGGTTAGAGAAGGAGCTCCTTGAGATTTTCCCAATGCAGCTTTGAAAGCGACCGGAGCGGCTTGCCGATCCCTTTCGACGGCTTCTTCTTCTTTTCGTCGATCTTCAAGTTTCTGCGCCTCCGAGCGGGTATCGCCGTGTGCAGCGGAGGATGTAGTAGGTCTACCAATGGTCAAGGAAGTAGTACGTTTCCTCGTACTAGGCGCTTGAACTACCTTTCCGGATTTGGAAATCTTTGGAGCTATGTTGGGAGGCAGAGGGAAGGACCGGTCCGAAGTCCCTTGAGTCGACCGGCTTGAACAGCCAGGGGAGCGGTATTGTTCGCATAGTCCTCCCCCCAAGTATCTCTCGGGAGGTAGAGGAGGGTGACTCTTGAAGTTGTCCATTTTATGTATTGAGCGGTCGAGTTTGCATAAGAGAATGAAGGTTAAAAATAACAAGATTCGAAGGTAAAGAAAGAGATACTTATAAGGATCGGGTAGTACTAGTGCCGAGTTTAAGACTCGACACAGCCCACGTGTACCACTTCCTAGAACAGCTATACGGGCATGTATCCTTGGTGAAGTCGCTTGGTAAATCGTGTTGCACCCCTTTTGAAGTCGATTGGTGAAGCGCGAGGGTTACAAAGGCATATCTTTTGTATTCCTTTGTAACGCGAACCGAAAGGCCCAACTATGCATCTTGCTTGAGCTCGGGGAACTGGTATATGAGGTTGTGTGATATGGAAGTGAGTGACCTTACCCTGCTTTTATAGGCCATTTCCTGCCTATGTGGCGGAGGAAATCCAATCCGGATAAGGTTATGTGTCAACTCTATTGGATGACGAGACACCACGTGGGATTCTTATCCATTGAAAATCCCGGAGCTTATCCATATACTCGTTACGGTGGTCCCTACTACAGTATCATTGATTGTCGCTTCCTTGTGCCACTATGCGCATTTCTTTGTCTCGGCGCCGACACTTGTGTCCGGATACAATCGTAAAAGCGAAGGAGGTAAGCCTACCCGAACGACAGAGCCTATGTTTATTACCGCAACTACGGTGCCGCTTATCCGAAGGACCTTCGTATGATGACTTGAGTTTTGAAACTTGTAGGCGCGCACCCAAGGCAGCATTTTCCGAAAGTGACCTTCCATAACTGCTCCATAAATGTTTGTCTCGTTTTGTTTCCTCGGGGTGGGTTCCGTGCCCCGTAAAGTGCCTTGGGAGGTGCGCCGACCGTTGTACACGTCTCGAAGCGACGCGCTTTGATGAGTAGGCGTGTTAACTCACGCCTATGACCATGTCGCAACCGTTCGCGCCACGCGCCTATCCTTGATGAGGCACGACTGTTCGTACCATGCGCCTACCCTTGATGAGGCGCGACTATTCGTACTACGCGCCTATCCTTGATGAGGCGTGTTGTTTTCGAGGCATCGCCTCATCAAGCCAACCCCGCTTTACCACCTATATAAAGAGAGGGGCCGCGGTGAATTGGAGCCCTCACGGTCATTTTCACCGCGCCCACTCCTAATTCTCTCTCGCTTTTGTTCTCGCCAAGCCCGCTCTTTGCCTTCGCACCCTTTGCCGGGCCTCGCACCTAACTCCTTTGAAGAAGCCATGGGCAAGCCTCGCGGTATGCATCGCGTGCCGCCGAGCACGAAGAAGCCTTGCAGCTCTTACTTGGGCCCCAAGCACCGTGACGGAGGAAGAGTTGGAGAAATGGGCCGCGAGCCCGACTCCTCCTTTGTTCGGGAGCGCGCTCATGTTCATCCTCCGAGCAAGACGACTCCGGTGGTGCGACCGAGTCGTATGATCATCTTCACCAAGCTCTTTGAAGGCGGCCTTCGCATTCCCTACTTCAGCTTCGTGGGTGAAGTCCTGGATCGCTTCGGGCTAGAGATCCATCACATCACCCTCAACACGATGATCCGTCTATCCATCTTCGAGTGGGCTTTCCGGATGGAGGGGCGGAGCCAAATGCTAAGGCCTTTGCTGCCACTCACCAAGCTACCCAGCGGCCCCTACTTAGCCCGCCGGGTGATCACAAGTAGCTGAGCTATATGTGCATCAAGTTGCGCCCTCGTGAGGGCATGGAGCATGTTGTGCCCGCGAAGGCGTACAAGGACCACCGGGGTAAAACCATGTACCACAAGTGGTTCTATTACGACCAAGACCCCAACCGCAACCTCCACTCTCCGAGGATAGAGGTAAGTTACATTAGTCATCCGAGAGATAGCTATGGACGATCAACTCCGGACCCTCCTGGACTTGCTGCAAAGGATTGCCGGGAAGGCCCGCATGAGGAACCTATGTGAGGAGTTTTTCCCACCGGCATTATGCCCCTTCGTCGAGATTAGGGCTCCTTGTTCACTCCGGATGCCACCGCGAGGACACGAAGCTTCAACATCGAACAACTTCCTGGTTAGTGACTAAAGGCTCCTTCGAGGTTTTTCGTTTCTTGCCTTCCATCTACTTATGACTTTTTTGTTGTGCAGATTATTCACTAGAAGAAATCGAGTACGAAGCCTACTATCTTCTTGGCCCGGTGAAGGCCGTGGAGCTAGCTCGTATAGCTACGTGCGGGCAAACATCCCGCTCGAACGGGGTGTACAATGTGAAACACCCGGAGGTTGTCCCGCCTCCACGCGTCATCACTCCAAAGAAGACGTAAAAGCATAACGCTCGCACCCACGTGGTGCCTTCGGACGAAGAAGCCGGCGACCACGAGCATGATGGCGCCGGTGAGACCTCTAAGGGTCAACCCGACGGCCTCCAAAGGTGCCCCCGAGTCCTCTTCGCGGATGCGGGGCCCTTCGCAGCACCAGCCCCGAAGCGGAGGCTCAAGCGCGTCAAGATCAAGAGATCTGCCGTTGTACTCCCTGCCGTGCACGAGAGGGAGGCCGATACAAGTGACAAAGATGTGAAAGAGAGGTGCGTGTCGACACACCTACCTCGGTCCACCCACCCGGGGCCACATCGCCTGTCGTCGTGTCGGAGACTTCTTCGGGCTATGATACGGAGGGTGGTGCGGCTGAGTGTCCTGCCGGAACCGCTGCACCGGCTCCTGCCATGGGGTTTGGTGTCGGTACTATGACCTTCGACTTCCCCACATGCCCTTCTTCGGATGAGGATCAAAGCCCCGTGCGTGATGAGAGGATGGTCTCTCCGGATATAGAAGGAGCCGTAGCTCCTTCACCGGTGATCCAACCCTCGGCGCCTTCGCCGATGTTACAGCCCCTTGCCCTTGTTAATGCATCCGACCAAGATGCTATTCATACCGAAGATGAGGCGAGGGTGAACCGCACTCATGTTTTGGCGAGCGGGGAGGAGGCTTCGGATGATGCTCCGCCCAGCCGCAGAAACGGCAAAGGCTTCATGGGAGTGCTACCAAGGGGAGTGGAACCCCACCACATTGGCTCCTTCTTGAAGCCCGAAGATTTTGGAGACCGGCCTTTGGCTTCACAAGTCCTCGAGTATACCGGCCGGATGTCTGGACTTGTGCTAGATCGAGGACGATCTGCAAGAGGTTGACGGAAAGAGCTCGTGGAGAGCCTAACCCGTCTAACTATGAAGGTATGCGCTTTCTTAGCTTTTTTATCCTCATCTTGTAATTGTGCTCACCATGAACTTTCTTGTTTACTTGGAGGGAGCCTTGCTGGCGCGCTACTTGGCGAAGGGCAACCCACTTGCCGAAGTCTCCGACCCGAAACAGCGCCTCGGGACTCCGAGGATGCTCTTCGGCAAGAGCAGGAAAAGTATGTGAAGTTGCGCCGAGAGCACGAAGAGCAGCTGAAGGCCTCTTCGGAGTTCACGACCGAACAAGACAGAGAGATCGATAGATTGGGGCAGGCGCTGTATGACGCCGAGTCAACCATGAAGACGCAGCGAGACGCTCTTGAGATGGCCCACAAGAGTATGAGGGAGACGGAGGTGCTCGGGGTGAAGAACTAGGAGCTCATGAACCAGTTCGGGACTTCTTATCGTCCCCGGGCATTCCGTGCCCCGACCCCGCTCACGAACGTGGTGATAGCCTTGCTAGCATTCGGTGGATGTCCTCCGGCCTTGCCGCTACGATGGCTGCATCGATCCGGTGGGGCCATCATCGTGTGTGGGTTGCCCGGACCGCAACCTTCGAGTGGTGAAGGCCATTACACCCTTCTCTTCGCGTCAAGTCAAAGAGGCTGCATGGGAACTCAAGACCGCTCGTGGCGAGGATTTTCTTGTGTTCAAGGAACTACAGTCCGACGTTGCCGAAGCGGACTGGTACTTCGACCGAGAGTTTTGGGAGCCCTCGGGACCGGGGCTTGCTCGTTCTGCAACTCTCAAGGCGGCAAATGCGGAGTTGGCCCAAACTTCGCGCCTACCTCTAAGGCCGGAAGTTCTCGCGGGGCCGTGGAGGACGTGGTTCATGACGAAGGCGCCGTGGGCCGTCAAGACCGCGAGGCAGCTCCCGAGGTCGCCACGAAGGAGAGGCTCCTCATGCTCGTAAGCCCTTCTTCACGGCCTCAAGTTTGAATTTCTCTTTTTAGGTTTTTCTTAAATGTTGTTGTCTATTATTCGCGATGTATCTAGCTTCGTAAGCGTCTAGTGCTCCGAAGCTCCTTATTGTACTTAGGACTCATGATAATGAACTATCGTCTTTTGTCCTACTTGTTTGTTAGGGATCCTCGGGCTCTAAGGAGACAGCTAATATTCCGGAGGAAACCATTGTAACCGATGTGTTGCCTAACCGATTGCTAATCCTCGGGGATTCCAAGCCCCTGCTCCTTTTTGGGTGACTACGACTCAGCTGCGCCGGTGGAAGTGAGATCATCCGGAGGGAATGCTCGCAGAATTCGCGGCATATGTGATTGAGCGCAATGCTCACATTAAGGCTTGGTTTCCCGAGGTTACTCCCGAGGAGCATGTCGCTCGCCGGGCCCGGCGTGAGTGTGACATCCCTCCGGCACACTCGACGAAGCGAGTTACAACAGAAACATCATCTCATACAAGCGTGAATATATATATCATGGTATAATACAACCAGGTTTTCAAAATACAAACAGTCGTGCAGCGGAACTATACATTATTGACGTTTAACATTCTACGAGTATTCGAGTGGAAACTTGTTCTATTATACAACTCAAAAGACTTAAACGATCAACGCGATGCACCGAGCCCTTCGTACATCACGGTCCTCTCTCTTCATGGCGTGGGGATACGTTCCCACCGAAGGGAACCTCCCTTCGGGCATTGCTCCTCTTCGGGAAAGCTGCCATACAAGTCGTGGTAGTACGACTCGTTCCCTAAAAGGTAACGAACAAACCCCGAGTATTCTAATACTCAGCAAGACTGACCCGTCAACATGGCACGCTAAGGCCGACGCCTAGTATGCAAAGGCTTTCCGGCTGTGGGGTTTATTCCTTTGTGAAAATAGCATTAAAAGGTGGATCCTTACTTTCAATATTTTAGCTCAGTATTAAGTTCATTAGCCTTGACATTTGTAGCCTATCACTATTACAATCAAGTTTGCAAGACAAGATAATATAGATCATTTATCCTTTCATCTCTCATCTTCATCTTCCATAATTTACTACGATGTGACGAGCTAAACAAGCGGTACTCATTACTGCGAGGGACAGACAATTCGAATCGATTTTATACTAGTCGGCAAAACCCGACTACACGACGTATATGCATCACACCGATCGTATACGACAACCTTTCCCGCTAGCACCGACAGCAGACTAGCCATTTCCATCTCCCCGGAAGTATGGCGACGCCACGACTTCCCTCGTGGTCGATCCATGTCCCTCCCGTGAGACTATCCTCTCACCGACAGCCGATAAAGAGAGCCGGCTACGCTACATCTCTCGGGGCGATAGGGTACATCAGCTTGCTGGGCCCATGATACCAGCATGTAGTGCGGTACGTTCAAACTTGTTCAACTAAGCCGACAACGGTACGGTCCTTGACCGACACGAGACGGGGCTACCACCTTGCAAGACCTCATCTCCGTCTTTGCTCTTTCCCCTACGGGGCCCGTCCGGTCTCAACTTCATTAACACTCTCTTCATCTTTAGTGTGAACATGACAATCCTTAAAGCCTCCATGCTTTAAGATTCCCTAAAACACCTACCGTTGCGACTATGCATTAAGCCTAGCTTCTATTGAGCTACCTGTACCAAGTATAGAATAAACAAACGAAAAC
Organism: Chloris gayana; assembly: GCA_031894775.1. Taxonomy (NCBI): domain Eukaryota; kingdom Viridiplantae; phylum Streptophyta; class Magnoliopsida; order Poales; family Poaceae; genus Chloris; species Chloris gayana. Next base: position 4,779,729 of record JAUNZO010001928.1, read on the forward strand.
CTACCATAATGCAACTAGGGTATCAATCATTCCCGAACACCTAATACACAAACATAACTCGTACTATGTGATAAAATAAAATATTTAAAAACATGGGTAGGATGCACCGGGCTTGCCTTGATACTACTCGGAGTTAGCTTCCTCGGCGGCTGGGTCGACTTCGAGATTCCCGGCTCCGACTCGACCTCGGGTGGAACCTCGATCACTTCGAACCTAGGCCGACCAAGCAATGCGTTGCGAATCACAATCATGTATGCATCAATGCGCATGATAAAATTATGCAAAGTCCATTAATTAATTTCAGTAATTACTAATCAAAGATCAAAGCTTAATCACCTTAGTTAATTAATAAATTAGGAATCAAACACGTTCATTAAGCAATAATTAACCATTGATTATGTTGATTAACAAATATTTAATCAAAGTCATTAAGTATTAATTAGTTCTGTTCTTAATTACTCGGGTTTAACATTTTACAAATTATTCTGGTTTATTAAGCAATAAATAAATTATTCTTTAAAGGACATGTGATAAAAGGCTAATAAATTGGGATCACATGAAATAATAAAGTTTAAGTTTAATTTTGGAAAATAATTTTCATAATTAATTTCGTCTGCAGTATCTCCTTCATCTAATTAAATTATTTGTCTTCTTTAAACATTTAATTCACATATAATAATAGCTTTCCATTAACCAAAGAAAGAGATTAGTTAATATTTATGAAATAAAATTACTCAAAATAGATATTTTATTTCATAAACAAATAGATCTTATTTCTCCGAGTCTAACAAAGTTGGTCTTGTATTTTTCTGAATTTTATTGAATCTCTTATGAATTTTCGAAAATTTAAAAACGCTCTGTGCCACATCGTCGGGCCATAGGGTGGGCCACACCAGATCCGCTCGTGGCCACATGCGATCCAGCGCGTGTGGCCCGCGGTGTGGCGCCACCGCGACGTACGTAAACGGCAGCGCGGTCACCGGCGATGGCCGGAGATGGCTCAAAGCTCGCCGCGATGCCCCCACAACGGCCTCGCGCGACCGGGCGAACCCTCCGGGAAGGATAAGCTAGCATGCGCTCGACCCTAGCTATGCCGGCGGCGAGGTGGAACCCGGCGGCGCTCCGGCACGGTGTAGAGCTCGCTCGAGTACCCAAAAAATTAGAGAAAAATGGACGGTGAGCTCCCACGGAGCATGAGCAAGCTCGATATGGAGGCCTAAGAAGTTGAGCACGGCCGGAAAGTGGCGCTCACCGTGAGTGGCGTGGACGGCGGCGACCGGACTTGGAGAAGATGAAGAATTACGTGGCAACCTGCAGAGCAAGGAGGGTCCCGAGCTGCTCGGGGCTTAAGCAACAAGTTGCGCACACATGGAAACAAAGAAGAAACTTGCTAGCTCACCGGACTGTGAGAATTTCAACTTGCGGCGGAGGAACGACGGTGAAACGCCGTGGAGAAAAACGAGCGCGCCTCGACGGAGCGACGGTGCTCAAGTCGATTGCATGGGCGGAGGGCTTCACGTGGTCCTGCCGAGGCTTGTAGCGGCGAGTGGTTTGGATGGGGAGGTGCCGGAGTGTCCTGGCGACGGCGAGAGTAGAGGGGAGCTCGAGGCGGTATAGTGGAGAAAGAAATGAGAGCGAGAGAAAGGGAGATAAGGCACGGCGGGGCCTTTAGTCGGTCCGAGAGGCGGTGCGGCGCCGAGCGTGCAGCTGCGCAAGCAGCTGCGTGGCTGCACCGCCGGGAGGCGGTTTCCCACGGGCGGTGGTGAGACGCGGTGAGAGAGGGAGAGAGAAGAAGAGAGTGACGGCAGGGCCTGGCTCGGCCATTTTGCAAAAACACCCCGGGTTTATGGAAAATTAAAAAGTAGCTTTCTAGTGCTCCAAAAAATTATACGAAAATTCAGGGATGTACTTGAAAACATTTTAGACACTTTTCCTGTTAAGTCCAGGTAGAAATTCCAAATCATTTTCAGATTAAAATTTCATAGCTTAAATTAATAAAAGAAGCTTTGTTTATTTCTTGTAAATATTTTTACAAGACAAAATAATTTCAGGAGACTTTCATAAATCTTTATTTCTGACATTTGAGCCATAGAAAATATTAAACATGAATTTTATGCTTATTTTATTTCTTTTTAAACACTTCCTTTCTTCTTTATCTATTTTGATATTTTATGTGCATGTTTTTAGCATAAGATTTAATATCTTCACAAATGCAACAATGTGATGGCATGCTCATGATGACATGAAATGCATTATTTTCTCGAGAGTTGTTACAGCCCTCCCCCTTACAGGAATCTCGTCCCGAGATTCACGATCGAAACGACTAGACGATAGTGCTAAAGAACTCGGGGTAGTTTGATCGAAGGAACTCCTCTTGCTCCCAAGTAGCTTCCGTTTCCGAGTGATTACTCCATTGGATCTTGTAGAACTTGATGGTCCGATGTCGAGTCACTCTATCCTTGGTGTCGAGAACTTTAACCGGTCGTTCGTCGTATGTCAAGTCCTGTCAGAATCTGTTCCACCTTGGCTGTCGGTATATCCAGTGGTGGTTTTAAACACTTCTTTAGTTGAGATACATGAAATATGTTATGGATACCTGCCAAGTGTGAGGGCAAGTCCGGATGATATGCCACAGCGCCACATCTCTCCAAAATTGGAAAAGGTCCAATGTATCGCGGTGATAACTTGCCCTTGATTCCAAACCTTTGAACACCTTTGGTAGGAGATACTCGAAGATAGACTTGGTCTCCAACCCTGAATACCAACTCTCGATGTCTTTTATCAGCATAGCTGATCTGTCGAGATTTTGCTCTCTTGAGATTCTGTTGAATTAGACGTACTTGTTCCTCTCGCATCCCTTACTAAATCCGGCCCGAAGATTACTCTTTCTCCACTTTCGGACCAATTCAAGGGTATACGGCAACTACGCCCATATAGAGCTTGGAATGGTGACATGCCGGCACTCTCTTGATAGCTGTTGTTATATGAGAATTCTGCCAGCGGTAAGCATTTCTCCCAATCTTTACCGTAGGTCAAAACACATGCTCGAGCATATCCTCCGGATATTAATTGATCCTTTCTGTCTGTCCATCCGTTTGAGGATGGTATGCGAAACTTCTTATCAATCTTGTCCCCAATGACTCATGTAGTTGCTCCCAAAATCTGGAGACAAATTGCGTTCCTCTATCCGATATAATGGTTTTCGGCACTCCACGTAAACAGAGAACACGAGCGATGTATAGTTCTCGCATATTTCTCGACGAGTGTACCGAGTATGTACTGGTATGAAGTGAGCAGACTTTGTCAATCTGTCCACAATAACCCGAGATAGAGTCATGTTTCCGTGGGCTTAGTGGTAACCCAACGATGAAATCCATGCTGATGTCTTCCCACTTCCATTCAGGAATACTCAAAGGTTGTAAGGGCCCCGCTTGCTTCAAGTGCTCAGCTTTGACTCGCCGACGGATATCACACTCATTGACATACTTGGCTATTTCTCGCTTCATGCGTGTCCACCAAAATCTTTGTTTCGGATCTTGATACATCTTATTAGTTCCGAGGTGAATAGAATACTTGGACATATGAGCTTCATCCATAATCCTCTTGCAAAGGGAGAGATCTTTTGGTACTACCAATCGATTCTTGAACCAAATAACTCCTTCGTTATCTTCTCTGAAGCACTTGACTTCGCCTTTCTTGAGTCGTCTTTTTATATGTCCCATACCAACACTCTTCCGTTGAGTCTGTTATCACTTCTTCACGAAGGGTAGGGATAAGAGCCAGATTTGTCAATGCTCCATACGGAACAATCCGAAGATTTGGCTCATCACATTCGGGTGAAGGTGCTTGAGTCATGAGTTGAGCCGTGAGATTATTGCGGTGAACCTTGCGACTTAAAGCATCGGCTACCACGTTTGCCTTGCCCGGGTGATAGTGAATTTCTAGCTCGTAGTCCTTGATTAATTCCAACCATCTTCGTTGGCGCATATTCGGATCTCGCTTGGGTGAAAATGTACTTGAGACTCTTATGGTCCGTATATAGATGTACTAAATTGCCCAAGAGGTAGTGTCTCCAGCTCTTCAATGCAAGTACCACTGCTGCTAGTTCCAGATCATGGGTAGGATAGTGTTCTTCATGACGCCTTAGTTGTCGAGATGCATAGGCAATCACTCGTTCTTCCTGCATTAGAACACATCCAAGTCCCGTTCTCGATGCATCGCAAGTATACATCAAAAGGTTTTGTCGGATCCGGTCGAGCAAGTACTGGAGCCGTTGTCAGCAATTTCCTTAATGTTCGAAAAGCTTCTTCACACTCCTCGCTCCATACATACTTCTTATCCTTTTTCAATAGTTTAGTCATTGGCTTGGCGATCTTTGAGAAGTTAGGAATAAATCTTCCGTAGTAACCAGCCAATCCTAAGAAACTTCGAATTTGCGAAACCGACTTTGGCTGCTTCCAATCCATTACTTCTTTAACTTTGCCGGGATCAACTGCCACTCCTTCAGCTGATATCACATGACCTAGGAACGACACTTCCTTCAGCCAAAACTCACATTTGCTGAACTTATCATAAAGATGATGATCCCTTAGTCGTTGCAACACCACTCGTAAGTGGTTAGCATGTTCCTCTTCCGACTTAGAGTAGATCAAGATGTCGTCAATGAACACTACGACAAACTTGTCCAGCTCAGGCATGAACACAGAATTCATGAGGTACATGAAATGTGCTGGTGCATTAGTTAATCCAAAAGACATTACCAGATACTCATAGAGTCCATATCTTGTGGAGAATGCGGTCTTTGGTATGTCTTCGGCTCTTATCTTAATCTGGTGATATCCTGAGCGGAGATCTATCTTGGAGAAAATTTTGGCTCCCATCAGTTGATCAAACAAGATATCAATCCTCGGTAGAGGGTACTTGTTCTTGATGGTGACGGCATTCAAAGGCCTATAATCCACATATAGCCTTAAGGTCTCATCTTTCTTTTTCACGAACAAGGTCGGGCATCCCCATGTTGATGAACTTGGTCGTATATATCCTTTGTCCAATAACTCCTTTAGTTGCACCTTCAACTCGCCGACTTATTTGGCGGCATTCGGTATGGTCTCCTTGATATTGGTGTTGTTCCAGGCTGTAACTCTATCTTAAACTCTACCGCTCTGTACTGCGGTAGTCCCGGTAAGTCGTCCGGAAAGACATCCGGGTACTCACAAACTATGGGTATATCTTCCGGACTTTTACCTACCACCTTATTAACCATTGGCAGCATAGCTCGGGGAGAAGTTAAGAGTAAGCAATCTCGACCATGAATAGGAGAGTTCAGATATACGGCTCGAGATGCTATATCCAATACTGCCTAATGGAAATCCATCCATTGCATGCCAATAATTGCATCTAACCCTTGTCCATCCAAGTATGATTAACGAAGTGGAATAAATCTTGCTACCCAACCTTAATGGCATATTAGCAGCTGCTTCGTTGGTAAGAATTTTACCCCAGTGTGCTGAGATAATATGTGTCCATGTCAACTTAGATGGTGTGATGCAATGCTTAGCAATATATGACTTGTCGATGAAATTATGCGTAGCTCCCGAATCAAATAAAACCATGGCAGGATGATCAGCGATAGAAAACATACCTGCTAGGATTTGTCCTCCTTCGGGTAGCTCCTCAGCCGTAGTAAAGTTGGCACGGCCGCTCTTCACTTGTGTATTCTTGGCGGGTGCCCTTGGTTGGTTCTGCGGCTGTCCTTGGGGTCTTGGTGCATATGGTGCCTTCCGAGGGTATGGACAACTGCGGTAATAATGTCCCGGACGGCCACAATTGAAACATGGCGGTCCATTCCGCTGCGGTGCTTGACTCACCGGTCTGGGATTCTGATTATTCTGCTGCCGGTAGGGCGGACGATATCGATTCAACCGCCGTTGCTCGAGGTTGTTGGGGCGGTTGAGGCTGCCGGTACTAGTTTGGACGAGAAGGTGTATGCTGATAACGCTGACCCGACGGTGTGGTGTAGACCAGCCTATACTTTGATGGTCCGCTACTTCCTTGTCCAAGTAGCCGGCCTCTTCTTGTTCTTCTCCGTCCGATGCGGACGGATGGAATCTTCCAACGCGATAGCGTCACTCACACGATCGGTGAAGCTATCGGTCTTGTTTAACACCAAGCAAGACTGCAGCTTGGTACTCATTCCCTCCTTGAACAGATTCTTCTTTTTGGCATTTGTGTCCACATGTTCAGGGGCATACTGAGCAAGACGGTTAAATACCTTAGAGTAGGTATGCACATTCATGTCGCCTTGCTTCAGCGATAGGAACTCTTTCCTCTTCGATTCATTAAGCCTTCCGGGATATGGTGCTCTCGGAAAGCTTTGGTGAACTCAGCCCATGAAATTTGACGTCCTGGAGGAAACATTGCTTTGTAATTGGCCCACCGTGCTCCAGCAAATCCTTGCAATTGCTGGGAAGCGAAGACAGTCTTCGATGATCCGTGCATGGGAACAATTCAAGTTTCGACTCGATGGTGCGAAGCCGGTGATCAGCTTCCAATGGTTCTCCCGCATCCGAGAAAGTCGGAGGGCGAACCGATAAGAAATCCGAGAAGGTCACCCTTTCTTCCGGTGCATTACGGCCTTGGTGACGTTCCGGCAGAGCGGTGTTGCGGACCAATTGCTCCAATAATTCTCGCTGCCCCGCGCGAGAATCCAGATACTGCTGTGATAGCTCTGAGCCGGTGTCGGGGTGGTGGTGGTGTTTCCGCCCCGCGTTGAGAACTCTCCGGCTCATCACATCTCCTTGTTCCAACCATTCTGTCCAAGAAAAGTTTACGTTAGACATCTTCATTCTAACATCCTAATGGAAGAAACAAGAATACATGAAAGAAAAATTCCAAATGAAATTTATGCAACAACCCTCTTTATTAGAATAACCACCAAATCCATAAATACAGGCTCATACGTCCACGTGACACGATTCCTAAGATACACTCATGCGTGATTACAACACGCTCGTTATTTAGCTAGCGCCTAATTTACATACTAGTTTTCTCACTTGCTACTAGCTAGCACTCTACTCCTCGTCACGAAGCCTCGGAGGTCACTTCCTGGCTCACGTAACCGCTCTGTCTCGGATTCTCGCATCCTCCGGTCGGGGAATCTCCATGAAGTCTATGACGGAATCCACGTCTATTATCTCTTCAGGATCCTCCTCTTCTTCTTCAGATTCAGCCTCTATAGGATTCTCCTGCACTACTGGTGCATCCTCGTGGGGTTGCTGTCCTATTGCAGCATCCAAGCATCGCATTGTGTGCTGCGGTAGATCTTGCTCTAACCGAGCGATCGGGGCATGTGCGTTTGCCAGCTGTTGATCCTTAAATTGAACCTGCTGCTCCTTGTTTAGCAACTGCGCCTCTCTAAGTGCTAAGAACTCCTCCTTTTCTTGCAGCTGTCTTTCCAGCCTTGCTATCCGAACATCCTCCCTTTGTCCTCTTACTTCACTCACACCAGTACTCGTGCTGTCCATCTCTCGTGGAGAAGTAAGAGCATCGGATACATGTAGAAACTAATCCTAATATTTCAGCAAATCTTTTATTCTAGCAACTGCATATATATATATATTACTACCACTTCTTTTTCATTATTTATCGTTTGTACAACATCAAACCCACTTTTCATACACTCCCAACTGGCCATCATCTGCTAGTACCCTATCTACATCCGACCTACGTCAGCAAAATATGACTATCCTCCTACATTAGTGTCGTCACAACACAACTAGGCTGACGGCGCGTGGCTGCCAGCGTCCGACTCGACGTCCTCCGCGGGTGAGGCGGGTGGTGGCTCGTATTCCATCCCGGAGACCTCCTCGGCGTCGTCCGGTGGACCCCGCTGCTGCTGCTGCTGCAACTCGCTGGAACTGCTCGAGTAGGTCGTCGTGGTCGTGGATCGGTGCGTGGTGTGCGTCGGCTATCCCGTCGAACATCGCCTCGAGCTCAGCCATCTGGTCCTGTACCGCGACCCGTGTCTCCACAGCGTGGTTACGCGAGTGCTGTCATCCGAGCCAACCGTAGCTCGTGCTCCTCGTCCGCCTCGCGAGCGGCGTCTCGCTCCTCGGTAACCGTAGTCAGCTGTGCGTCCAAGGCAATGGCCGCTCCGTGAAACCCGTCACGGTCCCGTGTCACCTCCACGAGCTGCTCCTCCAGCTCGGCGATCCCGGCGTGGGACCTCTCGAACCTCCTAGCAGTCCACTCGACGGCGGTTCTTCCAAGCACCCAACCGTCGATCCCGACTCGCGTCCGCAACTCCGGCATCGTGGACCCGTTGCTCTAGCTCTACGACACGTGCAGCCCGTACGTCCTCCTCCTCCCGAGCGCGCTTCCTACCGCGAGTCACCGGCATCTGCAGGGAACATGTTTAAACAAGTTAAACACTTCTTCCCACGTAAGAAAACGAACAAAAACAACCTATGCAGTACTATAAGACAAACCGAGTCTATACCCCCAACATTTATTTAGCACCCAATTATGACATGATGCATGCTCGTAATTAACTATACGTACTATAGTATATAAAACTATGACGGATAGTTAGCACTTCCCAAAACCCGAACTTCGAACAGCTTAGTAAAAGTCCTAACTATTCTACATCCTTATGGGCTCCGCACTCTCGCAGATTCTAACGTACTAACGTGTTAAGTTTTGAAAACAAGCTTGCAATGATGATCGTTGCCTCCGAACCGCTCCGATACCAGCTGTGACATCCCTCCGGGACACCCAGGAATCGGAACAGAGGGACACTCGACGAGCGAGTTACAACGAAACATCATCTCATACAAGCCGAATATATACATCATGGTATAATACAACCAGGTTTTCAAAATACAAACAATCGTGCAGATGGAACTATACATTATTGACGTTTAACATTCTACGAGTATTCAGTGGAAACTTGTTCTATTATACAACTCAAAAGACTTAAACGATCAACGCGATGCACCGAGCCCTTCGTACATCACGGTCCTCTCTCTTCATGGCATGGGGATACGTTCCCACCGAAGGGAACCTCCCTCCGGGTTTTGCTCCTCTTCGGAAAGCTGCCATACAAGTCGTGGTAGTACGACTCGTTCCCCGAAAGGTAACGAACAAACCCCGAGTATTCTAATACTCAGCAAGACCGACTCGTCAACATGGCACGCTAAGGCCGACGCCTAGTATGCAAAGGCTTTCCGGTCGTGGGGTTTACTCCTTTGTGAAAATAGCATTAAAAGGGTGGATCCTTACTTTCAATATTTTAGCTCAGTATTAAGTTCATTAGCCTTGACATTTGCAGCCTATCACTATTAAAATCAAGTTTGCAAGACAAGATAATATAGATCATTTATCCTTTCATCTCTCATCTTCATCTTCCATAATTTACTACGATGTGACGAGCTAAACAAGCGGTACTCATTACTGCGAGGGACAGCGATTCGAATCGATTTTATACCAGCTGGCAAAACCCGACTACAGGACGTATACGCATCACACCGATCGTATACGACAACCTTTTCCGCTAGCACTCGACAACGGACTAGCCATTTCCAACTCCCCGGAAGTATGGCGACGCCACGACTTCCCTCGTGGTCGACCCATCTCCCTCCCGTGAGACTATCCTCTCACCGACAGCTAGTAAAAGAGAGCCGGCTACGCTACATCTCTCGGGGTGATAGGGTACATCAGCTTGCTGGGCCCATGATACCAGCATGTAGTGCGGTACGTTCAAACTTGTTCAACTAAGCCGACAACGGTACGGTCCTTGACCGACACGAGACGGGGCTACCACCTTGCAAGACCTCATCTCCGTCTTTGCTCTTTCCCCTACGGGCCCGTCCGGTCTCAACTTCATTAACACTCTCTTCATCTTTAGTGTGAACATGACAATCCTTAAAGCCTCCATGCTTTAAGATTCCCTAAAACACCTACCGTTGCGACTATGCATTAAGTCTAGCTTCTATTGAGCTACCTGTACCAAGTATAGAATAAACAAACGGAAACCTACCATAATGCAACTAGGGTATCAATCATTCCCGAACACCTAATGCACAAACATAACTCGTACTATGTGATAAAATAAAATGTTTAAAAACATAGGTAGGATGCACCGGGCTTGCCTTGATACTGCTCGGAGTTAGCTTCCTCGGCGGGTGGGTCGACTTCGAGATTCCCGCTCCGACTCGACCTCGGGTGGAACCTCGATCACTTCGAACCTAGGCCGACCAGCAATGCGTTGCGAATCACTATCATGTATGCATGAATGCGCATGATAAAATTATGCAAAGTCCATTAATTAATTTCAGTAATTACTAATTAAAGATCAAAGCTTAATCACCTTAGTTAATTAATAAATTAGGAATCAAGACGTTCATTAAGCAATAATTAACCATTGATTATGTTGATTAACAAATATTTAATCAAAGTCATTAAGTATTAATTAGTTCTGTTCTTAATTACTTAGGTTTAACATTTTACAAATTATTCAGGTTTATTAAGCAATAAATAAATTATTCTTTAAAGGACATGTGATAAAAGGCTAATAAATTGGGATCACATGAAATAATAAAGTTTAAGTTTAATTTTGGAAAATAATTTTCATAATTAATTTCGTCTGCAGTATCTCCTTCATCTAATTAAATTATTTGTCTTCTTTAAACATTTAATTAACATATAATAATAGCTTTCCATTAACCAAAGAAAGGGATTAGTTAATATTTATGAAATAAAATTACTCAAAATAGATATTTTATTTCATAAACAAATAGATCTTATTTTTCCGAGTCTAACAAAGTTGGTCTTGTATTTTTCTGAATTTTATTGAATTTCTTATGAATTTTTGAAAATTTAAAAACGCTCCGTGCCACATGTCGGGCCACGGGGTGGGCCACACCAGATCCGCTCGTGGCCACACGCGATCCAGCGCGTGTGGCCCGCGGTGTGGCGCCACCGCGACGTACGTAAACGGCGGCGCGGTCACCGGCGATGGCCGGAGATGGCTCAAAGCTCGCCGCGACGCCCCACAACGGCCTCGCGCGACCGGGCAAACCCTCCGGGAAGGATAAGCTAGCATGCGCGACCCTAGCTATGCCGGCGGCGAGGTGGAACCTCGGCGGCGCTCCGGCATGGTGTAGAGCTCGCTCGAGTACCCAAAAAATTAGGGAAAAATGGACGGTGAGCTCCCACGGAGCATGAGCAAGCTCTATATGGAGGCCTAAGAACTTGAGCACGGCCGGAAAGTGGTGCTCACCATGAGTGGCGTGGACGGCGGCGACCGGACGTGGAGAAGATGAAGAATTACGCGGCAACCTGCAGAGCAAGGAGGGTCCCGAGCTGCTCGGGGCTTAAGCAACAAGTTGCGCACACATGGAAACAAAGAAGAGACTTGCTAGCTCACCGGACTCGTGAGAATTTCAACTTGCGGCGGAGGAACGACGGTGAAACGCCGTGGAGAAAAACGAGCGCGCCTCGACGCGAGCGACGGTGCTCAAGTCGATTGCATGGGCGGAGGGCTTCACGGGGTCCCGCCGAGGCTTGTAGCGGCGGTGGTTTGGATGGGGAGGTGCCGGAGTGTCCCGGCGACGGCGAGAGCGAGAGGGGAGCTCGGAGCGGTATAGTGGAGAAAGAAATGAGAGCGAGAGAAAGGGAGATAAGGCACGGCAGGGCCTTTAGTCGGTCCGAGAGGCGGTGCGGCGCCAGCGTGCAGCTGCGCAAGCAGCTGCGTGGCTGCACCGCCGGGAGGCGGTTTCCCACGGGCGGTGGTGAGACGCGGTGAGAGAGGGAGAGAGAAGAAGAGAGTGACGGCCGGGCCCGGCCTCGGCCGTTTTGCAAAAACACCCCGGTTTATGGAAAATTAAAAAGTAGCTTTATAGTGCTCCAAAAAATTATACGAAAATTCAGGGATGTACTTGAAAACATTTTAGACACTTTTCCTGTTAAGTCCAGGTAGAAATTCCAAATCATTTTCAGATTAAAATTTCATAGCTTAAATTAATAAAAGAAGCTTTGTTTATTTCTTGTAAATATTTTTACAAGACAAAATAATTTCAGGAGACTTTCATAAATCTTTATTTCTGACATTTGAGCCATAGAAAATATTAAACATGAATTTTCTGCTTATTTTATTTCTTTTTAAACACTTCCTTTCTTCTTTATCTATTTTGATATTTTATGTGCATGTTTTTAGCATAAGATTTAATATCTTCACAAATGCAACAATGTGATGGCATGCTCATGATGACATGAAATGCATTATTTTCTCGAGAGTTGTTACAGTGAGCGCATCTAGGAATCCTTAGGGCAAGTTCGGAGGTCAATATCAAAAAGGAACCTACCGAAATTACAAGTTATAGCGATTCCGACCCCGTCGATACGGAGGCCCTTCGAGCTCGTGCATCCACGGCCGAGCGGCGGGTTGCTATTGTCGCCGACTTGGCTCAGCGAAAAAGGGAGGTCAAAGAAATGGAAGCTGCTATTAAGCATTGTTGTGTTCGCCTATCGGAACTTGAAGCTACACGAGCCCATTTTGAATCTCAATGTAATCCGAAGTTGTCAAATGGTGAGGGGCCTTCGAGTCCCTCTTTCGTTGTTTTGGAAATAATCAGCTCTTTTTTATTTTACGCGCATTTTGATGTCCGACATGGGGTTTCTATACTTAGCCCTCTCGGTGGTAGTTTTCCCGAGGCATTAGGCCGTAGTTGCCTAGCATCGAAGTCGTGGGGTTTCCCATCGCTTCGGGTTCTCAATTTGGGTTTCCAACTTAGACTTCTTGGATTAAACTTTGCCAAGGCATTGGGCCGTAGTTGCCCAACATCAAGGTGTTAGAGTTTCTAAGCACCTTGGTATTGTATTTTCAAAGCATGCATAACACGGACAAGTTGGCACCAAAATTTTTAATTGATAGGAAATATTTTATAAACTTGACCTCCCTTGCACGGCGTACAAGACTCAACACTAAACGACCAAAGGCCCTTAGACTATAGCCCCTAGACTTAAATTAACTTGCGCACTGGACCTAACTTGAGACAAGCAAACCCTTAGACTACCGGACTCCGAACTCGCTCGTGCGAAGGGAGTGAAAACATAACACCTTAGACCTTAACGACTCGCATCATGCTCGAAGGCATGCTCCACGACCGATACAAGAGCCTTTCCCAAAAATGCTACCAGCGCTCTCGAAGGAGACTCAAATGTAGAACTTCTTAAGGGTATCAACATTGAAAGTATGTGGTATGGGAGTCCCATCAAGTTCAAGCGGATGATAAGCCCCTTGACGAATGGTTTTGTCGACCACGAAGGGCACCAACCATTTGGTATTCAACTTGTTAACATGCTCGGATTTCGCCTCAACACAAGGTCCCCTGGGTTGAAACTCTCTTCGGTGGACCTTGGTGTTGTATGGATTTTCCATGGAAGAGATATATTGTTTGCAGATTGGCGACGACCCGAAGGCGAGTTTCTTCGAGGAGGTGAGACACGTCCTCGTCATTCGCCGGGGCCGTATGGTGCGAAACGAGCCGGCTTGAGTTTCTTCGGAGGTCACAACCTCGGCTCCGTAGAGCAACCGGAAGGGTGAGAACCCAGCTTGGTCTCGTGGCGGTTGTCCTTATGGACCGGAGGACGTTAGGCAGCACTTCCGCCCATTTTCCCTTGGGGAGACCAACAAGAGCCTTAGAAATTGCTGTGAACACATTACCATTCATTCGCTCAACAACACCATTGGCACGAGGGTTAGTCGACGAGATTTCGCACTTTTTGACACCTATGCCGAGGCAGTACTCCCGAACTCCAAGCCTTCAAACTTCTTACCGTTATCCACGAGTTAGCTCTAAGGGCACTCCGAAGCAGCATACCACATTCTTCTATAAGAACTTGCGCACATTTCTCGGCCATGATTTGCACCAATGGCTCCGCTTCAACCCATTTGGAGAAGTATTCTACCGCAACAACAGCAAACCTGAAGCCCCTCGGCGCTGCCGGCAACTCTCCAACAATGTCGATTCCCCATCTTGCTAATGGCCACACCAAAGGTATAGGTTGTAGGGTAGTAGCTCGCAAGTGAGACTGCCGCCCCATCCATTGACACCTAGAGCAGGCTCGTACCGGATCTGCTGCATCCCCCAATAGAACACTTTCTCGAAAGCTTTAGCAACCAAGGCCCTTGGGGCTAGGTGAGAAGAACATGATCCTTCCTGAATTTCTCGTAGCAGCTGCACTCGTTCGAACCGACTCGGACATTTCAGCAATGGTGCACAAACTACCCCCTTGTACAACACTCCATCCAATAAGACGTAGCCCCCGCATCCGTGCTGCAACCTCTCGTTCCTCCAATCTTTTATCTAGCATATAGCGCTTCTCAATGAAGGCCTGAATTGGAGCTCGCCAATCCTCCGAAGCCAAGGCCACAACCCTTTTCACCCGATTGTTTGCTATGGCTGCCTCGGTGTAGTGTTTCATGCAACACATCCGGCTGTAAAGGGAATTGTCCGGAGGCTGCCTTCGCAAGCATGTCCACTTCTTCGTTTTTCGTCCTTCGGATATTTCGACTTCAAACCCTACAAAGAACTTGTCCATCTCTCTAACCTTCCGTGTGTACAAAGCTAGTTCTGCATCAAGCGTCCTATATCCCTTGGATAACTGCTTCTGCTGCTAGCTGAGAATCACAAGTATATGATCACTCTTTGAGCCCCTAGCGATCCGGCCTGCCGCAGTCCCAGGAGGATGCTTTTGTATTCAACAACATTGTTTATAGTCCGAAAAGCTAGCTTGGCTGAATACCCGAGTGTTTGACCACTTGGCCATGTTATGACAGCAGCACACCCTGCACCGGAGACACCCCGTGCACCATCTCTCGTATATGGTCCAAATTGGATCCTCTCGGGGCATCCTTATTATCCGTTTCCGAGTTTCCATTAGGAGTCCATTCTACCAAAAGCCGAGCTAGAACATCCGATTGTATGGCCTAGCGAGCTACAAATGTTAAGTCATATTGTCCCAACTCAGTAGCCCCCTTCAATACCTTGCTAGAAGCCTTGTCCGATTTCGGTGCATCCCTTAGAGGGTACTTTGTAAGAACCAAGATAGGGTGATCATCGAAGTATTTTTGTAGCTTGCGCGATGCCACAAGAACAACATATAGTAGCTTTTCCACAATGCCATAGTTGCGTCCGGCTCCGAGTTAAGGTTTTCGAAACATAATATACCAGCATTTGCTTTGCCTCCGTATCTTCTTTTGCCCGATAGACAAGGACCCCGCTGTCCGCCTTCGGTACCGCTGCCACATAAAGGAGGAGCTGAGCCTTCGGAGGTGGTGGCTTTAATGTTGTTAGCTCCACCATGTATTCTTTGAGCTCTTCGAAGGCCACCCGATGTTCTTCCGTCCACTTAAAGACTCGAGGACCCCTCGAGCTTCAAAGAATGGCATGCTTCGTTTTGCCGCCTTAGCGATGAATCTACTTAATCCCACTATTCTTCCTGTGAATCTTTGCAACTCCCTTATGGATTTCGGGGGCTCCATATCCAGAATTGCCTAAATCTTCATGGGGTTTGGATTGATGCCTCGCTTCGATACCATGTACCCAAGCAACTTGCCCGCACGCACCCCAATCATACACTTGGCTGGATTGAGCTTCATGCCAACTCTCCGTAGATTCGCGAAGGTCTCGGCTAGATCCTTAACATGATCTCCTTCTAGGACACTCTTGATGACGATGTCATCTATATACGCTGCTGCATTGCGCCTCAACCGATCACCGAGAGTGGCCTTGATCGTGCGAGAGAAGGTGGCTCCGACATTTTTGAGTTCGAAGGGCTTCCGGTTGTAACAATATGTCCCTCCGGGTATCCGAAAGGCTGTCAAGGGCTTGTCTTCGACGGCTAACCGGACTTGATGAAAACCCGAATAACCATCCAAGAAGCTCATGAGTGCAGCTCCGGCGGTAGTGTCAACCAACCGATCTATCCTTGCCAAGGGGAAATCATTCTTTGGGCAGAACTTGTTGAGAGTTGTAAAATCAATGCACATGCTCCACTCGTCCATTGGGTTTTTTTAACTAGCACCGGATTAGCCGACCAGGTTGTACGATCGATTGGTCGCATGACCTCCGCATCCAACAACTTCTGCACTTCTCCCTTAAGAATGACAATTTTTTCCTCAGTCCAATCCCTCATACGCTACTTGATGGGTCGAACCTTGGGATCCACATCCAACCTTTGAATAGCTATCGCCTTGTCAATTCCTGGAATGTTCTTTGACGACCAAGAGAAGACATCAGCATTGTTCCTTAGAAACCAAAGGAGCTCTGTTTCCCGCTGCTCGGACAATCCACATCCAATCCAAACAGATCGATCGTGGCGATCAACACACAACTCTACCTCTTTGGTACCTTCTTGTGGTTGGACCTTCGGTATATACTTGGAGCAGCTTGGCATTTCCACAGTGTCTGGCGTATCTTCGAACTTCTCAATAACATTTATATTACGCTGCCCAGGAGCCATGTCAACTTCCAACCTTCTTGCCTCAGCTTGATCTCCGTATATTGTGATGACCCCTCCGGGTCCTGGCATCTTCATGCAAAGATAACCGTGATGAATAATGGCCAAGAGCTTGTTAATAGCCCTTCGACCCGGAAGCATGTTGTATGGGTAGACCATGTCCACCACATCGAACTTGATGTCTTCGGTTCGGTTCCCCCTTGTCCATTCGGACCAGCAAACGAGACTTTCAAGGTGATACAACCCACGGGATGAATCGGTTGACCTCCGAAGCCTTGCAAAGGAGTATACGAAGGCTGCAAATCAGCTTGAGTGAAACCCATTTTCTCAAGAGTGTTCCATAGCAAGACATCTCGCTGAACCGTCCGCGTCATCCATGACCTTGTGCACATCAAACCCATGAATGTGAACTCTCATCACGAAGGCAACATCCCGTGGATAAATCATAGGCCTAAAATCAGCCGCTGAGAAGGCAATAGGAACATCCATCCATATATGCAGTCCAATTAGGGGGCAGGCTGCCACATGAGTAACCTACCCGATATACTCTCTACGCTGCCTCTTTGACGAAAAGTCTCTGTTATTCCCTCCGGTAATCATGAGAGTTGATCCCTTAGACCCTTGACTGCAAGCATACTGGACAGGTTCGGCTATTGGTGCCTCGAAGCAACACACTTGGTACTGGCGAGATGACCTTCGGAAGGTCGAGCTGCCACGGACACGAGATGAAGCTTGATCTTGCTGTGTTGAAGATGAGTGATGAGCTGGTCGAGACGACACGAAAGAGGGCTCGTAAAGCGGCGGAGCATAAGGTAGCGAGAATGGTAAGGGCGGTGGTGGTAGTAATGCTTGCGAAGGTGTAGGAGGCATATAATGACCGGTGTGCATCACCGAGCGAGAACCTTCAAACGGCCCCCTTTGTCCGGCTGCACACATTGCCTTGATCTCTTCACAATTGTTAGTTGTATAATTCACTCCTGGCCCATGGAAATAACAAAAAAAAAACTTGTGATCTATTGTCCGAGAAATTTCTGCCACGACCTCTATGTCACACTCCTATCCTGAAAGATAGTTAAGTGTGGTACGGATCGCATTGGGAGATGATTGACGAAGCATCCATACATAGCATCACATTAACAAACATACACGAATTGCAAGTTTACATAATTAAGTCTCAATTACAACATAAAGTTCCAAATAAAAGATACATTAGGTTCGAATTTAAGTTACATAATCATGATCTTTATTCGAAATAAAGTGCGAAAGCGAATACATAACACGACGATACATAGATAGCTTATGTGAACCATGCCGGCCTAGGCCACGGCTCACTCATCATGGGTCGGAGAACTAGGAACCCATTCAATGGTCCACTCTTTGGGCTCTTCTCCATCCCACACAACCTTACCACAACAATCGCAAAAACCCGGCTTGCGGGAATCTTGAAAATACATATGTAGTGGCAAAGCCCGACTATCTAGCATACTCCGCAAGTCTTACCCGTCAAATTGGCCATCTAAGACCGACACCTAGATGCATGGGGCTTGACCGGTTTAATTTGGCATTTTTCCTAAAACGACACCTATGCTAATTAGGTTGGCACTTTTATAACTTAGCCAAATTAATCGGGTTGTTGCATAAAGGAACTTTAGTGAGCATACTAGCAATACAAGAATTTGCAATACAATTTGATATCAATATAAAATAGCAAGCTTCTCATTCTCTTCCTCTTACTACACATTGTAAACTGCTCGAATCAAGTAGTACTCATTAACCGATAGGAAACGGCGATAATTATCGAATTATTAATCCTGCAGGAAAGACCCAAATGCACGACATACGCATCATTTAAGAACACGTATGGCCACCGTTCGCGATTTCATCATAAAGCAAAACACGGGGCCACCGACCCCGAGTACACGTCCCCCTTGCGACCGTTCAACAACGTGCCCAAGGCTTAACCCGTGTACTCTCCAACGGTCCTCAACCGGTGCAACCACCATGCCATACACATCACCTCCGGGTCGGTGAGATATCCGGCTCACTTTACAATTTACAAGCTACGTAGGTTTACCAATCCCCATAAGAAAGGTATGCAAGTGGTACACAACTCAAACTTGTTCGCGGAGCCACAATGGGGTGTTCTCAATTTTATCCAATTCATCATGTTCAAATTTAATCATGAGCCATAAGTGAGATTCCCATTCTATCGTTGGCTCCATAAGCATAGCATAGCATTTCTATCGGAGATATGACACACTTCTACTTAGGACATATCGGGAAATTATGCAAGTGGATTTCCAACCAACTCCTAGAACTTAAATGCGCATTCATCATCCTTACTATAGTGACAAAAGTAAAACATTTCAAAATCATAGGAATGCACCGGGGCTTGCCTTGAGAGTGATCGAAGTTAGCACTAGCCTCACAAGCGTTGAGCATTGCAATTGTCTCTTCCGGCGGAATCAATTCGGCGTCGTCACCTAGAAGATGAAATGCAATGCATAAGTAAATGAATACAAGGGTGACGAATGTGGTAATGCATGCGTGCTGTTTTGCATGAGTGCATAAGAATATGTTTAGTAACATTTTGATGTGTACGGGGGTCCCGATCTTCCGAAAGGTTCCGATAAACAGCGATTTGGCGGAGGCTTGACACAAATCGATCCGGCATCCGAACAACACGTTCCGAACCCCGCAATCGCAGCACCACGTCTCCTCTGATTATCAACCATGCAAGCACGATTGACCTCGCCGAGAAGGCTAATCCTTGCCAACGAATTGAAGAACACAAGCAAGAACAAGATAGAAGCAACCAAATTGCAAATATGCGATTAAACTCACGAGTTGGGGTCTCACAAACCGACAAAACGGCGAAACTGTTCTTGACAGAATAATCTAAGAAAAACCCAAACCCTAAGGAAGGGGCGACGGCTGCTTATGAGGTCCCTAGGGTCTTCCATCTCCTCCTGGACGCAGCCCTAAGTGGGCTCAACAAAATACATGGCCCAAAGGCCAAAAAACAGTGGTGCAACACCGGGACAGTTTCTGGACGTCTTCGTATTTTGGCAATTACCAATGACTCGGGAAGCATTTGGATTTTAGACTAGGTCCAATGGAAAGGTTATCAAATTATCTTTCCATCCATATAAAGAACGTCCCAAACGGACTTCGTATGCGACCAGGGCGTCCGTTTTGGTGCAGGCTGTTTCTGGACTCCGAAACAGAATCGAAGTCGACTTTGTTTGGGCCTCCAACTTGACATGGACGTCCTTGCTGGCCCTCCACGCCTCTAAGCTGCTCCTTAACCATATTATCATCATCTCCATGGTTCCTAACAATAATTAACTCATTAGGTAGTAATATATTCTCAAATACAAATAAAGAGATCATTAGGAACATGCTCACCCGTAAATTCAATTGTCGTGTTTTGGAGGAGTGTTGGTTATATCCGAGGGTGTGATGTCCTCATCATCCTCCCGTTCTTGATGAAAAGCCGTCCTCGGCGTCGTTGGTGCTTGAATGATTATTTTAAAGGATATTATTTCCTTATTGTTCTCCTCTCCTTGAAAACAATCTATCCTCGGTTTGACCATAGTTGTAGAAGATATCGTAGGTGAAAACCACCAATGCTCCCCTTCTTGGAAGATAGCATGTTTCTTGAAAACAAAACTAGAGCAACTGGATTTTATATGATTAGTGTTACTATAGCCCTCTAATTCATCACATTGTTGCCCAAACAAAAAAGATTTTTGTTTCGAACAAATATAAACTCGATGCACCATATATTGTCCTTGACAATTATAGTTTCCTATATAGTGATATGTATGTCTAGGCAACCAAGGCAATTCAGCACATAAAAATTTCTTCTCCAAACTAATTAGATCACAGAGAGTATCAAATTCAATGTAAACTAAAGTACTTAAAGAAGACAACAATTTCAACTCATCAATTTCAGAAGCAATCGGAAGCAAGGTTATATTATTAGCACAAGTATTTTCATTCATTAGTTGTTGCAAAGGTATAAATGAAGCATCAGCACACAACTCCTCTTTATCACAAGGATCATCAAGCAAATCATCATGTGACAAAGATAAATTCAGAGATGGTTCCACTAACAATTGCTCTATGATAGCATGGTTTGTAGAAAAATTCTGCACATCAATATAATTCTCACCTTCTGTGAGTGTAGCACAATTGACATTACCTGTGTTCTCAACAAGAGTAATAGGTGCATTGTGAAGTGATGGTTCTGAATTTGCACATGAGCTTGTGAACACCTCATTTTCTTCCACTTCGTCCTCATCCTTTTGTATATCCTGAAAGGTATTAGCTCCAACAAGCGGCACGGAAATATGATGTTCTTCTATCAATTCAGATTTAGATGAAAGTGTTGGATCATATAAAACCCTCCATTCTTTTCTAAAAGGCTCATTCTTTCTCCTCTCAAATCTTTCTAGACCAGCTTCTAAAATTTCGGCAGCACTCATAGGTTTAAGAATTATTTTAGTACCATTATGTTTCAAAGAGTATCTATTAGTAACAATATTCTGCAGAACATTGTTTCTATCAATCCAAAGTTTACCTAGCAACAAATGACATGCTTGCATAGGCACTATATCAAAATCTGCACTATCCTTATAAGTACCAATAAAAAAATTGATCCGTGCAATTTCGGTTACCTTAATCTTCTCACAACAATTTACCCATCGAATATAGTATGGATGTGGGTGCGGTTGTGTGGTCAAGCCAAGCTTCTCAACCAACTCAACACTTGCAATGTTGCGGCTAGTTTCACCATCAATTACGACACGACAACGTCGATTCATCACAACAAAGAAAGTTTGGAATAAATTATTTACTTGATTTTGCTCCATCTTCTCCATTTGAGAACTCAACACTCGTTGTGCTAGAATACTCATATCATCACCTGTCATTGTTAGCAGCAAACAAGAAAACACACGAAGTATATTTTCCTATCACTACTATGTATGAACAGTGAAAACTCTCAATATGCAAATGGAAGCATCTAACCAAGCTCTTACAAGGTTCTTACTATTAGCAAAGCAAAGGATACCTGGAGAGTTTGAGCCAACAATTGCGAGGGTCAAAACCTGTGATTGTTCAGAAGGATATATGTGGAGTTTGGATAGGCAAAATATAGTAGCAAGGAATTGCAAATTTTCAATTCAGAATTGCAAAACTAAATAATAGTCCCAAGTATGTTAATGTCACCGGCCTAAACTTGTCTCTCACCTAGTTCAAGCAAGCAAGAAGCAATGACTCAACAAAGGACACAAAGGATGCAAGCAACTCTGATTTTCTTTATCTTTCTTTTAGGTGCGGCTCTTTCTACTCTTTTTTTTCAGCACCTCCTTGACTTTTATTGTTTCTTTTTTTCTGGCACTGTTTGCTTCTTTCTCTTTTTTTATTACAATAGAATGGTATAAAACTCAATGAATGGATGCACTCACACAACTAAAACGACAACACTCATCGGCAAGGTTCCAACTAAAGCACCCTGCCTCTAGGCTCAATCAACAATGTTCCGTTCCTTTCCCTTTTTTTGGTGCGGTTTTTTATTCCTTTTTCTTCTGACACAAGCTACAAAATAGGACACTTCTCTCTTTTTTTCACGTGACACAAGCCCAAAAGACAAGAATCTTCTTTAAAAACAGGGACAAGCACAACTAAGTTTTGCTTTAATTCTTTTACTGACCCTAGACAATGGACTCAACAAATCACACCTCAAACTAGACAAAAGAGTGAAACAAACTAAGACCAGTGACACAATAACAATCCGAAGGACTATAATTCAGAAACGCAAACCAAACTAAAAATTGCGAGGCACAAAGGTCATATAGGACAACAGATACACGGTGAATAACTATTTTTGTAGGGCAATTTTCTGGAGTTTAGGACGAAACAAAATAACGAGGATAGGGGAACCTCACGGTGCACCTGAAGCTCCGATTACCACTTGATGTGTACGGGGGTCCCGATCTTCCGAAAGGTTCCGATAAACAGCGATTTGGTGGAGGCTTGACACAAATCGATCCGACTTCCGAACAACACGTTCCGAACTCCGCAATCGCAGCACCACGTCTCCTCCGATTATCAACCGTGCAAGCACGATTGACCTCGCCAAGAAGGCTAATCCTTGCCTGCGAATCGTAGAACAAAAGCAAGAACAAGATAGAAGTAACCAAATTGTAAATATGTGATTAAACTCACGAGTTGGGGTCTCACAAACCGACAAAACGGTGAAATTGTTCTTGACAGAATAATCTAAGAAAAACCCAAACCCTAGGGAAGGGGCGACGGCTGCTTATGAGGTCCCTAGGGTCTTCCATCTCCCCCGGACGCAGCCCTAAGTGGGCTCAACAAAATCCACGGCCCAAAGGCCAAAAGACAGTGGTGCAACACCGGGACGGTTTCGGACGTCTTTGTATTTCGGCAATTCCCGACGACTCGGGGAGAATGTGGATATGATACCAGCGCCAATGGAAAGGTTATCAAATTATCTTTCCATCCATATAAATAACGTCCCAAACGGACTTCGTATGCGACCAGGACATCCATTTTTGTGCGAGTTGTTTCTGGACTCGACTTGACATGGACGTCCTTGCTGGCCCTCCATGCCTCTAAGCTCCTCCTTAACCATATTATCATCATCTCCATGGTTACTAACAATAATTAATTCATTAGGTAGTAATATATTCTCAAATATAAATAAAGAGATTATTAGGAACATGCTCACCCGTAAATTCAACTGCCGTGCTCTAGTTTTTGTCCTTGAATTATGTATGTGTATTGGAGGAGTGTTGGTTATATCCGAGGGTGTGATGTCCTCATCACATTTAATTTCGTGAGATTTCCGGTAGGCATACATGGATAAAGTTGCTCTCTTTTGGATGGAATTACTTAAATTACCAAGTATAACTTTAACATACATGAGCATTGACTTAATGTATGGACATGAGTGCCGTGACCAATTCAAGTGCTCAGATTTAAAAGGATGAACAACATTCTAATATGAACCAATGAAAATTAGGGTTAGGGGTTTATCATCACATGTGATGACGATGCAACCCTTAATCAGGACTTTGATTACAAAATTAATACGTACATGATTTTAACGAAAACTTCTTACTAATCCTGTCATGAAGGACTAAGTGACATTGTGGAAAGTGAAATTTACATAAACATGAGAAAATATAATTTCTAGGGACAAAAAACCATTTTTACTTGTGCCGAAATTAACCTTTTATTGAATTAACATAAGGGCAGCAACAATAATTACATAGCATGCTCAAAA
Source organism: Chloris gayana (assembly GCA_031894775.1). Classification (NCBI taxonomy): domain Eukaryota; kingdom Viridiplantae; phylum Streptophyta; class Magnoliopsida; order Poales; family Poaceae; genus Chloris; species Chloris gayana. The sequence goes on from JAUNZO010001928.1 coordinate 4,803,568, forward strand.
TTTAACATGGGATTTTCTACAAATGGACAGGACTATGAGGAATAGATATACCAAGTTTCACGCCAAAATAATGTATATAGATTTAATTAAAAATTAAATACGAGAGAATGCCAAAAATGCAATAACTTGACAAATATGCAATGAAATGAAGATTTTCCGGTGCCTGAAATTCAAGGGTGTCCATATGCATTAAAATCGGGGAGGAAGAGTTAAGAAACTTTACCCAAGGGGTGGCGATCGTGGGGCCCGCAGCGGAACCGAGGGGTCGCGTACGCCCGACGCAGCCCGCCTATTTAAGCCGGTCCCTACCGTGGCCTTCTGCCCCCACACGCCCTCGCTCTCCTTGCTTTCGTCCTTCCAAACCTTAGCTTTCGCCTCTCCAAGCCCTAGATTTCGTCTTCCTCCTCGCGCAGCCCCAGAGCCCTTTCATCCTCGCTTCCGCCATGTCGACCTGGACCCGCTCCACGACGACGAAGACCATTCTCGAGCGGCTGGTGGCCCAAGGCCTGCTGCGCGAGCGCGACGCCGAGAAGTGGTGGAAACTTCCCGACAACGAGTCGCGCCCACGAGTGCGGCTTGGAGATGCCGGGGAATGACTTCTTGCAGGCGATGATGTTCCGGAACAAGCCGGAGCTTCACCACCCGAACCCCAACGAGATCCAGCAGTCGAGCACCTTCGTGGCTCTCTGCGAGGGTTTCTTGGGCATGGCGCCCAACCTCGACCTGTGGAGGTATTATTTCCGCATCAACCTCTACCGGAGGCGGAACTCCATGGGCGAGGAGGTTCCCGCGCACGTCGGCTGCGCGGGGATTGATTATGAAGAAGGACCGGGGGAGGGACTACATTCCGGTGACCACCCCCACGTCGAACCAGGGGTGGCACCCGAAGTGGTTCTACCTGCGCGAAGATCCGGCGCATCCGTTCCCGGCCTTCGAGGTCCGAGTTTTTGAGGGAGCCCGGAGGAGTGGTGGTGAGTCCGCCCGCACCAACCGGGACCAAGTCGACATGATGATCGAGGCGATCCGGCACTTAAACCGGTTTGACGTCAACGCGACGGTGGTGGTGGGCTCCTACCACAAGCGTAGGTTCGAGCCGCCGATGCGGCGCTCAATGCTGATGCATCAAGTCTCGAATAACGACCGCGGCGTCCCGGACACGGTGATGGCGGTGCAGCAGCTCGACGACGACACCGTCGCTTAGCGCGTCAAGAGCGCGGCGGGTACAGCCGCGCGAGCTTGGCCCGTCCGGGGGCTCCGAAGATGAAGCCGCACCAGCAAGCGCTCGATGTGGTGAGTCATCTCGGCCTTCGTTGTCTTGCTGCTTACTCGTGTTCTCGTTACCGTTCGCTAACTCGTTCTTTTCTCCGCGAGTCCACCTGGATCTCGTTCACCAAGCGTGCTAAGATACGGCTTCCCGAGGGAGCAGCCGAGAGGGAGGCCAACCGTCCGCGGGCCGCGGAGGAGCAAGCCGAGAGGAAGGCGGCCAAGGATTTGGCCTCGCGACTCGGGGCGGAGAAGACGGCTCGAGACGTCGAGCGTCGGAGGAAGAGGGAGGCGTACGGGGTGGCGGGGTTAAACCTTGACACTACCTCGATCGCCTCGACCCCCATTCCCACGGATTCCGAGGATAACGGCGGAGCTAGCGAGTTCGAGACCGACGGGGAGACCCCGTATGTATGCTCCGGCCGAGCCATCACCTCGGCCCTCGAGACCTCCGCCCCTTCGTCCTCGACCTTCGCGTTCGGGTCCTCGAGGCAGCTCGCGACCTACGGAGGCGGGTCAAGCTCCCGCACCATTGAGGCGTCTCCCGTGGAGGGGACGGGGACTAGCGTGGACCCCTTGTTCGGGTCGGAGGTCGTGGATCTCACGGGGGATCCCGCTGCCGATGCAAGAGAGGCGGCGGAGATGATCGCCGAGTTAGTCGAAGGCGAGACGGACCTCAACCGCACGCCGGCGGCACTCGGAGACGGCGTGGCGGGTGGCGTAGATCCGGGACGTCTTCCCTCCGCCACTTCCGCGGACGTGGTGCCCGCGCAAGGTCCGGAGCTCGGGCGCTGCGAGCCCAAGAATCTCGCGGAACCGCCCCGAGCCGGTGCGGAGCGGCGAGGAAGGTCGACATGCGGACGCGCATGTCGATGTCCTTAAACCTGTTGCGGTCGACGAGCCGGCCTCGCGACATGTGGACACGCATGTCGATGTCCTTGAACTTGCTGCGCCGGCGGAGGAGGCGCCGCGGGGTCCTCACTCGACCTTGAGGTCCCTGCGGGGCCCGTCGAGGAGGAGGCGCGGGAGGTGGTCGACCCGGCGGCGGCTGCCGGGAAGCGTGCTCGCGACGGCGAGCCTAGTGATGGTGGGCCCGCGCCCAGCGCGCGGTGCCGCCGAGGAGGAGGGCTCCGGCCACGACTCTTCGGAAGTCGTTAAGCTCTTCGGCGGCGCGGGCCGCGAAGGCGAGGAGTGTTGGTGTCAAGGTGGCGGCGACGGCAGCCACCACGGGGCTGGGAGGGCGCCGACGGAGTCCGGCCGCGCTCCGAGTTGTTTCGGATCGAAGCTATCGGACTTCATGGGCAGGCTCACGCCGGTGGTGCACGAGTTCTGTCTCGACTCGACTCGGGGCGGGCAAGCTCGTGGAGGCGGCCGGTCAAGCCCGCACCGGCTTGGAGGAAGCGCTCGCGCGGGCGGAGTCGCTTCGGGCGGCGAAGGAGGCGGCGGAGGCGCGCCGCGCAAAGGAGGCGGCCTTAGCGTCCTTGGACGGGGCCGAAGAAGCCGCCTCGATGGTGGAGAAGGTCAAGGAGGCGCTCTAGGCGGAGCGCGAGCCGAGGCAAAAGGCCGAGGCCGCGGCGGAGGTCTCCCACCGGACCGCGTCCGGCTACCTCGGGGAGCTCCGGGAGCAACGGGCCGAGAAGGAGGGTAAGAACTTAGAGCTTTTCCCTTTCGACCTTCGAAATTTCTTGACATTTTCTTATTCTCCGGAGTTCGAGTCTCTAACGTCGATCTTTCTCGATTGTGTAGGGATGGAGCAAAGGCTGGTCGCGGCGGTAGAGTCCCGGAGGGAGCTCGACGCCGCCTTGGGCCGCGCCTTTGCTGATGTCGAGGTCGAGTGGAGTGCCGAGGTTGCCCTGCCGGAGCAGATCGGCGCGGTGGTCCGAGGAGCGAGGCGCTCCGTCGTACGCGCGACATTCACGGTGCTCGGCGTTGCACTATGAGGACCTCGACTTCGGAGCCGTCGGTTCGGGGCTTGTTCTTGGCTTCGTCGGTGCCGAGCCGGAGGCGTTGAAGACCGAGACCCGTGCGCACGCCGATTCCCTCGCTGCAAAGCTCGAGGAGGAGCCCCTCCCCAAGATGTAGATAAGCTAGGGAGTTAGTTTTTGCTTTCGTTTTGTTATGAGCAATGGGGTGTTGTCCCCTCGCGTGTAAATAACTTTAAGTTTTTAACTCGTTCTGCGCTCGACCCTTCGAGGTCTTGCTCATTGTTAATGATTTTAAGTTCGCTTAAATCTGTCTTGGCATTTTCATTTATCTTGTCGACTCGCAAAGTTCGAGCCCCAGAGCCTCGTTGGACTTAGTCGTTTTTGGTGAGCGTCCGCTAGGACCGTTGGGGTGCTCGAGCTTCGGCCTTCCGACCAACTTAGACTCGTGAGTCCGTTTGCCCGCAACTTACTTTGTTCATCACCAGGATTCGAATCCAAGTTCAAGTGAAACTTAGCAAATTTTGTTCGCGAAAAAGAGCCAAGTGCGGCGATTTTTGTTTTGAAAAATCGTAGGTATCGCCCGCCTTCCAGCCCCCGAGTGAGGCTCGACCTCGGAGCGAGAGGTCGAGGGTCGCCGTACTTAGCGGGCGATCGTTTCAAGAGTAAGGGAACAAATGCGAGTTCAAGGGTAGAATTTACGTAACTGCGTGATGTTCCGGGCGTTAGTCAATTCTCGACCTTCCACCGTTTTTAGCTTGTAGCAGCCGGGACCGATGACGCGTGCGACGATGTAGGGTCCTTCCCAAGGAAGGGAGAGCTTGTGGCGGTCCTTGTTGCTCTCCACTGCATAACACCATGTCCCGGACGTTGAAGCCTCGACTCTTGACGTTGCGATCGTGGTATCGTCGAAGTGCCGGTTGATACGTGGCGAGAATGCGGGAGCGCGGCGTCACGCGCTTCATCGAGCGTCGTTTTGTTTCCTTGCTCGTCAAAAGCACGGACCCTAGGAGCGCCATAGTCGAGGTCGGTCGGAAGAATCGCATCCGAGCCATAGATCATGAAGAACGGCGTGTAGCCGGTCCCCGACTTGGAGTCGTTCGAAGACTCCGGAGAACGGCCGGTAGTTCTGCCGCCCATCGACCGCGAAACGCTTCAAGCGATCATAAATGCGAGGCTTGAGCCCTTGTAGGATCATGCCATTGGCTCACTCGACCTACCCGTTGGTTTCGGGATGAGCTACAGCTGCCCGGTCTACTCGAATGTGGTAGTCGTCGCAGAACATGAGGAATTTCTTCCCCATGAACTGCGTGCCATTGTCCGTGATTATCGAGTTGGGAACTCCAAATCGATGAATAATGTCGAGGAAGAACTCGATCGCCTCCTCGGACCGGATTTTGCTGATGGCTCGAGCTTCAATCCACTTCGTGAACTTGTCAACCGCGACGAGCAAGTGGGTGAAGCTGCCGGGTGCTTTCTTTAATGGCCCGACCAACTCAAGACCCCGGACCGCGAAGGGCCAAGTGATGGGTATGGTTTGGAGGGCTTGAGCGGGCTGATGCGTCCGTCGAGCGTAGTACCGGCAACCTTTGCACGTGTGCACGACGCGAGTCGCATCAGCCATGGCGGTTGGCCGGTAGAAGCCTTGTCGGAAGGCGTTACCCACGAGGGTCCGCGGCACTGCGTGATGCCCACGGACGCCTGCATGGATGTCGTTAAGGAGCTCTACACCTTCCTCGATTGGGCTACGGCGCTGCAGAATTCTGGACACGTTGCGTTTGTAGAGCTCGCCGTCGACCAAGACGAAAGACTTTAAGCGTCCGTGCGGGCGGCTTGCTTCGGTTGGGTCGGCCGGAAGCCTGCCATGGAGGAGGTACTCGATGTACTGCGTCCTCCAATCAGATTGTGACGCCTCGCTCGACGCCGGAGCGTCGATTTCCTTGACCTCTTTGCCCGACGGCGGAGTATCGACCCCGAGTCCTTGTCGGGGCTTGAGCGTTCCTCGCGGTCGAGGTCAGCGCTCGGGGCAGCCCCCGAGTCTCCTTTGATGGCTCCTCCATCATCCTTAGGAGGATCGGGAGGGCGAACCGATGGCTGGAACCGATCGTTGGCGAAGACGCCCGACAGGACCGGTTCCCTGCTGGATGCCGGCTTAGCCAACGTGTGACATCCCATGTCACGATTTAGGGTTTAGCACGTAATCACTACCCTAATCACATCCCTAATCAGGTACTAATGCTAAATCACCCAACTAGGAAAAAGCAAATAAGAAAAAATAAAAAAAGGAAAAAGGAGAACCTAACCCTAAACCCTAGCCCTAACCAAAATGCAAAAAATTATAAAAACACTACCCACATATTTTTGCACCACTGGATTGCTCATGTAAAAAGATGAATTTACAATATTTTTACCAAATTTTTGAACAAGGTTTTGAATGCCCAAAAATTCAAATTCAAATCTGGAACACTGTCATTTGTGAATTTTGTAGGAATTTTTGGAAGCAAATTTAGAACTTCAAACTAAAAGATGAAAATTAGAGCACATCATCCTGATTCTCCCCATATTTTTGGTTTTATTTTTGGAGCACCAGAACCATGAATTTTATCCAAATTTTCGAACGGCAGTTTCAAATCTCAAAAAATTCAAACCTAGCATCGTTACCCACCGGACGGTGGCGGCCCGACCGCCGGTCCGGCGAGCCGCAGGCCGCACACGCGCCCCCGTCCTGCCCTGTCAAGTCGCCGCGTGCCCCCTGCCAGCTCCCAACCGACTCGTACCCGCCGCCCAACCCCGGCCGGCCGGCATTGAAGCCGCCCCGCTCCGGCCGCCGCCTCACCGTCCGGCCGCGCCCCCTCAAATACGCCGCGGAGGCTAAGCCCCGCTCCTCCCATCGCCACCAATTATTGCACACACTCCCTCTGCTCCTCACCACACCACCAGCTCGCCCTCTCTTCGCCCGTAGCTCGCGCACGGCCGGAAAACGCCGCCGCCCTCCATTGACGCCGCCAAGAACGCCGCCGCCGATTTCTTCGCCTAGGTAAGTCGCGTGCCCGTTTTCCTTTCGCCGGGACACGCGCATGAGCTCCCCCTACTTGCCCCTTGACTAGCTCCCTGTCCTCTGCAGCCCAACGCCGGCAATTGGAGAAGTTGCCGCCGCCGTCGCCCGCCTCGCGCCACCCCGCCGACGAGAGCCCCCTTCCGGTCCCCCTCGGCGCCAAGCAACTCCACGCCGCTGTTCTCCTTCACAAGGTGGTGCTCTCGGACCAACTCCCTCTCTCTTTCTTCCCCTACGCACGACGCGCACCGTGGCCGGACCTCCCGTGGGCGCCGCCGCTCGTCGCGGTCCATTTCCGACCACCGCGGGACCCCGTGGACCTCACCGAGAGGACTCCCCGTCGCTCGTGCATCAATTTCCCCAAAGGCCGGAGCATGAGCTCCAGCGCAGCGCCGCCGCGAGCAAGCTCGCCGGCGCCGGCCGCCGCTCACCGGAGCCCGCGCGCCGCCCGGTTTAAAAATCGCCCGATGGCATTCTCGTAAATACACCCGAACTTCGTTTGAGTTTGAAAAATTCATATCTAGCGTTTGAATCGTCCAAAAATTACAAACTAAAATGTTTTGGAAACTAGAAGACCTGTACTTTCATAAAAGTAACATGAACTCATCAGATCTGGTCATTTTCACATTTTTACAAAAATGACAAAAGTCAATCCCTGAAAACTTAACTAAGCCATAACTTTAAAAATATAAATCCAAATTAAAAGCCACTTGGCCAAAGTCTTCACCCAGACACACATGAATTTTTGGCACTGGAAGATCTGCATTTCATTTCATATTTTTCAAGTTATTGCATTTCTTGCATTCTCTGTATTTAATTTTTAATTAATTCTGTATAAATTATTTTTGCATGAAACTTGGTAATTAATTTCCTTTTGGTACTGTGCATGTTTAGAAAATCCCATGTTAAATTTTGAGCATGTTAAGTAATGATTTTTGCAAACCCTAGATCTAAATTTCTAAAGGGTCATTTTCAGCACAAGCATAATTAGTTTTATGTCATTAAGAATCATGATCATGCATGTTTATGTAATTTCTACTGTTCATTATGTCCTTTAGCACCTCATGGCAGGTTTAGTCAAAAGGTTTCATGTATTTCACGTATGTATGAATTTTGAAATCGAATTCCTAATGTAGAAGGAAATCGTCATCGCATGTGATGTCAAAACACCTAAGCCTAGATTTCTTCGTTTTGTATTATAAAACTTGCTAAGATATTAGTGCTAAACCTACACTAACCACAGCACTCATGTCTATGCCATCAAGTCATTACTCATTATATTAGTATGGTTATGCTTGTTCACGTAATTTGGGTCCCGTAAAAGAAAACAAGAGGCATGTTATGATTGCTAGGGTTTGAGCAAACAAACTTGTGATTAATGTGTTCTTAGGCATCTTTACAAAACAGCACACATGCATTACTCTCATCATCGACCTTGTATTCATATGACTTATGCATTGCATTTCATTCCTTAGGTGACGACGCCGAATTGATCCCGCCGGAAGAAGCTATTGCCACGCTCAACGCTTGTGAGGCTAGTGCTAACTTCGATCACTCTCAAGGCAAGCCCCGGTGCATTCCTATTATTTTGAAATGTCTTTCTTTATCACTCTATTAAGGATGATGAATGTGCATTTAAGTTTTTAGGCGTTGATTGGAAATCCACATGCATAAATTCCTATATGTCCCATGTCGCTTATGTGTCATATCCTCGTTAGAGTTGCTATGCTATGTTTATGGAGTCAACGATAGATTGGGGATCTCACTCATGGCTTATGATTAAATGTGAACATGATGAATTTGGTTAAAATTGAGAACACCCCATTGTGGCTCCACGAACAAGTTTGAGTTGTGTACCACTTGCATACCTTTCTTATGGGGATTGGTAAACCTACGTAGCTTGTAAGTTGTAAAGTGAGCCGGATATCTCACCGACCCGGAGGTGATGTGTATGGCACGGTGGTTGCACGGGTTGAGGACCGTTGGAGAGTACATGGGTTAAGCCTTGGGCGCGTTGTTGAACGGTCGCAAGGGGACGTGTACTCGGGGTCGGTGGCCCCGTGTTTTACTTTATGATGAACTCGCGAACGGTGGCCATACGTGTTCTTAAATGATGCGTATGTCGTGCATTTGGGTTCTTTCCTGCAGGATTAATAATTCGATAATTATCGCCGTTTCCTCTCGGTTAATGAGTACCACTTGATTCGAGCAGTTCGCAATGTGTAGTAATGGAAAGAGATTGAATAGCTTGCTGTTTTATATTGATATTAAATTGTATTGCAAACTCTTGTATTGTTAGCATGCTCACTAAAGTTTCTTTTATGCAACAACCCTATTAATTTGGCTAAGTAATAAAATTGCCAACCTAATTAGCATAGGTGCTATTTATGCAAAAAGGCCAAGTTAAACCGGTCAAGCCCCATGCATCTAGGAGTCGGTCTTAGAAGGCCAATTTGACGGGTAAGACTTGCGGAGTATGTTAGATACTCGAGGCTTTGCCACTACATGTTTATTTACAGGTTTCCCGCAAGCCGGGTTTTGTGATTGTTGTGGTAAGGTGGTTTGGGATGGAGAAGAGCCCAAAGAGTGGACCATTGAATGGGTCCCTAGCTCTCCGACCCATGATGAGTGAGCCATGGCCTAGGCCGGCATGGTTCCTTTAAGTTATCTATGTATCGTCGAGTTATGTATTTCGCTTCCGCACTTTAAATTCGAACAAAGATCATGGTTATGTAAGACTTAATTTCGAACCTAATGTATCTTTTATTCGAACTCTATGTTGTAATCAAGACTTAATTATGTCACCTTGCAAATCGTGTATGTTTGTTAATGTGATGCTATGCATGATTGCTTCGTCAATCATCTCCCAAGGCGATCCGTACCACACTTAACTATCTTTCGGGATAGGGGTGTGACACGTGGTATCGGAGCCGACTTGGGATTTGCGTCACGCTAACACTCATTCTAAAAATCTTAAAACCCGTTTTTGAGTCACGGTGAGGTACGAGTCTAGATAGAAAGGCCAATATAAGGACTATATAGAATGGTGGCAAAAAAAAAAAAACTAACCCCGTGTTATGATTGTTAAATATTTTGCAACTACGGCTTGAGCAAAGGTATGTGATTGAGTGTTGTCAATTTTCGCATGCTATTATTGGTGTGACTCGAATACACTCTTATTCGAGAGCTCTCCATGTGAGGCGAGGCGACATGGATTTATTTTTGGCTTGTTTCTTTTGAATTTGATGTAATGTTTCTGGAATTCATCTCTTGCAGGTACATAACAACGCTTTAGTTCGTATAGTATCGTGTGAGAGGTGTGTGTGCCACCGATGCGCTTGTCCGATACTCGTATCGGCGGGCGCGGTCTTTTAATTTTGTGAGGACGTACGGAACGACATATTGAGCATCCATTATCTTTGCATGTCATGTCATCATGTCAAACATATGCATATAAACTTATCTAAATGAAATCATCACGAAAAATGGGACACATAGCTTCATTCTCACAAAAGTTTGAAAACCGGAAACAAAAACGTGGCAGATTTCTTAACTTCCATGGAAATGAGCATAACTTCCAAGTTACTTATCCAAATAAGGCAAATAAGGACTTTCTGGAAAGCTTGTGTTATGCACTACAACAATCTCCTAGTCTCAGGTCTTGTAAAAATCTGGAACGTAGCTAGAATTGCCCATTACAGAGAGCTGTTCTGGAATTTTCAGAATGCGCTCCGGTTCTGTCCCTGTCGTAGATCGTGCATAACTTTCAAACGACAAGTCGGATTGAGCTGTTCTAGGATGCGTTGGAAAGCTTAAGAATTTGTCTAAAACTTTTGTAACAAAATAAAAGTGTGGTTCAGCCCAGAAACAGGAGTAACCATCGAGTTTCGGTAGCATGTCAATTCTGTCCAGAAAAATGGAACCGTGTTAGGATGGTGCGAAAAGTTTTGTCGCATTCTTTTGCTAAGTTGGTGCCATTCCATCATTCATGCTTTACTTATTTAGCATGTTTTGTTGTTGGATCTTGAGTTTTGACTTATGTTTCAAAATTCTCCGACAGATGGCCCCCGGCAAGCTCATGTTGGACCGTGAGAACCTCGCGAGGCGGGTGCTCGAGTTGGAGCAGGAGCGTGCTGCCCTGCAGGCCACCCTCGCCACCCGCGACGCCGAGCTTACCACCCGCGACGCCGAGCTCGCCGCTCGCGACGCCGAGCTTGCTGCCCGCACCGCCGAGCTAGCCGAGCGCACTACCGAGGTGGATACCCTCCGTACGCAGCTCGAGTATAGCGAGACGGAGCGTTGGAACTTCTTCGAGCAGCTCCACGACGCCCACCTTGCCCTTGAGGGCAATGGAGCCGCCGCTCTGCAGGCCACGCTTGATGAGCGTGATGCCCAGCTCGCCGCCGCGAATGAGGAGAACTACGTCCTCTCCGGCCAGGTGGATGCCCTTCTCGAGGAGAAGGATGAGTTGGATGTTACCCTCCTGGAGGCTCGGGGCGCTAGGGATGCTTTGGAGGGAGACCTCCGGAACGCCCGAGCGACCATAGCGCATAACAACGCTACCATTGAGCATCTCCAAGCCGCCAACAACGCCCTGCACGCCATCCTTAATGGCGGACCTCCCGAGCCACTTGAGATCATCCCACCCGAGGAGGATGTGGAGATGAGTGATGGCGAGGATGTTTCCGACGTCGAGGATGGAGCACCACCCTCTCCCATGAGGGATGACGCCGACTACTACGGCGATGACGACGAGTAGTTGTCACGACCGGTGGTCGTAGCTCTATGTGTGTAGGATTTGTAATCTCGTGAGGCATGTAACCGTGTTGGAAACGATCCGCGTGTTGTTAATTAAGCTCTCCGAGATTTGTGTTTGTTTGTGGGTCACATGTGATGTAACCTAAGACCGTGTTGTATCGGATTCGTGGTTTCCCGTGTATCAAAAATTTCTGTCATGTTGCTACTATGTTGGAATCTATGGAATATGTGTGTTGCCAATGCATTATGCTTATTTCATCAATATTTTCTTCGTACATGCAATCTGAAATTTTTGGTCCCTTATGCCCAATGTCATGTTTTCTTGCTATTTTAGCTCTTGGTCTAATGAGCTAACGTGAGAAAATTTTTCATGCATGACAGATGGTGAATACCCGCCGTGGTGAAGCTTCCGGAAGTGGGCATGGTGCGAGGGAAGAGCAACTCCCTAACCCTCCACCCCTCACGCCGTTGGAACAACTCGTGTCCAACCAAAACGAGATGTTCCGCTTGTTCTTTGCAAGTCAAACCAACCAAGGACAAGGCCAAGGACCGCCACCCCAAGGGCCGAGGAATTCCACCTATGCCGACTTTTGGGCCACTCAGCCGCCCAAGTTTGGTGAAGCTACTACCGATCCGTTGGAGGCGGATAATTTTCTCCGCATCATTGAGTCGAAGTTTGCTCTCCTCAATTGCACATCGGAGCAAAAGGTTCTCTTTGCGGCTCAACAACTTCGTGGCTCCGCTAGTGCATGGTGGGCAAGCTTCACCGCCGCACTTCCCGCCGGTACTCAAGTGAATTGGCCGGACTTTTGCACCGCATTTCGCGCGCATCACATTCCCGCCGGTCTCATGAAGCGCAAGTTGCAAGAGTTCCTTAGTTTGAAGCAAGGTGCCGGAACCGTGCAAGAGTATGCACGGAAGTTCAACTACTTGGCTCAATATGCATCCTATCATGCCGACACGGATGACAAGAAGAAGGATTGCTTTCGCTCGGGGCTAAGCCCAAAGTTACAAGATCGCTTGGCTCAAGTCACTACCGGCACGTTCAATGACTTGATGAGCGCCGCAATCGTGCAAGAAGATGCTATCCGTGCTCACCAAGAGGACAAGAAGAGGAAGCGTGCCGTAGGAAATCCATCCGGCTCCGCTCCGCCCAAGTACAAGCTAGCTATCACCTCCCCGACCGGACGAAGTTTCGGGCCGCATTGCCGCCGACGGGGGCTCACGTCGGCTTGTGCCGCAGCAGCACCACCACTCCCACGGTGGAAATCAGCAGCATACCACCTCGTTCCACCCTCCACAGCAGCAATACCAAGGTGCTAGGCCCGGTCCTCAAGGTCCGTGCTTTAATTGTGGACGTCCGGGTCATTTCGCAAAGGATTGCCGTGTTCCGACACGCAACCCGGGCAACAACAACAACAACAATGGTTCCGGAAGCGGCAACAACAACCAAAACCGCAATGGGAATAATGGGAATGGGAATCGCAATCAATCCTCCACTCCAAATGCTAAGAATGGCCGAGTCAACTATACCACGGCCGAAGAGATTCAAGCGGGAGAACCGGTACTTTCGGGTATGTTTTCGGTCAACAACCACTCCACTTTGGTTCTTTTTGATTCGGGTGCAACTCATGATTTCATTAGTCAAGCATGTGCAAAAACCCTACAACTCACTCCTACCGTTTTGGATATTCCCTATATCATCACGTCACCCGGTGGAAAGATAAAAACAAACCTAGAGTTGAGGCAAGTCCCACTACACCTAGAAAGAAAAATATACCCCTCTTCTCTCATAGTTTTGTGTGGGCAAGGAATAGATATAATTCTAGGTATGAGGTGGATGAAGCTCCATAGAGCCGTTTTACACATCGATTCTCGTGAAGTTCACCTAAACTCCCCACTCCATGGTTCATCTATTCTCCGATTGCCCCATCCAAAATTCTCCACTTCAAAAATCTACCATCTTGAGGGAAAACGGATTGAGGATATTCCCGTGGTATGTGAGTTTCTCGATGTTTTTCCGGATGACTTACCGGGCATGCCACCCGATCGGGATGTCGAGTTTAAGATTGAGCTCCAACCCGGTACGGCACCAATTTCCCGTAGGCCGTACAAGATGGCTCCCAATGAGCTAGCAATCTTAAAAGAGCAATTGAGTGAGCTTATGGATAAAGGATATATTCGCCCTAGTTCTTCTCCGTGGGGATGTCCCGCTCTCTTTGTGAAGAAGAAAGATAAGACGCTACGTCTATGTGTGGATTATCGCCCTCTCAATGCGGTAACTATTAAGAATAAATACCCGCTCCCTCGGATTGATATTCTCTTTGATCAATTAGTTGGTGCTAAGGTTTTCTCTAAGATTGATCTCCGATCCGGTTACCATCAAATCAAGATCCGAGCCGAAGATATTCCAAAAACCGCATTCTCTACGCGGTATGGTCTCTTCGAGTATCTCGTCATGTCTTTTGGGCTCACAAATGCCCCGGCTCATTTTATGTACTTGATGTGTCACACCCCTATCCCGAAAGATAGTTAAGTGTGCTACGGATCGCCTTGGGAGATGATTGACGAAGCAACCATACATAGCATCACATTAACAAACATACACGATTTGCAAGGTTACATAATTAAGTCTTGATTACAACATGGAGTTCGAATAAAAGATACATTAGGTTCGAGATTAAGTCTTACATAACCATGATCTTTGTTCGAATTTAAAGTGCGGAAGCGAAATACATAACTCGACGATACATAGATAACTTAAAGGAACCATGCCGGCCTAGGCCATGGCTCACTCATCATGGGTCGGAGAGCTAGGGACCCATTCAATGGTCCACTCTTTGGGCTCTTCTCCATCCCAAACCACCTTACCACAACAATCACAAAAACCGGCTTGCGGAAAACCCGTAAATCAACATGAAGTGGCAAAGCCTGAGTATCTAACATACTCCGCAAGTCTTACCCGTCAACTTGGCCATCTAAGACCGACTCCTAGATGCATGGGGCTTGACCGGTTTAACTTGGCCTTTTGCGTAAAGAGCACCTATGCTAATTAGGTTGGCAATTTATTACTTAGCCAAATTAATAGGGTTATTGCATAAAAGAAACTTTAGTGAGCATACTAGCAAGACAATAGTTTGCAATACAATTTAATATCAATACAAAACAGCAAGCTATTCAATCTCTTTCCATTACTACACATTGCGAACTGCTCGAATCAAGTGGTACTCATTAACCGAGAGGAAACGGCGATAATTATCGAATTATTAATCCTGCAGGAAAGAACCCAAATGCACGACATACGCATCATTTAAGAACACGTATGGCCACCGTTCGCGAGTTCATCGTAAAGTAAAACACGGGGCCACCGACCCCGAGTACACGTCCCCCTTGCGACCGTTCAACAACGCGCCCAAGGCTTAACCCATGTACTCTCAAACGGTCCTCAACCCGTGCAACCACCGTGCCAAACACATCACCTGCTGGGTCGGTGAGATATCCGGCTCACTTTACAACTTACAAGCTACGTAGGTTTACCAATCCCCATAAGAAAGGTATGCAAGTGGTACACAACTCAAACTTGTTCGCGGAGCCACAATGGGGTGTTCTCAATTTTTAACCAAATTCATCATGTTCACATTTAATCATAAGCCATGAGTGAGGTCCCCAATCTATCGTTGACTCCATAAACATAGCATAGCAATTCTAACGAGGATATGACACCTAAGCGACATGGGACATATAGGGATTTATGCATGTGGATTTCCAATCAACGCCTAAAACTTAAATGCACATTCATCATCCTTAATATAGTGATAAAGAAAGACATTTCAAATAATAGGAATGCACCGGGGCTTGCCTTGAGAGTGATCGAAGTTAGCACTAGCCTCACAAGCGTTGAGCGTGGCGATAGCTTCTTCCGGCGGGATCAATTCGGCGTCGTCACCTAAGGAATGAAATGCAATGCGTAAGTCATATGCATACAAGGTCGATGATGAGAGTAATGCATGTGTGCTGTTTTGTAAAGATCCAAATGAGTATGTAATTCAAAAGTTTGTTTGTTCGAACCCTACTAAGCATGACATGTCTCTTGTTTTCTTTTACGGAACCCAATTACATGAGTAAGCATAACCATACCAATATAATGAGCAATGACTTGATGGCATAGACATGAGTGCTGTGGTTAGTGTAGGTTTAGCACTAATATTTTAGCAAGTTTTTATAGTGCAATATGAAGATATCTAGGCTTAGGTGTTTTTACATCACATGCGATGACGATTCCCTTTTAGAATAGGAATGTGATTTCAAAATTCATACATAGGTGAAATACATGAAACCTTTTGACTAAACCTGCCATGAGGTGCTAAAGGACATAATGAACAGCAGAACTTACATAAACATGCATGATCATGATTCTTAATGACATAAACTAATCATGCTTGTGCTGAAAATGACCCTTTTGAAATTGAGATCTAGGGTTTGCAAAAATCATTACTTAACATGCTCCAAATTTACCATGGGATTTTCTACATATGCACAGTACCAAAAGGAAATTAATTGCCAAGTTTCATGCAAAAATAATTTATACAGAATTAATTAAAAATTAAATACAGGGAATGCAAGAAATGCAATAACTTGAAAAATATGAAATGAAATGCAGATCTTCCAGTGCCAAAAATTCATGTGTGCCAGGGTGAAGACTTTGGCCAAGTGGCATTTAATTTGGATTTATATTTTTAAAGTTATGACTTAGTTAAGTTTTCAGGGGTTGACTTTTGTCATTTTTGTAAAAATATGAAAATGACCAGATCTGATGAGTTCATGTTACTTTTATGAAAGTACAGGTCTTCTAGTTTCCAAAACATTTTAGTTTGTGATTTTTGGACGATTCAAACGCTAGATATGAATTTTTCAAACTCAAACGAAGTTCGGATCTATTTACGAAAATGCCACCGAGTAATTTCAAACGAGAGGGGGTGGCGCGCGCTCCGGCGGACGGCGGCCGGCGCCGGCGAGCTCGCCCGCGGCGGCGCTGCGCTGGAGCTCATGCTCCGGCCTTAAGGGGAAATGGTGCGCGTGCGACGGGGAACATGATGGTGGGGTCCACGGGGGCCCGCGGTGGCGGAGCACCGGTGACCACGACGCGGCGGCGGGCGGCACTTCGGCATCGTCGTGCGCGGCGCACGGAGGACGAGAGGGGTGGAGTTTGGGCACAAAAGCTCCGCCTTACCTTGGAGAAGGGCGGCGGGGGCTTGGACGGTGACGAGGAGGGCTCGAGGTGGGGGCTCGACGGGGAGGTGGCGCAACCGGCGGCGGCGGCGGTCTGCTTTCTCCAAAAATTCCGGTGGCCGGCTGCAGGGAAAGGGGAGCTGGTCGGGGGGAGAAGGGGAGGCTCTCGCGCGCAACTTGGCGGAAAAACTAGGGGCGCGCGTCTCGCCTAGCTTGCGCGCGACGCGGCGGCGTCCATGGCGGCCGAACGGAGGCGGCGACGGCTTTTCTCCTCGCGCGCGAGCGGTGGCGGCCGAGGGGGAGAGCTGGCGGTGCGGGGAGGAGCAGAGCGAGTTGGGGGAGCGGTTTGAGGCGAAAAAGGGTGAAGGGAGCTTGGCCTCCGTGCCAATCATCGGCGCGGGAGGACGGCGGCGAGAGGGGGCGGCGGCCGGGCGGAGAGGAGTAACTCCGGCGCGTTCCTGTTGGCCGGCGGGTACGTGGGCAGTTGGGGAGGTAGCCAGGGGAGCGGCGTGGCGACGGGACAGGTCAGGGCGCACGCGGGGCGGCGGCCAGGCTGGCCGGACCGGCGGTCCGGTCGCCATTGCCCGAGGGGGCAAGCGTAGCTCGAGATCCAAATTCGAGTTTCAAAACTGTGGTTCGGTAATTTGACAAAAATTCATACTTCTGGTGCTCCAAAAATAAAACCAAAAATATGGGAAGACTCAGGATGATGTGCTATAATTTTCATCTTTTAGTTCGAAGTTCTAAACTTGCTTCCAAAAATTCATACAAAATTCACAAGTGACAGTGTTTTAGATTTAAATTTTGAATTTTTGGGCTTTCAAAACTTTGTTCAAAAATTTGGTAAAAATGTTGTAAATTCTTCTTTTTACATGAGCAATCCAGTGGTGCAAAAATATGTGGGTAGTGTTTTTATAATTTTTGCATTTTGGTTAGGGCTAGGGTTTAGGAGTAGGTTTTCCCTTTTCCCTTTTTATTTATCTTCTTTTCCTTTGGGTAATTAGCATTAGTACTTCAATAGTGAGGTGATTAGGGTACTAACTACGGGATTAGCCTTAATCGTGACATGGGATGTCACAGCCCTCCCCCTTAAAGAAATTCTCGTCCCGAGAATCGCTACGAATTAAGGAGAGGGAGTGCGAGAATTTACCGATTTGTGTGACGCGAGGAACTCGGGAAAATTCTTCTCTAGGAAATCCTCTTGTTCCCAAGTTGCTTCTTCTTCGGTGTGGTTACTCCATTGCACTTTGTAGAAGGTGATGGTGCGATTGCGAGTTACTCGGTCGCTTTGATCGATAATCCGGACGGGGTATTCGGGGTAGGAGAGATCTTCTTCTAGTTGATCGGTGTCGGAAATGACCACATCTATCGGAGGCTTCAAACATTTCTTGAGTTGAGATACGTGGAACACGTTGTGCACTCGAGCAAGACTTTCCGGTAATTGCAATCGGTAAGCAACCGCGCTATGCTTTTCCACAATCGGATAGGGTCCGATATAGCGGGGTGCTAACTTTCCTTTAATTCCAAACCGAGATACGCCCTTATTCGGAGAGACGCGAAGATAAACGTGATCTCCCTTCTCAAATTCCAAGGGGCGTCTCCTCTTGTTAGCGTAACTCACTTGACGGGATTGTGCGGCTTTCATGATTGCATTGATCCTTGCGACTCAAAGCGTCGGCAACCACGTTAGCTTTACCCGGATGATAATGGATTTCCAACTCATAATCCTTGATTAATTCCAACCATCTTCGTTGCCTCATATTCAACTCTTGTTGGGTGAAGATATATTTGAGACTCTTATGATCGGTGTAAAGATTGACAAGATTTCCAAGTAGATAATGCCTCCAAGTTTTCAAAGCAAGGACAACCGAGGCTAGCTCCAAATCATGAGTGGGGTAATGTTGTTCATGCTTGCGAAGTTGACGAGAAGCATAAGCAATGACACGACCTTCTTGCATTAACACACATCCTAGACCGGTGCCGGACGCATCACAATACACGTCAAACGGCTTGGTGATGTCGGCTTGTGCTAACACCGGAGCGGATGTTAAATGCTTCTTGAGAGTTTGGAAGGCTTCTTCACATTCACGGCTCCATTTAAACTTAGCATCTTTCTCCAACAATTTTGTCATAGGCTTGGCTACGCTTGAGAAATTGGGAATGAATTTCCGATAGTAGCCGGCAAGACCTAGAAAACTCCGGATTTGTCTCACCGACCTTGGGGATTTCCAAGCAAGCACGTCTCCCACCTTACTTGGGTCAACGGCGACACCTTCCGCGGAAATAATGTGACCCAAGAAAGGCACTTGCTTCAACCAAAATTCACATTTGCTAAACTTGGCATACAATTGATGATCACGAAGCCGTTGGAGAACAATGCGAAGGTGTTCGGCATGCTCTTCTTCGGACTTCGAATAAATAAGAATGTCGTCAATGAAGACCACGACAAACTTATCCAACTCGGGCATAAATACCGAATTCATCAAGTACATAAAATGAGCCGGGGCGTTCGTGAGCCCAAAAGACATGACGAGATACTCAAAGAGACCATACCGCGTAGAGAATGCGGTTTTTGGAATATCTTCGGCTCGGATCTTGATTTGATGGTAACCGGATCGGAGATCAATCTTAGAGAAAACCTTAGCACCAACTAATTGATCAAAGAGAATATCAATCCGAGGGAGCGGGTATTTATTCTTAATAGTTACCGCATTGAGAGGGCGATAATCCACACATAGACGTAGCGTCTTGTCTTTCTTCTTCACAAAGAGAGCGGGACATCCCCACGGGGAAGAACTAGGGCGAATATATCCTTTATCCATAAGCTCACTCAATTGCTCTTTTAAGATTGCTAGCTCATTGGGAGCCATCTTGTACGGCCTACGGGAAATTGGTGCCGTACCGGGTTGGAGCTCAATCTTAAACTCGACATCCCGATCGGGTGGCATGCCCGGTAAGTCATCCGGAAAAACATCGGGAAACTCACATACCACGGGAATATCCTCAATCCGTTTTCCCTCAAGATGGTAGATTTTTGAAGTGGAGAATTTTGGATGGGGCAATCGGAGAATAGATGAACCATGGAGTGGGGAGTTTAGGTGAACTTCACGAGAATCGATATGTAGAACGGCTCTATGGAGTTTCATCCACCTCATACCTAGAATTATATCTATTCCTTGCCCACACAAAACTATGAGAGATGAGGGGTATATTTTTCTTTCTAGGTGTAGTGGGACTTGCCTCAACTCTAGGTTTGTTTTTATCTTTCCACCGGGTGATGTGATGATATAGGGAATATCCAAAACGGTAGGAGTGAGTTGTAGGGTTTTTGCACATGCTTGACTAATGAAATCATGAGTTGCACCCGAATCAAAAAGAACCAAAGTGGAGTGGTTGTTGACCGAAAACATACCCGAAAGTACCGGTTCTCCCGCTTGAATCTCTTCGGCCGTGGTATAGTTGACTCGGCCATTCTTAGCATTTGGAGTGGAGGATTGATTGCGATTCCCATTCCCATTATTCCCATTGCGGTTTTGGTTGTTGTTGCCGCTTCCGGAACCATTGTTGTTGTTGTTGCCCGGGTTGCGTGTCGGAACACGGCAATCCTTTGCGAAATGACCCGGACGTCCACAATTAAAGCACGGACCTTGCGGACCGGGCCTAGCACCTTGGTATTGCTGCTGTGGAGGGCGGAACGAGGTGGTATGCTGCTGATTTCCACCGTGGGAGTGGTGGTGTTGCTGCGGCACAAGCGACGTGAGCCCCCGTCGGCGGCAATGCGGCCCGAAACTTCTGTCCGGTCGGGGAAGTGATAGCTAGCTTGTACTTGGGCGGAGCGGAGCCGGATGGATTTCCTACGGCACGCTTCCTCTTCTTGTCCTCTTGGTGAGCACGGATAGCATCTTCTTGCACGATTGCGGCACTCATCAAGTCATTGAACGTGCCGGTAGTGACTTGAGCCAAGCGATCTTGTAACTTTGGGCTTAGCCCCGAACGAAAGCAATCCTTCTTCTTGTCATCCGTGTCGGCATGATAGGATGCATATTGAGCCAAGTAGTTGAACTTCCGTGCATACTCTTGCACGGTTCCGGCACCTTGCTTCAAACTAAGGAACTCTTGCAACTTGCGCTTCATGAGACCGGCGGGAATGTGATGCGCGCGAAATGCGGTGCAAAAGTCCGGCCAATTCACTTGAGTACCGGCGGGAAGTGCGGCGGTGAAACTTGCCCACCATGCACTAGCGGAGCCACGAAGTTGTTGAGCCGCAAAGAGAACCTTTTGCTCCGATGTGCAATTGAGGAGAGCAAACTTCGACTCAATGATGCGGAGAAAATTATCCGCCTCCAACGGATCGGTAGTAGCTTCACCAAACTTGGGCGGCTGAGTGGCCCAAAAGTCGGCATAGGTGGAATTCCTCGGCCCTTGGGGTGGCGGTCCTTGGCCTTGTCCTTGATTGGCTTGACTTGCAAAGAACAAGCGGAACATCTCGTTTTGGTTGGACACGAGTTGTTCCAACGGCGTGAGGGGTGGAGGGTTGGGGAGTTGCTCTTCCCTCGCACCATGCCCACTTCCGGAAGCTTCACCACGGCGGGTATTCACCATCTGTCATGCATGAAAAATTTTCTCACGTTAGCTCATTAGACCAAGAGCTAAAATAGCAAGAACACATGACATTGGGCATAAGGGACCAAAAATTTCAGATTGCATGTACGAAGAAAATATTGATGAAATAAGCATAATGCATTGGCAACACACATATTCCATAGATTCCAACATAGTAGCAACATGACCGAAATTTTTGATACACGGGAAACCACGAATCCGATACAACACGGTCTTAGGTTACATCACATGTGACCCACAAACAAACACAAATCTCGGAGAGCTTAATTAACAACACGCGGATCGTTTTCCAACACGGTTACATGCCTCACGAGATTACAAATCCTACACACATAGAGCTACGACCACCGGTCGTGACAACTACTCGTCGTCATCGCCGTAGTAGTCGGCGTCATCCCTCATGGGAGAGGGTGGTGCTCCATCCTCGACGTCGGAAACATCCTCGCCATCACTCATCTCCACATCCTCCTCGGGTGGGATGATCTCAAGTGGCTCGGGAGGTCCGCCATTAAGGATGGCGTGCAGGGCGTTGTTGGCGGCTTGGAGATGCTCAATGGTAGCGTTGTTATGCGCTATGGTCGCACTGGGCGTTACGGAGGTCTCCCTCCAAAGCATCCCTAGCGCCACTGAGCCTCCGGGAGAGTAACATCCAACTCATCCTTCTCCTCGAGAAGGGCATCCACCTGGCCGGAGAGGACGTAGTTCTCCTCATTCGCGGCGGCGAGCTGGGCATCACGCTCATCAAGCGTGGCCTGCAGAGCGGCGGCTCCATTGCCCTCAAGGGCAAGGTGGGCGTCGTGGAGCTGCTCGAAGAAGTTCCAACGCTCCGTCTCGCTATACTCGAGCTGCGTACGGAGGGTATCCACCTCGGTAGTGCGCTCGGCTAGCTCGGCGGTGCGGGCAGCAAGCTCGGCGTCGCGAGCGGCGAGCTCGGCGTCGCGGGTGGTAAGCTCGGCGTCGCGGGTGGCGAGGGTGGCCTGCAGGGCAGCACGCTCCTGCTCCAACTCGAGCACCCGCCTCGCGAGGTTCTCACGGTCCAACATGAGCTTGCCGGGGGCCATCTGTCGGAGAATTTTGAAACACAAGTCAAAACTCAAGATCCAACAACAAAACATGCTAAATAAGTAAAGCATGAATGATGGAATGGCACCAACTTAGCAAAAGAATGCGACAAAACTTTTCGCACAATCCTAACACGGTTCCATTTTTCTGGACAGATTTGACACGCTACCGAAACTCGATGATTACTCCTGTTTCTGGGCTGAATCAAACTTTTATTTTGTTACAAAAGTTTTAGACAATTTCTTAATCTTTCCAACGCATCCTAGAACAGCTCAATCCGACTTGTCGTTTGAAAGTTATGCACGATCTACGACAGGGACAGAACCGGAGCACATTCTGAAAAATTCCAGAACAGCTCTCTGTAATGGGCAATTCTAGCTACGTTCCAGATTTTTACAAGACCTGAGACTAGGAGATTGTTGTAGTGCATAATACAAGCTTTCCAGAAAGTCCTTATTTGCCTCATTTGGATAAGTAACTTGAAAGTTATGCTCATTTTCATGAAAGTTAAGAAATCTGCCACGTTTTTGTTTCCGGTTTTCAAACTTTTGTGAGAATGAAGCTATGTGTCCCATTTTTCGTGATGATTTCATTTAGATAAGTTCACATGCATATGTTTGACATGATGACATGATATGCAAAGATGATGGATGCTCAATATGTCGTTCCGTACGTCCTCACAAAATTAAAAGACCGCGCCCGCCGATACGAATATCGGACAAGCGCATCGGTGGCACACACACACCTCTCACACGATACTACACGAGCTAAAACGTTGTTATGTACCTGCAAGAGATGGATTCCAGAAACATTACATCAAATTCAAAAGAAACAAGCCAAAAATAAATCCATGTCACCTCGCCTCACATGGAGAGCTCTCGAATAAGAGTGTATTCGAGTCACACCAATAATATCATGCGAAAATTGACAACACTCAATCACATACCTTTGCTCAAGCCGTAGTTGCAAAATATTTAACAATCATAACACGGGGTTAGTTTTGCCACCATTCTATATAGTCCTTATATTGGCCTTTCTATCTAGACTCGTGCCTCACCGTGACTCAAAAACGGGTTTTAAGATTTTTAGAATGAGTGTTAGCGTGACGCAAATCCCAAGTCGGCTCGATACCACGTGTCACACCCCTATCCCGAAAGATAGTTAAGTGTGGTACGGATCGCCTTGGGAGATGATTGACGAAGCAACCATACATAGCATCACATTAACAAACATACACGATTTGCAAGGTTACATAATTAAGTCTTGATTACAACATAGAGTTCGAATAAAAGATACATTAGGTTCGAGATTAAGTCTTACATAACCATGATCTTTGTTCGAATTTAAAGTGCGGAAGCGAAATACATAACTCGACGATACATAGATAACTTAAAGGAACCATGCCGGCCTAGGCCATGGCTCACTCATCATGGGTCGGAGAGCTAGGGACCCATTCAATGGTCCACTCTTTGGGCTCTTCTCCATCCCAAACCACCTTACCACAACAATCACAAAAACCGGCTTGCGGGAAACCTGTAAATCAACATGAAGTGGCAAAGCCTGAGTATCTAACATACTCCGCAAGTCTTACCCGTCAACTTGGCCATCTAAGACCGACTCCTAGATGCATGGGGCTTGACCGGTTTAACTTGGCCTTTTGCGTAAAGAGCACCTATGCTAATTAGGTTGGCAATTTATTACTTAGCCAAATTAATAGGGTTATTGCATAAAAGAAACTTTAGTGAGCATACTAGCAAGACAATAGTTTGCAATACAATTTAATATCAATATAAAACAGCAAGCTATTCAATCTCTTTCCATTACTACACATTGCGAACTGCTCGAATCAAGTGGTACTCATTAACCGAGAGGAAACGGCGATAATTATCGAATTATTAATCCTGCAGGAAGGAACCCAAATGCACGACATACGCATCATTTAAGAACACGTATGGCCACCGTTCGCGAGTTCATCGTAAAGTAAAACACGGGGCCACCGACCCCGAGTACACGTCCCCCTTGCGACCGTTCAACAACGCGCCCAAGGCTTAACCCATGTACTCTCCAACGGTCCTCAACCCGTGCAACCACCGTGCCAAACACATCACCTGCGGGTCGGTGAGATATCCGGCTCACTTTACAACTTACAAGCTACGTAGGTTTACCAATCCCCATAAGAAAGGTATGCAAGTGGTACACAACTCAAACTTGTTCGCGGAGCCACAATGGGGTGTTCTCAATTTTTAACCAAATTCATCATGTTCACATTTAATCATAAGCCATGAGTGAGGTCCCCAATCTATCGTTGACTCCATAAACATAGCATAGCAATTCTAACGAGGATATGACACCTAAGCGACATGGGACATATAGGGATTTATGCATGTGGATTTCCAATCAACGCCTAAAACTTAAATGCACATTCATCATCCTTAATATAGTGATAAAGAAAGACATTTCAAATAATAGGAATGCACCGGGGCTTGCCTTGAGAGTGATCGAAGTTAGCACTAGCCTCACAAGCGTTGAGCGTGGCGATAGCTTCTTCCGGCGGGATCAATTCGGCGTCGTCACCTAAGGAATGAAATGCAATGCGTAAGTCATATGCATACAAGGTCGATGATGAGAGTAATGCATGTGTGCTGTTTTGTAAAGATCCAAATGAGTATGTAATTCAAAAGTTTGTTTGTTCGAACCCTACTAAGCATGACATGTCTCTTGTTTTCTTTTACGGAACCCAATTACATGAGTAAGCATAACCATACCAATATAATGAGCAATGACTTGATGGCATAGACATGAGTGCTGTGGTTAGTGTAGGTTTAGCACTAATATTTTAGCAAGTTTTTATAGTGCAATATGAAGATATCTAGGCTTAGGTGTTTTTACATCACATGCGATGACGATTCCCTTTTAGAATAGGAATGTGATTTCAAAATTCATACATAGGTGAAATACATGAAACCTTTTGACTAAACCTGCCATGAGGTGCTAAAGGACATAATGAACAGCAGAACTTACATAAACATGCATGATCATGATTCTTAATGACATAAACTAATCATGCTTGTGCTGAAAATGACCCTTTTGAAATTGAGATCTAGGGTTTGCAAAAATCATTACTTAACATGCTCCAAATTTACCATGGGATTTTCTACATATGCACAGTACCAAAAGGAAATTAATTGCCAAGTTTCATGCAAAAATAATTTATACAGAATTAATTAAAAATTAAATACAGGGAATGCAAGAAATGCAATAACTTGAAAAATATGAAATGAAATGCAGATCTTCCAGTGCCAAAAATTCATGTGTGCCAGGGTGAAGACTTTCGCCAAGTGGCATTTAATTTGGATTTATATTTTTAAAGTTATGACTTAGTTAAGTTTTCAGGGGTTGACTTTTGTCATTTTTGTAAAAATATGAATATGACCAGATCTGATGAGTTCATGTTACTTTTATGAAAGTACAGGTCTTCTAGTTTCCAAAACATTTTAGTTTGTGATTTTTGGACGATTCAAACGCTAGATATGAATTTTTCAAACTCAAACGAAGTTCGGATCTATTTACGAAAATGCCACCGAGTAATTTCAAACGAGAGGGGGTGGCGCGCGCTCCGGCGGACGGCGGCCGGCGCCGGCGAGCTCGCCCGCGGCGGCGCTGCGCTGGAGCTCATGCTCCGGCCTTAAGGGGAAATGGTGCGCGTGCGACGGGGAACATGATGGTGGGGTCCACGGGGGCCCGCGGTGGCGGAGCACCGGTGACCACGACGCGGCGGCGGGGCGGCACTTCGGCATCGTCGTGCGCGGCGCACGGAGGACGAGAGGGGTGGAGTTTGGGCGCAAAAGCTCCGCCTTACCTTGGAGAAGGGCGGCGGTGGCTTGGACGGTGACGAGGAGGGCTCGAGGTGGGGGCTCGACGGGGAGGTGGCGCAACCGGCGGCGGCGGCGGTCCGCTTTCTCCAAAAATTCCGGTGGCCGGCTGCAGGGAAAGGGGAGCTGGTCGGGGGGAGAAGGGGAGGCTCTCGCGCGCAACTTGGCGGAAAAACTAGGGGCGCGCGTCTCGCCTAGCTTGCGCGCGACGCGGCGGCGTCCATGGCGGCCGAACGGAGGCGGCGACGGCTTTTCTCCTCGCGCGCGAGCGGTGGCGGCCGAGGGGGAGAGCTGGCGGTGCGGGGAGGAGCAGAGCGAGTTGGGGGAGCGGTTTGAGGCGAAAAAGGGTGAAGGGAGCTTGGCCTCCGTGCCAGTCATCGGCGCGGGAGGACGGCGGCGAGAGGGCGGCGGCCGGGCGGAGAGGAGTAACTCCGGCGCGTTCCTGTTGGCCGGCGGGTACGTGGGCAGTTGGGGAGGTGGCCAGGGGAGCGGCGTGGCGACGGGACAGGTCAGGGCGCACGCGGGGCGGCGGCCAGGCTGGCCGGACCGGCGGTCCGGTCGCCATTGCCCAGGGGGCAAGCCGTAGCTCGAGATCCAAATTCGAGTTTCAAAACTGTGGTTCGGTAATTTGACAAAAATTCATACTTCTGGTGCTCCAAAAATAAAACCAAAAATATGGGAAGACTCAGGATGATGTGCTATAATTTTCATCTTTTAGTTCGAAGTTCTAAACTTGCTTCCAAAAATTCATACAAAATTCACAAGTGACAGTGTTTTAGATTTAAATTTTGAATTTTTGGGCTTTCAAAACTTTGTTCAAAAATTTGGTAAAAATGTTGTAAATTCTTCTTTTTACATGAGCAATCCAGTGGTGCAAAAATATGTGGGTAGTGTTTTTATAATTTTTGCATTTTGGTTAGGGCTAGGGTTTAGGAGTAGGTTTTTCCCTTTTCCCTTTTTATTTATCTTCTTTTCCTTTGGGTAATTAGCATTAGTACTTCAATAGTGGGGTGATTAGGGTACTAACTACGGGATTAGCCTTAATCGTGACATGGGATGTCACATGATGAATTCGGTATTTATGCCCGAGTTGGATAAGTTTGTCGTGGTCTTCATTGACGACATTCTTATTTATTCGAAGTCCGAAGAAGAGCATGCCGAACACCTTCGCATTGTTCTCCAACGGCTTCGTGATCATCAATTGTATGCCAAGTTTAGCAAATGTGAATTTTGGTTGAAGCAAGTGCCTTTCTTGGGTCACATCATTTCCGCGGAAGGTGTCGCCGTTGACCCAAGTAAAGTGGGAGACGTGCTTGCTTGGAAATCCCCAAGGTCGGTGAGACAAATCCGGAGTTTTCTAGGTCTTGCCGGCTATTATCGGAAATTCATTCCCAATTTTTCAAGCATAGCCAAGCCTATGACAAAATTGTTGGAGAAAGATGCTAAGTTTAAATGGAGCCGTGAATGTGAAGAAGCCTTTCAAACTCTCAAGAAGCATTTGACATCCGCTCCGGTGTTAGCACAAGCCGACATCACCAAGCCGTTTGACGTGTATTGTGATGCATCCGGCACCGGTCTAGGATGTGTGCTAATGCAAGAAGGTCGTGTCATTGCTTATGCCTCTCGTCAACTTCGCAAGCATGAACAACATTACCCCACTCATGATTTGGAGCTAGCCTCGGTTGTCCTTGCTTTGAAAACTTGGAGGCATTATCTACTTGGAAATCTTGTCAATCTTTACACCGATCATAAGAGTCTCAAATATATCTTCACCCAACAAGAGTTGAATATGAGGCAACGAAGATGGTTGGAATTAATCAAGGATTATGAGTTGGAAATCCATTATCATCCGGGTAAAGCTAACGTGGTTGCCGACGCTTTGAGTCGCAAGGATCAATGCAATCATATTACCGGTTGTTCTAAGGAAAACTCGGAAATTTCAGATTCTAGTGAACCGACTCTTCGAGTCATTCCCTATGGTTCGCTATATAATCTAGCTCTTATTCCTACCCTTCGCGAGGAAATTATTGAGGCGCAAAAGAAGGACGAAGGTATGGAATTTATTCGGCAAAAGATTGAGAAAGATGAAGCTACATGTTTCCGACAAGATGACAATGGTGTATTGTGGTTCAACCAACGTCTCGTTGTTCGAAGGATATGGGATTACGGAAGAAAATAATGGATGAGGCACATTTGTCTAAATATTCCATACACCCGGTAGCAACAAAATGTATCGCGGCCTAAGAGAAAAGTTTTGGTGGACACGCATGAAGCGTGAGATTGCACGGTATGTGGCCGAGTGTGATACTTGTCAACGAGTGAAAGCCGACCATTTGAGAAAGGCCGGATTATTGAACCCCTTGAAGATTCCCGTTTGGAAGTGGGAGGACATTGCTATGGATTTTATAGTTGGATTGCCTCTCACATCAAAGAAGCACGATTCAATTTGGGTTATTGTGGATAGGTTAACTAAGTCCGCACATTTCATCCCCATACATACTACCTACAATACTAAGAAGTATGCCGAGCTATACATCTCAAGAGTGTTGTGTTTCCATGGAGTACCTAAAACTATTGTTTCCGATCGAGGTCCGCAATTTGTATCTCGCTTTTGGGAACAATTGCATTCTTGTCTTGGCACCACTCTCATTAGGAGCTCCGCATATCACCCTCAAACGGATGGACAAACCGAAAGATTGAATCAATATTTGCGAGGATATCTTGAGAGCATGTGCTATGGAAAATAGAGGAAATTGGGATGATTGTCTTCCATTCGCCGAATTCTCATACAACAATAGCTATCAAGAGAGTTCGGGAATGTCACCGTTCGAAGCGTTGTATGGTCACTCTTGTCGTACACCCTTAAATTGGTCGGAAGCGGGAGAAAGAACCACTTTCGTCCCGATCTTGTCACCCAAGCCGAAGAGAAGGTTCGACAAATTCAAGCCAACATGAAAGCCGCACAATCCCGTCAAGTGAGTTACGCTAACAAGAGGAGACGCCCCTCGGAATTTGAGAAAGGAGATCACGTTTATCTTCGTGTCTCCCCGAATAAGGGCGTATCTCGGTATGGAATTAAAGGAAAATTAGCACCCCGCTATATCGGACCCTATCCGATTGTGGAAAAGCATAGCGCGGTTGCTTACCGATTGCAATTACCGGAAAGTCTTGCTCGAGTGCACAATGTGTTCCACGTATCACAACTCAAGAAATGTTTGAAGCCTCCGATAGATGTGGTCATTTCCGACACCGATCAACTAGAAGAAGATCTCTCCTACCCCGAATACCCCGTCCGGATTATCGATCAAAGCGACCGAGTAACTCGCAATCGCACCATCACCTTCTACAAAGTGCAATGGAGTAACCACACCGAAGAAGAAGCAACTTGGGAACAAGAGGATTTTCTAGAGAAGAATTTTCCCGAGTTCCTCGCGTCACACAAATCGGTAAATTTTCGCACTCCCTCTCCTTAATTTGTAGCGATTCTCGGGACGAGAATTTCTTTAAGGGGGAGGGCTGTGACATCCCATGTCACGATTTAGGGTTTAGCACGTAATCACTACCCTAATCACATCCCTAATCAGGTACTAATGCTAAATCACCCAACTAGGAAAAAGCAAATAAGAAAAATAAAAAAGGAAAAAGGAGAACCTAACCCTAAACCCTAGCTCTAACCAAAATGCAAAAAATTATAAAAACACTACCCACATATTTTTGCACCACTGGATTGCTCATGTAAAAAGATGAATTTACAATATTTTTACCAAATTTTTGAACAAGGTTTTGAATGCCCAAAAATTCAAATTCAAATCTGGAACACTGTCATTTGTGAATTTTGTAGGAATTTTTGGAAGCAAATTTAGAACTTCAAACTAAAAGATGAAAATTAGAGCACATCATCCTGATTCTCTCCATATTTTTGGTTTTATTTTTGGAGCACCAGAACCATGAATTTTATCCAAATTTTCGAACGGCAGTTTCAAATCTCAAAAAATTCAAACCTAGCACCGTTACCCACCGGACAGTGGCGGCCCGACCGCCGGTCCGGCGAGCCGCAGGCCGCGCACGCGCCCCCGTCCTGCCCTGTCAAGTCGCCGCGTGCCCCCTGCCAGCTCCCAACCGACTCGTACCCGCCGCCCAACCCCGACAGGCCGGCATTGAAGCCGCCCCGCTCCGGCCGCCGCCTCACCGTTCGGCCGCGCCCCTCAAATACGCCGCGGAGGCCAAGCCCCGCTCCTCCCATCGCCACCAATTATTGCACACACTCCCTCTGCTCCTCACCACACCACCAGCTCGCCCTCTCTTCGCCCGTAGCTCGCGCACGGCCGGAAAACGCCGCCGCCCTCCATTGACGCCGCCAAGAACGCCGCCGCCGATTTCTTCGCCTAGGTAAGTCGCGTGCCCGTTTTCCTTTCGCCGAGACGCGCGCATGAGCTCCCCCTACTTGCCCCTTGACTAGCTCCCTGTCCTCCGCAGCCCAACGCCGGCAATTGGAGAAGTTGCCGCCGCCGTCGCCCGCCTCGCGCCACCCCGCCGACGAGAGCCCCCTTCCGGTCCCCCTCGGCGCCAAGCAACTCCACGCCGCTGTTCTCCTTCACAAGGTGGTGCTCTCGGACCAACTCCCTCTCTCTTTCTTCCCCTACGCACGACGCGCACCGTGGCCGGACCTCCCGTGGGCGCCGCCACTCGTCGCGGTCCATTTCCGGCCACCGCGGGACCCCGTGGACCTCACCGGAGGACTCCCCGTCGCTCGTGCATCAATTTCCCCAAAGGCCGGAGCATGAGCTCCAGCGCAGCGCCGCCGCGAGCAAGCTCGCCGGCGCCGGCCGCCGCTCACCGGAGCCCGCGCGCCGCCCGGTTTAAAAATCGCCCGATGGCATTCTCGTAAATACACCCGAACTTCGTTTGAGTTTGAAAAATTCATATCTAGCGTTTGAATCGTCCAAAAATTACAAACTAAAATGTTTTGGAAACTAGAAGACCTGTAATTTCATAAAAGTAACATGAACTCATCAGATCTGGTCATTTTCACATTTTCACAAAAATGACAAAAGTCAATCCCTGAAAACTTAACTAAGCCATAACTTTAAAAATATAAATCCAAATTAAAAGCCACTTGGCCAAAGTCTTCACCCAGACACACATGAATTTTTGGCACTGGAAGATCTGCATTTCATTTCATATTTTTCCAGTTATTGCATTTCTTGCATTCTCTGTATTTAATTTTTAGTTAATTCAGTATAAATTATTTTTGCATGAAACTTGGTAATTAATTTCCTTTTGGTACTGTGCATGTTTAGAAAATCCCATGTTAAATTTTGAGCATGTTAAGTAATGATTTTTGCAAACCCTAGATCTAAATTTCTAAAGGGTCATTTTCAGCACAAGCATAATTAGTTTTATGTCATTAAGAATCATGATCATGCATGTTTATGTAATTTCTACTGTTCATTATGTCCTTTAGCACCTCATGGCAGGTTTAGTCAAAAGGTTTCATGTATTTCACGTATGTATGAATTTTGAAATCGAATTCCTAATGTAGAAGGAAATCGTCATCGCATGTGATGTCAAAACACCTAAGCCTAGATTTCTTCGTTTTGTATTATAAAACTTGCTAAGATATTAGTGCTAAACCTACACTAACCACAGCACTCATGTCTATGCCATCAAGTCATTACTCATTATATTAGTATGGTTATGCTTGTTCACGTAATTTGGGTCCCGTAAAAGAAAACAAGAGGCATGTTATGATTGCTAGGGTTTGAGCAAACAAACTTGTGATTAACGTGTTCTTAGGCATCTTTACAAAACAGCACACATGCATTACTCTCATCATCGACCTTGTATTCATATGACTTATGCATTGCATTTCATTCCTTAGGTGACGACGCCGAATTGATCCCGCCGGAAGAAGCTATTGCCACGCTCAACGCTTGTGAGGCTAGTGCTAACTTCGATCACTCTCAAGGCAAGCCCCGGTGCATTCCTATTATTTTGAAATGTCTTTCTTTATCACTCTATTAAGGATGATGAATGTGCATTTAAGTTTTTAGGCGTTGATTGAAAATCCACATGCATAAATTCCTATATGTCCCATGTCGCTTATGTGTCATATCCTCGTTAGAGTTGCTATGCTATGTTTATGGAGTCAACGATAGATTGGGGATCTCACTCATGGCTTATGATTAAATGTGAACATGATGAATTTGGTTAAAATTGAGAACACCCCATTGTGGCTCCACGAACAAGTTTGAGTTGTGTACCACTTGCATACCTTTCTTATGGGGATTGGTAAACCTACGTAGCTTGTAAGTTGTAAAGTGAGCCGGATATCTCACCGACCCGGAGGTGATGTGTATGGCACGGTGGTTGCACGGGTTGAGGACCGTTGGAGAGTACATGGGTTAAGCCTTGGGCGCGTTGTTGAACGGTCGCAAGGGGACGTGTACTCGGGGTCGGTGGCCCCGTGTTTTACTTTATGATGAACTCGCGAACGGTGGCCATACGTGTTCTTAAATGATGCGTATGTCGTGCATTTGGGTTCTTTCCTGCAGGATTAATAATTCGATAATTATCGCCGTTTCCTCTCGGTTAATGAGTACCACTTGATTCGAGCAGTTCGCAATGTGTAGTAATGGAAAGAGATTGAATAGCTTGCTGTTTTATATTGATATTAAATTGTATTGCAAACTCTTGTATTGTTAGCATGCTCACTAAAGTTTCTTTTATGCAACAACCCTATTAATTTGGCTAAGTAATAAAATTGCCAACCTAATTAGCATAGGTGCTATTTATGCAAAAAGGCCAAGTTAAACCGGTCAAGCCCCATGCATCTAGGAGTCGGTCTTAGAAGGCCAATTTGACGGGTAAGACTTGCGGAGTATGTTAGATACTCGAGGCTTTGCCACTACATGTTTATTTACGGGTTTCCCGCAAGCCGGGTTTTGTGATTGTTGTGGTAAGGTGGTTTGGGATGGAGAAGAGCCCAAAGAGTGGACCATTGAATGGGTCCCTAGCTCTCCGACCCATGATGAGTGAGCCATGGCCTAGGCCGGCATGGTTCCTTTAAGTTATCTATGTATCGTCGAGTTATGTATTTCGCTTCCGCACTTTAAATTCGAACAAAGATCATGGTTATGTAAGACTTAATTTCGAACCTAATGTATCTTTTATTCGAACTCTATGTTGTAATCAAGACTTAATTATGTCACCTTGCAAATCGTGCATGTTTGTTAATGTGATGCTATGCATGATTGCTTCGTCAATCATCTCCCAAGGCGATCCGCACCACACTTAACTATCTTTCGGGATAGGGGTGTCACACGTGGTATCGGAGCCGACTTGGGATTTGCGTCACGCTAACACTCATTCTAAAAATCTTAAAACCCGTTTTTGAGTCACGGTGAGGTACGAGTCTAGATAGAAAGGCCAATATAAGGACTATATAGAATGGTGGCAAAAAAAAAAAACTAACCCCGTGTTATGATTGTTAAATATTTTGCAACTACGGCTTGAGCAAAGGTATGTGATTGAGTGTTGTCAATTTTCGCATGCTATTATTGGTGTGACTCGAATACACTCTTATTCGAGAGCTCTCCATGTGAGGCGAGGCGACATGGATTTATTTTTGGCTTGTTTCTTTTGAATTTGATGTAATGTTTCTGGAATTCATCTCTTGCAGGTACATAACAACGCTTTAGTTCGTATAGTATCGTGTGAGAGGTGTGTGTGCCACCGATGCGCTTGTCCGATACTCGTATCGGCGGGCGCGGTCTTTTAATTTTGTGAGGACGTACGGAACGACATATTGAGCATCCATTATCTTTGCATGTCATGTCATCATGTCAAACATATGCATATAAACTTATCTAAATGAAATCATCACGAAAAATGGGACACATAGCTTCATTCTCACAAAAGTTTGAAAACCGGAAACAAAAACGTGGCAGATTTCTTAACTTCCATAGAAATGAGCATAACTTCCAAGTTACTTATCCAAATAAGGCAAATAAGGACTTTCTGGAAAGCTTGTGTTATGCACTACAACAATCTCCTAGTCTCAGGTCTTGTAAAAATCTGGAACGTAGCTAGAATTGCCCATTACAAAGAGCTGTTCTGGAATTTTCAGAATGCGCTCCGGTTCTGTCCCTGTCGTAGATCGTGCATAACTTTCAAACGACAAGTCGGATTGAGCTGTTCTAAAATGCGTTGGAAAGCTTAAGAATTTGTCTAAAACTCTTGTAACAAAATAAAAGTGTGGTTCAGCCCAGAAACAGGAGTAACCATCGAGTTTCGGTAGCATGTCAATTCTGTCCAGAAAAATGGAACCGTGTTAGGATGGTGCGAAAAGTTTTGTCGCATTCTTTTGCTAAGTTGGTGCCATTCCATCATTCATGCTTTACTTATTTAGCATGTTTTGTTGTTGGATCTTGAGTTTTGACTTATGTTTCAAAATTCTCCGACAGATGGCCCCCGGCAAGCTCATGTTAGACCGTGAGAACCTCGCGAGGCGGGTGCTCGAGTTGGAGCAGGAGCGTGCTGCCCTGCAGGCCACCCTCGCCACCCGCGACGCCGAGCTTACCACCCGCGACGCCGAGCTCGCCGCTCGCGACGCCGAGCTTGCTGCCCGCACCGCCGAGCTAGCCGAGCGCACTACCGAGGTGGATACCCTCCGTACGCAGCTCGAGTATAGCGAGACGGAGCGTTGGAACTTCTTTGAGCAGCTCCACGACGCCCACCTTGCCCTTGAGGGCAATGGAGCCGCCGCTCTGCAGGCCACGCTTGATGAGCGTGATGCCCAGCTCGCCGCCGCGAATGAGGAGAACTACGTCCTCTCCGGCCAGGTGGATGCCCTTCTCGAGGAGAAGGATGAGTTGGATGTTACCCTCCCGGAGGCTCGGGGCGCTAGGGATGCTTTGGAGGGAGACCTCCGTAACGCCCGAGCGACCATAGCGCATAACAACGCTACCATTGAGCATCTCCAAGCCGCCAACAACGCCCTGCACGCCATCCTTAATGGCGGACCTCCCGAGCCACTTGAGGTCATCCCACCCGAGGAGGATGTGGAGATGAGTGATGGCGAGGATGTTTCCGACGTCGAGGATGGAGCACCACCCTCTCCCATGAGGGATGACGCCGACTACTACGGCGATGACGACGAGTAGTTGTCACGACCGGTGGTCGTAGCTCTATGTGTGTAGGATTTGTAATCTCGTGAGGCATGTAACCGTGTTGGAAACGATCCGCGTGTTGTTAATTAAGCTCTCCGAGATTTGTGTTTGTTTGTGGGTCACGTGTGATGTAACCTAAGACCGCGTTGTATCGGATTCGTGGTTTCCCGTGTATCAAAAATTTCTGTCATGTTGCTACTATGTTGGAATCTATGGAATATGTGTGTTGCCAATGCATTATGCTTATTTCATCAATATTTTCTTCGTACATGCAATCTGAAATTTTTGGTCCCTTATGCCCAATGTCATGTTTTCTTGCTATTTTAGCTCTTGGTCTAATGAGCTAACGTGAGAAAATTTTTCATGCATGACAGATGGTGAATACCCGCCGTGGTGAAGCTTCCGGAAGTGGGCATGGTGCGAGGGAAGAGCAACTCCCTAACCCTCCACCCCTCACGCCGTTGGAACAACTCGTGTCCAACCAAAACGAGATGTTCCGCTTGTTCTTTGCAAGTCAAACCAACCAAGGACAAGGCCAAGGACTGCCACCCCAAGGGCCGAGGAATTCCACCTATGCCGACTTTTGGGCCACTCAGCCGCCCAAGTTTGGTGAAGCTACTACCGATCCGTTGGAGGCGGATAATTTTCTCCGCATCATTGAGTCGAAGTTTGCTCTCCTCAATTGCACATCGGAGCAAAAGGTTCTCTTTGCGGCTCAGCAACTTCGTGGCTCCGCTAGTGCATGGTGGGCAAGCTTCACCGCCGCACTTCCCGCCGGTACTCAAGTGAATTGGCCGGACTTTTGCACCGCATTTCGCGCGCATCACATTCCCGCCGGTCTCATGAGGCGCAAGTTGCAAGAGTTCCTTAGTTTGAAGCAAGGTGCCGGAACCGTGCAAGAGTATGCACGGAAGTTCAACTACTTGGCTCAATATGCATCCTATCATGCCGACACGGATGACAAGAAGAAGGATTGCTTTCGCTCGGGGCTAAGCCCAAAGTTACAAGATCGCTTGGCTCAAGTCACTACCGGCACGTTCAATGACTTGATGAGCGCCGCAATCGTGCAAGAAGATGCTATCCGTGCTCACCAAGAGGACAAGAAGAGGAAGCGTGCCGTAGGAAATCCATCCGGCTCCGCTCCGCCCAAGTACAAGCTAGCTATCACCTCCCCGACCGGACGAAGTTTCGGGCCGCATTGCCGCCGACGGGGGCTCACGTCGCTTGTGCCGCAGCAGCACCACCACTCCCACGGTGGAAATCAGCAGCATACCACCTCGTTCCACCCTCCACAGCAGCAATACCAAGGTGCTAGGCCCGGTCCTCAAGGTCCGTGCTTTAATTGTGGACGTCCGGGTCATTTCGCAAAGGATTGCCGTGTTCCGACACGCAACCCGGGCAACAACAACAACAACAATGGTTCCGGAAGCGGCAACAACAACCAAAACCGCAATGGGAATAATGGGAATGGGAATCGCAATCAATCCTCCACTCCAAATGCTAAGAATGGCCGAGTCAACTATACCACGGCCGAAGAGATTCAAGCGGGAGAACCGGTACATTCGGGTATGTTTTCGGTCAACAACCACTCCACTTTGGTTCTTTTTGATTCGGGTGCAACTCATGATTTCATTAGTCAAGCATGTGCAAAAACCCTACAACTCACTCGTACCGTTTTGGATATTCCCTATATCATCACGTCACCCGGTGGAAAGATAAAAACAAACCTAGAATTGAGGCAAGTCCCACTACACCTAGAAAGAAAAATATACCTCTCTTCTCTCATAGTTTTGTGTGGGCAAGGAATAGATATAATTCTAGGTATGAGGTGGATGAAGCTCCATAGAGCCGTTTTACACATCGATTCTCGTGAAGTTCACCTAAACTCCCCACTCCATGGTTCATCTATTCTCCGATTGCCCCATCCAAAATTCTCCACTTCAAAAATCTACCATCTTGAGGGAAAACGGATTGAGGATATTCCCGTGGTATGTGAGTTTCTCGATGTTTTTCCGGATGACTTACCGGGCATGCCACCCGATCGGGATGTCGAGTTTAAGATTGAGCTCCAACCCGATACGGCACCAATTTCCCGTAGGCCGTACAAGATGGCTCCCAATGAGCTAGCAATCTTAAAAGAGCAATTGAGTGAGCTTATGGATAAAGGATATATTCGCCCTAGTTCTTCTCCGTGGGGATGTCCCGCTCTCTTTGTGAAGAAGAAAGATAAGACGCTACGTCTATGTGTGGATTATCGCCCTCTCAATGCGGTAACTATTAAGAATAAATACCCGCTCCCTCGGATTGATATTCTCTTTGATCAATTAGTTGGTGCTAAGGTTTTCTCTAAGATTGATCTCCGATCCGGTTACCATCAAATCAAGATCCGAGCCGAAGATATTCCAAAAACCGCATTCTCTACGCGGTATGGTCTCTTCGAGTATCTCGTCATGTCTTTTGGGCTCACAAATGCCCGGCTCATTTTATGTACTTGATGAATTCGGTATTTATGCCCGAGTTGGATAAGTTTGTCGTGGTCTTCATTGACGACATTCTTATTTATTCGAAGTCCGAAGAAGAGCATGCCGAACACCTTCGCATTGTTCTCCAACGGCTTCGTGATCATCAATTGTATGCCAAGTTTAGCAAATGTGAATTTTGGTTGAAGCAAGTGCCTTTCTTGGGTCACATCATTTCCGCGGAAGGTGTCGCCGTTGACCCAAGTAAAGTGGGAGACGTGCTTGCTTGGAAATCCCCAAGGTCGGTGAGACAAATCCGGAGTTTTCTAGGTCTTGCCGGCTATTATCGGAAATTCATTCCCAATTTTTCAAGCATAGCCAAGCCTATGACAAAATTGTTGGAGAAAGATGCTAAGTTTAAATGGAGCCGTGAATGTGAAGAAGCCTTTCAAACTCTCAAGAAGCATTTGACATCCGCTCCGGTGTTAGCACAAGCCGACATCACCAAGCCGTTTGACGTGTATTGTGATGCATCCGGCACGAGTCCAGGATGTGTGCTAATGCAAGAAGGTCGTGTCATTGCTTATGCCTCTCGTCAACTTCGCAAGCATGAACAACATTACCCCACTCATGATTTGGAGCTAGCCTCGGTTGTCCTTGCTTTGAAAACTTGGAGGCATTATCTACTTGGAAATCTTGTCAATCTTTACACCGATCATAAGAGTCTCAAATATATCTTCACCCAACAAGAGTTGAATATGAGGCAACGAAGATGGTTGGAATTAATCAAGGATTATGAGTTGGAAATCCATTATCATCCGGGTAAAGCTAACGTGGTTGCCGACGCTTTGAGTCGCAAGGATCAATGCAATCATATTACCGGTTGTTCTAAGGAAAACTCGGAAATTTCAGATTCTAGTGAACCGACTCTTCGAGTCATTCCCTATGGTTCGCTATATAATCTAGTGAACCGAGTCTTCGAGTCATTCCCTATGGTTAGCTAACTACTCGGATGATACACCTCCTTGATGAACCCGGCCGCCAAAAGCTTCGCGATCTCCTCTCCGATTGCCTTGCGCTTCTCCTCGTCGAAGCGGCGCAAGCGTTGCTTCACCGGCTTGGTGCCCGGCCTGATGTGCAAGCGGTGCTCGACAACTTCCCTTGGTATTCCCGACATGTCCGAGGGTTTCCACGCGAAGACGTCGGCGTTCACGCGGAGGAAGTCGACGAGCGCGGTTTCCTATTTGGGGAGAGGAAGGTGCCGATGCGCACCGTCTTCTTCTCGTCGCCCTCAAGGTTGAGGACGACCTCCTTGCTGCCCTCCGCCGGCTCGAATGAGGCCGCCTTGCGGCTCGCTCGCGGAGTGTCTTCGACGACCTGCTCCCGATGACCGCCAACTCGGTGGTGGAGGCTAGGTGCGCCGACTCCGGCGTTCTGCTCCCGATCTTGTTGGGGCGCCCCTTCCGCCCTCGCTGCGTGATGAACTTCTTCATCAACGAGTAGTCCTTCATCGGGTGCTTGACGGGGAGCGCCCCACACGCCAAGGAAGCTAACCACGACTCGAATCAAGGCAAGCCCCGGTGCATCCTACCTATGTTTTTAAATATTTTATTTTATCACATAGTTAAGTTATGGTTGTGCATTAGGTGTTAGGGAATGATTGACACCCTAGATGCATGAGATAGGTTCCGTTTGTTTATACTATACTTGGTACGAGATAGCTCAATAGAAGCTAGGCTTAATTGATAGTCGCAACGGTAGATGGTTAGGGATCTTAAAGCATGTAGGCTTTAAGTGATTGATGTTGCTCACATTAAATTGAGGAAAGTGTTCACGAAGTTGAGACCGGACGGGCCCCGTAGGAGAAAGGGCAAGACGGAGATGAGGTCTTGCAAGGTGGTAGCCCCGTCCGTGTCGGTCAAGGACCGTACCATTGTCGGCTTAGTTGAACAAGTTTGTACGTACCGTACTACATGCTGGTATAATGGGCCCGACATGCCGTTGTCGGCTTAGTTGAACAAGTCTCACGGGAGGGAAAT
Source organism: Chloris gayana (assembly GCA_031894775.1). NCBI lineage: Eukaryota > Viridiplantae > Streptophyta > Magnoliopsida > Poales > Poaceae > Chloris > Chloris gayana. Next base: position 4,843,020 of record JAUNZO010001928.1, read on the forward strand.
GGGACGGTCACGAGGGCGATCGTGGAGTTGCCATATTCCTAGGGGAGTTTGGAAACGGCTAGTCTGTCTGTCGAGTGCTAGCGGGAAAATTTGTCGTATACGACCGAGTGGGGTGCGTATACGTCGTGTAGTCGGGTTTTGCCAGCTGGTATAAATCGATTCGAATCGCTGTCCCTCACGAGTAATGAGTACCACTTGTTTAGCTCGTCACATCGTAGTTAATCAAGCTGGAAGATGAGGATGAGAGATGGAAGAAATAACAATCTATTCGATCTTTTCTTGCAAACATGATTGCAATAGTTATTGTCACACCCGGTTTTAACGACCCAAACCAAATGCATCCGTATGCGTGCCCGGGAACAAGTTTTCACGCACACGGGACAAATAATGTGATAAAAGAACAATGTCTTTAATAAATCGAATACTTACATCGATATTGTCTCAAAGGACTAAATACAATATACGCTAGCGGAAGACTCCATAACACCACGAGGCAATCGACCAGGGGTTTCGCACGCCTAGACCTTTCTCATCGGTGGTCTTCTCCATCTTCCGAGCAGCGAGTAGTTGGTAGCAAAAAGGAAATAGCAAGAGTGAGTACATGTCGTACTCAGCAAGTGTGGGAATACATGACATGTAAGCTGAATGAAAGGAAGGCTAACACATGGTTTGCAATAGAAAGCACCTACACTAGTCAAGTAAATTAAAACAACCTATTTACTAGGTGAAAATAATCCAACGAGGCTACCCCACTGTTAACCATCGCAAGCTACTCGCTTGCAGCAAAACCACACCTACAAGTTACCCCGCTTGTAACAAATCACACTACGAGTTACCCCGCCTGTAGCCAACCACACTACATGTTACCCCGCCTCGTAGCATCTTACGAGTTACTCCACCCGTCCATACCCTCTAGTTCTCATGAGGATCCAGGCTGTTCGTGACCGTGAACACGGCTGTTATAACGAGTTTTACACTCTGCGAGAGGTGGCACAACTTTACCCACAGGTTGGCGATTCCATCACCCGTCGGTGACTAAAACCTCCATTCTACCAACACACTTCCTTAGGTGTGAGGCCAAGAGATCACCTCAAGGTCTTTCAAAGGACTTCCCGACTTGCAAAACGCCCATGCTAAGGTTTCGCCGCCATCAAAGTGACGCATCACCCGGGGCCCCCTCTTGCACCGTGGCTTCAAGTACTCGCCTTCCCTCACCCGAATCCGGAAGACGCCTTCTTCCTTCATCCTTCCTCGATGCTAGCAGAACCGGGAGGCTACCTTGGTACTAAACCTTACCTACCCATTACCAGCCACTGTGCTTTGTGCGGAAGTCCTGGGTTGCCACTCCAAGAACCGGTCCTTATGGTCCCAAACAGGTACCACCACACCCAACAGGTGTGCACCGGCACCATCATCGACAATCCTCCTGTGGGGATTGTTGGTATTTCTTACGTCACGAATGAATCCGCAAGCGCACGGAATACCGTTGTAGCACTTCACCCGGGAGTATTCCAAGGTATCGTATTTATATCCGCAGGGAACGAGTATTTCTGCAACAAGGTTAGTTTACCCAAGGACAACCAAGACAACGTAGCAAAATAGGGTCGAGAGGGTGACTCTTATCTATTTATCCTTTAAAGGTAGACGAACGCAAGCTAGACTTGTTTACTTCGGGCACCGTCTTAGGCTTGGTCCGCCAAGCCACTCCGGTCTACGAAAGCTCTACTATGTACCCGAACGTGGAGGGTTCCTTTGGATGACAGGGCTGTCACTTCCTGCCACCTACCTCTACAAACCGTGGGGCACACGAGCAAACAAAGGCGATCTCCGGCCTAGACACCACGTCTATGCTATTGACCACTACTCTAGCCTCGGCCTAGAACCGAGTTCGGAAAGCTAGAGTACTTCTTGCGAAGCGATGATCCCGTAAACAAGTATAACAAGAATTACGTCTAACACAAAGATATGTCACGATAGATAAGTAGATCACCACGTATAAATCACCAAAAAGAGTGTTTACACGCCAAGGTAAAAGAAAAGGAAATACTACTCCACTTTACAAAAGGGAGGAACACTCCTTCCTCTTCCTTGCCCTCTCTCCTATTCTACTAAAATACAAGAGGCCCTTGGCCTAAGGATGAGAGTTTTGTCTTGTATCTTGATGTTGGTGGTGTGTTGAGAGAGGGGGTGTAGCCCTTTATTTATAGCCTTGGAAGGTCGGCAACTTGGAGGCGGTTCCGGACGTCGGTGGCATTAATTGCAGGTGGAACCGACCTCCGGACGTCGGTGTCAAACCGCCGAGAGAAAGATGGGCCGGGGGGCCCACTGTCGGTTCGGCCGAACCCACTAGGGTGGTTCGGCCGAACCGGCTCGGACTCCCCGGGCTTGATTCTTCTCTCGGTGCCTTCCCCTGGCTGTGTACTGGCCCAATCCACTTGCTTGGTTTGATGTTGAGGCTCTGTTTTGTGGTTTTGGGCTTTTGGACTATATTCTTTAGTCCGGGGAAAATCCGTCGATTGCAAAGTCCATGTTTCGTGCATGTTTTCCCCTGTTTTCATATGAATTGCACCTGCATTCATAATTTCACCAAGACTAGTGGAATTTGTTAGAAATAATCCCTATGTCTATTCTTGGTGATGGTGTTTGATTCAAAAAGATGCAACATGTTGACGGTAAAATTGGACCATAAGGACCGTCAACGGGGATCACCTAAGTTCCATGTTGCTAAAAAGCATTACCAGTTCTTGATCATTATGTTCAACTGGATACTTAATCAAGATTAGCATTTAGTTCAGTTGTAAACCCCATTGTGAGCATGCTAAGCAATGACGTACCCATACTATAACACTACACGCAGAACCAAGGCGACAAGGAAATAGTATGGAACAGGATATGACACAACAGGATTCAAATTAAATGCAATGCATAAAAGTAAATTCAGATAGTAAAGAAGTAGGCGCAATGTGCATCAAGGACACTTGCCTGTTTTACTTTACTGCTGCTCATGTCTTCAAGTCTTGCTCTTGAGGTCTTCGAAAAGTACGTTCTTCTATTTAACGTCATACCGATACAAACATGCAAGAAACAAGCATACAAGCAACTAAGAAACAGTACACCAAACAATACCTAATGACTATGAAAACAGTACTAATAAATAGTACTCGTCGCTACGATCATTTGGGCGAAAGAATCACTAAAAACGGAGGTACGTGCTAAAAGGTATAAAGCTTTGAAGATTAGGATTCTTTTTGTAAAATGACCGTTTCGGAAAAATTATTAGTAAACTTTATTTTATTAAACCGAAACAATTTAATTATTACACACAAAAATAATGAAATTTATTCTGAAGAACACTGTCAATATTTTATTTTGTAGAATAAAAACAGAGAATACCAAAGTTAATGTCTTGCAAAACATTGGACCAGCTTATCACTAAACGGAGAGTCCTAATCTGCAAAAAGGACAAAGCAGTGGGTTCTGGTCAACGCTGGAGAAAACGTGCGGCATCGCATGGCCGTTGTTGTTCAGTTCTTGGGCTAGGGATTTGGTTTTCTCATTGCGTTTGATCTGGAAGCGGGAAAAAAGAACGGCGATCTCACCTGGGATGTTGCGGGGTTGTGAGGAGGCTCCACGGGGCTGGCGACAGCAAACAACAATGATGGTTGAACAGCTTCGTCGAGGACGGCGGCGGCGGCGAGAATTTAACGGCGACTTCAGGAATCGGCGATGCTTGTTCCGGGCTTCCTTCTAGGCGTCACAATGTCTTGAGGATGGCTCTTCGGCTGCAACTTGATGAACTCGGGAACAACAACTCCAATGGTGGTGGCGGCATGAATTAGGCTGCGGTTAGGGCGCAAGGGGTGGCGGCTTCGGGTTTGATGGGTTCGAGGGGCTGCCAGGGTTCGGTTTTATAGGGGCCGGGCGAAGCTCTCGTAGGCGGCTCGGAGATGGGGATTCGGGGTAGCAGTGTAGCGCGCAGCAAACGCCAGACGGTTGTGGAGTCCGCCTCCTCCACGAGGAGGAAGACGACTCGTGTGGGCTGACTGGGCTGCGTGAGCATGCAGCTAAGTGCAAAACGGCCGGGGTGGAGTTGGGAAAAAAAGAAAGAAAAAAACACGTGGGCTGCAGACTCGATTTTTGGCCTAAGAAATATTTTCTATTCTCTTTTCTTTTCTATTTTTCCCTACCAAAACAAAACGTTAACTACTCGAATTTTTAATTCCATTTTCACGCAATAGAAATCCTAATGCATATATTCGGCATGAAAGCAACAATCAATAATTATAACCCTAATTAATTTAATAAAATAAGCAGAAAAGAACAATAATTGGTCATAAAACCCAAATTCATCAAAACAAGAAAAACTCATTTTATTTGATGAAAATATTTTGGACTTAAAACTCGATGTTACAAAGTAAAACACCTTAAACAAATTCATCATTTCTAATATAAACTATTTTCAGAAATCAAATTATTTTTAATTAGATAATAGCTATTTTGTTTATGTAAATTGATAACACTATAATTAGTTTTCACACAAAAATTTGAATATATAGTTCGAAAGCTTTTAAAATTTAGTGACATTTATGCACAAACAAAAATTTGAAATATCGGGGTGTTACGATTACTGATCTGCAAACATAGATATTAATAAACCTAATGTTGAGCTAAAATATTGAAAGTTAGGATCTATTAATAGTGCTTGTTTCGCAAAGGAGTAACCCCACAGCCAGAAAGCCTTTGCATACTAGGCGTCGGCCTTAGCGTGCCATTTGGACGGGTCGGTCTTGCTGAGTATTAGAATACTTAGGGTTTGTTCCTTATCTTTCAGGACACGAGTCGTATTTTCACGACTTGTATGGTAGCTTCCCGGAAGAGGAGCAATGTCCCGAGGGTGGTTCCCTCCAATGGGAGCGTATCCCCACGCCGTGAAGACGAAGGACCGTGGTGTATGACGGGCTCGGTACATCACGATGAACGTTTGATAGTGTTTTGTTGTATAAAGTACAAGTTTCCGCTGCAAGACTCGTAGGATGTTAAACTTCAATAATGTTTATGCTTCCGTAGTACGATGTTTGTATTTTGAAAACCTGGTTGTATTATACCATGATGTATATATTCTGGCTTGTATGAAATGATGCACTCGTTGTAACTCGCTTTGTCGAATGTCCCTCTGTACCGATTCCTGGGTGTCCCGGAGGGGATGTCACAGCTGGTATCGGAGCGGTTCGGAGGCAACAATACATCATTACAAGCTTGTTTTCAAAACTTAACACGTTTAGTACGTTTAGAACACGAGAGAGTACGGAGCCCTATAAGGATGTAGAATAGTTAGATTTTTACTAACCGTTCGACGTTCGGGTTTTGGGAAGTGCTAACTATTTCGTTGTAGTTTATATACTATAGTACGTATAGTTAGTCCGCCGAACATGCATCATGTCATATTGAGTGCTAAAATAAATTGCTGGGGTATACTTAGCTAGTTGCGTAGTACTTGTATAGGTTGTATTTTCGTTTTCTTTTACGTGGAAAGAAGTGTTTAACCAGTATAAACATGTTCCCTGCAGATGCCGATGACTCGCGTTAGGAAGCGTGTGCGAGGAGGAGGAGGACGCACGGGCTGCACGTGTCACGGAGCTAGAGCAGCGGATCCACCACCCGGAGGCGTAGACGCGAGTCGGGACCGACGGATAGGTGCTTGGAAGAACCGCTTCCGAGTGGACTGCCGGGAGATCCGGAGGTCCCACGCCTGGATCGCCGAACCGGAGGAGCAGCTGGTGGAGGTTACCCGGGACCGTGACGGTTTTCACGGGATGTCCATAGCTTTGGACGAGCAGCTGGTCACGGTCACCGCCGAGCGTGATGCCGCTCGCGAGGTAGACGAGACACACGTGGCGTAGCTGGCGGGAGTGACAGACACGGCGTAACCACGGCTGTGGAGACTTTGATTGAGATTGAGAACCGGATGGGCCAGCTTGAGGAGCCGTACGATGGGTCGGCGAGGCGCACCACGCAATGTTGCACGACCACGATGCACTTGTTTGTGCAGTTCCAGCAGCTACAGCAGCAGCAGCAGCAGGGTCCACCGGACGACGCCGAGGAGATCTCCGGGGTGGACTACGAGGCACCACCGACCCCACCCGCGAGAGGACGCCGAGTCCGACGCTGACAGCCACGCGCCGTCGGCTTAGATAGTCTTGTAGTGGTACTGATGTAGGATGGTAGACGGGAGTAGGATGGTGGTAGTATTTTGCTCGACGTAGGTCGGATTGTAGTATAGGGTAGTAGCGAGATGTGGGATATGAGGCGGTGTATGATAGGTTGGGTCGGATGTGTACAAATGAATAATGTATGAAAAGAAGTGGTAGTAATATATCTATGCAGTTGTTAGTATGGTATAAAAGAGTTTGCTAAAATATTAGATTAAGGATAGTTACGCTTGTGTCCGATATGGTTATTTCTGCACGAGAGATGGGCAGCACAAGTAACTTCGTCGGTGATGTTAGAGGACGGGTGGATAATACTCGCCTATTGGAGTTGGAGAGACAGCTGAAGGAAAAGGAGGAGATGTTAGCAATTAGAGAGGCGCAGTTGTTAAATAAGGAGGAGCATATTCCATTCAAGGATCAACAAGCGGCAACCGCAAATGCCCCGATCCATCGGTTAGAGCAAGATCTCCTTCGGGCACACAATGCGCTATCGAATGAAGCAATTGGACATCAACCTCCCGAGGATGAACCGAAGTGCGAGGAGAATCCCGTAGCGGATGAATCGAAGAAGAAGAAGAGGATCCTGAAGAGATAATGGACGTGGACTAAGTCATAGACTTCACGGAGGTTCCGCGACTCGGAGGATGCAGAGTCGACACGGGAAGTTCCAAGAGCCGGAAGTGACGTCCAGGATGCGCGAAGAAGAATAGAATAGTCACTAGTATCGAGTGAGGAAGCTAGTATGTAATATAGGAAGTAGTTAAATAACGAGCGTGGTGTAACCATGCATGAGTGTCGAATAAAAATCGTTGTAAATTAAGGTGTAAGGATATGTGCTTATGGATTTGGTGGTTGCTATAATAAAGAATGTTGTTGCATCAAAGTTATTTTCGGCAATCTCTCATCTATGTATTCCTGTTCCTTCCATAATTATGTTGGAATTAAGATGTCTAACGTAAATTTTTCTTGGACGAGAATGTTTGGAACAAGAAGACGCGATGAGCCGGAAAGTTCTCGGCGAGGGCGGGAACACCACCACCACCCCCGACATTGGCACGGGCAATAGCAGCAGCGAGAATTATTGGAGCAGCTGGTCCGCAACACTTGCTCCACAAGAACGTCACCACGGACGGAATGCCCGGGAAGAAAGGGTGACTTTCTCGGACTTCTTATCGGTTCGCCCCGGTCTCCTCGGACGCGGGTGAACCATTGGAAGCTGACCATTGGCTCCGCACCATTGAGTCGAAACTGGAATTATTTCCATGCACCGATCATCGGAAGACATCTGTTCGCTTCCCGAGCAAGCTGCAAGGGTTTGCTGGAGCATGGTGGGGCAATTACAAGGCGATGTTCCCTCCAGGGCATCGGGTATCATGGGCGGAGTTCACCAAAGCTTTCAGGGAACACCACATCCCGAAAGGATTGATGAATGAAAAGAGGAAAGAGTTTCTATCCCTGAAGGAAGGCGACATGACCGTGCATACCTACTCTAAGGTATTCAACCGTCTTGCTCAATACGCTCCGGAACATGTGGACACCGATGCAAAGAAGAAGAATGTATTCAAGGAAGGGCTGAGTACCAAGCTGCGGTCGCGGCTTGTGTTAAACAAGACCGATAGCTTCAATGACTTCGTCGGTGATGCTATCTCATTGGAAGATTCTATCCGCCTTCATCAAGCGGAGAAAAGCAAGAAGAGGCCGGCCGCTGGACAAGGAAGTAGCGGACCGTCAAAGTACGAGGCTGGTCTACACTGCACCATCGAGTCAGCGATATCAGCACACGCCTCCTCGTCCAAACTACTACCGGCAGCCTCGGCAGCCGCAACGAGTCTCAGCAGCAGCGGTCGAATCAATATCGTCCACCGTAACAGCAGCAGAATGCTCGAACTCCCGACTAGTGAATCCAGCACCACGACGAGAACGGACCGCCATGTTTCAATTGTGGCCGTCCGGGACATTTCTACCGCAGCTGTCCGTATCCACCGAAGGCACCTTATACACCTCGACCTCAAGGACAACCACGAGAATCAGCCAAGGGCACGAGGCCAAGAATACACCGGTGAAAACCAGCCATGCAAACTTTACAACGGTTGAGGAGCTACCCGAAGGAGGACAAATCTTAGCGGGTATGTTTTCTATCGCTGATCAGCCTGCTATGGTTTTATTTGATTCGGGAGCCACACATAATTTCATCGAGCAAGTCATATGTTGCAAAGCATCGCTTCATGCCATCCAAGTTGCTATGTGCACATCTTATTTCAACACCAGGGGTAAAATCCTTACAAATGAAGAAGCTGCCAATATGCCATTAAAATTGGGTAGCAAAGTTTATTCCACTTCATTAATCATATTGGATGGGCAAGGGTTAGATGCAATTATTGGCATGCAATGGATGAATTTTCATAAGGCGATCTTGGATATAGCATCTCGAGCCGTATATTTGAACTCTCCTGTTCATGGTCGAGATTGCTTAGTTTTAACTCTTCCCAGGACCATTTTGGCAATGGTTAACAAGGTTATAAGTAAAAGTCCGGAGGATATACCAATAGTCCGTGAGTACCCGGATATCTTTCCGGACGACTTACGGGACTACCGCCGGACCGAGCGGTAGAATTTAAGATAGAGCTACGACTGGAACAGACACCGATATCAAGGAGGCCGTATCGGATGCCACCAAATGAGTTAGCAGAATTGAAGGTGCAATTAAAGGAGTTATTGGACAAGGGATATATTCGCCCAAGTTCATCACCATGGGGATGCCCGACCTTGTTCGTGAAGAAGAAGGACAAGACGTTAAGGCTATGTGTGGATTATAGGCCTTTAAATTCGGTTACCATCAAGAACAAGTACCCCTTCCGAGGATTGACATCTTGTTTGATCAATTGATGGGAACCAAAGTCTTCTCAAAAATAGATCTTCGCTCGGGATATCATCGGATTAAGATAAGAGTCGAAGATATACCGAAGATCGCATTCTCTACAAGATATGGACTTTATGAATATCTCGGTGATGTCTTTTGGATTGACAAATGCACCAGCACACTTCATGTACCTCATGAATTCCATATTCATGCCGGAGCTGGACAAGTTTGTCGTGGTATTCATTGACGACATCTTGATCTACTCCAAGTCGGAAGAGGAGCATGCCAATCACTTAAGGATTGTGTTGCAACGGCTAAGGGATCATCGACTATATGCTAAGTTTAGCAAGTGTGAGTTTTGGTTAAAGGAAGTGCCGTTCCTAGGTCATGTGATATCTGCCGAAGGAGTAGCATCCAAGCAAAGTTCAAGAAGTGTTGGACTGGAAGCCACCGAAGTCGGTTTCGCAAATCGAAGTTTCTTAGGACCGGCTGGTTATTACGAGAAAATTTATCCCAAACTTCTCAAAGATTTCCAAACCAATGACTAAGTTGCTTGGGAAAAGATAAGAAGTATGAATGGAGCAAAGATTGTGAAGAAGCTTTTGAAACATCGAAGAAGTTGTTGACAACAGACACTAGTACTCGCTCAACCGGATCCGACGAAACCTTTTGATGTGTATTGTGACGCATCGAGAACGGGACTTGGATGTGTTCTAATGCGGGACGGTCGAGTGATTGCCTATGCATCTCGACAACTTAGGCGTCATGAGGAACACTATCCTACCCACGATCCGGAATTAGCAGCGAGTGGTTCTCGCATCGAAGAGCTGGAGGCACTATCTCTTGGGTAATTTGGTACATTTATACACCGACCACAAGAGTCTCAAGTACATCTTCACACAAGCGGATCTGAATATGCGTCAACGAAGATGGCTAGAATTAATAAAGGATTATTAGCTAGAGATTCACTATCACCCGGGCAAAGCAAACGTGGTAGCTGATGCTCTAAGTCGCAAAGTTCATTGCAACAATCTCACGGCTCAACTAGTAATTCAAGCACATCCACGGGAAGGTGACAAGCCGAATCTTCGAATTATTCCGCATGGAGCTTTGACCAATTTAGCTCTTATTCCTACCATTCGTGAGGAAGTGGTAGCAGCTCAACGGAAGAGTGTTGGTATGGAACATATTAGAAGACGACTCAAGAAAGGCGAAGTTAGATGCTTTAGAGAAGATGAGGAAGGAGTACTTTGGTTCAAGAATCGACTAGTAGTACCTAAGAATCTGGAACTTCGCAAGAAGATAATGGATGAAGCTCATACCTCTAAGTATTCTATTCATCCTGGAACCAACAAGATGTATCAAGATCTGAAGCAAAGATTTTGGTGGACACGCATGAAGCGGGAAATAGCCAAATATGTTAATGAGTGTGATGTTTGTCGACGAGTCAAAGCAGAACACTTGAAGCAAGCGAGTCCATTGCAACCCTTAAGCATTCCGGAATGGAAATGGAAAGATATCAGCATGGATTTCATCGTGGGGTTACCATTAAGCCCACGGAAACACGACTCCATCCGGGTTATCGTGGACAGAGTTGACTAAGTCAGCTCACTTCATACCGGTACATACTCGGTACACCGCCGACAAGTATGCAGAGCTGTACATCGCTCGCATTCTCTGTCTGCATGGAGTGCCGAAGACTATTATATCAGATTGAGGAACGTAGTTTGTCTCCAGATTTTGGGAGCAACTACATGAATCATTGGAAACAAGACCGATACGAAGCTCGGCGTATCATCCTCAAACAGATGGACGGACAGAAAGGACCAATCGATATCTCGAGGATATGCTTCGAGCATGTGTCTTGACATATGGTAAAGATTGGGAGAAATGTTTACCGTGGCAGAGTTCTCATACAACAACAGCTATCAAGAGAGTGCCGGAATGTCACCGTTCCAAGCTTTGTATGGACGTAGTTGTAGCACACCGTCGAATGGGTCCGAAAGTGGAGAAAGAGTAATTTTTGGACCTGACCTGGTAAAAGATGCGAGAGGAACATGTACGTCTCATTCAACAAAATCTCAAGAGGGCTAAATCTCGACGGATCAGCTATGTCGATAAAAGACGTCGAGAGTTGGTATTCAAGGTTGGAGATCAAGTCTATCTTCGAGTATCTCCTACCAAAGGTGTTCAAAGGTTTGGAATCAAGGGCAAATTAGCACCACGATACATCGGACCGTTTCCAATCCTAGAAAGATGTGGAGCTGTGGCATATCGTTTGGAGTTGCCGACACATTTGTCGGGAATCCACATCATATTCCACGTGTCTCAACTAAAGAAGTGTCCGAAACCACCGATGGACATACCGACAGTCGACATGGAACGATTACTGACCGGACTTGACATATGATGAACATCCCATCAAAGTTCTCGACACCAAGGATCGAGTGACTCGACATAGAATCATCAAGTTCTACAAGATTCAATGGAGTAATCATTCGGAAACCGAAGCTACGTGGGAACAAGAAGAGTTTCTCCGATCCAATTACCCCGAATTCTATAGTACCATCGTCTAGTCGCTTCAATCGTGAATCTCGGGATGAGATTCTCGTAAGGGGGAGGGCTGTAACAACTCTAAGAAAATAAAGTGCATTTCATGTCATTCATGAGCATGTCATCATCTCGCATTGGTGAAATTATTAAATTGGTGTTAAGAAAGGAACATGAAATATCAAATTAACTAAAGATTAAATTAAATTCTTAAAAAGAATTTTAAATAAAAGTAAATAATGGGTTTAATATTTTCTACTGATAAAACATAATAATAGGAGAATTATGGAAGTACTCTGAATTTATTTTGTTGTGTAAAAATAGTTACATGAAATACTTAAAGCCTTTCTTTTGAATTTAACTATGAATTTTTAATTCGAAAACTATTTGGAATTTAAACTTGGACTTAATAGGAAAGGTATTTGAAATAATTTTATTCACAACCCTGAATTTTCCGGGATTTTTCCGAGCTCGGGAAGGTTACTTTTTAATTAATTAAAAGTCGAGGGGCGTTTCGCAAAAATGCACGGAGTGGCCCACAGGCCAGCCTCTCTTCTTCCTCTCTCTCTCCCGCGCTCTCGGCACCGCCCCCGCCGTGCCGCCTCCGGCCAGGCCGCCATGCAGCCCCGCCACGCAGGAGCTTGGCACCACGCAGCTGCTTGGCCGCTACACCGCCTCCGAGCAAGGATAAACCCCCCCCCCCGGCTCGCCCTTATCTCTCTCTCTCTCTCTCTCTCTCTCTCTCTCTCTCTCATTTTTCCCTCGACCACCATTGCCGCACCCTCCGCTTCACCGTCGCCGAGCCACTCCGGCCACCCTTCGTCCGAGCCAACACCACCGCAAGCTTCGCCGGAGCCCCCGCTACTCTCCGAGCCGTCGCTCGTCTTCAAGCCTCTCCGGAACCACCGTGAATCGAGCTTTTCCCCGTGAAGCTCACCGCGGGGCCGTCACCGCCGCAGCTCGAATTCCGTCCGCTCCGGTGAGCCATCATACCATTTCTTCGCAAAGTCGCGTGCGCAACTTGTTACCCAAGTCCCAAACCGCTCAACGGCCTCGTTACTCTGCAGGTCACCGGGAAATTCATCGTTTTCTCCACGTCCGATCGCCGCCGTTTGCATCTCCACGGTGAGCACCACCTTCCGTTCATGCTCAAGTTTCTAGGACCCCATGACGAGCTTGCTCATGCTCCGTGGGAACTCACGATCCATTTTTCCCTAATTTTTGGGCGCTCGAGCGAGCTCCGCACGATGCTCGGAGCGCCGCCGCGTCTGGACTTCGCCGCCGGCATGTTTCGGGGCAAGCTCATGTTACTTTGTCACCACCGTTGAGTTCGCCTTGAGTCGTAGAGTAGCTTAGTAGCCTCGCGGCGAGCTTTGGGCCAAGTCCGGCCGTCTCCGGTGGCCGCGCCGCCGCCTCTGTCCGCCGCGTTTGGCCACGAAGCGGATCCCGTGTGGCCACTCGTGGCCCGAGTGTGTGGCATAGAGACATTTAGGATTTTTGAAAATTCATAAAAAATTAAATAAAAATCGGAAAAATGCGAAACTAATTTTGTTAGACTCGGAAAAATAAGATCTATCTAATTACGAAATAAAATACCTATTTTGAGTATATTAATTTCATAAGTATTAATTATTTACATTCTTTGATTAATAGAAGCTATTATTTTATGCTAATTAAATAATTAATTTAAGAAAGGAATTTATTTAATGAAGGAGATACTGCAGACGAAAGTATTTATGAAAATTGTTTTCTAAAATTAAATATAAACACCGTTATTTTATGTAATCCCAATTCATTATCTTATATATTATTGCATGTCATCAAGTAATTATTAAGTATTAATTAATAAACATGATTAATTAGTAATTATTAATTGTTAGTTAATGAATATGATTAATTATAAATTGTTAATTATGAATTGATGAACATAATTAATTAGAAATTGTTAATTAATAAACGTGATTAATTATTAATTGTTAATTGTTAATTACTGAACATAATTAATCATGAATTGTTAGTTGATGAACATGTTTAATAAAACATTTGCATAATCATATCATGTACATTCATGCATGCATGGTTGTGATTTGCGACGTATTGTTGGTCGACCTAGGTCCTGAGGTGATCGAGGTTCCGTCCGAGATCGAGACAGGAGACGGGAATCTCGAAGTCGACCTACACGCCGAGGAAGCTAACCCCGACTCGAATCAAGGCAAGCTCCGGTGCATCCTACCTATGTTTTTAAATATTTTATTTTATCACATAGTTAAGTTATGGTTGTGCATTAGGTGTTAGGGAATGATTGACACCCTAGATGCATGAGATAGGTTCTGTTTGTTTATACTATACTTGGTACGGATAGCTCAATAGAAGCTAGGCTTAATTCATAGTCGCAACGATAGATGGTTAGGGATCTTAAAGCATGGAGGCTTTAAGTGATTGATGTTGCTCACATTAAATTGAGGAAAGTGTTAATGAAGTTGAGACCGGACGGGCCCCGTAGGAGAAAGGGCAAGACGGAGATGAGGTCTTGCAAGGTGGTAGCCCCGTCCGTGTCGGTCAAGGACCGTACCGTTGTCGGCTTAGTTGAACAAGTTTGAACGTACCGTACTATATCGCTGGTATAATGAGCCCAGCAAGCCGATGTACCCTATCACCCCGGATATGTAGCGTAGCCAACTCTCTTTGCCGATCGTTAGTGAGAGGTTAGTCTCACGGGAGGGAAATGGGACGGTCACGAGGGCGATCGTGGAGTCGCCATATTCCGGGGAGTTTGGAAACGGCTAGTCCGTTGTCGGTGCTAGCGAGAAAAGTTGTCGTATACGACCGATGGGGTGCATATATGTCGTGTAGTCGGGTTTTGCCGACTGGTATAAATCGATTCGAATCCTTGTCCCTCGCCGTAATGAGTACTCGCTTGTTTAGCTCGTCACATCGTAGTTAATCAACTGGAAGATGAGGATGAGAGATGGAAGAAATAACGATCTGTTTCGATCTTTTCTTGCAAACATGATTGCAATAGTTATTGTCACACCCGGTTTTAACGACCAAAACCGAATGCATCCGTATGCGTGCCCGGGAACAAGTTTTCACGCACACAGGACAAATAATGTGATAAAAGAACAATGTCTTTAATAAATCGAATACTTACATCGATATTGTCTCAAAGGACTAAATACAATATACGCTAGCGGAAGACTCCATAACACCACAGGCAATCGACCAGGGGTTTCGCACGCCTAGACCTTTCTCATCGGTGGTCTTCTCCATCTTCCGAGCAGCAGTAGTTGGTAGCAAAAAGGAAATAGCAAGAATGAGTACATGTCGTACTCAGCAAGTGTGGGAATACAAGACATGTAAGCTGAATGAAAGGAAGGCTAACACATGGTTTGCAATAGAAAGCACCTACACTAGTCAAGTTAATTAAAACAACCTATTTACTAGGTGAAAATAATCCAACAGGCTACCCCACCTGTTAACCACCGCAAGCTACTCGCTTGCAGCAAAACCACACCTACAAGTTACCCCGCTTGTAGCAAATCACACTACGAGGTTACCCCGCTCGTAGCCAACGACACTACGAGGTTACCTCGCTCGTAGCATCTTACGAGTTACTCCACCCGTCCATACCCTCTAGTTCTCGTGAGGATCCGGTCGGTTCGTGACCGTGAACACGGCTGTTATAACAGTTTTACACTCTGCAGAGGTGGCACAACTTTACCCACAGGTTGGTGACTCCATCACGTTGGTGACTAAAACCTCCATTCTACCAACACACTTCATTAGGTGTGAGGCCAAGAGATCACCGCAAGGTCTTTCAAAGGACTTCCCGACTTGCAAAACGCCCATGCTAAGGTTTCGCCGCCATCAAAGTGACGCATCACCCAGGGGCCCCCTCTTGCACCGTGGCTTCAAGTACTCTGCGTTCCCTCGCCCGAATCCGGAAGACGCCTTCTTCCTTCATCCTTCCTCGACGCTCGCAGAGCCGGGAAGCTACCTTGGTACTAAACCTTACCTACCCATTATCAGCCCCGTGCTTTGTGCGGAAGTCCTGGGTTGCCGCTCCAAGAACCGGTCCTTATGATCCCAAACAGGTACCACCGCACCCAACGAGTGTGCACCGACACCATCATCGACAATCCTCCTGTCAGGATCACCTAAGTTCCATGTTGCTAAAAAGCATTACCGAGTTCTTGATCATTATGTTCAACTGGATACTTAATCAAGATTAGCATTTAGTTCAGTTGTAAACCCCATTGTGAGCATGCTAAGCAATGACGTACCCATACTATAACACTACACCCAAAACCAAGGCGACAAGGAAATAGTATGGAACAGGATATGACACAATAGGATTCAAATTAAATGCAATGCGTAAAAGTAAATTCAGATAGTAAAGAAGTAGGCGCAATGTGCATCAAGGACACTTGCCTGTTTTCCTTTGCTGCTGCTCATGTCTTCAAGTCTTGCTCTTGAGGTCTTCGAAAAGTACGTTCTTCTATTTAACGTCATACCGATACAAAAATGCAAGAAACAAGCATACAAGCAACTAAGAAAGAGTACACCAAACAATACCTAATGACTATGAAAACAGTACTAATAAATAGTACTCGTCGCTACGATCATGTGTGCGAAAGAATCACTAAAAACGGAGGTACGTGCTAAAAGGTATAAAGCTTTGAAGATTAGGATTCTTTTTGTAAAATGACCTTTTCGGAAAAATTATTAAACCGAAACAATTTAATTATTACACACAAAAATAATGAAATTTATTCTGAAGAACACTATCCATATTTTATTTTGTAGAATAAAAACAGAGAATACCAAAGTTAATGTCTTGCAAAACATTGGACCAGCTTATCACTAAATGGAGAGTCCTAATCTGCAAAAAGGACAAAGCAGTGGGTTCTGGTCAACGCCGGAGAAAACGTGCGCCATCGCATGGCCGTTGTTGTTCAGTTCTTGGGCTAGGGATTTGGTTTTCTCATTGCGTTGATCTGGAAGCGAGAAAAAGAACGGCGATCTCACCTGGGATGTTGCGGGGTTGTGAGGAGGCTCCACGGGGCTGGCGACAGCAAACAACAACGATGGTTGAACAGCTTCGTCAAGGACGGCGGCGGCGGCGAGAATTTAACGGCGAGTTCAGGAATCGGCGACGCTTGTTCCGCGCTTCCTTCTAGGTGTCACAACGTCTTGAGGATGGCTCTTCGGCTGCAACTTGATGAACTCGGGAACAACAACTCCAATGGTGGCGGCGGCATGAATTAGGCTGCGGTTAGGGCGCAAGGGGTGGCGGCTTCGGGTTTGATGGGTTCGAGGGGCAGCCAGGGTTCGGTTTTATAGGGGCCGGGCGAAGCTCTCGTAGGCGGCTCGGAGATGGGGATTCGGGGTAGCACTGTAGCGCGCAGCAAACGCCAGACGGTTGTGGAGTCCGCCTCCTCCACGAGGAGGAAGACGACTCGTGTGGGCTGACTGGGCTGCGTGAGCATGCAGCTAAGTGCAAAAGGGCCGGGGTGGAGTTGGGAAAAAAAAAGAAAAAACACGTGGGCTGCAGACTCGATTTCTGGCCTAAGAAATATTTTCTATTCTCTTTTCTTTTCTATTTTTCCCTACCAAAACAAAACGTTAACTACACGAATTTTTAATTCCATTTTCACGCAATAGAAATCCTAATGCATATATTCGGCATGAAAGCAACAATCAATAATTATAATCCTAATTAATTTAATAAAATAAGCAGAAAAGAACAATAATTGGTCATAAAACCCAAATTCATCAAAACAAGAAAAACTCATTTTATTTGATGAAAATATTTTGGACTTAAAACTCGATGTTACAAAGTAAAACACCTTAAACAAATTCATCATTTCTAATATAAACTATTTTCAGAAATCAAATTCTTTTTAATTAGATAATAGCTATTTTGTTTATGTAAATTGATAACACTATAATTAGTTTTCACACAAAAATTTGAATATATAGTTCGAAAGCTTTTAAAATTTAGTGACATTTATGCACAAACAAAAATTTGAAATGTCGGGGTGTTACGATTACTGATCGCAAACATAGATATTAATAAACCTAATGTTGAGCTAAAATATTGAAAGTAAGGATCTATTAATAGTGTCTGTTTCACAAAGGAGTAACCCCACGACGTGAAAGCCTTTGCATACTAGGCGTCGGCCTTAGCGTGCCATTTGGACGGGTCAGTCTTGCTGAGTATTAGAATACTCGGGGTTTGTTCGTTATCTTTCAAGGCACGAGTCGTATTTTCATGACTTGTATGGTAGCTTCCCGGAAGAGGAGCAATGTCCCGAGGGTGGTTCCCTCCAATGGGAACGTATCCCCACGTCGTGAAGAGGAAGGACCGTGGTGTACGAGGGGCTCGATACATCATCATGAACGTTTGATAGTGTTTTGTTGTATAAAGTACAAGTTTCCGCTGCAAGACTCGTAGGATGTTAAACTTCAATAATGTTTATGCTTCCGCGAGTACGATGTTTGTATTTTGAAAACCTGGTTGTGTTATACCATGATGTATATATTCTGGCTTGTATGAAATGATGCACTCGTTGTAACTCGCTTCGTCGAGTGTCCCTCTGTATCGATTCCCGGGTGTCCCGGAGGGGATGTCACACTAATAGCGGAGGGAAGGTCGCTCCGGTCGTGCTCGACGTCGCCCCGTCCGCCACGCCGAGGGTGACGAACGAGCCGCCGGCCCGCGTCGTCCCGAGCGCGTCGAGGCGCATCGAGGGTCGAGCGCGCGTCATGCGCCGCGTCGATGCGAGAGTGCACCGACCGCCCGGCCTCGGGCTGGCCCGGCCGCACGGCTGCCGCACGAAGCGTGTATCGAGCCTCCCGCTTGGGAGTCATGACGGCCGGCGCCGGCGCGTTGGTGTGACAGCGCAGCGCGTCTCTGCGAGATCTCCGCGTGGTTCTCCGCCGCATTAGCGAGGAGCGCGGCCATCTCCCTCTCGCACTCGTTGTGCTTCCGGAGTCGGCTGCACCGGGAGGGTTTTCGCATACGCTGTCTGTCGCAGCTACATTTTGCTCGGCACGAGGAAAATGTCGGGCTTCGCCACCTTCGTCGTTGGCGATCTGCCGGTTGACGCGGCGGGCTTTCTACCGCGCGTTGCACTCCGCGTGCCGACGCTGCTGCTCTAGCTCCCGCTCTATTGCTGCCATCTCCTCCGCGAGACCGCCACGAGCCTCCTCCGGTTCTAGCCACCTAGCCTCGGAGGTGAGCCCGCAGGTCGTCACCGCTCGGGGGTGCGGTATGCGCACGTTGGGCCGCCGGAGTTCCAGGAGCGCCGGGCTGCGGCGCGGCCGGTCCTCCAGCACTTTGTGCGCCCACTCCTGCAGCATGCACCATGTTGCACTCGCGGGTGAGGCTGTAATCCTCGTCACAGCTGCCCCGATCCGAATCTTCGTCCTCCCCGCATCGAGGAGGTCGAAGAAGGACTCGAGAGGGATGAATTACCATCCCAACCGAAACAAGCATCTAGGCCCCTCATTTTATTTTGGATGATTGATATCAATACAATTAAATTTGGACTAATGCTTTCATGAGAATGTGTGTAGTGAACATCTAAAGAACATGAAAGTGTAGCAAGCACAATCAAAAAGGAGAAAAGAAATAGGAAATGCAATAAAAGGAGAATTTGGAAAAACCCCTTCTCAAAGCTTGTGCCTCTCTTTTATTCTTTGCTTTGAGTCATAGGGATGCCGTACTATAAAGAGGGCTGCAAATCACAACTTTGGCAAAGAATGGAGATGCTCACAAACTCAAGAAAATCCCTCACAAGCCCATTCTTTCCGGACCCATCGGAAGCTCCGGTGTGGTACCGGAAGTTCCGGTAGGCTTACAAAGAGTTCGAGCTCTCCGGAAAAGACTCGTGGCGGAAAGGAGGCCGCGTCCAAGCGTCCCGCACCACAAAGTCATGATGACTCGGACTCGGACTCGGACTCGGACTACGATGTGCCGAATCCGCGCCTTGCCAAGAGCCAAGCCACGGGAACCGGTCCACGGTCTTCCTCCCGTGGTCTTGGCCCCGGCAAGGGCAAAGGGCTTGTCAAAGGAAAAGGGAAGAGCACAGCAAGGAGACCTCCTCCCGCTCCAGTTTCAAGTGAGGAAGAAGAAAGTGAGGAGGAGGCGGGAAACGTGGGCGGGGATGAGTGGTTTCTCCCTATAGCCCGCAATTTGCGGGAGCATGTCAAGTATGAGCTGCGGACACCGGCTGTGAGTGGCGAGTGCTGGTTACAATGTACCTTTCTACGAGAGATGAGGTGCAAAAGTATAGAAGCAAGTGCCCGTGGATCAAGGCAAAGGAAAGGGGTGTGGATGACATTAGGTTTTGGGACCACACCCAAGCCGAGTGGTACAAGGAGGTGCTCAAGCTGAAGAACAAGACTCATGAGATGAAGTGGATCAAGTGGGATCCGGATGGATCGTCGGAATGATCCAGTCTTCAATCAAATCAAGTCCGAGTGTGCTAGAAGATACATGGTGGAGCTCATGGGACTTGAGCATGGGTGGAACACCTGAACCGGTGGTTCGGTTCTATGCCACTCTTTGGCTTGAGTTCAATGATGACTCGCAGGAGGACTCCATCATGCACTCGGACGCTTGATGGAAACCGCTTCAGATCACTTATGGTGAGTTTGCGCAGATTCTTGGTTTTGGTCATGCCGATGCTATGAAGAACAACGTGAATGTGTTTGACCCTCCGGATGACGCTGCTTTGGAGTTTATGTATGACAGCCGCTACGCTCAGCCCAAGGGGATGATCATTGGGACACACTTCGGGCTGCACCCCTACTACCGTGTTCCGAACAACATGTTCGGATGGACTTTGGATCCAAAGATAGGGAAGCTTCTTCTTTGCTAGCGACTTCCAAGACTTTGTTGTGTGCTATGCGTCCCGGAGCTGAGCCGTTCCGTGTTTTTGAGCACATATGGACTTCAATCATCAACCACTCGTACACTCACAAGGCGAGCCTTCCGTTCGCTCCCTTCATTATGAAGATGATTGAGCATGTCACCGGGATACACTTCATTCATGATAGGAGCCACCCCGCGCTTCGTCCCAAGAGGTTCCCTCTTCCGCCCACTCCTCGGGGATCTCCAGTGAGACAGGCAGCTCCTCCTCCACCATCAGCTCGGGCAGCTAGGGATGCTCCAGCTACTTCTTCTCGCCGGACTCGCAGCAAGTCCGGCTTCCTCAGCTCGGTACTTAAGTCCATCTTCTCGCTTGTGCAAGGCAAACAATGATGATATCTATGAGATGAGGATGGAGCAGCGGCGCATCAATGAAGGTCATCACCGCTACCTTACTCACCTTGCCCGGCAGCAGCAGCAGCCACCACCTCCTCCTTTGGACTTTGCTCCGATTGTACCTCGGCGGTGGGAGGATCCTTGGGCTCCATATCAGCGAGGCCGCAGGAGTGGCGACACGAGCAGCAGCTCGGGATGTGGAGGGCAGTGGCACCGAGAGTGGGGAAGATGACAATGCGAGAGGATGTCCCGCCAACCACCGCCACCGCTCCCCGCTCTAGCTCTCGGATCCCGCTTCATGAGAAAGGCAAGGGCGTGGCACGCCCGATGATGAGGAGGAGAGTGGAGAGGAAGAGGAAGACGACGACGACGATGATGATGACGAGTGATCCTTCCTTGGGCGTTCTTGTTCTTTTCTCTTTTTGTTGATGTTCTACCAAAGGGGGAGAAGAAATTTCTATTTATCTTTATCCTTTGTTTTTATTGTGTAATGAACTATGTGAGATGGACAAGTGTTTGGTTGGAACAATGGATGCTTGTAATAAGTTTAGACTTGGTTTATTTATTTATCTATGTGGTTTGCTCTATGACATGCTTGGTGTATTATTGTTCTCTCTTTTTAGATGCATTTGTGTGAAGATAAAATGCCATATTGCATTGTTCGTGGTTTAATAATATGGATGCATAGATAAAGGGGGAGCTCCTCATGATTTGTATCTCTAATGTGCATTTGGTATTGTAAAGACCAACTTTTGAAAATCAATTTCATGCACATATTAAGGGGGAGCTCGTCTTTTATCTTTGCAAGTTGTGCTTTTTGATCTATCTTTTTAGAAATTTGATTGTATTGGCATCAATCACCAAAAAAGGGGAGATTGAAAGTGCATCTAGGCCCCTCATTTTATTTTGGATGATTGATATCAATACAATTAAATTTGGACTAATGCTTTCATGAGAATGTGTGTAGTGAACATCCAAAGAACATGAAAGTGTAGCAAGCACAATCAAAAAGGAGAAAATAAATATGAAATGCAATAAAAGGAGAATTTGGAAAAACCCCTTCTCAAAGCTTGTGCCTCTCTTTTATTCTTTGCTTTGAGTCATAGGGATGCCGTACTATAAAGAGGGATGCAAATCACAACTTTGGCAAAGAATAGAGATGCTCACAAAGTCAAGAAAATCCATCACAAACCCATTCTTTCTGGACCCATCGGAAGCTCCGGTGTGGTACCGAAAGTTCCGGTAGGCTTACAAAGAGTTGGAGCTCTCCGGAAAAGCTATACCGGAAGTTCCGGTAGGCTAACAGAGAGTTGGAGCTCTCTCGAAAGCCATACCGGAAGTTCCGGTCCCTAGTACCGGAAGTTCCGGTAGGCTAACAGAGAGTTAGAGCTCTCCGGAAAGCCATACCGGTAGTTCTCGGTCCTCGGTACCGGAAGTTCCGGTAGGCTAACAGAGAGTTGGAGCTCTCCGGAAAGCCATACCGGAAGTTCCGGTAGGCTAACAGAGAGCTTTGAGCTCTCCGGAATGCCATACCGGAAGTTCCGATATGACAACGGAAGCTCCGGTGCGGTCCCGTTTTCAAACCCTAAACCTAAGTACCGGAAGTTCCGGTACTCCACCGAAAGTTCCGGTGCGGGCCAAAAATCCAGATCTAACCCTAATTCGAACCATACCGGAAGTTCCGATATGCTATCGGAAGTTCCGGTGCGGGGTTTCAGACAGAGCCAACAGCTCTTTTTGGAGCTGTGGTATATAAGCCACACTCCACCCCACACTCACACTCGCTTGCACATTCCGAACCAACACACACTTGAGCCACACTCCACTCACTTCAAATCCTCTCCAAAAGCAAAAATTCCATCCTTGAGCTAGGATTCGAGTGAGAGACTTGATTCCATTCTTGAGCATCTTCACTCCCGTCAAGCTTGTGATTTGGATTTGTTACTCTTGGAGCTTTGAGCTCCTAGATGGCTAGGCGTGCTCGTGAGCTCCCAACTTGTGTGGTGACGCCCGAGAAGTTTGTATTGCCCGTCCCGGAAGGGACCTTGATAGTGGAAAACTCAAGCTCAACCTTGGTGGTGACTTGAGGGAGAAATAGGGTTGAGAGAAACCCGGTCCTTGGTGGACTTTCACAACGGAGACGTAGAGTTCTTGGTGGGCTTGAACTTCGGTGAAAAATCCGTGTCTCTTGTGCTCCCTCTTTTACTTAAGCGCGTTGTTGTTTACTTTGCTAGGTTGCTTGTTAGTTTCCCTTTGTGCCGTTAAATTCCTAGAATTGCATAGGGTTGTGTCTTTCCTTCTTGCAATCACTAGAATTGTGTAGGGTTTAATTCCGCATTTATCACCCTCGCACCGGAAGTTCCGGTACCCTACAGGAAGTTCCCGGTATTTGACGTTTTTGTCTTAGTGTTATTTCGCAGAAATTTTTAGGTTCGCCTATTCACCCCCCCCTCTAGGCGACTTTCACCAATGAACTCTTCCGCTGCGAGGTCGGCCGATCCCGGAGAGCGCTCGGTCTCCTCACGTTCGCGGTGACCGGCGTGGCCACGAGGAGCCTGCGGTGCTTGGCGGCTCGGCGCGCACCGGTGCCCGCTCAAAAGTGGTGAAAAAGTCGAGGCTCCCAAAATGCACAGTGGTGCCGGGGGCCAGCCATCCGTGCCGTGGAAGAAGATACAAATTGGTGAAAACGCGCAACGGACCCCTACCGGCGCGCCAACCGTCGGTGTTCGAACCACCGGCTGTAGAATTTGTCCCAAGGATGCGCGTTTTAGGCCGGATGGTACACAAGGGAAGACACGAAAGATTTAGGCTGGTTCGAGAAAGCTCCCTACGTCCGGTGGGGGTGGTGTCGCGGCGTTCATGTTCCTTGCGTCAAGTGAGAAAACGGAATACAAAGGTGGCGGGAGAGGAGCGTATCGCAAGTCCCGTACAGGTGAGTGAAAAAGCGTGAGCGTGCGAGTGTTTCAGCCTCGTGTGTGCGTTAGACGTGCTCGTGTGTGAGAGACTCGGCCCCTTTATTGTCACGGGGTGAAGCTCGAGTTACGGGGAGAGGGAGAAGGAGGTCAGCCGTGGGATCGGTCGAATGCCCGTGCCGTCCCGTCAATCTTCTTCCTCACGCGTACTTGAGTGGCTGACCGGGCGGTCGCATCATTCCTGTAGCCGGCAGCGTCGGGATGGAGTATTCCGCATTCGGCGGAGTCCCGGGCGGCGCCGTGGCGAGTGGTTGGATATGACATGCCATTCCCATCCTTCTCTGTCATAAGCATTGATAGCTGGGTCAAGGTCGAGGTCGTGGGGCAGCTCGTTCGAACCTCGAGCTTGCCGGCGAAGGTCGTGCGGGACAGAGCGTAACTCGAGCTAGACCTCGAGTTACACCTATTCGACGAGTATGGCGGGGAGGGGGGGGGTCGTACCGTCGTACGTCGGTGGATGATGGCTTTCTCCGGAGGCTTCGGTCCACGCCAACTCGTCGAGCAACAAGGACGGCACAGGGACGGCAGGTCCCGTCGGCGAGGCCCGACGGGAGCAGGTGGTGGCAGGAGCGATGGGGCGCGAACCCCCGCCAATGATTTCCGAGTACCGCCCACGTGGGCGCCGGGGTGGTTGGGAGTTAATGTGGTTGGTGGTCGAGTCGCGAGGTCGCGCTCGAAGGTCGAGCGCGGAGGTCGAGCGGGCAAAGTCGTGCGGGACGGAGCCCCCGAGTAAGACGATAAAGGTCGTTTGAGGCGGGCCTCCTCGAGCTTGGCAGGCAAGGTCGAGCTCGTTATCCGTTGTCCCGTCTTCCGGCGGGATCGTATGGGTGGGCGCCGGCTTGTTCTGCCGACGTGGTTTCGCTAATTTGTCGTTAAGTGGGCCCGGACTCAATCCTTTTTCCCTCAAGATGGTATGTTTTAGAGGTGGAGAACTTTGGATGGGGTAATCGGAGAATAGATGAACCATGGAGTGGTGAGTTTAGGTGAACTTCTCGGGAATCGATGTGCAAAACGGCTTTATGGAGTTTCATCCATCTCATACCTAGGATTATGTCTATTCCTTGCCCTGCTAAAATTATGAGAGAGGAGGGGTATACTTTTCTCTCTAGGTTTAGTGGTACTTGCCTCAACTCTAGGTTTGTTTTTATTTTTCCACCGGGTGATGTGATAATGTAGGGAAAATCCAAAACGGTAGGATTAAATTTTTCGCACAAGACCGAACACGATCCAGCTTTCCCTAGACAGATTTGATCCGTTCTGGAAACTCGACATTTGCTCCTGTTTCTGGGCAGAATTAAATTTTTAAATTGTTATGAAAGTTTTAGATAGTTTCTTAAGCTTTCCAACGCATCCTAGAACAGCTCAATCCGTCTTGTCGTTTGAAAGTTATGACCAATCCACGACAGGGACAGAACCGGAGCTTTTTCTGGAAATCCAGAATAGCTCTCTGTAATGGGCAATTCTAGCTACGTTCCAGATTTTTGCAAGACCTGAGACTAGAAGATTGTTGTAGTGCATAACACAAGCTTCCAAGAAAGTCCTCATTTGCCTTATTTGGTTAGGTATTGAAGGAGTTATGCTCGTTTTCGTGAAACCTAACAAATCTGCCACGTTTTTGCTTCCGGTTTTTAATCCTTTGTGAGATTGAAGCTATGTGATCCAATTTTCATGGTTGTTTCGTTTAGACAAGTTTACATGCATATGTTTGACATGATGAGATGATATGCAAGTATGAGGGATGCTCAATATGTCGTTCATACATCCTCACATAAATTAAAAGACCGCGCCCGCCGATATGAATATCGGACAAGCGCATCGGTGGCACACACACCTCTCACACGATACTACACGAACTAAAACGTTGTTATGTACCTACAAGAAATGGATTCCAGAAACAATACATCAAAATAAAAGAAACTACCAAAAACAAAGCACAATTCTACTCTTACGATCCATAGAAGGGATCGCCTCGCGGTATCGCCACGAGCCGGCATTGTCCCGTATTATTACTTCCGCGGGCATGGAGCGCTAATTTAAATTGTAAACATACATTTGCCCAAGCCGTAGTTGCAAAATATTTAAACAATCATAACACGGGGTTAGTTTTGCCACTATTCTATATAGTCCTTACGTCGGCCTTTCTAGCTAGACTCGTACCTCACCGTGACACCAAAAACGGGGTTTAAGATTTTTAGAATGAGTGTTAGCATGACGCAAATCTCAAGTCGGCTCGATACCACGCGTTACACCCCTATCCCGAAAGATAGTTAAGTGTGGTACGGATCGCCTTGGGAGATGATTGACGAAGCAACCATACATAGCATCACATTAACAAACATACACGAATTGCAAGTTTACATAATTAAGTCTCGATTACAACATAGAGTTCCAAATAAAATATACATTTGGTTCGAATTTAAGTTACATAACCATGATTTTTGTTCGGAATAAAGTGCGAAAGCGAATACATAACACGACGATACATAGATAGCTTATGTGAACCATGCCGGCCTAGGCCACGGCTCACTCATCATGGGTCGGAGAACTAGGAACCCATTCAATGGTCCACACTTTGGGCTCTTCTCCATTCCACACAACCTTACCACAACAATCGCAAAACCCGGCTTGCGGGAATCCTGAAAATACACATGTAGAGGCAAAGCCCGAGTATCTAGCATACTCCGCAAGTCTTACCCGTCAAATTGGCCATATAAGACCGACACCTAGATGCATGGGGCTTGACCGGTTTAATTTGGCATTTTGCCTAAAACGGCACCTATGCTAATTAGGTTGGCACTTTTATAACTTAGCCAAATTAATCGGGTTGTTGCATAAAGGAACTTTAGTGAGCATACTAGCAATACAAGAATTTGCAATACAATTTGATATCAATATGAAACAGCAAGCTTCTCATTCTCTTCCTCTTACTACACATTGTAAACTGCTCGAATCAAGTAGTACTCATTAACCGAGAGGAAACGGTGATAATTATCGAATTATTAATCCTGCAGGAAAGACCGAAATGCACGACATACGCATCATTTAAGAACACGTATGGCCACCGTTCGTGAGTTCATCATAAAGCAAAACACGGGGCCACCGACCCCGAGTACACGTCCCCTTGCGACCGTTCAACAACGTGCCCAAGGCTTAACCCGTGTACTCTCCAACGGTCCTCAACCCGTGCAACCACCGTGCCATACACATCACCTCCGGGTCGGTGAGATATCCGGCTCACTTTACAATTTACAAGCTACGTAGGTTTACCAATCCCCATAAGGAAGGTATGCAAGTGGTACACAACTCAAACTTGTTCGCGGAGCCACAATGGGGTGTTCTCAATTTTATCCAATTCATCATGTTCAAATTTAATCATGAGCCATAAGTGAGATTCCCATTCTATCGTTGACTCCATAAGCATAGCATAGCATTTCTATCGGAGATATCACACACTTCTACTTAGGACATATCGGGAAATTATGCAAGTGGATTTGCAACCAACTCCTAGAACTTAAATGCGCATTCATCATCCTTACTATAGTTATAAAAGTAAAACATTTTAAAATCATAGGAATGCACCGGGGCTTGCCTTGAGAGTGATCGAAGTTAGCACTAGCCTCGCAAGCGTTGAGCGTTGCAATTGTCTCTTCCGGCGGAATCAATTCGGCGTCGTCACCTAGAAGATGAAATGCAATGCATAAGTAAAAGAATACAAGAGTGATGAATGTGGTAATGCATTTGTGCTGTTTTTCATGAGTGCATAAGAATATGTTTAGTAACATTTAATTTCGTGAGATTTCCAGTAGGCATACATGGATAAAGTTGCTCTCTTTTGGATGGAATTACTTAAATTACCAAGTATAACTTTAACATACATGAGCATTGACTTAATGTATGGACATGAATGTCGTGACCAATTCAAGTGCTCATATTTAAAAGGATGAACAACATTCTAATATGAACCAATGAAAATTAGGGTTAGGGGTTTATCATCACATGTGATGACGATGCAACCCTTAATCTAGACTTTGATTACAAAATTAATACGTACATGATTTTAACAAAAACTTCTTACTAATCCTGTCATGAAGGACTAAGTGAAATTTACATAAACATGGGAAAATATAATTTCTAGGGACATAAAACCATTTTACTTGTACTCGAAATTAACCTTTTATTGAATTAACCTAAGGGCAGCAAAAATAATTACTTAGCATGCTCAAAATTTAACATGGGGTTTTCTACAAATGTAAAGGACTATAAGGAATAGATTTACCAAGTTTCATGCCAAAATAATTTATACATATTTAATTAACAATTAAATACAGAGAATGCCAAAAAATGCAATAACTTGACAAATATGCAATTAAATGTAGCTTTTCCAGTGCCACAAATTCAAGGGTGTCCATATGCATTCCCTGACCAAGTGGCATTAAATTTGGATTTATATTTTTAAAGTTATTACTTAAGTGAAGTTTTGTCGATTGACTATTGTCATATTTGTAAAAATATGCAAATATCCAGATCTGACGTGTTCATGTTACTTTTATGAATGTACAAGTTTTTTAATTTCCAAAACATTTTAGTTTGCAATTTTTGGACTTTTAAATCGGGAGATATGAATTTTTCAAAATCGAACAAAGTTCGCGGAATTTACGAAAGTGCCACCGCCGGAGATTTGAACCTAGGGTTCGCGCGCTCCGGCGAGCGGCGGCCGGCGGCGGAGAGCTCGGGGCCTTGGGCCAACGGCGGTGAGTTGTGGGGTGGCCATGGACCAAAATAATGCGCGCGGGGAGGGGGAGCAGGTGGTGGGGTGCGCGGGGCGGGCGGTGGCCGGAGGCGACTAGCGACGGGCGGCGGCGCCGGAGCAGCTCCGGCGAGGGCGCGCGTCCGAGAGAGGGGGAGAGAGAAGGGGCGGTTTCGCCAGGGAGCATCACCTGCGTGCGGGGAGTGACGGCGTGGGGTTGAACGGCGCAGAGGTGGACCGGAGAGGCGGCTCGACGGAGGAGGGTGGCGGAGCATGGCGACGGCGGCGGTTTTCCTTCCAAAATCCGGCGTTGCACTACACGGCGCGGACAGGGGAGTTAGGGGGTGCTGCAGGGGGTCCTTGAGCGTCAAGTGACACGGGGAAGGAGGGAGAAAGGGGCTTGCCTAGCTCGCGGTCGGGGCGGCGACGTCCATGGCGTGCGACGGAGGCGGCGGCCCAAAATCTCCTCAATTCGCACGCCGCGGAGGGGGAAAGGCCGGAGCAGCGGTGCGGGGAGGTGTAGAGGGAGTTGGGGAAGTGGTTTGTGGTATAGCTGGCCAACGCGCCGGGCCGGGCCGGCACGGCACGGGCCCGTGACGGGCCGGGCCGTTTTCTTAACGGGCGGCACGGCCCTTCTAATAAACGGGCCGTGCCGGGCCGGCACGACGGGCCTGCACCGAAGCCCAAGCACGGCACGTCTCATTTTAAACGGGCTAAACGGGCCACGGGCTAAACGGGCCGGGCCGTGCCGGCCGATCCAACATTAAAAAAATAGTTTTCTGCTGATTTTAATTATTTTTAAATATAAACGGGCCAAACGGGCCGTGCCGGCCCGTGAAGCACGGCCCGAATAACGGGCTAAATGGGCCAATAGCTAAACGGGCCGTGCCGTGCCAGCCCGACGGGCCTGCGCCTAGGCCCGGGCACGGCCCTCAATTGTGGCGAGTGGGGTGATGCGGGCTTGGCCTCCGTGCCAATTATCGGAGCGGGGAGGGCGGCGGCGAGCGGACCGGGCGGAGGGGAGTTACTCCGGCGCTCCCCTGTTGGCCGGCGGGTACTAATTCAGTTGGGGGTGGGCAGGGGGTGCGTGGCGATGTGACAGGGCAGGGCGGGTGCGTGTACGGCCTGGCGGCTCGCCGGAACGGCGGTCCGGCCGCCATTGCCCGGTGGGCACAAGTGCTCGGGTCAAATTTTTGAAATTTGAATCTGCCTCGCTGAATTTTGATCAAAAATCGAAGTTCTGGTGCTGCAAAATTTAAAACAAAAATATGGGGAGCTTAAGCATGAAAAGCTCTAATTTGCTTATATGAGTTTGAAGTTCTAATTCTGTCTCCAAAAATTCATGTAAAATTCACAAACAGCAGTGTTTCAAATATGAATTTGAATTTTTGAGCTTTTGAAACTTTGTCCAAAAATTTTGTC
This sequence comes from Chloris gayana, assembly GCA_031894775.1. NCBI lineage: Eukaryota > Viridiplantae > Streptophyta > Magnoliopsida > Poales > Poaceae > Chloris > Chloris gayana. Next base: position 4,873,054 of record JAUNZO010001928.1, read on the forward strand.
AAAAAGCAATAAAATCATTATTTTGCATGAGCAATGAGATGGTGCAAAAATATATGGGTGGTACTTTTATAGTTTTTGAATTTTTCTAGGGGCTAGGGTTTAACCCTAGGTTTGTCCTTTTTCTTTTAATTTTTCATTTTTCCCTTTCGTTTTTTTCTTTTGTAGGATTAGCATTAGGGTTTGATTAGTGAAGTCATTAGGGTTTTAATTAGGTGCTTAAGTCCTAATCGTGACATGGGATGTCACACTCTACCACAACCTTCTCCCTTATGATGACCCGAAGGGAAGACTCTCGTGAGTATCCCGAAGGATGACCCTCTTGCTGAGAGTATTCTAGCTCCACATCGTATACATTCTTCCTTGGCATTTTCTAATGGTTCCCATCATATCTGAATTCGTCGGACGTTTCTCCCCCTTCGGTCGGACTCATTGCGCCAGCCCGCCTTCGCATTTTGTATGTCTTCCTCGACCCTCACTTGAGCTTCTAGTATTCTAAGCAAATGATCTAAGGTCCGAGGTCATTTTTCCCTTATCCTCCATCGAGCCTCGCGAGATATGAAGCCCCCTTGCCACGGACTCAATAATGATCGGCTCCGGAACTTTTGCCACTTGACACTTCAAATGCATGAATCTTTTGGTGAATTGAGCCGGCGTTTCACCATCACTTTGATAGCGAGGCAGCTAGGTCTCCACCGTTGAGTTCCTTCGGGTGAGTTCCTAGGAAATGTACCTGACGAGCCTTTTTAACGGTCCCCAAGAATGTATCGATCCGACTGGAAGATGAGAGTACCATGTGCTTGCTATGCACTCCAATGCCAACGGAAGCGCCCTGGCCTTGATTGCATCGCCGCCACCAGCGGATTCCACCGTTGTCTCATACCGGATAAAAAATTCCTTCGGTCCGAAAGCTCGACTCCGCCAATCGATGAGGCCACACAGCTGTTTGCAATTCCCAAGCTAGAGGTAACGAAGGATCCACCTCCATATTCCGGTATGTGCTGACGACCGATGGAGGAACCGTCCGCTCGAGTACAGGATCCTGCGAAGACCGCTCCCGATAGGCTTCATGTGCTTGGTGCTTGGCGATCCGACATGTTGGCCCTCTTGAGAACTTCCAGCTGCTTTGTCAATAGCTCTTGAGTCTTCATAGCTGCTTCCAATCTTTGCTTGTATCCTGCCTCCGCCTTGCAAGACTTTCTAGGGCCGGCGTCCTCGGCACGTGTTCTTCGGCTTCCTTTCTTTGGGCTTCAATTTTGACGGACGAAGTCCGACACTCTCTTCCACCCGAAGAGCATTTTCTTCCTCTTGGCGAAGCCTTTCTTGGGCCTCCCTTCGCGCTTGCTCTTCACACTCTCTTTCTTCTTGCATTCGCCTTTTCAGCTCCAACCGCTCTTGTTGCAGCCTGGAAACTTCGAGCACAACTTCCATGGTTGCTTCGGTGACCCCTTCGATCCTGCTCGATCTTCCTTCATTGGCTACCCCTTCGAGTAACCTGCCTTGTGGGGGTACCGCTTCTCCCCGACCAGTAGTATGAACCAACCCTCGCCGTAGAGCCTTGTGGATCACCCGCCCTTCCGCTTCGGTATAACCTCCCGCCATGACGTAGACTTTCCTGTTCGATCCCCACGGACGGCGCCAAGCCGTTGTGGTTGCAAGGCTCACAATCAACGAGAGATGGGCCAGTCCAATGATGTTCCAAAGAGTGGAGAAGAGGAGCTTTGGAACTACGGAGGTCCTTGGGCTAGGCCTAGAGGGAATGAACAGAAAAGTTATGAAGGGAGTACTTCGGAGAGCAACGAGGGTCACGAAGGAGGGGACAATCTAGGCTCGATGTGATGGGTTGAGAGAGTATTTATAGCCTCATACTCTCTCAATCCTAATAGTCACTATCAGCTCCTCAAATTACACTTATGCCCAAACTCTATTCTACCTACTCAGGAGCATTCTAGACAATTATAATCATCCCACATGGCTAGCTATTATGGGCTGAATTCCCTCTTTATGGCCTTATTGGGCCCTGGTTGGGCCAAGTGTTCCCCTCCAAGTACTTCTTTGGGCCTCCGGGTAAGTGGGACACCTCCTCCATGGCCTTGTTGGGCCTATTTCATCCGGATTTGCCCGTTGGGGTAAGGTTGTGATCTCCCCCAACAGAAATGATATATGGTAAAATTTGTTTACAAATTTGAAGATGGCTTTTGCATGCTTATCATATTTCACCTCGGGTTTACATTAAAAAAATTTAGCTTCATAATTCCGAGCGTACAATTTGAGATGTGTTACATATTTTCAAAGAGAAATCTACAATCCGAGATGTGTTACATAATTTTCAAAGAGGAACCTGGACTTTAGGACTCTTTATTTATTTTCTAGGAAAAGAACTTGGGATGAGAGATTTAGAGATATATAAATAGCCATTACTCGTAGAAAAAAGGGTGGAGGTGATTAAAGATAATGCCTAAATAGAATATGAAAAAATGATTGAACATAAGTTCTCTAACTATGATTATTTATGCAAATGATAAGCAGCTTTTGTGGCATCTTTTGCTCGTACATTGTTCAACACATTGAAAAATTGGAGCTAATGAAGACATCCCAAGTTCAATTCAAACTTAGTCATACAAAACTTTATTTCAGATGGTTGGTAAAGACAATGTGATAAGTCCCACAAGTAATAGTTTGCTAAAGGAATAGAATAATGCTTGTTTTTGAAAATTCATTGGCTCGTTTAGTAAAATGGCAATTAAATATAAACTTTGATCGTCCTTTCAAACATCCGAATTGGACTCAAATTCAATAATCTAAGTTGACACTTCTACGATTCAACTTATACTTTATCATATGATGATAACTCAAATTCTATTTTTGGAACAGCATGGCTATAATTTTCAGTACAATACGACATTGCAAGCCGATCCTGTCGGTCACAAATAGTCAAAAACTAGCCCCGGTCTTTGCAAAAAGACCTGTCTCGCCTAATCCGATCCGATCCCCCAAATTCAGCGCATCTCATGGCGACGAGCTTATGGCGGACCGTGATTGAAGATGCAACTAGGCTCCCTCATGGGTTTTGGTGATTAATGACAAAGAATTAAAACTTCTAATGTGAACTTAAGTGATTGTGCAAGATATCAAAGGTGATTTACCCACGTTGTGAGAAAGTGTATCCCTCATACAAAAGATGGAACAAGTACTCAAAACCAAGAGCTAAAAGAATAAATTTATATCTTTTTTAGTATAGATGTGCCAAGCTATCAAGAGGGGTGAAATGATCTTACATGTAGGGAAGAATGTGCTCTAGTTACCTAAGTTAGCTTGGAAACGAAAATGCCACAAAAGCCAAGTCCAACGAAAACTCACCCTACCTTCTAGGACGGAAGTTTCGTCCCGGGCCGGAGGTTCCATCAATTCCGGAGAGTTTGGGAGTCCCAAACTCTCAACGGAAGTTCCATCCCGGGAAACGAGCCTCGCTAAATATCCCCGACGGAAGTTCCATCATGCAAGATAGAAGTTCCGTCAATTCCGGAGAGTTTGAGATGGAAGTCCCAACTCGGACGGAAGTTCCGTCCCGACAAGTTTCTACCTTATCTCAAAGGGGTGACGGAAGTTCGGTCACGAGCGGAAGTTCCGTAGACCCCGAACTTGACCTAGCAACAGTTCTTTTTGGACTTCCACTATATAAGGCCTCCCCCATCTCGTAAGAAAAGGTGCTTGGTGCTTTTTTGAACTCTCTAATCTCACTCAAGTTCATCCTCTCACTCCTCTCCACTCCCCTTGAGATCCAAGGCCGTTTGTGAGAGTCCCCATCTTGAATCCAAGCTTAAGAGCATCACCCCAACCTAGAGCGCATCTTCCCTTTGCAAGCAATCTCGATTTCACTTGTTACTCTTGGAGATTTGTTCTCCTAGATTGGCTTGGTGTCACCCTTGATCTCCCAAGATTGTGACGAGCCTTGGTAAGTTTATGAAGGTTGTGATTCGCCTCCGGAAGGAAAGGAATCAAGAGAAGTAGAAGAAAACCAACTTTAACCTTTGTGGTCACTTGGGGAGGATTAGGGTTGAGAGAGACCCGACTCTTTGTGAGCTCCTCAACGGAGACGTGGGAACCTCTTTGTGAGGGGTCCGAACTCCGGTGAAAAATCCCCGTGTCTCTCTTCTCGCTTTTTGTTGTGTGCTTGATCTTTCTCCCCTTCGGCTTGTTTGTGCCCGATCTACTTGTGTGTGGCTTGTCTATCAAATTCCTGCAGGTACAACACTTCTAGGAGCTGAAGGATGGTTCTATTCAAGCGGAATCATGAGATTTCAATTCTCTAGCAGCTCCTTAAGTTTTCTCCTTTCGAGCCTTGAAGGAAGTACCGACGGAACTTCCGTCGTGGGGCGAACTGATTTTTGTGTTTAAGTGTTGTGATTTTCAGATTTTAGATAAATTGCCTATTCACCCCTCTCTAGGCAACTTTCGGTGATGGGCACCGGCGCGCCAACCGCGGACGCCGACTCCGCCGGTGGAGTGGAGTTTTGGCGCTCCCCGCAGCGCGTCGGGTGGCTAACCAAGCAAGGCGAGTACATCAAGAGCTGGCGGCGATGGCGGTTCGTGCTGAAACAGGGCATGCCCTTCTGGTTCAAGGATTTGGTTGTCACGCGCACTTCCGTGCCCCGCGGCGTTCTCCCCGTCGCCTCCTGCCTCACCGTCAAGGGTGCCGAGGACATGCTCAACAAGCCGTACGCCTTCAAGCTCTCCACCCAGCGGGAGACCATGTACTTCATCTCTTACTCCGAGAAGGAGAAGGAGAAGTGGATCAACTCCATCGGCCGCTCCATCGTCCGAGCACTCTCGCTCCGTCATCGATAGAGAGGTCGTCGACTACGATAGTCGTCCTTCCCAAGTCTGTCGGGGATAGGTGATCACGGCGTTGATTGGTGAGCAAAAGGGTTGGTGTTCTACAACATCTCTTGTTACTTCTTAAGGTTTGCAGTAATGTCTTCTTGTTTCATGATGTGATCCTTACATCTTTATATTATTGATAATCATCGAGTAACAATATGGGATATTGGTGTACGGAGTGGTCTCGATACAATGCCATCGGTCTATTCTTATTGTAACTTTCATTTGATCTGTGTTTATTTGTTTCAATTTTTTTATGAAAATCAACCATCGTACGTGTAAAGTTGCATAAATTCTCACACACAAAATTTGGCTTTGATCTGAAGATATTTGAACTTGTGTTTTACTTGCTATGTTAAATACCCCTTGCCTCCGATCCATAGAATTGCATTGCATATTTAATAACTTGCCTGCGCTAGCAAATACTAGTATATATTTTGTTCACCATGATGAAATTAAAACAGTCTATGGACAGCAAAGATAAACACCGTGCCTTTCTTCTCCGACAAATAAAAGGCATCACACATTAGTTTCTATGCGAAAGATATATCACTACTACAAAAAGAGCCAGCAATATCGGAGGGCATTTTCCAGCAATAGCGGGCACACAAAAAACGCTATTGCAGGGTGCCATTGCTGACATCATCGAGGTGTAACGCTATTACAGTGACCCCTGCAATAGCGGGCGTAGATGACGTCATCGGAGGCAACGCTATTACAGATGAGGGTCACCCGAGTAATAGCGGCCGCCGGTGACGTCACCTGTCGTCTGCTATTACTCGGGTGAGTCCGTAATCTCGGCCGCCCGATGACATCACTAGAGGCCGATATTATCGGGGCAGCCCGCAATAGCGGGCACCGGTGACGTCATCCGGTCCGTTATTACCGGGTTCCTGTAATATCGTCACCAGGGTGACGTCATCATGCCCGCTATTGAAGGCAACAGTGTATAAATTCATCCCCTTCCTCCCGACAGGAGCCCTGTTTCGCGAGCTCACGGACGAGATGTCCGTACGGAGGGCGGAAAAAGCCAAAAAGAAGGGGGGGGGGGGTAGGTTTTGAACCTGTTTTTTTGGAAGGATATTGTTCTAGGAGGTAAATCCATACCGTTCCACGTATTTTTTTTGTGTTTATCCATAGTTTTAGTCTCTTTTTTTATGGTTACTTTTCCTAGGGTTTGGATCCATTTTTTTACCTACAAATGGCATGGTTAGTGCTCCTCATGCATATCATAGGTTGTTTAGTACTTAAACTTATCCTCTCCATACATATATGTAGGCTTTTATATGTAGGGATCTAGTTTTGGATCTAGATCTAGTTCGGGATCTAGGTTTTATTCATAAATCTTTTTTAACAGTAATTTATGTAGAGATTTTATTATCAACTTTTAAATCACACGTAACTATAGTATGTAACATTCTTGTGTCTAGATTTTATTATGAACCTGTAATATAGCCTTTACTTTTGATTTTTAGCATATAATTCTTTTTGACTTAGATTTTACTTATTATTCATTTCTTTATTTACGATACATGTGTATAGAAAGAAGGAAGATTGATCTTCGATGTACACTCGGTGGGGGTGGTGATGCTGTTGTATATTTCCAAAAGGTCACGGGTTTCGTTGAAGAAGCGAAGCAACACACAAGAAGAAGGGGTACACAATATATCTATTGTCCTTGTACCCGTTGCAAAAACATGTTTATGTTTGAGACACCCGAGACTATCCGTGAGCACTTGTTGGAGAAAGGATTTATCAAGGACTACTATATCCGGATAAAACACGACGAAATAGAACCTCATGCTCAAGGTGACCACGATGAAGAGGTGATAAGAGCAAGAGTTGACCATGACGAGCGTAGGATGAGGGCTGAAAGTAGCACGGAATATGCAACGACATCGGGTCACACGGATGGTCCGAACTTGTCAATGAAAGCTAGGACTTTGACGGCGGTCTCGATGTGGAAGAATTGTTGATGCACATTAACAACGAGAACCTAGTCCAAAAGAAAAGGCGAGCTTTGGATAACTTGGATGCATTGGAGAGGGCGTCAAAGGCGTTTCAGTACGAGAAATCCAAGGGGTGTCATAACGATTGCACGGTCTTGCAGACGGTGCTAGAGCTTGTCACACTTAAGGCTAAGAATGGGTGGTCGGACACAAGCTTCAACCAACTTTTAGAGCTGTTAGCCAAAATTTTACCAAAACCAAACTCTTTGCCCACCAACACGTACAACACAAAGAAAGTATTGGCACCGTTGACCCTAGGCGTACGAGAAAATACACGCTTGTCCAAACCACTCGCATATTGTACCGTAAAGAGCATGCCAATAAGACTAGATGTCCAACGTGCAACGCCCGTCGATACAAAACTAATGATGGAACCGATGATACGGACATCATGGATAAGTCCAAAAGTAGAAAGAAAGCTGGGCGGAAGAGCAAGAAAACCAATACCGATCGTGTTCCTCATGATGTGCAAGAAGATGTGGTTGATAAAAGAAAAGTGCCGACCCTTGTGATGTGGTACCTTCCGATAATCGATTGCTTGAAGCGTCTTTTTGCCAACAGTAGAGACGCTAAACTCATGACATGGCACGATGATGTTGATGGGCGCAAGAAGGATGGGATGATTCGTCACCCTGCCGACGCTCGATAGTGGAAGAACTTCGACATTAACCATCCCGATTTTGCATCGAAAAGAGGAATCTAAGAATGGCCTTAAGTACGAGATGGAATGAATCCTTTCGGAGAGATGACAAACTCGCACGAGTACTTGGCCGGTGATTAGTTGCTTCTACAATATTCCTTCATGGTTGTGCCACAAGAGGAAGTACCTTCTACTAACTGCACCGATTTCTGGTCCGAAACAAACTGGAATTGATATTGATGTCTTTCTTGAACCACCGATGGAAGACATGAAACTATTATGGGAACAAGGGGTGAAGGTTTATGATGCGTACAAATAGGAAGAGTTCACCCCGCACGCCATCTTTCTTTGCACCGTCGGTGATAACCCGGCACGCTCGGATCTCAATGGGCAGATCAAAGGGAAGACAACATGTTCAACATGTGTGGACCGGATCGCATCGTTGTACCTTCCTTTCTCGCGTAAGTTGGTGTATGTAAAACATCAAAGATGGTTAGCAAAAATGCACCAATATCATCAAAAGACAGATGAATTTGATGGAACAGCTTGAGACAGGGATGACTCCTAAACTTCGAGACGGTCAATTTGTGTTTGAAATGGTAAGAAATATCAAATATACCTATAGGAAGAAGAAGAAGGGAAAGAAAGGAAACATTGCCGATACGGACGTGCCGTTTAAAAAACAATCGATCTTTCATCGGTATTTAAATTATTGGAAAGAATTGGAGATCGCCCATGCCACGGACCCTATCCATGTCGAAAAGGGTGTCTTTGACTATTGCAATGGCACTTTTATGGACATTCCCGGTAAGACAAAGGATGGATTGCGGGCACGAAGAGACCTATAGAAGTTAAATATAAAGCATGGGCTTCACCCTAAGCCAAGAGGGAATGGGAAGTACTACCTTCCACCAGCTTGTTGGAACCTAACCGTCGAGGTGAAAACGGCATTCTGCAAGTGTCTGCGAGGGATAAAAGTCCCCACGGGTTTCGTTCGAACATAAAGAAGCTCGTATCAATGAGTGACTTGAAGATAAGTGGCTACAACACACATGAGTGTCATATGATGCTTTTGTCTGTTTCTCGCAGATCGCAATTAGGTTGTTAAGCAACCTCATAACAAGTTGGCTATCATTTGAATGTGTCATTTTTTGGAATTCAATATCTAAGAGGTGATAAGCCTTCCCGAGCTTGACACGATACATAAAGAGACGATAGAGACAATGTGCCAACTAGAGATGTGTATGCCACTTGTCTTTCTTTGATTTAATGGAGCACTACATGATTCACTTAACTGATCGGATTGCTGTTCTTGGCCCCGCTTACTTGCATCATATGTTTCCGTATGAGCACTTTATGTCCATTATGAAGGGACATGTTCGCAACCGGGCTCACCCTAAGGGTTCCATGATAGAGGGATATACGATCGAAGAGGTTCTTGAGTTTTACAATGATTACAATCAAGAAAGAAAAACAATTGGTCTACCGAAATCACGTCATTGAGGAAGAATTTTCGGTCAAGGAACCACAGGAAAGAAAACATATAACGACGAGAACTATCAATTGGTGAGTTAAGCACATTTCAGCCTTCTGCAGCGAGTTACAACTTGGTGAGCCATACATCCAAGCAACACTTAGAGCAACTTTGTGCAGAAAATGAAAATTGCATCGAGGATTGGATCTTGAAAGAGCACAAGAAAAGTTTTACAGGGTGGTTGAAGGATCAAAACATTCCAATTGGTGAAACAAGGGCTGAAAAGACAATGCATCTATTGGCTAGAGGTCCGTAACGAGTTAGTTACAACATGGCAAGGCTATGATATTAATGGTTTTACATTTTACACTAGAGAAAAGGATAGGAAGAGTCGGAATCAAAATAGTGCTATTAGTGTAACAACGACAGGACAACACCTTGAAAGAGAACACCTATTATAGGTATATTGAAGAAATTTGGGAACTCACCTATGGGACTATTGTACGGATACCCATATTTAAGTGTCAATGGGTCAAGCATCCGCAAGGTGTAGAGGTAGATGAATATGGCTTCACTCTCGTTTCCATCAATAATGTAGGCCACAAAGATGATCCTTGGGTACTCCCGAAACATGTTGCACAAGTGTTTTATGTACTCGAGCGTGAGCATGAAAAGAAGCATATTGTTCTCTCCGAGAAACAAAGAATTATTGGACTTCAAAATGTGAAAGATCCGAGAAAAGCACAACCGGTTTGACGAGGTCTCCTCTTTGCGGACATGAAAAAGTTAAAACTCATTCAAACACAGACTCGGTTATACATCAATGGCGCCATACATGCGTGCTCGAAGACGATGGGCGCAACGGAAAGTTGGTTAATGGCTGATATATAGTATTGTGGTGTAATGCCTAATTAGTATTTGTGACATATCATGGAATTTTAATTAAATGTAATTTGTATTTTATTATCCACTTTATTGATATATTCATATAATATATGTGGGCCATGACTTAATTAACATTGTTGGTTATTCTAATTCAAAAATTATTATGTAATTTAAATTTTTTTATCCCCTTTTATTCATATTAATATAATATCTCGCCAAATTTTTAATGCAATTTAAATTTTATTATGCACTTTTAATAATATATTAATCAAATATTTGGATCATGAATAAATTTGTAATGTTCTTTATTATCCACTTTTATTGATATACATATAACCACATTTTTAATGCTTTTTAATTTATTTTCTTACTTAATTTCCTTATTACTTTTAATTACTTAATTTATTTTCTTACTATGTATTCCTTTTTAATTTTCTTATTAATTATATATTTTATTTAATCTTCTCATTATATTGATATGCATATAACCACATTTTTTATTATTTTTTTATTTATTTTCTTACTTAATTTCCTTATTACTTTTAATTACTTAATTTATTTTCTTACTATGTGTTCCTTATTAATTTTCTTATTAATTATATATTTTATTTAATCTTCTCATTATATTGATATACATATAATCACATTTTTATTATTTTTTTAATTTATTTTCTTACTTAATTTACTTATTACTTTTACTTAATTTATTTTCTTAGTATGTGTTCCTTATTAATTTTCTTATTAATTATATATTTTATTTAATCTTCTCAATATTCGGAAATTAAAAAAAATTGATTACCGCTACTAATGGGCCACCATTACTAAAGCAAGCCCATCACTGGGCTCAAACAGGTTCGAAGTGGCCCAACTTCACGGGCCTATAGACCAAACAGAGCCACAAATTGCAGCCCACCAAATTTCGGAGGAATTACATTGTCTTGGCGCGGCGCGGTTTATAAACGAGGGCAACGCGTCCTGGTGTGGGCGATGTGGTACTAAACCACATCCGCTCGGGCGGATCCAACCTGTAATAGCGGGCGTCGACAGCTCGCTATTACGATCTAGACCGACATAACTAAATTAAATTAATTCGCGGTTATTTAAAATAAATAAAAAAATCTGAATAATTAAAATATAATTTAAAAATAAATGAAAACAACTCAGAATAATCAAAAATAAATCAAAATAAATGAAAATAATTCAGAATAAATCAGAATAATTCAAATAAATGAAAATAATTCAAAATAAATAAAAATAAACTAAATTAATTCAAAAGACCCAAAAATTAATAAAATAATTAAAATAATTTTTACCCAAAATAACCAAAGTAAATCAAAATAATTCACAATAATTTTGAAATAATTCAAAATAATCCTACTAAATTTACAATAAGTCAAAATTATTCATAATAACTCAAATGAATTCAGAATAATTTTAAAAATTTTAAAAATAAAAAAATTAAAATTTAAAAGTCATTTAATTTTTTTAAAAATATTGTGATTCATAATAACTCTAATGAATTCATAATAGCTCAAATGAATTCCAAAACCGTCGGCCCCTAGTTCAATGACACGTGGGCCCCACATGTTGGCCCTAGTTCATGCAATCGGTTCGTCAGGATAAGGGTGTGTTTGGTTGGGTCTGTGGTCGTGGCAAAAGCTGTTGTGGGTCAGTAGGTGTGGAAAAAGCAATTGTGGGTTATGAGATCGTGGAAAAGCTGAAAGCCGTTTGGTAAAGCATTTGTTGTCGTATACTTGCCTTATGGGTATACGAGATGATAAATGAATGGATGTGCAAAGACACAGTAACAAATCAATGAAGATAAAGATGATGGAGATAGTCTGGTAGACTAGTTCCTGACCGGTCCGGAATAATGGATGATTCTATATATCGGTATGGAGATCGAGCGGATATCAATACCGATGTATGATGAATTGAGGAGCAAGTTAAGGAGTAATTTGTAGTTTGTTAGGACTCGAATTAATAAAGAAAGCTCGAGATAGAGCTTCCATATATGTGATTCATGTAATCGACTAGGACTTCGCATGTAACCCTAGCTCCCCGGATATATAAGGCGGAGCAGGGACCTCCCGAAAACTCTCCGAGATCTTGCAATTAGCAAATCGCTAAAGGCAATACATAATATACAGGACGTAGGGTATTACTCTCAATCCGAGGGGCCCGAACCTGTCTAAAATCGCGTGTTCCTGTGTGTTCCGTGTGTTGCACCATCGAATTCCACGCTCGTGAGGGACCGGGTAGTACTAGTGCCGAGTTTAAGACTCGACATTTGACGCGCCAAGAAGGGGTCCCGGCGAGTTCTTAGCGAGTTTGATGGCTTCTTCGTTCGACATCGACTTCGAGCCCGGCTTCAAGATCCGCTTCGGATCCTTAGACTTGGAAGCCGATTCCGCCGGAAAATTGTTTTTGACGAATCCGACTCATTGCCGGGCCGCAGCTTCTAAAGCGCGATCACCCGCCACGGTTGATGCCTTTGACTCGGAATTTAGCGGATCCGACGCAGCTTTAGCGCAAAACATCGGACCGCTCGAGCCTCGGACCGATGTCCGATCTGCGAGCGATAAGCCGCTCTACCGAGCTTGATAACGACTTCGAAGAAGGATCTTCGAACTTCTTCCAAGTATTTATGACGTGTCCAGCTTCTTCAACAACTCACCCCCGAGGAGGCTGCTGTCGAAGCAGCCAGGATGGCGAAGACGAAGCTAACAATCGTCAACGCGAAGACAATGAAGCGGATGGACATGAACAACCTCCGCAACCTTCAGCTGCGAATCATCGCACAAACGTTGTCGGTACTAGTCGGGAGGGAGGAAGCGTTACTCGCGATCTGCTCCCCTGCTACCGGACCGTTACCGGGCAGTCCGGAGACTCGGAGGAAAATTCTCCGAGAATATAACAATCGACCGGGATGTCGCAGTGGAAGGCGCCATCGATCTTCCGGAAGAGCATTGGATTTAAACTCCATGGAAGTGGAGATGAATGGCGCCCGAGTCTTCACATCGCCGATTCACAATATCGTGGGAGTAAAGCAAATTCTTGAGAAGTCTTCAATGCTACCGGAAGAAGTCTTCAATGCTACGCCGAGATTGCGGCACGCGCTGAATTTGGTAGACGCGGCAGCTCTACAAACAAATCAGCTCGTCCATGATCGAGTGGAATCCTCTCGGTCACTCGCGTTCCCACTCGGAGCGGCCGGCAAGGGCTCGATCCGAAGGAGCTTCCTCTAGTGGAAGGCTTGGACCCCGGCACACCCCAATCGCGAGATGCACATGAACGGGCTCCGGATCAAGATTTGCGTGTACCGCTCAATGGTAATCGTGACATTCGAAATGTGCTGATCGATCGCCATGCAGAGAGGGCGAGAGGAGCGCAGAAGACATGAAGAAGATGAGAGGCGACGGACTGGTCATGTTGATGATCGTCCACGGGATCTTGCCCCGCCACGATCGCGTTTGAACAATTCGCCACGTCACGGGCCGGCCGCTCGGCGCCGCCCCCGGTGGAAATTATCCGCGCAATGATCATCGAGGGCACAGTAATAGGCATGCTCATCGGGATGAACGGCCCGGAAGGGATGATCGTCGTGACACTAGAGACCGAAGAGGGCGAGATAACCGGGACAGAGACGTCGAACCTCGGCGCACCGACAATGATCGTCAAGCGGCACCTCCGCCTCCACCTCCATCACAACATGAAGAACCAGCGAACAATGATCGTCAAGCGGCGCCTCCACCTCCGCCTCCGCCTCCTTCACGGCACGCGGAGCCGGTGAATAATGATGGACGGGGTGGTTCGGGAGATAGATACCAAGATGATCGCTATTACGACTATTCCGACGATGACAGGGCTCGCAATTATCGGCATCGCCCTAGTCGTCGATCTCCGTCACCGGTCCGGACCGATCTAGAAGATGATGAATACTCCGTAATCCCCGCTTTCACACGAGATTTACGCATTTGCAAATACCCCGGGGATTTAAGCCCGGGGCCATTGACAAGTATGATGGCAAAGCACCTCCCGCTGAGTGGCTTCGTATGTACACCACTCGCTATTCCGTCAGCGAGGAGGAGACACGTTCGTGCTAGCTAATTATCTGCCGATGTGCATAGAGCAGGCCGGACGCTTGTGGTTGCAATCCCTATCCGAGGGATCCATCTCTTCTTGGGGAGACCTCACTAAAAAGTTCGTAGAAAACTTCCGGGCGACTTGTGAAAAGCCGGGAATTACTTCGACCTCAACGAGTTGAAGCGAAGCCCGACGAGACCCTCACCGATTTTATCGGGCGTTTTTGCAATAAGAAGGCCTTAATCCCCAATGTTCCCGATCAGCAAGTAATTGCTACGTTTCAAGCCGGCGTCCGAAGTGAAGCATTGGTTCACCAGATTGGAAGGCGAAATGGAACCTTACCATGACGGCGTCGAGTGCTTCAAGATAGCGGACGATTATGCTGCTCGGTGAATCTAACGTGGTCAATTTGCGCGGGAACAAAGGGAAGGAACCGAAGCATGACCAAGGCACCCGGTCTTGATCCAAGAACAACAATAAGCGCAAGGCTGATCACCTTGTTGCAGCTGTCGATCGGTCTCATGGAGGAGACCGGCCGGCACCTCCTAAGAGAGGTCCAAGAGAACGATTGTCGTTTGAGACACTTCTAGATGGCCCTTGCATGATCCATAACGGGAATCATAAAGCTAAGGAGTGCTTCCTGTTAAGGCCATTTGCTCGGCTTGCCTTGAAGGTTGCACCCGGCCTGCCCACGGGAATCGGAGGGATGACAAGGGCAAGGATAAGGAGCACGACGACAATGAGGATGACGAAGGCTTTCAAGAACCAGCTCGAGAGGTGAACATGATCTATGGAGGCCCGGATGCATATGAGTCAAAGCGGAAGCAAAAATTGGCGTTCCGGAAGGTTAACGCTGTTGCTCCCGCCACTCCCGAATATCTTCGGTGGTTCGAGGTGCCCATCACATTCAGCAGGGCGGATCATCCGGAGGTATTGCCGAAGGCCGGTAAATATCCACTCATCCCGGCCCCCTTTGTTCACAAGGTGCGACCGAAGAGAACTTTCATTGATGGAGGGAGCTGCCTGGATATCTTGTTTGCTAAAACTCGCCGCGAGCTTGGCCTTTCCGTAGCTGATTTGGAGCGCAGCGTTTCACCGTTTCATGGTATAATACCCGGGCGGAATAGTTACCCCTTGGGGCAGATTTCTCTGCCGGTGACTTTTGGGACAAAGGAGAACTACAGGAGGGAGAATATTATCTTTCGGGTGGCTGACATAGACTCGGCGTATCATGCTATTCTTGTAAGACCGGCTCTGGTAAAATTTATGGCCATCCCAAATTATCAATATTTGATGTTGAAGATGCCTGGGCCAAATGGGGTCCTGTCGTTCCGGGGTGATATCAAGATTGCTTATGCTTGTGAAGTATATAGCACGAGTTGGCCTCTCGGGCCAATTCAGAAGTTGAACGTCGAGAGATCGGGGAAGCAGCAGAAGCTTTGAAAGTCCAGGCAAGATTAGAAGATGAAGTTTTAGTCAAGAAGGTTGCAAAGGAGAAATTGAAAGCCGACGCAGTGATTTCCAAGACTGTCCAGCTTGATGAGTCGGACCCCTCCAAGGTCACCCATATAGGGGCTGACTTGGGGGATAAATAGGAAAGCGCGCTCATTCTTTTCCTCCAGGAAAATAGGGATATCTTCGCATGGTAGCCTTCGACATGCCGGGTGTTCCTAGGGAGAAGATGGAGCACGCACCGTTAGTGCGTCCCGATGCGAAGCCGGTGAAACAGAAGCTCCGGAGGTTTTCTCAAGACCGCAAGGAGGCCATCAAGAAAGAGATAACTAGGTTGTTAGCAGCTAAGTTCATTAGGGAGGTGTATCATCCAGATTGGCTTGCCAATCCGGTCCTTGTACCAAAAAAGAATACTAAAGAATTAAGAATGTGCGTTGATTATACCGATCTCAACAAAGCTTGCCCCAAAGACCCTTTCGCGCTGCCTCGAATTGACCAAGTTGTTGATTCGACCGCTGGCTGGGAGCGTCTTTGCTTCCTTGATGCTTATTCAGGGTATCATCAAATACCGCCGAGGGTTGAGGATCAAATAAAGACCGCGTTTATCACCCCCTTCGGAGCATACTGCTACACAACTATGCCATTTGGAATGAAAAATGCCGGAGCTACATATCAGCGTGGCATACAACGTTGCTTGGATTCGCAATTAGGAAGGAACGTAGAAGCTTATGTTGATGATATAGTGGTAAAATCCGAGAAAACCGAAGATCTTCTCTCGACCTGGCAGAGACCTTCGATGATCTGCGGAGTTTTTCCATGAAGCTAAACCCTGGGAAGTGTGTGTTTGGAGTTCGTTCCGGAAAGCTACTCGGGTTATCCGGTGTCATGGAGAGGCATTGAAGCTAACCCAGAAAAAATCCAGACGATCGTTAACATGAAACCCCGAGTTGCTTGAAGGATGTCCAGAAGTTGACGGGTAGTATGGCGGCTCTCAGCCGTTTTATTTCAAGACTGGGAGTACGAGGACTTCCATTCTTCAAGTTACTCAAAAAGCAAGATAAGTTTGTGTGGACTGATGAAGCACAAGTTGCGCTTGATCAACTTAAGAAGTATCTTAGTAACCCTCCGGTATTGGTGCCTCCAGAGCCGGATGAGGTTATTCAGTTATATATCTCCGCAACAACCCATGTGGTGAGCACGGTTCGGCGGTTGATCGGAAGGAAGAAGGACACCTGCAACTGGTGCAACATCCGGTATATTTTGTAAGTGAAGTTCTTACTTGAATCAAAGATACGATATCTCCGATTACAGAAGTTAATATATGCTGTAGTGATAACTTCTCGGAAGTTGAAGCATTATTTTCAAGTGCATCCTATTGAGGTTAAGACTGAGTTTGCCATTGGAGATATTGTCCGAAACCGAGAAGCAATTGGCCAAGTTGCTAAGTAGGCTATAGAACTTGGCCAATATGAAATTACGTTTTCTTTGCGAACGGCTATTAAGGGACAAGCATTAGCTGATTTCATAACAGAATGGTTAGAGACACAAGTACCGCAGGAGATTCAAGCATTGGAGTATTGGGAGATGTTCTTTGATGGGTCCCTGCAGCTTTCAGGCGTGGGGGCTGGGGTTGTACTTCTCACCCCGCAAAAGGAACCTCTCGGATATGTGTTACAAATGCATTTCCGAGCCTCCAACAATACAGCGGAATATGAAGCTTTGCTTCATGGGCTTAGAGTAGCTGTTTCGTTAAGAGTCCGACGATTGGACATTTATGGTGATTCAATGTTGGTGATAAGCCAAGTTAACAAGTGATGAGGACATCACTCCTTTGGATACAAATGACACTCCTCCGCTGAACATTCAAGGACAAATCACTAGAGCTCGCGCCCGACAATTAAATTTAGAGGTGAGCTCGTTCCTGAGTCTTTCCTTTCATAATTTTGAGAATAGTTTGCTACCTAATGATTTTATTATGATTAGGAATCAAGGAGAGGACCATAATATGAATGTACTAGGGCTTGGAGGCGTGGAGGTCCAGCAAGAGGCGCAAGGCATTGTGGAGGCCCAAACCAAGTCGACTTCGAGTCTGTTTCGGAGTCCAGGAACAGTCTAAATTAAAATAGACGCCCAGATCACATACGAAGTCGGATTTGGACGTTCTACATATGGATGGAAAGATAATTTCATAAGATTTCCAGTGGAACCGGTCCCACGTCAAATTTCATCCGGAGTCGCCGGGAATCATCGAAACATTGGAACATCCAGAATCTGTTTTTGGTGCTGCGTCACCGTTTTTGGCCTTTGGGCCGTGTATCTCGTGTGAGCCCATTAGGGGAGCGTCCAGGGGTCTTGCACGTCCCCAAGTCTTTATTAGCAGCAGCCGCCACCCATGTTAGGGTTGGGGTTTTGCTTAGATTATTCTGCTTAGACAGTTTCACCGTTCATCGGTTTGTGAGACCCCAACTTGTGAGATTAATCTTACATCTGCAAATTTGGTTGCGTTCTTTCTTGTTCTTGCTTTTGATCTTGATTCGCAGGCAGGGATTAGCCTTCTGGGCGAGGTCAACCATGCAACACCGGTTGATAACCATAGAGGACGTGGTGCTGCGATTGCGGGGTTCGAACGTGTTGTTCAGGAGCCGGATCGACGTGTGTCACATCTTCACCAAATCAAGAGTTATCTGAACCTTTCGGAAGATCGGGACCCTAGTTTATATGCATTATCATTAATCTTCTCAATTATCTTGAAAGGACCAGCAGCTCTAGGCATTAACTTAGACTTTCTCAACTCAGAAAACCGATCCTTTCTCAAGTGCAACCATACTAAATCACCCGGTTCTAATTTAACTTCCCTTTTACCTTTACTACCAGCAATCATATACTTTTCAGTCATCTTTTCAATGTTGTGCTTAGTTGTTTCATGCATTTTAAAAATAAACTCAGCATGTTCCTTAGCATCAAAGTGAACTCTCTCACTAGTAGGCAAAGGCAAAATATCAATAGGAGCACGGAGATTAAAACCATACACTACCTCAAAAGGACTTACCTTGGTGGTCGAATGTGTTGCACGATTGTATGCAAACTCCACATGAGGCAAACATTCCTCCCACATCTTCAGATTTGGCTTTAAAATAGCTCTCAACATGGTGCCCAATGTGCGGTTCACTACCTCGGTTTGGCCATCGGTTTGTGGGTGACATGTTGTAGAGAACAACAACTTCGTTCCCAACTTATTCCATAGAGTGCGCCAAAAATGACTCAAGAATTTGGCGTCACGATCTGAAACAATAGTAGAAGGCATATCGTGCAAACGAACAATCTCTTTGAAAAATAGATCAGCAATATGAATAGCATCATCACTCTTATGACAAGGTATAAAGTGAGCCATTTTAGAAAATCTATCCACGACAACAAAAATACTATCCCTTCCCCTCTTAGTCCTAGGCAGTCCTAAAACAAAATCCATAGAAATATCCGCCCAAGGTATTGAAGGAACAGGAAGAGGCATATACAAACCATGTGGATTCAAGCGAGACTTCGCTTTTTGACAAGTAGTGCAGCGAGTCACAAAACGCTCAACATCTCTTCTCAACTGTGGCCAAAAGAAGTGTGTGGCCAACAAATCCGCCGTCTTCTTTGCACCAAAATGTCCCATCAATCCGCCTCCATGCGCTTCCTGTAACAACAAAAGACGAACGGAACCAAGCTGGAATGCAAAGACGGTTAGCTCTAAACAAATATCCATCATTTATCACAAACTTGTTCCATGTACGACCCTCTCTACAATGCAGCAAAACATCTTTAAAATCAGCATCAAGAGCATATTGTTCTTTAATTGATTCAAGCCCAAAAATGCGACAATCAAGGTGTGACAACATAGTGTATCGTCTAGACAAAGCATCGGCAATCACATTATCCTTCCCTTTTTTATGCTTGATAATATAAGGAAAAGACTCAATAAACTCAACCCACTTAGCATGTCTATGGTTCAAATTACTTTGAGAACGAATATACTTAAGCGATTCATGATCGGAATGAATAACGAATTCCTTAGGCCATAAATAATGACGCCATGTTTGCAAAGAACGTACAAGAGCATATAATTCTTTATCATACGTAGAATAATTAAGAACAGGGCCAGTTATCTTTTCACTAAAATAAGCAATAGGTTTGCCATTTTGCATCAAAACACCACCAATGCCAATACCACTAGCATCACACTCAAGTTCAAAAGTCTTACCGAAATCTAGTAGTTGCAGCAGCGGTGCATGTGTAAGCTTGTCCTTCAAAGAGCTAAAGGACTCGTCGTGTGCTTTGCTCCATTGAAACACAACACCCTTCTTTGTCAACTCATGCAACGGTGCAGCTATAGTGCTGAAATCTTTGACAAAGCGGCGATAGAAACCTGCAAGACCAAGAAAACTTCGAACCTGTGTGATGGTTTGGGGCTGCAGCCAGCTAGCAATAGCGTCAATTTTATTGTCATCCACCTCTATACCCTGTGGAGTAACAACATAGCCAAGAAAAGAAACTCGATCGGTGCAAAAGGTGCACCTCTCAAGGTTAGCATATAAATGTGCATTTCTTAAAGCGGTAAAAACAGCACGTAAATGATCCATATGTTCATCTAAAGACTTGCTGTAAATCAAGATATTATCAAAGTAAACCACCACAAAACACCCAATAAAAGCCCTCAAAACCTCATTCATTAAGCGCATGAAAGTACTAGGTGCATTAGTTAACCCAAAAGGCATTACTAACCACTCATACAATCCGAATTTAGTTTTAAAAGCTGTTTTCCATTCATCTCCAAGTTTCATTCTAATTTGGTGGTAACCATTACGCAAGTCAATTTTAGTGAAAATTAGAGAACCGCATAACTCATCAAGCATGTCGTCTAGCCTAGGAATAGGATGACGATAGCGAATAGTAATATTGTTAATGGCTCTACAATCAACACACATGCGCCAACTACCATCTTTCTTAGGAACCAAAAGTACAGGAACAGCACAAGGACTAAGGCTTTCTCGTACATACCCGCGGTCCAAAAGGTCTTGGACTTGTCGCTGAATTTCCTTTGTCTCCTCGGGGTTGGTCCTATAAGCAGCACGGTTTGGCAAGGTAGCTCCCGGAATCAAATCAATTTGATGTTCTATTCCTCTCAAAGGTGGTAATCCAGGAGGAATCTCAGCTGGAAAAATATCCTCATACTCCTGCAAAAGGTCAGTGATAGCAGAAGGCAAAGAGCTAGCAATATCATCAAAGGAATACAAGGCTTGTTTGCATATCAAAGCATAAAAAATATCATCATTAGAAACTTCAGCAAGGTCTGATTTTGTAGCAAGCATAACACGGCCTTTCAAATTAATCCCATCTCCCTTAGAAATAGGTGCAGACTTATCCTTTATAGGTGGGAAAACTGAATTAGCAACTTGCTGATTTTCAGATTTAGAATTATTCAAAGAAGCAGCTCGTTCTCTATCAGCTTGTACAATTTCAGCAGGGGTCAAAGGTACTAAAGTAATATTCTGTCCTTTATGCATAAAAATGTATTTATTACTTCTACCATGGTGTGTAGCATCATTATCATGTTCCCAAGGACGACCCAATAAAAGTGAACAAGCTTGCATAGGAACCACATCACAATCAGCATAATCTGAATAAACACCAATGGAAAAAGGAACTCTACAAGTTTGTGTTACCTTAGCTTTTCCCGAGTCGTTTAACCATTGAATGTGGTATGGATGAGGATGTGGTCGTGTGGCCAAACCAAGCTTCTCAACCAGATCTGAACTCACCAAGTTGTTGCAGCTTCCTCCATCAATGATCACACGTGCTCGTCGATTCTTGATGACGAAGAAAATCTAGAACAAGTTGTGGCGTTGTATCTTTTCAGAAGTCTGAATTTGCATGCTAAGTACACGCTGCTCAATGATGTTCATGTAACCCGAAGTGTCTTCTCCACCAAGTACATGGCCCTCGTTGGTGTCGTCAGCGACTTCGTCTTCATCATCATCTTCTATGTCGGAGGTGCTGATGTATCCTCCATCTTCAGTGGCCACGTATGCCCGCTGACTTGGGCAATCCTTCTGCACATGGCCCAGTCCATGGCAGCGGTGGCACTGAATGTTGGAAGTGCGTCCCGTCGAGGCGACCGATGAAGCACTTTGAGCAGGACCCTGCACAGAATTTTTACCTGAATTTGCAGGGCGTGTAGGAGGTGCGTGTGGGGCTGCCATAACACCACTCGCGGACGCGAGAGGCCGTTTGCTTGCCGGTGGAGATGGCCGGGAAGAAAACCCCGAAGACGGCGGCGACCGTGGGGTGTAAGGAGGCCTGCTTGTACTGTTGCTCCTCTGTTGCTTCTCCCGTCCCTGCAATTCTTTCTCTGCAAGCATAGCAAACTGGAACAACTGGTTGATGGTGTTAAACTCCTTATAATCAACAATGTCCTGTATATCACGTCTCAAACCAGAGTAAAAATGAACAATAGAGCTCTCATTATCCTCTACTATCATGCAACGTTGTAAACCCTTTTGAAGCTCACCATAATAGTCCTGCACAGATTTATCCCCTTGTTCTAAGCGCTGAAGTTTTTTGCGTAAATCTCTATGATAAGAAGGAGGGACAAAACGATCACGCATAGCTTCCTTAAGTTGAGTCCAAGTTACAGGAATATCATCAACGAGTTAGAGAATTCCACCAAATGATAGCAAAATCTTTAAATTCACTAGTGGCTTGTCTAACTCTATGCTGCTCGGGAACTAGGTGCCCACTAAATTTTTGCTCTACTGTCATCTCCCAATCAAGGTAACCCTCCGCATCATATTGCCCCGAAAAAGGTGGAATAGTAAACTTAATCTTAGCATAAGGATCATCGGGGCCTCGATTATTGTTACCTTGTTGTCGATATTGGCCACCCATACCTTGGGTGTTCTGTTGTAGACGCCGGTGAAGCCTTTGTGCTCGTATAGCTGCGTCATCGACGTCAACGAGTGGCATCATTCACCGTGTCATCTTTTCTGTTTCCACCGGCGTTGCTACCGGCCTCATCTTCATGGATCTTCACACGGTTCTCCACCTCGGTCAGCTTGCCGATCCAACGTTGTCGCCACTTCTGCGAGAGTATTAACCGTGTCTGTCATCTTGGACAACCGCTTATCCATCCGCTCAATCTGGTTGCCGAGATTGAGTTTGTTGATGCCGTCGGTAATGGCTTTGTTAACAGCTTCTGTCATCTCCTCACGTGCCCTGTCAAGAACAGACTGAAGCTGCCCTTGACTAACACACTCGTGGAAATCTTTAGGGGTGCCAACGTCTGCATCATCTCCTGCCATAGCAAATACCAAAACAGGAACAAACAGTGAAGGTTATCCCTAATAAACACTACTACTATGGTGGACGAGTGGTGACTCTCACAAAAGCAAATGGAATGTCTCACCAAGTTCTTACAAGGGTCTTACCAAGCAAGGCAAAGGATACCTAGAAGGCGTGTACCACGATTGCAAGGGTCAAAAACCTGTGCTGTCCGAAGTAGTATGTGGAGCTAGGAGGGCTAAATATGTGAGTGGAACACAATTCAAAAATAGATAGTAATGCTGAATAAATGTCCAAAGCTACTTGTCCTTAGTTGCTGGTCTACACGTATCCTAGAACAGTAGTGCAGGCAAAGCAAGGATGACAGGCACAAAGGAAAACAAAGCAAAAGGTAACTAGCAAGGAAGAAACAGCAACTAGACACAAAAAACAGGCCAAAACCCTGTTTTGTCTTTTAGCACTAAGTAGAAATCACAAATTTTTCTTTTTTGATTTTATTTTTTTGATATTTTTCTTCCACTCAGAGGCAACAAAATAGGAACCACGCAAAGTTTCAGGTCAAACGAGAGAAGGAATGTGACCTACAGATTTTCTCGTAAGATGCAGCGACGACGGGTTCCAAACTTTTTTCCTCGGATCAGTGGGCTTAACTATTTTTTTGATTTTTTCAAGATTTTTCCTGCCCGACGAAGCGGGACGAGCAGATGCGAAATTTTTTTCTACCCAATTTCAAAAAAAATTTGCCTAATTTCGAGTCCGTATGCGAAAGTTATGGTTGTTTGAAGGAAGGGACTCCGAATTAGGGTTTCGGTGGACGGAATTGCAATCGGGTAGGATTTTTTTTTGTTTTTTTTTTTGACGATTAATGTATGCAACGGAAACGAAGGTCGTGGTCGTGGGGTGTTGAGTTCTAGATGAAAAGGGTGGGAGTGTAGGGTGGGACTATGGTGGATGCAGCGGAGGTGACAAAAACTCCCGAGACAAAGTAAACTTGAGGGAATTCGGCTAGGGTTTCGAGGGGCACAAAACTGGCGACAAGAACACGAACTAAACCAGCAACAAAACAATCACTAGGACACAAACTCAACACTACGGACTCTGAAATTGAAACATGCAAAGGCTAAACACGGCTTGGACAGGATGAACCCTAAAACTAAATTTTTTTTGGCTTTTTCGTGGATGATAGGATAATAAAGAAACAAACTAAACTAAACGTAGGGCGAACCTGATGGTGCACCTGAAGCTCTGATTACCACTTGATGTGGACTAGGGTCCCGATCTTCCGAAAGGTTCAGATAACTCTTGATTTTGCGAAGATGTGACACACGTCGATCCGGCTCCTGAACAACACGTTCGAACCCCGCAATCGCAGCACCACGTCCTCTATGGTTATCAACCGGTGTTGCACGGTTGACCTCGCCTAGAAGGCTAATCCCTGCCTGTGAATCAAGAACACAAGCAGGAACAAGAAAGAACGCAACCAAATTTGCAGATGTATGATTAATCTCACAAGTTGGGGTCTCACAAACCGATGAACGGCGAAACTGTCTAAGCAGAATAATCTAAGAAAAACCCAACCCTAACATGGGTGGCAGCTGCTGCTAATAAAGACTTGGGGACGTGCAAGAACCCACTGGACGCTCCCCTAATGGGCTCACACGAGATACACGGCCCAAAGGCCAAAAACGGTGACGCAGCACCAAAAATAGATTCTGGACGTTCCAATGTTTCGATGATTCCCGGTGACTCCGGATGAAATTTGACGTGGGACCGGTTCCACTGGAAAGCTTATGAAATTATCTTTTCATCCATATGTAGAACGTCCGAATCCGACTTCGTATGCGATCTGGGCGTCTATTTTAATTCAGACTGTTCCTGAACTCCGAAACAGACTCGAAGTCGACTTGGTTTGGGCCTCCACAATGCCTTGCGCCTCTTGCTGGACCTCCACGCCTCCAAGCCCTAGTCCATTCATATTATGGTCCTCTCCTTGATTCCTAATCATAATAAAATCATTAGGTAGCAAACTATTCTCAAAATTATGAAAGGAAAGACTCAGGAACGAGCTCACCTCTAAATTTAATTGTCGGGCGCGAGCTCTAGTGATTGGTCCTTGAATGTTCAGCGGAGGAGTGTCATTTGTATCCAAAGGAGTGATGTCCTCCTCAACAAGGTGTGGGACGCTCATGCTGATCATATGATCGCTTACCGTCAAGAGGTTCGGAAACTTGAAGATAAATTTGATGGTTTACGATTTTCTCATATACTCGCGCGGAAATAACTCTACTCGCGGATGAGTTGGCCGGACCGGGGTCTTCACGACAAGCGGTTCCTCCTGGCATTTTTCTTCAAGTATTGGATAAACCATCTATTAAGATGGAGAGCAAGGCTACTATTACATAGATCGTGGGTGAATCAGTTTTAAAGAGTCGGGGGAGAAAGCAGTCTTGACGGACCGGTCCGATGATGCGGTCTTGCCGGAAAAGATAATATCGCGACCAACGTTGATGATGATCAGCCACTGGATGTTATGATTATTGATTCCGATTGGCGTACCCCGTACCTTGACTATCTGCAGTCTGGTAAAACTCCGGAGGTGTGACATCCCCTCCGGGACACCCAGGAATCGGTACGAGAGGGACACTCGACGAAGCGAGTTACAACGAAACATCATCTCATACAAGCCAGAATATATACATCATGATATAATACAACCAGGTTTTTAAAATACAAACATTCGTGCAGCGGAAATATACCATTATTGAAGTTTAACAACCTACGAGTATTCAGCGGAAGCTTGTACTATTATACAACAAAAGACCTCTCAACATTTAACGTGATGTATCGAGCCCGTCGTACACCACGGTCCTTCCTCTTCACGGCGTGGGGATACGTTCCCACCGAAGGGAACCTCCCTCCGGACACTCGCTCCTCTTCCGGGAAGCTACCATACAAGTCGTGGTAGTACGACTCGTTCCCCGAGAGATAACGAACAAACCCCGAGTATTCTAATACTCAGCAAGACTGACCCGTCAACATGGCACGCTAAGGCCGACGCCTAGTATGCAAAGGCTTTCCGGCTGTGGGGTTTACTCCTTTGCGAAACAGCATTAAAAGGGTGGATCCTTACTTTCAATATTTTAGCTCAGTATTAACTTCATTAGCCTTGACATTTGCAGCCTATCACTATTGCAATCAAGTTTGCAAAACAAGAGAAAATAGATCATTACTCCTTTCATCTCTCATCTTCATCTTCCATATTATTTACTACGATGTGACGAGCTAAACAAGCGGTACTCATTACTGCGAGGGACAGCGATTCGAACCGATTTTATACCAGGCTGGCAAAACCCGACTACACGACGCATACGCACCACACCGGTCGTATACGACAACTTTTCCCGCTAGTACCTGACTGAAGACTAGCCATTTCCAACTCCCCGGGAGTATGGCGACTCCACGACTTCCCTCGTGGCCGACCCATCTCCCTCCCGTGAGACTATCCTCTCACTAATAGCCGATAAAGAGAGCCGGCTACGCTACATCTCTAGGGCGATAGGGTACATCAGCTTGTCTGGGCCCATGATAACGAGCATGTAGTACGGTACGTTCAAACTTGTTCAACTAAGCCGACAACGGTACGGTCCTTGACCGACACGAGACGGGGCTACCTCCTTGCAAGACCTCATCTCTGCCTTGCCCTTTCTCCTACGGGGCCCGTCCGGTCTCAACTTCATTAACCCTCTCTTCATCTTAGTGTCAAAACAACAACCCTTAAAGCCTCCATGCTTTAAGATTCCCTAAAACATCTACCGTTGCGACTATGAATTAAGCTTAGCCTCTATTGAGCTACCTATACCAAGTATAATATAAACATACGGAAACCTACCATAATGCAACTAGGGTATCAATCATTCCCGAACACCTAATGCACAAACATAACCGTACTATGTGATAAAATAAAATATTTAAAAACATAGGTAGGATGCACCGGGGCTTGCCTTGATACGAGTCGGTGTTAGCTTCCTCGGCGTGCGGGTCGACTTCGAGATTCCCGTCTCTCGACTTGACCTCGGTGGAACCTCGATCACTTGGAACCTAGGTCGACCAACAATGCGTTGCGAATCACAATCATGCATGCATGAATGAATATGATATGATCATGCAAAGAGAGTATTAATTACGTTCATTAACTAATAATTAGTGCTTAATTATGCTTAGTAAATAATGTTTAATCATGGTTATTAAGTACTAATTACTTATGTTCCAAAATCAGTAATTAATAATTAATAACTAATACTCCATCATATTGGTTAATTAACAATTCATAATTAAGCGTGTTCATTAAGCGATAATCGACAATTGGTTATGCTCATTAATTAATGTTCAAACCTGGTTAGTAATTATTAATTAATCCTGGCCCTTAATTAATAATTAATCAAATTCATTACTACTAATTACTTAGGTTTAGTAATTAACAATTATTCCTGGTTATTAAACAATAAATAAACATTACTTGAATGACATGTGATAATAGGCTAATAAATTGAAAACACATGGAATAATAAAGTTTAAGTTTAATTTTGAAATATAAATTTCATAATTAATTTCGTCTGCGAGTATCTCCTTCATCTAATTAAATTATTTTTCTTCATTAAGCATTTAATTAACATAAAATAATAGCTTTTCTTTAAACAAAGAAAGGGATTAATTACTATTTATGAAATAAAATTACTCAAAATACATATTTTATTTCATAAACAAATAACTCTTATTTTTTTGAGTCTAATAAAGTTGGTTTTGTATTTTTCCGATTTTTAATGAATTTTCTACGAATTTTTGAAAATCAAAAATGCCTCTATGCCACATGCTCGGGCACGGGGTGACCACACCAAATCCGCACGTGGCCACACGCGATCCCACGCGTGTGGCCCGCGGTGTGGCGCCACCACGGCAGCCATGGCACGGCGGTGCGGCCACCGGAGTTGGCTGCCGGTGCGCTAAACCTTGCCGCGATATCACCTACAAGAGCTACTCGACCCGGCGGACTCAACCATGGTGACAAAACAGCATGAGCTCCCTCCGAAGCACGCCGACGGCGAGGGATGGCCATGGCAGAGGCTTCGGCATGGTGGGGAGCAAGCTCGAGCACCCAACAATTGGGGAAACCGCTACGGACAGCATCTACGGACCCTAAACAAGCTCGTACGATGACCCTAGGAGCATGAGCACGGTCGGAGGGTAGAGCTCACCGTGGAAGTGCGGGCGGCGGCGGACCGAGCTCCGAGGAAGAACGGCAATTGCTCTGTCCTCTCGTGAATTAACTCGATGATGAGTTGTCCAAGAGAAAGAACATGTAGTTGCGCATCAATTGGTAGAAAAACGGAGGACAACGGCTCACCGGACAGGTGCGGAATCGGGCGGCGCGGTGAGGATCACCCGGCGGCGAGGCTTCACGGGGAACAGCTCGATTTACCGGACTCCGGGGTTTGAGGACGAGCGACGGCTCGGGTAGTAGCGGGGGGGTCCGGCGGAGCTTGCGGTGGGTTTGGCTCGGATGAAGAGGCACCGGAGCGGGCCGGCGTCGAGCTCCGCAGGCGGCGGTGATGGTGGTGACGTGTGGGGAGGAAATGAGGAAGAGGGAGAGATAAGCACGGCCGGGGGGGTCTTATCCCATGGAGAGGCGGTGAGGGCCGGGCAGGCAGCTGCGCAAGCAGCTGCGTGGCTGCTGCGTGGCGGCCTGGCCGGAGGCGGCACGGCGGGGCGGTGGCGAGAGCGCGGGAGAGAGAGGAAGAAGAGAGTGACGGCTGGGCCTGGCCTAGCCGTTTTGCAAAAAAGCCCTTCTCTTTTCGCGAAATTAAAAAGTGATCTTCCCGAGCTCCAAAAATTCCCAAATTTTTCAGGGGTGTTATTGAAAATATTTTAGGCATTTTTCCTATTAAGTCCAGGTTAAAATTCCAAATCATTTTCAGATTAAAATTCATAGTTAAATTAATAAAAGAAGCTTTGGTTATTTCTTGTAAATATTTTTACAAGGCAAAATAATTTCAGGAGATTTTTATAAATCTTCATTTATGATAATTGAGCCAAAGAAAATGTTGAACATATATTTTATTCTTATTTCATTTCTTTTTAAGCACTTCCTTTCTTCTTTATCTATTTTGATATTTTATGTGTATGTTCTCAACATAAAATTTAATATCTTCACAAATGCAATAATGTGATGAAATGCTCATGATGACATGAAATGCATTTATTTTTCTCGAGAGTTGTTACAGCCCTCCCCCTTACAGGAATCTCGTCCCGAGATTCATGATCGAAGCGACTATGCGATAGTGCTAAAGAACTCGGGGTAGTTTGATCGGAGAAACTCCTCTTGCTCCCAAGTAGCTTCAGCTTCCGAGTGATTACTCCATTGGATCTTGTAGAACTTTATAGTCCGATGTCGTGTCACCCTATCTTTGGTGTCGAGAACTTTAACCGGCCGTTCGTCATACGTTACGTCCGGTCAGTAATCTGTTCCACCTCGGGTGTCGGTATATCCACGGGTGGTTTCAAACACTTTTTCGGTTGAGATACGTGGAATATATTATGTATACCCGACAAGTGTGCGGGCAACTCCAAACGATATGCCACAGCTTCCACATCTTTCCAGGATTGGAAATGGTCCAATGTATCGGGGTGCTAACTTGCCTTTGATTCCGAATCTTTGAACACCTTTGGTAGGAGATACTCGAAGATAGACTTGATCTCCCACCTGGAATACTAACTCCCGACGTCTTTTATCGGCATAACTAATCTGTCGAGACTTAGCCCTCTTAAGATTCTGCTGAATGAGACACACTTGTTCCTCTTCATCTTTTACTAGATCCGGTCCGAAGATTACTCTTTCCCCACTTTCGGACCAATTCGGAGGTGTGCGACAACTACGTCCATATAGAGCTTGGAACGGTGACATTCCCGCACTCTCTTGATAGCTGTTATTGTATGAGAACTCGCCAATGGTAAACACTTCTCCCAATCTTTACCATAGGTCAAGACACATGCTCGAAACATATCCTCGAGATATTGATTGATCCTTTCTGTCCGTCCATCTGTTTGAGGATGATATGCTCGAGCTTCGTATCAATCTTGTCCCCAATGATTCATGTAGTTGCTCCCAAAATCTGGAGACAAATTGTGTTCCCCTATCCGATATAATGGTCTTCGGCACCCCATGCAAACGAGAGAATGCGTGCGATGTACAGCTCCGCATACTTCTCGGCGAGTGTACCGGGTATGTACGGGTATGAAGTGAGCAGACTTCGTCAATCTATCCACAATAACCCAAATAGAGTCATGCTTTCGTGGGCTTAGTGGTAACCCTACGATGAAATACATGCTGATGTCTTCCCACTTCCATTCAGGAATACTCAAAGGTTGTAAGGGTCCTGCTTGCTTCAAGTGCTCAGCTTTGACTCGCCGACGGACATCACACTCATTGACATACTTGGCTATTTCTCGCTTCATGCGTGTCCACCAAAATCTTTGCTTCAGATCTTGATACATCTTATTGGTTCCGGGGTGAATAGAATACCTGGACATATGAGCTTCATCCATTATCCTCTTGCGAAGGGATAGGTCCTTTGGTACAACCAATCGATTCTTGAACCAAATAACTCCCTCGTCATCTTCTCCGAAGCATTTGACTTCGTCTTTTTTGAGTCGTCCTCTTATATGTCCCATACCAACACTTTTCTCGTTGAGCTGCTATCACTTCTTCACGAAGAGTAGGGATAAGAGCCAGATTTGTCAATGCTCCATACGGAACAATCCGAAGATTTGGCTCATCACTTTCGGGTGGAGGTGCTTGAATCAAGAGTTGAGCCATAAGATTACTGCAATGAACTTTTCGACTTAAGGCGTCGGCCACGACATTTGCTTTCCCGGGATGGTAGTCAATCTCGATCTCATAATCCTTTATCAGCTCTACCCATCTTCATTGGCGCATGTTTAGATCCGCTTGAGTGAAGATGTACTTGAGACTCGTTGTGGTCCGTGTATATGTGACACCCCTACCTCGCGAGGCGAGAGGGATTGTCGCACAGGATCGTATCGGGAGACATTCGACGAAGCGAACGTTCGTTGCACATACCTCGGGAATACATTCAGCAGTTTATTACATGGAGAACCATACTTGAGTGACAAGTTTCATACCTAACTTCTTAAGTATCACAAGCCATTGTTCAAGTTTCAGATTTACAATACATCGGTGAAGTGATTTTACAATACTTGATAATGTCTTTGCGGAAGCGTAAATGTCTCGACGGTACATATATATACTTAACTTAGGAGAACCACGCCAGCCCATATGGCATGGCCTCACTCTTGAGTCGGTGAAGCGGGAACCCACTCCACGGCCCACTCCCGAGGGTCCTCGCTTTGACACACATACTTCCCGCAGCAATCACAAAAATCGGGCTGCGGAAATCCCGAAAATAGTTTCAACACAAACCCCGAGTATCTAATATACTCCGCAAGGCTTACCCGTCAAAAATGGTTCTAAGAACCGACTCTAGCATGCCTGGGGCTTGACCTGGCTGGCGGGAACTTGCAAAATCAGCACTTAAAGTATTTGTCCGATTCATATTTTAGCCAAGTTAAGAGGGTTGGAACATGAATATAATTTTAGTGAGCATTTCTAACAAAACATGGTTGCAATACATGAAGTAATTCTTCAAAAATCAGCAAGCTTAATCCTCATATTCACTTGTTACTACGATGCGATCTGCTCGAGACAAGTGGTACTCATTACCGCGAGGGACGGCAATATATATCGATTTACACCCTGCAGGGGAAACCCAAATGCACGACATACGCATCATTTAAGAACACGTATGGCCACCTTTCACAAGATCACCATAGATATGAGCCGGGTCCACCCTCCGAGTGTGCATTCCACATGCAACCACAGTAGCGTCGGGTCCAAGGGTAATAACACACCCTCCATCTACTCACAAACCCGTGCATCCACCGTGACCCACACTTTGCACAAAGGGTGGAGAGACCGTCCAACACTACGACTCTCAAGTTACATCGGTTTACCAACTCCCATACGAAGGTATGCATTTGGTACACAACTCAATACTTGCTCGCGGAGTCACACGGTCCTCAACCGACACGCACGGGGCTATGGCGAACATAGGCGAACCTTGCCACCGCATCCTACACATGCATTTCCCGTACGGTCTCAATTTCATCAATATCATGTGAGAGGTAACAAAATTTAATCCCTAGACCGGGTGATCTCCAAATCACTCGGTGTTGCTACCGATGACATCATTAAGCATAGCACTAGCGATCGGGATTATACTTAACCAAGACCACAGGATACAGGGATCTAGTGCAACTAGGTTTCCGAGCAACTCCTAAACGTAAATGCACAATACATAATTGATGTATGTGAAAAATAAAGAGAACTTTTAAAACATAGGTTATGCTCCGGGGCTTGCCTTGGTTCGGCTCGTAGTCAGCACACTCGAACTCGCTCACTTCAAGTTGGTGCCCTCCTTGATCTTCAGCTCCGGTCGGGATTCCTATATGAGTGCATATGAAGGGTATGAGTAATGGATGAATTCGTATTTTTATAGTTCATGGAACTTTCTCAATAAGATAATATAGCGAAACGTTTGCATGAATTAAACACTTCTTGAGTGGTGATGATATGGTCATGATGGTGGTAAGTGCGGTTTGTTTCATGGGGACAACCTTCTAATTAGGTAAATTGTCCATCAATTAGTATAAACGTATATGCTGGTTTTCGAAGATCAAGAAGATATGGTATACTTCCTTGTTACTTAGTGTGCTAGAGGTTGATGCTTATTTCTTAGGATGAAGTTTTATCACTTCGTTAAACATCGTGCACATAAGTACTCGTCATTTCATGTGGTTTGCTACGATTAATCTACGTCATATATGACCGTTCTTGCCCAAAAAGATAGACATTATTATGACATGTTTAATTGTGCCATGTAAGTGTGAAAAATCATCTAGCTATAACAGAAAGCAAAAAGGTAGTTTGAGTTTAGCCAAATTCTCAGCTAATTGTGTAGCTAAGTCTGGACTGCCAGGCTGGCTGTGAAGCCCTCTTAAGGTGTCCAAATCTTAATATTTTGCTATAGAACTTAGGTGATTCATGTTGGTTAACGTAAAGTACACAACTCAAGGTTTACAACGAGCTTAAGGCTGTTTCAATTGGAGTTGTATTCAAAAAGTTATTGAATTTCAAAAACGGCAAGTTGTCACGCAGGTATAACGGATTAGCATCTTAGAGTGCTTAAATCTTTATTTTTCTACACATGAAGTACTGGGCTTATGTTACCATGTTAAAGTACAAGTTATATACTTTCTAAAGAGCCCTTGCTCATGTAGTTTGGATCTGGGGTCCAGAAGTTATATCATTTTTAAAATGCAATCTTGTTTATGCGTTTGGTCACGATAGCATTTTCATCTCACTCAAAAATTAATTTTTACTATATAACCATAGGTGTTCATGTTCACCACGTTGTAGTACATGTTACAACCTTTCTAAGGCGCTTTGAATCATTCAAATCCGTGGCGTATAACTCGAGTTACGATTTTTCTAAAATCTTTAACGTTCACGGTTTTGGGTTCGGCCAGCGCGTTCGAAAAAATTTCTAAGTGCTGGAGCGCGGCCAGGGCAGCCGTGGCGTGCGCGGCGTGCGCCGTGCGCGGGCGCGTGGCGAGGCCGCCGACGGTGAGTGGAGGCGAGAGAGGAGGGGCGCGTGGATCGGTAAGCACCGGTGAGCCCCGCGCACGCGCCGCGAGACCCCAAAGCCCAGGAGGCTCACCGTGGTGGTGTGTCGACGGTGAGGTGGCGGTGGCTGCGGTGCGGCGCGACGGCTTGACGGCGTTCCCGGCGAGCTGCTGCGTCAAACACCGAACCAAGCTTACACGAGGTAGATTGGAACCAAAGGGTGCTACTAGCGAGAGGAATCGAAAGCTAGCTCACCGGAGAGGGAATGCGGCCAACAATGGCGGCCGGCGGGATTGGTGGGGAAACCGGGATTACGCTCGAACCTCGGCGGGGTTGGGGGCTCGTGCTCCGGAGAGCTTGCTAGGGTTAGGGCGATGCTCGTGACGTGCTGAGAGAGTGGGGAGCTGGCCTAAGGAGATGGGGCGGCGGGGTGGTGCTCGGGCGGCGGCGGCCGGGGAAGCGATTTTTATGGCGGCCATGGACGGTGCACAATCCCGCGTGAGAACAACGCAACCATGGCGATCGTGGACGCGTGGGGCGGCGCTGTGCAGGCGGGCGGCGTCTCGACCGGCCGGGATGGGCACGAACGCCGGAGCACTCTCTGGCGGTGGCCCCGAGCTCCCGTGCTTGCCCTCGTTGCTCGAAGGTTCCTTCTAATTACGACTTTGCCACTGCGGTCCTTCTCTGTAAATGGCTCATAGAATTTGACCCTTTTGACATTTTTGCAAACCAAAATTTCTGTGGGTCCGGTAGATTATGTGTAACAACTTTCCTTAAAGGCCAAAGTTCAAATTCGAAATGCAAAAATTTACAAAAATTGTTGAACAGGTGCTGTTTCTGCTTAGAGTTGGATTTTTCTAGGGATTTGTGCTGCTCCAAAAATTCAAGAAAAATGTCCTAAAATCATGTCTTGATATGTGCTACCAGGTTGTGCAAAAATTTGGGGTGACCACTTTGGAAAATGTTTGAGATCTCAATAGCTAGGGTTTTGGAATATTAAAAACCCTAATAGGACTTTAGCCTATTATTTCATGTGACTAGCCGGATGATTTTTGCTTTGCACAAGCACTTCTCCTGTTAGCACAGTAACATTATGAATTTGTGACACGGGGTGTCACAGCCCTCCCCTTAAAGAAATCTCGTCCCGAGATTACGGTTAATAATAAAAAAAAAAAAAAAAAATGGTCAACGGGAGGTGCGTCGTTACCTCGATTGTGAAGCCATGAACTCGGGGAAATGATTATCCAGGAATTCCTCCTGTTCCCAAGTAGCTTCATCCTCGGTGTGATTACTCCATTGCACTTTATAGAAGGTAATAGTGCGGTTGCGAGTAACACGATCCTTTTTATCGAGGATCCGGACGGGAGTTTCCGGATAAGATAGATCATCTTGCAATTGCTCGGTGTCGGAGATGACCACATCGATGGGTGGTTTTAGACACTTCTTGAGTTGCGACACATGGAACACGTTATGCACACGTTCCAAATTTGTCGGCAATCGCAACCGGTATGCCACGGGGCTAAACTTCTCCACAATTGGGAATGGTCCAATGTAGCGGGGAGCAAGTTTTCCTTTTATACCGAAATGTGACACACCTTTGTTTGGAGAGACACGAAGATAAACATGATCGTTTACCTCGAATTCCAGCGGGCGTCTCCTTTTGTTTGCATAACTTATTTGGCGGGATTGAGCAGCTTTCATATTAGCTTGTATCTCCCTCACTTTTTCCTCGGCCTCGCTCAACAATATCCGGACCAAATATTATTCTTTCGCCCGACTCGGACCAGTTTAACGGCGTACGGCAAGAATGTCCGTATAACGCCTCAAAAGGGGTGACTCCGAGCTTTCTTGGTAGCTGTTGTTATAGGAAAATTCAATGAATGGTAACTGATCATCCCAATTTCCCTTTTGCGTCAAAGCACAAGCTCTCAACATATCCTCCAAATATTGAATCAACCTTTCCGATTGTCCATCTGTTTGAGGATGATATGCGAGCTCCGGATTAGGGTAGTACCAAGACTAGCATGCAATTGTTCCCAAAATCGAGAAACAAATTGCGGACCGCGATCTGAAATGATGGTCTTTGGCACACCATGTAAACATAGCACACGGGCAATATACAATTCAGCATACTTCTTAGCACCGTAGGTGGTGTGTACCGGAATAAAGTGTGCTGATTTCGTCGATCTATCGACGATTACCCATATGGAATCATGTTTCTTGGAGGTGGGAGGTAACCCAACAACAAAATCCATGGCTATGTCTTCCCATTTCCAAGCGGGAATTTTCAATGGGTGCAATAGTCCGGCTTTCTTTAGATGATCAGCCTTGACTCGTTGGCAAGTGTCGCACTCGGCAACGTAACGAGCCACTTCTCGCTTCATGCGAGTCCACCAAAATTTTTCTCTTAGCCCACGGTACATTTTGTTACTACCGGGGTGTATGGAGTATTTAGAGAGATGGGCTTCGTCAAGAATTTTCTTCCGTAGTTCCATATTCTTAGGAACAACGAGACGGTTATTAAACCACAGAACTCCTTCCTCATCTTGACGGAAACACTTAGCCTTTTCGGTACCCAACTTCTGTCGGATGTGTTCCATACCTTCATCCGTTTTCTGGGCAGCAATGATTTCTTCTCGGAGAGTAGGAACAAGAGCCAAATTATGCAATGCACCATAGGGAATGATATGACGACAAGGATTTCTCTCATTTTCAGATTTGCTGCAGTTTTCCATAGAGCAAATTTCAACTTGGTTGCATTGGTGTTTACGGCTTAATGCATCGGCAACCACATTAGCCTTTCCGGGGTGGTAATGAATTTCCAATTCATAATCTTTTATCAATTCTAGCCACCTTCGTTGTCTCATATTTAATTCTTGCTGCGTGAAAATATATTTGAGGCTTTTATGATCGGTATAGAGATGCACCAGATTTCCCAAGAGATAATGTCTCCAAGTTTTGAGAGCAAGAACGACCGATGCCAATTCAAGATCATGAGTAGGATAGTGCTTCTCATGTTTACGGAGTTGACGGGAGGCATAGGCAATAACTCGGCCTTCTTGCATGAGAACACAACCCAATCCTATGCCGGACGCATCACAATATACGTCAAACGGCTTGTTGATGTCGGGTTGAGCTAGAATGGGAGCGGTGGTTAAATGCTTCTTCAAGGATCGGAAAGCATTTTCGCACTCCGGGCTCCACTTGAAGGTAGAGTCTTTCTCCAACAATTTTGTCATTGGCTTGGAGATGATAGAAAAATTTGGAATGAATTTCCGATAATATCCCGCAAGTCCGAGAAAACTACGGATGTGCTTGACGGTTTTGGGAGTCTTCCAATTTAGCACGTCAGCAACTTTACTTGGATCGACGGAAATTCCCTCAGCTGAAATGATATGACCCAAGAATGGAACTCGATCCAACCAAAATTCACACTTGCTGAATTTTGCATAAAGTTGATGATCTCGTAGTCGTTGAAGCACAATGCGGAGGTGTTCAAGCATGTTCTTCCTCCGACTTGGAATAAATGAGGATATCATCAATGAATACCACCACGAACTTGTCCAACTCCGGCATAAATACCGAGTTCATGAGGTACATGAAATGAGCCGGTGCATTAGTCGAGTCCAAAAGACATTACGAGATATTCAAAAAGTCCATATCTCGTAGAGAAAGCGGTTTTAGGAATGTCCTCTCGGCCGAATTCTAATTTGGTGGTAGCCGGAGCGAAGATCGACTTTTGAGAATACTTTTGCACCGACTAGTTGATCAAATAACATATCAATGCGAGGAAGAGGGTATTTATTCTTGATGGTTACCGCATTGAGGGGTCGATAATCAACACATAACCTTAGTGATTTATCTTTCTTCTTCACAAAAAGAGCGGGGCAGCCCCAAGGCGAAGCACTTGGGCGTATGTACCCCTTGTCTAGAAGTTCGTTGAGTTGCTCCTTAAGTTCAGCTAACTCGTTGGGAGCCATTTTATATGGTCGTCTAGATATCGGTGCGGTTCCGGGTTGAAGTTCAATTTTAAATTCTACTTCCCGATCAGGTGGCATTCCCGGCAAATCATCCGGAAACACATCGGGAAACTCACATACTACCGGTATGTCTTCTAGTCTCCTTCCTTCTAGGTGCTGAATTTGGTTCCTAGAAATTTTTGGGTACGGCAATGATAGGATAATCGGGCCGTATAGGGGTGAATTTAAATGTACTTCTCGGGTATCTATGTGTAAGACAGCTCTATGTCGCTTCATCCATTTCATTCCTAATATCACATCTATGCCTTGCCCATTTAGAATGATTAGTGGCGAGAGGTAGGTATTTCCGGCAAGTTCCAGGGGAACGTTTCTTGTTTCACGGTTTGTGTGAATGAGGCCACCGGGAGATGTGATAGTGTATGGAGTTTGCAAAATGGTGGATGATAGATGCAATCTATCCACACATGCTTGACTAATAAAATCATGCGTGGCGCCGGAATCGAAAAGATTGAAGACGGGATGTTCTGAAATGGAAAACATACCCGAGAGGACCGGTTCTCCGGCTTGCGCATCTTCGACCGTAGTAAAGTTTACACGGCCGGTCTTGGTGGGGGTTTTGTTGTGATTGTTGTTGTTGTTGCCGCGGTTATTATTGTTGCCATTATTGCCACGGTGGTGCTGCTGCTGATTATTCCCACCGTTGTTGCCATTGCTGCGGCGAGGATGTGGGCATTCTCCGATGAAGTGACCAATGCCACCGCAGTTGAAGCATGGCTGCTGCGGGGATGGCCTGGCACCTTGGTTATGCTGCTGCGGGGTGTGCTGGTGACCACGGTGCTGATAGGAGTGGTGGGGCGCACGGTAAGGCAGCTGGAAAGTAGTGCGTTGCCCACCCATCGGAGGCACCGGGACACGGAATTTCTGACCAGTGGGGCTGGTCACTGCAAGCTTGAACTTGTGAGGTGGCGCACCGGATGAACTTCCCGCGGTGCGCTTCCTCTTCTTGTCATCCTGATTGACGCGAATGGCGTCCTCTTGCACAATGGCTGCACTAACCAATTCATTGAATGTGCCATTCAAGAGAGCGAGGCGATCTTGCAATTTCGGATTTAGACCTTTCCGAAAGCACTCACGCTTCTTTGCATCCGTGTCAGCGTGGTAGGAAGCATACTGGGCAAGATAGTTGAATTTCCGAGCATACTCTTGCACAGATCTGGAGCCTTGCTTCAGATCAACAAATTCCTGAAGCTTCCTTCTCATGACACCGTCAGGAATGTGGTGTGCACGGAAGGCTGCCGAGAATTCCGGCCATAGCACCTGGTGATCCGCGGGGAGTGCAGCGGTGTAGTTTGCCCACCACGCACTAGCCGACCCACGGAGCTGCTGTGCTGCAAACAGAGTCTTCTGATGCTCGGTGCAATTCGGAAGAGCGAACTTGGACTCCACAATACGCAGAAAATTATCTGCTTCCAGGGGGTCCTTGGCTTCGAGAAAGACGGCGGTTGAGTCGCCCAGAAATCCCCGTAAGAGGTGGGACGGGGCTGCGGTGGAGGAGCTGCTGCCTGGGCATTATTGTTCTGGCTCGCCAGGAACAGCCGAAACATCTCGTTCTGATTATGAACAAGTTGCTCCACAGCAGTCAGCGGTGGTGGAGGAGGTGGCTGTGATGAAGCACCTTCCCCGAATTGTCCACCGTGCGACGAGTGTTCACCATCTGCCACACAAATTTAATTACACCATTAGTCTCAGCGTGTCGGAGCCCTAGACAATGATAGTAATTAAGGGACATGATATGAACAGGAATTTTAGAATGCAACCCATAGGAGGAAAATTTCATCAGATGCTGAAATTGGATGGAGTAAAAGTTTCGGTATGAAATTTTCAGATTGCATAACCTGGGAGATTAATTTCCATGAGCCGAAATTAGTAACACTAGAAAATTTTTACTCATGAATTCAGACCATTCAAACTTGGTATAATTTTCTTATGATGCTGAAATTTTTAGGGACGAGACATATATTCATTAACATAAGCTTAGTGGTTCATATATATATATCTCGAGGCGAAACCCATTTGTACACAAAAGCGCGCGATATTAACACTTCTTAGCGCGGGGTTATACGTCCAGGATTTTCCGGCCTAGCTAGTCATCCATACCTCCTATGCTGTCAACCTACCCAAAACACAGCGACCACTACGTCCTTACGTACGTACAAGCCACTAGTTCTTGTTCTTTGGTACACTACCATTAATTTTACAAGTTTCTTCTTTAACACTTAGCTAGTAGTCTAAGCATCGCTGTCGGTGTCTTCCGGGTTGTTCACATCGGAAGCATCGCTAGCAGCGTCGTCACTATTGTCCTCCGGCGGTGGTGGCTGCAACAGGTTCCAGTGGGCTGCCAGCAACACCTGGTGATGCTGCTGTAACGCTGCCAACTGGTGCTGGAGATTCCCTATCTCCGTGAACAGCTGGTCCATGTTGGTCTGTGCGGTCTGAAGCTGTCCATG
Organism: Chloris gayana; assembly: GCA_031894775.1. NCBI lineage: Eukaryota > Viridiplantae > Streptophyta > Magnoliopsida > Poales > Poaceae > Chloris > Chloris gayana. The sequence goes on from JAUNZO010001928.1 coordinate 4,913,041, forward strand.
CAGGAATTGCATGGTGGCCTGCTGGGAGTAGATAGTCTCATCCTTCTGAGTAATAGATGTCTTAGCTGCATTCAGCTCATTTAATGCCTCAATCCGTTCCTCATCACAGAACGTAGCCATCTGCTCATGTTCTGCCTTTTCCTGCTCAGCTCTTTCTTTTGCCCTATCTGCGACGACACGTAGGTTGTCGCTGAAGATGAGGTCATCCTGCACTTCCTTGATACGTGCAGTCAGGGCAGCGTTCTCCTGCTCCAGCTCGGTGATACGGGCGGTCAGCTGCTTGTTCTCTTCTTTTGCCGAGTAGTAGTCGTCCGTGACATCGGTGAGGCGATCAGTGAGGTCTTCCACCTCAGATCTCAGCTGATTCCTTTCAGTCATGAGTTGTCTTGCATCCATCTATAGATCATGGTTAGGGATACATTTTAAGCAGCATTATTATCAATAACTTGGGTAAATAAAAGCTTAATTAACATGCTGAAAGAAACAGAAAGAAACTGACATCCTTAACAACGTAACCGGTTCTGAACCCTCTCTGTTTTCCCCAATTTCGTCTCTGTTTGTACAGTAAAATTTACCAAAATTTATAACTAGATGCTAGAGTATTTCCTAAGCTTTCCAACGCATCCTAGAACGCGGAAAAATCTTAAGCGGATCAAAAGATATGGCGATTTCCGGCTCGACGGATTTTCTGCCAGGTTTTCTGGAAACAGCAGAAACTCAGAATTAGCTCTCTGTTTTTGCTTATTTGACCGGCTTAACAAATTTTCCTTGCTGACCTGATGTTAGATGAAATGTGGGGCATAACACGAGCTTTCCAGAATGGGGTAGATCGTTTTATTTGGATCAGTACTTCAAAAGTTATCGCGATTTTTGTGAGGCACCCGAATCTGCCAATCCGGCGACTCGGCGAAACCTGGCAACCTTTTGCCAGATTTTCGGGTAAGTCATTTTTAGTATTATTCCACTTTCCTTCTACTAGGTTCATCGTGCCAGGGTGATGGCACGTTTTATGAGCTTTCCGGATTGTTTTTAACCGTTTCGTTTGAGTGAACGATTCAAGAGTTGTGGCCGTTTTCGTGAATCGGTAATCGGTTGGGGTCTAGTTCTCAATCGGGTGGGGTTTTCTGCCCGATTTTTGGATATCGTGCATGAATTGTGTTGAGAACTTTGGTGAGTTGTTTGAGACCGCGTTTTTGCATTCTTAATCGATTATCTTATGCAATTTGGGATGCATGGCATGAATGATGACATGAAATGCCGTTAACCTACGTCCTTTCCAAAATAAAATACCTGATCGGACTATATATAGCCGACCACTCGCTGTTGTGGCAACACACACACGATCTCATCACGGGAACTACACGATCTAAGGTCCGTGGTTAGCGTACCTGCAAGAGACCATTTCAGAAACATTACATCAAATTCAAAAGAAACTATGAAACAAAGGTTCCACAAGCTCCTCATCTTCCTCATCATCGTCTTTCTCATAGTAACGGTTCATAGAAAGAACCGCCCCGTGGATTGCCACGAGCCAACATTGTCCCGTATTATTACTTCCGCGGGCACGGAGCGCTAATTTAAATTGCAAACATACCTGGGCCGGGCCGTAGTTGCAAAAATTTAAACAAGCATAACCCAGGGTTAGTTTGCCACATCTATTGCTACTGTAGACCTTACTTGGGCTTTCTATGTCGTTCCTCACCGTATAAACGTGTTGGTGATTTTTAGTAGGACCCGTAGGGTACGGCATATCCCGACACGGCTCGATACCAGCTGTGACACCCCTACCTCGCGAGGCGAGAGGGATTGTCGCACAGGATCGTATCGGGAGACATTCGACGAAGCGAACGTTCGTTGCACATACCTCGGGAATACATTCAGCAGTTTATTACATGGAGAACCATACTTGAGTGACAAGTTTCATACCTAACTTCTTAAGTATCACAAGCCATTGTTCAAGTTTCAGATTTACAATACATCGGTGAAGTGATTTTACAATACTTGATAATGTCTTTGCGGAAGCGTAAATGTCTCGACGGTACATATATATACTTAACTTAGGAGAACCACGCCAGCCCATATGGCATGGCCTCACTCTTGAGTCGGTGAAGCGGGAACCCACTCCACGGTCCACTCCCGAGGGTCCTCGCTTTGACACACATACTTCCCGCAGCAATCACAAAAATCGGGCTGCGGAAATCCTGAAAATAGTTTCAACACAAACCCCGAGTATCTAATATACTCCGCAAGGCTTACCCGTCAAAAATGGTTCTAAGAACCGACTCTAGCATGCCGGGGGCTTGACCTGGCTGGCGGGAACTTGCAAAATCAGCACTTAAAGTATTTGTCTGATTCATATTTTAGCCAAGTTAAGAGGGTTGGAACATGAATATAATTTTAGTGAGCATTTCTAACAAAACATGGTTGCAATACATGAAGTAATTCTTCAAAAATCAGCAAGCTTAATCCTCATATTCACTTGTTACTACGATGCGATCTGCTCGAGACAAGTGGTACTCATTACCGCGAGGGACGGCGATATATATCGATTTACACCCTGCAGGGAAACCCAAATGCACGACATACGCATCATTTAAGAACACGTATGGCCACCTTTCACAAGATCACCATAGATATGAGCCGGGTCCACCCTCCGAGTGTGCATTCCACATGCAACCACGGTAGCGTCGGGTCCAAGGGTAATAACACACCCTCCATCTACTCACAAACCCGTGCATCCACCGTGACCCACACTTTGCACAAAGGGTGGAGAGACCGTCCAACACTACGACTCTCAAGTTACATCGGTTTACCAACTCCCATACGAAGGTATGCATTTGGTACACAACTCAATACTTGCTCGCGGAGTCACACGGTCCTCAACCGACACGCACGGGGCTATGGCGAACATAGGCGAACCTTGCCACCACATCCTACACATGCATTTCCCCGTACGGTCTCAATTTCATCAATATCATGTGAGAGGTAACAAAATTTAATCCCTAGACCGGGTGATCTCCAAATCACTCGGTGTTGCTACCGATGACATCATTAAGCATAGCACTAGCGATCGGGATTATACTTAACCAAGACCACGGGATACGGGGATCTAGTGCAACTAGGTTTCCGAGCAACTCCTAAACGTAAATGCACAATACATAATTGATGTATGTGAAAAATAAAGAGAACTTTTAAAACATAGGTTATGCTCCGGGGCTTGCCTTGGTTCGGCTCGTAGTCAGCACACTCGAACTCGCTCACTTCAAGTTGGTGCCCTCCTTGATCTTCGACTCCGGTCGGGATTCCTATATGAGTGCATATGAAGGGTATGAGTAATGGATGAATTCGTATTTTTATAGTTCATGGAACTTTCTCAATAAGATAATATAGCGAAACGTTTGCATGAATTAAACACTTCTTGAGTGGTGATGATATGGTCATGATGGTGGTAAGTGCGGTTTGTTTCATGGGGACAACCTTCTAATTAGGTAAATTGTCCATCAATTAGTATAAACGTATATGCTGGTTTTCGAAGATCAAGAAGATATGGTATACTTCCTTGTTACTTAGTGTGCTAGAGGTTGATGCTTATTTCTTAGGATGAAGTTTTATCACTTCGTTAAACATCGTGCACATAAGTACTCGTCATTTCATGTGGTTTGCTACGATTAATCTACGTCATATATGACCGTTCTTGCCCAAAAAGATAGACATTATTATGACATGTTTAATTGTGCCATGTAAGTGTGAAAAATCATCTAGCTATAACAGAAAGCAAAAAGGTAGTTTGAGTTTAGCCAAATTCTCAGCTAATTGTGTAGCTAAGTCTGGACTGCCAGGCTGGCTGTGAAGCCCTCTTAAGGTGTCCAAATCTTAATATTTTGCTATAGAACTTAGGTGATTCATGTTGGTTAACGTAAAGTACACAACTCAAGGTTTACAACGAGCTTAAGGCTGTTTCAATTGGAGTTGTATTCAAAAAGTTATTGAATTTCAAAAACGGCAAGTTGTCACGCAGGTATAACGGATTAGCATCTTAGAGTGCTTAAATCTTTATTTTTCTACACATGAAGTACTGGGCTTATGTTACCATGTTAAAGTACAAGTTATATACTTTCTAAAGAGCCCTTGCTCATGTAGTTTGGATCTGGGGTCCAGAAGTTATATCATTTTTAAAATGCAATCTTGTTTATGCGTTTGGTCACGATAGCATTTTCATCTCACTCAAAAATTAATTTTTACTATATAACCATAGGTGTTCATGTTCACCACGTTGTAGTACATGTTACAACCTTTCTAAGGCGCTTCGAATCATTCAAATCCGTGGCGTATAACTCGAGTTACGATTTTTCTAAAATCTTTAACGTTCACGGTTTTGGGTTCGGCCAGCGCGTTCGAAAAAATTTCTAAGTGCTGGAGCGCGGCCAGGGCAGCCGTGGCGTGCGCGGCGTGCGCCGTGCGCGGGCGCGTGGCGAGGCCGCCGACGGTGAGTGGAGGCGAGAGAGGAGGGCGCGTGGATCGGTAAGCACCGGTGAGCCCCGCGCACGCGCCGCGAGACCCCAAAGCCCGGGAGGCTCACCGTGGTGGTGTGTCGACGGTGAGGTGGCGGTGGCTGCGGTGCGGCGCGACGGCTTGACGGCGTTCCCGGCGAGCTGCTGCGTCAAACACCGAACCAAGCTTACACGAGGTAGATTGGAACCAAAGGGTGCTACTAGCGAGAGGAATCGAAAGCTAGCTCACCGGAGAGGGAATGCGGCCAACAATGGCGGCCGGCGGGATTGGTGGGGAAACCGGGGATTACGCTCGAACCTCGGCGGGGTTGGGGGGCTCGTGCTCCGGAGAGCTTGCTAGGGTTAGGGCGATGCTCGTGACGTGCTGAGAGAGTGGGGAGCTGGCCTAAGGAGATGGGGCGGCGGGGTGGTGCTCGGGCGGCGGCGGCCGGGGAAGCGATTTTTATGGCGGCCATGGACGGTGCACAATCCCGCGTGAGAACAACGCAACCATGGCGATCGTGGACGCGTGGGGCGGCGCTGTGCAGGCGGGCGGCGTCTCGACCGGCCGGGATGGGCACGAACGCCGGAGCACTCTCCGGCGGTGGCCCCGAGCTCTCGTGCTTGCCCTGTTGCTCGAAGGTTCCTTCTAATTACGACTTTGCCACTGCGGTCCTTCTCTGTAAATGGCTCATAGAATTTGACCCTTTTGACATTTTTGCAAACCAAAATTTCTGTGGGTCCGGTAGATTATGTGTAACAACTTTCCTTAAAGGCCAAAGTTCAAATTCGAAATGCAAAAATTTACAAAAATTGTTGAACAGGTGCTGTTTCTGCTTAGAGTTGGATTTTTCTAGGGATTTGTGCTGCTCCAAAAATTCAAGAAAAATGTCCTAAAATCATGTCTTGATATGTGCTACCAGGTTGTGCAAAAATTTGGGGTGACCACTTTGGAAAATGTTTGAGATCTCAATAGCTAGGGTTTTGGAATATTAAAAACCCTAATAGGACTTTAGCCTATTATTTCATGTGACTAGCCGGATGATTTTTGCTTTGCACAAGCACTTCTCCTGTTAGCACAGTAACATTATGAATTTGTGACACGGGGTGTCACAGTATAAATGTACCAAATTTCCCAAGAGATAATGCCTCCAACCTCTCAATGCAAACACCACTCGCTGCTAGTTCCGGATCATGTGCAGGATAGTGTTCCTCATGACGCCTCGAGTTGTCGAGATGCATAGGCAATCACTCGACCTTCCTGCATTAGAACACATCCGAGTCCTGTTCCTGATGCATCACGAGTATACATCAAAAGGCTTAATCGGATCCGGCTGAGCGAGTACTGGAGCTGTTGTCGGCAATTTCCTTAATGTTCGGAAAGCTTCTTCACATTCTTTGCTCCATACATACTTCTTATCCTTTTCCAATAGTTTAGTCATTGGCTTGGCGATCTTCGAGAAGTTAGGAATAAATCTTCCGTAGTAACCAGCCAATCCTAAGAAACTTCGAATTTGCGAAACCGACTTCGGCGGCTCCCAATCCAAGTACTTCTTGAACTTTGCCGGGATCAACGGCCACTCCTTCGGCTGATATCACATGACCTAGGAACGGCACTTCCTTCAGCCAAAACTCACACTTGCTAAACTTAGCATATAGTTGATGATCCCTTAGTCGTTGCAACACCACTCGTAAGTGATTAGCATGTTCCTCTTCCGACTTAGAGTAGATCAAGATGTCGTCAATGAACACTACGACAAACTTGTCCAGCTCGGGCATGAACACGGAATTCATGAGGTACATGAAGTGTGCTGGTGCATTAGTCAATCCAAAAGACATTACCGAGATACTCATAAAGTCCGTATCTTGTGGAGAATGCGGTCTTCGGTATGTCTTCGGCTCTTATCTTAATCTGGTGATACCCCGAGCGAAGATCTATCTTAGAAAAGACTTTGGCTCCCATCGGTTGATCAAACAAGATATCAATCCTCGGAAGAGGGTACTTGTTCTTGATGGTAACCGAATTCGGAGGTCTATAATCCACACATAGCCTCAACGTCTTGTCTTTCTTCTTCACGAACGAGGCTGGGTATCCCCATGGCGATGAACTTGGACGTCTATATCCTTTGTCCAATAACTCCTTTAGTTGCACCTTCAATTCCGCTAGCTCGTTTGGCGGCATCCGATACTGGCCTTCTTGATATCGGTGCTTGTTCCAGGTTGTAGCTCTATCTTAAACTCTACCGCTCGGTCCGGCGGTAGTCCCGGCAAGTCGTCCGGAAAGACATCCGGGTACTCGCAGACTATGGGTATATCTTCCGAGACTCTTACCTACAATCTTATTCACCATTATCAGCATAGTTTGAGGAAGAGTTAAGAATAAGCAATCTCGACCATGAACGGGAGAGTTCGGTTATACGGCTCGAGAAGCTATATCCAATACTGCCTTATGGAAATCCATCCATTGCATGCCAATAATTGCATCTAACCCTTGCCCATCCAATATGATTAACGAAGTGGAATAAACCTTGCTACCCAATCTTAATGGCATATTGGCAGCCACTTCATTTGTAAGAATTTTACCCCCAGGTGTTGAGATAATATGTGTCCATGTCAGCTTAGATGGTGTGATGCAATGCCTAGTAATGTATGACTTGCTGATGAAATTATGTGTAGCTCCCGAATCAAATAAAACCATAGCAGGATGATCAGCGATAGAAAACATACCCGCTAAGATTTGTCCTCCTTCGGGTAGCTCCTCGGCCGTAGTAAAGTTGGCACGGCCGATCTTCACTGGTGTATTCTTGGCTGGTGTCCTCGGCTGATTCTGCGGCTGTCCTTGAGGTCTAGGTGCATATGGTGCCTTCCGAGGATATGGACAAGCTGCGGTAATAATGTCCTGGACGGCCACAATTGAAACATGGCGGTCCATTCTGTTGCGGTGCTTGATTCGCCGGCCTGGGATTCCGAGTATTCTACTCGCTGATAGGGCGGACGATATTGATTCGACCGCTGTTGCTGAGGTTGTTGGGGTGGCTGGGACTGCCGGTAGTAATTTAGACGAGAAGGCGTATGCTGATAACGCTGACCCGACAGGTGCGGTGTAAATCAGCGTGTACTTCGACGGTCCGCCACTTCCTTGTCCAGTAGCCGGCCTCTTCTTGTTCTTCTCCGTCCGATGAAGGCGGATAGAATCTTCCAACGCGATAGCGTCACTCACAAAGTCGGTGAAGCTCGGTCTTGTTTAGCACCAGGCGTGATCGCAGCTTGGTACTCATTCCTTCCTTGAACAGATTCTTCTTCTTGGCATCCGTGTCCACATGTTCGGGAGCGTATCGAGCAAGACGGTTGAATACCTTAGAGTAGGTATGCACATTCATGTCACCTTGCTTCGAGAGATAAGAACTCCTTCCTCTTCGATTCATTAAACCTTCCGGAATATGGTGCTCCCTGAAGGCTTTAGTGAACTCGGTCCATGAAATTTGATGTCCTGGAGGAAACATTGCTTTGTAGTTGGCCCACCGGGCTCCAGCAAATCCTTGCAATTGCTTGGGAAGCGAAGAGGGTCTTCGATGATCCGTGCATGGAAACAATTCCAGCTTCGACTCGATGGTGCGAAGCCAATGGTCAGCCTCCAATGGTTCTCCCGCATCCGAGAAAGTCGGAGGGCGAACCGATAAGAAGTCCGAGAAGGTCACCCTCTCTTACGGTGCATTACGGCCTTGGTGACGTTCCTGCGGAGCGGTGTTGCGGACCAATTGCTCCAATAATTCTCGCTACTCCGCGCGAGAATCCAGCACAGCTGCGATGGCTCGTGCCAATGTCGAGGGTGGTGGTGGTGTTTCCGCCCGCGTTGAGAACTCTCGGGCTCATCACGTCTCCTTGTTCCAACCATTCTGTTCAAGAAAATTTTACGTTAGACATCTTCATTCCAACATAATAATGGAAGAAACAGGAATACATGAATGAGGAACTCCAAATGAAACTTATGCAACAACCATCTTTATTAGAACAACCACCAAATCCATAAATACGTGCTCATACATCCACGTTACAACGATTCCTAAGATACACTCATGCGTGGTTACATCACGCTCGTTATTTAACTAGCGCCTAATTTACATACTAGTTTTCTCACTTGCTACTAGCTAGCACTCTACTCTTCTTCACGAAGCCCGGACGTCACTTCTGGCTCATGGAACTGCCTGTCTCGGATTCTCGCATCCTCTAGTTGTGGAATATCCGTGAAGTCTATGACGGAATCCACGTCCATTATCTCTTCAGGATCCTCCTCTTCTTCTTCAGATTCAGCCTCCATAGGATTTTCCTGCACTACTTGGTTCATCCTCGGGAGGTTGATGTCCTATTGTTGCATTCGGTATCGCATTGTGTGCCTGCAATAGATCTTGCTCTAAGCGAGTGATCGGGGCATGTGCGTTGGCCAGCTGTTGATTCTTAAATTGAATCCGATGCTCCTTGTTTAGCAAGCTGCGCCTCTCTAAATGCTAACAACTCCTCCTTTTCCTGCAGTTGTCTCTCCAGCCTTACTATATGAACATCCTCCCTTTGTCCTCTTACTTCACTAACACCGGTACTCGTGCTGTCCATCTCTGTGGAGAAGTAAGAATATCAGATACAAGCATGAATTAATCCTATTATTTCAGCAATTCTTTTATTCTAGAAACTGCATAGATATATTACTACCACTTCTTTTTCATTATTTATTGTTTGTAAAACTCAAACCCACTTTTCATACACTCCCATCCGGCCAACACCTACTAGTACCCTATCTACATCCGACCTATGTCAGCAAAATGTGGCTATCCTCCTACATCGGTGAAGTCACAACACAACTAGGCCGACGGCGCGTGGCTGTCGGCATCCGACTCGACGTCCTCTGCTGGTGAGGCGGGTGGTGGCTCGTAGTCCATCCCGAGAGACCTCCTCGGCGTTGTCCGGTAGACCCTGCTGCTGCTGCTGCTGCAACTGCTGGAACTGCTCAAGTAGGTCGTCGTGGTCGTGGATCGGTGCGTGGTGCGCGTCGGCTACCCCGTCAAACATCGCCTCAAGCTCAGCCATCTGGTCCTGCACCACGACCAGCGTCTCCACAGCGTGGTTACGTTGCGCTGTCATCTCAGCCAACTGCAGCTCGTGCTCCTCGTCCGCCTCGCGAGCGGCGTCTCGCTCCTCGGTGACCGTGGTCAGCTGTGCGTCCAACGCTATAGCCGCCTCGCGAAACCCGTCACGGTCCTGGGCAACCTCCACTAGCTGCTCCTCCAGCTCGGCGATCCTGGCGTGGGACCTCCGAATCTCATGGCAGTCCACTCGACAGCGGTTCTTCCAAGCGCCAACTCCGGACTCTTTGTCCGCAACTCCAGCACCGTGTACCCGCTGCTCCAGCTCTGCGACGCGTGCAACCCGTGTGTCCTCCTCCTCCCGAGCGCGCTTCCTACTGCGAGTCATCGGCATCTGCAGGGAACATGTTTAAACGAGTTAAACACTTCTTCCCACGGAAGAAAACGAACAGAAACAACCTATACAGGACTACGAAACTAGCTAAGTATATACCCCCAATATTTATTTAGCACCCAATATGACATGATGCATGCTCGTAAACTAACTATACGTACTATAGCATATAAAACTATGACGGATAGTTAGCACTCCCCAAAACCCGAACTTCGAGCAGTTAGTAAAAATCTAACTATTCTACATCCTTATAGGGCTCCGTACTCTCTCGTATTCTAAACGCACTAAACGTGTTAAGTTTTGAAAACAAGCTTGTAATGATGTACTTGTTGCCTCCGAACCACTACGATACCAGCTGTGACATCCCCTCCGGGACACCCGGGAATCGGTACGGAGGGACACTCGATGAAGCGAGTTACAACGAAACATCATCTCATACAAGCCAGAATATATACATCATGGTATAATACAACCAGGTTTTCAAAATACAAACATTCGTGCAGCGGAAATATACCATTATTGAAGTTTAACAACCTACGAGTATTCAGCGGAAGCTTGTACTATTATACAACAAAAGACCTCTCAACATTTAACGTGATGTACTCGAGCCCGTCGTACACCACGGTCCTTCCTCTTCACGGCGTGGGGATACGTTCCCACCGAAGGGAACCTCCCTCCGGACACTGCTCCTCTTCCGGAAGCTACCATATAAGTCGTGGTAGTACGACTCGTTCCCCGAAAGATAACGAACAAACCCCGAGTATTCTAATACTCAGCAAGACTGACCCGTCAACATGGCACGCTAAGGCCGACGCCTAGTATGCAAAGGCTTTACGGTTGTGGGGTTTACTCCTTTGCGAAAACAGCATTAAAAGGGTGAATCCTTACTTTCAATATTTTAGCTCGGTATTAAGTTCATTAGCCTTGACATTTGCAGCCTATCACTATTGCAATCAAGTTTGCAAAACAAGATAAAATAGATCATTACTCCTTTCATCTCTCATCTTCATCTTCCATATTATTTACTACAATGTGACGAGCTAAACAAGCGGTACTCATTACTGCGAGGGACAGCGATTCGAACCGATTTTATACCAGCTAGCAAAACCCGACTACACGACGCATACGCACCACACCGGTCGTATACGACAACTTTTCCCGCTAGCACTTGATCGAAGACTAGCCATTTCCAACTCTCCCGGGAGTATGGCGACTCCACGACTTCCCTCGTGGCCGACCCATCTCCCTCCCGTGAGACTATCCTCTCACTAACAGCCAGTAAAAGAGAGCTGGCTACGCTACATCTCCGGGGCGATAGGGTACATCAGCTTGCTGGGCCCATGATAACGAGCATGTAGTACGGTACGTTCAAACTTGTTCAACTAAGCCGACAACGGTACGGTCCTTGACCGACACGGACGGGGCTACCTCCTTGCAAGACCTCATCTCTCGCCTTGCCCTTTCTCCTACGGGGCCCGTCCGGTCTCAACTTCATTAACCCTCTCTTCATCTTAGTGTCAACACAACAACCCTTAAATCCTCCATGCTTTAAGATTCCCTAAAACATCTACCGTTGCGACTATGAATTAAGCTTAGCCTCTATTGAGCTACATGTACCAAGTATAATATAAACATACGGAAACCTACCATAATACGACTAGGGTATCAATCATTCCCGAACACCTAATGCACAAACATAATCTGTACTATGTGATAAAATAAAATATTTAAAAACATAGGTAGGATGCACCGGGGCTTGCCTTGATACGAGTCGGTGTTAGCTTCCTCGGCGTGTGGGTCGACTTCGAGATTCCCGTCTCTCGACTCGACCTCTGGTGGAACCTCGATCACTTCGAACCTAGGTCGACCAACAATGCGTTGCGAATCACAATCATGCATGCATGAATGAATATGATATGATCATGCAAAGAGAGTATTAATTACGTTCATTAACTAATAATTAGTGCTTAATTATGCTTAGTAAATAATGTTTAATCATGGTTATTAAGTACTAATTACTTATGTTCCAAAATCAGTAATTAATAATTAATAACTAATACTCCATCATATTGGTTAATTAACAATTCATAATTAAGCGTGTTCATTAAGCGATAATCAGCAATTGGTTATGCTCATTAATTAATGTTCAAACCTGGTTAGTAATTATTAATTAATCCTGGCCTTAATTAATAATTAATCAAATTCATTACTACTAATTACTTAGGTTTAGTAATTAACAATTATTCCTGGTTATTAAACAATAAATAAACATTACTTGAATGACATGTGATAATAGGCTAATAAATTGAAAACACATGGAATAATAAAGTTTAAGTTTCATTTTGTAATATAAATTGCATAATTAATTTCGTCTGCAAGTATCTCCTTCATCTAATTAAATTATTTTTCTTCATTAAACATTTAATTAACATAAAATAATAGCTTTTCTTTAAACAAAGAAAGGGATTAATTACTATATATGAAATAAAATTACTCAAAATACATATTTTATTTCATAAACAAATAACTCTTATTTTTCTGAGTCTAACAAAGTTCGTTTTGTATTTTTCCGATTTTTAATGAATTTTCTACGAATTTTTGAAAATCAAAAATGCCTCTCGTGCCACATCGTCGGGCCACGGGGTGACCACACCAAATCCGCACGTGGCCACACGCGATCCCGCGCGTGTGGCCCACGGTGTGGCGCCACCACGGCAGCCATGGCACGGCGGTGCGGCCACCGGAGTTGGCTGCCGGTGCGCTAAACCTTGCCGCGATATCACCTACAAGAGCTACTCGACCCGGCGGACTCAACCATGGTGACCAAACGAGCATGAGCTCCCTCCGAAGCACGCCGGCGGCGAGGGATGGCCATGGCAGAGGCTTCGGCACGGCGGGGAGCTCGCCTGGGCACCCAACAATTGGGGAAACCGCTACGGACAGCATCTACGGACCCTAAACAAGCTCGTACGATGACCCTAGGAGCATGAGCACGGTCGGAGGGTAGAGCTCACCGTGGAAGTGCGGGCGGCGGCGGACCGAGCTCCGGGAAGAACGGCGATTGCTCGTCCTCTGCGAATTAACTCGATGATGAGTTGTCCAAGAGAAAGAACATGTAGTTGCGCATCAATTGGTAGAAAAACGGAGGACAACGGCTCACCGGACGGTGCGGAATCGGGCGGCGCGGTGAGGATCACCCGGCGGCGAGCTTCACGAGGAACAGCTCGATTCACCGGACTCGGGGGTTTGAGGACGAGCGACGGCTCGGGTAGTAGCAGGGGGTCCGGCGGAGCTTGTGGTGGGTTTGGCTCGGATGAAGAGGCACCGGAGCGGGCTGGCGTCGAGCTCCGGAGGCAACGGTGATGGTGGTGAGGTGTGGGGAGGAAATGCGGAAGAGGGAGAGATAAGCACGGCCGGGGGGGGGTGAGGGCCGAGGCAGGCAGCTGCGTGGCGGCCTGGCCGGAGGCGACACGGCGGGGCGGTGGCGAGAGCGCGGGAGAGAGAGGAAGAAAAGAGTGACGGCTGGGCCTGGCCCGGCCGTTTTGCAAAAAGCCTTTCTCTTTACGCGAAATTAAGAGGTGATCTTCCCGAGCTCCAAAAATTCCCAAATTTTTCAGGGGTGTTATGGAAAATATTTTAGGCATTTTTCCTATTAAGTCCAGGTTAAAATTCCAAATCATTTTCAGATTAAAATTCATAGTTAAATTAATAAAAGAAGCTTTGGTTATTTCTTGTAAATATTTTTACAAGGCAAAATAATTTCAGGAGATTTTTATAAATCTTCATTTATGATAATTGAGCCAAAGAAAATGTTGAACATATATTTTATTCTTATTTCATTTCTTTTTAAGCACTTCCTTTCTTCTTTATCTATTTTGATATTTTATGTGTATGTTCTCAACATAAAATTTAATATCTTCACAAATGCAATAATGTGATGAAATGCTCATGATGACATGAAATGCATTTATTTTTCTGAGAGTTGTTACAAGAGGATAAAGTGGAGAAGCAAAGATTAGAGATTTGAGCCCGCAGTTATTTAATTCTCGAACGAGAATTATATAGACATGGAGCTAATATTTTAATGAAATGTGTATCGGTTTCGATGGCATTCGGTTGCTTGAAGACGTGCACAAGGGAATTTGCGGGAATCATGCTTCTTCAAAAACACTAGTTGGGAAGGTATTCAGACAAGGATTTTATTGGCCTACGGTGACGGATGATGCGCACGAGTGGTCAAGAATTGTCAAGGATGTCGGTTTTTGCAAGACGACCTCATACTTCGGCTCATGAGTTGCAGTTCATTCCAATGACTTGGCCTTTTTCTACTTGGGGGTTGGATATAGTTGGACCTTTTAAGCGGGCACCGGGAGGATTTACGCACATTTTTGTGGCTGTAGATAAGTTTTCCAAGTGGATCGAGGCTGAAGCGGTTACTAGTACAACTACAGCTCAAGCAATCAAGTTTACGTAGAACATCTTTGTATGTTTTGGGGTACCGTACAGTATTATTACTGATAATGGACCTCAATTCACTTCAGAGCTTTTCAAAGACTATGCTTGAGAGTTTAGGGATTAATATACAATATGCGTCGGTATCACACCCGCAAAGCAATGGACAAGTGGAACGAGCTAATGGAATGATTTTGACCGGTCTTAAACCGAGAATTTTTGACCGATTGAAGCCATATGCAGGAAAGTGGGTTAAGGAATTGCCCTGGGTGCTTTGGGGGTTGCGCACTAATGTTAGCGAGCTACAGGACAGTCTCCTTTTTCTTTGGTGTATGGATCCGAAGCCATGCTACCTACAGAAGTGAGTATGGTGTCAGCTCGGGTACGATACTATGATGAAGAAAAATATGATGATCAACGTCAGGTTGAATTGGTTGCTGCGGAAGAATTGAGGGATCAAGCTCTGATTCAAGCTGCTAAATATCATCGGGGATTGCGTCGTTATCATGATCGTAATGTTCGCACACGGGAGTTCCAAGTAGGAGACTTGGTTCTTCGGAAGATTCGAGTCTAACAAGAACAGGCATAAGTTGTCCCCGATGCTGGGAAGGACCTTTTTTGGTTAAATCGATCTCCGGACCAGGGGCTTATAGGCTTATGACCCTGGAGGAAGAAGAAATCCCAAATTCCTGGAACATTGATCAGCTTCGTCGTTTTTATACTTAAGAGTATTTCTTGTAAAGTTTTTCATATTATAATAATTTTATCTAATGATAATGTGTTTGTTTCTTGTGTCTCCATACTTTAATTTTGAATTAAATTATTGAGCCAGGGGGCTGCTATGTTAAGAGCTGACATTTTGCTATTCTTGAATAATAAGACCAGTCATTTAGTTGACAGATTGCTGTGTTAAGAGCGGTCTATTTAAATTTAAGTTTAAGACTGGTATATTCAG
This sequence comes from Chloris gayana, assembly GCA_031894775.1. Classification (NCBI taxonomy): domain Eukaryota; kingdom Viridiplantae; phylum Streptophyta; class Magnoliopsida; order Poales; family Poaceae; genus Chloris; species Chloris gayana. The sequence continues at coordinate 4,928,407 of JAUNZO010001928.1, forward strand.
GAAAGGATATTGTATAGCATTCTTTCTTATGAATACTGATTGGTAGGCTGTTGTGTTAAGAACAGATCTGTGAAATCTTAAAATCCTACAAACTAGCTTTTTTGCTTATGTTACATCTTGTTAAAGTAAGCTATAATTATGAATTGTGATCTGTGCTGATTAAGAGCCGAGTTTGATCATAATTATTTAGTTGAAATAACCATCATGTCTTAGGTAAATAAGTTAGTAAGTATGATGGTGAAACCAGTATTCATATAGAAAAGAAAAGTGACTGGTATTTAAAAATAAACAATGTGATGATCGAGATGTTTGATTACAAAATGGCCCTATTACAAAATTTTCTAAGCAGGACCGTTGGAAGTACCGGTGTCACCGGTCTTAGGATTTTCTTCGAGTCTATCATCCAGCGTTTCTTCAGAATCAGAAGAAGATACTGGTAAATCCCTATCAAGATCTTCGAATGCATCTTCTATTGACTGCTCGGCGGCGGTTGCTGCGTCCTGAGCATCTTGGTCCAGAGCAAAAGCTGCTGGCGCTATGTTTAGAGGGACACCTGTTGGATCAAGAGGAACATCTTCCACCAACTCGAAACGGTGCCAATGAGTGAGTTCTTCAGTTCATTGAACCGGTCTTCGATAGTCTCGGGATGGGCGCCATCCCTGATGAAGTTGAAATCACATTCTTCGACCGGAGTCCAAGACTGGATTATAGCAGCGATGTGTCCTCCTCCCGCAGCAGCAACCATCCTTGAATGTTCTCTCGATTCTTCTAGGGATTGCCCGGATGGCGGACTCGAGGTCTATCTCATTGGGATCAATAGTTTGACCGCCATTGAGATATTCCAGAATGCGCACTGTACCTGTAGTAAGTTCTGAAAAAACAAGCAAAAATTTAAGAGAAAGATATTGCTGAAGACCGGTATTTTCAAAAAAATGTCATAAGAGTGAACAAGAAAGATGGGACTTACGCCTGTGCCCGATCTCAGCAGCTCCGAATCTGCCCTTGATGTTCATATTAGATTCTCTCAGCTTGGCTTCGATTTTTAGCAAACACTGAATTTCGCGATCTTTTGCTTGGAGAGCAAGTTGAGCGGATTCTTAGGCAGTCCTCGGGCGCTGTCCTTGTCCGCTTGCGCTGATTTTGCTGCCTCTAAGGCTTCAGCTAGTTCAGCCTTCAAGCGAGCATTCTCGATATCCAGCATCTTGTTGGAGTGAAGTGTTTGAGCTAAGATACGGTCTTTAGCAATAAGCTCGCCTTCAAGTTCTCCAATTCGCGCCGCCTGTTGCTCTTCGACACGAGAACCCTCTTCAAGTGCTTGCTTTTGAGCGGCTGCCTTTTTAGTGAGGACTTCTTCAGCTTTTTTGTGAGCGGCCACAAGGCTCTCGAGCGCTGAAATCAAGAATGGGACTGGTCGGGAAGGGAGACAACAGGGAAAAATATGGAATACATAGGAAAAATCGAGAGTATTACTCGATTAACTTGACGGAGTCCGATGATTTCTTGCCGGCGCTCCTCCATCATACGATGGGTATTTTGCAAATTGACCTCTCTTTTCGAAGATCATTTTCCTTGGCCTTCGGACTGGCGGTTGTCACACCCGGTTTTAACGACCAAAACCGAATGCATCCGTATGCGTGCCCGAGGAACAAGTTTTCACGCACACGGGACAATTAATGTGATAAAAGAACAATGTCTTTATTAAACTGAATACTTACATCGATATTGTCTCAAAGGACTAAATACAAATATACGCTAGCGGAAGACTCCATAATACCACAGGCAATCGGCCAGGGGTTTCGCACGCCTAGACCTTTCTCATCGGTGGTCTTCTCCATCTTCCGAGCAGCGGTAGTTGGTAGCAAAAGGAAATAGCAAGAGTGAGTACATGTCGTACTCAGCAAGTGTGGGAATACATGACATGTAAACTGAATGAAAGGAAGGCTAACACATGGTTTGCAATAGAAAGCACCTACACTAGTCAAGTTCATTAAAGCAACCTATTTACTAAGTCAATATGAACCAACGAGGCTACCCCACTGTCAACCACTGCAAGCTACCCTACTTGCAGCAAAACACACCTACAGGTTACCCCGCCTGTAGCAATCCACACTACAGGTTACCCCGCCTGTAGCAAAACACACTACGAGGTTACCCCGCCCGTAGCATCCTACGAGTTACTCCACCCGTCCATACCCTCTAGTTCTCGTGAGGATCCAGGCCGTTCGTGACCGTGAACACGGCTGTTATAACAGTTTTACACTCTGCAGAGGTGGCACAACTTTACCCACAGGTCGGTGATTCCATCACCCGTCGGTGACTAAAACCTCTATTATACCAGCACACTTCCTTAGGTGTGAGGCCAAGAGATCACCGCAAGGTCTTTCAAAGGACTTCCCAGCTCGCAAAACGCCATGCTAAGGTTTCACCGCCGTAAAAGTGACGCATCACCCGGAGGCCCCCTCTTGCACCGTGGCTTCAAGTACTCTGCCTTTCCTCGCCCGAATCCGGAAGACACCTTCTTCCTTCATCCTTCCTCGACGCCCGCAAAGCCGGGAAGTTACCTTGGTACTAAACCTTACCTACCCATTATCAGCCACTGTGCTTTGTGCGGAAGTCCTGGGTTGCCGCTTCAAGAACCGGTCCTTATGATCCCAAACAGGTACCACCACACCCAACGGTGTGCACCGGCACCATCATCGACAATCCTCCTGTCGGGATCACCTAAGTTCCATGTGGCTAAAAAGCATTACCGGTTCATAATCATTTTGTTCAAGTGGATACTTAATCAAGATTAGCATTTAGTTCAGTTGTAAACCCCATTGTGAGCATGCTAAGCAATGACGTACCCATACTATAATACTACACCAAAAACCAAGGCGACAAGGTAAAAGTATGGAACAGGGTATGACACAATAGGATTCAAATTAAATGCAATGCATAAAAGTAAATTCAGATAGTAAGAAGTAGACGCAATGTGCATCAAGGACACTTGCCTGTTTTCCTTTGCTGCTGCTCATGTTTTCAAGTCTTGCTCTTGAGGTCGTGGAAATGTACGTTCTTCTATTTAACGTCACACCGATACAAACATGCCAGAAACAAGCATACAAGCAAACTAAGGAACAGTACATCAAACAATACTAAAGTACTATAAAAATAGTACTAATAAATAGTACTCGTCGCTACGATCGCGTGAGCGCAAGAAGCACTAAAAATGAAGCTACGAACTAAAAGTTATAAGCATTTGAAGATCTAGGGTTTAAAATGTAAAATAATCTTTTGTCGTAAATAAATAATTATATTTATGAAACAGAAAGAAATAAAAGATTATTGCATTTGTAAATAAATCTGGATGTAATGAATAATTTATTTCGCAAAATAAACAGAAAGGAAATTTTATTTAGATCCTAAAGCATATGTTTTACCTTATTCTTTGAAAACTATAAAGGTTAGGGTTCTAAAGGCAAAATAACCCTTTTTCAAAAATAACTAAATTATATTATATTTACAATAAAGAAAGAATTAATTTAACCAAACATAAAATAATAAATTTTACTTGGAAAACAATATATTTATTTTATTGTTATATAAAATCGGAGAAGACTAGAGTTATTTTAGTAGACCAGCGATCAGATTTGGTTAAAGCTAAACAGAAGGATCTAACTGCAAAACAACAAGACAGCTTGTTGGGCAACTCTCGCGCGATCGCATGGCAGCACACGTCTAGAACTTCCTCGATTTCAGGCTAGGGGTCACCAAAACTCTTCGCACGCGTTCCGGAAGAGAGAGAGGAGAGAACATAAAACTCACCTAGCGCGATTCGGGGCTGCAGGATGATAGAACGACGATAAGCGACGATGTTTAGCGGCGGCAGTTGAGAGGCATCGTCAACGAGGTGTCTGCAGCGGCAGAACTTGGCAGCGACTTGGGGAATCGGCGACGCTTGCTTCGAACTTTCTTCTAAGCGTCACGGCGTCTCTTGAGGACGGCTCTCCGGGTGCAACTTGACCAATTCGGCGTTGGAGCTCCAATGGCGGCGGCTGCGTGAGATGAGCTGCGGCAAGGGCACAAGAGGCGGCGTTTAATAGGAGCCGGGCGTTGCTCTCGTAGACGGGGATTTGCACGCAGCAAACACGAGGCGGCGATTAGCGATCAGGGGAAACGAGATCGTGGATGGTGCGGCTCCGTTTTATATGTGCTTGGCCCACAGCTGGGCACGCTCCCGTGGAGGGACATGAGGTGGATCCGGACTCGGTCGATAGAAGCAGTAGAGTTGCTTGCGAAGGCAGGTAACGCTTAGCGAGGCGAGCTAGGTTAGGGCAGTCGTGAACTCGTGATGCGGCTTGCTCAAGTTGCGTGCATGGGTCTATAGCTGCTGGTGGGCTGCGTTACGTGCTAATGCCGGACTTGTTCACGGACTGCATGCGCTGATAGGCTGGACCTTCGTGAATTGGGTTGCAACCTGAAGGAAGAAGAGAAAAAAAAAGAAAAGAAAAAGAAGATAGAACAGGGCCGCCGCATGGAAGTCCGACCTAGAAAAGCAACGTGTCTTCTCCTTTTCTAAATCCTATTCATATTTACAACTAAATCCAATCGATTTTTTTACTCGATATTTTAAATACATTTTCCACACAACAAAGGCCCAATGCAAATTACCAGCATGAATGCATTCAAACAATATATAAGTATTTAATCTAACTTATATTTAATTTAAATTAGGTAAAAAAATAAGTATGAAATTATTTGGTTTCCAAATCAAATTAATTGAAGGTACTTAAACTCTTTTTAATTGTTGAATTTAAAACACTTGGGAAAATAAAAATGCTTTAAACCAAAATAGTTATTATAAAATAAATTCTTTTATAAATCACATGAGCCTATAAAACAACTATTTTCATAATTCAATAAATCAAAGACATTTATTTGATAAGCCATTTTCACCTATTTAAAGTATTTAAACCATAAATCAAAGGTATTTCTCAAACCAGAAGCTTTTATAAATCAAGCTTTATTTATTTTTGAAAGTAGCTCCTTTTTCTCACATGAAATGATAAAGCTCTTACTTTGCTTACAAAGAGAAATGCCTTTTGAAATAAACTTATTTTCATAAATCAAATACAACTTTACAATAAGTTATTTTCATAACCAAAGCAAATCATAGATGCATTTGTAAAAGTTCAACAAAGAATCTTTATAAACAAAATAACTTATATTAATTGGTTGAGTTTAAGAATAACTCTTTTTCTTAAAGAAGAAAGAAAGAAAATATAATTTCAATTTTAGCTTTTAGATAAAATTCAAACATACTTCAAAAAGTTTTAAAATTTAGTGAATTTTATGCACAACCAAATATTTGAAATTTCGGAGTGTTACAGCGATCGAGATTCCAGTTCAACCAATCGTTCTTGATTGGTGCGGAGCTCCTCCTGTAAGCGGGCGATGATAGCGGTTTTGGCTTCGAGCTTTTGAGGAGAACCTAAAGAGAAGATTGAGAGAGTTAATAATTAAAATACAGTTTCCTAGAGAAATTTTTGAAGCGAGATGGTATACCTGGCCGGATTCCGAGAAATTCTTTAAGGCCTCTTCTTCTTGGAGGGCGTCCCATTGAGCTGTTGCGGTGAATGTTACGGCTCCGCTTGAACTATCCACCTCCATGTCTCCAACTACCATTTTAGCCGGCTTTGGTTCTCCAGGAGATTTGCGTGTTGTCCTAGGCCGGCAAGGAATTTCTTCCGTCCGGACCGGTCCCAGTGATAGCTCTAGAGGAATTTGGAATATGGTAGCTTGGGGAGGAGGATTACCAGAAGATGGGCTTTCGACAATGGTAACCTGCTCTTCGGTTACTATGTGCGAGGTGGCAGGGAGTTCCTCCGTGGATGCCGCACTACGAGTTCCCGTGATTGAAGCGAGCGGGAGCGGTATTGGATTGAGAAGCGCCGGGAGCGGGACCGGTTTGAGAAGCGCCGGGAGCGGGACCGGTCCGAGATGCCCCGGGGGTAGAGACGAAACACCGCTGGCGGGAGCTGTTGAAGAAGCTTTATTTCTTAAAAAACTAGCTATGCTAGCTTGGAAGTTCGAAGGGATCTGTAAGAAAGCGGATGTAATAAGACTAGGGCAAGGAGCTTTGGCGGGTGGTTCAATTCGGACAAAACTATTAGTAATACAAAGACTTACGAGGAAGCCTTCTTGAAGCCGGTGGAGGTCTTGATCTTCTTGGGTGGGCCTTGGGTGTCCCCACCACTTCTTTCTGCGAGTCCTTTTTCCGTAGGATTAGTTTGCGGAGTTGGGACTGCCTCTATAGCATCAGCTGGGACCGGTCCGGTGGCCATACCGGGACCTTTTAGGGACTTTGGATAAGGGATCAACCAAGGAAGGAGTACCTTGGGTTTTCCCCAATGAAGCTTCCGAGAATGGCCAGAGCCGCTCGGCGATCCTTTTCGACGGCCTCTTCTTCTCGTTGTCGATCTTCAAGCTTTTGTGCCTACGAGCGAGTATCGCCGGGAGCAGCGGAAGAAGTAGCAGGTCTGCCAATGGTCAAGGAAGTAGTACGTTTTCTTGTACTAGGTGCTTGAACCATGGTCCCGGACTTGGTGATTTTTGGAGCAATGCTTGGGAGGTAGAGGAAAGGACCGGTCCGAAGGCCTACGAGTCGGACCGGCTTGGACAGCCAGGGGAGCGGTATTATTGGCGTAATCTTCTCCCCAAGTATCATTGGGAGGAAGAGGAGGGTGACTCCTGTAGTTGTCCATTTTCTGCAATTGTAAAGATACTTTTCGTAAGAAAATGATGGTAACAAGCGACAAAGATTTGAAGAAACGAGAAGAGGTAATTACGGGGTCACGAGGATTGCATGAGCTGAAGGCCGGACCCACTCTTGTGCATCCGGATAAATCTGGTTTTGGCTGGAGCATTTGCTTGATGCGAGCTTCTAATCGCTCTTTGTCGGAAGCGGGGTTCCATCCAAAGGCATAGCGGTGTCTTCGTCAAAGCACCAAGCTGGGTGCTCTTGCCTTCCGAGAGGTTGAACTCCCCGCACTATGAAGCTCCGGAGAACTGTCTCGGCGGTGACACCTCCGACGTTATTCAAGTATCTAATGCAAGCTAGGAGCGCAAGAATTTCGTTGTCTTTTTTGAGCTTTTCCCTAGTCTCTGCGGTAGGGAGATTCTTGGCTATCTTAGCGCTGAAGGCAGGAAGTGCTTGGTCGGGGATTGTCGCGAGAAAAACCATCTGTTTTTCCGGTGGGCTGTTGGCATCTCTTAAGGTCACGCGGAAAGAAACACGTGACCGCGGGAGAGCCAAAGGTTTAAGTCACTTGCACTATTTAACCAAATAATCCACATCCAGTACAAGTACTAGATATGTATTATAAGGTGGGTCATGAATATCCGCAAGCGGACGGATAACCCGTTGTAGCATTTCACCCGAGAGTATTCAAGGGTATCGTATTTATATTTTCCCAAAGGAAGACATGGTTGATAAGAGTACTTATGCTCATGGTGTTACAAAAGAGTGATGAAGTAATCACATTCCAATGCAGGGGTTAGGAGCAATAAATTGAGGATAGTGTGACACACACCAAGGCAATGCATTCTCTAATAAAAGGGATAGAGGCAATCCTAGATAAAGCTAAACTAGACTAGCGAGACCACTACTCCTAATGATACAACATTCATATGAGTGCGCAGCTTCTACCTAACATCCAAGATCATGCAAGCGCAAGCAAGCGTCTAATGCCTAGGCATCATCGGGAGATCCGTCTTACGCGAGGTCCGCCTCGCGACTCCGGCCTTTTAGACTCCTATGCCATGCCCGAACGTGGAGGATTACTTTGGATGACAAGGCTGTCACTTCTTGTCACCTACCTCTACAAACCGTGGGACACGAAGCACATTCAAAGGTGGGTAGATAACCCCGAGCACCATGCCGGCATTACTAACCACAACTCTAGATCCCTCGAGGCACCCCAATCCTACGGATCGATATGGTGGTAAATCTAGAGCACCCTTGCGGGACGATGAACCCGAAGCCTATTCATAAGAACACTAGTCTAACTAGCATAAGCCGGACGAAAGGATCAAAGCTAGCACTAAGTCATGCAAAGGCGTTCGTCGCTCAAGAATGAGCGACGAACGGCAATCAACCAAGTAAGATCAAGAGTAATCGATGATCAAGTATGAATGAACGAAGAACATTCGATATGTGTTCATCTCCTATTAATGAAGAACGAAGAACGAACGATGAACTCATATGAACGAACGATGAACGATCAAGCAAGATCATGACTACTCTGTCAAGCTCATGACAAGGATATAAACGGAAGTATTCCATATATAAAAGATCAAGTCTTACAAAGAGAGGATACAAGAGCTATACCCAATTCTCCACAAGACCTTGGGAGCAATGAGGCAGCCCACTACTAAGCCTAGCACTACCTAGAAAGCCTCTAAACTTCTAATGTGAGGAGAGAATGATCCTTGTGTTGTTGTGTGTGTGTTAAGGAGGGGGGTACCCCTCCTTATATAGGCTTGAAAGGTCGGCTCCTGGAGGCGGTTTCGTAGGTCGGTGGCATTTAATGCGCGTGGAACCGACCTCCGGAGGCGGTGGGCAAACCGCCGGAGAAAAGTGGGCCGGGGGGCCACCGGACTGGTTCGGTCGAACCACCCTGGTGGGTTCGGCCGAGCCGGTCCCGGCCCCTCCTGGGCTGGGCTTTGGCAGTTGGCTCCCCACTGGATGTTGGTCTTTGATCCAGTGCTTGTGGCCTTCTTTGTGTTGTATTTCGTGGTCATTGGCCTTTTATCTTGGAGTTGATTCCCGCGGCGAAGTGGAAGTTTTGTAAAAGTGTTGATTTGTCGCCTCGGGGCCCGGAATTCATCATTATCCACCTGCACACTAAAAATCTAGAGGTACAAGTGGAACTAGGTTATTTCTAAGTAAAATGCGTGTAAGACATGCCTAGTCCTTCTCATTTATTTGACTAATTGACGGTCGAAATTGGTCGTAACGACCGTCAACAAGTCCCCCAAGCTTACCCCTTGCTCGTCCCGAGCAAGTAGTAGAACTTTAGGTTGTTGATCGGGGGTTGCTATAATGCCTACTTCTCAAAGGTACCAAGTGTATAACAAAGATACTCATCCTTGAGTTAAATAAGTTGGCAATGGTAACTCACCCTTCCCCTTAGTCCTCATGGGGCTTTGTGCTTTTCACTTTACCTTGGGCGGTTGAGAGAGAGAACGGTGTATAGAGCATTTATTTTCTCTTCCCTTGTCTTGCTTTTTATTCTCCGGAAGTTTTCAAAGGATTTTTTTTTTTTCAAGTAAAACCACGTTCCACAAGTGATACTCTCGAATCGCTCTAGTGGTGTTTGTATTCCTCACCAAGGCATGTGTATTGCCTCATCCTACATCTAATAGGCTTTTGTGGAGCTCAAGGTAGGATATGAAATGAGGCATACTTGCATTCATATTTTGCAAAACCAAAAGAGTGGATCCACGGAGATAGCAAGTCATACAATCGTAGATCAAGATGTGCAAGTGTGAAAATGATGGTGGTGGTGTATGTGACTACTCCCTTTTTTTTTTGTTTCACCTCTTTTTATTTTGGATTTTGGGCATGGCTATCTTTTCTTCTTTCTTTTTCCATGCTCGAAATGAGAGCAGCTTTTTTTTTTTTTTCTTTTTCTCATGCTCATCTTTTGTGAGCCTTATTTTCTTTTTCTTTTGCATAGCCATGCCTTCTTTTGATATTTTAAGAGAGGTGATAAAATGTGAGGAGTGTCTTTATTTTGGTGGATGGCATGACATGTTGCTAACTTCCGGTGTAGAAGTGTAGCATATGAGGTGGAATGTGTACGTGATCTTGATCATGAGAGTATGAAAAGCATCTCACTAGGGTCACACAATTTTGATAAAGCTCAATGAAGTAACAAGTAGCAAATGAGTAAGGTTTTCAAAGGAAATTTGCATATGGCTTTGGTAGGAATTTATCATCACTTGGGAACTTATAGATTTCGCAATTTTTGGGAACAAAATTCCGGAGATTTCAAGTTCAACTTAGGACAAGATCATAGCAGCTCTTTTTACCATATCATCATCTCACAACAACTTAGGTGCAGCTCAAGCATGTGCAGCCCACAAGTTTCAGGTTCTAAGCAAGTTTTGCCAGCCAACAAACTCAAAACTAGGAGAGTTCTAAATTATAAACTAGGCACATGAGAGAAATAAAATAGAGCAACTATTCATCATCTCAACATAGAAAGACTAGCAGCATACTTGCAGCGCATAAAAGGAAACTAAGCTACTTCTTTTTGTTCTTTTTAGTTTTATCATTTTTATTTTGTTTTTCATATGAGAGGCAAGAACAAGCAAAAACAGGAGACGAAAAAGGATACAAGTTGCGATACATGATACCTTAGCGAGGGTGCTGCCCCCCCCCCAAGCTTGTTCTTGCTCATGGGTTTGGTGGAATGAACCCCATGTGACGGAAGTAAGCCAAAAGATCGGATCGTTGTTGCTCCGTCATGTTGGTGAGGGTGGTGAGCTGGGTGTCGGTGCGCTCTTGCCATTGATGAGTTTGCAAGATGTGTTGGTTGAGCGCATACTCGGTGTCTTCCGCCGTGGTTTGGAGTCTTCCCATTTGTGAGGAGAGGTTGTTCATCTCCTGCTCAAAGTTGTAGCCTTGGGCTGATCCGGAGTCGGTGGAGTGTTCCTCCCATTGTTGTTGTGGAGAAAACAGCCCCGGGCCATATCCCGGAGTTTGCCACGCCGATCCCCGGCCATGTGAGGTGGCGGGGCTGGGTACCCACCGGGAGAAAGCCCGGGGTGGCTGTACCCCGGCCCGCCATGAGCCGTGGGCTGCGGTGTGGGCATCTCGGAGGTAGATGGCTGTTCCGATCTGTGCGCCCCCTGCGAGAAGATACACTCCTGCGAGACCGCTCCGCTTCTTGGAGCTCAATGGTTAGATTTTTGAGAGTATACAAACGAAGGTCCGGGTTAGGTAACCGAAACTCGTTTGTATATCCCACAAAATAATATATGAGGGAATCGTTCGGACCATTCTTAAGAGAGTGACCATGAATAAGATAATCTTTATTTATAAGAGAGCGAGGTGTAGCAAGGTATTCAACATTAGCATCATGTAAAGCTCCCACCCGCATGGCAATTCGTGTCACTAAAGAGGTACATTCAATTGGTCCTATCGTCCCAAGATTTTCTATCCATTGGCGAATCATGGCTTTCACGGGAGCAATCTTAATCTTATCAACCGCAGCAACAAGAATTTTTAGCTCATCCTCGCGCACAATTCGAATATCACTCCTTGGAAAAAGAGTGATAGCAATCCACATGTGCATAAAACGCAAGGTAGGATGATGGATGTGATTAGCTCTAGGTCGCACGCAACTAGGAAGACCCGTAATCCTCTCCCAAAAAGCATGCTTTGAAAACTGAGGAAGGGCACCATCCAAGTCGGTATTGCATCGAGTATTAAAGCCAAGAAGAGTGCTAAGTTCTTTCCAAGTCAAACGGTAGGATTCACGGAAAAACCGAAAAGAAATTCCTTCATCTACCGTTCGTAGGGTGCATAAAAACTGAAGTGCAAGCAAGCGGGAACCCGGCTCATCTACACTAGCAAAATCTGTCCACCCTAAGGCTTTAAATACTTGAGCAAATTCAGCATCCATACCTATTTTGTGCAGCAGCTCCGTGTCAAATGCTCGCGTAGGAGCAAAGAGACGGTGTTGGAGAAGCGTGTAGGTGTGCGTCTCGTACTCGCCCACTAAGTCGAGGTCGGAGTCGGTGAGGAGACGATGCTCGATGTTGCCCTCTTGCCCTTCTTCCTCGACTTGTGGTGGTGAACTTGGCGGTGACTCGACTACGGGGCGTGCGCGGGTGCTTCGACGTGAAGAGCTTGAACTTGAGCGTGAGCTCAAGGACCTCTTGATCGACCCGAACAGCTTTTTGGCACCGGTCATGGCTGCACACAAAGAGAGCAAGAACACAAGAACAACAACTCCGAACGGGTTATGTGAGGGAAAATCAAACCGGCGACACCGTCGGTTGTTCATGTGAGCAAGAAATCGCAACTCGAGAGAACCAAACAAAAACAAATCAACCAAAAACTAGAAAGCACACCAAGAACAAAAGATTTCTGCAGAACTTTTAGGCAATGAGCAAGTGAGGGCAATGGAAAACTTGAGAGCAATGAGAATGAAGTGAGTGAGGAGTGGAAATGATAGTGTGAGAGGGGGAGAGAGTTCTGGCCGGCCACCTCTACTTATAGCTCACGAAGTAGCCGTTTTTGAACGTTAGAAGGGGCATATGACCGTTGGGAAAAAAAGACAGACCGAGCAACGGTCATAGCGGTTCGGCCGAACCAAGGAGGTGGGTTCGGCCGGCCTGCTGTGGGTCCCTCTTGCTCCCCCTTTTGGCCCATAGCCCCCAACGGCCAAATGATCATTGACCATGGTTGCTACGTCCGGATATTCCTCGAAATATTTGCTCAATAAGAAATCCAAAGAAAGTTGCCTCAAATTCAACTTTATTCGAAAAATCAAATCTCGAGAAAAAGTGTTGGAGAAAATTCCAACATGCAAAATTGTTTTTGGGTTTTGTATAAGGATACAAGGGTTGTCCAAAAGTTTCAAACAAAAGTAGGAAAATTTGGACGTAAAAGGATTTTGGTTTTCAAATTTTATATGCATGGCGAGTGAAAAAAAAATCGAATATGCTGGCGGAAAATCCAAATAAATGAAATGAAAATTTTCTTGTGATAAAATAGAGTATGCAGGGAGGTTTTTATTATTATTATTTTTTTTTTTTTAAATGCATGTGGTGGAAAACAAAATCAAAAAGAAATCGAAAGATAATGCCGATTTATCCTGTCGGCCGGGGCTTCGCCATTTTAAGTCCGGCGAGCGAGGACTTCTCCATTTCTTTTCATCCTTGTGGTGCGGGCCCTTTCCCTGGAGAGGAGGATGAAGATGGCTGCACCTTCTTCACTTGCCACACTTGGTTGGTCTTTGTTGATGTAGGTGGCTTTGTGTCTTGAAGGAGTCGGCTTCTTGGCCCATAATCCCGGCCTTGCTGTTGCGGGCTTCTTGGGTTGGTACCATAACGGATTCTCAATTTTGTCAAGTTGCTTCCAAAAGGCGACGAGACTATCCAGTCTTTCTTGGTGTCACTTCAACTTCACGGATGTTTGAGGGATTTGGCCCATACTTGATCTTGATCATTGAGCATTGTTCTTTTCTTGGTTGAAACTCAAACTTTTCCTCCTTCCCATTGATGTGGAATCGGATTTCTCCATTCCCAACATCAATTTGGGCGTTGCTGATGCTGAGGAAGGGACGTCCCAAAATGAGGGGCGTGTTCTTGTCAATATCCATCTCAAGCACCACAAAGTCCACCGGTATGAAGTTGCCTCGAATTTTTGCGGCACGTCTTCGGCTATTCCCGCGGGGTAGCGGACCGAAGAGTCTGCCAATTGCAACCTCATTGGTGTAGGAGTCAAGGTTGTGTAGCTCAAACGATCAAAGACTTCTTTGGGCATCACGGCGACGCTTGCCCCAAGATCACATAAGGCTTGGTCGAAGTGGTGTGCCCCAATGGAACATGATATTGTGGGGCAGCCAGGGTCCTTCTTCTTTTCGGAAGCCGATTGAGTATAGCTGCGCTACACTCTTCTGTGAGCTTGACCATTTCCTCGTTGGGTAATGGTCTCTTGTTGTTGAGGATGTCTTTAAGGTAACGTGCATATGTGGGCACTTGCACCATGTCCAACAATGGCACGTTGACATGAATCCTTCGGATGGTCTCGACGAATCGAGCAAATTGTTCATCCTCCTTTGGCTTCCTGTTTACGTGAGGGAATGGCAAGAAGCTTGTGTCTTGAAATTCAATTCCATTCTTCCCGTCACTTGGCTTCGGTTCTTCTTCTTTTTCTTTGGTAGTAGAAGGGCTTTCCTCCTCCGGTTCGTTCCTGTTCTTCTTTGCTGCATGGTTAGGATATGGCGGATCCCGAGTGGATTTTCCTCCCTCGTGGTAACCGCATTAACATTTTCCAAAGAAGACTCGGGTTGCCCGGGATCTTCCCGAATTAGAACCAGGAATAAGAGCAGCTAGCTGAGCAACTTGGGTTTCAATCATTTTATTAAAGCTCGGCTGATTTTTGAAAGCGAGAGGAGAAGCCTTCTATTTGTGCGGTTATGTTTTCTAAGACTTTGTCGTTGGCAGCAAGCTTTTTGTTGATAGATTCGTTGATTTTAGCTTGGCCATAAACCAAATCTTTCAAGGAAGGCTGATTATTGTTAAAGCCAGAAAAATTGTTACCTCCTTGATATGATGGTCGGTTTTGGTTGTACCTTTGTCCTCCGTTTGGACGATACCCGTTGTTGTTGTTCATGTAGAATGCTTCTTCATGGGTATGGGGGCAATCCTTCCCCATGTGGCCGGTGTTCCCGCATCCCTCACACGTCATGTGTGAGTCCAATGCATGAACACCACCATTTGCGTTGTGTTCATCCAAGCGTTTTATGAGGAGGTCAACCTTGGCGGACAGCATGTCCACCTCCTTGACGGGGTGTACGCCTCTTGAGCGTGTTTGGAGTCGATCATCGCTCCACCCTTGATTGGAGACCATCTTCTCTATGAGTTCTTTTGCTTGGGCAACGGTTTTGGAGAAGAAGGCTCCTCCAGCAGCGGCATCCATATGTCCACGGGTTGTTGGTGTCAACCCGTTGTAGAAGTGTTGAAGAATGAGCCATTCCTCCATCCCATGGTGAGGGCAGGCCAGAATGTATTCTTGAAGCCTTTCCCATGCCTCGGGCATGGATTCATTTGTCAGCTTGCTTGGAAACTTGCAATTCTTCCACGAAGGGCATTGGTTTTACCCATCGGGAAAAACTTGGCGAGGAACGCCGTGGAACATTTGTCCCAAGTGTCAATGCTTGCACGATTGGCATAAAACCACTGTTTCGCCTTCCCAAGGAGGGATAGGGGAAACGAGCGAAGTCCGATAGCATCTTGGTTGACTCCGGCCGTGGGCGATGTGTTGCATATCTCCGAGGAACTGTTGGAGATGAGAGTTGGCGTCCTCGGAGGCCTTTCCACAAAAGGGAATGGCTTGCACCATAGTGATGAGGCTGGACTTGATGTCAAGTCCTGCGGCACCGACGTCGACGTTGGGCCCAATGGGCACATTGGCGACGGAGGGCGCAGAGTAGTCACGAAGGGTCCTTTCAGCCATGAGTGTTGAGGTTGATGGTGCGGAAGATGCGGGCTCGCTTGTCGTGGGTTCTTGAGGAGAGACAACGACGCGAGGTCGAGTCTTTCTCGCAAGAGCCTCGGGATTATCAACGAAGTTTTTCGGCAAGTTGAATCCACGCATGCACTATCCTGTTTTCACATTGAAGAGAAAACAGATCAAGGTTAGCCTGCAAAGGTAATGATTAAATCATCATCAAGTGTAATCATGAACATTCATTGTATTCTTATTAACCAATGTCTTCCCCGGCAACGGCGCCAGAAATGCTTGTTGGCATCTCTTAAGGTCACGCGGAAAGAAACACGTGACCGCGGGAGAGCCAAAGGTTTAAGTCACTTGCACTATTTAACCAAATAATCCACATCCAGTACAAGTACTAGATATGTATTATAAGGTGGGTCATGAATATCCGCAAGCGGACGGATAACCCGTTGTAGCATTTCACCCGAGAGTATTCAAGGGTATCGTATTTATATTTTCCCAAAGGAAGACATGGTTGATAAGAGTACTTATGCTCATGGTGTTACAAAAGAGTGATGAAGTAATCACATTCCAATGCAGGGGTTAGGAGCAATAAATTGAGGATAGTGTGACACACACCAAGGCAATGCATTCTCTAATAAAAGGGATAGAGGCAATCCTAGATAAAGCTAAACTAGACTAGCAGACCACTACTCCTAATGATACAACATTCATATGAGTGCGCAGCTTCTACCTAACATCCAAGATCATGCAAGCGCAAGCAAGCGTCTAATGCCTAGGCATCATCGGGAGATCCGTCTTACGCGAGGTCCGCCTCGCGACTCCGGCCTTTTAGACTCCTATGCCATGCCCGAACGTGGAGGATTACTTTGGATGACAAGGCTGTCACTTCTTGTCACCTACCTCTACAAACCGTGGGACACGAAGCACATTCAAAGGTGGGTAGATAACCCCGAGCACCATGCCGGCATTACTAACCACAACTCTAGATCCCTCGAGGCACCCCAATCCTACGGATCGATATGGTGGTAAATCTAGAGCACCCTTGCGGGACGATGAACCCGAAGCCTATTCATAAGAACACTAGTCTAACTAGCATAAGCCGGACGAAAGGATCAAAGCTAGCACTAAGTCATGCAAAGGCGTTCGTCGCTCAAGAATGAGCGACGAACGGCAATCAACCAAGTAAGATCAAGAGTAATCGATGATCAAGTATGAATGAACGAAGAACATTCGATATGTGTTCATCTCCTATTAATGAAGAACGAAGAACGAACGATGAACTCATATGAACGAACGATGAACGATCAAGCAAGATCATGACTACTCTGTCAAGCTCATGACAAGGATATAAACGGAAGTATTCCATATATAAAAGATCAAGTCTTACAAAGAGAGGATACAAGAGCTATACCCAATTCTCCACAAGACCTTGGGAGCAATGAGGCAGCCCACTACTAAGCCTAGCACTACCTAGAAAGCCTCTAAACTTCTAATGTGAGGAGAGAATGATCCTTGTGTTGTTGTGTGTGTGTTAAGGAGGGGGGTACCCCTCCTTATATAGGCTTGAAAGGTCGGCTCCTGGAGGCGGTTTCGTAGGTCGGTGGCATTTAATGCGCGTGGAACCGACCTCCGGAGGCGGTGGGCAAACCGCCGGAGAAAAGTGGGCCGGGGGGCCACCGGACCGGTTCGGCCGAACCACCCCGGTGGGTTCGGCCGAACTGGTCCCGGCCCCTCCTGGGCTGGGCTTTGGCAGTTGGCTCCCCCACTGGATGTTGGTCTTTGATCCAGGTGCTTGTGGCCTTCTTTGTGTTGTATTTCGTGGTCATTGGCCTTTTATCTTGGAGTTGATTCCCGCGGCGAAGTGGAAGTTTTGTAAAAGTGTTGATTTGTCGCCTCGGGGCACTGGAATTCATCATTATCCACCTGCACACTAAAAATCTAGAGGTACAAGTGGAACTAGGTTATTTCTAAGTAAAATGCGTGTAAGACATGCCTAGTCCTTCTCATTTATTTGACTAATTGACGGTCGAAATTGGTCGTAACGACCGTCAACATGGGCTATGCTCTTGTTCAAGGACGAGAGAAAAATATTCATCTACGCTCCAAGCATTGGATTCCTACTCCGCCAACTACAGCTTGGCGGTCCGATGAAGGAAGTGGGCGAATTTGGAACAGTGTACTGGAATAGCTTGAAGTGGGGGAGATGTCACACCCCTATCCCGAAAGATAGTTAAGTGTGGTACGGATCGCCTTGGGAGATGATTGACGAAGCAACCATACATAGCATCACATTAACAACATATACGGTTTGCAAGGTTACATAATTAAGTCTTGGTTACAACATAAAGTTCGAATAAAAGATACATTAGGTTCGAAATTAAGTCTTACATAGCCATGATCTTTGTTCGAAATTAAAGTGCGGAAGCGAAATACATAACTCGACGATACATAGATAACTTAAAGGAACCATGCCGGCCTAGGCCATGGCTCACTCGTCATGGGTCGGAGAGCTAGGGACCCATTCAATGGTCCACTCTTTGGGCTCTTCTCCATCCCAAACCACCTTACCACAACAATCACAAAAACCGGCTTGCGGGAAACCCGTAAATCAACATGTAGTGGCAAAACCTCGAGTATCTAACATACTCCGCAAGTCTTACCCGTCAAATTGGCCATCTAAGACCGACTCCTAGATGCATGGGGCTTGACCGGTTTAACTTGGCCTTTTGCATAAATAGCACCTACGCTAATTAGGTTGGCAAATTTATTACTTAGCCAAATTAATAGGGTTGTTGCATAAAAGAAACTTTAGTGAGCATACTAGCAAGACAATAGTTTGCAATACAATTTTAATATCAATATAAAACAGCAAGCTATTCGATCTCTTTCCACTACTACACATTGCGAACTGCTCGAATCAAGTGGTACTCATTAACCGAGAGGAAACGGCGATAATTATCGAACTATTAATCCTGCAGGAAAGAACCCAAATGCACGACATACGCATCATTTAAGAACACGTATGGCCACCGTTCGCGAGTTCATCATAAAGTAAAACACGGGGCCACCGACCCCGAGTACACGTCCCCTTGCGACCGTTCAACAACGCGCCCAAGGCTTAACCCATGTACTCTCCAACGGTCCTCAACCCGTGCAACCACCATGCCAAACACATCACCTCCGGGTCGGTGAGATATCCGGCTCACTTTACAACTTACAAGCTACATAGGTTTACCAATCCCCATAAGAAAGGTATGCAAGTGGTACACAACTCAAACTTGTTCGCGGAGCCACAATGGGGTGTTCTCAATTTTTAAACCAAATTCATCATGTTCACATTTAGTCATAAGCCATGAGTGAGATCCCCAAGTCTATCGTTGACTCCAAAAACATAGCATAGCACTTCTAACGAGGATATGACACATCAGCGACATAGGACATATAGGAATTTATGCATGTGGATTTCCAATCAACGCCTAAAACTTAAATGCACAATCATCATCCTTAATATAGTGATAAAAGAAAGACATTTCAAATAATAGGAATGCACCGGGGCTTGCCTTGAGAGTGATCGAAGTTAGCACTAGCCTCACAAGCGTTGAGCGTGGCAACCGTCTCTTCCGGCGGAATCAATTCGACGTCGTCACCTATAAGATGAAATGCAATGCATAAGTGACATGAATACAAGGTCGATGATGACGGTGATGCATGTGTGCTGTTTTTGTAAAGATTCATATGAGTATGTAATTCAAAAGTTTTGTTTGCTCGAACCCTAACAAGCATGACATGTCTCTTGTTTTATTTAAAGGGGGGGGTCCAAATACATGACAAGCATGGTCATACTAATATAATGAGTAATGACTTGGTAGCATAGACATGAGTGCTGTGGTTAGTGTAGGTTTTGGCACTAATAGCTTAGCAAGTTTCCATAGTACAAAACGAAGAAATCTAGGCTTATGTATTTTAACATCACATGCGATGACGATTTCCTTTTAAAATAGGAATTCGATTTCAAAATTCATACATACGTGAAATACATGAAACCTTTTGACTAAACCTGCCATGAGGTGCTAAAGGACATAATGAACAGTGGAAATTACATAAACATGCATGGACATGATTTTTAGTGACATAAAACTATTTATGCATCTGCTGAAAATAACCTTTTAGGAATTTAGATCTAGGGTTTGCAAAAATCATTACTTAACATGCTCAAAATTTAACATGGGATTTTCTACATATGTACAGTACCAAAAGGAAATTAATTACCAAGTTCCATGTAAAAATAATTTATACAGATTTAATTAAAAATTAAATACAGAGAATGCAAGACATGCAATAACTTGAAAAATATGAAATGAAATGCAGATCTTCCAGTGCCAAAAATTCATGTGTGTCTTGGCCAAGTGGCAGTTAATTTGGAGTTATATTTTTGAAGTTATGGCTTAGTTAAGTTTTCAGGGGTTGACTTTTGTCATTTTTGTAAAAATGTGAAAATGACTAGATCTGATGAGTTCATGTTACTTTTATGAAAGTACAGGTCTTCTAGTTTCCAAAACATTTTAGTTTGCAATTTTTGGACATTTCAAACGCCAGATATGAATTTTTCAAACTCAAATGAAGTTCGGGTGTATTTACGAGAATGCCACCGGCAGTTTTTCAAACAGAGGCGGCGCGCGGGCTCCGGCGGACGGTGGCCGGCGCCGGCGAGCTCGCTCGTGGCGGCGCTGCGCTGGAGCTCATGCTCCGGCCTTTGGGAAAACGATGCGCGTGCGACGGGGAGTTCGTGGGTGAGGACCACGGGGCCTAACGGCGGCCGGAGGGCGGCGCGACGAGCGGCGGAGCACCGCGGCGGTTCGGCAGCGGCGCGCGCGTGGCTCGAGGAGCGAGAGGGGAGGGGAAAGGCCCGTGAGCATCACCCGAGGGTGAGGGTCGTCGGCGCGTGGTCGGGGGCGACGAGGAGGGCCGGAAGTAGGGGCTCGGCGGAGGGGTGCGGGTGGCCGGCGGCGAGGGCCCCTTTCTCCTTCGAATTTCCGACGAGGCACCGCGGGGTAAGGAGAGTGGGTCAAGGGGGAGCTAGGGGGCAACCTTGCGCGTCATCTTGGCCACGAAACGGGGCATGCGCGCTCACCTAGACGGAGGATTTAGCGGAGGCGTCCATGGCGGTCGGTCCGGCGGCGGCGGCGTTTTCCTCCGAGTTGAACGCCGGTGAGGGGGCGGAGGGCGGAGCAGTGGTGCGGTGAGGAGGACAACTAGCTGGGCAATGATTGAGGCGGATGGGGGGAGCGGGGCTTGGCCTCCGTGGCATATTTGAGGGGCGCGGCGGACGGTGAGGCGGCGGCGGAGCGGGGCGGCTTCAATGCCGGCCGGCCGGGGTTGGGCGGCGGGTACGAGTTGGTTGGGAGCTGGCAGGGGGCACGCGGCGACTTGACAGGGCAGGGCGGGGCGCGTGCGCGGCCTGCGGCTCGCCGGACCGGCGGTCGGGCCGCCACTGTCCGGTGGGTAACGATGACGAGGTTTTGATTTTTGAGATTTGAATCTGCCGTTTGGAAATTCGGTTAAAATTCATAGTTCTAGGGCTCCAAAAATAAAACCAAAAATATGGGGAGGTTCAGGATGATGTGCTTTAATTTTTCATCTTAAAGTTTGAAATTCTAAACTTGCTTCCAAAAATTCATACAAAATTCACAAGTAACAGACGTTTCAGATTTGAATTTGAATTTTTGGGCATTCAAAACTTTGTTCAAAAATTTTGTAAAAATATTGTAAATTCATCTTTTTACATGAGCAATGCAGTGGTGCAAAAATATGTGGGTAGTGTTTTTATAATTTTTGCATTTTGGTTAAGACTAGGGTTTAGGATTAGGTTTTCCCCTTTTTCCTTTTTATTTTTCTTATTTTCTTTTTTCCTGGTTGGTGATTAACCTTAGTACTTCCTTAATGCTGTGATTAGGAGGTTAATTACGTGATTGGCCTAAGATCGTGACATGGGATGTCACAGGAGAACTCCAAGGAATGCTTCACACAGGTGGATGAAAAAAGCAATTTGTAGGATGGAGTTAGGGTTGAGGTTCACTAACTCCCATCCGTAAAAGAAAAGAAGTCCTCCGAAAAAGGAACAGCAAGGGAGATCGAGGCCGCGAAGGAAAAAAGCCTTGAAAACTAACCGTTGAGAATCATCTATTCCCCATGGGATTTGGCCAGGGGAAGGGATGCTCCAATTCGGGATGGGTTGAGGAGGAAGATATCCGTCACGAACTACCTCATTGAGGGAGGTTTCGGTGACCTTGCTGTTACCAAGGTCTTGGATACCAAAAGGAAGTTGATCGCGAGGAACGAGAGGAAGAAGACGCGGGGACGGCGGCGGATTTCTTCTTGCCCATCTTGAGAGATGAAAAAGGAAAGCTTGAGATTGGTTTATGTGGAAGAAGAGAGCAAAAGAACAAAGGCGAATGGCGGGCGCGTATGAGCTTTCGGGAGCAGAGGTTGACCTAGGTCGACCTTTCGTTTCTTTTTATAGACACCTGGGATGGGCCCGGGGTTGAAAAGTTATTGGGCTATTTTGAGAGGCCCGATGGATTTTTATTGTTAATAACCTATGTCGTAACTATGCAATTATGACCTAACGGCCATAAGAAAGTTAATGATATGTTATTTGCATTAATTATGACTTAACGGTCATAAGAATAAGCTGTTGCGCTTTTGTGAAAGTAAAAGCAGTCTGAAATATGGGAGTTTTCAGATGGAAATTAAAGTAATACTGAGTTTTATAATTCAGTAGTAAGAAAGAGTTAAAATTTACATAACTCGGTGATAAATGATGCCTTAGGCTGTGGGTGTTAATCATCCGACTGATTATAGGCTTTGGAGACTCGAGTCGTTGTGAGAACATAGGGAATAAACTGGTCTGATCAACCAGAATTTTGGTTCTTAGTGAAATTTTCACTAAGCGGATTATGAGTTCGAGCTGATTTAGACGGTTTGTTACGTGAAACTGGTGTAAATATCCGGGAGATATGAAATTCGACCGGTATAACCGGTCTGAAAAATATGTTCTCGGCAAAAATTGCTGAGAGGAATGTGATTTGATGGGAAATAATAAAGCATAGTCTCTCAAGAAAGACTCTTGCATTATTTGTGATTCTCAAATGATACAAGAGTCGGGGGCTATACCTAATTAGGTGCACCTGATCGGTGCACCGTGTTTAAGAGCGGTCTGTAGAGATCTTAGAAGTAGAAAAAGATGGAAATTAAAAGAGCGGTCTGTAGAAATTGCATATTAAAGGAAATAATGAAGAATCTACTAGTGGACTCTTGCATTATTTGAAAGGAGTTCAAATGATCCAAGAGTCGGGGCTATACCCAATGGGGTGCACCGAGAGAAGAATTTGCAATGGTTACCTAATTAGGTGATATGAAGGATAAAAATACTAATTTTTTGGCTTTTTAAAGCGCTTCGGAGAAAGAAGAACCACTGCAGCAGATTAGAGTTCTTTTTAATTTTACCATGGAATCAAGACCAACATGCGGACGACTGGTCGGTCTTATTCAAGGTCAAATCAAAAATTACTCGGGAGCTACTGTCGTATACTTGCCTTATGGGTATACGAGATGATAAAGGAATGGATGCGCAAAGACACGGTAACAAATCAATGAAGATAAAGATGATGGAGATAGCTGGTAGACTGGTTCCTGACCGGTCCGGAATAATGGAGGATTCTATATACCGGTATGGAGATCGGACGGATATCAATACCGGTGTATGATGACTTGAGGAGCAAGTTAAAGAGTAATTTGTAGTCTGTTAGGACTCTGAATTAATAAAGAAAGCTAGAGACAGAGGTCCCATATATGTGATTCATGTAATCGACTAGGACTCGCATGTAACCCTAGCTCCCCGGATATATAAGGCGGAGCGGGGACCCCGAAAACTCTCCGAGATCTTGCAATTAGCAAATCGCTAAAGGCAATACATAACATACGGGACGTAGGGTATTACTCTCAATCCGAGGGGCCCGAACCTGTCTAAAATCGCGTGTTCCTGTGTGTTCCGTGTGTTGCACCATCGAATTCCACGCTCGTGACGGACCGGGTAGTACTAGTGCCGAGTTTAAGACTCGACAGTTGTGGCTTTTTGAAATTTACTAGCGAGACCCAACTTATCATCATATATACCATCATATATATGTACATATATACATACAAATATATGTATAATACATTTTATATTTATATATTTATTTATATCATATATATAATATAACAAATATACATGTATATAAAAAAATAGATAAATATATATATATATATATATATATATATATATATATATATACACACACATTGAGTCTCTTTTCTTCTTTTGATTCGAGTTTAATTTTTCAAACTAGTTTATATTAGTCAAATATTGTCCAAATTGAGCGATTTTTTTCTAAAATTTTCTAAAATTCATACCTATCACTTAGGATAGTTAGTTTTCCAAAGTTAATATTATTTTGTTTATGTACCTATGTACGAAATCATGATCCAAGTTTAACATTTATTTAAACATTTTTATTTTAAAAACCGTAGTGAATTTTACAGCACTTTTTTGTTTGAATGCCTAACTTGTTCCAATATACACACGTTATTTTTGGTTTTTTTTCTGAAAAGTAGAAAAATGTTTGGTGTCTAACCAACAAGAATTTACGTCCGAAACTCATTTCACTTAGGACTACATGTCCCATTTGAATATGTTTTTTCAGACAAATCTTTTAAATATATATATATAATATATATATGGGTTGGAATGGTGTTGAAATAGTGTCATGCCAAAAATGAGGTCAAAATAACTTGTACTTTGGACAAATAAAATGGTCAAATTAATTGCAAAATTGACGTTTCTTTTGTTTTTTTCTATGTGTAGTTTTCTTATTAGTTTTGAACTAATATTTGACATACACAACTTATATGACAATTACAAACTACTGTAATTTTGGTAGAATTATTTGAAATATTTAATTCATGTTAAACTCATAAAAGTTCATCTCCTAGTTTAAATATATTAGTGAAATAATATGATCAAAAATAAATAAAAAATATATTTGTGCTTGGAAACATTGGAAACAATTTCATGCCAAATTTTAGATCAAAAATCAATATAGTGTAGAAAATAAAAATGTAAGAAATTAAAGAAAAATGACATACATCCGTGCTGACGTCATCGGAGCGATATTACGAGCTACGATGACGTCGGCACGGCCGATATTATATGGTTGCCTGTAATATCACGCGGTGCTGATGCCGGCGAGTGCTCGATATTATAGGCTTCGCCTATAAATATCTCCCGCCCCCTTTCGGGACTTAGCCATTTTCACGCGCCTCGCCTAACCCTAGCCGCCGTCGCCGCGCCGTGCCGCGTCGCCGTCGCCGCCGTGCTCGAGATCCACAAGCGTCGCCGTGCTCGAGATCCACGAGCGCCGCCTCCTCCTCCGTGCTCGAGATCCACGAGCGCCGCCTCTCCTCCGTACCTCCTCGAGCTATGTACGCCGCCTCGCAGCCTCTCGTGGGCTCCACGGCCGGGCGCCGCCGCCTCGTCGTCCTCGCCGCCCTCCTCGCAACCCTCCCACGACGTCGACTCCCTCCTCGCCGCCCTCCTCACGGCCCTCCCCGACGTCGGCTCCTTCCTCGCCGCCGCCCTCCTCGCGGCCCTCCCACGACGCCGGCTGCCTCCTCGCCGACAATCCTCACGGCCTCCCCGACGCCGGCTCCCTTCTCGCCCGCCCTCCTCGCCGGTCGTCCCTAGTACGCCTTCCCCCGCCCCCCCCCTCCCCTTTCCCCTCCTCTTCCCCCTTCCCGACGGTGAGGCCTTGACCTCCTCGTCGGCCCTCCCTGGTACGCCGTTCCCCCCCCCCCTCCCCTTCCCCCTCTCCCCCTCCCCGCCCCCTCCCCGACGGTGAGGTCTCCTTCCTCACCGGCCCTGCTCCTCACCGGCCCTGCTCCTCGCTGGCCATGCTTCTCGCCAGCGAGGCCCTTACTTGTTCCCTGGTATATTTTGCCTGCTTGCCTTGTTAGGTTAACTATGCATTATTGTTGTGAATTGCTATATCCATGAGATGCGTGGTAGTTCTCGATTGTGGTCGATCGGATGAGATGAAATGTCCATATTTTTCTCTACTCTGCTCCGATGAAATATTCATATCTGCTGTGCTCCGATTTCTGAAATTGTACAATCGTGAATGATATATGATGATATTTGTTGCATCCGGCTTGGGTTAGCTTCCATGTTACATAAGCATGGTGTTCCAATGTTTTTAGATGACACACTTGTGCATAGATGGTGACGAGTGCTGATTTCGATCTCGATTTTAGGATGATTTAAGTTACAAGAAAAATTCTCTTATAGTGTTCGGTGCTTGATGGCCTTTTTAAATAGTGAGAGCCATTAATTGACGGCCTTTTTAAACACTTTTCTAGCGATATTCTTACGTGTTATCAACGTAAAGAAGTTTAACAATATTCGTATCTATTTTTTTCTTTTAGCAAGCTTAACAATGGATCAAGGCAAAGAAGCCGACCTGTTCAAAGCCCCGTGTCGACGCATGAATCAACTAACGGTTCCGATCATTCAACATCGTTTGAGGAACCTTCCCCTCTCGAGATTCCTTGCGCTAAAAGGCAACGGGTTGAGCAACCCGACCCCGATTACAACCCAAACGATGATGTAGATGATGAGGTATCGCATCGTCAAATTCTTATTTCATGGACAATTATTGTTTAATTAAAATGTTCTCTAACTATATTTTCAATAGGTTGTTGAAACACGTCGTAGTGCTCGACGCTTATTTCTTGAAGATGCTCCTCCCACATCGTCGGAGGCCGCTGCTGCAACAGGCGTCCACTGCAGAAAGACGGAACAAAGGGCAAATAAATACAAACAAGCTGCATACCGTCGTTCAAGCTGTTACGGCAATAGACAAGGATGGGGCTCCGGTTGAGCCTCAAGGCGTCAACGCGAACCGGCGCAATGATTGCGGTGTATTAGTCCGAACCGCAATCAACATTAAGTATGACAGCTGGCTTGACGTGCCAACCGGTGAAAAGGACACGCTGTGGGGGAACTTGAGTAGAACCTATATTTTTCCACCCGAAGTCTCCGAGCGGGCCATAAATGCTACTCTGAAAACCATGGGGAGGTGCCTAAGGACATTTAGGACAACCCTTAATACGAAGTTTGTCCGGAAGGGTCTCACACCGTTCCGAAGTGCGGTTTTATCACGCCTAATGATTGGAACTCATTCGTCGAGAAAGTCTCCTCCGACGATGCTAAAAAGAAGAGCGAGATTTTCCAAAGCTTGAGTAAAAAGAACAAGTTGCGTCCTAATGCGGGACCGAGAAGGATACAAGGCTAAAGTGAAGAAATGGAGGAGTATGGAAGAACAACGCCGACAAGCTAGAATCCCGGACCCGTTAGAAGGATGCGGTGAATGAACCCGAAATTGGGTGCTTGGGCGTTCAAAGTCCACTATTGATGGCCAGCTGGTGCCGAAAAGCTCGGGGTTACTGAAGTCTTGCAAAAAGCAAAGCAAGTAGCCGCCCAACGAAGGAAGGTACTCTCAATCCACAAACAGATGAGTTGACTGCTGCCATCGGGACCGATGAACATCGGGGTTGTAGAAGAGGGGTCTCTTCACCGGCACGACTGAAAGAAGTGTCGTCTCGCTGCCATGAGTGAAGAATGTAGTGTTGGTATTTCTTACGTCACGAATAAATCCGCAAGCGCACGGAATACCGTTGTAGCACTTCACCCGGGAGTATTCCAAGGTATCGTATTTATATCCGCGAGGGAACGAGTATTTCTGCAACAAGGTTAGTTTACCCAAGGACAACCAAGACAACGTAGCAAAATAGGGTCGAGAGGGTGACTCTTATCTATTTATCCTTTAAAGGTAGACGAACGCAAGCTAGACTTGTTTACTTCGGGCACCGTCTTAGGCTTGGTCTGCCAAGCCACTCCGGTCTACGAAAGCTCTACTATGTACCCGAACGTGGAGGGTTCCTTTGGATGACAGGGCTGTCACTTCCTGCCACCTACCTCTACAAACCGTGGGGCACACAGCAAACAAAGGCGATCTCCAGCCCTAGACACCACGTCTATGCTATTGACCACTACTCTAGCCTCGGCCTAGAAGCGAGTTCGAAAGCTAGAGTACTTCTTGCGAAGCGATGATCCCGTAAACAAGTATAACAAGAATTACGTCTAACACACAGATATGTCACGATAGATAAGTAGATCACCACGTATAAATCACCAAAAAGAGTGTTTACACGCCAAGGTAAAAGAAAAGGAAATACTACTCCACTTTGCAAAAGGGAGGAACACTCCTTCCTCTTCCTTGCCCTCTCTCCTATTCTACTAAGATACAAGAGGCCCTTGGCCTAAGGATGAGAGTTTTGTCTTGTATCTTGATGTTGGTGGTGTGTTGAGAGAGGGGGTGTAGCCCTTTATTTATAGCCTTGGAAGGTCGGCAACTTGGAGGCGGTTCCGGACGTCGGTGGCATTAATTGCAGGTGGAACCGACCTCCGGACGTCGGTGACAAACCGCCGGAGAAAGATGGGCCGGGGGGCCCACTGTCGGTTCGGCCGAACCCACTAGGGTGGTTCGGCCGAACCGGCCTGGATTCCCCGGGCTTGATTCTTCTCCGGTGCCTTCCCCTGGCTATGTACTTGGCCCAATCCACTTGCTTGGTTTGATGTTGAGGCTCTGTTTTGTGGTTTTGGGTTTTTGGACTATATTCTTTAGTCCAGGGAAAATCCGTCGATTGCAAAGTCCATGTTTCGTGCATGTTTTCCCCTGTTTTTATATGAATTGCACCTGCATTCATAATTTCACCAAGACTAGTGGAATTTGTTAGAAATAATCCCTATGTCTATTCTTGGTGATGGTGTTTGATTCAAAAAGATGCAACATGTTGACGGTAAAATTGGACCATAAGGACCGTCAACAAGACCCCCACACTTAGCTCTTTGCTCGTCCTCGAGTAAAGGTGGGAGCGTAAGTTGAGAGATCTCTCCCCTTAGAGACCTGCACACATGTTATTACAAGCCACACCTTTTTACTTGTGAACATGACGGTGGCTAACATGCATTCTTGGATGATTGATAAGTGGAACAGCTCATGACTCAAGTCACTATACTTTTGCTCACCAAGCACCTTGGGTTTTTGAAAGTTTTGAAAATAAACAACATGACTCCCGCTCCTCTTCGATTCTCTTGAATCGCTCAAAAAGTGTTTTCCTCACCAAGGCATTGTGTTGCCTCTCTTTTTCCTACTTCTTAGGCTTGTATGTGGAGCTCGGTAGGGAATGAGAGAGGCATACTTGTATCACAAATATTGCTAAGCCAAAAGAAAGGATCCATGGAGAAGCCAAGTCATGTAACCTTGATCAAGAAGTGCGTGTGTGTATGGATATGAAAAAGTGACAACTCTTATTGCAATTGGCCTCTCTTTATTTTGCATTTTCGAGACATGGCTATCTTTTTATTTTCTTTCTTTTCTTTTCTTGCTCTATGCTTGAGCATCTCTTTTCTTCTCTCTTTTTCATTGCTCATCTTTGTGAGCTTTCTTTTCATTGCTCATCTCTGTGAGCTTTTCTCTCTTTTTTTTTTTCTTTTTTTTTTTTTTTTTTTACATAGCCATGTCTCGTTTATGCGTGATTGAGAGAGAGAGAGAGGTAAAAAGAGGTGCAAACGAGGAGTGTCTTTATTTTGGTGGGGTGCTAGCTCCTAGTGTAGGAGTTCAGCCCTTTTTTTTTTTACTGGTGGAGTGTACGTGATCTTGATCAAGAGAGCATGACAAGTTTCTCTCTAGGGTCACTCAATTTTGGTAAAGCTCATTGCAATCACAAGCAGCATATGTATGTAAGTTTTGCAAGGTATGATCATCATATGGCATTGGTAGGAATTTTTGTATCAAGAGAGGAGCATGAAGCCATGGTATTTTTGTTTTGTGAAATAAAATTCCCAAGGACTCGGTAAGCTAAGCATAAGATCATTTCGTCGAGCCATATCACACTTGCCAATAATCTAGAAAAACATGGGTCCTATGGATTTGATTATTTGTTCACGAGGCAAGTGGTGATGAAGCGAGTAATAAAAAGTGTGCAAGATCATCATGAGAGCATTAGGGAGAGACTTGGGAAAAGGTATTCAAAAGAAATCTTCCCAAGTTTTAGTTGGTCAAGTTTTAGTAATTGTTTTTCGCGTCTCGGAATGAACTTGACAAATAAAGTAGGCGAAAAGGAAGTGTGGGAAACAAACTCAAGTGCCACGAGGAAGCGGGGCTGAGTGGGACCCACCAGGGTTCGGCCGAACCACCCTCGTGGGTTCGGCCGAACCGCCTGGGCCCCACTGGTGCCCTGTTTCGCGAGGTTGTGTTTGTGTTGTTTTCCTCGTGATGTTTCTACGCGCTACGCGTGTGTTTGTCTTTGCTTTCCGCGATGTCCCCCCACACTTGCCTTTTTGCCTGTTTTCTTCAAAATAGACAAAGATATTTCGAAACAAAACTTGCTCTACCGGTAAGGGAAGACCAGGGAGCACTAATATGATTAAAAATTTAAAAGAGCAGGCGCATTACAATCTTGAGGAATTGAAAAAATGATAAAAATGTGCCTGCGGGAAATGATGAACGCGGGAAATGCTTGCTAAAATTATTTCAGGGAAAGAGCTACTACGGGATATAGATAAGAAAGAGCTATCATGAGAGAAAATTTAAATTAATCAAGTGCATGACATCAAATTCTTTATCTTTATCGGGCTCGAAATAAATTTTAAGGCGCTGACCATTTACCTTAAATATTTTACCTTCGTCGTCTTGAAGTGTGATTGCTCCATGTGACGAGGTGTCAATAACCGTGTATGGTCCGTCCCATTTACTTCTTAATTTTCCATGCCCGAAGAGTTTCACCCGTGAATTGAATAGCAAGACCTTATCTCCAACCTTAAATACCTTTATCTTTATCTTTTTGTCGTGCCACCTTTTTGTCCTTTCTTTGTATATAGCTGAGTTGTGGTAAGCTTTGTCTCTCCATTCTTCTAACTCAGCTATCTCCATTTTTCTTTTGCGTCCGGCACCATTAAAGTCCATGTTCCATTTCCGGATGGCCCAATACGCTCGGTGTTCCATCTCGACGGGTAAATGACATGTTTTCCCGTACACGAGCTGGTATGGGGACATGCCTATGGGTGTCTTGTATGCTGTACGGGATGCCCATAGTGCATCGGGTAGCTTGTCCTTCCATCCCTTCCCCATTTCTGTTACGGTCTTTTGCAGGATCCGCTTGATTTGCTTGTTTGAGGTCTCGGCCTGCCCACTGGTTTGAGGGTGGTATGGAGTAGCGATATTATGCCTTGATCCAAGTTCTCTTAGGAAGCTTCGGAAGGTCTTATCAATGAAGTGAGACCCTCCGTCGCTTATCACTAGCTTCGGTGTTCCAAACCTTGGGAAGATAATTTCGTGGAACATCCGGCGAGCATGCTTGGCATTTGCGGCCCTGCAAGGCATTGCTTCCACCCACTTAGACACGTAGTCTACCGCCACCAAGATGTATTCGCAGTCATGTGACTTGGTGAACGGTCCCATGAAGTCAATGCCCCATACGTCGAAGAGCTCGACTTGTAAATTGTAGTTGAGGGGCATTGCATCTCTTGCCGTGATGCCTCCAACTTTTTGACATTCCGGGCATCGCTCGACAAATTCCTTTGTGTCTTCGTACATGGCTGGCCAAAAGAAGCCACTTTGCCATATCTTGGCCTGTGTACGAAACACGCCGTAGTGTCCCCCGTATGGCGATGCATGGCACTTCTCAATGATTCGTGTGCTCTCGGGTATGGGCACACATCGCCTTAGCAATCCATCGGCGCAGACACGGTAAAGGAAGGGCTCTTTCCATAAGTGACGGCGACTCTCATAGATGAGTCGTTTCTTGCTCTTTCCGGGTGGTACGCACCCCGTTGCCATGAAGTTCACAATGTCGGCGTACCATGGATGTGAGTCCCTCACTAGGAGCAGCATGTCATCGCGTAGGAAATCATTGATGGGTAATTCCTGCAGGTTAGTGAATTGTATACGCGACAAATGATCTGCCACGGAATTTTCTACTCCTTTCTTATCACGGATTTCTACATCAAACTCTTGGAGTAGAAGAACCCATCGTATCAAACGAGGTTTAGCATCCTTCTTATTGAGCAAAAACTTTAAAGCAGCATGATCGGTGTAAACAATGACTTTTGCTCCAGTCAAGTAGGATCTAAACTTATCAAAAGCAAAAACAACAGCAAGGAGCTCTTTTTCGGTGGTAGTGTAATTTAACGCGAGCTCCAGTCAAGGTTTTGCTTGCATAGGAGATTGCATGATGCTTTTTATCTCTAGTTTGGCCAAGAACAGCCCCCACAGCAAAATCACTAGCATCACACATTATCTCAAAAGGCAGCGTCCAATCGGGGGTTGGATAATTGGCGCTGAGATGAGTGCATTCTTAAGGGTAGTGAAAGCAGTCATGCATTCATCGAGTAAACTCAAAGGGTGCATCCTTCGCAAGCAGATTTGTAGGGGGTCTAGCAATTTGAGAGAAATCTTTGATAAACCGACGATAGAACCCCGCATGTCCCGAAAGCTGCGAATGCCCCTAACATTCACGGGAGGTGGAAGCTTTTCTATAACTTCTAATTTAGCTTTGTCCACCTCTATCCCCCTTTCAGAAATCAAATGCCCCGAACTATGCCTTCTCCGACCACGAAATGGCATTTCTCCCAATTGAGCACTAAATCATTTCCTTGACAACGTTGCAAGACTTTGTCTAAATTTTCTAAACAATGATCGAAGGTTTTTCCATAAACGAGAGAAATCATCCATGAATACTTCCATAATCTCTTCGATCATGTCGAGAAAAGATAGACATCATGCAACGTTGAAAAGAAGCAGGTGCATTGCAAAGCCCAAAAGACATTCGTCGATAGGCGTAAGTTCCATAGGGGCATGTGAAAGTGGTTTTACTTTGATCGTCGGGATGGATGGGGATTTGATGATATCCTGAATACCCATCAAGGAAACAAAAGAAAGAATTATTTGCCGACCGTTCCAACATCTCATCGATGAAGGGCAGCGGAAAATGATCCTTCTTTGTAGCCTTGTTAAGTTTTCGGTAATCTATGCACATCCTCCATCCCGTGACGGTGCGTTGAGGGATCAACTCATTTTTGTCATTATGGACGACCGTCATTCCTCCTTTCTTGGGTACAACCTGCACTTGGACTCACCCACTCGCTGTGTGGAACAGGGATAGATAATGCCAGCATGTAAAAGTTTTAAGACCACCTTTTTAACGACCTCCCGCATCGCATTGTTCAACCTCCTTTGAGGTTCCCTAGATGGTGTACTATCGGGGTCTATGGGAATGCGATGGGTGCAAAGAGCAGGGCTGATTCCCTTGAGGTCTCCAAGCGAGTACCCAAAAACGGAGTGATGTTTTTCTAGCACGGCTAAGAGTTTTGCAGTTTCCTCCTCCGAAAGCTTGTCACTTATGATGACAGGGGTTTCGGGATTTTCGTGAAGAAAAACGTAGCGCAAGCCTGGTGGAAGTGTTTTGAGCTCTACGGGAGGTGGCGTAGGTGTAAAAGTTTCGGGCAGCTCAAAAGTTTCCGCCGAATCATCCTCTTCTAAAATGAAATCAAGAGCATCTTCATCCAAGGATGATTCGGGGTTTTCATGAGGAAAAATTGCCATAACCTCCTTCATGCATTCTTCTTCCACAAGCGGCTCCTCGGCAAAAGAGTTTTGTGCATGAATGATAGGAAGAGAAAAAGTTTTCTTGCCGAGGGTGAAGTCTAAGGTTCCTGAAGGTGATATCCCTAAGAAAAGCTTTTCTATGGGATGACCGACCAAAACATCGAAATCCAGGATTCCGAAAACGTGAAAGTCCAAGGAAACCTCTGCTTCATTACGCTTAATGCAAACATCTCTAATGATCCCCAAACTCTCAAAAAATTGCCCCGGTGGGGCTTTAAGGAGTTTGTCGGAAGGTGCCCATGTCTCGTTTCCAAATAAAGTTGAAGCAAAAGATTCGGACATGATGTTGGCACCTACTAGAGGATTATAGGGAACATCTACCATTACTCCCCGAATTGAGCCACGAATGGTTGATCTAGGATGATCAAGTCGAAGAACTTCCGAAGAAAGTTCGTTTTCCATCAACCATTCATCGCTCATAATTGCTGTCAACTTCCGAACAGTTTTTAAGAGAAGAGATTTTTCAATAGGTTCGGGGGTTGGTGCAGGGAGTGCTTGGTTTCTTTTGATAGGAGTAGTTCAAGGTGTTTCCAAAATCTTCAAAAATTTCTTCCTTGAACTCAAATGGGAAATCAAGAGGTTCATCTTCCTCTATCATTGTTCTTGTGTTAGATGAGGACTCGAGTGCTAGGTGCTCCATCATGGGCACCAAGTGTTGTGTCTCTTGCACAACGAGTTCCTCATCTTCGACTCCGGCTCTACGAGTAAGTCGGCGGAAAAAGGTGTGTTTTCCACAATTCGATCCAAAAGTTCGTGTGCTTCCGCTATGGTCTTATGAGAAAAAGATCCACCCGCGGCCGTGTCAAGATAAAGTGCGGTATCGTTGCTCAATCCCGAATAAAAGTGTTGTAATAAAACAGGTTCGGGGAGCAATAATTCTGGTCCGGAGTCCGTTAGAGAACAGAACCGAATCCATGACGCACTTAAGGTTTCCTTTTCTTCTTGTCGAAAGCCTATTATTTCCGCTCGTAGAGAAGTGATACGAGATACGGGGAAGAATGCTAGACAAAATTTGTCTCGCAATTCTTTCCAATCACCGTTCACTCTCTTAGCGGTGTAAGTGTACCATTGCTTCGCCTTCTCATTGAGAGAGAAGGGAAGCAACTTCCACTTCAATGTTTCTTGTGTCATGCCATGGATCAATCGGCATGAACACAAATGTTCAAACTCTCGCAAGTGTTCATAAGGATTTTCATGTTTAAAACCCGAAAAGGATAAACCTCTAATCATCAAAATGTAATCGGGGAGAACTCATAGCCAGGTGAAGAAATAGGTTGTGATGATGATGGTGGCTCTAAGAGTTCACCCCGTGGAGTGGAGAAGGATTGGATGGTTGGGTGTGACTCCATGATATGTTTTTGTGAAATTTTGAATGTAAGGAAAAAAATAAAAACAGAACGGTAAGTAAGATAGATTACGAGGGCAAACCTGATTCGTTACAAAGATAACAACCGTCCCCGGCAACGGCGCCGGAAATGCTTGTTGGTATTTCTTACGTCACGAATAAATCCGCAAGCGCACGGAATACCGTTGTAGCACTTCACCCGGGAGTATTCCAAGGTATCGGATTTATATCCGCAGGGAACGAGTATTTCTGCAACAAGGTTAGTTTACCCAAGGACAACCAAGACAACGTAGCAAAATAGGGTCGAGAGGGTGACTCTTATCTATTTATCCTTTAAAGGTAGACGAACGCAAGCTAGACTTGTTTACTTCGGGCACCGTCTTAGGCTTGGTCTGCCAAGCCACTCCGGTCTACGAAAGCTCTACTATGTACCCGAACGTGGAGGGTTCCTTTGGATGACAGGGCTGTCACTTCCTGCCACCTACCTCTACAAACCGTGGGGCACACAGCAAACAAAGGCGATCTCCGACCCTAGACACCACGTCTATGCTATTGACCACTACTCTAGCCTCGGCCTAGAACCGAGTTCGAAAGCTAGAGTACTTCTTGCGAGCGATGATCCCGTAAACAAGTATAACAAGAATTACGTCTAACACACGGATATGTCACGATAGATAAGTAGATCACCACGTATAAATCACCAAAAAGAGTGTTTACACGCCAAGGTAAAAGAAAAGGAAATACTACTCCACTTTGCAAAAGGGAGGAACACTCCTTCCTCTTCCTTGCCCTCTCTCCTATTCTACTAAGATACAAGAGGCCCTTGACCTAAGGATGAGAGTTTTGTCTTGTATCTTGATGTTGGTGGTGTGTTGAGAGAGGGGGTGTAGCCCTTTATTTATAGCCTTGGAAGGTCGGCAACTTGGAGGCGGTTCCGGACGTCGGTGGCATTAATTGCAGGTGGAACCGACCTCCGGACGTCGGTGACAAACCGCCGGAGAAAGATGGGCCGAGGGGCCCACTGTCGGTTCGGCCGAACCCACTAGGGTGGTTCGGCCGAACCGGCCTGGATTCCCCCGGGCTTGATTCTTCTCCGGTGCCTTCCCCGGCTGTGTACTGGCCCAATCCACTTGCTTGGTTTGATGTTGAGGCTCTGTTTTGTGGTTTTGGGTTTTTGGACTATATTCTTTAGTCCGGGGAAAATCCGTCGATTGCAAAGTCCATGTTTCGTGCATGTTTTTCCCTGTTTTCATATGAATTGCACCTGCATTCATAATTTCACCAAGACTAGTGGAATTTGTTAGAAATAATCCCTATGTCTATTCTTGGTGATGGTGTTTGATTCAAAAAGATGCAACATGTTGACGGTAAAATTGGACCATAAGGACCGTCAACATGTAGTAGGTGTGGGCCATGCGAGCAACAGGGTATCAATCATGAATGGTGGGTAAAAACTTCTACGGATTCATGAAGAATAATCCTCAAGCTGTCATCCAACCTATTGTGGTACCGGAATTTCAACTCAACATTGACAACCCAAGCCCATATGCTCGGCTTCCAAGCGATCATGGCTCTACGCCTCGATGCCACCGGGTACCTCGTGGATGACATCACGGAGAATACACCTTGTGAGCTGCATATGACGATCGGCAAGAGAGGGAAGACCCTCAAGGTAGCAGAGGGCATTGCGATCCCTAGACGCACATTTAACGATGTACCAATTCCGCAGGAGTGTGCTAGAGTCCAAGTAATCAAGGTTCAGGACAACTATCTTGTTTGCGACCTTGATTATCCGAGAGGAGGATGATGGTATTGAGACACTTAGGATGCGATTAATCATATCATCCTTTGGCTTCGACGCGAGATCGTCGTTCTTGTAGCGCATTCTTCGCCTGCACCTACGCCTCCTCCTACTCAAGAAGCACCGGTTGACCCCGAGATTTCTTTTGAGCCACTACCTTTACCTCGGCCTTCTCCTTCACCTCGGCCTTCTCCGACGCATGAGGACCAGATCCCTCCGGAACATGGCTTCTCCACGCCGCCTCGTCCGGATGTTGGGAATGAGGCAGCTCTCCTTCGAACAACATTGACTCCGGCTGCGGTGACACCACGTGACAAAGGGGCTAGGGCGATTCGTAGCTCGTCCACCCCGCCTAATAATAGTGAACCTTTGATCGAGCCTGTTCCACCTCCGCCTCCGAGGAAGGAGTTATCTAGCGCAGAAATAAGTAAGTACACTTTTGTAGTACTTATGAATTCACGACTATGTATATAGTTACTGATATATTAACGACTTGGCATGCAGTTGCAACATGGCATAAAGGTGTGGCGGCAGCATATAGGAGCGAGAATAAGGAAGTGGTCCCACATGTTCTCGTTCCGCCTCCCGGCATCCCGGAAGGAGGTTGGGATCTCACACAAGAAGACTTTCCTACCTATAAGCATGGCATGCCAGTACTACCAGCAGATGTATTGAAAAAGAAGCCATGGATATCTAAGTACTTTCATCCATGGTACTTAAATGCATGTAGCAAGGGTGTCCAAGTTCCTACGCTCCTCCGTACCTCCTCGCGGCAAGGATCCCTGGAGAGGTTTTTGGACAAGAGGGATATTTTGACTTAAATATGCCTTTTGAGGAGATCCATGCTCTGTACCGTCTCCAACGCATGGATGCTACCCTCGTTACCGTCTGGTGCCTGTAAGTGTTTTTGACCTTTATTATATTTCCAAGCGAATGACACATGAATTCAATCGACTACCCTTTTTCATCGCTCGGAATGTGTCATCACTCCGGTGCCTCAAATGAAGTCGGATATCTAAACCCAACCGCCATTATCCAAAGCGCGATGAATCCAAAGATTACCGATAATCATCCCCTGTTGGTCGGAAAGAAGGTGACCAAGGCCAGAAGGCAACAAGTACATGTCCAAGCGGTTAAGGATGCAAGGAGATGTATAGCAACCTATATTGGGAGACGCATGTACGAATGGAGAGAGAGACGATGCATTATGGCTCCATATAACTTTGAGTAAGTTTTTGTAACCTGCTACTTCTTGTGCAAATCATTATTTCACTTAGATAATGACATAATGACATATTTTATAGTGACCATTGGATTGCTTTCATGATACATCCGAAACTCGCGGGAGTTTGAGTGTTTGACTCTTTGGATTATGATCCTATGAGGTACAAGGATTTCATGGACACCCTGAATAGGTAATTTCAGATATTCAATGAACTATCTTTTTTATAGATTGCATTATGCTCGTTGTTCATTTGCTTTTTTATATTAGTGCCTATAAATACTATCTCGAGCTTGGTGGTGACCCTCATCCCAAACGGACCAACCTTGGATACAAAACGCATTATCCGGTACTATTATCTCATATCATGGTCATTTCTTTTATTCAATTAATTAATGTCTCTATATGTAAAGTAACTTAGCAATTTCCTTGTTTTATAGAGTGTTCAAAACAGCGTCATGGGACCGTGACCTGTGGCTACTATGTGTGCAAATACATAAGCGTTAGAAAAGGGGAATATACTACATTCCCTACGAAGTACCGGCCCCATGGAAAGATGTAAGTATTTAGTGTGTTTTTTTTGCATTAGTATATTAGTTTTATATTACTTAACAAACATGTATTAATTCTATAATTTATTTGTGGCAGCAACGCTATGAAAAGCCAAAAACAGGTTCCTACTTAGAAGAAAGCACACTCGAGCTCATTGCAGCCAAACTCCCCCGCTTCATGATTCGTGAGTTCTATAATGAAAGAGGCAAGTATTTTGATCCACTAAGTAATGTTGCAATGCATGAAGAGTTGTATAGCTACAGCGGTCAAAAGGACCACCAAGATGCAATTGTGCAAAATACCAAGACAGAGGAGCAGAGATTGAAGGCACTAGAGCCGAAGTGGCCGGATAAGTTGTAATTTAGTTGTGTTTTGATGGATGAATATTGTGTATTGGAAACATGATGTATGTATGTGGATATTGTAAAATGGATGAAAACTATGTCGTATGTATATATAAATGCTTTAATGATTATTTCTATGGTCTTGCAAATATATAGTGTGAATGTATTTTCAGTTCTGTAAAAATATTTGAATTTGTCACTAGAAAATAAAACAAATAGCAATAATTATATCAGTTCGGAAAATGCCAGTAATATCGGGCACGATGATGTCACTAGCCGATATTGCTGTCTAGCCAAGCAATATCGGGCAGATGACATCATTGTGCACGATATTGGCAAAACCACAACAAAATTGGGCACAGTGATGTCATCTGCCCGTTATTGAAGGGTCACACAGCAATATCGGGCAGCGTGATGTCAGCTGCCCGCTATTGTAGAGTGACCCTTCAATAGCGGGCGGGATGATGTCATCTGCCCGCTATTGCTAGGTTACCTGCAATAGCGGTCGGCTGACATCATGCTGCCCGATATTGCAGGGTTACCTGCAATAGCGGGCGGTCGTGGGTGCTATTCTTGGTCCGATCCTGCAATAACGTGTGCGTAATAGCGTCCGGAATGCCCGATTTTGCAGGGCCAAAACGCCCGCTATTGCAAGGTCTAATCCTAGTAGTGTATACTGCAGTGCTTGTTATGAACTTGTATCTTCAATTGTTCATTGAACATCTTCTTGATGGACTTCTAAGATCTATACTATACCAGTATGTTTCAATTTATAAGCCTTAGGTGTATGGCAATATGCTGCCGTGCAATCTTATGTGTGCCGGAATATTGCAAACGATTACTCAGTGCAATATCTTCATCACTATGAAAAATGCTTTGGGTTGGAATTTATAAAGTGCTAATGGCCTCAGGATGATGTCAACAACCAATACTTATTACACTCTGTTGCATTTGATTCACATTTTACTTGTGGATCTAATATGTTTATGATGAATCTTGCCAAAATGCTAACTCTAGTTATATTTTTATTATTATCTCAGATTGTCTTTTCCAGTGATTGCAGCATCGTATTCAATCTGTCAAACATTAAGATAATATAAATAAAAGATGAACCTATCCTCTTATTACCTTCTTGGGAGATCATAATGGATACTATGATACTGAAGTAGGCATAGAAATTTATCCGAGTCTAAATGACATTTGATTCGTAGTGCAAATACGAGTTTTAATAGCTAAGTAGGTGTACGCTGATTTTTTATGCTTGAACGAGGTGAATAAGTCTGCTGATATTGTCGAAGCATAATTGTAAATGAGGTTTTTATGTAAGACCATGGTGACTTCTGCTTGTTTTATAAACTTTTTTTCTTGTACAAATTAGTGTTCTCGTTTCCCTCGAGCTTTTTTTTTCATACAGAATTGAATGTAGCTGTGTTGCTTCTTTATGTTTTTTGTTGTGTACATTTCTATGAGTTAGCTATTTCATACTCATTATTAATTTAGTCATTATTACCGTAACATATGTATCAAGCAATATTGGTCATTTGGATAGGGAGCATACCAGGTGCAAACTAGCTAAATGCTGGAAACCTGAAAACTTACGATAACAACCGTTAGATCGTACATGTATGGCTGAGATAGCTCGTTATTTTAGCTCTTGTTTGGGTTTGCAACCCGTTGTCCATCACATTATCTTGTTTAGTCGAGAAGATGGTACGAAGATGCTTGTGAAGGATAAGAGCAACAAATCAGTAACCAGATGGAAAATTTTCGAAACGCTGTCGTTAATTTTACTATGAGCCCTATCCCTCTGAACTGGGATGCCAGTGAGAATTAGACTAATAAAACATCGATGCCTTCTCGAACCATGTCCCCATGGAACTCATATTACTAACGCCGGAGCCGGCTTGTCATTACAGAGACAATGCGGATTTTTGTGAGCCCAGGAGCCATGGAACGCGCGTAGCCATAAGACGCACGCAACGGCAGTATCCTAGACGGGCAGGAGGAATGCGCGGATCCTGACCAATATTTTAAATAGCAGGCTACGAGGTTTAGCGGTCTGCCTCTAAATCAGCGAATAGCGGACCTAAAACAGCTATAACGAAAGACAATGGCTAAATTGTACATGCACATGAATAGTGGTATATGTCTCAAAAGACTATAGCAGACTCTAGCGACAGCTATAGCGGAAGAGTTAAAACCTTGATCCTGACGCGAGACCAGGAGCGGGAGGGCCCACGACTAACTTGGCAGTCACCACCGCCACACGCCATGCGATCCCCGTGCCCCACACGACACTGACCGCATCACACCACAACTGCCCAAAATGCAGTTGCCGGAGCACACGGACCGGGCGCTCTTGGCTCCTCGTGCTCGGCTTTTGGGATCCGGCGAAGGATCTTGCAGGCAGTACTGGCGCAATGCTGGCAGTGGCAGATGAGGTCCGAACTGGTGAGAACCTGGAGAAGCGTATTGCCCTGCAGGCCGCCCTCACCACCCGCAGCGCTGAGCTCACCACTCGCACCGCCGAGCTTGCTGCACGCACCGTCGAGCTCGCCGAACGCACCACGGAGGTGGACACCCTCCGTACGCAGCTCGAGTATAGCGAGGCGGAGCGTTGGAACCTCCACGAGCAGCTCCACGACGCCAACCTTGCCCTTGAGGACGATG
Organism: Chloris gayana; assembly: GCA_031894775.1. Classification (NCBI taxonomy): domain Eukaryota; kingdom Viridiplantae; phylum Streptophyta; class Magnoliopsida; order Poales; family Poaceae; genus Chloris; species Chloris gayana. Next base: position 4,969,407 of record JAUNZO010001928.1, read on the forward strand.
GAGCAGCCGCTATGTAGGCCACACTGAATGAGCGTGAGGCACAGCTTACCGCCACGAATGAGGAAAACTACATCCTCTCCGGTCAGGCCGACGCCCTTCTTGAGGAGAAGGACGAGTTGGAGGTTACTCTCTTAGAGGCACAGGGTGCTAGGGACCTCCCGAGCCACTTGAGATCATCCCACCCGAGGAGGACGTGGAGATGAGTGATGGTGAGGATGCTTCCGACGTCGAGGACGGAGCACCACCCTCTCCCATGAGACGTGACGATGACTACTACGGCGATGACGACGAGTAGTTGTCACGACCGGTGGTCGTAGCTCTATGTGTTGTAGGATTTGTGATCTCGTGAGGCATGTAACCGTGTATGAAAAACAATCCACGTGTTGTTAATTAAGCTCTCCGAGATTTGTGTTCATGTATGGGTCACATGTGTTGTAACCTAAGACCGTGTTGTATCGGATTTGTGGTTTCCCGTGTATCAAAAATTTCTATCATGTTGCTAGCTATGTTGAAATCTATGCAATATGTGTGTTGTCATCGTATTATGCTTATTTCATCACTATTTCTTTCGTACATGCAATCTGAAATTTTTGATCCCCTATATCAAATGTTATGTTTTCTTGCCATTTTAGCTCCAAAACTAATGAGCTAACGTGAGAAAATTTTCATATGTGACAGATGGTGAATACCCGTCGTGGTGAAGCTTCCGGCAGTGGTCAAGGTGGGAGGAATGAACCGCTACCTAACCCTCCACCTATGACGCCGTTGGAGCAACTCGTGTACAAATCAAAACGAGATGTTCCGCTTGTTCTTTGCAAGTCAAGCTAATCAAGGACAAGGTCAAGGACCGCCACCCCAAGGGCCGAGAAATTCCACTTATGCCTACTTTTGGGCGACTCAACCGCCAAAATTTGGTGAAGCTACTACCGATCCTTTGGAGGCGGATAACTTCCTCCGCATCATTGAGTCGAAGTTTGCTCTGCTTAATTGCACATCGGAGCAAAAGGTCCTCTTTGTGGCTCAACAACGCCGTGGCTCCGCTAGTGCATGGTGGGCAAGTTTCACCGCTGCCCTTCCCGCCGGTACTCAAGTGAATTGGTCGGACTTGTGTGACGCATTTCGCGCGCACCACATTCCCGCCGGTCTCATGAAGCGCAAGTTGCAAGAATTCCTCAATTTGAAGAAGGTACCAGAACTGTGCAAGAGTATGCACGGAAGTTCAACTGCTTGGCTCAATATGCGGATATCACGCCGACACGGATGATAAGAAGAAGGATTGCTTTCGTTCAGGGCTAAGCCCGAAATTGCATGATTGTTTGGCTCAAGTTACCACCGGCACGTTCAATGACTTGATCAGTGCCGCAATTGTGCGAGAAAATGCTATCCGTACTCACCAAGAGGACAAGAAAAGGAAGCGTGTCGTAGGAAATCCATCCAGCTCCGATCCGTCTAAGTACAAGTTGGCTATCACTTCCCCGTCCGGACAGAAGTTTCGGGCCGCATTGCCGCCGACCGGGGGCAACACCACCACTCTCACGGTGGAAATCAGCAGCACAACAATTCCTCTCGCCCTCCGCAGCAGCAATACCAAGGTGCTAGACCCGGTCCTCAAGGTCTGTGCTTTAATTGTGGACGTCCTGGTCACTTTGCAAAGGATTGTCGTGTTCCGACACGTAACACGACAAACAACAACAACAACAATGGTTCCGGAAGTGGCAACAACAATCAAAACCGCAATGGGAATAATGGAAATGGGAAGCGCAATCAATCTTCCACTCCGAATGCTAAGAATGACCGAGTCAACTATACCACGGCCGAACAGATTCAAGCGGGAGAACCGGTACTTTCGGGTATGTTTTCGGTCAATAATCACTTCGCTTTGGTTCTTTTTTATTCCGGTGCAACTCATGATTTCATTAGTCAAGCATGTGCAAAAACCTTACAACTCACTCCTACCGTTTTGGATATTCCCTACATCGTCACATCACCCGGTGGAAAAATAAAAGCAAACCTAGAGTTGAGACAAGTACCATTAAACCTAGAGAGAAAAGTATACCCCTCCTCTCTCATAATTTTAGGAGGGCAAGGAATAGATATAATCCTAGGTATGAGATGGATGAAACTCCATAAAACCGTTTTGCACATCGATTCGCGAGAAGTTCACCTAAACTCACCACTCCATTGTTCGTCTATTCTCCGATTACCACATCCAAAAATCTACCATCTTGAGGGAAAAAGGATTGAGGATATTCCCGTGGTATGTGAGTTTCCCGATGTGTTTTCGGATGACTTGTCGGGCATGCCACCCGATCGGGATGTTGAGTTTAAAATTGAGCTCCAACCCGGTGCGGGACCAATTTCCCGTAGGCCGTACAAGATGGCTCCCAATGAGCTAGCGGTGTTGAAAGAGCAATTAAGTGAGCTTATGGATAAAGGATATATTCGCCCTAGTTCATCTCCGTGGGGATGTCCCGCTCTCTTTGTGAAAAAGAAAGACGAGATGTTACGTCTATGTGTGGATTATCGCCATCTCAATGCGGTAACTATCAAGAATAAATACCCGCTCCCTCGGATTGATATTCTCTTTGATCAACTAGTTGGTGCTAAGGTCTTCTCTAAGATTGATCTCCGATCCGGTTACCATCAAATCAAAATTCGAGCCGAAGATATTCCAAAAACCGTGTTCTCTACGCGGTATGGTCTCTTTGAATATCTTGTCATGTCTTTTGGGCTTACAAATGCTCCGGCTCATTTCATGTACTTGATGAATTCGATTCTTATGCTCGAGTTGGATAAGTTTGTCGTGATCTTCATTGACGACATCCTTATTTATTCGAAGTCCGAAGAAGAGCATGCCGAACAACTTCGCATTGTTCTCCAACGGCTTCGTGATCATCAATTATATGTTAAATTTAGCAAATGTGAATTTTGGTTGATGCAAGTTCCTTTCTTGGGTCATATCATATCCGCGGAAGGTGTCGCCGTTGACCCGAGTAAAGTTGAAGAAGTGCTTACTTGGAAGTCCCCAAGATCGGTAAGACAAATCCAAAGCTTTCTCGGTCTTGCCGGTTATTATCGGAAATTCATTCCCAATTTTCCCAGCATAGCCAAGCATTTGACAAAACTATTGGAGAAGGATGCTAAGTTTAAATGGAGCCGTAAATTTTTTTCAAATTTTCAAATTTGAACCAGGGTTAACCCACCAACCAGTTTAACCCAGCCTCATCCATTTTCCGGTTAACCACGGTTTTGTCAATCATGGATAGAGCAAATGGACTTTAGAAGGTCAAATACTAAGGAATGTTTTCGTTAAAAATTTTAGGACCAAGGAAGCAAGTGTGATATTTTTTAGGCCAGATTATCAAACGGTGATGCATTATGACAGTGTTGGGCTGGCCTACAAGCCAGCTTATACTGCAGTTTATACTTCAAAATTTCCTCATTATGTTTAGTTTTAGTTGGAACGATTTGATGATCCAAATCAGCGTGCTGTGCAGACGAGCTCACAAAACTGACGGAGTAGAGACAGCAGTTTCTCTGAACATCCTACCAGTTCTGTCTGCAGTCGCCACGGTCGCCACCCGCCATGGATCAGGGTCCCATGGCGAAGCCGGCACAGCCGTTCGTGTACCGAATCAGCACAGCAGATGAGTGGGGGAGCTCCAGCGCACGGGCGCCACCCTCGGCGGCGAACTCGACCGCTCCACGCGCTGCATCCATCTCAGCGATCTTAGCCAGGTATCCCCACCTTCAACCGCTCGATTTCGTCCAGGAGCGGGCTCTAGAAATCTCTCGATTGCTGGGTGCTTATTTATCTACAGATGCGAGCTCCGTATAAATCCCTGATTTCTCGGGTAGATCTCGGGTGCTCGTGTGTTTCTTGCTATGTATTATGGAAAATTGAAACAAACATGAACCTGAAATCTATCTCTTGGACAAGCTCAACATTTGTTAGAGATGACCTCCGAAATAGTTCCGTAATTTTCTGTTAGGTGTGAGCCATGCTATCTGCTGGTGCCTAATGTTCGCGAAGTTGAGTTAGCTATGTATGTTTTTTTTCCTAAGGCCCCCTTTGTTTGAGCTTTGGATTATGGATTATGGATTCTATAATCCAAAAGCTGAAACAAAGGGTTGGACTGTGATTATGGATTCTAGAATCTGGGTTCTGGGTCTCTGAATCTGGCAATCTGCTCACACCCAGCTTTTGCTAGAATTATGACATGAATATTTACTGCTTTACCATCATAGCCTAGTTGGATTGTGGAATGAGACAAACAAATAACCCTCAAATTCTTACAATCTCATATTCCAAAATCTACAGTCCATAATCTAGAATCCACAATCTCTAGCTCAAACAAAGGGGGCCTAAGGTGGACATACTGAGATTTTTTACTTACGTCCGTTGTGCCTGAAATTTCAATGGCCAGTGAGATCATTCCAGTGTGGGGTTTGTTATGATGCAAACTGATACATCTGCCATTTGCCCATTTCTGCATGCATTTGATTACTCTTAGGGCTGCACTGAGTTTTAGGATTGTTGGGGGCATAGTCTACTTTGTAGCAGTTTGTGAAAAATGAAACGTGTAGTGTTGCAGCTTAATAAATTCATGAACACTAGAGATATTACACTATAGATTGATGAGCCTCTTAAAATTATGTTTAAGCATAAAGAATCAGTAATGCTCTTATTTTTCAGTAAAATGATATTTATCTCAAATAGTCCTACTTTTGGTGCTTGATTGGGACTTATTCAGCACTTTGTTTTACCAACATTGTCAAAATGTTCTAACTTGATGCACTTCAATGTCACTTCCATTGGCGATAACTATTTCAGTTATATACTTATCATTGCAACAGGATAACTAGTCTTGTGGTTCATGGATGCTGTTTTCATATTTTGTCCGTCCATTTATTCATTATATTTATTGTGGACAAATGAAGCTAGTTTAATTCGTGGCCCTCATTAAGGTAAAGATGACACTAAAGAAGTTTTTTCTTAGAAGGACTGATTTATACCTGCTGCAAATTGACGCTACTAAGGTACTTCATGTTAGCTCATCGATTTCTAATTATTCTGGGATCTGCATTATCATATATCTTTTTCTTCATTATGGGATGTTGGGTACACACTACACATAGTAATAATTGTAGAATTGCATACACGATAACAAAAATATTATATGTCGATATGTTTTGTCTAGTTTGCAGTCATATTTCATAGTTCAGTACGCTTTGTCACTAAAAGATTTAATCGAATAGTAAATTTTGTATGCTACATTGAATTTCACATGTTGTTTGTTTTTCTTGTTTATCTTAGCTTGCAGATGGCCTAATTTATGAGTCTAGTGATGACAATAACTACTTTCCTCATTTCTATGGCCCTGGTCGAAGCTTTGTGCCTCTTCAACTAGATGTTGTTGTAAAGGCAGAAACAATAGAGCTTGTTAATAGTGATTTTACTTGTAAGCTTCTGGTTGGCAATGATCGTGCTGAATAGTGGATTCTTGCCTCTATAAAAATGTTGACGTGAGCTCAAATGTTTTGTGACAAAGGTGTCTTTCTTTTGCTAAAACAAAGCTGTACTTAATCACAATGTATTTTCCAGTGTTTCCTGAATATAACCATGGATCCTCGATCGAAACCTTTGTTAGTTGTGATGATTTGTACCTTTTTCTTTTCAATGCAAGGATGTTGTGCTGATACTGTAAACATATCATAATACATAATACACTAGAGAAAAGAAACCTGAATACACTTTTCATGGATTAATTCCTGAGGTGCTAATCCTCGTAAAGCATTTTTCTGAAGGTAGTAATGCAGAAATCCCAATACTTCTTTGCGCACTTATATTTGATCACTCCTTGAGGTCATCCTAGAAAGGTAAAGCGTACAATTTTGGTATAAATGGCATAAAACATGTTTTACATTGTCTAGCTCCATCTAACTTTTCCTCCTAGAAATTTGCTATTTAATTATTCATGGATTTTGTTTTCCCCTAAATAGTTCATCAACTGCCATTGTACCATCAAGCCAGGTCATACTACCTTCTTTTGAATGGTCATCATTGGACCTTTTGTTGGGGTCTATTTTTAGCCATTCGTTGTATCTAGGTCTATCTTAAGTTGCATCTTGGCTCAAGGAATTTGGTGCCACATAAATGTTTTATTGAAATGCAAGGGATTAGTATATTACGTCATTTCAGCCATATAGGTTTGACAAAAATGATTGTATAGGTATACGTCAGTTTCAAAGAATTCAAAACCAAGTACTTTTCAAAACTAGCAAGTGTAGAGGTACAAGTATCGCATATGCAGTCCACAAATATATTTGCGCATCAGTGATTCTTTTCACATTGTTTATTTTGTGTTGCAGGTAGGGATGAAATCGGATCAGAATTGGATGTATATCACTCTGTCCATATCCTATTTCATATTTTTTTCTCAAAATCAAATCGGAAATTGGAATTGGACAGATAGTTCAGATACGAATACATTACAGATAATAACAGTCACTTGGATACAAATTGAATACATGTCGGCATCCGTGCGGTTACAAATATTTCTATCGGATATCACATGAAAATAATTAGAACACGAAGCCTGCATGTGAAATAAATTCTCTAATGTCTATCTTTTTACCATGAAAATATTCACACTTTTTCCTCCCATTGCAAAAAAAGTATTTTTCCTCATATAATAATAATTTTCCAGCCTGTCTTATATAATAAAATAAAGAATAAATTTCACAAAACCCTAGGCTTTGTGGTCCTTTTGTCATAAAACCCCGCATATTATAGCTTGTGTCACATAACCACAGGTTTTATGGTCATACTGTTTCACAAAACCCCACCTCTATAAAAAATCGACTGCGAATATAATTTATGGATTCTAACTTTTGTTTGCATGACATATTGTTCTGATCGAATTAATCAACAAAATCATCAAGTTGAATATATGACAAATTTATCTTCTCATATGAAAGTTAGATATCCCTATAATATTCATACTACTTTGATAGGGGTGGGGTTATATGAAACAATATGACAAAAAAAACTGGGGTTATGTGATACCGACTGTAATACCCGGGGTTTTGTGACACAACGACCATAAAACCTGGGGTTTTCTGAAATTTACTCTAAAATAAATGCGAAAAGAGTGTGTAGACCACTTGGGGACCTCCTATACATAGACCAATCTACATATAACAAGGTGTAGATCAGCCCATGGACCATCCTACAAATAAGATATGGTTTCAATTTTATTTTTTATGCTTTAATCATAGTTATTTATTCAAAGCTAAGTCACACTAATATTTCTAATTTATATACAGATTCAACATTCCGAAATTTACATATCAACATTTCAAAAACCTGTGCCATATTTTTTAAAATTGTGTCAACATTTTTAGAAAGCTGTGTCAACATTTTACAGAAAAAAATATTGACTTAGTACATATAAAATGTTGAAACATTACGGATAAAATGTTGGTGAAAAAATTATTTTAAAATATTTAAAATATATTCATATTGGATCTCATTTTGTAGAATTAACTATAAAGAACACGTAGGTTCGAACGGATTCGAAAACGGATTCAGGGTTTGAGAGAAAAAGAATTCGTTTAAAGTTTCGTAATCGTTTCTTTTTCTCGCACCTCAACTCCGCTCCAATCAGAAGCTGACCGTGGATTGATCTATCCATTGACTCCCATAAATCACTCTATATATAGGAAATTCCAATAACTTGCCCCTGAGCTGGGCCAAGCCCGTGATCTAACCAGCCCCAATAGATGAATACGCGTAGTATACATCCGTGATTTTCTAGTCGCAGGTCAGTGGTAAAGGTCCTTGCAAAGGAATGGAAGCTATATAACATAAACCATAGCTAAGCACAAAAGAAAAATCAGTGCACAACTTCTTGTGCCTGATTATTCCAAGATGCATGTATATCGAACCTTCACACAATAGATACCCGGAAAGCGCAACATAACAATGCAATCAGTTCAATAACAAATCTATACTATATGTTAAAGCACCAAGACATTCTTCACGCAGATGCTGTGTAAAAGTCCTACCCATACCCTTAGAGCAGTTTCACGGTACACACTACTACTGGTAGTATTATTAGTCCTGACTGAATTGGTGTCCTCCATTCGTGTGCTAGCTCCAATCAGTGTGATTCACTTTCGCCGGCGAAGAATGTGGAAACATGAGTATGGTTAATCCATCATCACTCAAGGAGATGACCCATCCACTTCAGACGGGGCAATGATCCTTAAAATATGCAACGGCCAAGAGGGAGGGATATCGATGCAGCAGGGAATGAATGAAGAAGATCCTTTGCATTGCTTTGCTTGGGATGATGGTCCTTTTCCTCCCACAACAGCAGGCAGGCAGCTCCCGGTCCTATAAAGAGCCGCTTGCCATAGTTATAGTTGCGTGCATCATCCTGAGTCCAGGCTCGATCCATGCACCCTCTTCTTGTGTGCTTGACCAATGTCATCTCTACACACATAACCCAACGGCGCCTTTGCTTGTTTTCTGTGACTACTGAGCAACTGCCAGATCGGCATGGTTTTCTGTGTTTCCAAGATGCAAACGCATGATTTTTTTTTCTTCGAGCAGTATGTATATCCACTTACGGTATTACTCCCTCCATCAAGAATATAAAGATTTGTTGACTTTTTACTCCTCGTTTGACTTTTGATCTTATTCAAAATATTTATACAAATACAAAAATAAAGATGACATACTTAGAACATATCTAAAAATAAAATAAATTCTAACAAAATAAATAAATTTTTAACAAATTTTTTGAATAAGACGAGTGGTTAAACATGATATCCGAAAGTCAACAAATACTTATATTTTTGGATGGAGGTACTCCTTCCGTCCAGAAATATAAGCATTTCTTGACTTTCGGATGTCATGTTTGACCATTCGTCTTATTCAAAAAATTTGTTAATTTTTTTTATTTTGTTACAATATACTTTATTCCTAGGTATGTGTTAAGTACGTCTTCTTTAATTTTGTATATGTATAAATATTTTGAATAAGACGAATGGTCAAACGAGAAATCAAAAAGTCAACAAATCCTTAGGTTCTGTTTGGATCCTATGGACTAAAATAAAAGTGACTAAAAGAAGTGATTAAAATTTAGTCATCCATGTTTGATTCTAGTGACTAAAACTGACTAAACTTCACTAAATGTATTGTAAAAAGACAAAAATACCCACCACATCATTCGAGGAGCGTGCGTGTGTGGAGATGCTTCGCGAACAGGAGAGGGATATGCGAGTGTCTAGTTTTTCTTTTAGTCCCTTTTAGCTCCACTCCCCGGCTAATCCGACTAAAGGCATTTTAGTCCATTTTAGTCACAGCGTTTGGTTGTTTAGTCCCAAAACTAACTAAATTTAGTCACTTTGCTTTTAGTTACTAGGATCCAAACGCTACCTTATATTCTTGGACGGAGGGAGCAGTATGTTAACTAGTACTAGTTGTAGACTCTGTTCGTTTCTGCCCTCTAAAATTTAGCACTCGTCACTTCAAAGAGAATCTTACTATTTATAAATATTTCGATCAATTTAATGACAAAACCCTATTGACGGATTGGTGTTAATTTTCGAGATGAATCTAATGAGCTTAATTAATTTAGGTTTTGCTAAAGTGATGCTACGATAATCGTCTTCTAATCATGACTGAATTAACCTCATTAGATTCGTCTCGTAAATTAGTTTAGGGGCATGTAATTTATTTTATAATTAAACTTTATTTAATAGTTCTAAATAGTAAGATTCTTTTTGATGTGACAGCTCTAAAGTTTAGACCCCAGGAAACGAACACACTCGGATGGTGTTCGTTTTCCGGGTCTAAATTTTATAGTTGTCACATAAAAAAGAATCTTACTACTTAGTAGCACTAAATAAAGTTTAATTATAAAATAAATTATAGATCCCTAAACTAATTTACGAGATGAATCTAATGAAGTTAATTAAGTCATGATTAGAAGACGGTTACTGTAGCATCACGTTAGCAAAACATAAATTAATTAAGCTCATTGATTCATCTCGAAAATTAGCATCAATCTGTCAATAGAGTTTTGTCATTAAATTGATCGAAATATTTTTAAATAATAAGATTCTTAATGTGACAGTGCTAAATTTTAGAGTATACGAAACGAACAGGCCTGCCAAATCCATAGACTGCAATATACTACTCCGTACTGTATATGAGTGTCCGTATGTGGCAATGATTTGGTCGGCGGATGGATGGTGCGGGAGCAGAGATGGTAGGGGCCGAGCGGGCGGCATTGCGCATGCATACGCATGGCCCATCCAACGGTCCAGCGCGCCATGATACAAAGGCATCACGCAGTCAAGGCAAGCGCATGTGATCATTGTAAATGTTTGTCAGTGTTTGCGTTTATATATAGAGCTACTAGGGCCAGGAAGAAAAGACAGTCTCGTCACACAATGTTAAATTCAGCATTCAACGCCGCTCCGCGGGAAAGATGAATTTAGGCCCTCTTCATTTTCTCCCTCTAAAATTTAGCACTGTCACATCAAAGAGAATCTTATTATTTATGAATATTTCGATTAATTTAATGACAAAACCCTTTAACGGATTGGTGTTAATTTTCGAGATGAATCTAATGAGCTTAATTAATCTATGTTTTGTTAAAGTGATGCCACAGTAACTATCTTCTAATCACCACTTAATTAACCTCATTAGATTCGTCTCGTAAATTAGTCTAGGAGCCTGTAATTTATTTTATAATTAAACTTTATTTAGTGATTCTAAATAGTAAGATTTTTTTTATGTGACAGCTCTAAAGTTTAGACCCAGGAAACGAACACACCCACTTACCGGTAATAATTCGAACGCTCAACATGGTGGCCCCAAAGCCTGATGACCTTGTCTTCTGAATCCCTTTCCTCCGATCATCTCACCCGAATTTGCTTTCTTGTGTTGATGAAAGAAATGGGCAATATTGCTTCCTTCAAAGAAAAAAAAGATAAGTTTTTTCCATAATACTTGCCGAGTAGTTTTGAAAAATTACTTGTCGAGTAGTTTAAGAGTATTTTTGTAATTTTAATTATTATGAAAATAAAAATTAATCATGGCAAATCTGTCGCTTTGAAGATACTACCCTCAACTTGCCCGTAGTTGTGTATTTTCGTTCTAAAATCTCTACCGTTGGATCAAACTACTACATAGTAGTTTTGAAAAAAATACTAGCAAGTATTATGGATAAAAAAACACCTAAAAAAACCAATGCACTCAATTCAACAAGAATGGTTTTGACCACATCAACACGTCTCTTTTTCTTTTGAAAATAAGGCAGGAACGCTGCCAATCATTAAGGTAGAACTAGAAGATATAAATTTTAAGATTAAAACTCTGACTCAGCATGAGTGCCAGCCTCGAGCCACAGTCATCACCAAGTTCGAGAAAAACAAAACGAAATGAAAGACGAAACAAAACAAACCAATATCCAAGCATAACACAGCTAGTTGGAGATCATCAACTTGGATGAAGTTAACAACACAACTAAGGAGATCACCTCAATGCTTCGAGAGCTTAGCCAAGGCACAGTCGATTTTTTCCCTCTGTAACGACTTCGTCAACATAATTTGAAATCACTGATAGTAGTTTACTAGTACTAGTTAGCATGGATACAGTAGACTTTTAAGCCGTCATGGACCAAACGAAAAATTACTGGCGGCAAAACCGTTGATGATTGGAGGCATAGGGGGAGCACATGTACGCACACGACACTGTCAGCGCATGCATTGCATTTGCTCGCACAGAGAAGTGTACAGCACTGGACGGCTGGGCACACGTGTGGGACCCGAGACGTGCAGCGGCTAAACCAGAGTCCCTGCCAAGGCTGTCTGCTCCGGGAGGGGCAGCTTATGCAAAGGATGCGTCCTCGAGTTTGGCATGCGAAAAGGGGCAAGTGAAATGTTCTCTCCAGGCATCATTGCGTTTTCCAAGTCCAACTCATCAAGCTTATAAACACCTCCACCCCCTTGTCTCGCTTCCCAGTTCTCTCTTGTTCCGCTTTGTCTCTTGCACCTGCTGCGTGCGAGTAACATCTATTCGCATGGTCGCTGCGCTGCCTCAAGAGGAATCTAGTGAAAAAAAGGAGATCTTTTTCATCCGGCGGATATAGGTCAATCGCCTCTCTATGCTGAATGATCCCGTGGATGTTTAGCCTTCTACAATACTCCTGCATGCTATGATGTGGTGCCCGTTCAAATTTACAAGTGCATGGTTAGAGAGTGACCAGTTCATAAGCAACTGACAATATATAGTACCTTTCTGCAGCAGATTGGCCAAGAAGGTTCTGAGAGGATGATGCAGATGGAGAAGCTCCTGAATCACTGCGACATGGAGCTCATGAAGATGGCCATGCTCAAGCACGAAGAGACCTTCCGGCAGCAGGTACGTTCAAACGCAACAATATGCATCTACTGTTCCCTAGCTAATCAATCCTTTTGGTTTGGAAGCTTTCCTAACTATGCGCAATTGTATTGCACGAACAAAAATATAGGTCCACGAGTTGCACAGGCTCTACCGCGTCCAGAAGCAGCTCATGACCGGCCTCAGCAGCGGGCAAAACTACCGGCGCAAGCACCCGCGCCGCGCGCTGGACCTGCACCTCCCCGCCGACGAGTTCATCGTAGCTCGCGCGGCGCCACCGTCGCGGGACGACGGGCTCGAGCTGACGCTGGCCGTCGGTGGCGGCCGCGGACGGAGGAAGCGGCGGGACCGGAGCACCGCCGCCGCGACCCCCTGCTCCGGTGGCGGCGCGAGGAGCCCGTCGTCATCGTCGTCGACTGGCACCAGCGGATCGCCGTACCAGAGGGCTGTCTCGTTCCGTGTCCAGGAAGGGCCGGTGGTGAGGCAGCAGCAGCAGGCACCATGGCTCGTGCACTGCCTCAGCCTTAGGATGGCATGATCGAAACATGATCTTCGTCTTATTGCAAGCTTGTGTTGTTGTGACTCTAGGAGAGGATGCAGCAGGTAGTGAGCCATTAGCCTGGTATATAGGCCAGGGAACTAGTAGCTTCTTAGAACTAGTTAATCCCACTTGCTAAACTAGTTTTTAACGTGTACTCGCAGTCTGATTTTCAGTACCAGCGTTGATCACGCCTAATCATTTACGTGTGCGCGCATGGAAAGACGGCTGTGGCCAAAAGGCGCAGTTGCCGCACAAGTGACCGCGGAGCGCAAGTGTCAATCTGCTCCTGAAAAACCAATTCAGATTTGAACGAACTAATTTCAAAATCTCTCACAACTCATTACACTCTTTGATCAGTTTCAGACCTGCTTTGAGGCAAGCCCCTCATGCTAATCTCATTTGCACACTTTCTTATTATGTGCGATTGTTTCTACTTGTAGTGTGTATTTTTTTCAAAAAATAAACATTTCCCCCTTTTCCCCTGTACTCTCTCTGACCGACACGACGATGGCTATTACTATCGGCTTGGTCCACCCCTGTCGCTCTTCCTTAGAGTTCAGCTTTTCACCAAACTTTCAGAGCAGAGCATGCTTTCCATGTACTAGAAAGGGCTAAGCTAGGGACAACCTGATAAATATCCAGGTCATCCGGGGTCCGGAAACAAAACATTCAATACCACACAGGGTCTACGGCAGTCGGCAGGGCTTAAAATTGACAACTTAGACTAATCCACATCCAAGAATCACAGCTTTGCCATCAGGCACATCATCATGGATTTCAGTTCTGAACTTCTGATGTTTTTCACCCCTTCATATTTCAGTAACCGATACAACGCGATTACTATATATATACCAGCAAGCACTGAAAAATATAGTACCATATACATCCACCAGGGATACTGTTAACCTACTGATGCGATGAGTGCGATGTCCTCATCCTCGCATATGCTTAGCTGATTAGAATGCGAGCTCAGGATATGCCATGCTAGTGCAAGAAAAGAGGAAACAAGTTAAAGACAACATCTTACTTGCCCTGAATTTATCGGATTAACAATGTTCTGAAAGTTGCAGATCTTAAGGTTCTATTGTTTCCTTTGGTCAAAATGGAGTACATGGAACAAAAGTGGCATGCATGTTCCTCCGAGCTGGAGCTTTGATGTTTTATGTATATACGAGACTAAGAGACAATATGAGGTACAGAGTGAAGTTTACAGCTCTCCAGTAGCACACATTTGTTTTTGTTCTTCCTCTTCTTTTCTCCAAGCCACCTGAAAAGCAGTATAAACAGGTTAAGACATATTTTTCCTTTTCAGGAATTTTAATACTCCACCTTTCCGGAATTGATGTAATTAGGGCAGCAGGATTAGTTCAATTTTTTTGACTAATACTTTTCAGAATGGAGTAGATGATTGCTAAAGTAGAGTTACCTTGTCTCTCTCAATCTTGGACACTTGAGGCTTCATCGTCCCAAGACTCATTCCTCCCCATGCATCCAGCAGTTCCTTCTCCCTTGCTTTGCGGCGTTCTTCAACAGGGTTCAACCCACTTATCTCTTCGGCAGCAGAAGCCAGCTTTGCTTGGTCGAGCTTAGTTGGACGCATGATCAAGATGTCAGCCAAACTCCCTTCCGGTTCATCTTTACAATGTGTATCACCCTTCTTTACCAAGATCAAGCCACCCTTCTTTTCATGCTCCAGCTTTTCTTTTTCCAGTCTGGAGACGTGCTTGATTAGGATCTGATCCAAACTGTTGGAAGCTGTGCAACTGTTACTCTGTTTGATATTCTGGCCATCGGTTCCTCCTACTCCTTCCAGTGCATTCCTCTTCAGATAATCCATCTTCTCCCTCTCTAGTCGGCTTACATGCTTTACTAAGACTTGATCTAAACTCGTAGATGATTCAACCTTGTTACAATTCCTTCGCTCATTAGGTGTCAAGTTGGCCCATCCTTCTCCCAATGCATTCCTCTTTTTGTATTCCAACTTTTCCCTTTCAAGTCTTGACACATGCTTCACTAAGATGTCATCTAAGCTCCCTAAAACAGCTGTGCTTTGACCAGGCTTCTGTGCATACATCTGCACCTTGGTTTCTCTCTTGCATGCTTCTCTCTTTTCCTTCTCCAATCTATGGACTGGCTTCACAAAGATCTTGTCCAGGCCAACATCTAAGGTGCTGCCATCTTGAGTACAGAAAGATTTAAGTGCTTCCAGCTTTGCAGCTTCAATTCGTGTTAATCTTTTTCCGCGCTGTTTGCTCTTAGCTCCAGAAGGTGGTAGCTGATGTGAGTGTGAAATTTTGTTCTCTTTATTGTCTTGCACATAATCAGCAAAATCTTGGATGTGATTGCTTTCTTCACCTGATCCCCTGGAATCACAGCTTCCCATTAACTTACTGTTAAGCTTGCCACAATTAGATTCCTTGTTGCTGGACTGCACATCTATCGCAGCACTCACTTTGACATCCTTGGAGCTTTGTTCCATGGAACAACTCTTTGCTTCAAGGATCTCCTTCTCAAGCTTAGACATATGCTTCACAAGAATGCTGCCCAGGTCAGCAGATTCTGGCGCCTTTGTATTGCTTCCTTTAAATTGGCTATGGGAACCTACAGCAAAATCCTTCCTGCTTGCTTCTCTTGCTTCCTGAACTTCTCTTTCCAGTTTTGAAAGATGCTTCACCAAGAACTTGTCCAGACTTGGTAACTCGGAAGTCGTTTCTTTCTTTGGTCCTTGGACATCAACGAAGCTTGCTGCAGTAGAATATCTTCTTGATCTCAATGACACAGAACTCATGTCATTCACAGTCTCTGCTGGATGACATTTGCCCCTATCACTCTGAAGTACTGCATTCAAACCAGAGGTTGCCACAATGATTGCTAGGGATGCAAGCTCATCTTCGTGAAGAGCTTTTATCCTATCAACCATAATGTTCACAACATCAATGGACTCTACCTTTGTTGAGTTGAAATCAGAAGAAATACTGCTGGCATTGGAGTTTTCCTTTTTGATTTTCAAATTACTTCCATCTGAATTGTCACCCAGCTTCCCTTTAATTTCAGAATTCATATCAATCTCTGTCAAATCAGGATTTTGACTAATTTTCCATAATAACTCCTTAAACTCCTCTTTCTTTGATGATTCTGGAGAGTTGGCAAGTTGAAGAAATGCCATTTTGACTGCAGCAGCGACTTCCATATCGACCTGGAAAGCGGTCTGAAAAGATGCTGTAACTTTGTGCATTGATTGTCCTCCAGTATATGATGATGATTCCACCTCATATTGCTGATGTGGACAATCGGGTCTATCATACATCATCACACCCATTGCCCGTGCTTCTTCAAATGCTTCAGTAGCACGTAGCATGGCCTTTTCCATAAGTTCTTCAGCCAATTTGTTTTGAATCCTGTCACAAAATGAAAAAAGAAAATTCAATGAGATTAACATCATTTAAAAGTTGACTACATCAAGGTCAAATATAAGAGAGCATGGGAATTCAAATAGTAGTAATCTCACCGGGCAGCTCGAAGAATTCTGCACCACGAACCTTCAACTAGTGCAGCTTTACGAGCTTCTGTTGCCTTTCTGGCGGCCTCTCTAGCCGCAATCTTCTCCCTTGCCATCCTAGTATAGTGTGGATTGGCGTTTCCTAGAGTCTCGTGGAGGGAAGCAGTCATTCCATCTGACTCCTGCAGAGGACAGAAAAGGAAAGCTTTAGTACTTCATGCTATCCAATCATATTTCTTAAATGAACAAAATAATACGTATCAGATGGCAATGGACTCTAATTATTAGAGGAACCATAACATCCTAAAAGTTCCATGCTGAGGTAATTTACATAAGATAAAAGTATCATTTTGGATTATCCCTCGAGTACCTGAAGGCGCTTTATCTTTCTCTTCATGTAGGATTCAGTTTTCTTGCGAGGGGTCCAATTGATAGGGGAACCACTTCGGCGATGCCTTGACTTCTTAAATTGCAATGTGGACTTATTCACACCAGCACCAAATTCCCTCGACCCTGGACTCTGCATGTAGAAAATTCAGAAATGCGTTTTAGCTACGTTCATCACAAAAGGAATGACTACATGCAAAATAATAATAATAATAAATGGAGGAACAAAAAAAACATGCGTGTCATACTTGACTGAGTTTTATCAATGCTTCCTGAACAGAATTCAGAATTTCTTGGATGGAATCATGGAAACATAATAGAACAGAACTCAGTAACTTAATGGACCAAGGCTAGTACTCAAACAGTCGTGTATAAAACATCATCATTAGTTTCCTTTCCTGGTACGCATAATGTGTCCAATAATCATATGAAGGACATATGTAAAGTTAATATTTCGAAAAACTAAAGTCCCCCATTTATTTTGCAGATAACAAGCTCTCAGGTTCTCAACTTCTTCAACAGTAAATTTTCCTTACCAAGTGCATCCAATATTTGTTCGTACAATATGTATCTAAAGTTTGTGACTTTGTTACACTTGAATCATGAACGAAATAATTTAGTAACATAGATCATACTTCTGGATACTTGTGACAATTATAAAAAATGGTAAAAGGTGGAAGAAGTAATTTGTGCCGAGCTGTTGAGGTAGTAATTATAGAAGGGCATCAATATGAGTCTTCAGTGACACAAATAATCATAAGTAATGGTTTCAGTTGCCATCTTATAATCACATGGAATGACGAATGGTATTCTAAATCACTAAATAAATTTTGATTTATTGGTGTTGTTGGCTAAATTTAATGAAGTGCTCTATTTTGAGCTTAAAATGATAATATCATGGCCACTCACAATCATGAAATACATTTGAGAACGCAATTCAAATGTAAGAAAGCAATAAGGGACAGACTTTATCTTCAAACTTAGCAGTATTACCACTTCATGTGAATTATTAACGAGTTCAAAGGCCACTGGCCACATCAGACAAGGGAAAAGAATACATTCGAATTTAGTATTATTACAAATGGAAAGAATTCACATTTTCAGAAACAGGAACACTTTTGACGTACTAAAATGTTATCTACCCTACAGGAACAGTTTGGTTACCATTCTTCAGACTGAAAGGGATTGAACGACAACCAAAACTTTTGAGAAACGAAGTAGTGATTGCACGAACCATCAACCTAACTCATACAACCATGTGGTGCACATAAAATTTGCATATCGGCTTGAATTTATGAAAAGCAGGTGCATCAGCTTAAATTCAGGTCAGAACAGAATTATGCATTCCCAAACTACACAGCTGGTACTGAATATAAGGAAGCAGTATTGCGAATTAAGAAATTACGATAACAGATTATCAGTTCACATGCTGATTGCTGAATTTTTTTTTTTACAAAATCAAGGCCTGAAGGGTTGACGTTGACTAAAAATCGTCCGTACATAATATGTTGAACGACATGTACCCATATTGCTACATCAGGATGTAATTGTGGAGCGGATCCGGTAAGCAGTCAGAGCTAGGGTTGACTAGACATTTGACTGTAGCAATCGCGAGCCACTAGATTCGTATAAGCGAAATACACCGAAAAGTACCAAACGGGAAGAAATCGAAAATCGATCTCGACCTCGCAGCGAAGCAACGATGCATAAGCCTCACCCGATTTCCCCTGGGAATCCAACAATCTAAATCAGCGCCGCGACTCAGACCAAGAAGCAGATTCATTCTCAACATCTGAAACCGACGTGATGCCCAAACTAAATCCCAAAACGGAACTCAGCCCTGCGCTAGATATGGAAGGGGAGAGGGTGTCGAGTGAGTAACCTTGCGGGCGCTCCCGCCGCTGCGGTTGGGGGAGGTCCTCCTGCGGGGGCGGGAGTCGGCGAGGAGCAGCGGGTGGCGCCATCCCCAACGCCATCGCCGTCGCCGTCGGCTGCGCTGGGAGGAGCGGACGAGGACGCTGGAGGAGAGGCGACCATGTCGACTTGGCGAGGCGGCGCAGTGCGGTGGGGAGATCGCGGGGCGGACGGTGGGTGGGGATTCAAATGGAGGAGGAGGAGGAGGTACAAGTAGCCGTTACGGACCAGGCGAGCTCGCGGTTTCGGCGGCGGGGGTACGTTTCGAATTGGATGGAAGAGCGAATGGCCTGTGGTGCAGATGCAGCGTCGATTTGGGCAAACTGTCCGATGGGTGGGTGACCCGGCTGTTCAGGCAGCAGAGTAAAGGAATCCTGCAAATTCAAAATAAATTAGGTTTAATTTTTTGCAAAATTTTGTTTAAATTTCTTTGATCCAGTGCGAACCCATGTACGTCGTCAGCAGTTAGGTGTTAGGTTTCAGCCAGCTACTAGTATAGTTTTTCTTTTTAGACCCAGTCAGATCCTTTCAAACGGACAGTTTTAATTATTTTTGGTTTCATCAACGTTTATGAGAAGCTGCATTACTAATCAACACTATCCTCATCCTCACATATGTAAGGTCATTCTCAGTGACATCTTTCATTTCACGTTTTTCAAGCGTAACACGTTAGCTTCTTACTCTTGTTCCATGAAATGGAAGTGCATCTCTCAGATGCACTATTTTATTTCACAGCTTTATAGGCTGAACGGAACATTAAATAGTTGCATAGGTGTACCAATGAGGATCCATTTTACTTTACATATGAAAGAAAAAGAGTCTCAATGCACCTTTCATTATCCTTTTATCAACTTGGAACGAGTGTCACTACTCTTTCATCCTAATGAAAGGCTCTCCTCCCCTTTCATAGTATTAAATATGATGTCATGTCATCCCTTTCACTGATGTGTCACCTAATAAATGCCAAATGAAAGATACACCGAAAATGGCCTAACGAAACTTTTCGAGCAATATTATACAATCATTGCGGATGATCCTATCAACATTGTGGATGGCCCTCTGGTGGTGGGGTCTCGAACCGGGCCCACTTGTAATTGGCTCAAACTGCCGGCCCGGGCCTTGGAACAGGAGAGTATTCCTTGGCAATGCATCATCACAAGCTTCATTACTCGGGTGTGTTCGTTTCCCGATGTCTAAACTTTATAGTTGTCATATCAAAAGAATCTTACTATTTATGAGTACTAAATAAAGTTTAATTATAAAATAAATTACAGGCTCCTAAACTAATTTACGAGACGAATCTAACGAGGTTAATTAAGTCATGATTAGAAGACGGTTACTATAGCATCACTTTAGCAAAAACATAGATTAATTAAGCTCATTAGATTCATCTAAAAAATTGGCACCAATCTGTCAAAAGGGTTTTGTCATTAATTTAATTGAAATATTCATAAATAGTAAGATTCTCTTTGATGTGACAGTGTTAAATTTTAGATGGGAGGAAACGAACACACCCTAAGAGCAACTCGCCGCAAAGAACGAGAGCAACTCGCCGCAAAGAACGAAAGCTCAGCTCTACTCATCACGGGACGCCACTCATCCGCGTCTCGATGACAGTACAACCTTATCTTATTCATCGATGACGAACATTAACGCCGGAGTCGTGCTCCTACCCTAACCTCCACAAATGTGGTGGAGGCCCTTCCGTCCGGCCGTGTTTCGACCGCCGATGCCACCGGAGTTGTGCTCAAGATCTCTACGTCAAGTTGTCTCTTCATGTCTCAGCTATGTGCAATGCTCACTTGATGATGGCTTCTTGCGTGTTCTAGATTTAGATGCGCAGGCTAGACTTAGGCTTGTGTTTGGCTGCTATGCAGGGTTGTCTACACCTTTTCTAAAGATAATTATGTACTCTCTTTTTTCATAATATAATATATCCTACCGTTTAATAAAAAAAACGTTGTGGATGGCCATGGCCACTAGTGTATCCAAAATTTGTGAAAATTTAAGCATCAAGGGAGACTGCTAATAGAAACATAAGGGATTCTGATGTTTTTTTTATGACCGAGGGTCGTTTGGTTGGTGACCAAACTTTACCTTGCCTAAAGTTTGGTTGCCGCAATTTCTTTGGTTATTGTTTGCTTCATTGCCAAACTTATGACATGCCACATTCACTCCAGAGGTCTCTAGTTCATTTTTTATGCCAAAACTTGTCAAACTTGTGACGTCCATTTTGCTCGACAAACTTTTGGCTGACCGAACTTATGGTGCTGCAAATAACTGTATATAGTAGGCTCGATTGGCTTTTGGGCTTGTTCTCTGTTCAGTTGCTCTATCGGCCTGCTCGATCGGACTGTTGGGCCTATTCAGTAATACCCACAACGGTTTAGAAAGATGTGAAGAGCTTTGTTTTTTTAAGCTTGATTAGCCTGCTATGAGTAGGAAAAATCCTTAAAGAACACCCTACCCCACTAAAAATGATTTTGCGCGCGGTGGATAGTACTAAGCCATAAACACTGTATTATTTCTATGGCGCATTGTTACATGCATATCACATATGGGTGTTACTGAGGGGCTAGCCGTACCTAAATATCTCGTGTCAAAAAGTTCAGCTAACAGTACTACCCCTAGCCAACTCGATCTGTACCCATGCACAGCAAAACTAGGGCGATCCGGTGGCAGATCACTCAACACAGCCTGCACGGTCCTAGCGGCAATGGCGCTTCGCAAGTGCACCTTGCATCATCCAGAAGTTATTAGTAGTTTCTAACTAGTACGTGGTAGCCGAAATTGATTGTGCTGGATCCTGGATAATCACTCGTATCAGTTGGTCGCGTTTTTGCCCACCCGCATCGGACCATAATAATGCAGGTGGTTAATGGTGGGCCGCTAGCTGTTACTAGAGGCAGCAGATATATTGATCCTGTGGTGGAGCTTACTTCCGTCGGAACCGTGGTTCATAAAAACCGTAAACCGCTAGGTTTTTTCTATAACAAAAACTGATCGGTAAACCATAAAAATCGAACGAAAAACGTTTTGTTACAGTAACTAGGTTAGGTTTTATCGAAAAACCGACTAGTTTTAGAAACCGAGCCGGACCGATAACTCTGGTTTTCACGGTTTTTAAGCGGTTTATGAACCTATGGTCGGGACTCGGGACAAAGTGTTGTTTGTTTCCCAGAAATAAATAATATGAAAACGAAGACGTAGTAATTCAGATCAAGGAACTAGTCTTGTGTTCATATCTCGGGGAAATCCTATGTGCAGACGATCGACGGGAGTCCGTCGGTAGAGCAGTCCATCCGGCCCACGACTCCTCTCATCATTCCAGTCTATCAAAGAAGCATGTAATATGGATCTTAGATCAACATTTTAGATAACTTGTGTCAACGTTTCTACGAATACAGATCAACGTCTCGGAAAGATGAAATCAACATTTTCAGAAAAATGTTGATATAGAACATCAACAATGTTGACACGGCATAAACAGAATGTTGATACGAGTGCATCGAAGATATTGACGAAAATTCGGTTCTAAAAAACATTAAAAATATTCATATCGGATCTCGTTTCGTGGAATTAATTCTAAATAACACGGTGGTGCAAACGGATTCGAAAACAGAGTTACGGTTTGGAAGAAAAACATGTTTTAAGTTTCGAAATCAATTGGTTTCTCTCTCCCTCTCACCCGCTCCAATTTTGTGGCGACACGTGGCAGCACTAGTCACCCTTCCTTTCTCCACCCGCCTGAATCTGTAGCGTCTATCTGGTTTACACGAATCTCAAACATCCTTCTCTTTTACTCATAATCTGCCGAACGAAAAAGTACTTTGAGCTGGGCACAGGGGATTATTTTGTTTGAGCGGTGCTGAGGCATGAGAGAAAGCAATACTGGCTAGAATGGCATCTGCCGTGAGATCACGGTTGACCTCACTACCTCACTACCGGTAAATAGCATCTACCGCTTGTAACTCAGTTTTTTTTTCAGTTTGTGCTGGTATGCGTATGCACTGCTCCATGATAATATGAACATAAGACAGTTGAAAGGGAATCAACTACGGTGATTAAATACTTCATTACAACTATTTGATTTACATGCCTGACAGTTCTATTGCTAAGCAACTAAATGGTAGGGAGTACCAATTAGAATAAATATAGAAAGAGCAATCCTCTGCTGCTTCACATTCACATTCTTGTATGCCTGTACCAACGAGGATCCGATAGTAAATAGTACAATAAACCACGAGACACTAGATAGGTTTTGTAATGTTTTACAATTTTAGAAATATAATAATATCTTACATTGTAAAGAAACATATCAAATTTCAATGTTGGAGGAGAAGAGTTGTGTCACATCTCCATCACCCTGTAATAAATCAAAATGAGTAACACTTGCCAAATATCTTGTTGCACAAATAAAGTAGTAGTTAAAAGCAAATCTGTAAGAGATTGACATATGAGGTGATCTGAAATGGCACTGATTGTTGATTTGCAGTAGGTTCTTGTTCCTGTGAGATTTGCAAGTTTGTGCAGTCACCATTATATGTCATTTTGATTCGCTCATGTTCAGCAAAAGTGACCTGCTACAAAACATAACTATGTCACTAAATGGAAAGTTCAATCAGAAATAAGTATTTTTGTTTGATTCTATTTCTTCTACCTGTGTGTTTTGAGATTTTTTTTTGTCTTCTTTCGTCTCCCCTTGTGTGAACCAATTGACCTCATTGAAGCTCCTTGTTTCTTTCCCCTCATATTTCACACTTTATTATCTATGTTTGATTCTTTTCTAACCGAAGGGGGTCGTCCAATTCTTCGAGCTGGTATAGGATTAAGTAGAGTTTTACGATTGTTGTGTCTCCCCTCATCCGAACAATTAGGAATAGATTCCGCCTGACCTTGATGAATATTTTGGCGTGCAACAATTGTCTTTATCTTCAAGTCTCTAATGCCACTAATCACAAACTCAAACAACGCATCAGATTCTGCCCCTCCTCTCGCAACTTCAGACAATGATTTGCATAATTCATCATAACGTCTTGCAATTGGTGTATCAATACAATCATCGTATGGAGATTTAATAAAAGTATGCTTTCTCTTGATATCTTTTCTCCACCGCTGCAATATATATTTGGAGGGAACTTCTTTGATCTTCATTATAGGTAGTATAGAAAGAATGTGGCTACAAAGAATTCCCTGAAATTCAAATAAGCGGCATATGCACTTCATATCACACTCATTTGCATTAAAACACACTATAAAATCCAAACCGACCTCTTGCTCTGCATCCTCGTGTGACCTTGAATGTGAAAACTGAACTTTCTTCCTTAAGAAGAGTTGGAGTAACTAATCTTGAAATTCGGTAAACTTTGCATTTGTATATGCTGATTGAAACTGCTTCTCAATTTCATAAAAGGACATGCATGGTATTGTCTCATGAAAGGATTTAGCGTCGGACTTGCTTTCTTTCCCAACTTTGTCTCTTAAGGCCATACTGTTATGTAGACTGCATTAGTGTTGTTCTTGAGTCGACATATCCATCAAAGAAAGCATTCACACTTTCACTTCTTTGTGTGGTTGACATTCCTACCCAAAATGTGTCCTTTACAAAAAATTGTAACCACTTATATCGGTTAATATATAATCCACTAAGCCATTCATTCTCTTGTAGCCCATATGTATTGATCATAGTCATCCAATCTATTTCAAAATTACTCGTTGTCAATGAATCATACACTATATTTGACAAAGTTTTAATATCCTCATAGTCAGTATCCAGACAATTTCTTAGGTATCTTCTCCATGATATGCCACAAACACCATCTCGTGTTTAGTGTCGGGAAAATTTTTCTCAATTGCATTCTACATTGCCCTACACTGATCAGTAATTATGGCCTTTCGTGGTTTATTTGACATGCAAGCTAACCATGATTGAAACAACCACTCAAAAGTCTTTGTCTCTTCATTTGACAAGAGAGCACATCCCGGAAGAATGGATTCCCCATGATGATTTACACCAACAAAAGGAGCCAAAGGCATGTCATACTCATTTGTCAAGTATGTAGTGTCAAATATCACAACATCCGAGAAAGACATTCCGTAATCGAGATTCCTCATCAAAGTCCATAACATGAAAGAAATTAGAATTCTTGGACTGCATACGAAGGAAGTATTGATAAATTGCATTTGCATCCCCATCACCAAGCGTCAACCTTCTTTCCTCTTGCAAATAATTCCTACACTCTTTCTCACCAAATTGAAGGTTTTCATAACCCCGGCTTGCACAACTAGTGAATTGATTAGCACGAATTCTTGCCCTATCATTTAACCGTAGTCTCCTCTTTGCAGAAAAATCAAGTTGCTTATGACATCTCAAGAATCTTGCTTTCCCTGGACTCAAATCGTGATTATGCTCAAGAGTAAGTGAAGACAAGCGGTACCTCCTGTTAGGACCGTGAAGAGCAAAATTTAATTTCACTAGACAGTCAATCCTTACAGATGGTTTGGGCTTCAATGCATTTTTAGAAGAGCGTGATGCCTTGCCTAGTCTGCCGCAAGCGAGGGTGAAGTACTGCACTACTTCTTTATTCTCACCGGTCCTAGAACTCCTTTTGGTGATAGCAAAGCCTTTTGTTCGAGCATGTCTCTTACAAAAGCGGAAAGCATCATCTATATTGTCAAAAATCATTCCTTTCATAGGTTCATTAATTTGTAACCCTTCCCCTGCAATCTCGTCAATTGAATCATCTTCTGGTTTATCGCTGACAAAATAATCATCTAGTGTTGTATCTTGACTGACGTTATCTCTTTCCTCATCACTATCCATTGCCTCTGAATTTTAAGAAATTTATATTAGAGTCTATTGATCAGTATTAATGCAATCTTGTGTTCTCAATTTATCATAACCATTCAGATTATTTGTTATGTAAAACATTTTCGTTAAGGAAACCGAGGATCTTATTTGGTTTGGCAGATTGAAGACCGAATGAGATCTCACATTTTCTATTGGATGATTGTAATGTAAATGCAACTGCTGCTTCCATAAAAAACTAGAAGGAGGCGATGTACCCTAGATGTAAACCGAGAGAATTAAATAAAAGTTAAAAGAATAAATACCTCCTTATTGCCCAGTGGTGCACCTCAAATAAATTGATCCCCGTCAAATGAAGATGTTAATCCAAGATCAATTTTGGGAGATTGGATCGTGAAAAGATATTAGAGGCAATAAGAGATTGGTTTTCGAGGGAACTGCATGGGTTTGGCGGGAGTAAAACCAACTTATCAGCGGGGGAGATGGGGAGGCAAGTCCACGTCACGTGCGATGGGATGTCTTCGTATTGTTTCTGTTAGTACGTGTAGACTTTTCTGGCCTAAAATATGTGCATACAAGAATCTGAACGTACATTGAAACCTTTTAGTAAAAAAGAGCCTTGCAGCCACGGATCAGAGAACATAGATTCCAACAAATTACATCAGGCTTTGGCCTCCGTGTCACCCCCAGTCATATTGTCTACTAGCATCCAACTGCTATGCTCCGCAGGAAGCACCGGAAAAGAAATGATTCAGGCTTTTCCTGCTTGATTGATTGCCTGATCCGAATCCCCTGACCTTGTTGAACGCAGAGGATATATGAAGCGCAACTCGAAGCGATGACCCGATCATTAACGAGGTTGGCAAACGCGGCATCGAACAAACGGTTGGAGGGAACCGGCGGATTACACGGCGAGACAGAGACGAATAGGCGGAGGCTCGTGAGGCCTGCTGGACGACGCCTCACCGGCCAACAGCTACCAATACTACCGTTCGATGTCGCTCGTACAGTACAGACACATAGTACTTATGAAGGCTGCGGCGGCGGCGGCGATGTTTGTTGCGAGGAGTGCACAGTGTACGTCGCCCCTTTTTCCGTTATCAGTTACTACTACTACCTGCGCAGCTACCGGCGTTGAGCAGCGGCTTGTTTTAATTTGTTTTTCGAGGACATGCTTGTTTAAATTTTGCTATTTGTCGTGGTAGGCTCATCACTGCGGCTCGCAGGACAGCTGCAAATGTTTGTTGCAAGGACGACGAGTTTGCTTTTCCGTCAGCCGTCGCGTCCGATAGATAGTTTTCATTTGGGACTTGTGTTGGCTAACCTGTAATCATGCATGCACGCATGGCCCTGCAATTTCCGAGTGTTTTGTTGACGCGACGGCGGCATTGCTTTTTGCCTTGTGCACAATCGCTGCATGCATGCTTCCCCACTTGCATATATATCACCATTGAGAAATTAGAGCGACCAGCAAACCTGGACCGTGGCAACTTGCACGGAGTCACGGGTAGGCGTTATGTTCCGATCGGAAAGCGTCCTCGGCGCGTGCGCTAGTGGAAGCAGCAGACACGGCGAATATGTGTGTTTTGATCAGATTGACGGCCTGGCTGACGGGCGCAATTTTTCTTCCCACTCTGATGATGCCAGCTATAATTAGTATCATTAGTAGATAATTGAATCTATTTTCACAATCAACTTATTTAGACATACAAATATTATTAATATTTTCTACAAATCTAGTTAAAATTTAAAAAGTTTGACTAGCACTGGATACCGTAGCGACACTTTCAATGGGACTAAGGGAGTAGTTTGTAACACTGTCAGGCCAACCTCGTAGCTACAGATTTAACACCAAGGAGAAGTTCACTGAACGACCAGTGATCAAGCTTGCCAGTGATGAACTTATAGACAGCCTCTGGATCGACGTCAGATGCAACCTGAACGTACAATAGACTGATGCATGGCGGAGAAACAATACACACATCTGCCTTGCTGGACATGGAAAGGCGGAGTGGCAAATAATTCCCAGGCAACGACAAGAGAGGAACATGGGGAGGTTGCAGCCGCCCCGGAAATGTTAGGTTTTGAGATCGAGATAGGTTTTGGAGTCCCTCACACGCCGGGTAAACTGGATTCTGGAACCGTGATCCAAACTCCAAAGGATACTCAGTAGTACTCAGTACAGGAAGCAGTCGCACATGCAAGCTATAGTAACGAGACGAACGAGTGGTAAATCTTTGGTGCATGGCTGATCATCGGTCCCACCGTTGCTTGGAGCTATTAGCTGCCCTCTCTCTTGGAGCTTTGCGACACATAAGCGCATTATTGCCGTGATGGTCAGGTCCAAGTGCCCATCAATCTGCCCCAGCTTAACGACACAGAGATGCAAGTGTGAACTAACCCAGGACTACTGTGGAGTTTCCCTTGTCTTATATTAGTCAACTTTGATTTCTGCCGGCATTTCTGCACAAACGATAGGGATTTCACATCCATTTCGCTATCTACCTGCCCTTCTTCTTCGAACTTGCACACCGGCCCTAGATACCTTATCCCTATTTCACGGTCGATCCATCTCACCGCCGCACAAGTACTGTACAGAGAGTGTGTGTGTGTGTGTGTGTGGGCACTCCTGCGGGCAGCTGATATCAGGGACCCCGTGATAGATAGAAAGGAATTCTCCGCCACCAGGACCACACTTGTTGAGAAATTCCAAGCGCACGTCAAGTGTAGTGTGCCTGGCTAATAATCGGTGGATCATGTCACAGCTCACCTTTTTCCGCCTCCATCTGTGCACCAAGCTTACTCCAACGACCAGCAAGTGCTGCGTCCACATCACGCCTTTCTGTGTGAGTGTGCCTGAACAGTACTACAGCCGTACTAAACTGTATTATTAGCACGAATCACAGTCTCATATATGTCATATTAATCGCTGCCTAGTTCTACGATCAGGCTTCGTTCCCATTATTAATTATCTGAAAGTAATGTAGCAATCAGTACTGGATTCTATACGCATGCCAGGGGAAAACGATCAGGGTCGTAAGACGTGTGTGACGAGCAAGCTGAACGTCTTTTCAAAAGAGTTTTTCGCCCTGATAGACCATGGATTCCAGTGTGGTCGTTGCTACCGGCGGATGGATTCCTCTGATTCCTCCGATCCTGTCATTATCTCGGATTTCATATCGCGGCAGGCCGGGATGGCTGTGTGACAGGCAGGTCCACAGGGTTGGTCGCATCATCACGCCAGGCATAGGAGATAACTAAACGACTATATGCTGCGATTATTAGTTTAGATGCATGTTGGGGGATGGGTTGAGTACTCTAATGGCTTACCTTCGTGTGCGGGTTGGGTTATCTTAGCAGCGCACGCTCAAGTCCGTCCTTGTCAGGAAAACTCAATCACGACACGCAGGTTCTGTGTCTATATAGCTTTGCTCTTCCTGGGTAAGTAATATGCAGATGATGACGCATCACTAGTCAAGAGGTCGTTGAGAAATTAAATCGAAATGTTGCAGTTGTAGTGCCAATTTGGTTCTTTGGTTGGGAGAAATTTTCATTTCCGTGCTAACCCAGTTTGTTCGAGGCTAGGAGACAAGAAGCCAGACGAAACTGCAGCTGTGGGAAAGGGAGAAAGAACAAATCTTCGGTACACGTACCGCATGTCGGCATAAGTGTCAAGGTCATGCAAACTCCAGCGTCAAGGTGCACAAAATCCAGGAGATGATTCCCAAAAAATCTTGTGGTCGATCTCCCGGCGAGACCGCACGTACTCTGAAAGACTAGCCAAGAGCCATCCGTCCAACCAGCCAGGCAGGCAACAAGGCCAGCAAAAAGTCCCAAAGTTTGCGAAGAAAACAAATCCATGTGACTCGCCGACCACCACCCCTCCTTTTCTAGTGCAGTGCAAATCTTATGCTGCTGATATGGGATAATCATCTTTTACTCCACCTGGTGCCCTCTGGCCCTAAGCAATCGCTTAACCTTGGCCACTCTGGATTTGGCTTCCAAACACTACCAACCGCCCGTCTTTTTGCTCACACTCTTCTTCCAGTCCTCCCCTGCTCACACTGTGCAGCAGTTGTGTGTGTGTATATATATATATATATATATATATATATATATATATATATATATATATAAAGTGGAGCATACACGTCCTTGGATCGGCTAACTAGCTCCGTTCACCTACGCAGCGCCGCGCGGGAGAGAGATGGCGCCGCGCCTGCTGCTGCTTTTGGTGGTGCTGGTGACGGCGGCGGCCACGGCCGAGGAGGAGCGGTCGACGTACATCGTGCACATGGCCAAGTCGTCGATGCCGGCCGAGTTCTCGTCGCACGGCGACTGGTACGGCGCGTCGCTGCGGTCCGTGTCCGGCGGCAACGGCGCGAAGATGCTCTACTCGTACGACACGGTGGTGCACGGCTTCTCGGCGCGGCTGACCGCGGAGGAGGCCCGCGAGCTGTCGTGCGCGTCGGGCGTGGTGGCCGTGAACCCGGAGGTCCGGTACGAGCTGCACACCACGCGCACGCCCGAGTTCCTGGGCCTGGACGCGGTCCCAGCGCAGGCGCCGCAGTCCCAGTCCGGCGAGGTGGTGGTGGGCGTGCTGGACACGGGCGTGTGGCCCGAGAGCAAGAGCTACGACGACGCCGGGATGGGGGAGGTGCCCGCCTCCTGGAAGGGCGAGTGCACCGGGTTCAACGCCTCCGCCTGCAACCGCAAGCTCATCGGCGCGCGCTTCTTCAGCAAGGGCTACGAGGCCGCCATGGGCCCCATGGACACGGAGCGCGAGTCCCGCTCCCCGCGTGACGACGACGGCCACGGGACCCACACCTCGTCCACGGCGGCGGGGGCCGCGGTGCCGGGGGCGAGCCTGCTGGGCGAGTTCGCGGCGGGCACGGCCAGAGGCATGGCGCCCCGGGCGCGCGTGGCGGCGTACAAGGTGTGCTGGCTGGGCGGGTGCTTCAGCTCCGACATCCTGGCGGGGCTGGACGCGGCCGTCGCCGACGGCTGCGGCGTGCTGTCGCTGTCGCTGGGCGGCGGCGCCGCGGACTACGCGCGCGACAGCGTGGCCATCGGCGCGTTCGCGGCCATGGAGAAGGGCGTGCTCGTGGCCTGCTCCGCGGGGAACTCCGGCCCGGGCGCCTCCACGCTGTCCAACGTGGCGCCGTGGATCACCACCGTGGGCGCGGGGACGCTGGACCGCGACTTCCCGGCCTACGTCTCCCTCGGCAACGGCAAGAACTACACCGGCGTCTCGCTCTACTCCGGGGAGGCGCTGCCGGCCGCCCCGGTCCCGATCGTGTACGCGGCGAACGCGTCCAACTCGACCGCGGGGAACCTGTGCATGCCCGGAACGCTCGTCCCGGAGAGGGTGGCCGGCAAGATCGTGGTGTGCGACCGCGGCGTGAGCGCGCGGGTGCAGAAGGGCCTGGTGGTGCGCGACGCCGGCGGCGCGGGGATGGTCCTCTCCAACACCGCCGCCAACGGCCAGGAGCTCGTCGCCGACGCGCACCTCCTCCCCGCCGCGGGGGTCGGCGAGCGAGAGGGCGCCGCGATCAAGGCCTACGTGGCCTCCGACCCGCGCCCGACCGCCACCGTCGTCGTCGCGGGCACGCAGGTGGGCGTGCGCCCGTCCCCCGTCGTCGCCGCCTTCTCCTCGCGCGGGCCGAACATGGTCACCCCCGAGATCCTCAAGCCCGACCTCATCGCCCCCGGGGTCAACATCCTCGCCTCCTGGACCGGCAAGGCCGGCCCCACGGGGCTCGCCGCCGACGCCCGCCGCGTGCCCTTCAACATCATCTCGGGCACCTCCATGTCGTGCCCGCACGTCAGCGGCCTCGCCGCCCTCCTCCGCGGCGCGCACCCGGACTGGTCACCCGCCGCCGTGCGATCCGCGCTCATGACCACCGCCTACTCCACCTACGCCTCCTCCTCGTCGCCGCTGCTGGACGCGGCCACGGGCGGGGTGGCCACGCCCTTCGACTACGGCGCCGGCCACGTCGACCCCGCCAAGGCCACGGACCCGGGCCTCGTCTACGACCTCGGCGCCGCCGACTACGTCGACTTCCTCTGCGCGCTCAAGTACAGCCCCGCCATGATCGCCGCCGTCACGCGCAGCCGGGCCCACGCCTGCGCGGACAACAGGACCTACTCCCTCGGCGACCTCAACTACCCGTCCTTCTCCGTCGCATACTCCACGGCCACCGACGGCGACCAGATCAGCTCCGCCACGGTCACGCACACGCGCACGCTCACCAACGTCGGCGGGCCCGGCACGTACCGGGTGGCCACCACGGTGGGGCTCAAGGGCGTCGACGTGGCAGTCAAGCCGCCCGAGCTGGACTTCGCCTCCGTCGGGGACAAGAAGAGCTACACGGTCACCTTCACCTCCAAGTCGCAGCCGTCCGGCACCACGGCCTTCGGCAGGCTCGTCTGGTCCGACGGCAAGCACGACGTCGCCAGCCCGATTGCGTTTACGTGGACCTGATTGCATTGCCGCCTGCCTGCTCCACGGTAAACTTGGGCTCCAGTGTAAAAACACCGGATTCGGAGGGGTTGCTTAATTTCTCAATTGTTAATAAGGACCTCGATCGATCCTATCAGTGTCTGCTGTCTAGCTAGATTGTGATTTTTTGAGGTGTCAAACGATGATGACGGAAAGGGATTTTTAGTGATGTTGGGATGGAGACGGTGCTTTATTGGGTCGAATTATTCCAGGTAGGTTCACTGGGCTCCCTCCTTCCGCCCTGGACCACATTGCGACGCTGATAGAGGTAGTTTCTTCACTGTATCTGATTTATTGGAACTTGTGGGGCTATAAGCAAATGATCACCCCCAAAAGCTTTGATTTACCTTCAATTATTTTTGCGACACAGAGTAATGGTTTATATGTCTCCTAGTGCTTTCATTGTTGCTGCCTATCAATTAAGAAATCATATTTTTTTCAAAAGAAACACCCCTTCAACAGTTCAACTAACATATACATTGTGTGGAGATACCCCCCCCCCCCCCCTTTTTTGGTCTCCTCAGCTATAAAGCCCTGTGGTGCTTGTCACCGGTTGTAGGGGCAAATGCCTTGCCGGCAAGGTGAAATCTTGTTGTAAAAGTGACGAGGTGGCTTGTTTGCAGTATTGGTAAAAGGTTAGTAAAAGGAGACCATCCCGGAGAAGGAAAAGTATACCCAAACTTTTCAGTGTCAATAAAGAAAAACACAAGCACTATCTATAAAAGTCAAGAGTAAATCATGAAAAGGTTGTAAATCGGTAAGGATTTCACGCTCTGGTCATATATTCACTGTTTCAGTTTGCCAACAAGTTGGCTCTAGTAGCTTTCAGAATATTTATCAAACGAAAGCGCACATAGTTCCTGGGAAAGAGGAGACAGGAAATAGATATAGTGCCCCTAGATACTCGTGCCACTCAAACAAAAATTTCTTGCAAATGTGTAAAACCCTGGTATCCTTGTCATCTGTCTTTGTGTTCTAGAATCGTGTCTTTTTAAATTGAACACGCAATTAACACTAAGGTGCGTAAGGTAAAGGGAGGCAGGACAGGGAAGAAAAGAAGGAAAAGGCGGTCTAATAAAAGCAAGCAGGGCCGGTGGCGAGAAAGAACACAATGCAAGACGGGTGATTTATTTAGTGCATGCTTTAATCTGGGCGTGCTCGTGACACCTGGTGTTCAACAATGCGCAAGGAGTAGAGGGGTGAAAGAGCAAAAAGGGAAAAAAATTTTAAGTAAAGACGTACTGTACAGAGCAGGGGCGGCGAATAAAGCAGCGCCAAATGTCTTTGCGTTGCTCACGATCTTGTGCTTGGCATCGGCATGGGCCCGTGAGTTAACAAATATAGTGTGGGCTTTTTCCTGTCCCAGCTGGACTGGCCCAATGCTGTCACAGCTTTTGCTTTCCCTTCTAAGATTTGGCAGCTTCTTTTTTTCACGGCAGTTAGTTCATAAGTGCAATGAGAGGTTGGGGGATCAACTGCAAATCCCTGCGATAAATTCAGGCGGCGATTCTACATTTCAGCCTGTAAATCCCTTCTCGGTTGGCAGCTTCGCCTCTAACAATGCTGCCATTTTTCTATGCTGAGATAAGGCAATGCCGTGGTTTTGGATATCATCAGTCTGTATTTGTTTGTCAATTTAGAAGATAGAATATTGTAGTGCCATTGATAACCTATCATTTTGAAACATGAGTGGTTTTAAATTCCTTTGAAACCGTAGCGTTGTGAAAGTTTTCCTAGTATGCTTCAAAAAGTACTCCTCGAAATTGTTCTCTTTTTGGGTAGTGAATGAACTAATCCTGTTGTCCTAATGACATCAATTTCATAAGAGCATCTCCGAGTAAGGCCCCTATTTGGGTCCCTACTCAAGATTTAGGGTCTTTGGTTAAAAAACTCACTCCAACAAGGACCTTACTTGGACATGCATTTTTCATGCCCACTCAAATTACAAGCCCAAGACCTCATTCCTAGGGGCCTCCAAATCGGGCTCTCAAACGTGGGTCCCACCACCTTTTTCATTTTTTCTTCTTCGTTTTCTTTCTCCTCTCTCTCTCTCCCTCTCTCTCTCCTTTTCCTTTCCCTTCCCACTCCAGCCCTGCTGGCTCGCGGCGCCGCCGGCCGACCTCCCGCTACCGGCCGATGGCCACCTGCGCCTACTCCGCTTTCCACCCGCCCATGCCATCTCGGACCTCTACGCCTCCAGCTGCTACCTCGCAGGCAGGCGCCGCCGCCGTCCCGGGACCGGTCGAGTCGGGCCCGAGCGCCGCGGCGAGCGCGGCGGCCGGCGGCCTCCTCCTGTCACGCCCGGCAAGACCGCCGCAGCAGGCGCGAGCCAAGGAGTGGCCGGTGGGTCGGCCGGATTGGCGCAGGCGTGGCCGTCCCCATCCAGCCTCCACGGGAATCTTCCTAGATCCGGCGCCGGGCAGCGTGGCGTCGCGACCACCTCCGCTCCGGCCGTCGTGCCCCCTCCTCTCCTCCCCACCCTATCGGTCGCGCGCCGCCTCTCCTCCCCGTTCTCCACTCGGGTCGGCCACCCTGCCCCGCAACAACCTCCGCTCGGGCCGCCGCCGGAGCTCGCAGTCCCGTGGCGCTAGCCTGGAGCAGCGCGGCGAGTCGGGCGGGGAGGACGTCGGTGAGGTTGTTGCCGGAAATCTGCAGCTCCCGGAGGCCCTTGAGCGCGCCGAGCTCGTCGGAGATGGCGCTCCGGAGAGGTTGAGGAAGCGGAGCGCGACCGGCATTGTGGCGCCGCACGCTCGATGGGCTGATTTCTCACCGACGGATGGGGTCTACAGAAATTAGGGTCTTGGGCTCATTGTCTTGCTAGAGTTGCGAGCAATTTTCAGGACCCTATCTTTCCATGCCGGCATGTAAAATCGATTTTGAGGTCTTGATTTGAGGTCTCTTGCTGGAGATGCTCTAATAGAGGAGTATATTCTAACGCTCAGGCAGTCTCTTCACTACTTTTAGAGAGCTAGGGCTACACAAGATGGTAAAGTGCACCAGATATGTTCTCCACATGCCTGTGTTTGCAGCCCCATCATGTTCAAGCCGGAGGTGTTTGCCTCTCCTTTTTCTTAATGTATCGAGAATGCTCTTCTCCCAATGACTTCATTTGGTCCCACAGATTCCTTTTAGTCCATCTCTGCAGCGTGCTTTCATCAAGTTTACTTACTAATGCCATGTTATCTTTGTTGCTTTCAGGTTATCTGATATTCACTTTGGGATTTTTGGGTAGTGTTGGACAGGGCAGAGACAACAACGTCCCTTTGTCCTGTTTTGTAGTCTTAAGTACTTGAAAAAGTAGATAAAAAATATTAAAATCTTGCTCATCCTCATTCCATACATCACCTATTCTGGTAGCCAAAGCCTAGCACCAGGCGCAAGGTCGTCCTGGCTCCACCATTGGTGATGGAGCTCAGTATATCCAAGAGTATGAATAGTACTAGCTAGAAATATCTTCTGATCAAAGAAAGTTGTACCCATATTAAACACATGTCCTACTCTAGATGGCATATACCTAAGCTTCTGTGTGCAACATGAAACACCAATTTTCCAAGCACAAGTGTCATGAGATTTCTAAATCGCTATCCAGCAAAATTTTGCAACAAACATTTTTTTATCTCTGCTTGAGGGCTCATTATATACAACAATTTTATTGAGCGTGTGTTGCAAAAATTCATAGAACCAAGTATCCCTGAAATGAGGTTTAGTTGGTACTTCCTCTGTCCAAGAATGTAAGCATTTGTTGACTTTCAGGTATCAGTTTTGACCACTTGTTTTATTCAAAAATTTTGTTAAAATGTTATTTTTTTTACAATTTGTACTAACATTAGATATATTTTAAGTATTAAGTATTAATTTTTATATTTATATAAATAATTTAAATAAGATAAATGGTCAAACACAAGAGGTAAAAGTCAATAAATCCTTACATTCTTGGACGGATGGAGTATAATAGAAAGTACGTGCATCGGTCCCACACTTGTTTAGCTCTTTTTCTATTTGGATGTCCACATGACCCTCCTGTTGACCCTCCTGTTCCCAAATCAATGTGGTCTCAACGTGAACTGTAAAATTATAGCAAAAACTCACTATAACCACGGTTGGGGGCTCTACAGCCACGGTCAGCCCCAACCGTGGCTATGTTTCCGAGACTACGGAAAATTATCCGTAGCCTCGGAAAACAGAACAACCGTGTCTATAGTACGCCACTATAGACACGGTTCAACATGTCAACCGTGGCTATAGTGGTCTAGTATAGCCACGAGTTGACATAGAGAACCGTGGCTATAGTGGCCTACTATAGCCACGATTCGGTATGTCAACCGTGGCTATAGTGGCATACTATAGCCACGGTTCGCTAACCCAACCGTGGCTATAGTGGCATACTATAGCCACGGTTCGCTAACCCAACCGTGGCTATAGTGGACACCACTATAGCCACGGTTGCCAAAGTGAACCGTGGCTATTTACTTTTTTAACAATAAAAAAAATAAATACGCATTAGAAATAATAAATTATAATTACATAACATTAACCATAATTACATGACATTAATATTAAAGTATTACATCACATTAATATTTATAAATATTTACAAAATCCATCAAAGGTTTAATAATGTGAACATGACAATGCTTTTTCAAACTAAGTCTACACTATACGAATCTTCAACAACATCGGGCTCATATCGTCGTTTCGAGCCGCACCACTCGAAAAGTGCCCGATGCTCCTTGGTCACTTCACTTTGCTCGTTAAAGAACCGACCACGAGGATCGATGACCTCCATAAGCAAGAAACGACACATCCTAGCGACAATGTAGTACATGTCGTTTGTACTTAGATGCTTTCGCACCGTCGAGAATCCTTTCTTGGAGATTTCATTCAATATCTTTCTGTCCCTTATCAATACCTTTTCTAGACTTTTTGTTCGCTGTCAATAAATACATAAAAGTTGGTACATGACAGACAAAAAACAGAAAGAATGTAACTTAAACAGATGCAATCTTAGCGTACCTCCTCGGTGGTCTCATGGGTGATGACATTCAAGTAGGATGCAGCTGAGCTCGAATACGCACATGCGTAGTATCCACAAGTGCACACTACCTTTTACTTTCTTAATGCACTCGTTAAATAGAGTGAAGTAAAAAACATCACTCTATTTCAATGATAGCAGGATAAAAAAATTAGATGTGATGCGTGTCTTACCGAAAATTTGTGACGAAAGTATATTTGTTTCCGAATTCTATAACGTGCCATCTTCGGGTTCTTTACGTAGTTCAAATAAGCACTACAAGTATTGAGAAAAGGGTATTATTGCATGAAATTATCGCTATTTAATTGTACGTCAGTACTTACCAATTTATAACGCTCACGATATCTACGTAGCGATTGGAGTCGTAGTCAAGGCTATCCAAGACTAATAGATATCTAACTTTTGGCATGATCAGGAAACAAATTCAATGACCACCGCAACAAAAGATCGTATTCGTTAGTATGTCATCTATCTTTACGATCGACGAGAGGAAGGTAGTGGTGGAACTTACTCGAAGTGGTAAGGCGCGTAAATGGCGAGACAATCCTGCCGTTCCCTGAAGCACTCGTAAATATAACCTGCAGCTCGACCCGTAGTTTTTGTCCTCATAGTATCCTTCGGTTCTTGTAACTCTTGTGGTGTCTTATCCTTATATATCTTGTCTTTTTCATTTATTCGGGGTTGATCGCACTTTGATTGATCAAGCTCGGATTGAGGTACCCAACCTTCCAATCGGGTCCGTCGTATCTCTTCTTTTGAAATGTTGAATTCAAGCTACATTAAAAACAAAAAACGATCAGTAACATGTACTGCAAAAAGTAGGAGACAAGAAAAAGATGGATGGAGGCACTTACATGCACCACAAGGTTACGAAGGTCGTGTCCATTTCGTCGAGGCGAAACATAGTGTGGATATCATTGAAATATAGTCCAAGGGTCGAGTCACCGGTATCGTTGAACACGTCCCTCGGAAGCTTACAGGTGATCACATCCACTCCTTCTTTCGCTGCCGCTACGTACCGATCATGCAGCTTCCGCATCTCCCACGGTAGGTTTGACAACATGTTTTTGGATACGAGGGGTTTGCCAAAGATGAAATTTGGGAAGTCCTCATTCTCGTCACGACCATCAAATATGTCATCATCGTAATGTACCAATTGACGAGGTTCCGTGATTGGCTGCACGGGTCCCTTCCTCATTCGCTCCAAGTATTTCGTGATATGTTCAGGTTGCGGCTTTGACGGATCCACCCCCGCGAGCATAATCATCCTAGGAATTACAGGAGTAAACTCCTTCCGAAGAGGCTCGATAAACCGAGGCTCTTCATCCAAGGCTAGGGTTTCACCTTCCGGCTCGACGGAGGAGATACATTGCCCTTCCGGCTCGACAAGGGGGACTATTTGTTGCTCGAGGGTCCTCATAGCCGTGTACTCGTGGCGGTTTCTTGCTGCGGGCTGTCTGCGAGTATATGACTCATAACCGCTTCATGTCCTTGTTCATCTTGTTCCTTAGCGGCTGAAGCAGCACCCAACAAAGGAGACGGTTCTCCTGCTCCAGCCTTCATCCCCGTGAATTGCCGACTCTCATGAACCGATCCGTGTCCGGACAAGGGGGAGGGGAAACTCGTGGTTCCGAGAGCACAACCTCACGTCGTTTCCACATGATGAACGAATCGATAGCATCATGTAGAGTTATAATCCCCGCGTCGGGTATGGGGCACTCAATCTCATGCTCCTCACATCCTTGGTTGACCTCCTCGACGATGACACGGACGTACCCGGTGGAATATCCATGTTGTGGAGTGTTCGTCTCGGAAGTGCTCTACCGGTTGCAACCTTCATGGTCTTTCCCTTGTAACCAAACGACACATGCAGCTCACAAGGACATTCTTGTGTTATCACTTCCCCTTCTAACGGGGAGGTAAAACTAGGCGAAGTGGTTGGAACCGTATGAGTTGTACTGGGGATACTTCCACTTCGCATGTCGACTTGGTACATCTCCATTTGTCTCATCCACTCTTCCTTGTCCCTCTCCTCCTTATCTTTCTTGTGAAATTTATGTTTTTTATACAACGAGGCGGAAGAGCTAGAGGAGAAACCCTCTTTCCAAGTTGCATTGGAGGACACCGCTCGCACCCGTCCGCCATGCTCTTTGGTCCCCACAGACAAGAGAGAGTTGGTCTCGTGATATACGGATTGAATAACACCAGATCGCGTCCGCGACTTGATGTCACCCGTCAATTGCTGGATAACTTGCGCCGATTCCGCGTCCATCGGAATAACCTCCCCATTTTCATCCATCTTAGAGTGCGCACGGACCCAATTTTTAGCACGCGGCTCGAGGCCCTCTAGTGGATCAGGCTTCCCTTCCGCACGGAGCTTTTCTTCCATCGCCTTCCACTCCGGAATCTTTTTCTTGTAGCCGCCGGGGCCCAAGTGTGGCTTGTACTTATTTTTCCTGTTCAGCTCTAACATCCTTGCACTAAGGTCCTTGGCGGGCCCAGCTGTCTTCTCGCTGAACAAATACTTCCCGATCCTGTAGACTTATTTAACCATAATCGTCAAAGGGTGTTATGCCACGTTTCACATAACGGCAGTTTAGTCGGGACCTCCATTCTCGAAAGATATGTGACATTGCGGTCAGCGTTGCCTTCTTGGCTTTCTCGAGGTCCGCCGGTGGGAAGAGGATGTGTGATCTAACGACATTCCACATTTCCTCTTTACGCTCTTGAGGAACCACCTTCCATTCGGTCCAGGTTATTTTGTATTTCTCTCCGACAATAACACCACAACGATTCCGCCATTTTGCATGGACACTCATTGGTTCAACAGGCTCCCGGTCGGCGGGGTCCAGTGTTGTCACCTCATATGTGCCCTCAGCCCTGTTCGCGGATCGTTTACCCCCACGCTTGCGCTTTTGGGGGACTCATGGGCCGGTATGTTTTCCGTTTGCTCCTCATGAGGTGTCTTCGCAAGCCATGGAATGTGTTGCTTGTGCGGCCAAGACACGACGAACACTTCGTCGAGGAACCTACCATATAAAGAATCATTGAAGCTCGAGTAATATGCTAGTACGGGAAACTTGAAATATTTAAAAAAAGAATCACATTTCACATGATACCTCTTCCGAGGGCACGTAATATGGATCCTCATTAATACCCCTAGGTTCACGACGCTGGGGGGGGGTGAGGATCCTCTGGTTCTTCCCATTCTCCACCCGATGAGGAACTTTCATGGTTCATATTCACAACATCCTCTTGTGTATACTTGGATCGGGGACTGTCTTCCGGATTATCTCGGTAATGGTATCTTGTCCGCCATTATAGGATTTGATACCTTTAGCGTAACAATGAAAAGATTTAGTAGCAAATAATTAGAGGAAAGAGTTAAAATAGAGAAAAGATGATAGAAAAGGATTATTTAGCATTGACATCGAACATGGATAGCATCAAAATCAAATAGAAGAAGAGGAAGACGAGATAGAAGGACATACAATGTAGAACACTTTCATAAGAAAGGCGAGTGCATACTATGCAATGCATACCACAATTTATACGACCTCGAGGTAAATAGGTCGGGATACTTGTGTATCCTCCGGAAAATCAAATATAATGTGCCATACACATCACAAAGATGATCCGGAGAATACCCAAGCATCCGACCATGTCTACCTAAGGTCGTACGGAGTTACGGTATGTATTGCATTTTATTGTACCAACCTTCCTAATGAAAGACACCCTACATTCTACATTCTTCCACCCCATCTTCCCGTTCTCCTAAATATACATGTGCTTATCAAGAGTCATCGTCATCTGCCAAAAAGTTAGAATTTTTTTGAACACGTAGTTGAAAATATATTTTTCCAAGAAAAGGAGTATATTCTATGGTATCGGAACGGGGAAGAAGAGGATGCAGTCGAGGAGGATGGACATACAATGTAGAACACTTTCATAAGAAAGGCAGTGCACACTATACAATGCATACCACAATTTATACGACCTGGAGGTAAATAGGTCGGGATACTTGGGTATCCCCGAGAAAATCAAATATAATGTGGCATACACATCACAAAGATGATCCGGGAATACCCAAGCATCCGACCATGTCTACCTAAGGTCGTACGAGTTTCGGTATGTCTTGCATATTGTTTGACCAACCTTCCTACTGAAAGACACCCTACATTCTATATTGATCCCCCAGCTACCTCCTCTTCTATCAACAATCATCATCTGCCAAAAAGGTTGAATTTTTTTGCTCTCGGTGTGGGTTGCCGATCGAACGGTCATCCAACGCTATCGTTAAGGTCATTGACTCGTATGTCGAGCATGTTTCCAACATCCGAGGATGCTGTCCATGCTGCCACACTAATCTCACTTTGCCCGCTTTCATCATCGAGCATGGCTAGACTATGAAAAGAGAGGAAAGAGGGGAAGAGGTTAAAGAGAGGTGAAAAAAGAGAAAAGATAGGGGAAATAGTTTTTATTTAAAAACAATGGTCTAGCCATGAAAGAGAGGACAAAAGAGAGGAAGAGAGGAGAAAAGAGAGGAAATAGAGGAAGAAAGGAGAAAGAGAGAAAGAGAGGAGGAAAGAGAGAAAGAGATGAGTAAAGAGAAGCACTGAAAATCAGCACTTATAATAAATACTTTGCCTTATAATCCATGTGCTGATTTAGCTAGAGAGAGAGAGAGAGAGAGAGAGAGAGAGAGAGAGAGAGAGAGAGAGAGGGGAAAGAGATGAGAAAATAGGTGGCTAATGTATAATTCGGATAGCCACGATAGATAGGTGACCAATTTTATACCATCAGTTTAGCCACGATGGATAGGTGGCAAATGCATACACAACAATTACTTCACTCATGGTAAAATAAGTAGAACACTAAGTGCTGATTTCAGTGCTGATTACATTGCACGATAAGCGAGCAGGAGTAAGCGAGTCCAAATTGCAGTGCTGATTTCAGTGGTAAATATACATTCCCACCACGATCGATAGTTCAATGTAACAATATTAGCATGCTCAAAGGCTTCAAAATGCCACACTAAATAAGCACTGAAATCAGCACTAAATAAGCACTAAAATCAGCACTGAAATCAGCACTAAATAAGTACTGAAATCAGCACTAAATAAGCACTGAAATCATCTCAAAAACAGATATTGACAGTATTTTGATTTCCCTGTTTGATAAATGCTAGTAATCATAATCACAACATCCTAAATAACGAAATCCAAAGGGGATAGGATGGGTTAATAACAAAGTGCAATGCCTATGGGTCATGGATATCAAAATTGATGATGTAAACATCCATGTCTTAAAGAGTGAACAAAATTGAGCAGATGTGTTTAGCTAATAACAAATTGAACATCCATGTCTCAACATAGTGTAAGTAGCAAGTGCAACATACGTAAACTCAAATATAGCACAACATCATCAATTTTTATTTTTCCTTTCCTTTATTTTCTTAACAAATGTCTACTCTAAGTAGCAATCGGCACATACAAAAGCTCAGCAATCGACAACCTAGCAGCATGACTTGCATCGCAAATGTAGCACAACATCCTAAATAACATTCCGAGGCCGTCAACAACTACTAGCAATGACAGATTATCACAACACATACAGAGAGATTGAGCAACCCGAGCAATTCGCAATCCAGCACATCCAATAATTCATGACGAGATACAAAAATTCCCTAGCATTGCGGAGTTGCTGTATAGATTATCACAGCATGAGCGAGGCAACATGGCACATACAAAAATTCATAGAACATGAGCAGGCAACCCTAACCGTGGGGGAGGGGGACAGGGGGAATGCGTACCGGGGAGGGCCAGCGACGAGGGAGACGATGAGGAGGGCACGAGAGGAGGAGCTCGCGGTGCGGCTCCGGGCGCAGGCGTGGTGGAGCTCTACGGCGGAGGGAGAGCACGAGAGGAGGAGCTCGCGACGTAGCTTCGAGCGCGGCGTGGTGGAGCTTGGGCAGGCGTCGTTGGGGAGCACGGAGAGGAGGATCTCGCGGCCTTGCTCGCGGCGCGGGTGCCGAGGAGCTCGGGCCGGGGGAGGAGCTCGAGTCGGCGCGGGCAACGAGGAGCTCGCGGCGCAGCAAGGCGAGGAGGAGCTCGCGGGCCACCGTCGCGGGGAAGGGCACGGCGAGGCGAGGTGGGACGAGGCGGCGCGTCCGGGGAAGAGACGGCGCGCCCGAGGAGGAGGCGACACGAGCAAGGCGAGGAGGAGCTCGGGCGGGGAGGAGCTCCGACGGGTGGGGAGGAGCTCCGGTGGTCGGCGCGGGTCCCGGGAGATGGCGTGCGCGAGGCGAGGAGGATGAGGACGGCGGCGTGGTGAGGAGGTGGAGGAGGCGACGCGACGAGGAGGATGAGCCGGGCGGCGCGGCGAGGAGGCGGAGGAGGACGGCGCGATCGGGCGGCTCTGGCGGCGTCGATTGCGGCGCGCCAAGGGTTAGGGTATGGCCGCCCATGGCTCGCCCCCTTTATAATGCCGCATTAGCCACGGTTGGGGATGTAGCGACGGGTCCCATATGTCGATGGGACAAATAACAATAGCCACGGTCATTGTCAATTCCAACCGTGGCTATTGAGCTCCCACCGACATGTGGGGCCCACATGTCGATGAAACATCCAACGAGCCACGGTTGGATCCGAAACGTGGCTATTGTTTCCTCCGGCCCCACTTGTCATTGAGTGTTTATTTTTTTTCTCGTGTAATTTTTCTTTTATTTCTTCAATTTTTATTCTAAAAACTATAATGACTTTGCACCTAATTTTTGGCATGTCACTTTTTTAGTTGTTTACAAACACGTATGTATTTTTTGTTTTTTCTACTCCATTACTTTTTAATATAATATTTCATCTATACAATTGTTTTTCTTCACTTTTACATGACCCAGATATTTCAAAAATTTCCAACAAAATTACAGTAGATTTTAATTTGTATGACAGATGTGTGTGCCAATTTTCAATTCAAAAATAATAAAAATTGTGCATATAAAAAAATCAAATGACACCATGTTTTTTCTATTATTTTGCACATTTATCATTTGCAAACTATAAGCCCGT
Source organism: Chloris gayana (assembly GCA_031894775.1). Classification (NCBI taxonomy): domain Eukaryota; kingdom Viridiplantae; phylum Streptophyta; class Magnoliopsida; order Poales; family Poaceae; genus Chloris; species Chloris gayana. The sequence continues at coordinate 5,013,575 of JAUNZO010001928.1, forward strand.
TTGACCTACATTTTGGCATGCCACTGATTCCCGAGCATTCGAACTCACTTATATTTTTTATAATTTTTTTAAAGATTTTTACAAAAAAAGTAGTTCAAATGGGACTATGTATCTCGAGTGAGTGGAGTTTTATGTCTGAAACTCATGTTGTTTGGTACCAAACACATTTATATGTTTTAAAAAATTGAACCAGAAATTCCACGTGTGTGTTTATTAATGGCATGCATACCGTCCGAATGTTGAGGTCAAAATCGTTACGGTTTATGAAATAAAAATGATTAAATAAATATCAAAACGTACCCTAAGTAAATTTGAAGAAAATTCAATAAAATAGTTTGGAGATTCTAACAAAACAAAGTGGAAATGGATAGATTGGAATTTTATACAAATTTAGAAACAAGAATCAGTAAATTTGGACAATATTTGAATTCTATATACATGTTTCAAAATTTAAATAGAAATTTAAAAAAAAAACACAACCTAAATGAACTAGTGGATGAACTACTAATGAGCCTCATATTAAGAGTGAGGCCCAAATCACTATTATTATTTTAAAAAATATTATGTAATTGATTTAAATTGTTTAAAAATAATTAAATTACTATCTTACACTTAAAAATGTTTATATGTCGGTTTATATTTTTTAAAATTTTAAATTATACCTTGTTATTTTTAGGATTTCTAATAAAAATTGAACATAAACATTATTTATTCAATATTTTAACTCAAGTATATATACAAATTCTAAAATTTAAAACTAAATGTATAAATAAATTTTAAAATTTAAATCTAAAGAGTAAATGTTTTTTAAATTTTAAATTATACCTTGTTATTTTTAGGATTTCAAATAAAAATTGAACCTAATCATTATTTATTCAATATTTTAACTCAAGTATATATATACAATATTTAAAATTTAAAACTAAATGTATAAATAAATTTTAAAATTTAAATCTAAAGAGTAAATGTTTTTTAAAATATTAAATTATACCTTGTCATTTTTAGGATTTCAAATAAAAATTGAACCTAAACATTATTTATTCAATATTTTAACTCGAGTATATATATACAAATTTTAAATTTTAAAACTAAATGTATAAATAAATTTTAAAATTTAAATCTAAAGAGTAAATGTTTTTCAAAATTTTAAATTATACCTTGTTATTTTTAGGATTTCAAATAAAAATTGAACCTAAACATTATTTATTCAATATTTTAACTCAAGTATATATACAAATTTAAAAATTTAAAAATAAATGTATAAATAAAATTTAAAATTTAAATCTTTTATTCAATATTTTAACTCAAGTATATATACAAATTTTAAAATTTAAAACTAAATGTATAAATAAATTTTAAAAAATTTGGCCCATGGGCCCGACCACATCGACCCACGAAATAGGACACGATCAAGGCCCACGATTTAGGACAAGATAAAGGCCCAATACAAAGAGATGGCCCACATGGCAGAGCGGACTCATAATGTATTAGTAACTTCAACCAAGTATGCGGAGTTGAGATTATAAGTCGCGAGGGTGACTTTGGGCGAGCGAGGTGGTACTAAACCCCGCTCGCCGCACGCACTGTCTGCTATAGCCACGGCTGACCTTATCAACCGTGGCTATTGTTAGGGTTTACAATAGCCACGGTTGAAGAAGTCAACTGTGGCTATAGCTGCGGTTGTGAAATTATTTAATTATTAATAATTTTATTTATGTGGGTCAAAATTATTTACAGGTAGAATTATTAAATATTTATTAACAACTTTTGGATAATTGTTAAACGTGGTTATTTAAAAGATGTTAATTGATTTAAGTGGCAGAAAAATAATTAACAATTTATTAAATCCATTAACGTTGCTTGAAAGTAAATAGAATATTATTAAATTAATTAAAGTAGATGAAAAATTATTTAAAACTTGTTAAACTGTGAAAAGTGACAGAAAAAATGGAAAGGTTATTAAATTCATTTATTTTGCTGAAAATTCACTAAAATATTATTAAATTAATTAAAGTTGTTTGAAACATATATATCTCGAGTACATCATAGGTACATCGCAATGGAATAATAAAGGTACATTATCCTTGAACGATTTTTCCTTCGCAATCTGTGCGTAGGTATGGCATTCCTTGATACGATAGTTTTGCTTCAATGACTTTAAATTTTTTCGGATCCACGAATAATGGAACTTCATCATACTCGATTGTATGTATCGTGATCGTCGACCCCATCCACTCCAAGTATTCTTTGTTTACCGGAATAACAATGTGCTTCTTCTCATCCTTTGGATCGAGTATATAGAACACTTGTTTTGCTACCTTAGCAAGTATCCACGGGTCATCTTTGTAACCTACATTCTTCGGATCGACGACGGTTAACCCGTATTCATCGACCTCCACCCCACTTTGGTGTTTGACCCATTTGCATTTGAAGACAGGAACTTGTAAATCTGGTCCATAGTTCAGCTCCCAAATTTCTTCTATGTACCCATAATATGAGGTGTAATTGTTATCGTCATCAAGGGCTTCAACTCGAACTCCGTTGTTTTGACACTTACTTTTCGTGTCCTTCTTTGAAGTGTGAAAAGTAAAACCTTTAATGTCGTACGCCTGATAAGTCACCACGGTCTTTGAAGGTCGGGCAGCTAAAATTCTCAACATTTTCTCATCCATCGAGTCTCCACGTGGAAGGTCTTGACTCTCGAACCATGATGTGAAAGTTTTCTTGTGCTCCTGTACTAACCATGCACCGCTTTTGCCCTGAACATTGTTTAGTTTAAGCTCCTCAATGTGTTTTGCGAAATACGGGGCAACGATACGTGATTGTTGCGAGTACGATAAAATGGGCTTTGTCAACTCGTTTATATTCACGGTCGGTGAATGATTTTCGTTCTCGTTTACCTTTTCCACTTAACCTTCCCTCATGACGAGACACGGGTACACCAATAGATCGACCGTTTTTAATATAATCTGCACAACACTCAATAATCTCCTCGGTGGTGTAGCCCTCAATCATTGAACCCTCCGGATGACAACGAGTACGTACATAGCGTTTCATAACATACATGAACCTCTCGTAGGGGAACATATGATGCATGTAGACGGGGCCCAAAGCGGATATCTCGGTCAATAATATGAAGCATGAAGTGTTCCATAGTATCAAAATAGGATGGCGGAAAGCACATCTCGAGCATGCACATTGTTTCCTTTATGTGGGTTCGTAGGTTATCCAACTCGTGTTTATTGATCACCTTCTTTAAGACTGCGTTCCGAAGTAGCACAAACGAGTTATAGTCAACTTCAACCATTCGGATTTCACAGCTACGATGGCGATAGCCGAAACACCGAAAGTAGTGTGTGACAATCATGAGTGTTGTAACCACTTATCTTTAAGTCTTTCATGTCCACGAGATTTTGGACATTCGATGAGAAACCGGTCGGTGCTTTAATCCCGTGTAGAGACTTCAAGAACGCTATTTTCTCCTCATGCGTTAGGGTGTAGCAGGTCGGCGGGAGGTAGTACTTTCCGTTCGCTCTTTCTTGCGGATGGAGCTCCGGCCTAATATTCATCTCTACAAGGTCTCTACGTGCGTTCGATCCATCCTTTGTCTTACCGGGTAGGTCAAGTATAAGGCCGGTAGTGCTTGTCAAATACACCTTTCCCAATGTGCATCCGAGTCAAATACATGAGTCACTTCCAATTCTTCCCGATACTCGAGATATCCGTAGAATATAGAAAGCTTCTTATACGGCGTTGCAGCTTTTGACTTTGTAACTCCCTTCACGGCCTTTCCAAATGTAGCTTTAATGTTTTTTGTCTTATCAAATACATCCCTAGAGGTCCAACGTCGAGGTTCTTCGCCGGTCTCGATCGTACCATCAAATTGTTTGGCCATCCGTCGATACGGGTGGCTCCGATGTAAGAATCGACGATTTCGAGTGTACACTTGTCTTCTTGGATGATGGAAGATACACGTGTGATGTATCGTCAACACAAACAAAGCATGCCTCCTTTCCTTTCACCTGGCCCGAAAGCGCCCTTAACGCCGGGGAATCGATTACGGTCACGAAAATGATCGCTTTCAACGTGAAGTAGTCTCTTCGGTGCTCATCCCACATACGCACACCTTCCAACCATAGTTTCTGCATGTCTTCAAACAATGGTTCCAGGAAGACATCTATGTCGTTCTCGGGTTCTTTCGGTCCGGATATAAGAATGGACAATAATATGTACTTCCTCTTGTGGCACAACCATGGGGGAGGTTGAACATTGTTAGCAGCACGAGGCCAAACGCTGCGAACGTTCCTCGTCATACCAAAAGGGTTCATTCCATCTGTACTCAATGCAAACCGTATATTTCTTGGCTCGTGCGAGAAGTCGTCACGGTGGTTACGATCGAAGTTTTTCCATCGGGTTCCATCCGATGGATGACTCGGCTTATTAGGGTCCCTCTTACGTGTATGCCATGTCGACGGTTCGAGCATCTCTTGGGTTGGCAAATATCCGTCTTATGCGATCGACCACCGGTAGGTACCACATGACCAAGGTCGGAACCTTCTTGTCATCGTCGCTACCATTGACGATATCGCTTTTCTTCCTCTTCCTGTCATTCTTCCCCCTCTTATTAGTTGTGTCTACATCATACTCCTCATTCATCTTGTAACGACTTCGTTTGCACCTTGGGCATCTCACGAGGTCCTTGAACTTCTCCCCGGTATAATATACAATGATTTGGACATGCGTGGATTTTTTGAACATCCAGCGACATTGGAGATATCGGTCTCTTAGCATAGTACGTGTTTTTTGGTAACAAGTTTGGCTTTGGCGAGTGTATCCGAAAGAAGATCCAACAATTCGGTGAAGCGGCATCCGACCACCCATGGATGGCCTTCGGTTTCATGAGTTCGAGAACCGTACGTAACACGGTATTCTCTTTAGAACACCCCTTAGACTCCTCAAACAATAAATCATTTAATGCCTTCTCTATCGTTGCAAAGTTATCAAGCTCTCTTGTTGTCCCTGCATTGAGTAAAACTTGCGGCTCAACATGACATAACAATTCCTCAACATCAAAATCAGTACATTGTTCTTCTTCGACATGAAAATCAAAAGTCTCGTCAACTTGGACAAAGCTGTTCTTCTTCAACTTCAATCGGCTGCAACTCAACTTCGACCAGGCTCGTCTTCTCCATACTTTGTCCACCTCGTATAATTCTCCAGGAAACCCCTCCTCACTAAGTGAGATTTGCTTACAAGTGTATCTCGTCCACAATTTTTGATTCTTGCGGTCCACGCATGGACAATATATTTCTTGTCTTCCTAGACGCTTAGCATGCTCGACAGACCCTCTTGAGAAATACATAGACTTGACCTCGGAAATATGCACTTAATCTTGACTCTTCGTACATCCATGTTTTGTCCATCTAAACAAGCATTACGTGAATATTAATTATAATAAAATAATTACTAAATCAAATAATTACCAGTATGAATATTAAGTATTTATAGAAAATATAAGGAAACTAATATATTGCATAACATAATGTGCTAGAATTAATAATTATTAAATAATTACTAAATAATCTATTTACCATTATGAATATTATATATTTATAGAAAATATAAGGGAACTAATATATTGCATAAGACAATGTGCTATCATATATAAAAACTCACTATACAAATTATTATTAATTGACTCGAATTTTTTAATAATTAAAGCTGTGCTCTAGGGGTCTCTCTCAAGAGAGCATAAAGTAGATCTTAAATTGATTGACATGAAAAAGGCTTGTAAGACATGATTTTTTTGTATGCAACACAAGCACATAATATATGAGCTTATTATACACAACTCAAACCAACAACAAACCTACAAACATGGAGGAATTTGACAAATCGAAATCAAAACCTAGGTCAAATGGTAATCCAAAATTCTCCATGATTACAAACTATAGAAACAAATAATACATGGGATGAGTTTCCCTTACCACGGAGAACAAATTTCTGCAAAAAAAACGAGATCAAAACCTTTCCCCTCGGTTTTCATTTTTTTCCTCAATTTTCGAGCCGCCACACTTGGACTGAGCTCTGTTTTGTCCGAACGCGGCCTTTATACTGTGCAAAACAATAGCCACTTTCCACTTCTTCAACCGTGGCTATAGAAGAAACTATAGCCACGGTTGGTGACGTGGACCGTGGCTATTGGTGGAGGCCACTATAGCCACGGTTCACAAAGCCAACCGTGGCTATAGTGGCTTCTACAGCCACGGTCCAATGGCAGGTAGCCCCGCCACCTACCGTAGCCACGGTTTATTTTCTTTGCCGTGGCTACTTCATTTTGGGTGGCGTGGCTATAGCGAGTTTTTGCTATAGATATATTTGCATAACAAATTATCAGGATAAATACACATATATGTTATACATAAATTGAATAACACTTTTATAAATTACAATCTGAATCATTATTGAGAGCATAATATATATGAGATAGACAGTGGTATAGGTCTATCTTGTAGATAAAAAAATGTCCAATGGATCTGAAAGGTTCCATACACACAGAGCTCCACGTGAACATGTATATTGTATTTGGCTTTCTTTTTTTAGAAGTGTTGTTGAGGTGATAAAATTGATGACAAGTGTAAAAGGTTTCTACCATTCCATAATAGCAAGTTCTAAATAACTTCGAATATATAATTGAATATTCTATGTATGTCTAATTATGATTGAATATGTTTGTTAATCGTTTATATGCACCCATTTAGGGCGTGTTTGCTAGCCTCATCTACCCTGGCCTGTATCCCCCAACCTGGTTATCCCTGCTGGGCCAGTACGAGTTGGTGCAATAGTGTCTTGTTTGTTAGGCTGCATGAGATGGGGTGGCTCAAATTTGGACTTTGTTTGGTAGCCTGCAAAACCCGATATGCTGACCCTGTATCTGCTCACGGTATTGTTACCACCGTCTTCTTCGTGTCGCAGCCATACGCTCTCCTCAACCTCGCCTATAAGCGCTGCTGCTCACGTCGCCAAACTGAGTGTCGAACCTCACCGTCACGATAACGCGAAGCAAAAGGGAGTAATTGTGTCATCGCTGCCACCAACGGCTCGAAGCAAAAGGGAGTAGTTGTGCTGCCGCTGCCGATGCAAGGAATCAGAGAAGCGGAGGAACTTCCATGAATGCAATCTCCAACGCCAACCGTTTGAAGAAAAGGCGTCCACAAATCTCGATTCAGTGGGTAAGAGCTTGATTTGTGTGAAGTGCATCTTGATTTTGTTGTGGACTTGAGCTCGATTTGGGGAATCATATGATGAGGATGGGATCTAGCAAGAGGCGTGAAGAACTCGGACGCCGCCAGACGAGATGTCTCATCCGCTTCAGCTACACTCATTCCGTCTGAGTGTGCTCCGTGGCACGACGCGCGTCTGGTCTCGTGGTGCCACCGAAGTCACCTTCGCCTGCCGCTCGTCGGGTCTGAAGAATCGAGGACTCGAGAGGAAGAGGGAGAGAAGAGTGTTCACCGGGGTTGTCCTTATCTGCAGGCGAGTGGACGAAGCGAGCCTGGCTCACGAGGAACGACCAAAATTATCGTTCTCGCAGATGCAGCATCTTCCATCGAATCTGCATCCACTGGACCTGTCCCAAGTGCCTCTCCAGTCTACCAAACATGATGAAGTGCACCAGCGGATGCAGGTACAAGGGTCATCCAGGCTAACAAACACGCCCTTATATACCTCAAGTGAACGGTGTACAATTGTAGTCTTTTTCTCCTAAAATATTAACTGAAGCACAAAGACCAATGAGAATTAAGAGGAACTATTAGTGAAAGATCTAATTTAGCTTACTATTGTGCCAAAGTGAGCTTGAGGAGTTGTGCCATCGTTGGGGTATCGATCTGTACGAGTCCGATGTTGTACTAATCGACGCACTGCTGGCACAATCGTTTTTCACTTGGAGGCTTTTTGACTCACAAGAGCGCTTTTAAAAAAGTTTAGTGAGTTAGCCAGATATCTACTAGTTGAGATCATTACCATAATATACAATTAAATATTATCATAAATGGAATTACTTGGGTATTTGGGAACCGAAGATTGGTAGGAGCATGGTATGTTTCCGGCCAAACGTAGCAGACCGTCTACGAACTGTGGACGTAATCGCGTACCCTCTCCTACTCTACTTAATCTCCTAAACATGCGCATCTAGCTTCTTAAGTATCAAAGATAAATATAACATATGACTAGCTCTATCAAGACTAATTAATCTACCTTCTCTTCTTCTACTTATCGTTCTAGGTTTACACATCTTGTACTTTAAGTAATTATGATGCATACAAGATCCGGATGACTAACCTAATCACCACGATTAAACGAGCATCTAAATACTTAGCCTAGAATTAAGCAACTGGAACAAGCATAAGTAAGACCATAAAGAGGTGATCAAGTAACCAAAAATATCCATCCACATATTCAATCACATTTAGATATACACAAGTACAAGATTCATCACCATCTAGTAGGCCTACCTTGATGGATCACCTCGAGCACCAGCGGTTCTTGAAACTCCAAGCCTACAATCTTGCGATTGTCGACTTCGCTAGTTTAGCTAAGCTAAACCTAGCAACTAGAGATAATGAAAAACAAGGCAAAACCTCGATGGCTCTAAACTCATGAGATCCGTTGTCCCTCCGGCGACGGATGTGTAACCCTAGGCTTTTAAAAATATATATTTATATCATTCGACATGAGATGGATTCTGAATCCGGAAAATTAGGCGATGTGCCGGTCGGCACGAGAGACGGCGCCGATCAGCACACACCGTGTTTAGCCCAATGTCTTCTCTAAGTCGGCTCACGGATCTTCCGTAGCTTCCATGGGGACCTCCTTGTCGGGTTTCTCAAAATATAGCCTTGCATGGCTCGTCTTGAATCTTTGAGGTTCTTTATCTCTTCGTGATGAATACCTTCAATGATTTGATGTGAATAAATTCCTTCTAGGAGAAGCGGCAGATGGACTAGCCTTGGGCAGCCTAACTCACGCATGTGCCAATCGGCATAACTTTGTGCCAATCGACACTTGGGCCTTTTACGTTACATTTCGTCTCTTGAGGGTCCAATTCCGCTCCGATGTACAATGACCTAAAATGATAACATTTATGCTCTAAGTGGATTCTATTGACATATAAAAGATGTCATCAAATGGCATAAAAAATGTTGACGAATGGTTTTGGTTATTAGATTATATGGATTTTATGGTCTTATATATGCTTGTTCCAATGCTTAGTACATAGGCTAAGTGTTTAGATGTTATCTTAATTGTGGTGATTAGAGTACCACTCTGGATCTTTTATGCGCCATATTTTCACATGTTTGTACTTTAGTAGTAGATGCCTGTAGAGTGGAGAGTGGTAGATCGATTAAGGAAATTGGTCGTGATAGGGTTTGTCGGAAAGGCGTTACTCTTCTACCGATCTTCGGTTCATAATATCCAAGTAATTCCGCTTGTGATTCTATTTATTACACTTTGTGGTTACGATCTCAAGCTGGCAGATACTTGGCTAACGCACTAAATAATTTTCATAAGTCTTTCTCCGAATTAAAATAGTCCGTCGGATAAGCACAAACCAAACCTTCATGCCGATCGACACATCGGTGCGTGATCGACACAAACCCCAAGCTCTCTGAAATAACACACTCCCGCTCATTAGAAAGTTTAATTATCTTTTACTAACAATTGTGCTTAATTTCCACTTGTCTCTTTTAGATTCGATTAAACCTTTAGAATACTGTAAGGAAAAAAAACTACAACTGTACACCGTCTACTTACGGTATATAAGTAGGTGCGTATAAATGACCAACAAGCTCAATGGATGCTTTCCATTTCAAGTAAGAGTTTGTGATTCCTCTTTGGTATTCAAGTTTCCCTCTAAAGTAGTTTTGTCCTTTATTGTTTTGCTTGTTCATCGCTCTATTGAATTAGAGGCCCAAGTCTGGATTTGTTTATCACATAGTCCATAGGCTGTAGAGGTAGCTAGGGGGTGGCACCCCAGCCGTCCATTGTCTACATTTGGCTGTGTTGGCAAACCAAGGTAAGCCCGTACGCAGTGAGCAATTTAGTATTCTGGGCCATGTGAATGTGGCGTATAAGCTTATATAATATGTACAAAACATAAGACTAATCTGGGGGACCATGTTTCGTTTCAGTGCAGCCATAGTTTGCCATTAATTGTCGCAATCCTATGATGTTGCACTTTTTTTTGGAAATTCTACGGTGTTGCACTTTGCCACAGTTTGTCACATCCACTTACTTAGTACTGTATTTGCTAAGGCCCAGCCTTAGACCGAGTCTCAGTGCATAGTTTTATCTCACACTTATCAAGAGTGCCACATCATATTTAGAGATATGATTTGGTGGATAAAATAGTCACTCTCGAGTGCACGGTTTCATCTCACGATTTTATAGACAAGTTGTAGCATTAAATTAACATGTATTTATTGTAATGGGATTGGTCAAAATATATTATGATGAAACTTTTTGTTTTCAATGGGGGTTTCATTAGAGTTTCATACCTATGAAACGAGTGCCAAATGAGTAGCCTCATTTCACCTCTTTCATATTAATTATCTTGCCATATCACCACTTTAGCTGATGTGGCATCTTATTTAATGCTTATGAAACTTTCACTGAGATACTGAAGTTTTAACATCTTCCAATGGACAAGGAGCACATTACTGAATCTACCGGCACTACTTCGGGATTGGGCCTGAGATTGTTATGAGCCCATATACAACAAACACTTGATGTGGGGCTATTTTTTTATCGAAAAAAATACAGTGCTGTTGTGAATTTTCCCGAAGGGAGAGGGAGGGGAACCGTTTACCTTTGTCAGAAAAATACCAGTTTATGTGAGTTTAATAATCTGGACGTCTTCATGCCAGCTTATTATTGTGACAATCACTATTCAGTTGATTTGAGACTCCTTTTTCTTGTAGAACTGTCGCTATCTGGCCATTTTACTTCTGAAATCTGAGTGTCCGTTCCTCGAGAATCGTCTGCTAACGAACAGGCTGAACAGTATAGACGACCTGCATTTGTTGGGCTTGCGGCTGTCAGGGTTGGTCAACTCGTGCTGTCCATTACCACGCAAAGTAATAGTACTAGATTAATCCCTTGGTGTCAGATTTCTTCATTAACATGTCGAGGCTCAGCTCATTATTCACTCCTTTGGGCTCCCGTCAGCCGTCCAGTTTGCTGCCTGCTAACCGAAACAGCACGCCTCCATTCTGCAACGCACGAATTCCATCGATCTCCCATCCCATGATAGTACCAGGAAGCAAACGAATGTCAAAACACCACTCTGTAAACGGTCCGTCAGTTAAAACTGCAGCTTTAGAGACAGCGGCCACTGTCTCTGCTTCGCAGGCAAGGCTCTGCGAAAGTCAACAGCTGCAGATTACTATCTCCGCTTCCAGGATCGTTCCACCTCGACAACTCCTTGGCTTCGACTCCAATTCTCTGATGCCAGAAAGTTACTGACATTCCTTGAAGAAGGTTTTTCATTTTTTTAGCGATTTTTTCACCTCTTGTTTCATACACCGGTACACTGGTGTGCTATATGCATGACATGGCCACAGAACAGACCACACATAACGATTGGCGGTTACTTCCCGTGTCTGTTTAAAAAAGGGATTAAAATGCTAGCCTGCCTTTGTGCATTATGATGCGTGGTCCTGAGCCTCAGGGAGACACGGCTGATGGCTCTCGGAAAGCTGCAAAATGCTGGAAACATCATGTAGTCATCAGCAATGCTGAAGTTTTTCTTTCTCATCCATTTTTGGTTCTGCGTAGGTCCAGCCCGTACCGTGCGGTGGTGCATAAGGAACAGCAATAATTTCGCCTGCTTTTCTTGCTCCTGGTACCGGTAGGGTGTACGAGCATGGCAGCCAGCCTAAGGCTGGTCGTCTTACGAGCATTCCTCGGGTGTGTTCGTTTTCTTGGTTCTAAATTTTATAGCTGTCACATAAAAAGAATCTTATTATTTAAAAGATCTTAAATAAAGTTTTATTATAAAATAAATTACAGGCCTCTATACTAATTTATGAGACGAATCTAATGAGGTTAATTAAGTCATGATTAGAAGATGGTTACTGTAGCATCACTTTAACAAAATATAGATTAATTAAGCTCATTAGATTCATCTCAAAAATTAATACCAATCTGTCAAAAGGGTTTTATCATTAAATTGATCTAACTATTTATAAATAGTAAGATTCTCTTTGATGTGACAGATCTTAAATTTTAGAGGGAGGAAACGAACACACCCTTAATGCCAGAATCCAATTGTTGCTAGCAGTGGCTTTTTGTACACACAAGTAGGCTGCATTGTCAAACGGGTAGCTGGAGCACTGAATTAGACATGTCTCACTCGCTTTGTGCCCATCAAAGTACTACTAGTATCTCCGATCTAAAATACAAGTGTTTTTTTCCTAAAATACAAGTGTTTTTTTTACTTTGAAACATTACATTTGACCACTCGTTTTAATCATTCGATTGCTCCGACATGCCATTGATTGCTCCAACTTTTTCATTCGTTTAATCAGGTGCGCCTTGAACTTAGCCAAGTTTATTTCCTAATTTACCTATATATAGGCACAACTTCGCGACAGAACCCAACATTGAGCACTAAGGTCCTGTTTGGATCCACCTCTTAAACATTAGTTGACTAAAGTTTAGCTACTTTTTCTTCAAACATGACCTCCTAAACTTTAGCCAAGTCACCTTCTAAACTTTAGACCACTAGTCATCTCAACTTTGCTAAACTCTCCTAAACTTTGGATAAAGGCAAATAAAGTCAAAAATACCCCTCATCACATGTTAGGGATAGAAAAAGTAAAGATGAGAAACATTTATTTAGGGTTAGATATGTCCACTTTTTGTTTAGTCATGAACTTTGGTCTTGGATCCAAACATGCATCTCCTAAACTTTAGTTGGCTAAACTTTAGGTGACTAAGCCACCTAGAGGATCCAAACACCCCTAAGTATTCTTCATATGATTTCCCCTTAGCTGAATGATGACTTGGGAAATATCTTGACATTACAGTGTAACCCGGATGTTAACTACGGCCTACGGGAGCTGCACTAGTGGTATACTAACGCCGCACGTGCACGGATGCTCTTGAAAAATACTAAGAGCATGGGTTGTGATTTCGCCAGCCCGCTGACGACTCGCGGCTCCGGCCCCGAGCTGTTGTGGCAGGTCCCGCGGCCATTTAAGATACTGATGAGTATGTGGAAGCATTTGAGTGGTGAAGAGATGGCTCCTTCTGATTTAGCCCGCTCCCGCTAGCGACTCGGTAGTCGCCGGCTCTCTTCTCTCTCCTCCTTTCTCTCTCTTTCCTATTGGATGTCGCTAGCTTAAACTTCTCCATTATACTTGCTCTAACAAGTAGCCAAGGACGTTCACGGAAACGTTGATTAGATAACCAACTCTCAAACGCTAGGCCTTCTGCGAAGCTCCCCCGAAATATAAAACGAGGATTTTGACCTTGCAGGGCTGGTGTACGTGTGAGTTCCGAGTTCGCAATAGGTTAGGAAGACAGTGGACTCGTCACTGAACATTAGAATTTCGACATTGGTCCCTTCTTCCCAGGTCGAACACACGGCCCGATGATTAAATCTACTACTCAGACCAAGAAAAGGCCATCAATGCCACACAAAGGGAACATGACAGCAGCATGGTTTCGAAGCCTCAGGGAGTGGTGCGCACTGGAAAAGTCATTACAGATAATACAAGGAGATCTATCGTCACAGTGCTCATGGCAGAGGGTCACACTCTATATGACAGCGTTTGGAGAGCTTCAAATGGCAATACAAGTAACAGGTAGCAGCACATGGGAGTATCATCCTAGTAATGAATCACCGCTCCCCACATCATACTGCAAACCAAAGTAAAATGCACGCAGGCCTGAAAAACCACATTGATGGTGCCACACACTGCTGCACTTCAACACTTGAAAAGACCAAATCATTCCCAAGGACAGCCACCACAACACTGTACAATCCATGACACTCGAAAGATGTTTGGGATCACATACATCGATCTTCTGTTTAATACCACGGTCTTCATCTCATGATAAATAAAGGGACATGCATGCCAAGTGAGAAGGAGCTAGATTAAGTATCAGAAAAACTAACTCTCGAAAGACTAATTAACAACCATCCTGAGGTTCTATTCAATACTAAAATACAAGTAACAACCATTCAGAGGTTCTACTCTTTTTCTTTTCTCAAAAGTTAGCTTGACCATCACAAAGCAACGCATATACTGAACCGCCAATCGGATGCAATGACAACTAAATCACTGTCCCTCTCTGGTGAGGAAAATCCTTTTTTCCTGGCCGACGACAGTGACTGATTGGTTACACTAAAAGGGGATAAACTGCACCACCACATTGAGCTTTGTCATGTGGCTGGAATGGAGAACACACCTAAACCTTATACTAGGTTCTGACAAAATAAAACCCAGAAGTAGCAAACAGGGCTATCACCACCTATTTTCTCTGGATCAATTAGAAAGGATGATTCACACATATGTCCTTGAACCATATGCAAGACTTTGTGAATGCCTCATGCTTCCTATACACAGAAGGCATTTGGATTGACCAAACTCCAACCCTCATCTCACTTGTCTCACTCCTATGCTAGATTAGCCAAGTATGAACAAACTGCAGATCAGTTGTTATCTTCCAGTATGGTTCCGCTCCAGGCCACTATATCATCTCCAGCCTTCTCCAGTGCGGCAACTTTAGCGCTATGGCCAGATGGAGGACCAGCCATAGCCCTATCGCCATGCGAAAGCTCCACAGTCTCGTCAACGGATTCAGGTTTGATATCAGCCGGTGCGATGAAACAGTCTGTGGACAGACCAGGGACGTTGAATGCAACCTCCTCAATGCTCCATGCTTCCTCCATCCGGTTCTTGGTGTGGCTCATGGCCACCTCGCCGAACCGGAACAGCGTCGCAGCAGAGCGACCAGCATGTGCAATCATGATGCCATCAACAGGACGGTAGTCCTCGATGAGCGAATTGATGGTAGTCTCCCAGTAGACTGCATCCCCTCCAGCAGCTGACTGAATCCGAGACAGATGTGAATCCTCAATGTGGACAAGAAGGCCAGTCCTCTGGCTGAAGTAGCCAAACATGACATGCCTGATAACCTCTGCAGGACCCGCACTGCGTGCCTTGAGGATCTCAGGGTCTGCAGACAGCTTCAGGATGAAGCAGTCCTCTCCATTCATCTTCTTCTCCCCGATGCACCGTGCGCCAGCAAACATTCTTGCCGTGGTCAATGGATCCAGGCCCTGGAAAGACATCATTCGGAATATTTGAGCTTCGTCTTCTATGGCCGAATTGGCACTAGAGAAAGGTGCAAACATGAACGTGGGCAGCACAGTCATACCTGGAGGGCACGGCGAAGTGGGCGAACAGGACCTTTGGAAGCATGGGCACCAACCCATGGGGTGTGGCGCCACACGAGGCTGCCATTGCACCCTGCGTGCACCTTGCTCCCACCGACAGCCATCTCGAAGCACCACCTTCCAGGGGCCATCTGCCACAGCACGAAGCGGCCAGTCTCGGCGCTGCCACGTCCAGCATTGCGACTCTTGACAATGCGGCCGGCGTTCTCGCACTCTGTTGCCACTATGCGCACCTTGCCCATGGTGTAGGTGTTGCGCACGGACGCAAGGAGCTTGTGCCCTCCGGAGGCTGCAAGGTACTGCTCCAGTATGTACTGTGCCGACGAGGCCGCCTGTGGAGAAGCAGACACGAACAATTTAATTACACACTTGTAAACAGTAAATAGCCACGTTTTACAGCATATAGACAAAATCCTTGAATTAAACACGCCACTGGGTGAAAAAAAATATTTCGCATATATATACTGTCATAAAGAGCAGTCAAAGGTCACAAGAACTACCAGTTTGGCTGTTTCCTATATATCGCTGTAATAACGGGAAAGATTTTTTGTATACAGTGGAAACGAGCATGAACTGATGAACATGGATCCGACCATCCAAGAAATGCTGGTTCCGGCATTTCATCGAACAACTCGACTGAATCGAATCTGGAGCAACCAACGGGGACGCAAGCAAACCAAAAACAATCAGGCACGAAGAGTAGCATCAGGAAGACTTACGAGGGGAGCCTCCTTGACGCTGAGTTGAGGAAGCGGCTTGGTGGCGCAGATGTGCACGGGCCCGAGCGGCGAGCCCATGACGCCGAGGAGCATCCTGGTGTCGTCGCGCGCCGCGCCGGCGCCGGCGGCCACAGCGGCCACGGAGGACGGGGTGCGTGCCAGCTGGCCGCGCACCCACTGGCTCCACCGTTCCTTCCTCGCCCGCCCAATTCCTCTGCCTCCGCCGCCGTCGAACTCGCCGTCGCCGGACTCTGGATCAGGCCCCTCCATGAGCGGAGCCAGCGCTCGTCCTCCTCCTATCCCTCTACCTGCACGTCTGGCGAAACTCAGAGCAGCGGCGAGGTGGTCCACCTCTGACTTACGGCGCAGCCTCGCCGGGGACAGCCCGCGCGCCATCTCGTCGCGCAGCGCCGCGAAGAAGCCCTGCTTCCTTTCCATGAACAGAGGAGAAAGGGATCTGGTTGGGAATAACTAAATCCTCCGGGGGTGTTTGCCTGGAGCTCTGTGGCCGAGGAATGAGAGGGACGAGGGGTTGGTGGCGAATTTATACTGAAGCGTGGGGCTTGGACTGCAAAAAGGTGGGTCAGGTGGTCAGGCAGGCAAAGCTGGATGGACGCGGGAACCGGCTAACGCTGGGGAGTGGAGGTGGTGATATACACGGCTGTTTTGCTTTCCGTCACCTCCCTCTCGTGTCACTCCGCAGCCGGTCTTTTCTTCTGTAACAAAAGAGAGAAAAAACAAAGTAAAAAAATTAGTGTAATACGATAATTTACCATTCTCTTAATTAGGTGCCTCAAAATGGAGAGATGCCGTCCATCATATTTCTTAGATGATCACAAGCAAATTATCCGTTTATTTTGTTACGACACGATGTAACTAGAGGATTGATCAGTATCTATGTATGTCACATGATATACTGAAGAGTACGTAATTCTATTGAATGCATGCTTTTTGTGTGTGAATGATTCGAAAGCGACAAATAAAACCGTTAGCGACGCTCCATACTTGCAATGGTGATAAAAGCTAGTGATGCTATTGGTACACGTGTCACCGTACATGATTCGTAACGGACATATTAAGCCGTGTCCCCCAATGCATGGAACCAGGAGTCCATGATTGGTGAATACAATTGGTATGTACGTCACACGACAAATGAGGATGACGACAATATTAATGGACGATTGCGAGCCGCCTGCAACCACGATCGTTACCAGAAACCGTGACAATGCTCGATTGGGTTTGTTTTCAGTTGGGCCACCATTTTTGGCCGTCTGCGCCAACTTTGCGGCCCAAGAGACATGTTCGCGGTCGGGAAGAACCATGGTCGAGAATTAGAAGTTGCTCATGATAGTTGGGCTTTAAAAACCCGGATACGGATAATGATTAACGAGGAATATCAGGCCGGACGGGGCATTCACGTAGACGAGGCGGAAGGAGGCCATTATCTAGGGGGCCAGGGTACACATTCACGATTGGGCTAGAGGCATTATAGTCAACAGTTTCCTTCATAAACCAGTATCAAAGCATGGTTCCCCATGTTTAGAATACAAATATCATCGGTTATTTTGTTGATGTAGAGAGGTTGTGCGTCGTGATAAAAATATAATTGTAGCACAATGTATGACAATTTCAAGACACTTGCTAGTAGTGCCTTGTTCCCCGTCCAACTTAAAACCCCACATACGGAAAATGATAGACGAGAAATTAATACTAGACAAGACGAGACATTCCCTAGATAGGCCGAAGGAGGCCGTTATCTAGGAGGTTGGGATACACATACACGATTGGGCCAAAGGCATTATAGGTCTCTTGAAATATGCAAATGCAATAATTCCTTCATAAACCGAGTATCAATATATGGTTCTCCGTGAGAATAGAATATATCATTGGTTATTTTGTGGATGTAGAGAGGTCGTTCTCGTGATAAAAAATGCAATTATACCATAATGTGTAACAAATTTGAGACAATTGCTAGTTGTGGCCATCTAACTTAGACGCCTTTCTCGCCAATCTCGTGTTACACTATCCTATAACTATGCTCCAAATTTACAACAAAACTAATTTTGGTTGTAGGGAAACAAATTAAGGACACTACTAAATCAAGAAAATGTTACCAAAATTAACAGTATATAGGAATTATTAAAGTACGCCTAATAAAGCATTCATCGGTTTATTTACTGCCTACTATCACAGCGTCCAAATTCCTGGTTGACCGACAGATGGCAAGAGATCCCGGGGCCCCCACCCACCCGAGGTAAAACCGTTTTGACCCTGGGCGGTGAGCGTAGCTGGCTGCCAACGGACGGCGCCGTTAGCCGAACGTTCGGATGTCAGCGGTCGGCCACGGCACGGAATTCCCCGGCCGGGCGCGCTCGCATTCATCGTTGGAGCTATATACAGCGTTGACGGATGCGGACTGCCCCACTCCACCATCTCCAGTGACGCTACTCCATAGTAGTACACGAAAAACAAAGCTCCTGTGACGTGCACGCACCCGTTCTATCTATCTCAATTAAAAAATTATATATTCTCCTATCTAAAATAAAATCTAAGAATATATCTATCTATCTAAAAAGATAGAGATAGAGAGGAAAAAAAAGGCGGGGAAAAGCTCTAGTGACGACGCGCCTGCAGCTACAATGACGTTTTGCGTTTGGTGGGCAGAGGATAGAGAGCCCGCGTCATGGCGCCTGGTTTCGGGTGACCGTCATCGACGGTTTCGGGTTCTTGTGACCGCAAAGTTGGCAACGGACTTTTGGACGGCTCCGGTGCCGTGGCCGCGTCCGCAGGGTCCGACTCCGGCCGTTGCTTAGAGATACATAGATAGAAAGATAGGCTTGATTTCCTGCTTTTCCTTGTCAAACTGAAGGAGGCGTTACCTTCTTTTCTCTGACTGTTTTAGTGCGTGACAATGGCTTAGAGATAGGTGTTGTTGCGTGGCATTTGTCTCTCTTTTTTTTTTCCTTTCCTTGTGAAACTGGAGAAGAAGGCTGGGTTATTGCATAAGAAAAGCTTAGAGATAGGCTTTGTCAAGGAAAAAAAAAGCTTAGGCACTTGATTTTTTTCTTGTAAAACTGAAGAAAGTGTTGCTCCTTTTTTTCAGATTGGTTTAATTAGTGCCACAAATTGGATTCACAAGGCTTAGGATATAGCCTTTCACACTTTCTTGAGTGTCATTTGCCATTTTTTGTCTTGTAAAAATTGAAGGCGTTGCACCTCTATTTTTTTAAAAAAAAATTCTTAGCAGTGCATTTGCCTTTTTTTTCTTGTCCTAAAACTGCATGGTGCACTCGAGTTGATTGACCCACAGATTGGAGTCTCACAAGGGTACACAACGTGCTGTCGCCGGAACGGAACACATGACCATCTCGTTTGTTTTCTCCTGCTAGTGCTTTTGGTTCCATGGTCTAGGAGGCTGGAAAGCGGGAATGCTTTTAGATTAGTATTGATGATGCAGGACGAACCTTACTCTTTTATTAAACTATACAATATAAAACACTACTGAGATTTGCTTAGGATTTGTTACGTAGGCGTATGTATTGAGCAAGATTTTTCCAGTATCACGATCATGTTTGTGCTGGCATGTTTTAGTTGATCATACCCTCATCCTTTTTGGCTTTTTTTAGAATCATCCTTTTGGTTGGTGTACAAATATAGTAACCCCCATGTTGAATTGATGCTCTGTTTTGGTACGAGACCTCACACGATATATGGGGCCTTTTAAATTTTTTCCTATCTTTCTCCGTGGAGTATATATATATATATATAATGTGCACTCGGCTGAAACAAGTCACGTGTGATTTCAATTGCAACAAGTCGTTGAATTTCATTTATATACGTGCGCACTTCTTAAGAAGTCACACTAAACTTGACACGCCACGTTTCAGTTTCCCCTAATTGCAAAATGTATTTGATGCCATTTTTTTCTGTTTCATCTAGATTTATGACTATAATAAAAAAGGGAGTCCTTCAACTAGTGAAGAAGGGATGGACCTCAGCAAATTTGGGGAAAAATGCGTGTAATAACCTTACATGGGCATACACTTAAAATGTATGCCCATGTAAGGTTATTACAGTTATAACGTTTAACGGATATCGAAAATTTAACTAGACTTTACGAATTTACAAATGTCAGTTTAGATGAACGACGAATTTTAAAACACAAATAAGGATCCATCCATTATTAGTGCAGGGTTCAGTCACCTCTTATAGGTTGTTCAGTCATCTCTTATATATTATATTGAAGATGACAGAGAACGGATCCCCCAGACCCGTCACCGGTGGGTAGAGCATGGTTAGACAAACAACCTACTCCCTCCGTTCAAGAATATAAGGATTTGTTGACTTTCTCGATTTCTCGTTTGACCAATTCAGTCTTATTCAAAATATTTATGCAAATACAAAACTAAAGAAGACGTACTTAAAATATACCTAGAAATAAAGTATATTAAAACAAAATAACTAAAATTTTAATAAATTTTTTAAATAAGACGAATGGTCAAACATGACATTTGAAAGTCAACAAATACTTATATTTCTAGACAGAGGAGTATGATGATATTCAGGATCAGCTAGCTGCACCGGAGATGCCTGCATGGAGCAAGGCATAATTAAGCTAACATGGCGGCGACTCTACTACCCAGAATGTGACAGCAAACAACCAACAGGGCTAGGACAAATCATTGTCGCGGATTAGCTATGCATTTTTAAATATAAGTTGCTAGGGATCGAGCAAAAGTACAACACAACGCAACAGTGCTATTGCGTTGCTTCCCTTTGCTTAGTGACGCAGTACCAATCACATTGGTCGCTCTCCTTTTCCACGCCGGCATGTTGGACCTGATGACTTTCATACTCCCTCATCACCATTCCTCCAGAATAATGACATCGTTTCATAGTACGGTTTCCAAGTATGCCATGCCATATAAAATTATTGATAAAACAAGCTCTCTCAATATAAAGTTTCATGTCAGGCCAACATATCATTTAGTTGTTGCATCTAAGTAACTAATGATACTAGTCGATAAAATACGTAGAGATAAAACAAACTAGTCTTAGTTTCATAGTGTATGTAACCGTGTACATAAGATTTTACTGTGATAAAACTCTATTCCTCTCTCTCTTCATAAATTTTATGTCATACTGTTTAATACCTATGAAACTTGGATTGAGACTGACCTCATACCAGAGAAAATATGTATTGGCCAGACAAACGGCTAGTTTAGGAGAGTTCAGCGCCAGCCGTTTTTTTTACTCGAACCATTTATTAATGCAGCTGATCCCGTGTTGTAGTTAACCGCTCTCTGCGGCATCAGTCGGCTTCATCAGGTCACTTTTTCGTTCTTAAGGCAAAATAGGCACAACACAGAAAACGGTCCATTAAACGCAAGTAGTATAATCGAGCACGTGACTCAATACTTGGTAGAATGCCTCAGTGGTCGCTGTCTCGCTGATACATAGTACAACAGTACTAGTACTTTGGTAGTTATATAGTACTACTTGGTCAAGAAAATCATGTTATCGTATTGATGAACGTTTGGCGAAATAATGGCGAGTACCAGGCAGGACATGCGTCATGCCGTCACAGTACCATGCAGAAATCAAATGACCTGATCATCGATCAACTAACAGTAAGCAACAGGGGCTTAAAAAAAACAGTTTGCAACAGGAGTAGTGTGCAGTGTAGACAGTTGACCGAAGCACAGAAAAGTGATGGACATGGAGAATCGCTGGTGGCTAGTACACTGCACTGCTACGTGCTGATGATGTGACTTCTCTCTAGAGGTGCAGACCTGCACCCTCAATCCTCTCCTGTGGTTCAGCCGTTCAGCAGGCTCTGTTCTTGCAGCTGCAATGGCCTTGTACAGTTTCACGCAGATGTTTATGACAACAGTGACATTTTCCCTTTTCATTACTTTTCTATTTCGTTTTCAGCAGATTTGTTCTTTCTTTTTCAACTTATTATGCACTTCCTCCGTTCAAGAATATAAGGATTCGTTGACTTTCTGATTTTTCATTTGACAATTCGTCTTATTCAAAATATTTATGTAAATACAAAATTAAAGAAGACATACTTAAAACATACCTAGGAATAAAGTATATTATAAAAAAATAAATAAAATTTTAACAAATTTTTTAAATAAGACAATTTGTCAAATATGACATCTGAAAGTCAATAAATATTTATATTTCTGGACGGAGGGAGTACATACGAGAGGGCTAGACTTACGCATATTATTTTTTATGAACAGTACTCCTTATGTATGGAAAATATTCTCATTGTGATTATTAATCTGGATAAGAGATTACTAGTTATAATGTTTTTTAAAAAAAAACTGAGATACATAATTTTAAATACGACCTGAAAGAGCAACAAAATGAAATAATTTGAGAAACAAAAAACACATGTCGATGAAACATGGGCTGTAGGGAAACAATTGTATAGATATATGTTTAAATGTTTTAATATAAGGCTTCTTACTTTATGAAAAATAAAGTTTCCAAATTCCATCTGAAAGCACAATAACCCAATTTATTTGGCTATTATGTAAACAATTGTAAATAAATGTAGTACGGCAAGGGATTAGAATAATCTAAACTAACATCTTCCGTACGAACTAAATGTGGACATGTGCTCTGCTTCTTACGTGTTGCATCGCTTTCAATTAGGTAGGCTGCACGCAGCTAAACGCATCTGGCAAATTGCAATCACTAATTCAGCACTTTAGATGGGCAATTAGCGGTGGCTAATCCCTATTGATGTCAGATTAATAAGCACGCCGTACATGCCATAAGATGTGCAATTAGTTGTGTTGCTAGGGCAGTCAGCAGTCACTGTATGATCGATATGATCAGTTTTCAGGCCATGTGCAGTCACACAATTAAAGGAGAATAACCATAGCATCCTCCCGTTATCGTGTCATCCAACCGGATGACATCACATTGTACTACATTAATTTTTGTATAATGGAAGCTTTCGTAATTCTTGTGCTTGCATTATCTCAACTTTAGCAAACTGGTGGCGCAAGGCAATAAAGCAAGCAGTGAAGGAAAAATGGAAGGGCCTGAACACAATGATCATCATGGGCGCTTGGGTAATATGGAAGCATAGGAACTCTTGTGTTTTTGAGGCTGCAAATCCGTCTATGGATGGAGTTACCCACTGGTGGTGCCTACATAGGAACGCGGGGCCTCCGTGCTCTCGGACTTGGTAAAGTTGCCGTAGAGGGTCCAGATTAGTTGGTTATGTTTTACGGTCAGGTCTCACCCTTCTGGTGTCTTTTGTAGTTTATTAAGACATTTGTAATCTATAGACCCTCATAGCTCGGCCAGGAATGAGGAGATTTTCTCTCTATCAATTCAAAGATATGCAACTCTCCTGCGTATTCGAAAAAAATCAAGATAATAAACTTCTCTGGATATTTAGTATTTCATGCAAGAAACATTATATGCCACTTTTACCTAACTAGCTAGTTCGAGCAATTATATTTATGTCAAAACCACCAGAAATATGTAAGATAAGAAACAAACAAATAAATGTGTTACAAATCTGAGAAGGGATGCTAGATTTTTAGACGAAAAGAAGAATTAGGCATAAACATGAAAAGCCACTTCTGGTTTGAATTGTTGCCAACATTACTTTTTTGTCCCCTTCATGATAATTTTTGTGCCTTTCATCTTTGAATGGTTCATAGTCTTTTTGGAAGTTGCTTCTTCATTTGCTTCCTTCATGCTATTGAATACTTTGTCTTTTGGCTCATACGATGAATTCGAGTCTAATGAGGTGTCATCATCTTCAGCTATAAAGAAAATATTAACTAGTAGGGTAAGTGAAAACAAAACGGTAAAATATGACACCAATTTGACTTATTTTAATTCCAAGATGCATGGTGAAATCATGCATGCTAGCTAGCATCATATTCTGTATTCCATATGAATGCATTTTCTGCACTCTCAAGATATATGCAGATAGACTAGAGCCGTTCATGACTTTATCAGTTGCCTTGTTGTATATATAGGCCCAGTGATTTTACAATCTCTTGCAGTAACAAACATCTAACGAATAAAATGTGTTCAATAAAAGACATTGAATAAATACTAAAGTATTGGTACTTGCTCCGTCCTTTTGAAGTTTGTTTTGGAATGGGTTCAGTATGTTTACTAATAGTTTTATAAATACTTAATAACATGCAATTTCATGCCATCTAAAAGTATAAATTGTATGCTATCTAAGTCAATTGAATTTATAGAAATAATTGATCATTAAAGATTAAAAAAAAACACATTCAATCAATTGTGGAGATAAACATCAAATGGGATATGGAAGGAGAGTACCTTAGTACAAAAACCTTTTGTTATGTGAAAAATATAGTTCTTTTGTCTAATCGGTAAATTAAAGTAAACATGGGAGAAATACTTGGTTCTGGATGTAACATTGACTGAAACTGTATGTACAGATTCTATAATATCTGGACACAGGTACCTACACTCAATTCTTTAAAGCTAGCTAAATATGATGCTTTAGCGTGCAATAGAGAATATATGAATTCATAAATAGCAAAGTAAATATTTTATTTGAAAGATATTTTCCACTGAGGAGTAATGTCAACTTCAGAGCCATATCATATAATGAATTCTTGCATACGTTGGGCACCATGTGCTTATGAAATGCGTAAAATGTGGTAGGGTGACTATGTTTTATATTCTAAAGAAAGCGATATAGGTACAAACACTCATATATGTATTTAATGTCTATACTGCAATACTGAAACTTGTAGAAAGAACTTACAGCTCTCTGTGTCTGGAGCATAATCTGTTTCCAATTGTGTACTTTTACGGCTATGACAACGCTTCATATCTACTGTGAGTCGGCTACGTAAATGTTCATGCTGTAATAAAAAAACCATAATCAGTGCTCAAATATTTCACAATGTCATCACTAGAAAATTTAATTCATATGTTAGTACATAGTAGAAAAACAATGATAATAACTGAAATGATAATAAGTTTAAATCGACTCTTAGTTAACGGAAACTATTTGTAATTCACAATATATTTGTTAGATATTCATTGAAAATTCATTTAAAATGGTCAGGATATTTAAAATGTATTAATTGTGAAGGAAACAAAGAATTAAAAGTTAGAGCACCCTATATGTATTTAACTTAAAACTATTATGTTTGGTTAACATGATCTAGATCAGTTTCTAGCATTCGGATGGAAGTGAGCATAGCTGTATAGGAATGATATAAATGTATAGGTATGGGTTGGGTACGAGGTATACAATAGACAAATTATGCTAATAAACCATATTACAATAGAGGAGACAATAGTGTCATTCCCTTAATCTTATGTTAAAGTTGTAAATATTTAGGGCAAGTGAAGATATGGTAACAAAACATAAAGCACAACTTTGCAAGTGGGAACATGTTCATCTATATTTCAATATATATTATTGCTTGGAACTAAAGTTCCCTAAAACTTTGACATGGTGTTGTTTGGTAAGATAAGTAAATAAAATGATGCCAATACAAAATGAGAAAGGGAACATAGTTGTTTAAGAGATATAAAAGAACTGTACCAATTCTGTGCATTTGTCAAAAGAATATATGTCATGTACACTTGTCTTTTGAATAAAAGCTTGCTTTGGTACTTTTCCACTCTCAAGGTAGGCCATTGCACATTTCAGGGTACGAAATGTGTAACCGCAAGTAGGATCCGTGTAATACTGCAAAACAAATCAATAAATTCTTCTTATATAATCAAATGATTACATTTTCATGCCAACAAAGAAAAGGTGATGCACAACTTTTTTACCCAATCTCTCCTGATGGATCCCTCCTTTGTTTTTCTAAATACTAGTTCCTTAACCCATCCAATCGGTAGTCCAGCAGGGTAAAGATCAACTTGAGCAAGTATCTGTAATATATGAAGCATGCAGTTGTCATATCATATCACTAAAAAGGAGTTTTCTTCAAGCAAGATAAGCTATAGAAAAAAACACCTACATTACTGTTAGAGCTTGTGTCACATTGTCCATTGGTATCAAATTTGGTGATTTTTGACTCCTTGAGATAGAGTAGTACATCTTCTTTTGATAGCAACCGTACATTGAGACGTGGTTGAACATAAAACTGCAAACGGTCATATGTTTAGTAATTAATTTCAATTGAATCCTTTACGTGAATGTCACTATATATGATGCTTTTACTCAATTTATTTTTCTTTATGTTCAAGGAAGCATATAATGTATTGATATAGATGAAAGTAAATTTATAATACATAATGCACAAATCCAAAATCATATATATCAACATTGCTATCATATATATGGACACAATAAAGACATGCTGATGTTCACATGAAGACAATTGAGTGAATTATGGTACGAGACATGCACTTACCTTTCTAATATGCAATAGGATAAATTACTTATTCATAGCATCAATCTCATGTATAAATAAACAGGTTCACATCAAAACGTTTCCATTACATTAGGTGTATTACAATATTTATGCGTGTTTGCAGAGTAGTTCCTTGGGCATTCTACTTAGCTCCCCTCCTTACCTCTAACCCCCCCCCCCCAGGAAATATGTTTCCTTAATTACTAAGTTTTAATACATCGGAGGAAGCAAGTTCCTTATTTCAAACTACCAACCCACACACAAAAAAGTATCATCACAATATAGGACTAGCCCATCCCACAAAATCGCAACTTCTAAGGTTAGAAGTTATATGTTTCAGGTACCTTATACATCAGATCCATGTTCTCTCCTCCTACTCTAACCTCCATCACCCATCCCACTGGAAGCCATAGATGTGCTTTCTGAATAAAAAAATTTGCCACAACTATGAAAATAAAATTACACAATTGAAAAAAAGCACGAGAAAAGATAGGACATTCTCACGTGAAGTTTCATTTCGGCAGCACATTTCTCCGATTCCAGTACCCGCTCATCCAGTCCAGAAAAGATAAACTCTAGTGCTTCGCTTGTGAAGTGAATGTATAATCCGATATAGGAGAAGTGTAGTACTTGGATTGAAAGATATGAAAGGTACAAAAATATGAAGCATTAAAAGAAATAAAATTATCAAGTGAACAAAAATTTACAGATAGTTCACAAATCGTATTACGAAATCAATACATAAAGCATCAAATGGACCACAAAATCTGCTAAAAGGAAATATTGTGTGTTTATGCATATATGTGGGATAAGTCATACCCGATTTTCGGTTCCATCAACAGCATGAAAGATTTCCATGTACCATCCATCAGGGAACCAATCAGGTAGATCCCCCTCTGAATCCATATCATCATTCTCCTTCTCCACCTCCTCCTCCGCCTTGGATGGAGTGCCTTCGTTCAACCCCTCATCATCCGAGATCAGAATAACCGTGTTGTCACTCATTTTCAGATCGAATTTGACAACAACTCTATTCTCGACAAGCAACCTTTTACTTGGATCTCATAGAGAAAAGAATGTTTCAATTGATGGTGTATTTGTAGCAATTAGGGCTGGACAAAAAGCTCGAACCTCGTGAGCCGGCTTGGTTCGAAGCAAGCTCGGTCTCGGATCGGCTCGAGCTCGTAACACTAACAAACCAAGCCGAACCTTGTTTTCAGCTCACTACCTTAATGAGCTGAGCCAAGCCAGGTCATGAATTGTTTGTTAACTCACTAGTCTTGAATGATAGGTTATTATTTTAATAATTTTGACACATCTGCAAGAACTAAGTCATATGTATATACTCTCAAAATAGCTATCAATAGATGAATGCAAACAGACCAATAAGAGTCCCTATACTTAACAGTCCCTATACTTGATGACACAAACCACTCCCTCCAGATTCACTACTATAATGAACCACTTATTTAATAGTAATAATTTTTTAACACGACATGCTGACTATCAGAACTACTTGCACTCTTCCACTTTTATGCAAAGATCTTCAGACGAGAAACATTCGCTCTTCCCCTTGCGCTCTTGCAAGCAAATGTTTATTATAATTATACCAAAAAAAGAAAATGCATCAGAATTACACAATGTCATTGAGATGTAGTTAATAATAAATTGTGGCTTGTCATATGTCTATTACCTGGGCAGCGAGGAAGCAATGATTTGATTCCTCACGATTTACTTCCTAGGATCATGGGCCAGCTTGAGCCAGACCGAGCTTATTATCAAACGGAGTTGAGCATGATTTTTGGCTCGTTCACTTAATGGGTCGAGCCGGATTAGCCACCTTGTTAGTGAGCTTGTGAGCCGAGCTCTAACGAACAGAGTCGGCTCGTTATCCAGGCCTAGTAGGAATTCAACATGACACCATAATCCAGCGAGATTTTCCAGTGCTACCAATTATGCAGTCATTTAATAAGCTCCAGAAGACAACTAATATGCATATAATTTATTTCGTATATTATGGGATCCATGTTTGGAAAGCAGTTTAATACTAACATGGTCATATGGAAAGCAATTGATAAGAAATGATAAAAAAAAATTAAATGCATTTAAGCTATTTTGTGTGGTAGAGAATACATGTTGGGAATGTAGTTAAAAAATAATATAATCATTGAGTAACTAATGGCTGACAGTTGGTGTATAGCTAATTAGAACTTCTGTTTTGGAGCTAGTACTCACGTGACCCACGTGTCAACGTCATCTTCTTTTCCTTCCATCGTTCGATCTGCATCGGGAGCGAGTACTGCGTCCGGATTTTTCGTTTCTTCCGTGAGTGGTGCCGGTGCGAAAGTTTGTCGTGCGAAAGTCTTCTTCCTCCTCCCATCTCCGTTCATCTGGTTCTCTTGCTTCTCTTTTCCTTCTTCCCAAACCCTATCCTCTACTCCCACAAATCTGGCCGCCCTGTCCTCTCAAAAGAAGCAAAACGGAAAGAGGACGTCATGGTGAGCGGCAGGGATGCCGTGGTGGGCCGTGCCGACGCGGCAGGGAGGTGGCGTGGGCGTGAGGGTGCGACGGTGTTGGTAGGGAGGTCGACGCGGCGGCAAAGAGGCACCTACTCCTAGGTGGCGGCTTCGACGCAGAGGCAGTAGGGAGGCGTCATGGATGCGGTGGCAAGCAGGTACGATCAATATTGTTTCACTTTTTTTTTACTTAGTCTCTCCTGATTCTTTTGCTACCATGTGCCTTTTTTCATCTTCTCATCCTCCTAGATTTTCGTTTTGTTATGTGGTGCGAAGGCTGTGGGTGACCACCTGCTCACCACTATAGGCAGCAAATCGTAGGTGAGGTGCTTCGTGCTGCACATTTTTCTTTGTAATCCAAAATCTTCTCAAAATTTTGTTTGGGCTAGGGTTCTTGTGCATAGTAGGGTAAAAGATGACCTGCTAGAGGAGAGGCTGCAACAATTGGTCGCTTCTGATGGAGTCATATATATGATTTGGTTATTAATCAACTATGGGTCCCACATGTCAGCCTGATAATACAATTCAATTTGGCTAGTGGACTGACATATGGGACCCATAGTTACTCACATAACAGGATTTTTAAAAGTTGTAGTTTTGTGCAATTGGTTTAGAAAGTTGTAGTTTTGTGCAGCTATGATACAAATAGTTGTAGTTTTGTGCAATTCACGCATTAACTAATTCGGTGGCCTGTCTTCAATATATAAACACTTATCTTATATATTTTTTGTTACCTTGCAGAACTTACTTGGATTAATTATGTGATAAATTTTCTGGAGCCAGCATTAGCAGGTCAGCATCTCCATTGTGCGTTATTTGTTAGTATGACAAACTATTGTGACATTTTAGATTGAACTACCGTTATGTATTAGCTCATAGTGATTCGAGGTTGAACTGCATTAACATTTTTTCCCCAATGGATAAAACATATGTAAAATATTTTCTTTATGAATGTTTATCGAACAAAATTTTTAGCTCCTTTTGGTTTGCACTTAATTTTTGTAATTTTTGTTATTCTAATTGAATCTGGCTTCACTACATAGGTGCCAAAGTGGTCATAGCTTCCCTTATTTTCATGGCAGTGGCGACCTTGAGGATGCCATCCATGGCGGCGGCGACCTTCGAGACGGGTTCCATGGTGGCAGCATGCGGCGATCAGCGACAAGAGAGAGGAAACGCTGCGGCCAGCATGCAATGGAATAAAGGAAGACCGATCCAACGACATTTGGCAACAACTCTAAAATGCATTGTATTAGGTATGGAGGGAGTAGTGATTACTGTAGCACCTGTTATTTTTACCGACCGGCAACGAAATGGCCAGTTATGATAATAACGGCGTTGACTTGTACCACAATGACAAGTAGTAATATACGCACACGCACGATGGAGATATGTGCATGAAAAAAAGTTAAACTTGGTTCCCGTGCAAGTTATCCTTCCAAGTCACCGGGCAATGGATTGGTTAAGGGGTGGATCGGTGGCCAAGGGAGAGGATCCTCTGACTTCATTGTCTCAACGTCAGATCGACATCGCAACAAATCCACCGTTGGTGCGGATACGAACGGCACAGGCTGCACAGCGAGAGAGTAGACCTAACTCTGAAAACTCATCCTTCTTTCTCTTACTCAAAAATCCAAAAGATGACATGAGGAATCTCCAAAATTTACGAATATTTGAGAGGTTAAATAGGAGATATCAATGCATCCATTTTGATTATAAACACTCAAAGATATACTTTGGAGATTTGAATAAAATTTCTCAAAGTTGGCTAATGGTCATGCTATTTGACTGTAAACAAGCAGACTGGTGCATGCCGATTAGCACACTTTGGGAAATTTTATTTAAATCTCCAAAGCATATATTTGAGTGTTTACAATCAAAATGGATGCATTGATATCTCGTATTTAGCCTCTCAAGTATTCATAAAATTTGGAGATTCCAAATATCATGTTTCGGATTTTTGAATAAGAGAAAGAAGAATGAGTTTTCAGAGTTAGCTCCATGCCTGCTACTCTGTATGCGCAGCTGATGCCGTTCGTATCCCAACAGACGGTGGATTTGTCGTGGATGTTGATCTGACGTTGAGACAATGAAGTCAGAGGATCCCGGTCCGGTGGCCAGGTGGTGCGCAGTGAACCTGCTTTGGCTACACTAGCTTTTACGTACGTACGCGCTGATGGGAACAAGCAGATCCAACCCTGATAAACGACCCATGTTTACCTATACTACACACGCATTGGCGGCGTAGACGAGTTTGAATTGAACGCAGCAAAGAAATTGGGCAGAGGCCATGGACAAAACCCAACCGCCAGTCCTTTATTTCGATGGTTCCTTGTTTTCACCCGGCACGCACGTTGAACGGATTGCTGGCCCGGCGCGCGCGTTGCCCAGATTGAATTCAGTGCAAGCGGCCTGGCTCTGCCCCACGGATGCAGCTCCTCTGAAGTGAAGCTACCAATTCACCGGGGTGTAGCAGTGTCCTGAATTAATACTGTAGCAAAGTACTATTTGCATGTACTATTTTAATTATATGTACTGTTCATTTTTAACTGTAGCATTGAATCTCATCCATCTCTCCTAGATCCAAAGGCTAAAGATTGAACTAATTCTCAGCTACAGTGCCTCTCCGAATTGAACCCATCAATTCGGAGGACCCCGTTCCCTGCCCCACATGTCGTCCGGCAACAGTACTCTGATAGATCATCCTAAAACAAGCTGTTATAAAAAGGACGGGCTTACCGCGCGATGGGTCGCACGACCCCCGCCAGGAGCCACCAAGCGTCCGACCGTCTTGAACCTCCCGTCGACCGTCTCCGACCATCACCCGCCGTCCCCGGCGACAGAGTCACCCGCCACACCACCGCCTCCCCACCTTCGACGACCGGCGGCGCTGCGCCATGCTGCCCGACCAGGCCGCCACCA
Organism: Chloris gayana; assembly: GCA_031894775.1. Taxonomy (NCBI): domain Eukaryota; kingdom Viridiplantae; phylum Streptophyta; class Magnoliopsida; order Poales; family Poaceae; genus Chloris; species Chloris gayana. The sequence continues at coordinate 5,045,604 of JAUNZO010001928.1, forward strand.
TTGTTAACTTCTCCACCGTGATGCCCCCGCCGACAACCCCGCCCACGGCTCTCCAACCTCTCACGGCTCCAACGGCGGTGGCGCCCCTCGCCGCACCGTCGACCACCAGTCCTCCCTTAACACCCCAGCCCGTTAGAAGCCTCGTAGTAGTTGTGGACTGGGCTCAAGTGGCTTATAAAGTGAAGTGGAGGTAAGATTAGTTCCACATGGAAAGTTTAGGTGGGTAAGAGTCAGCATATAAAACTCATTCCACCACAGCACCACCGGATTAACCCTTTTACATGAAACGATGTCGAAAGTGTAAAAGTAGTGCTATACATCAATGCGCGTGCCTGCTCGTACGGAAGGGCTGAGTGGTAAGCGGATTTTGGATGCGAGACGTTACAGTGGTATCAAAGCATAACCTCTCGCCACATATGTAGATGCATGTTGTGCCCGTGAGAGACATATTATGTGGCCTTACACCGAGAGGATATCTTGGGTATCTGCTTGCCGATTATATATACGGTATGCTCGACGAGGGCGTCAACCCTTAAGGGAGGGGGGGGCGTGAATGTAACATTTCAGCCCGTTAGAAGCCTGTAGTAGTTGTGGATTGGACCCAAGTGACCCATGTAGTAAAGTAGAGTTGAGGTTAGTCCCAAATGGGAAGTTTAGGTGGATGATGTCAGCATATAACTCTCGTTCTAAGCATGGCACGATCGGGTTAACCCTTTTACATGAAACAAGACAAAAAAAATATAAAAGTGGTGCTTTATATGAATGCATGTACCACTCCTAAGAAAGGACTAGGCGATAAACGGATTTTGAATGCGGGACGTTACACCCCCATCCCGAGACATCTCCATACCTGCCTTGGAGTTAGAGCTCTCCCTCGCCTGCGGCAGGTGCTGGAAGCAGTCGCCTCTCTTTTTTGGAGTCGTGATCGGGAGCGTTTCCCTTATAAAAAAGAGAAATGGCTGTTATATAAAAAATGGGGAAATGATTACGTGGTGCTTTGAATAAGAAAATGACAAACCGGATATAGTGCTGCAGGGGGTATGTGGACACATTCTGTACAACAGACGATATGTTGGACCAGTGTACCTACTAACATCTTTGTTACGGTAAATTATTGAATGCAAAATGCGGAGCAGTGTATTTGGTGGGGTCTCACATGAATGAGTTCCATAGAAACTAAATAGTACTTCGATTTCCTCGTGTATAAAATTGAAGAGGCTGGCATATAGCTATCTGGACCGCCGGCGTAGAGAGGCACACATGATCGTCCGCCAGTCCAACAGTGCAGGATCCGACAAACGAAGGTCAAGTGGAATATGGTGGAGATGGCTACAGTTTACTCGTATGTATACTTTGCGCATGCGCTCATCGATCGCATGTGAGAGATGTGAGGGCGCGAGCATACTTTGAGCTTTGCTTTTCCAGCACCAAATGATTGATCTACTGCAAGACGCAGATCGATCTATCGGTGGGCTACGGGAAACAAACCAATCCTTATTGCCTACTCTAGTTACGTACGTACGCTCCAATTTTATTTGTAAACATACCTAGAATTCTATTTGTAATCATTCCTAGAATCCTGAGGTAGAAATTGTCAAGAGAGAAAAAGTCATATATATGCCTCTCATTTTACACTATCTCATAAATACTTTACCCATCCACAAATAACCATTAATTTTGTCCTATTAATAGAAATGCTTACATTATAAAACAAAATTTGAATCATTAGAATGCTTATATAAAAGAACGGAGGGAGTAGTATAGGAGAGAGAGGTATGGTAAAAAAAGAGAAGGTATATATGAGAGATGCGAAATCATGTATCTGTACGGTTTTTCCAACACACAAAAATAACCCAATTCCACCCATTGTCCCTCGGGTGCTCTGCCTCCTCTCTCCTTTTTGGGTAAATTCCTTATTTGCTATTGGAAATTTTACCGTTACCTTATTTTTCATCAAATTTTTTCAATTTTCTTATTTACCATCGGATTAAAATTTGTATCCTTTATCTACCGCTCTAGTCTTTTTATTTGCCATCGAATATTTTTAGTCTTTTTAGTTTTTTAAAAAAGTGGTAAATAACAGATTCAAATTTGAATCCAACGGCAAATAAGAGAATTGAATAATTTGTATGGCAAAATAAGTAAAAGGTATATTTTTCAATGGCAAATAGGGAATTTACCCCTCCTTTTTAGCCACGTAGCGTCCGGACTTCGGAGGACCTGAGACCCGGCGCAGTCCATCAATAAATTTTGGATCTTGTTACTACCCAACCTATGCCAATAGGAAACCTGCCTCCACCCACACCCACAAGCTGCGAAACCAGCTCGGCCCGCGATGACGGCCCATGTCAGCCCAATCCTGGCATCGTCTTCTTTCTCAGCACCTCAACATCAGCCATCGTTGCTACCCCGAACCGCGCCCCTCCGACTCTAGCGCCTCCCTGGTGCCGTCGCCGGTCGCCGCACCGCCCCAACCTTCGCCCGCATTCACCACCAGCAGCCGACGGTGCAATGCCGCCTCGCCGCGCCACCTGTACTCGCTTCCGCCAATGTCACCATGCCGCCGCCCCTAACTAGTCGAGTGTCCTTACCCCCACTACCGGCCCCGCCCACCGCTCGTGACGGCAACCGCGCTATCACCACCGCGCCACTGCCTCCGAGCCTCCTCCATGTCCGGAGGAGGAGGAAGGAAAGGGCGTCGGCAGCAACCCGAACCTTAACTCTATTGTACCCATCTTTGCCGGTAAGAGGCGGAAGAATGGCGGGAGGAGGACGAGGAGGAAGAAGGGTGGACGGTGGCGATGATTCCCGATAGCTTTTTCACGAGGTTGATGATACCCATATGCAGGTGGCCTCTGTTGTGCGACCGGCGGATTCTTTCCGATGTCGTGCAATGCACTGCTGATGCTGTCCTCTAGCATGTGTCCATTGGTCAGTTTATGATAGCGATGCACATGCTATTCCATACGTTGTGAGATGTGTACCCTCTAGTAGAAGAGAGAAGATTGTTCTACACCATATTCACACATCTATATACATATATAGAATGTCTCATGGCTAAAAACCCACTCCTGGTACAGTGTCAATGAAGAGCCTCTGATCGAGATTAGGAGGATTGTTGATCCATGCATCTTGTTTCTTCTTTCGCCATGCATACGCAAAGTGCTTACGGTGAGACACTGAGACATCACCGAAAAAAACGGTTACGGTGAGACATCACAGGTTGCGCTCCCCGTTACATCACCAGTTGGCTGTCAGTGAGGTCGAAATGAATGGATGATAGATACTAGTAGTATATTGTTGTTTCAGTTGGGGTTTACAACCTGCATCACACCTTTCCAAAAAAGCTCAAATCTAGTAGTATCACAATTTATTTTGCGAGGAATTTAGTAGTATATCACTTGCTACAACCAACAATCGATATATAAAAGTCGAAAAGGCAACTGCAAACATGACGTACAAATATTTTTTAATGATTGAGATCTTTCGTACTAAATGTAGACGTGTGGTGTGCCTTTCCCAGATTTCTGTTGCGCCACTTTTGGCACGCTGCACGCAGCTAAACGCATATGGGCATTCACTATTAATAGCTATAACAATTGCTTTGTAAACAGACAAATAGTTGTGGCCAAAACCGATAATAAACTCGGATATTAAGATTGCCGTACGTGACCAAAAGATGTGCAGAATAGCTGTGTGCTAACAGCTACTTGTACGACTTATCGGTTGACTCTGAACATACCTCGTGTTAACATGGATGCAATGGGAATATGTTCGAGCACGACCATCCATGGAGTGATGTACACCAGTCTCGTTCTGGTACATGGAGCGCTATGAAAATGGATTCATGAGATTTTTTGTTACTTTTAGTAGTACAAAATTCGCCCACAACTTCATAATTCAGCTGCTTATTAATTTCTTAGTACTAGTGAACCATGCCATAAGAATTAGAGAAAACTTGTAAATAAACGCACCTAATAATGGCTCACTATTTTCGGCCCCCATCTGCGCCTCCCTGGAGAGGCTATCTTTGAATATTCTCTTTGACTAATCTACAAATCTCAGTGATGCTAGTCCAAGAAATTAACGATTAAAAGCTTTATGCTCACTTATCGCTGTCGCAAGGACGATTAGTAGGTACTAACCTCGTCGTCTTCACAAATCAACATGTCGTGCAGCCCCGTGCGCGCTGTTTGATCTGCAGTTCCAGCTAGCTGCTAGTACTAGTTGCTACCGTACGGATGACTATGAATAGAGATTCTGGTATTCAATTATCGTAGGCATACTATACAACTAGTTGCTATATGGGGACCAAGGCAAGATCTACGTGTTTAGTGCATCAGTAGTAGTAGGATAGCTATTCCTTTCTTTATTGCTGTACGTTGATCTGCGGTGACATTCCCTTAATGACCAGTAAACAGTTTTCTTCGTCATTTTCACAACGACAAACCTTGTTTTTTTTTTAAAAAAAGTCGTTCCGTGCAGAGTAGCGAGACATCCCATAATTGGGTAGCGCGAGCTTTAATTTTGTAGTAAATCACAGATGAGTAGAGAGACTTGACCAGACGATGCATGGATCAGTATCATCTTGGCCTTTTGAGCTTGACATGCACTCTAGCTTCCGAACCGGAATGGCATGCATGGCAAGTTCAACAGCCCAACAAGGCCAGGACTGGAGCAACCAGACCTTAACAGTCAACTGATCGATGAGACTCCACATTCCGCTATACTTGAAACACTCCCTTCTTTACTAAATTGTTGTCACCATTGATTTTTTTCATGATATTTGATCGTTCAGTCTTATTCAAAAAATTTCTTGAATACAAAAAGTTATATGCTATATTTCAAGTTTCTTTAGTGATAAAACACATTCCAACAAAATATATGATATTTGTTATATTTTTTAATAAGATAAATGGTCAAACGTAATAAAAAATTCAACGGCGACAACAATTTAGTAAGGAGGTAGTACTATATTTAATTGTAAGGGAGTAGTACTATTTAAAGGCCATATTTTTCTGCTGCCCGATCTGAGCGCTAGCTGATAGGCCAGGATGCATGCTCGCCAACTCTGAATTTAACGGGACCCGGGCGTCAACTTCTTGCAGCAGTGCAAGTGGCCTCTGTTGCAGGACTGGCCGGGTCGTTTCCCGAGTGGGCGCGTGCGTACCTGCCGCAAACCGAGTGCGCGATCAAGCAGTGCAATCGATGTCAGCCAGGAGGAGGAGAAAGAAAAGGTATCCTTTCTGTTCTGAAGGCGTTTCGCAGGTTAACGTAAGCAGTTTGAAGCAGGATCTGAAGGTGTCAACGCGCGGGCAAAACCTGCCGAGCATGGGCGGCGCACTCGCAGTGTGGATCAGGGATGGCTACGCTGACCAATCCGGGCGGCTGGCGGCCCGGCAATCTGAACAAGTAGTGGCGGTACCGAATTTGGTTGAATTGAGAAGCTCAAGCCTCTGGGGGGCGACACGTGCCTGTATCCATGGATGGCGGGCGTATAGAGACAAACGCGTCGATCCACCCACCCACCACCAGGTAGGGCGATCCCCTCTTTTTCTCCCGGCATGCGCGCCGAATGTGGATTGCTGGTCCGGCCGCCGGGGACCGTCTTCTGGCCGGTACGCACGCACGGAACCGGAATTCAATTCGGTCGGTCCGGCTAGCTGGTGGTGCGTGTGCGCCGTGCCCGAGCTGGTTGGTCCAGAGTCCAGGCATGCGCGGCCCAAAATGTGAATGCAAGTACGGGCCAATGGCCCAGAGCGCACGGGACCCATAGATTCAACCCTAGTTTTGCTACCGTTTCAGCGTTTCTAAATAATAAATATAGATATGTTTGGACTTTTCGTTAACTGATACCGCATGAGAAATTGACCATAGTAGTAGCACTTTTGGAGGCATTATTTTGGCCGGCTGTGGGGACTGATGGCGCTACAAATCTTTCTTACTCTGTTCCTTTCTCAAGAATGTTGGATCGGTCATAAAAAAAAACAATGTTGGATTTTTGTTTTTGAGACAAAAAAGAAGAATGTAGGATCGGCACTGAAATCAGACGGACAGACCTATTTCCGTTCCGTATTTGCGGGCCGCCTAGACGATCCCTAGTAGCTCTGCGCGTGCTGTCGGCGAGGTGGTCTGTGCGGCTCTAGCTCGGTCCACCGCCGTACAGTATACCGGCCGCCACCAGGCGGCCTCTGTTGCATTGCATGAACATGACCGGCTAATTTTTGATGGAGAGGGTCCGTGCCTGTGTGCAGGTGTGAAAACGGGACGGGAAAATATCCGCCCGTCCGAGATCCGAAGATCGAAAAAGTAAATATGGCCAAATATAGGATGCATCAATAGGCATCCGACATTATCCGTATCTGAATCCGAGTCCGAGAAAAACAAGCGGGATAGGATATGGGATGAGTATTATCCGTCCGAAATCCGAAATTATTATAATTTATTTAGATATACATGATTATAAATGAAAAATATGATCACAAATATCTATATTTAATATAAATAGTCAATAAAATTATTTTATTCCCTATATATTAGTGATTAATATCTCTATTTTCACTTTAACTACACTTCTATATTGTAATTTTTATCCTTACGAATCTTATAATAATATCCGACTCCGATTCCGACTCCGAAATAAGAATATGGGACAGGGTATGGGATCGACAAATAGTTATCCGGCACTATCCGCTCCGACTCCGGATCCGAGAGAAAAATACGGGACAGGATATGGGATGAGCTATATCCGCCCGTATCCGATCCGTTTTCATCCCTACCTGTGTGTGCTTGCGACCTCTGCAGTACTCTGGTCGGGTGCTGGCCATGGTCCACGGGATGGAAATGGAACGGATGCAGGCGAGCCCTTCTCTCCTGCACCCTGCGCCACCAAGACATTTCCCTTCTACCAGCGTAAATATAGGTGTCCAAACAGGTCCGGACCCGTGAAATAACGACACATTTAATTTCGAACTAGCACGACACGAAATTCATGTCGTACCGCGCCAGCCCGCTGGCTGAAGCGTCGACCCACGACACGACACGAAAACGTTTTACCTTGTCGGGTCGACCTGAATAACTCTGTGAAAGCACAAGAAGGCCCATTAAGCCTTAATAGCCTGAAATCGAGTTGACGAGCGGGCACGACCCGTGAGATCGTGGCCCCGCCGGAACTCGCTGGACCGCCGAGGGCAGGAGAGGTGGTGGTTGCGGCGCGCGCGAGCTGTGGTGAGGAGAGAGGAAAGCATGGCGACGGGAGAGGAGAGAGGAGGGTGCGGCGGCGCGAGAGGAGAGAGGAGAGGACGGTTGTAGGAGAGGAGAGAGGAGAGAGCGGCGGCGCGAGAGGAGAGATAGGAGAAGGCTGTGGTGCCGGAGGAGAGACGAGAGAGGAGAAGTTGCACCTGTGTCGGGAGTGAGGGTTGGGGCTAGGGTTTGACCGTTGCTCGGCTACTAGGCTTTTGACCGTTCGTCGGGGTTGGTGGGATCCGTGTCGTGCCAAGCTGGCCAGCTCCTAAATGAGCCGTGTCGTGCTAGCCCACGGGCTAAGCCAGCAGCCCAAGCATGGCACGGAGGCTCGCGCCGGGCCAACTCGACACGAAATAGGTTCAGGTTGTGCCATGCCTCGATCGTGCTTTGGGCCAGCCCACGAAGCACGACCCGGTTGGCCACTTCTAGGCGTAAATAGAGTTCGTCAATGAGTGGGTTTGGTTTTTGGAGACCCATCTCTCAAACCGTCCATAAAAAACTCAAGTGTTGTCAACGCACGAGCCAAAAGCATGATGCAATGCAATAGATTAGTATAGTTTTGGTCAGCCCGTAATTACTAGTGACCATGGCCATGTCAATTCGGAAATCATATATGTCGACCAGGTCGACACAATCCCCTCATCAAACCCCCCACCCCCCCCCGCCCCGCCTCTCTTCTTCGTCCTCTCGGATGTCACCACCGAGCGTCGTCCAGAAACGGTGGCGGAGCACGACAACGAGGGTGCCGTCACGTCACGGAAGGTGATTACCGCAGACGGTTTGGGTGAGAGGTTTGTCACGACATGATTTTTGATTTGCGGTGAGCTCCGACGCGACGACAATAGGGTTCCGATGACCTCTATCGCTCTTCGACCATGGAGAGAGGTTCCGAGGGCGCCGGTCATGACGTAGTGGTGGGCCACGAATTGGTCGATCGTAATGTGGCGGTGGCACCACTATATCTTCGGGTGGCCGGTCGACGGTTGGCGGGGTAGGTGGCGGGGCATTGAATGGTTGAGTGATTAGTGGTGGCGGGGGCGGGGCGTCGCTAGAGCCGGGCAGAGGTGGAGGCGGTGGGGGCGAACTTGAGGTTAAAGATGAACAATGTTGTAATCTCCGGGCCGTTGGAGCCTCTACGCAATGGTCGACGGGAGGGCTGGCGGTCGATCCGGTCGCCATATAACCGCCCTCTGTCAACTTTTTTTTTGACCTAGCTACCTTTCTACTCGAAACCTAACGTTCTTCCTCCAAATTATCCTCAAGTGTCTCTTAACAAACCTCTTTTTTTTTTGCGAAAACCATCATTTATTTGGTTGCACTAGTCCTAATTGTGACCTGAGACAATGACCATTCAACATAAACTGAAACTTACTTGACCGTTTGTATGCTAAAATTGAGGTTGCTGAAAAATACTTCGTGTTGGTTCGAAGTTGTGATCCATGTCACCCTTTTGGTCTTTTGAACTCCCTACTACTCTAACTCAACCCAATTTATCAACTTCACTTGGATTGCAACCAAGCCCGACGGGTTAACGCGCTACCCCTCCCATCGCCCGCCACGCGTCGAGGTCATCTCTTGTCACATCCCAAAATTTCAATTTTGGAATGTGAATCACTTTCCGACAAAAATCTTTCATTTCTCAAAAAAGATTCAAAATGATTTGTTGAATTCTACTCATTAACTATTTATTTTTCTTGGTTATGAAAACATTTTCTTTAATAAATACATTTTGATCTTTGATAATACTTTGTTGAAAAAAATTACCCTTGATCTATGAAAATGTTTACATTTACGAAAATAGTTTACTTTACAAATACATGTGATTTCTGAAAATGGTTTATTCAATAAAATAATTTTGTTTAAAGTATTTTATTTTCTAAGAAGAAGGTTTTAGGTCCAAAATGTTTTCAACAAATAAAATAACTTTTCCTTATATTTGATCAATTTGGTTTTGAGAGCAATTATAATTTAGGTTTATAATGATTGTTTGTTGCATTCATGTTGGAATAGTTACGAGTAGTTTTTTAGGGTGCAAAATGTATTTAAAACTACGATAAGAAATTGTTTTCGATTAGTTTAGAGAATAGAAATGAGAAACGGAATTGGAAAAGAAAAACCCTTCCGTAGCTCATGGGCCAAATTTTTTTTTCGAGCAACCCTGCTCTACCTCTTGTTCACTCACATGTGTGTCGCCTTACATCATCTTTGTTTATATATCATCGCATGTCCGTTCATCACATTCCTTTCTTCCGATAAACAATGATTGTATCTCTAGTCGATATCATTTACATTCTCTCCACTTACCACAAGCGCGAACCTGGACACAACGCCATCCAAATTCTTTCCATCTATCGCGTGCACTCAAAACGAAAGACAATGAGCAATTAAACGCGCAATTAATTGCATTAATTCTCCTATTTTCCCTTTCCTTGTCCTCTCCCCACCCCCTCAAATCCTCACCACGCTGCTAGGCTGCCGTCGCTCCACCCTGCTCTCGTGTCCAGCCACGCTGCGACGTCGACGTTCCCGGAGATCTACCCAACCACATTGCTGCTACAAGATTACATTTAACCGCCGTTGGTGTCGAACCGAACCAACGAAAGAAGTAAACCGTAGGTGAATTGGGTTCGTACTCGTAGAGGTGGCATATAGGTGGTGCTACCGTCGAGAACGCTGGGTCTCAACGCCCGTGACTCGTCGAATAACCACGACGACAACACTTAGGGTCCTTCTTTGTGAACACCAATAGAACAGATGGCATTCCCTGCATCCGGCTCACCGGATTAGTCACTTGATGATTGATTCCTTCACCGGACTCAAGCTTGTGGCCGCATGTGTATCCATGTTGAATCGGGCCTCAGCGACCACGGTCGGGGAAGAGGGAGCTGGTCGCAAGGTACCCCAACACGAGACAACAACATCGCCACAGCTGTAATACCAATTCGAAGAAGAGCGGACAAATGAAGTACCATTGCGTTTAGCCGCCGAGCATCAAGATAATTCCACGGTGCTAACCAATGCTCGTCAATGACCTAGGCCCCGGCCAAGTCTCCGGCCAAACGTGGTGGCCTTCCGGGACGGCATCGGGTGCACCAGCTCGGAGGGCCTGCGGTAGGACGGGGCAACCCCGGGGGCCGGTGGCTGCCGACCTCGCGAGGGTCCGACAGGTGGCGCAACGGAGTGCCCCACAGGGCGGACACCCACCGGTCGGGCGTGGGGGTCTCCCGCGACGGTGCCAAAGCGCCGGCGAGAGCTAGCGACTCGATGAGGGTGGAGGCGGAGCAGGTCCAACAGGACCTAGCAACCCCGCGAGGGATGGAGGAGGTGATGGCCGGGAAGGGTGATGGAGGGGAGACGAGCAGGGGCGGCGACGGATCCGGACCGACGAGGGATGGAGGAGGGTGGCCTCCGGCAAGATGGAGGTGGTGGCGTCATGGGAGAGGGTGGAGCCGGCAAAATCTCAACGCATTAGGAGGGGACGAAGGCGGAGCCGGCGAGAGGGGCCGGATCTAGTGTCGACACCGACGGATTCTACCTCAAGCGGTGAAGATCCGGCGTTGACCACCCGGGCGGGCGAATCCAAACTCGACGGCGGCGGTGGTAGAACTACATCTACTTTATTGAGGCTCATCTTCGCGCTCCGGAGATCACCACGGTGGCTGCCGCTAACGAGCATGAGCTTGACGATGATGGCCATGGTGGCATGAAGCGGGAGAGGCGAAGCGAGACATCGCCCTACTACACGACTACTACAAACGGGACTCCTACTAAAGCTAACTAGACACTTGGAGGTAGGCGAGGGGGGGGAGGCTTCCTCTCCTGCCCTCGACCGGCGAGGGCGCTAGACGGAGAGGAGGGTGGGGGGGGGGGGTTAGGAACCCTAGAGCAGGGATGGCGTTGGAGGTGTGGGGCTAGGTAGCTTCTGTCACAGCATGACCCATTATGCATTAGCTGGATTATTATTCTTTAAATAGTGTATGTTTTTTATGTTGTGGCAGATGTAGTGCAGTGGTGAAACTCTTCCTTCCAAGGCGGCAGGTTGTTGGTTTGAATCCCATGTCCACCCTAATTTTTTTTACTATTATCCACCCATTTCAAAATAAGTGGTCATGTATTCTACTATGGATTGCGATGGTAACGGGCCTTCTAGGAAGGTCTGACATGCTTAGCATATTTTATGTCTTGCTGTGGCTCAGGGCCCAAGCACGGCTGCAAACGAACCGTGCCATTTTGTGTTTGAGGAGTACCGAGCTAGACGGCCCTCTTGGACAATATTACCGGGAGCCTTGGCATCCATGCCGAATCACATCCTTTGTGCCGAGATTATCCAACGGGTTGGTTTAGATATACTTGGATCCAAATGTCAAACCAAGTACGGGCCATGGCCCAGAAACATTGGAGGATGGGTGTGGATTAGACATGGTAGTGTTGGAGGTCCAATAACCACTGTCTAAACACACCCATCCCTTTCATTATCCACCCACTGTAGCTGTCTCTTCTACTCTAAAAAGAACTTCTCCAGCACAAAATAAATGGTTCATGATTCATGTTGCTCTTAATTGCCGTAGTAATTACGATATAAGTGCCTTCCTTTTTTTTGCCTATGATTTGAGAGCAAAAACAGAGGAGTGAGAGCTGAACATGGGAGAGGGGTGCAATTTGGGGTGGTACATCAGTGGCACTGTTGGGTAATTATTTTCATTCTCATGGGTAGTAAATCTTTTGTTAAAAAATAATGTGAAATAAGCGGTTCTTGATACAATTATTGAATTGTCTCATAATCTGACCGATTGATTATGATACACACGATCTACATATTTCTGATGTAACCGAGAGTCTTGTTTGTGTATGTAAAAGACGCGAAACTTGTGGATATGATGTATGTAGAGTTCCTGCATTTTGTATTATGTGATTGGTATCTTACACACAAAACAACCGTGTAACTTAGGATTCACACACGTAAAAAACATAAAAAATAAGGGGACAAATATAAAAACTTTATTATATTTACTTAGAGGTACAAACCACCATAGTCTCATTCGATCAGGTCTATAATGACCTTCGGCTTTTTTTACAATAGAAACCAATAACTAAAGTAAGCATACGGAAACGAAGCAAACTTGCGAGTTACTGAAGACCAACCCCAGTTGACACCACAGTTGCGACGCATCACTTGTAGCGCTTCTTGATGGCAATCTTGACATCGACAGAAGAAGGGCGGCTGTCTAGGTATTGCTGCTCTTCATATTGGCGGCGTGCTTGTTGAGATTGGACAAAGTGTGAGATATTATCACGGGGATCAGGGCGAGGCTCGTTGACGTATTGGAGACTTATTGTGAGAGGAACAGTGAATATAACCGCTCCACCATCAATGGGAAGGGTGCGGAGGCTTACACTCGTGATGCCGCGCCCGTTTGCTGCCTTGTCCTTGCTGTACGTGTGGACCTCAATCATGAGGTCGCTGTGAGTGAGGCCGGAAACTGACTCTACATTGATAAAATTGTCCTTCCGATGCTCGACACGGTATGAGTTATAGGGCCGGTCCCTAATCCAGATGATAGCGTGGGCTTTGTGCCCATCCTCTCTGGCAGGGCCGTGGATGCGGCCGAGTGTGCAATTCACCTTGTAGTAAATCATAGATTGCTCTTGACCCATCAGATGGATATGGTCACCTGCTAGAAATGATATACCAGCATATTTGCAAAGATTTTGTTATCCGAAAATAGATGCAAACGGGAGAAAGATTCGGGGGTTTTAGATTGCTGCTAAGGGTTTACCTTTGCACCACAAATTTTAGAGGGATGATAGGCTTGCTGCACGGCAGTTGATATATGTGGTGTTAAGCGAATATATTTTGATTTGTGAGGTTTCCTCATTGCCCTGACTGGTTCTGCGAGGAAGGCATCCCTTTTATAGCCGGCAGAGGTGTGCTACCTACCTTTTTTAAAACTATAACCTCCAATTCTTTGCACATCCTTAGCACTCACGCTGCCCTTGTGTTTACTTTTGTTATACTAGTAAAAGTGGTACCCTTATAGCTCCTGAGATTGAATACATTTCAGTTTTATCAATTGATTTGGTGACTTTTTCCATCCGAGAAAACATAATTTCGTACAAAACCAAGAAAATCTTCTGATATTACAATTTTTTCAATACCCATATGCTATCAAGTTTTATCAGCAATTCCTGCATGAGGGATATAGACTGCCTACCTAAGCCTCACCTGGCCTATGGGATGTAGATTGCAGGTGTTTGATCACCCGTGTGCGACCCTCTTGGCTTTGTTTGTGAGATGCAAGGCCTGTCTCTGCACACACAAACCTTATGTGCTTAGTGCTGCAGCAATATGTGGTAAGATTGTTTTTTCAATAATGGAACAAAGTTTCCGCCTCTACACACCTATTGGGTGTACACAGCAATATGTCGTAAGATAACTGCATAAGACTGTATATATATGGACTTGCCTAGCCCGGGCGTCAACCAGTATGCAAAGAGAGCTAGATAGATGCAAAAACATGTCTATATGCTACTTGCAAATGTATTATTCTTTTGATAGAATAATTGTCTTGAATCTGATTCAAAACAGATTTATATGTACAAATGGCGTAACTCAACCCCGGGAGAAAATGACATCCATTTTCTAGTGCCTAGTGGATGACTCAAGTACTAGATTCTAGTCAAAGTATTATATGCATCTCCGCCACAGATGCCACCACTCATTACATGATTCTTAGTACAGGGACAAGCACATGACGATATTAAAGTTTTGATTACTCCCTCTATTTTTTAAACGAGTGAAATGCACCGAGGTACATAAACTATTTAGAGATGGTCATCTAATTACATAAACTTTTAAAGTAACCATCCAGGTACACAAATTAATTTTCATGTAGCATCCCGGGTCCAAAGCGCTTTGGCATGAGTATTTTCTTACGTGGATGTCCATCATGAGATAGGACACGTCTGATGCGCGTGAGGAAGAATTCTTGGTCGGGCAAAATTGTAAAATGATCCTACCTGCGTGATTTGCTTGTACGAGATAGAAATCAGGAAACGATAGTTCCTTATCTGGAAGTTAGGACTACTCTGCCTCTTCAGTTCGCCCGCGGCAATCGGCAGATTAAGCAATGTATCCTTCGCTCCTTCGCTGGAAATAACGACGACTCCGCCTCTTCAGTTCGACGGCCGTGGCGATCGGCAGATTAAGCAATGTATAGATTTCATATATGCCATATGAACTGTACCATTGTATTGCACTAAAGGAAATGAACACGAACATTCTTTATTTTACTGATAACCTATTGTAGAATAGTATGTTGATCTTAGCATCCACATAAAGTGTTTTGTGCTATCCTATCTCGTACAAGTAAATCTCATAGGTAGAGTCCTTGTTGCAATTTTTCGCAGTCAAAAATTCTTACTCACACGCATTGGACGCATCCTTCATCCACGTAGAAAAATACTCATGTCAAAGCGTTTTGGATCTGGAATGCTACAGAAAAATTAGTTTGTGTACTTGGATGACCACTTTAAAAGTTGGGCAAATTCCCTGAGAACCACTGGCATAAATTTGAATCTCTTATCTACCACCTAGAAAACTTGAATCCCCTCAATGCCGGTGACAGTTAACCTTTATCCCTTTGATGCCACTATTGATTACATCCTGCCAGATTTTCCTAACACAGGCATGCTAAAGGACTCATATGCCCTTCCTTCTGTTGGACGTAGTTTGGACAAAAGAAAAAATTGTAAACTGATCCAGTTTTTGCCATAAGTGAACGCAAGTGAGGATTGATCTTTAATACAGTGAAGTGAAGAAGCACACAACCTGCTCCACCTTCATCATCCTCTAGCAAGAAGTGCTGCCACAACACGTGCTCAGTCGGAATAAACCCCAAATTCGAGTCCTCACATATATTCGATAACGGAGGTGATGATTTTTTTGGGGCGGTTTGATTTCTAGCAGTGAACTTTGGGGGCGATTTGATTTCTAACAGTGATTTTTGGAGGCGATTTGATTTCTAGCAGTGATTTTTGGGGGCGATTTGTTGCAGGCTGCTAAGACTATCCGCACTCGTCGTCCTCTAAATCCAACCTCTAAAAGGAATATTCCGTCCTGGTCAACAAGATTCTCTTCTCTATATTGAGTTTTGCTGCATCCGTTCGTACTCTATATTCATCCTCTATATCAACTACTCCCTCCGTCCCCAAAAAAGTGACGTTCTAAGTGTGGGCACAGATACCAAGAAACGGAAAATGGCACTGCTACCCTTGTCCGCTGCTTCGTCTGCCCGGTGGCCTCCATGACGCCAGTCCAGCTGAATCGCTGCCTCTTTTTTTAGTCAATTAGACGAGTGGATGAGGATGAGCCACGTCGGTGCGAGTGGGTCAGGCTGTAAATTTTTTAATCAAGGACAAGGCTGCCTTTGGCAGTGTGCGTGCTTACTTACTGGATGTGGACGTGTGGTGGGTCCGCAGTATGCTACAACGTCACTTGTTTTGGGACTTTTTGTCATGACTAGAATGACAGTTGTATCGGGACGGAGGGAGTATATAATATTTTATTCAACAATCTTCAACTACCATCTCCTTTCATCTCTCCTCTTTTTTCTTTCTTTTTTTTCTCTCCTTTTCCTCCTTTTCCTCTCCCTTTTCTCTTTCTCTCCCTCTCCCTTTCTCCACCGCCGGCCATCCTCCCTCTACCTCCCCGCGCCTCCGCCGCTCTCTCCCTCCGCCGAGCCTCGCCTCCCGCCGCCGACGCCGCCTCCCCACGCGCGCTCCGGCCCGCCGCCGCCCGTCCTCTCCTCCCCGGGCCCGCCTACCCCTCGCGCGCAAGCTGCCGCTGCCCTTCCTCTCCTCCCCACGCGTCGGCGCCGCCGCAGCCGGAGCACGTCTCGTCGCCGCCGGAGCACGCCTCCACCTCCTCCGCCGGGCCCGCGCGCCTCCGTCGGGCCCACGCGCCTCCGCCGGGACGAGCGCCACCCTCGCGCCTCCACGGCGACGACGGCCCGGATCCGACGCCGTCCCCTTCCATCAGATCCGCCATCGCACGGTGGCCGGGGCACGGATCCGGCAGCCGGGGCCCGCCGCGGCTCCGCCCGCCTCGTGCCGCCGGTCCGCCTCCCTCGCGTCGCCACCGCCGGGCCGGCCGCGCTCGCGCTTCCTCCCCGCCGCCACGGCGACCGTGGTCCGAATCCGGTGGCCGGGCGCGGATCCGGCAGCCGGGGCCGCCTCCCTCTCCTTCTAGGCACGACGCGGTAACGGTGGGGCGCGGATCCGGGCGGTGACGGTGGGGCGGCGGCCTCCTCTCTCCTTCCCTCTCGTCTCCCGGTGGTTTCCGGCTCACGGCGCGAAGAGCAGGCCGAGCCCCGGCCCACGCCACGTAGGCGCGTCCGGGACGCCCGGGGCAGCGCCGGGTTTGGCGTGTCCGAGGCCATCCGGAACGATTGCGTCCCGCGTACCGTAGCCCGCTGCAGCAAAAAACGGTATCCCCATCCTTCAGGATGGGGTACCGGATGCCGGTGCGGGTAGTCTAAGATTCATGGTTCCGACGGGAGAGAGGGAGAGAGAGAGGGAGAGGGGGAGAGAGAGAGAGGCAACATGATTTTTCTTTGGAGACCGGTGTAGAGTATTGAGGCCCCACTGATCAGGCAGTCCATCACACAGGGGCAAGCCTGGTATTTTGAAAATTGATTCACCATTAAAGCTAACAGATGCAACGGTGGTGGCACAGAAAGGATAAAATTTATTCGATGCTGGCATTGGCGGGTTTCAAATTTCTTCGGTGGCAAGGAAGAGACTCAAGTTTATGCTAGTGGTTCTCAAGGGATTTTCTCTTAAAAGTTTATGTATCTACATGATCATCCCTAAATAGTTTATGTACCCCGGGTGTATTTCACTCTTTTTAAATTGTTGATATTGACTTTTTTTTGTTACGTTTAACCGTTCGTCCTATTAAAAGTTTAAGAATTACTAATATTTTATTATAATTCATTTTATTATCATTAGAAGTTAAAACACGACTTATAATTTCATATTACTTGAAAAATATTTTAAATAAGACGAATGGTCAAACATAACGAAAAAGTCAATGTCTTCAACAATTTAATAACCATGGAGTACTTTGTTACAAAAATCGAGTACTACATATAATAAATTGAAAGAATATAAAATATTACACAGGTCAATATATGAAATCGTAAATATATGTGATGCAAACAATGCTAATATTTTCTTTTATAAACTATACATGACAGAATGAAGATGTATCATTATATCTACAAGGGTCTCGGATGTGCAAATATTCCCCTACAAAATGTATTTTATTTTTGGGCATCATCGGCCAAAATTATTATATAAGCTGTTGGATGTTGCAAAGCGCTTTCGTCACTACAACTACAAAGTTGTACAACATTTCTGTGATGAAAACCTTAATTGCCGCATTACAATCGAGGATCGCACTACAGTTGTCCTGACACATGCACTTCTCTAAACTGCAAATAGTCCCTGGGTGTACCGAAACCCATAATAACACCATACACACATTAGCTAATGACTTAACTGTGGCCCCAAAAAATAAGAATCAGAAGGGCGAATACAGAAGTGCAACAGATGGCACCGAAGCACCCGCCGTGGTTGCTATAGAAAACTAATTCCACATATAGGTCCCTGATCTCCACAGATGACTAACGCCTTTTCTTCTCCTGCAGCGTACAGGTCCCTGATCTCCACCGACGCTCAAGACACAAATGGACATGATCCGGAGAACGAAGGTCCCGCTGAAGCTTCGGTTCTTTGCATGGCTGTTATGTCATGATTGCCTCCTTAGGGTGAACCTCCTCCGGAAGACCGGATCGGGAGGGCCTATTAAGCTGCCAGGTGTAAGCGGGCTCGGAGTGGTGAGACGTTATAACTAGTATCAGTGCCGACTCTCACGGTTTCATGGGTGCATGTGTCGGACGTGTACATACATGGTGTGCATGGCTGGTGTGGGTCCGAGTGGTCACACAGCATGGCGCATGCGCTAGGAGTGGACACATGGACGTGGCCAAGAAAGAAAGTTCGTGGCATGGGGTTGACCGACGAGGACGTCTGTCTTCTAAGGGGGTGAGCCTGTAACATCCTGGTCCAAGGCTTAATTGGATTGATAGAATACTCATTCAACAAGTAACAACTTCTTTTTCGGAAACTTGTCTCTAAAAACTCTAAGGTTAAGCGTGCTTGGCTTGGAGCACTTTAGGGATGGGTGACCGACCGAGAAGTTCATCTCGGGTGTGCACCATGAAGCACAAAAGTGTGCAGAAAAGATTAGTGTTGATCTCGTGAGGGAAGTCTTGAGGGCATTTTAAGCTACTACGTGTAAGCAGGCCCGAGGTGGTGGGACGTTACATGTGTGCTCTCGCCTTGGGCCCTGGTCCGTCGGTCGCCATAGTTCGCTTGTGTCCGGCCCGACATCATACTCATGCTATTCTGGCGGCTATGAAAATGCCGCAATAACATGGTCTTCAACCGCACCGACACTAATGTTACAACGTACAACCAGTTCCTCCCCCAGGACCTGGACCTCCGGGGCTTCCTCTACCGGAAACATGTACATACAATTGCATTACGTGTCCGGCGCTCTTGCCTCTCCTCTCATCTCATGTAATTTCATTCTCTTCCATCCCTTAATAAAGGGGCTTAGCGGCACTCAGCTTCCGTCCTATTGTAAAGTGTAATGGTCCCTTGTACCGTCCGTTATTTCGATGTAATATAAGTTTTATACAGGTATCGTCGGTGTTAGGTAACCAACATATGGGGGTTAGCAGGACCACCCTTTGTTAGAGGATCGGGAGCTACGGATCAAGGAACAAATCCCCGAGGGAACACATGAAGACACGCGATTTACCCAAGTTCGGGCCACCGTGATGCTTAATACCTTGCGTCCCGCTTGTCTGGTGTGTATTGAGCTTGAAAGATTACAATGGTATTCTTGAGTTTCTAGGGTTGGAAAGAGTGTGACTACTACATGGCCAGGGCTCTCCCTTTTATAGTCCAAGGGTGGTGTGCTACGGTGCCAAATGCTTAAATCTTTCGGTTGCTGGTCCGAATCCTTGGTCGATACGGGAATTGAAAGCGCTCGTTGCCCAATACGAGGTGCCATGCGACTTGTCCAATGGGAGGAGGCACGATGGGACCTGTCGTATAGGGCTCCCTCCTCCCGTCGCTCCGTTGGAGAGGCAAGGTGTTATTGTCCACCCGTTACGTCGTTTTCCTAGGTGCCATGGGTCGTGGCTGCTCCTTTGGGGGCGCCACGCGTCGCTCATGAGAACCGAGGAGGGGAGTTAAACCCCTTCCAACCATGCAGGTCTTGCGGTCATGTCCCACACCGTGCGGCCGTGCTAGGGCTTCGGGGCATGCCACGCTACCCACGAGCGGTGGCTTCCCTTGCATGCCCCGTCCCTAGCCGGGCCGCGTGGGCCTACCACCCGTGGTAGCTCGCTTTGGTTGGGCCGCCCAAGCCAGCTCATAGGCGGTTATGGGGACCCTAGTTCCCGGTGCACCAACAGAACCCTCGGTCCCGGTCGCCGACGGAGGGGACCGGGTCGATGACTAGGACGATCGTCGGCGATTCGGGTAGATTCCATTTGGGTTTCCGCCGTCTTTCCGGATGTGAAATGGCGCGCGACTCCACGTTCGGCGCGGTCGTGGCGGGACCCACGCCCTCGAGACGAGGCGGCATGCTCGGAGGATAAAGCCTAGCGTCGCTACGGGCGGCAATTTCCACGCTCTCGCTACGAACTCGGCTGCTCTTCTCCTTTGCGCCCCTTTGCCTCTTCGTCTAGATTCAATCCATTCACTTCCGCTCGCTCTTCCATGACTCGCCGCCGTTCTTCCCCTCGTCACACGGGCACGGCCGGCGTTTCGGGTCCGGTCGCCGCGGGTCTTCGGAGCCGGCTCCGACGGGTCCTCGTCCCTGCTGCCGCAATTGAACTTTATGTCGGAAGACTCCTTGAACCGGGTGCACCCGTTCCGCCTCTCTAACCGGAGTGATCCCACCTTTCGCTCCCCTTTGGCTAGCGGAAGATTCCGGTGAGATCGTCACCTTCGCTTTTTCCCGACGGCGGGGCTATTCCCGCTGTTCTCCGATTTCTTCAAGGAGCTACTGGGTAGTTACCAGCTTTGGATGCTGCACCCGTCGGCGAACGTCGTTCCGGTGCTCGCCATCTTCGCCCACCTCCGCGAGGCCTTCGTGGGGGTGATGCCGTCGGTGTGCGTCTTCCGACGGCTGTTTCAGCGAACCTACACGGCGGGACCGATGACCCCGTGGGGTTGGTTCGGTTCCCCGTTCGCAACAACCACCTCTACATCGAGCGAGGACTCTCCGACAAGGTGGACGGGTTGAAGAAGGGGTGGACGTACCTTTCGCCGGCCTTGCCCGTGGCCGTCTCCGCTTCTCGCGATGCATGCCGAAGGTCGTCACGGAGTTCTAGGAGCAGGCGCCGCCGGCAGATCCCAGGCTGGAGCCGGTGTTCCAGCGTATCCTAGGGCCGAGGGCGGTGGGGCTCGAGGGGAGCCATGTCATGTATGATTTTTTGTCGAGCCACATTGCGCCGCTCCGCATTCGTTCGAAGCCTAGCCGGCTCTACACGGACTACACGGACGCGACGCGAACCGTGTGCGGCCGCGGCAGCAGGTCGTCGGACGGCATGCTACGGGCGTGATATGCCCCGACCAATGGCGTTCCTGGCAAAGGCTAGGCCCCTGCATTTTCTTCCGGGCAAGTTTGCCATTATTGGCACGATGCCGAAATTGGGCCGCCCGCAGCCACCGAACCCGCCGAGCCGTGGGAAGGCGAACCCGCTCCCGGCGCGATGCAAGGGCCCGGTCCCCGGGAGAGGCGAGTTCCGCCGTCGCCGGCCGTCGGTCGTTCCACGAGCCCGTTTCGACCATGGACCCTAAAGGGAAAGGGAAGGCCCCAACGCCGCCGCCCTCATCGGAATCCGGTGACGTCGACCACCGGAGAGGCATGAAGCGAGGGTGCGGGGGATACCCGCCCCCTCGGGGTCCGGACGATGCCACGATCTACGGGTGCCGACTCCACCGACATGCCACCGCGCAAGTGGTGCTGGTTGCAGAGGTACGTGACCCTCCGGGCTTCTTTTTTGAGCTTTTGTTTGCTTGTTTATCATTTTCTACGCTTGTACCGTTGTTTGTTTCTTTTGAGAAGGGGCCTTCCCCTCCCAAGATGGGTTTGCCGGTGTTGGCGCTACAGGAGGTACCCCTGCTAGCGGTGCCGGGTCAAAGTCGGAGGTGTCGACAGTTGGTGGCTTGACCTCACGGGTCACGAGCCGCTGCCGATGGGGGCAGTTGGTGATTCAACTAGCAGCCCCCGCAGGGTCGCTCAATATCCCCGGAGCCGGTGGCCCGAGAGGCGCGCTCCGGCGGAGGAGGTGTTGGCGGTGGGCGGGCCGGCGGTGATGAGCCGCGCCCTGTCTCCGTTCCGCTTGATGAGGCAATGCAAGCGGATGTACTAGCATGCCGACTCATGGCCGAGGCGCATAACGCCTTGGTGGAAGAATACGCCCGTCTCGGTGGGCGTGCGGGAGGTCCTTGAGGACCGGCTGGACGGGGCCGTGTCCTTGGCTCGCGCGCAGCACCGGGAGGCGATGGAGACCTTCTCCCGGCCGGAGGAGGAGGATACCATCTACGAGGAGCGGCAGCAAGGCGGCCGTGGCTCGGGAAGCAGCTGTGGTGGAGAAGGAGGTGGTCGTCGAGCGTGACCGTGAAGGTGCGCGGCGAGCCTTCAAGAAGGCGGATCGGGAGCACGAGGCTCGACGGCTCGCTCTACCGAGTTGGAGCATGAGGGTGCGCTGCCGGAGGAGCAGCGCGCGGTGTTGGTCAAGACAGAGGCCACGGTGGCGGCTCGAGAAGTCGTGGCGGAGGAGGCGGAGCAGCAGGATGCGGCGGCGGCTTAGCGGGAGGAGAGCCTTTAGGCTTCGAGGCGGCGCCGATGGAGTACCCGTCCGGGCTTCGGGCCCGTGAAGGTGACGTGGTCCGCCAGGAGGACTAGGTGACACTCCGGAGGTTGATATCGCGGTATAAGAGTCCTTGGCTAGCCGCGAGCAAGTCTCGGCGGCGTCGGTCGACGACATCCGCAACGTTGGCGGCGATGTGGTTGCCCACGTTCGGGCGGAGGCGCCGGTCGAAGGGGCGGCAGAAGAGGGGCAGAGGCAGCACGGGAGACTGCGTGATCCGGTTAAAAGGTGTAGTACCTTGACCGGATCCACGAGCTGGACGCGGCCGTTATCGCCAAGGCAAAGGCGTGAGCTCGGGCTCAGCCAGCCGACAATCTGTCGTCGGATCCTCAATGGGACTGCGTGTTGATGGAGATGCTCGCAGGCCTTTACTTTCGTGTGAACGTCGTGGGGGAGGTGGGCGGTTGTGGGAAGCTGCCCCGACCCGGTGTTGGTGGTATTCCAACTGCGCCGGGACACTACATCCTTGCTCTGCAGCCCATCGCGGAGCAGCTGGAGGGGATCGAGGCCAAGGCCCGATCGGCGATGGACGCGGAGGTTCGACAAGCCCTCTTCGATGCCGTGTCGGAGATTCATGTGGCGGCAAATGCGTACAACCCGACATTCCCGTCGGAGTACATCCTTCGAGCCACTCCAATTGCAGATGAAGAACAGTCCTTTGGCGCGGAAGCACGGGAGCAGAGCCGACCGCTATGCCGCCGTGTTTGCTGCCGGCTCGAAGGGCGAGGCTACGAGAGGAAGAGGAGGAGGGCTTGCTTTTCTTTTTGTGATGTTATTAGTATTTGTTATTCCTATAAATAAGACAAAGACAAGTCAAGAATTTAAGTTTAAACCCAGTTTGCCTTACGATTTTTCATCAAGTTCTTGTGCCCCTTGGTTCACCGTTCCCGGCAACTCGGGCCGCGCATGTTATGCCGAGGCACGTTAGCTGGTTTCTTTCGAGCCGGGCCTTAGTCGTATAAGGAGCTCGGATTTTTCGAGCGTGTGGTCCGCCAAGAGTACCAAGCTAACGGTCATTGCAAGGAGCATGGGGCTCGAGCCGCTTAGCAGGAGAAGAAAAGACGCAAGGATCTTGAGTTAAAACCGTAGGGGCATAGCGAAGGAAAGGAGAGGAGGCGAGAGGGTGCGCGCGGGGACCCGTGTCGATCTTTGAACGTTGCGGTGAGGCGTCCGTTCGTGTGACCTAGGATGTTCTTTGCGAATTAACCTGTTGTCCCCGTTAGGGGTAGAATTTCCTCAAGTGCTCGATGTTCCGTGCGCCGGGCTCAAGAATGCCATCTTCGGACGAGAAGCGCACGGACCTGGTTCATGCCATGTGAGTTACTAGGAAGGACCCTCCCACATGGGTGAGAGTTTGTCCTTGCCTTCGCGTGATCGGGCATGGCGTCGGACTAAGTCGCCAAGTTGTAAAGTTCAGCGACGGACCCGGCGCTCGTGGTGCTGTCGCCGACTCTGTTGGTATTGGGCATGTTTGATAACCACCCAACGTCCGCATTCTTCTAGTAAGCTAACGTCATCTGCACAATGGACGTCTTGGCTTGCTTTGTCATAGTCGGCGACCCGTGGGGCACCATGCATGAGCTCTATCGGCGGGACGGCCTCCGCCCCATAGACTAGGAAGAAGGTTGTTTCTCTAGTGGCACGAGTCGGTATGGTGCATAACGATCAAAACACGAGGTGAAGTTCGGTGACCCACGGGAGTTAAAGGTGCGCGTTGCTCGATACAAGGCACCGTGCGACTTGTCCAATAGGAGGAGACACGATGGGACATGTCGTACAGGGACCCCTCCTCCCGTCGCTATGTTGGAGGGGTAAGGCATTATTGCCCACCCGTTACATCGTTTCCCCAAGCGCCCGGCCCGGGGCCGAGCTGTGGCTGCTTCGTGGGGGTGCCACGCGTCGCCCGCGAGAACCGAGGAGGGGAGTTAAGTCCCTTCCAACCACGCGGGTCCTGCGGTCACGTCCCGCGCCGAGCGGGTGCGTTAGGGTTTCGGGCGTGCCGCGCCGCCCACGAGCGGTGGCTTCCCTTGCACGCCCGGTCCCTAGCCGGGCCGCGTGGGCCTGCCACGTGTGGTAGCTCATCGTGGTTGGGTCGTCCAAGCCGATCCACATGCTGTTATGGGACCTACATCCCACTACACCGACAGTATAATTCATTATATTTATGTGAAAATGCATTCAAATCTCAAACTTTGTGGGACAACTTTCAAACTCTAATTGACATATTTTGTTTCATATATTCCCCTCTAAAAAAACATTGAGATTTCAGTCCTAAGATCACTATAAGAATACGGTACTATAGCCACACCTCAAAAACCCAGTAGCCACGGCAAGTAAAATGAGCCGTGGCTACGGTGGGAGAAGAAATCAACTCGTGGCTATAGTGCACTCTATAGCCACGGTTGAAGAAGTGAACCGTGGCTATTGAGGCCTATAACAATAGCCATGGTTCACTTCTTCAGCCGTGGCGGTTGAGGCCACTATAGCCACGGTTGAAGAAGCCAACCGTGGCTATAGTGGGCAAAGCACGCCACGAGCACACTCTCCTATATAAATTAACCAAACCCTAACCCCCACTCCCCTCCTCACTTCCTCTCTCCAGCTGCCGCTCGTTGGTATTTCTTACGTCACGAATGAATCCGCAAGCGCACGGAATACCGTTGTAGCACTTCACCCGGGAGTATTCCAAGGTATCGTATTTATATCCGCAGGGAACAGAGTATTTCTGCAACAAGGTTAGTTTACCCAAGGACAACCAAGACAACGTAGCAAAATAGGGTCGAGAGGGTGACTCTTATCTATTTATCCTTTAAAGGTAGACGAACGCAAGCTAGACTTGTTTACTTCGGGCACCGTCTTAGGCTTGGTCTGCCAAGCCACTCCGGTCTACGAAAGCTCTACTATGTACCCGAACGTGGAGGGTTCCTTTGGATGACAGGGCTGTCACTTCCTGCCACCTACCTCTACAAACCGTGGGGCACACAGCAAACAAAGGCGATCTCCAGCCCTAGACACCACGTCTATGCTATTGACCACTACTCTAGCCTCGGCCTAGAACCGAGTTCGAAAGCTAGAATACTTCTTGCGAAGCGATGATCCCGTAAACAAGTATAACAAGAATTACGTCTAACACAAAGATATGTCACGATAGATAAGTAGATCACCACGTATAAATCACCAAAAAGAGTGTTTACACGCCAAGGTAAAAGAAAAGGAAATACTACTCCACTTTGCAAAAGGGAGGAACACTCCTTCCTCTTCCTTGCCCTCTCTCCTATTCTACTAAGATACAAGAGGCCCTTGGCCCAAGGATGAGAGTTTTGTCTTGTATCTTGATGTTGGTGGTGTGTTGAGAGAGGGGGTGTAGCCCTTTATTTATAGCCTTGGAAGGTCGGCAACTTGGAGGCGGTTCCGGACGTCGGTGGCATTAATTGCAGGTGGAACCGACCTCCGGACGTCGGTGACAAACCGCCGGAGAAAGATGGGCCGGGGGGCCCACTCGTCGGCTCGGCCGAACCCACTAGGGTGGTTCGGCCGAACCGGCCTGGACTCCCCGGGCTTTATTCTTCTCTCGGTGCCTTCCCCGGCTGTGTACTGGCCCAATCCACTTGCTTGGTTTGATGTTGAGGCTCTTTTTTGTGGTTTTGGGCTTTTGGACTATATTCTTTAGTCCGGGAAAATCCGTCGATTGCAAAGTCCATGTTTCGTGCATGTTTTCCCCTGTTTTCATATGAATTGCACCTGCATTCATAATTTCACCAAGACTAGTGGAATTTGTTAGAAATAATCCCTATGTCTATTCTTGGTGATGGTGTTTGATTCAAAAAGATGCAACATGTTGACGGTAAAATTGGACCATAAGGACCGTCAACAAGACCCCCACACTTAGCTCTTTGCTCGTCCTCGAGTAAAGGTGGGAGCGTAAGTTGAGAGATCTCTCCCCTTAGAGACCTGCACACATGTTATTACAAGCCACACCGTTTTACTTGTGAACATGACGGTGGCTAACATGCATTCTTGGATGATTGATAAGTGGAACAGCTCATGACTCAAGTCACTATACTTTTGCTCACTAAGCACCTTGGGTTTTTGAAAGTTTTGAAAATAAACAACATGGCTCCCGCTCCTCTTCGATTCTCTTGAATCGCTCAAAAAGTGTTTTCCTCACCAAGGCATTGTGTTGCCTCTTTTTTTCCTACTTCTTAGGCTTGTATGTGGAGCTCGGTAGGGAATGAGAGAGGCATACTTGTATCACAAATATTGCTAAGCCAAAAGAAAGGATCCATGGAGAAGCCAAGTCATGTAACCTTGATCAAGAAGTGCGTGTGTGTATGGATATGAAAAAGTGACAACTCCTATTGCAATTGGCCTCTCTTTATTTTGCATTTTCGAGACATGGCTATCTTTTTATTTTCTTTCTTTTCTTTTCTTGCTCTATGCTTGAGCATCTCTTTTCTTCTCTCTTTTTCATTGCTCATCTTTGTGAGCTTTCTTTTCATTGCTCATCCGTGTGAGCTTTTACATAGCCATGTCTCGTTTATGCGTGATTGAGAGAGAGAGAGAGGTAAAAAGAGGTGCAAACGAGGAGTGTCTTTATTTTGGTGGGGTGCTAGCTCCTAGTGTAGGAGTTTAGCCCCGGTGGAGTGTACGTGATCTTGATCAAGAGAGCATGACAAGTTTCTCT
Source organism: Chloris gayana (assembly GCA_031894775.1). Classification (NCBI taxonomy): domain Eukaryota; kingdom Viridiplantae; phylum Streptophyta; class Magnoliopsida; order Poales; family Poaceae; genus Chloris; species Chloris gayana. Next base: position 5,072,550 of record JAUNZO010001928.1, read on the forward strand.
CTAGGGTCACTCGATTTTGGTAAAGCTCATTGCAATCACAAGCAGCATATGTATGTAAGTTTTGCAAGGTATGATCATCATATGGCATTGGTAGGCATTTTTGTATCAAGAGAGGAGCATGAAGCCATGGTATTTTTGTTTTGTGAAATAAAATTCCCAAGGATTCGGTAAGCTAAGCATAAGATCATTTCGTCGAGCCATATCACACTTGCCAATAATCTAGAGAAACATGGGTCCTATGGATTTGATTATTTGTTCACAGGCAAGTGGTGATGAAGCGAGTAATAAAAAGTGTGCAAGATCATCATGAGAGCATTAGGGAGAGACTTGGGAAAAGGTATTCAAAAGAAATCTTCCCAAGTTTTAGTTGGTCAAGTTTTAATAATTGTTTTTCGCGTCTCAGAATGAACTTGACAAATAAAGTAGGCGAAAAGGAAGTGTGGGAAACAAACTCAAGTGCCACGAGGAAGCAGGGGCTGAGTGGGACCCACCAGGGTTCGGCCGAACCACCCTCGTGGGTTCGGCCGAACCGGCCTGGGCCCCACCGGTGCTCTGTTTCGCAGGTTGTGTTTGTGTTGTTTTCCTCGTGATGTTTCTGCAGCGCTACGCGTGTGTTTGTCTTTGCTTTCCGCGATGTCGTGCCACCTTTTTGTCCTTTCTTTGTATATAGCTGAGTTGTGGTAAGCTTTGTCTCTCCATTCTTCTAACTCAGCTATCTCCATTTTTCTTTTGCGTCCGGCACCATTAAAGTCCATGTTCCATTTCCGGATGGCCCAATACGCTCGGTGTTCCATCTCGACGGGTAAATGACATGTTTTCCCGTACACGAGCTGGTATGGGGTCATGCCTATGGGTGTCTTGTATGCTGTACGGTATGCCCATAGTGCATCGGGTAGCTTGTCCTTCCATCCCTTCCCCATTTCTGTTACGGTCTTTTGCAGGATCCGCTTGATTTGCTTGTTTGAGGTCTCGGCCTGCCCACCGGTTTGAGGGTGGTATGGAGTAGCGATATTATGCCTTGATCCAAGTTCTCTTAGGAAGCTTCGGAAGGTCTTATCAATGAAGTGAGACCCTCCGTCGCTTATCACTAGCTTCGGTGTTCCAAACCTTGGGAAGATAATTTCGTGGAACATCCGGCGAGCATGCTTGGCATTTGCGGCCCTGCAAGGCATTGCTTCCACCCACTTAGACACGTAGTCTACCGCCACCAAGATGTATTCGCAGTCATGTGACTTGGTGAACGGTCCCATGAAGTCAATGCCCCATACGTCGAAGAGCTCGACTTGTAAATTGTAGTTGAGGGGCATTGCATCTCTTGCCGTGATGCCTCCAACTTTTTGACATTCCGGGCATCGCCCGACAAATTCCTTTGTGTCTTCGTACATGGCTGGCCAAAAGAAGCCACTTTGCCATATCTTGGCCTGTGTACGAAACACGCCGTAGTGTCCCCGTATGGCGATGCATGGCACTTCTCAATGATTCGTGTGCTCTCGGGTATGGGCACACATCGCCTTAGCAATCCATCGGCGCAGACACGGTAAAGGAAGGGCTCTTCCCATAAGTGACGGCGACTCTCATAGATGAGTCGTTTCTTGCTCTTTCCAGGTGGTACGTACCCCGTTGCCATGAAGTTCACAATGTCGGCGTACCATGGATGTGAGTCCCTCACTAGGAGCAGCATGTCATCGCGTAGGAAATCATTGATGGGTAATTCCTGCAGGTTAGTGAATTGTATACGCGACAAATGATCTGCCACGGAATTTTCTACTCCTTTCTTATCACGGATTTCTACATCAAACTCTTGGAGTAGAAGAACCCATCGTATCAAACGAGGTTTAGCATCCTTCTTATTGAGCAAAAACTTTAAAGCAGCATGATCGGTGTAAACAATGACTTTTGCTCCAGTCAAGTAGGATCTAAACTTATCAAAAGCAAAAACAACAGCAAGGAGCTCTTTTTCAGTGGTAGTGTAATTTAACCGAGCTCCAGTCAAGGTTTTGCTTGCATAGAAGATTGCATGATGCTTTTTATCTCTAGTTTGGCCAAGAACAGCCCCCACAGCAAAATCACTAGCATCACACATTATCTCAAAAGGCAGCGTCCAATCAGGGGTTGGATAATTGGCGCTGAGATGGGTGCATTCTTAAGGGTAGTGAAAGCAAGTCATGCATTCATCAGTAAACTCAAAGGGTGCATCCTTCGCAAGAAGATTTGTAAGGGGTCTAGCAATTTGAGAGAAATCTTTGATAAACCGACGATAGAACCCCGCATGTCCCTGAAAGCTGCGAATGCCCCTAACATTCATAGGAGGTGGAAGCTTTTCTATAACTTCTAATTTAGCTTTATCCACCTCTATCCCCCTTTCAGAAATCAAATGCCCCGTAACTATGCCTTCTCTAACCATGAAATGGCATTTGTCCCAATTGAGCACTAAATCATTTTCTTGACAACGTTGCAAGACTTTGTCTAAATTTTCTAAACAATGATCGAAGGTTTTTCCATAAACAGAGAAATCATCCATGAATACTTCCATAATCTCTTCGATCATGTCGGAAAAGATAGACATCATGCAACGTTGAAAAGAAGCAGGTGCATTGCAAAGCCCAAAAGACATTCGTCGATAGGCGTAAGTTCCATAGGGGCATGTGAAAGTGGTTTTACTTTGATCGTCGGGATGGATGGGGATTTGATGATATCCTGAATACCCATCAAGGAAACAAAAGAAAGAATTATTTGCCAGCCGTTCCAACATCTCATCGATGAAGGGCAGCGGAAAATGATCCTTCTTTGTAGCCTTGTTAAGTTTTCGGTAATCTATGCACATCCTCCATCCCGTGACGGTGCGTTGAGGGATCAACTCATTTTTGTCATTATGGACGACCGTCATTCCTCCTTTCTTGGGTACAACCTCGTACTGGACTCACCCACTCGCTGTGTGGAACAGGATAGATAATGCCAGCATGTAAAAGTTTTAAGACCTCCTTTTTAACGACCTCCCGCATCGCATTGTTCAACCTCCTTTGAGGTTCCCTAGATGGTGTACTATCGGGGTCTATGGGAATGCGATGGGTGCAAAGAGCAGGGCTGATTCCCTTGAGGTCTCCAAGCGAGTACCCAAAAACGGAGTGATGTTTTTCTAGCACGGCTAAGAGTTTTGCAGTTTCCTCCTCCGAAAGCTTGTCACTAATGATGACAGGGGTTTCGGGATTTCCGTGAAGAAAAACGTAGCGCAAGCCTGGTGGAAGAGTTTTGAGCTCTACGGGAGGTGGCGTAGGTGTAAAAGTTTCGGGCAGCTCAAAAGTTTCCGCCGAATCATCCTCTTCTAAAATGAAATCAAGAGCATCTTCATCCAAGGATGATTCGGGGTTTTCATGAGGAAAAATTGCCATAACCTCCTCCATGCATTCTTCTTCCACAAGCGGCTCCTCGGCAAAAGAGTTTTGTGCATGAATGATAGGAAGAGAAAAAGTTTTCTTGCCGAGGGTGAAGTCTAAGGTTCCTCGAAGGTGATATCCCTAAGAAAAGCTTTTCTATGGGATGACCGACCAAAACATCGAAATCCAGGATTCCGAAAACGTGAAAGTCCAAGGAAACCTCTGCTTCATTACGCTTAATGCAAACATCTCTAATGATCCCCAAACTCTCAAAAAATTGCCCCGGTGGGGCTTTAAGGAGTTTGTCGGAAGGTGCCCATGTCTCGTTTCCAAATAAAGTTGAAGCAAAAGATTTGGACATGATGTTGGCACCTACTAGAGGATTATAGAGAACATCTACCATTACTCCTCGAATTGAGCCACGAATGGTTGATCTAGGATGATCAAGTCGAAGAACTTCCGAAGAAAGTTCGTTTTCCATCAACCATTCATCGCTCATAATTGCTGTCAACTTCCGAACAGTTTTTAAGAGAAGAGATTTTTCAATAGGTTCGGGGTTGGTGCAGGAAGTGCTGGTTTCTTTTGATAGGAGTAGTTCAAGGTGTTTCCAAAATCTTCAAAAATTTCTTCCTTGAACTCAAATTGGAAATCAAGAGGTTCATCTTCCTCTATCATTGTTCTTGTGTTAGATGAGGACTCGAGTGCTAGGTGCTCCATCATGGGCACCAAGTGTTGTGTCTCTTGCACAACGAGTTCCTCATCTTCTGACTCCGGCTCTACGAGTAGGTCAGCGGAAAAAGGTGTGTTTTCCACAATTCGATCCAAAAGTTTGTGTGCTTCCGCTATGGTCTTATGAGAAAAAGATCCACCCGCGGCCGTGTCAAGATAAAGTGCGGTATCGTTGCTCAATCCCGAATAAAAGTGTTGTAATAAAACGGGTTCGGGGAGCAATAATTCTGGTCCGGAGTCCGTTAGAGAACAGAACCGAATCCATGACGCACTTAAGGTTTCCTTTTCTTCTTGTCGAAAGCCTATTATTTCCGCTCGTAGAGAAGTGATACGAGATACGGGGAAGAATGCTAGACAAAATTTGTCTCGCAATTCTTTCCAATCACCGTTCACTCTCTTAGCGGTGTAAGTGTACCATTGCTTCGCCTTCTCATTGAGAGAGAAGGGAAACAACTTCCACTTCAATGTTTCTTGTGTCATGCCATGGATCAATCGGCATGAACACAAATGTTCAAACTCTCGCAAGTGTTCATAAGGATTTTCATGTTTAAAACCCGAAAAGGATAAACCTCTAATCATCGAAATGTAATCGGGGAGAACTCATAGCCAGGTGAAGAAATAGGTTGTGATGATGATGGTGGCTCTAAGAGTTCACCCCGTGGAGTGGAGAAAGATTGGATGGTTGGGTGTGACTCCATGATATGTTTTTGTGAAATTTTGAATGTAGGGAAAAAAATAAAAACAGAACGGTAAGTAAGATAGATTACGAGGGCAAACCTGATTCGTTACGAGAGATAACAACCGTTCCCCGGCAACGGCGCCAGAAATGCTTGTTGGTATTTCTTACGTCACGAATGAATCCGCAAGCGCACGGAATACCGTTGTAGCACTTCACCCGGGAGTATTCCAAGGTATCGTATTTATATCCGCAGGGAACAGAGTATTTCTGCAACAAGGTTAGTTTACCCAAGGACAACCAAGACAACGTAGCAAAATAGGGTCGAGAGGGTGACTCTTATCTATTTATCCTTTAAAGGTAGACGAACGCAAGCTAGACTTGTTTACTTCGGGCACCGTCTTAGGCTTGGTCCGCCAAGCCACTCCGGTCTACGAAAGCTCTACTATGTACCCGAACGTGGAGGGTTCCTTTGGATGACCGGGCTGTCACTTCCTGCCACCTACCTCTACAAACCGTGGGGCACACAGCAAACAAAGGCGATCTCCAGCCTAGACACCACGTCTATGCTATTGACCACTATTCTAGCCTCGGCCTAGAACTGAGTTCGAAAGCTAGAGTACTTCTTGCGAAGCGATGATCCCGTAAACAAGTATAACAAGAATTACGTCTAACACAAAGATATGTCACGATAGATAAGTAGATCACCACGTATAAATCACCAAAAAGAGTGTTTACACGCCAAGGTAAAAGAAAAGGAAATACTACTCCACTTTGCAAAAGGGAGGAACACTCCTTCCTCTTCCTTGCCCTCTCTCCTATTCTACTAAGATACAAGAGGCCCTTGGCCTAAGGATGAGAGTTTTGTCTTGTATCTTGATGTTGGTGGTGTGTTGAGAGAGGGGGTGTAGCCCTTTATTTATAGCCTTGGAAGGTCGGCAACTTGGAGGCGGTTCCGGACGTCGGTGGCATTAATTGCAGGTGGAACCGACCTCCGGACGTCGGTGACAAACCGCCGAGAAAGATGGGCCGGGGGCCCACTCGTCGGCTCGGCCGAACCGGCCTGGACTCCCCGGGCTTTATTCTTCTCTCGGTGCCTTCCCCGGCTGTGTACTGGCCCAATCCACTTGCTTGGTTTGATGTTGAGGCTCTTTTTGTGGTTTTGGGCTTTTGGACTATATTCTTTAGTCCGGGAAAATCCGTCGATTGCAAAGTCCATGTTTCGTGCATGTTTTCCCCTGTTTTCATATGAATTGCACCTGCATTCATAATTTCACCAAGACTAGTGGAATTTGTTAGAAATAATCCCTATGTCTATTCTTGGTGATGGTGTTTGATTCAAAAAGATGCAACATGTTGACGGTAAAATTGGACCATAAGGACCGTCAACACCGCCTCCTCACTAACTCTCTCCCTCTCTCTCTCTCTCTCTCTCTCTCTCTCTCTCTCTCTCGCTCTCTCTCTCTCTCTCTCTCTCTCTCTCTCTCCACCAACCGGCCACGTGCCTACCACCTCCACCACCGGTCGGCCTCCCGAACGCTCCTGCTCACCGGCCTGCGTGCCCTCCTCCATCGCCCCCCCGCATGGTGCTCCACCAACTACCGCCGCTCTCCACTATCCGGCCGGATCCGGCGCCGGCAAGGCCGCAGCCACGACGCGTGGGGCCAGGGAGGGGCATCGACCTTTGCTCTCCGACGGGCTCCCTCCTCGTCCCTCTCCGACGACCGACACCCTCCCGAGCGTTCGGCTCTCCGGCAACCATGGGCGGCGACAAGGGCGGTCGGATCCGGGGCCGCCCGCTCTCCGACGGGCCATGGGCTGCGGCGGGGTGGTCGGATCCGGGGCCACCCATCTCCGGTGGGCCATGGGCGACGGCGAGGCGGTCGGATCCGAGGCCGACCCCTCTTTGGCGGGCCATGGGCGGCGGCCGGATCCGGGGCCGCCCCTCTCCGGTGGCTGGGTGGCGGCATTGGGCGTCGGATTCGCTGTCTCCCCTCGCCTGTCCCGGCGGCGCGTGGAGGCTCCTTAGTGGGCAGCGCGGATGAGGCCGGAATGGGCGGGCTAGCGGGTCACGCAGGCCCGTTCGGCCCATCCAGTTTTTTTTTTTGTTTTGTTTTTTAATTTTCACTATAGGGGCGGTTGAAGACTTCGACCGTGGCTATAGTGACACACTATAGTCACGATTAGCTATGTTTGCGAGGCTACGAAGCCTCGCAAACATAGCCACGATTGGATTGACCCGCGGCAATAGAGGTCTCTCAAACGTGGCTATAGTGCTTTATTGTTATTGTGGATGTTGTAAGAATTAAGCATGTGTAAACTGGATTATTTTTACAATAAACTTAGTGGGTGGGTGATTATTTTCAATAATTAACTTAGGGGTGGGAATCTCAAACTCCAGCTGATTTATAGGGTTGTTTACACAATTATCCATAAAACAATACTCATGCCATCGTACGATTCTAGAAGGTCCAAGGGAAGCACCGGATTCCCAGTTCCAGTGCCATCCACTAAATACGATCACTAGATTCTTAGCAGTTAGCACCCTAATAACCTTTCTTTGCCACAGCACGAGAGGAAAGATGTATAAGCGTACGACACATAGCCCATATTATAATGAATGAAGTAGGAACAGCTATTCGGTCGATCGAATCCTGTTGTCTCATGGTCATGGAACAATAGCCTCTAACTTGTGGCGTCCCACAAAAAGTCAAGTCGAATACCCATGCAGAGAATAATGAAAAGATGAAATTTAATATAAGTCGAATCAACCCCAACAATCAAATCAGTATATGGGAAAAAGGTCCAAACCAATAAGTTAAACAAGCCGTGCCTTCACAGATACGTGATGCAAGTCTAACTGCCTAAGAGCATCTCCAACAGATTAGTTAAAAAGCTTATTTTCTCTAAATATGGCTAATATTACCCAAAACACCTCTCCAACAGACTCTCCAAGTCTATCTCCAAAATATAAAGCTTTCTATCCCGGTTTCCTCGGCAGCTAAGTTTGGTGTGGGCACTTCGTTCGCCATCTCTCCTTTTTGCACGCCTGGAGTCAGAATCTCATGCCTGGCTCCGTATTCTCGTGCTTTCTTCCTGTGTAATTGGTAGGAGTTGTGAGCTACGGATGGAGCTAAAAAACGAAAGGAGCAGGTGCCGCACAAGCAATCTATGTCCTGTCTAGCATAAAGTCATGTGGGTGTTTACAAGAAGAAAATCTGACAACAGTTCGGGGTCATGGTTGGCAACATCACCGTAACTTGCCGGAGGAGATGCTGCTACAAGGTCAAGGACGTGGCTGAGTCATCTCGTTGGCCAGGTCTGGTTCATCCTCCAAGCAGAGCAGCACGAAGGACTAGTGCTTCCGCTAGCACGTTACAGAGAAGATGACTGATTGGCCATTGGATTACGATCTCATTGACACATCAAATCTTTTGAGAATTAGGATCGTCCATTGATGATGTGGCTGGTTTAAGTATGGAGGTTAATTGATTTTTTCAGAGTCTGTTGGTTTGCACTAGTATTTTTAGGGGTGTTTTATTTTAGAGGCCAGTTAAAATCAAACAATTTGGAATATTTTTACCCGATCTGTTGGAGATGCTCTAAGTATTAATCCGAATTCTGAGGATTAATGAAAATCATAGCGTATTTTGTAATGTAACATGATATAAAACTAAGCGCCACACTAATGATGCAGATAGACAGAGTATTTAGATTGTCAAGTAGTACAAACTATGCAGAACGGAGGGTTCTCGTCAACCTCGGCGGCAGCCATATATAATCAGAGCATCACAATGCGGAAGGTTTTGATGATATTGCAATTAAGCACTCAAGCTTTGAGGTTCTCAAATGATATACCAGTCCTGTACTACATGATATATTCAAGTATTCAAGAAGATAATCTCTTTTCATGGGGGACGCCAGCGCTCCTCCACGGACGACGGGTAGAACCCTACCCGCTACCGCCACCCCCAACCCGACCCCACGCCAGGCCCGCCCTCGCCGCCGCCGAAGCGGGTCGCTGGCTTGCCGTGCCCGCGCGGAGGGCGGCGGCGCGGTCCTGCGCCGAGCTTGTCCATCCCTCCCTTCTCCCTTCCCTTTCCTGTCTCCATTCCGACGAGAGACGGTGGACTTCGTCCGTTTCTCCACTGGATCCGCCACACGTATGCCCAACGTTTGGTGGGGAGGGCTGCAGACCTTGCTCTTCCTCTCCGAGTCCGTTGGAGCGGGGCAGGATCTGGGTATCCCTGTTCGGCTCCCACCTTCGAGGGGTGGTCAGAACCAGCGCCCCCGCGCCTGTGAGGGACATGACTGGCCGCTGCCGGCTCTATAGGTTGAGCGACATGCATGGTGCTCTGATGGTGGCGTCGTCCATTGTTGGCAGCTTGTGCGATCGATTTTCATTGGATTGATGGCGTCGTTGTTCACCGCCTACTATCGAAGATTCAAGCTACCAGTTTGAAGATTAAAACTTTGGTTGCTCTGGTGATGGTTCTCAGAGATTGGAGGATCGTCCGGCGGCGGAGTCCTAGGGATTCCTCATGAGATCTAGTTCTTCTATATTTGGTGCCGCCGGAAGACCGATAAGATGTCTACTGCTGCCTTTTGGAGTGGATTAGATTGTATGTCATCGCTATGTGGTGGAGCAGGGTTAGTCCGTGCTAGTTGTGGCATGATGACGGTGGTTGGCATTGTGCAGGTTTCTAGTGGTGATGGCGCTCGTTTTTGCGAGGTGGTGAAGAAGACGACTAGAGCGCTTTGTGAAGCTGGGGCTATACCCATCTGCATCCTCCAGTGTTGATCATCTTAGGAATTTAGTCTTATATATGACGGTGTTGGCTGATGATGGCTCAAGTGGGGCCAAGTATCGACTTCGAGCGCTTCCGGCTTACGACCTTCGTCGACAACGATTTCCTGTTTTAGCAATGTATTTTATAGGTTGTTTCTTCCTTCTTGTAGCGGTGTGTTTGTCTTTTCTTTTTTGTGGCGTTTGAGCATGTTCTCTTTGTGTAATCTTGGTTGTCTACACCCTTTTTGAGGGTGTAGAGGCTGGGTCTTTTACCCATTATCTAAAAAAATCTCTTTGTCTGGATGAAATCCCATGATCTGTAGATATCAAGGTGTCAATTTGTAGATATCGGGTAATGCTGTCATCATCTGAGTTCCATTCAAACTCTTATTGCACTAGTGCTTCCTTATCTTCATGATCACCACAGTTAACATTTCAACACAGAAGTTACTGGTCTATCTATAACAGGACACCCTAAGCGAAATTAGTGTGAATGTCACTGTTTCCTCTCACTGTTGTTCGTGGGCCGAGACCCAAACAAAATGCACAATAAATGATCGTACTTAGATGATGTCCAAGGAATGTATTTTAACAATTTCAGCAAATTTGTCCTAGCTACAAGGGAATAAAACAAGGCCTCCACTGAAGCCAAGTGCTGATTTCCTTGAATTCAGTCTGATGTTTGGCCAGTCTTCATATAAATCTTCAGTAGACCCGGATGCCATCCGGTATGATTCATCTACGGTCCAGTCCGTTTGACTATATGATTCATGGAAGATCCAAACACGAAGGCAATCTTCGCCGTCAATTTTTTTTAGATAACGGAATAACGTTCCTGCCTCTACACCCAAGGGATGTACACAGCAAAGGTTTACATGACGAGCACTTAGACTCACACAAAAGTTTAGACACGAAACATTGCCACATCACGTAGGAAATAAGTGAAATGATCAACACCGCTAAGACTCAGCCACTAAGAACCAAAATGTCTCGAACTGAACAAACTAGGCTTCGTTTTGATTAGAAAATTTCCAACCAAACATCACAAAGATCTCCATGATGATGATCTCAAGTTTTTGGCATCTAAGCTTTATCTCTTGCGCCTCTTCCTCCTTATGCAACATAGACCATGTGCGAGTCCAATGCATGAACCTGAAAATAACCTGCAAAAGGGTGTTTGGTTTGGTATTGTTAAAAGCCATATCATTTCTATTCAACCACAAACTCCATAGAAGAGCCGATACACCCACAAGCACTTGATTCTTGTCATCGTTATGAAAACAAGTGATCCAATCATTAAATAAATCATCAATGGACGTGGGAGGTTGAAAGTCAAATGTACAGTAAAGGGTGAGCCAAACAAAGTGTGCAGAGCGACAATCAAAGAAAAGGTATTGGATGGTCTCTAAAGAACTACAATAGCAGCAAGTAAGAGATCCATGTCAATTTCTTTTTGCCAAGTTATCATTTGTTAGAGTGACCCCCCTAATTAATTACCAAAGAAAAATTTTGATCTTGAGTGTTACTTTAATTTTCCAAATTGGACACTTGAGAGGTATAATACCGCTTTGTATAATCAATATATACATGGACTTGACCGAGAACATACCACTACCACTTAGGTTACTAGTAAAGATTTCTTTGTTCTTATTAAGGGATACACCTAATACTTTGGAGACAAGGTCATACCATTGTTGGAGGACATTTCCAACAAGTGCCCGTCGGAATGAAATATTAAGTGGCCTTGTACTTAGTACATGAGCTACCGTCGCATTTTTCTTTCTAACAATGTTATACAGAGAGGGGTATGCAATACTCAATGGTTTGTCTCCGCCAAGTATCCTCCCAAAATCTAATTTCGGTGCCACTTTGTACCCGGAATTATCCACAGTCTAAACATTGATCCTTTATGTTCATCAAGCCGGACCAAAAATGAGAATCTCCAGGTTTCTTTTTCACTTGTGTGAGAGTGTTATTGGTCAAGTGTTTCCTTCGTAGAAGGTCTTGCCATGTACCCTCTTCGTTTATTAGCTTAAAAAGCCATTTGCTAAGGAGATAAGTGTTTTGTATTTCTAAATTTTGGGCACCTAGCCCTCCAAAATCCTTTGTCCGGCACACAATGCTCCATTTAGTAAGTCTATATTTTTTCTTAATCTTCATCGTCAATTAGTGCAAAGTAAATTTCATTCCTCGATCTTCCTAGATGAAGCTCTCGATATTCGCACATTTCGACACCTTGTGGTGGTTTGATTACCCGGCAGTTAGCTAGATTCTGAAGTTGATATTCTGCAAAAATTTAAGAAAATTAAAGCATGTTAATGAACCGTGTATCACGTAAAATATAGCACGAAGAGAATGCTTGGGATAAAAATGATGATGCTTGATGTGGGTTATATACATACCTCATGGCAAAGTCATTTTGGCCATGGAGGTACAGTGTTCCCGATCCATAAACTGCGTATCGAGGTCGGAGCCATCGTTTATCGAGTCGGCCCCTGTTCCTGCAGCCTCCTCGCCTTCACGAAGAAACCATCTTTCCTCCCACTGTCCTGTGCTGGATGAGAAGACAGTCATGATCCACGGAGACGGCGGCCATTCCAATTGCAACATCGTCGTACTGTCGACATGTATGCTAAAATGGAAGTTCCTTGAAGTTGGAAATCACCGATGTATCGCATTGTTGGGGATCAAGCGTCTCTCGAGGTGGAACGCTGGGGATCAAGAACACCTCGAAGTGAGGCGAAACAGCGGTATCGAAGTCAAGGTACATGTCATCCCGGCGCGTGGAGGTGGGCGTTCGGGCAACCACGCTCACCAGTTGCGGGGTTGAGCACGCAGTTGTGGGTCAGAAGGAGGCCGTTGCAGTGGTCCTGGAGAGCTCCGAGTACTCCAGATCGTTGTAGTTGATGAGCGTGTGGGGGAGTAGCTCTGCACGCAACAGGTGTCGTTCGTCGATGAGCCCGCGCCATGCCCGACAGACGCACCTCGGCTAGCACGTCGTCAGGGAGTAGGCGTTCCATCTGTACCGGTCAGTTTCCTTGCCTGTCAAGTGTCGAGTGGGCTTGCGAGCTCTCGAGCCAGCCCATACACGGTGATCGCTCGCCACTGATATAGCAATGTCCCCTTGATTCCTCCGCTGCCTGGGTGATGAATTATCTGAGTGGGGGAAGAAAATATAGACCCCATCTTGTGATATTGACTCCGATTGTATCTCTCCTGCTCGAATCCGACTCCAAAAGCCTGTCTCTTTGGACAGACCTTTGCAACATTGATGTTTGTGTGCATATATAGGTGAACCTTTTAACTGCAACGCGCACACATATACTACTTCCTTACTAAATTGTTGTCGTCGTTGACTTTTTTATTATGTTTGACCATTTGTCTTATTTATAAAAAGGTAAAGAAATATCATATATTTCATTGGAATGTGTTTTATCATTAAAGAAACTTGAAAAAGTTAATGGTGAAAATAATTTTTTAATAAAGGAGGGAGTATATATTAGTGGGTTACAAAAGGTGCCCTGCTAATAAGCTAGTGTAGGTAAGAACCAGCACAACTCGGCGCCTCGTCCCTGGCCGGTGGCCACAACATGCTCAAACACAACTCGACGGCCTTCCATGGAGTAGAGGCCCCACGAGCTCTCGCCGCATTCCAGGCCGGAGGAGCAGTACTGGCTCTCGCCGACGAAGTAGATGCAGTTGGTCGTGCATCCTTCCACCTCGGACGCGCGCATCGCGAACGAGGATCCCAGAGGGCTCACGAAAAGGGCTCGGTCGGTGGGCAGCTCGTCCACCTTCGTCCACCGTTGCTCCTTCACGTCCAGTATATAGACCTCGAAGCCAGCAACAGACGGGGGTGGGGGTGGCATGCCACATCCATCAATGGAGGCTTCCTCGTAGGCCGCTAGGAGTTGCCGGACGAGGAGGATATCGCCATCGCACTCGACCAGGTGGCAGGAGCCAATAAACGACTGGTCTGCCATCTTAATAAGGCTCTCCACCGGAAGCTTCTCCATGCGCAGCGGCGGCGGCACGGCGGCGTCGACGGTGGCCAGGCACCCGTCCTGCCGCAACAGGTAGAAGCGGCCGTTGCAGCTGATCCCTGACACGATGCTGTTGCTCGGGCTCGACGTCGCCGCCACGGCACACCTGGACCACGCCTCGTGGGCCTTCCTCTGCCAGAGCGCGAGTTTGTACCCGTCCACCGCGAACAACGCGTCGTCGGCGACCATCACCCGGCTGTACCGTGGGTCCAGACGGCACGGCTCGTCGCCCACGCGGACGCGCTCGAGCGCGCCGGTGACCGGGTTCACGAGGACGACGTCATCGCTCCACCACCCCGCGGCGAAGGCCACGCGGCCGCTGCCGGGCGCGGCGCCGACGCACCGCAGCCCGTTCGTGTCCGACGAGCGCACCCGGGCGGGGATCGTTGTTGTGGTCGCGTTGTTGTCGAGCGGGACGGAGAGGACGAGACCGCGGTGGTCGGAGGTGTTGCTCGGCGGCGTGCACGCGAACAGGTGAGGGACGGGGCGCGCGGAGACGGTTGACTTGCACACGGTGGTGTGGCGCACGGAGGCCAGAGGACTCATGGAGCGGAGCATCTTCTCCGTGACATGGATTGAGAGATCGACAGAACTGGATTTCGCTGCTGCCACGGCTGGATTCGCGGATTAGATTCTTTTGCTACGGAAGCTGCCGACAGGAACAGGGGGAACAGCTGCCAGCGAAAGAATTGCCATATGGGCACCGGCTATCGATCGATCCGCGGCTCAGAAAGTGCGTCCAATCCCAAACGAACTCGGCCGAATCGTTTTTGCAGGTATTGACGATGACTCGGGATGTGTTTGGACCAGCCTATGGAGCAGTTTATGTTACCATAAACTATATTCCCTCTGTTTTTAAATTGTTAGCGTCATTGACTTTTTTGTTACATTTGACCGTTCATCTTATTCAAAATATTTTTTAAAATATATAAAACTACAACTCGGGTATCAACTATATTTAGTGATAAAATGAATCGTAATAAAACATTTCATAATTCTTAAACTTTTTTGAATAAGACTGAACGGTCAAACGTAAAGAAAAAGTCAACGACGTCAACAATTTAAGAACAGAGGGAGTTCAGTATCCACATATGGCATGTGAGACCAATTGATCAATGACTCAAAGCATGTGAAACCCTCGCCAATTACTCAATGCAACTCTTGCATGTGGGTCGGCACTCGACACTGCCGCCAGTGCAACCGCCACAGAGGTTGCTCATGACATGACATCGTTGTGCCACGGATTTCGATATTAACAATATTTTTTAAACATTTAATATGTCGATGTGTACATTTACGTCAAATCATCTTTAAGGAGACAAATGAAGTTGCATGATGGTACACGACAGTCAAGAGGAGCAAATCGAATGGTAAGAACATCTTTTGTTGCAATATACATATATAACTACCACTCGATGGGCACAAATCGTAAGTGTTTTAATCAAGACACACCTATCAGCACCACCACCGATAATCTATGCTTAGGTGACAATAAGTGGAAGAAGATATTGTGAGTCTTTATATAATTTTAAGAATAAAGACCACAACTATTGAGCAAATTTACATTATATTAACCTAAAGCTTACAATAATTATTAGTTGAAATATAAAGTTTAAACCAAAACTAATGATAATCAATCATCCTATACCGAAACCATAAGATTTTCTCCAGTTCCAATATTTACAATAAGAAAAATTGAACATTTGGGTAATGGGATGATGATCTCCAAAAATTCATGTATATATGTAATTAATATGTTTTATTACAACATAAGAGCTCTATCTCTTTTGGACGCTCTCTTATAGGAACTCTAACACCTTAAAGGGCCATTAGGGTGCAGCAATAATAATGAAACAAGTACATTTTTCCAATATATATTTATTTATATTTATTTTTATAATATATCCTATCATGCAAATATCCTAGTCTAAGATTTTTATATTTGAGTAAAATACGAGAATAGCCATCGTACTTGTTCGGAAGTTTCAATTTAGCCATTATACTCATGAAATTGTAAATTGCGGTCATTAAACTAGCTCGTACGTTTCAATATGGTCATTACACTCATATCAGTATGTACTTTGGGCACATGACATACGTATAATCATAATTCATTATTCATGTCAATGCCTACTGATCTAAAAAGTACCAAATCTTTTTCTTCCGCTGCATTTACAAGGAACATATGTTATTTATTCATTCCACTAATATATGAATTCCTATATGTTATTTATTCATTTTTGAAAGGAACATAACAAGCATATGTGGTGGTGGTGCTCCAGCCGTGAGCAGCGATGAGCGAAGTGTCATTGATTGAGTGACGATTAGGCAACAATGAGGATGGTGTGTAATGACTTTTGTTTGCTTCCATCTGCTAGCAGCAAGAACAACATAGTTGCAACTGGACGATGTGAAGAAAGCAATGACACAAGAGAAGACAATACATCTTGTTGGCACCATATTATAGAGGGTATGGAAGAATTAGCTACCGCAAAGAAAAAAATAAAATCATAACTATGACGAACCCATTCATAGTCCACGTGAGGAATCAAAGAGAGGTATTTTCTCCCTTCAATTTGGACTTCATTTGCTTATGTGGTTATGTTATTTTTGTTATGTAAAAAGTTCCTTTTACGAGTTTCAAGTAAATTTATAGTTTATGTGTTAAATTGAGCTCAATATGATAGAATTTTATTGACCTATAATTTAATTACAAAAGAATCATGCTTTCTACTCTTGATTTGAGATTAGCCCCTTTTCTTAATCTCAATTCTACGATACCAAAGTATGTCTATGGGTTAGATATCAAACAATAAGTTCAATGCTCGAGTGTCCGTTTACCACCGAGGAAATGCAGAAGAAAACTATAAAGTATAGAACATGTGCTACAATTTACTTGCACTCGGACATATGGGCATTATTTGGATGGTCAGTCATGAATATGTGTATACCGCATATACCACATCATTAAAGTATGTAGAGTTATGAAGATAATGACCATATTGATGTGTATAAACTAGCATAGTGGTCGTAATTTGCAATTTCATGAGTAAATGGTTGGACAAGTACAACGGCTATTGATGTATTTTACTCCTTATACCCCCCCCCCCTCTCCACCCGGACAGAATCTCGTATATGCAGATCGCTCAACGGGAGGTAACTCGTACATTGCTTCATTTTGAGAGAAGTTGAACGGCCCACGCGTTGTGGGTGTTTGCAAGGCTCCGCTCACGTGACACATGTTGTCTTACGACAAGTGCGTGATAATTCTACAAGATAAGATCCATTATAAATTTCTTTAAAATTAAATTTCTGCCAACATTTTTAAGGTACCATGTCAACCTTTTATTCCTACTACATCAACATTTTAGATATTCTATGTCTAATTTTTTTGTAAAAATGTTGACATAGATTTATATATATGTTGAATACTATTGATACATATTTGAATTAAATATTTGAGAAATATTTCAAATTGTTGAATTGAAATCTTTGATTTCAAATTTGAAAAAGAAAATCAAAATATTGGTGTTGCAATGGGTAGCAATGCAGAGGTTGTTGGTGCTGTCAAAACATGTTGATGGGCCGTGATAAAGACGTGCTGGTGGGACCCATGTGTCGGTTATAAAAAATGCTAGCGACATGTGGGTCTCACAACTGACACATAGGTCCCACATGTTAGTATCGCTTAGACATGGGTGCCACATGTTGACTAGGTCAAAACCGTCAACTAAAATCGGTCAATGAGAAAAAGTGGATGGTTTCAATATTTGAGGGGGCGGGTGGATACCCGATTTTGTAATTGGAGAAGAAAAATCGAACTTTGATATGAGTTGAAATGATAAAGTTTAAGGAAAAACTAATAATAATCAATCATTCTATACCGGGACTACAAAATTTCTCTTGTGCCATTATTTGTAATAAGACAATTGAGCATTTGGGTAATGGAATGACGATCTCCAAAAGTAATTAATATGTTTTATTACAACATAAGAGCCCTCTCTTTTGTATGATCACTTATAGGAACTAGAGTGAATTACACCGTGGGTTCCTAAACTGTTCTAGAGTTCTCATCTGGGTCCATGAACTATTAAAACGTTTATCTGGATCCTTAAACTATTTAACACGCTAACCTTAGGTCAAAAATCCTTCAACAAAGCAAATTTTGTTGAGCATCGAGCTGCAAGCCATGGTGATGGCTGGACAACGCTACAGGCTCATCAAAACAGCAAAAATGGGGACAAACCAAACCTCTGAGTACATCAAAATGATGAGCAGAATGCAAAGAAAAAATTTTATGGCTAGGGATCTTAGGAGCTCACTGAAATATTGCATCAACGACATCCTATGTTTGAAAGAAGATACAAAATATTTGTATGTTTTGCCTAGAAGCTTTACGGAGATACTAGGAAGACAGACATCAAAGAGATGTACGATGATGTTAGCTAGAACTCATATTTCAACAGCAATATTGACCATATAGGGACAAAAGTAGACAACGTTTTATGGTTGATCCCAATTTATCATGGAGCAGATTGCGCGTGAAATATAATGATGAGTTAGAACTGTTAGCTTAAGCTTGCCTATGGAGAGAGAGAGAGAGAGAGAGAGAGATTGAGGTATTTTTTTCTTTTTTCTTCTACACAGACATTGCCATATTATACATATTTGTTTTGTTGAATAGCTTTGGACCTAATGTTAGCGTCTTAAACAGTTTGAGGACTTATACGAACGTTTTAATAGTTCATGGGCCTAGATGAGAACTCTAGAAAAGTTTAAGGACCTACAATGCAATTCACTCTAGGAACTATAACACCTTAAAGTCATTAGGGTTCAGCGACAATCATGAATCGAGTACATTTTCCCAATACATATTAATTTATATATTTTTTACAATATATCCCATCATGCAAAAATGTCACAGTCTAGAATTTTTATATTTTCACAATGATTTGTTTACGTAACACCCCGCCCCCTCCCCCATCTGCAGCAATCTCCAATATGAAGATGGGAAATGCTCTCGCGCGATTGGTCGCGACCGAGTGCGGCCAGCCTCACCTGTCCATGAGAACGGAGGATGTCCCTTTCATGCTGATGTCAGATGACATCAGCAAATAAACTATTTAGTTTATTGTTTTGAAAATACTATAGATTCTATATGAGATGTCCAATTTTAATTCCGTTTTCACCGGTGTGTTCTACGCGACGAGACAAACAAAACTAGATCCTACTTGCATATGTTTCGAAGAACTTTTTTTAATAACCTACATTGCTATTACACATATCTCCATCTCCACCCCTTAAATTCACGAGTCCGCATGTGGAAATCCAACTGTCGTCCGCCTCGTGGAAGCACCGCCGCAGGCGTCTCCTCGTTTCCGCGTGCCGTTGCCGATGGCACATCCACCCATCGTTGGTCGTCCCCGCCACCGGTAGGTCCTCTCTCCCGTTGAGGGCCAATCTTTGCCTTAGCCTGCGTGATTCGGCGCCGCTCGTCGCCGCCGCTGCAGGTGGCCATGGCTTCCATGGCTTAGCAATCGGACCTGGAGCGCGCCCCTTCTAGCCAAACCGCACCCGGTGTCGCCCCTATAAATTTGTGAATTCCCTGCCTTCTCCATTTTCCTCCCCATTAATACTTTTGCCCGGAGAAAACAGAACTGCCATTGACAGTTGTTCACAGTAACTCACCGCCGCCTGCCTTTCTCTTCATCCAAGCCAAGGCTGCACTCTTTGACGCCTAAAACGGAGCCGCAAGGCCACAAGGAGTATGTAGAGCCCATACCTGCCGCCCTCCGCACGGAAAATCGCCTCTCCGAGAAGTGTAGCGCGCTCCGTAGTGTCTCCGAGAGCTCGGAGCCTAGCCATGGCGTCCGCCGCCATGTATTGAGTCACCGGTAGCAACGTGAGTTGTTTTGTTTAGTTGCCTTACCGTCAACCGTTCGATCTCCAAGCAATGACTTAGATTAGATTGAAATATACCCCTTCACTGCCCAATTAGATGCTGCCACGTGTCGCAACATAATCCCAACCAGTTTTTCCTTTTTAAATAAATTAATTTCTGTTTATTATGTCATGATGACGTCGCTTTTGCACAACATTTCGTTTTAGTTTCATTTTATTATTGCACGTAGTTTTGCAGAAAACTCCCTTACTTTGTTTATCTCATTTTATTTTTTTCATACGAACTCAAAATTATGCTGAGCCTGAGCTCCGCGAGGTCGTAGAGCACCAGCGAGCTGCCCATGCTGTGCCCGGCGAGCGTGACGCTCACGTCATTGGTGCCCAAAATAAGAATTCGATGATTCATTGTCTTTGAGTAATTGAATTAGTTTGTTCAGGTTTATTGTCTTTGAGAAATCAATTGTCAATTTCCTGCTGCAATTTGATATTAAACGTGCTTTTGTTCATATAAGTTCTTATATTAGAGTAGTAATATACCGTAGCGTTAGCACGGGCAATATACTAGTAAACATAATTTGCTACATTTTGTGTCCCGCGTGTAGCATGTCACCCAGGGCCGAGGGAGTGTTAGCACATTTTGTGAACTGAGTCGTATGTAAAAATATATAATATTGTTAATTTGAGTACATCATATGATAGCACCTCGTATCCTAGCTATAGCAACAATTTCTGGCCATGGTATATGGTAGTGTGCTAATATATTATATAAAAAATTTAATTATACAGTAGTAATTTTAGTTCATAGTATCATGGCAAGAAACGAGCTCATGATTAGGACATCCTACACTTATTTCTTATTTACTTAGTAACAACTTGGAGTACATTTCTATAGCAATTTTTGTTATATATACTCCCCAGTAATTTTATCTATAGTATACGAGCAAGAGCAAAAACATAATTAGTAGCGACATTCTATTCATGATTTGATAGTATATCAACTTTGATATGTTACTATAGCTCGAAAAGATTTGCTATATTAGGTATAACTAAATTTGCTAGTGCAACATTCACATATTTCATGCTATGTAAAGGTATCATACTAAATTTAGCTTATGGTATGACAACAACAATTTGTTTCAGTCTGATAACATCCTTTGTTGCTATGCGTCTAAGAGAATTTGCTAGTATAGATCCAAGAAAATTTGCTACTAAAGGTCAAAGGAAATTTGCTACTAGAGATCTAAAAGAATTTGGTACTAAAGGTAAAAAGAATTTGGTACTAAAGGTCGAAGGGAATTTGCTACCAGAGATCCAAAAGAATTTGCTACTAAAGGTTGAAAATTTGCTACTAAAGGATGAAGAGAAATTGCTACTAAAAATACAAGAGGATTTGCTACTAAAGATCGAAGAGAATTGCTACTAGAGATCTAAGCTACTAAACAAAATTCGGTACTAAAGGTCGAAGAGAGTTTGCTACTAAAGGTCAAAGAGAATTTGCTAGTAAATGTCAAAGAGGGTTTGCTACTTACATATCCCAGATTGCTCTCGGTAGCCTATTTGCAGCCTTCCATAATTTTTATAGCAAATTATGTTATATATGTAGTAGCAAATAGGTTATAATTTTTTTAATAAAAAATATATACAAGTGGGATCTAGTTTTGTTCGTCTCGTCACGTAGAATCGAATGGTGAAAATAAAATTAAAAACGCATATTATATTGCATACTTGTAATGTTTTAAAGTAATCTTATCATTTTTGTCTTGCTGACATCATGATGACATATGCTGTGAAAGTAACATGCCTGCTCTCTCCGCCCTTCCACCGTCACCCACCGCGACCGGTCGCGCAATCGGCTAAACGCGCGACCGGTCACGCGTTAGCCGTGTCCTATGAAGATCACCCGATAGGAGGTTACTTGTACATCACTTTGACATTTGTTTGGAGAGAGAAATTAAACGGCTGACGCAAGCTGTTAATGTTGGCAGGACTCACCTCAGGTGACACATCTTATCTTACCACTAGTGCGGAATAATCATACAAGATAAAATCTAATATAAATTTCTTTAAAGTTAAAATTTCTGTCAACATTGTAAGGTATCATGTCAACATTTTAGATATTCTATGTGTAATTTTTTGTAAAAAATATTGACATAGATTTATAAATATGTTGACAATTATTGTTTGAAGAAATATTTCCAATTGTTGAAGTCAAATATGTGATTTAAAATTTGAAATAAAAAATAAAAATATTTTTTTTTTTTTTGAACTGAAAAATAAAAATATTGGTGTTGCAATGTAGATGTTGTTGGTGCTGTTAAAACATGCTGATGGCTGTAATGAAGATGCGCTAGTGGGACCCATGTATCGGTAATAAAAGATGTCACTGACATATCACTTACATGTGGGTTCCACATGTTAGCTAGGTCAAAACCGTCGACTAAAACTAGTTGGCGAGGAAATGTGGACGTTCCAATAGTTGAGGGGGACTGGATATACCCAGTTTTGTAATTATAAAAGGAAAATCGAACTTTAACATGAGCTGAGGGAGGTAAATTAGACTTATTCCTATGTTATAAAAGAAGCTTAATGGTTGATTTGTTGTTTAAACTTGCGATCTGCACTGGTGGTCACTTCTTTTTTTTTAGGAAAAGTCTATTTTTCTACCCCGAATATTTCACTTTATCCAATTTAGTACCCAAAAGAAAATCTTGGCCCATTTTACAACTTCAAACAATTTAAATCGGTGCAAGTTACTCCCTTCTACAATTTATATTTTTTATTTCCTTTTGTACGCTTCAATTTGATACCCAAACTTTGCATATCGATAAATGCTATCATTATCTATGTAAAATAAAATATCTTGTATTTTTATAAATATTGTTTAATATTAGATGCTATTAAAACTAGAATATGTATTTTTAATATACAAATTATATTTTGTTTAGTGCAGCACATTCTGGTACTTATCAAAAATGAAATTTCAACTTCAAATTCAAAGCATACAAAGAGAAATAGAAAAGATGAATGACATATTTAAATTGTTTGAGGTATTAAAGTGATGTAAGATTTTATTTGGGTACTAAATTGGACAATCAAAATTATCCGGGTAGTAAAATATACTTTTCTCTTTTTTTAACGCTGAGATGGTAGGTTCCATTCTTTACATCCCTTTTGAATTTTTTTTTTTTTTTTTTGCTGATTCTCTTGGATCGGCTCGAACAGGCCTGGGTGGTTTGTCTCGGATCCAAATGGGCCAAGGCAAAATGACATCCGAAAATAATTGTTGGTGGGTCCTAAGTACCTCTTTTATATGTCCATAAGCACCAATATTGTACCATATTCTCATCATAATCATGTGTTTTATCTCTAATATTGATGATTTTCACATGTAATGTTGTTTTAGTGCTATATTGCAGAAACAGGTGAAAAGATGACAAAATGACTCTTATATGAGAAGCACCGACATGAAGCCCGACTTGCCATACAAGCAGTGGCTTTCTACGAGACCATGAAGCCTACAAGACACTCTAAGATGTCCATGAGGCCCAATGTGTAAGCCCAAGTCGTGGCCCAATGCCTAGGGATTTCTAAAAGATTTATCCCGAAGGAAAGTTCAATTCGTGGAGTCCAGAAACAATATTGTATTGTCACGTGATTTTAGAGCCCAAGACGACGTCGGTTGATCAATCTTATACTACCAAAGTTGTATATCTCGTTGAGAGATTTCCGAACATGTATTATTTGCACCAGTTGTACTCCGAAGCTATGAGATATGGGCCCTGTATGGCAGGTCTGTGTAGAGGAGTCCGAATCTGGACAGATGTTATGGCATCGCAAGTTTGGGTATCTAAACCGACAAATCTGAAGATCACAATAATACTAAAGTTGGAGATACTTTCAAGGGCTGCGAGATAGAGTCCATGTTTGTCTTATTTAGACTTTGAAAGGAAATGTTATGATTAAAGTAAGTTGGCGCTATTTATGAAAGGTAGAAACCGACTTGGATTCAATCTCTATGAGCTAAACATGGTGACCATGTAAGAGAGGACCCGACCAAAGGCTATATAACCTCCATATGACGTCCCAAACAAAGAGAGGACGTTAGGAGAGATTCCTACAAGCCATAGGAACCGTTGGACATCGTCGGGAGACCATCGGAGTTGAAGAGCCACCAAGCCGAGAGATGTAGTCTAGTCGGGTAGTCACCTCGCGTGGTTGCACTATACCGAGTGAGGAGAAGTAGAGCCATATACCCTAGGAGTTGTCAATGTTGCAACAAAGATGGTGTCGATCGGTGCACCCGTTGTGTCAATCGGCACGTCCGTAACGGTGATTAATATGGGTACAATTTATCAATCTCTATATTATCTATCTTAATTCTATCCTTGGCTGCAATTTGTGTTCGTCCGGATTGATTAATCTTATATGTGCTTATTCAATTGTTTAGTTCTAGGCTAAATATTCAGATATTATCTTGATCATGGTGATTAGGCTAGTACTCGGATCTTGTATGAATCATGATTACTTGATGATGCTAATCGTGTGATTTATTGGTAAGAACTAAGCTATCGCGCACTTTTAGATAGTCAAGTAGAGGAAGAAACTCGCCCTATTAAGGGACAACTCTCGAGAGGATAAATCGGGGGTCTCTCGAAAGACAGGGTGATCTTGCTCATGTTCGACATTTGCCAATTGTTTAAAGTTCCAAGTAAGCCAGCGTTAACATGATAATGTATACCGCTTCGTGCCGATCGGCACATCCTTTCTCCGACCACTAGATGCATTAGGCTAACTCCGGGTGTTTCTCTTTGGTCGATATGTATGCTCCGAAAAGTTTCCTTAAGACAATTAAGCCTTCGTGCCGATCGGCACAAATCCAATTTTCACCTCTTTTCATGCTCTCGTATGTGCAATATGTACTTCATGCTATGATTGATTTGTTAGACGAAATAGTAAACCCTAAACACGGTTCTCTTGCTGATCCTCGCGGATTCGATATAAACCTGGAAATACGCCAAGCGAAAAATCTATAATATACACCGTTCTCTTACGGTATAGAAGTGGGTGCGTATAAATGACCAACAAGAATACCGGTCGCTTTCTATTTTGTGTTAAAAGAAAAAAATAAAGATATTCACCGAATGAGTAAATCAGTGGCGGAATGCCCTTCACGTCCTTTTGTTAGTTATTTGGAAAAATTTAAAGATACTCACCGAATGTGCAAGAGATGTGAATGGAGTGAGGGGGTTGTGGTTTATATACCACAACCCAAAAAGCGCCGTTGGCTCTGTCTGAAAACCCAGCACCGAAACTTCCGATAGCATATCGGAACTTCCGTATGGTTCGAATTAGGGTTAGATCTGGATTTTTGGCCCGCACCGGAACTTCCGGTGGAGTACCGGAACTTTCAGTACTTAGGTTTAGGGTTTGAAAACGGGACCGCACCGGAGCTTCCGGTGTCGTATCGAAACTTCCGATATGGCATTCTAGAGAGCACAAAGCTCTCCGTTAGCCGACCGGAACTTCCGGTACTGGGGCCGGAACTTCCGGTATGGCTTTTCCGAGAGCAAAACTCTCCGTAAGCCTACCAAAACTTCGGGTACCATACCGGAGCTTTCGATGAGTCCAGGAAGAATGGGTTTGGGAAGGATTTTCTTGAGTTTGTGAGCATCTCCATTCTTTGCCAAATTTGTGATTTGCATCCCTCTTTATAGTACGGCATCCCTATGACTCAAAGCAAAGAAATAAAGCGAGGCACAAGCTTTGAGAGGGGCTTTTCCAAATTCTCCTTTTATTGCATTTGACATTTCTTTTCTCCTTTTTGATTGTGATTGGTACAATTTCATGTGCTTTGGATATTCACTACACACATTCTCATGAAAGCATTAGTCTAAATTTAATTGTATTGATATCAATCATCCAAAATAAAATGAGGGGCCTAGATGCACTTTCAATCTCCCCTTTTTGGTGATTGATGTCAATACAATCAAATTTCTAAAAAGATAGATTAAAAAGCACAACTTGCAAAGATAAAAGATGAGCTCCCCCTTAATATGTGCATGAAATTGAATTTCAAAAGTTGGTCTATACAATACCAAATGCACATTAGAGATACAAATCATGAGAGGCTCCCCTTTATCTATGCATCCATAATAATAAACCAAGAACAATGCAATATGGCATTTTATCATCACACAAATGCATCTAAATAGAGAGAACAACAATACATCAAGCATATCATAAAGCAAACCACATAGATAGATAAATAAACCAAGTCTAATCTTATTACAATCATCCATAGTTCCAACCAAACCACTTGTCCATCTCACACACATAGTTCATTACATCATAAAAATGAGAATAAAGATAAATAGAAATTTCTTCTCCCCCTTTGGCAACACATCACCAAAAAGGAGAAAAGAACTAGAACTCCCAAGAGAGGATCACTCGTCGTCATCGTCGTCGTCATCGTCGTCGTCGTCGTCGTCGTTGCCGTCGTCCTCCTCATCGCTCTCCTCCTCATCCTCGGGCGTGCCACTCCCTTGCCTTTCTCATGGAGCGGGATCCGAGTGCTAGAGCGGGGAGCGGAGGCGGTCGGGACATCCTCTGCGCTGTCATCCTCTCCACTCTTGGTGCCACCGCCCTCCACATCCTGAGCTGCTGCTCGTGCCGCCACTCCCGCGGCCTGCCGATATGGAGCCCAAGGGTCCTCCCACTACCGAGGTACTATCGATACAAGATCCAAGGGAGGAGGTGGTGGCTGCTGCTGCTGCTGAGCTAAGTAAGAGAGATACCGGTGATGTTCTTCATTGATGCGCCGCTGCTCCATCCTCATCTCATAGATGTCCTCACTATTAGCTTTGCACATGCAAAAGAAAGACTTGAGGACCGAGCCGATGAATCCGGACTTGCTCGGGAGTCCGGCGAGAGGAAGTAGCTGGAGCATCCCCAGCTGGTCGAGCTGGTGGAGGAGGAGCTGCCTATCTTATCGGTGATCCCCGAGGAGTGGGTAGAAGATGGAACCTCTTGGGACGAAATGCATACCGAGTGACATCTCAATCATCTTCATAATAAAGGGAGTGAAGGGAAGGCTCGCCTTATGAGTGTAGGAGTGGTTGATGATTGATGTCCAAATGTGCTCAAAGACACAAAACGGCTCGGCTCCCGGACGCATGGCACAAAGTAAAGTCTTGGAGTCCGCCGACAAAGAAGACGCATCCCCTATCTTAGGATCCAAAGTCCATCTAAACATATTGTTCGAACACGATAGTAGGGGTGCAACCCAAAGTGTGTCCCAATGATCATCCCCTTGGGCTGATCATAGCGGCTGTCATACATGAACTCCAAAGCTGCATCATCCGGTGGATCAAACACATTCACATTTCTCTTCATAGCATCTGCATGACCAAATCCGAGAATCTGTGCAAACCGAGCATAGGTGACCTGAAACCTGTTACCATCAAGTGTCCAATGCATGATGGAGTCCTCCTGTGAGTCTTCATTGAACTCGAGCCAAAGGGTGGCATAGAACCGAACCACCGGTTCCGTGTTCCACCCATACTCAAGTCCCATGAGCTCCACCATGTCTCTCCTAGGACACTCAGCCCTGATTTGGTTGAAGACTGGATCATTCGACGAGCCATCCAATCCCACTTGATCCACTTCATCTCATGAGTCTTGTTCTTCGACTTGAGCACCTCCTTGTACCACTCGGCGTTGGGTGTGGTCCCAAAACCTGATGTCCTCCACACCCCTTTCCTTTGCCTTGATCCACGGACACTTGCTCCTATACTTTTGCACCTCATCTCTGTAGAAGGGTACTTTGTAGCCTGCACCGCCACTCACAGCCGGTGACCGCAGCTCATACTTGTGGTGCTCCCGCAAGCTGCGGGCAATGAGGAGAAACCACTCATCCCCTCCCACATTTCCAGTCTCCTCCTCACTTTCTTCTTCATCACTTGACACGGGAGCGGGAGGAGGTCTCCTAGCTGTGCTCTTCCCTTTGCCTCTGCCTAGACCTTTGCCCGTGGCTTGCCTCTTGACAAGGCGCGGATTTGGCACATCGAAGTCCGAGTCCGAGTCCGAGTCATCATGACTTTGGGGTGCTGGACGCTTGGACACGGTCTCCTTCCTGCCAAGAGTTATCTAACGAGAGAGAAAAACATGTGTAAGGAGCAACATACACAATGTGGATATCTAGAGATGCTAAGAAGATGCTAACAAGATAGGCTCCTGTCGGAACTTCCGGTACCGGATACCGGAGGTACCGAACTTCCGGTACCTGCGGTACCGGAACCTCCGACGGGTCAACCCTAACCCTAGCAGTGCGAAAAATCACATCTAGCCAACGGATTTACTTCCTAGAAGCATGCTAGTGTTCTAGAACTGCTAGAGAACCATCTAAGCATCAAATATTCCTAGGGATTCAAGGATTTAACCCTAGATCTAGAGCTGAAGGTAATGAAGGAATACCTTCTCCTCTAACTAGGAGCTTGGAGAGGACCGGAGGGAAGATCTTGAAGGAGCTTGCCGTAGACCGCCGTCGGAGGTTGAGGGGAGGTTGAGGGAGCCTCCGGTTGATGAAGATCCGAAGAGAAAAGGTTGAAAAGTGGAGTCTTTTTCAAATGGGAGCCGTCCCTTTCAAGGGGACGGGCTCCCCTATTTATATCGCCGCCCCGCACCGAAACTTCCGGTAGCCTACCGGAGCTTCCGGTGCGGGCTCAAACCCTAGGTCAACATCCCGCACCGGAACTTCCGGTGTGGGCATGACACCCGAGGGTGAGCCCTCGATCGGAGCTTCCGGTACCGGTACCGGAACTTCCGACTAGAAGGAAAAGTTCCCTGTTCGACCTCCGGTCGGAACCTCCGGTACCCTACCGGAACTTCCGACCGGGAGAAACGCCGAGCCCAGTCCCCATACCGGATCTTCCGGTACCCTACCGGAACTTTCGGTAGGGGGAAAACAGAGAAGAAGAGTTGAATTTTGGGGAGGAATTTTCAAAAATAGTTTTGATGGACTAGTGAGGTATCTTGACAACATGTGATCAGTACACAATCAACAAGCAAAGCTATGATCACATTATGACAAGGATTGACCTATTGGTCAAGAACCAAGAAAAACTTCAAAATAGCTTAGTTAATTTTCGAAAGCATGCATTTCAACTTAAGATCCAAAACGATTAAAACAACAATCAAATGTGCACGCTTTTACACCACGTTACTAGAGTCAAGTATATTTAGCTCACTCCTTAAATAGCAAAACCGGTTTTCATCTAGTGGCTTGGTGAAAATATCGGCCAATTGATTTTCGGTTTTCACATGGCTCACCTCAATATCCCCTTTGATAGAATGATCTCTCAAGAAATGATGGCAGATATCTATGTGCTTTGTGCGCGAGTGCTCAACGGGGTTATATGCTAGCTTTATGGCACTCTCATTGTCACATAGGAGAGGAACACGGTTCAATTTGTAACCGTAGTCCCTTAGAGTTTGTCGCATCCATAATAGTTGTGCACAACAACTACCGGCCGCAACATTCTCCGCTTCGGCCGTGGATAGGGCAACGGAATTTTATTTCTTGGATGACCATGACACTAGGTGATGAGGACATCACACCCTCGGATATAACCAGCACTCCTCCAATACACATACATAATTCAAGGACAAAAACTAGAGCACGACCATTGAATTTACGGGTGAGCATGTTCCTAATGATCTCTTTATTTATATTTGAGAATATTTTACTACCTAATGAGTTAATTATAGTTAGGAACCATGGAGATGATGATAATATGGTTAAGGAGGAGGTTGGAGGCTTGGTGGGCCAGCAAGGATGTCCATGTCAAGTTGGAGGCCCAAACAAAGTCGACTTTGAGTCTGTTTCGGAGTCCAGAAACAGCCTGCACCAAAACGGATGCCCTGGTCGCATATGAAGTACGTTTGGGACGTTCTTTATATGGATGGAAATATAATTTGATAACCTTTCCATTGGCGCTGGTCTCATATCCAAATTCATCCCGAGTCGTCGGGAATTGCCGAAATACTAAGACGTCCAGAAACTGTCCCGGTGTTGCACCACCATCTTTTGGCCTTTGGGCCGTGTATTTTGTTAAGCCCACTTAGGGCTGCGTCCAGGGAGGATGGACGACCCTAGGGACCTCATAAGCAGCCGCCGCCCCTTCCTTAGGGTTTGGGGTTTTGCTTAGATTATTCTGTCAAGAACAGTTTCGCCGTTTCGTCGGTTTGTGAGACCCCAACTCGTGAGTTTAATCATATATTTGCAATTTGGTTGCTTCTATCTTGTTCTTGCTTGTGTTCTTCGATTCGCAGGCAAGGATTAGCCTTCTTGGCGAGGTCAATCGTGCTTGCACGGTTGATAACCAGAGGAGACGTGGTGCTGCGATTACGGGGTTCGGAACGTGTTGTTCGGAAGCCGGATCGATTTGTGTCAAGCCTCCGCCAAATCGTTGTTTATCGGAACCTTTCGAAAGATCGGGACACCCCGTTCACATCAAGTGGTATCGAGCTTCAGGTGCACCGTCAGGTTTTCCCTATCCTTGTTATTTTGTTTCGTCCTAAAGTCCAGAAAATTGCCCTACAAAAATATTTTCTTGTTCATCTTCCGCAGTCCTATCACCCGTTGTGCCGCTGCAATTTCGTTTCAGTTTGCTTTGTTGAGTTTGTGTCCATAATTAGAGTCGTGTTGCTGGTCGAGTCCGTGTTATTTATTTCTAGTATTGATCTAAGTCTTGGAGTCACTCCTATTTTTTTACCTTGTTATTGTGCTAGGTTGGTTTCAGTTTGATTGTGTTCTGTCTTCCAATGCGCAAGAGCAATTCTAAACCTTCTATTTTGTGCGCAAGTTAAGAAAAAGAGACGGATCCTACTCTCTTGTTTGTGGCGCTAGTACAGATAGAAAAAAAATCAAAGTTGTATATTCTTATGCGGCACTTCTGAAAAAAAAAGCATAAGGTGCATTAAAAAAAGAAAAAGAAAAAAGAGCCGCACCAAACAAGAAAAGAAAGAAAGAAGGAATAAAAAAAAAGAAAAGAAGAAGTCGGAGTTCTTGCATCCCTTTGAGTCCGAGGTACTGAGGCATATTTTCATTGCTAGCTTGGTCTATAGGTCCGACGGCTTGTTTTAGGCCAGCAACATAGACTTGTACTTTGGACTATTATTCAACTTTGCATTATCTGATTTTGAAATTTGCCAATCCTTGCTACTCACATATTGTCTATCCAAGCTCCACATATATTCTTCCGAATAGCACATTTTGACCCTCGCAATTGTCGGTTCACGCTCTTCGGGTAATCCTTTGCTTTGCTAATAATAAGAACCTTGTAAGAGCTTGGTATGACGCTTCCATTTGCTCTTGTGAGAGTCATCACTGTTCTAGTAGTGTGATAGGGATAACGTTTACCGGATTGTTCCTGTTTTTGTCTTTGTTGCTCATAATGACAGGTGATGATATGAGTACTCTTGCACAACGAGTGCTTAGTTCTCAAATGGCAAAGGCGGAGCAAAATCAAGAAAACAATTTGTTTCAGACTTTCTTTGTTGTGATGAATCGACGTTGTCGTGTTATCATTGATGGTGATACTAGCCGCAACATTACAAGTTCTGAGTTGGTCGAGAAGCTTGGCTTGACCACACGACCACACCCACGTCCATACTACATCCAAGGTGTCAATTTTTGTGAGAAGATAAAGGTAAATAAAATTGCCCGTATCAAATTTTTTCTTGGTAACTATAAGGATAGTGCAGATTTTGACATAGTACCTATACAAGCATGTCATTTGTTACTAGGTACACCCTGGATTAATATAAATAATGTTGTGTAGAATACCATCACTAATAGATACTCTTTCAAACATAATGGCACTAAAATTATTCTCAAACCTTTGAGTGCTGTTGAAATTTTAGAAGCTGATCTAGAAATATTTGAGAGAAGAAAGAATGAACCTTTTAGAGAAGAATGAGCGATTTTACAAGTTGCAACACTTTCATCCAAATCTGAGTTGTTAAATGAGGAACATATTTCTTTGCCTTTTCTTGGAGCGGATATCTTTCAGCATGTACAACAAGAAGATGAGGTGAATAATGTTGAGGTGCCAATGACCTCATTTTATATTTCAAAACCATCGCTTGATCATGAATCTAATACTCATGCTGAAATTGAGAGCAAAGGTACTACACTCATGGACTGTGAGATTTCTCATGATGTGCCGAATGTTTCCACCAATCATACTAATATAGAGCAACATCTAGTGGAACCTTCTCTTGAATTACCTTTGTCACAAGTTGATTTTCCTACTGGTCCTTGTGATAAAGATGTGTTGTGTGCTAGTGCTTCATTTATACCTTTGCAACAAATAATGAATGAAAATACTTGTGCTAATAATATAACCATGCTTCCGATTGCTTCTGAAATTGATGAGTTGAAACTGTTGTCTTCTTTAAGTACTTTAGTTTACATTGAATTTGATACTCTCTGTGATCTAATTAGTTTGGAGAAGAAAATTTTATGTGCTGAGTTGCCTTGGTTGCCTAGACATACATATCACTATATAGGAAACTATAATTGTCAAGGACAATATATGGTGCATCGAGTTTATATTTGTTCGAAAAAAAATCTTCTTTGTTAGGGCAACAATATGATGAATTAGAGTGCTATAGTAACACTAATCATGTAAAATCCAGTTGCTCTAGTTTTGTTTTTAAGAAACAGGGTCAATCACAAGAAGGGAAGCATTGGTGGTTTCCACCTACGATATCTTCTAAAACTATGGTCAAACCGAGAACATGTTGCTTTCAAGGAGAGAACAATAAGGAAATGATATCCTTCGAAATAATCATTCAAGCACCAGCGACGCCGAGGACGACTTTTCATCAAGAAGGGGAGGATGATGAGGACATCACACCCTCGGATATAACCAGCACTCCTCCAATACACATACATAATTCAAGGACAAAAACTAGAGCACGACCATTGAATTTACGGGTGAGCATGTTCCTAATGATCTCTTTATTTATATTTGAGAATATTTTACTACCTAATGAGTTAATTATAGTTAGGAACCATGGAGATGATGATAATATGGTTAAGGAGGAGGTTGGAGGCTTGGAGGGCCAGCAAGGACGTCCATGTCAAGTTGGAGGCCCAAACAAAGTCGACTTTGAGTCTGTTTCGGAGTCCAGACACAGCCTGCACCAAAACGGATGCCCTGGTCGCATACGAAGTACGTTTGGGACGTTCTTTATATGGATGGAAAGATAATTTGATAACCTTTCCATTGGCGCTGGTCTCATATCCAAATTCATCCCGAGTCGTCGGGAATTGCCGAAATACTAAGACGTCCAGAAACTGTCCCGGTGTTGCACCACCATCTTTTGGCCTTTGGGCCGTGTATTTTGTTAAGCCCACTTAGGGCTGCGTCCAGGGGAGGATGGACAACCCTAGGGACCTCATAAGCAGCCGCCGCCCCTTCCTTAGGGTTTGGGGTTTTGCTTAGATTATTCTGTCAAGAACAGTTTCGCCGTTTCGTCGGTTTGTGAGACCCCAACTCGTGAGTTTAATCATATATTTGCAATTTGGTTGCTTCTATCTTGTTCTTGCTTGTGTTCTTCGATTCGCAGGCAAGGATTAGCCTTCTTGGCGAGGTCAATCGTGCTTGCACGGTTGATAACCAGAGGAGACGTGGTGCTGCGATTGCAGGGTTCGGAACGTGTTGTTCGGAAGCCGGATCGATTTGTGTCAAGCCTCCGCCAAATCGTTGTTTATCGGAACCTTTCGGAAGATCGGGACACCCCGTTCACATCACTAGGGACCTACCTAAGAATTGGCAAGTCCCGGAGATACTCTTCCGATCCACTTTGTCCCCGGAATAATCTGCATCGGAATAGCCTATTAGGTTGAACTTTGAACCCTTGGGGTACCAAAGCCCTAGGTTAGGTGTGTGGACTAAATATCTCAAGATTCTTTTAACGGCCACCATGTGGCACTCCATAGGAGCGGCTTGGAAACGTGCACACATACACACACTAAGCATGATATCGGGCCTAGATGCACAAAGGTAAAGCAAAGAGCCGATCATAGAGCGAAAAACCTTTTGATCAACCGGCATGTCTTTCTTGGTGAGGTCGAGATGGCCGTTTGTTGCCATGGGTGTCTTGGTGGCCTTTGCCTTGTCCATGTCAAACTTCTTCAATATATCTTGAGTGTACTTGGCTTGACATAGGAACGTGCCCTCCTTGAGTTGCTTGACTTGAAATCCTAGAAAGAATGCCAACTCTCCCATCATAGACATCTCGAACCTCTTTGTCATTATCTTGCTAAAATCATCACAAAACATTTGATTAGTAGAACCAAATATTATGTCATCGACATAAATTTGGCACACAAATATATCATGATCAAAACGCTTTGTGAAGAGGGTTGCATCGACCTTGCCCATTTCAAAACCCTTTTTCAAAAGGAAATCCCTAAGGCATTCATACCATGCTCTTGGTGCTTGCTTAAGCCCATAGAGCGCCTTATGGAGTTTGTACACGTGGTTAGGATACTTGGGGTCTTCAAAGCCCGGTGGTTGCTCCACGTATACTTCTTCCTTGATTGCCCGTTTAGGAAAGCACTCTTCACGTCCATTTGGTACAGCTTGAAGTTGTGATGAGTGGCAAAGGAAAGTAGTATTCTTATTGATTCAAGCCTTGCCACGGGGGCATAGGTTTCATCAAAGTCCAATCCTTCTACTTGTGAATATCCTTTTGCCACCAATCTTGCTTTGTTCCTTGTTACAACACCGTCTTCATTTTGTTTATTACGGAACACCCACTTGGTGCCCACAACATTTTTGCCTCTTGGTCTTTCTTCCAATGTCCAAATTTCATTTCTTGTGAAGTTGTTCAATTTCTCTTGCATGGCCATCACCCAATCCGAGTCCTCGAGTGCTTCTTTTACTCTAAATGGCTCCAAAGAAGAGATAAAAGAGTAATGTTCACAAAAATTGCAAACACGAGAACGAGTGATTACCTCTTTTTCTATGTCTCCAAGAATTTGTTCCACTGGGTGATCACGTTGCACACTTTGGTGCACTCTTGGGTGTGGTGGATGTGAGCTTGTTTGACAGCCATCTTGCTCAATCTCTTGATCATGCGTTGTAGGTTCATCGTCTTGTGCTTGAGCATGATCTTCATTACTAACTTCTTCATCTTGATCAACTTGATCATGATTTGTGCATGGTTGGTCTTGACTTGAGGGAGGAGGTTGATCTTGATCATTTTGCGGTTCTCGCGGTCTAACATCACCAAGTGTCATTCTTTTGATTGCTTGCCTAGGAGCCTCAACATCTGCATTGTTAATAACAACTTGCTCCCCTTGAGAGCCGTTAGATTCATCAAACGTCACGTCCCGTGAAACTTCAACACAACCGGTGGTTTTGTTAAAGACACGATAGGCGTGACAATTTGAACCATACCCAAGCAAGAAACCTTCATCAACCTTAGGGGAGAACTTTGAAGTCTTGGGTTTCTTGTTGAGCATGAAGCATTTGCTCCCAAAAACTCGAAAATACGAGATGTTAGGCTTTTTACCGGTTAGTAGCTCGTATGGTGTTTTCCTTAAGAGTCGATGGAGGTACAACCGGTTGGAGGCATGGCATGCGGTGTTGATTGCTTCGGCCCAAAAACGATCGAAGGTCTTGTATTCATCAAGCATGGTCCTTGCCATCTCTATGAGAGTGCGGTTCTTTCTTTCGGCCACCCCGTTTTGTTGAGGTGTGTAGGGTGCCGAAAACTCATGCTTGATGCCTTTCTCATCTAGGTACTCTTCAACTTGAGTGTTCTTGAATTCGGTACCGTTGTCACTTCTTATTGCCTTGATCTTCACTTCAAATTCATTTTGTGCTCTTTTCAAGAAAGTCTTGAGTACATCCTTCACTTCACCTTTATCACACAAAAAGAATACCCACGTGAAGTGAGAATAATCATCAACAATAACAAGTCCATATTTGTTACCGCCAATGCTAATGTAGGCAATGGGACCGAAGAGGTCCATGTGTAGCATCTCCAACGGTCTTGTGGTTGTCACAATGTTCTTGAATGGATGTGGTGCTCCAACTTGTTTTTCGGCTTGACATGCACTCGCAAATTTTATTTTTCTCAAAGCAAACATCCGTTGGTCCAAGGATGTGACCGCCCTTTTGGAGTTTGTGAAGATTTCTCATACCGACATGGGCTAGTCGTCTATGCCACAACCATCCCATGTCGGACTTTGCAACTAAGCATGTGTCAAGTTTTACTTTATCCGCGGTAAAATCCACAACATAAAGCTTCCCTTTGAGCACACCCTCAAAAGCAATCGAGCCATCACTTTTCCTTGAGACAATCACACCCTAGTCGTTGAACAAGCAATTGTAGCCCATTTCACAAAGTTGTGAGATAGACAACAAATTGAAGTCAACGTTATCCACAAGCATAACCTTCGAAAGTGAATGCGAAAAGGTTAAAGGAATGTTACCATAACCCAACACATATCCCTTTCCGTTGTCTCCGAAAGTGATATACTCATTTCTTTCTTTGCTTGGCTCAAATGATTCGAACATTTTCTTGTCTCCGGTCATATGATTGGTGCATCCACTATCCACCACCCATGATGAGCCACCGGAGGAGTATTCCTACAAAACAATTTATGCTTTGTTTTTAGGTACCCAAATTTGCTTGGGTCCTCTCACATTAGTAACAAGTGTCTTGGGCACCCACACACAGGATTTGTGGGTCATGTTGCGTGGCCCAACATATTTTGCATAGACACGACCATGCTTGTTTCTCATTAGCACATAGGTCGCATCAAAATCATTAAAGAGAGCACAAGACGGGTTAGGCACATTAGTACGCAAATCATAAATAAGAGAAGATTTGTTAGTGTTCTTGATTTGCTTCTCCGTCTTGACTTGCTTCTTTTGGTGTCCACTCTCCTTGGTGAACTTGATGAATTCGGTGCCGTTCTTGTTGATTCTTGCATTGTGCTTGTCACCTTGCTTGTACCCAATGACATCCTTCACATGTGGCCGCCTCACATTGGTGTATGCGCCCTTGCATACTCGGCCTTGGCATTATCGATGGCCTTCACCTTCTTTTGTGCTTGTTGTTGAAGTTCTTGCACTTGTTTCTTCAAATCATCAACGGTCTTGATGTTTCTTGTACAAGCTTCAATATCAATCTTGTTGCACCTAGAGCACTCATTACTAGATGGGGGCAAGATGAAGATTGAGAGGAAGTAGTGTTACACTTAATTTCCTCAAATTGCACCTTAAGCGAATTGTGATCCTTTTGCAAGTTATCACACTTATCTTAAAGTGACACATTTGTGACTTTAAGTGTCTCACTATTTTCTTCAACCACTTTGAGAGACTTTACCCAGTCCTCATTTTTCTTCCTCTCAACTTCTAGGAGCTTCTCAAGTTCAAGCACCCTTTGCTTCTCTTGAACAAGCATTTCCTCTTGTTTCTCAAGAAGCTCCTCTTGCCTCTCATTAGTCTCCTTTTCCTGCTCAATGATGTCCAACAAATCAAACATGTTAGGAATTTGAGAACTTCCATTAGCATTTACCTTGGAGCCCTTAGCCATCATGCACTTGTGTCCGGCATCATCTTCATCATCGGTCAAGCTTCCAAAAAAGGAGGAGTTGGTCGGCGTGAGCCCAATAGCAAGTGATGCAATGCCTCCCTTCTTTTCATCGGATTCCGACTCGGAGGAGGAAGATGATCCATCGGAGTTCCACTCTTGTCCAATGTGTGCTTCACCTTGACGGTACTTTCTATGCTTCTTGTACTTCTTGTCACCCTTCTTGTTTTGCTTGTTCTTGTAGTTGTCCGGACACTCCGCCATGAAATGACCTTTGTCTCCACAAATGTAACACTTGTTTTTAGCTTTTCTTGATTTGCTCTTGTCTTGATCATTCTTCTTGAAGCTTCTCTTTGACATCGAGCTTGTTGAATCTTTTCACAAAGAGAGCCATTTCATCATCACTATCATCATCACTCTCCTCAACCACCTTCTTCTTCTTTTCTTGTTCGGCATTGAGAGCCAAATCATTTTTGCTCCCACTAACTTTTTCTTTGTCCTTGAGTAATGCATTGATCCTATTCCCTTGATCAATTTGCTGTTTTTGGGAGAGCACCTTTCCAATCACTTCATCGGTGGTGAAGTATCTAAAGCCATCTTTGTCTCTTATGTTGGACACTATGTTGGCATCCCATGCTTGCAAGGCTTGTAGCAACCTTCTATTCACATCCAAGTCCAACACCTTCTCTCCAAGAGCTCTTCTCTTGTTCACTATCCTCATCATTCTATCATGGGCTTCCCTTGGCCCTTCATGCGACCTCATGACAAAGTAGTTAAAATCTTCTCTAAGCCCTTCTAGCTTAGACTCCTTTACGCTATCGATGCCCTCATGAACTAACTCAAGCTTCAACCAAATTTGATGAGCATCCTCCAATCCGGCTATATTCTCATACTCGGCGGGACTAAGTGCGGATACAAGAGCACTAGCCGCCGTCACATTGCACCTTACGTTGAGCAAGTCTTGTGTGGTTGGCTTGCTTCTACATTCCCATATGAATCCATGTTGAGTCACACTTCTCACATTTTGATGCATTGAGTCCAAATGTAGTAGCATCTTTGTTTTCCAATGATCAAAGTATTGACCATCAAAATATGGTAGTCTTCCGGAGCCGGGTCCAATGTGCTCATCCCTTCCATCACTATAGGAGTATGGTGTTTTGTTGTAGCTTATTGGCAAAGCACTAGGCACATCTCCATCCTTGGCAATTCCTTTTCCAATTCCATTTCTAGCATCATCCGGTGAGTTCTCATGACCTCTTTCACCGGCTACTTTAGGTGGTGCTTCACCACTACCACTACCACTAGCCATTGCATCTTTCTCATTTGCCATCTTTAATCTTCAAGCGGTGAGGCTTCAACGAAGATACCCGCTCTCATACCAATTGAAAGTCGCCTAGAGGGGGGGGTGAATAGGCGAACCTAAAATTTTCTGCGAAATAACACTAAGACGAAACGTCAAATACCGGAACTTCCGGTGCAGGGTGATAAATGCGGAATTAAAACCTACACAATTCTAGTGTTGGCAAGAAAGAAAGGAACAACCCTATGCAATTCTACGAATTTAACGGCACAACGGAAAACTAACAAGCAACCTAGTAAATTAAACAACAACGCGCTTAAGTAAAAGAGGGAGCACAAGAGACACAGATTTTTCACCGAAGTTCAAGCCCACCAAGGACTCTACGTCTCCGTTGAGAAAGTCCACCAAGGACCGGGTTTCTCTCAACCCTATTTCTCCCTCAAGTCACCACCAAGGTTGAGCTTGAGTTTTCCACTATCAAGGTCCCTTTCGAGACGGGCAATACAAACTTCTCGGACGTCACCACACAAGTTGGGAGCTCACGAGCACGCCTAGCCGTCTAGGAGCTCAAAGCTCCAAGAGTAACAAATCCAAATCAGAAGCTTGACGGGAGTGAAGATGCTCAAGAATGGAATCAAGTCTCTCAAACACTTGCTCAAAGTCTCTCACTCAAATCCTAGCTCAAGGATGGAATTTTTGCTTTTGGAGAGGATTTGGAGCAAGTGGAGTGAAGCTGAAGTGTGTGTTGGTTCGGAATGTGCAAGAGATGTGAATGGAGTGAGGGGGTGTGGCTTATATACCACAGCCCAAAAATAGCCGTTGGCTTGTCCGAAAACCCCGCACCGGAACTTCCGATAGCATATCGGAACTTCCGGTATGGTTCGAATTACGGTTAGATCTAGATTTTTGGCCCGCACCGGAACTTCCGGTGGACTACCGGAACTTCCGGTACTTAGGTTTAGGGTTTGAAAACGGGACCGCACCGGAGCTTCCGCTGTCGTATCGGAACTTTCGATATGGCATTCCGGAGAGCTCAAAGCTCTCCGTTAGCCTACCGGAACTTTCGGTACCGGGGACCAGAACTTCCGAGTATGGCTTTTCCCGAGAGCAAAACTCGTGTAAGCCTACCGGAACTTCCGGTACCGGGGACCGGAACTTTCGGTATGGCTTTTCCCGAGAGCAAAACTCTCTCTAAGCCTACCGGAACTTCCGGTACCACATCGGAGCTTCCGATGAGTCCAGGAAGAATGGGTTTGGGAAGGATTTTCTTGAGTTTGTGAGCATCTCCATTCTTTGCCAAATTTGTGATTTGCATCCCTCTTTATAGTAAGGCATCCCTATGACTCAAAGCAAAGAAATAAAGCGAGGCACAAGCTTTGAGAGGGGCTTTTTCAAATTCTCCTTTTATTGCATTCCACATTTCTTTTCTCCTTTTTGATTGTGCTTGCTACAATTTCATGTGCTTTGGATATTCTCTACACAGATTCTCATGAAAGCATTAGTCCAAATTTAATTGTATTGATATCAATCATCCAAAATAAAATGAGGGGCCTAGATGCACTTTCAATATATAATGTATTTATTAAGCCTTTTCCCCTCTACATTACTCATTGTTGGTGATAGTTAGAAGAAATTAGGTGATGATACAATTGTCTGAATGATAATTACACTAAGTTCAAGCACTTGCCAAAGTTGCCAAGAGGGTATACGAAAATTAAGTGCAACTGTTTGATTAAAATAAAAGCACTTGCGGGTTCGGTATATGAACTTCCCTAAAATGAAAGTGGGTCTTTGAAATTTTTCCTACCTTTAAATTAGATAAATAAAATATTTAATGTTGCAATTATTTTCTTGCGCCGATACAATAGTTCATGTTATCTAACAATAGTAGTTTTTACCAATAGAAACAAACAGTTGGTAGTGCAATAAAAAGAACTTTGTGACAACATAGATTCTGAAGTCATGACAAAATGCAATTGTCACCAAATTGTGACGTTACCATTGGCATCATATGACACGCATATTTCGTCATAGTATGACATTTGTTAAATTTATGATGATTTCCGATTGGTTTTATTGGCGGAATCTATCGTCATAACCAAATAAAATTGTGAAGTATTGATCAATTATCACCATAAAATCCACACCTATCATAAGATTTCTTGCATTGTTTTTTTCGAGATCCCAAGAAATTTCCTTTTATTATCAAGGATCTAGAGCTATAGATATGATAAATACTTATGTAGGCAGGGGGCATGTGCCCACAAGGTGAAATGAGAATCGTCTCATTTGATCCGATGAATTCTGAGACAATGTGACCTAACATGGTGCATAAAGTAGATAATTGTACACTTTAAATTATGACTTCACATACTAATGAACCTTATTTATAATGGATTTAACATGTTTAAGAGTGCAACCATAGATCTGATCATAATTAATAGTTAAATTAAGGTGGATACAAGAGTAAATTGTAAAGTTTTGTCAATGTTCCTTGTAGCCAAAATTATCTCATTGTCTTGAAAAGAAAAATGTAGGAGGGAGATCTGTTGTTAGAAAAGAAAGAAGATGGCCATGGAATGCCAAGTGATCCGGATGACATGCATGGATGAACTTCAAGAGCTGTAGAACTGCTAAGAAAAAAACTAATACTGCCCTGGTTCCTATTTGTAAGCATTTTTAGAATCCCGAGATACAAATAGTCAAGATAGAA
Organism: Chloris gayana; assembly: GCA_031894775.1. Classification (NCBI taxonomy): domain Eukaryota; kingdom Viridiplantae; phylum Streptophyta; class Magnoliopsida; order Poales; family Poaceae; genus Chloris; species Chloris gayana. The sequence goes on from JAUNZO010001928.1 coordinate 5,113,694, forward strand.
AATGTCATCCATATCCCTCATTTTACACTATCTCATCAATTCTTCACTCACCCACCAACCCGTCTGTTTTTGTTCTATTCCTAAAAATGCTTGTATTGTAGAACAAGATTTAAATTCTTAGAATGCTTATATATAGCAATGAAGGGAGTTGCTTTTTGTAATTCCTAATTCGTGTGTTGTTAACTTTTGTTGTCCTGCTATTGTAATATTGAATTATCCATATATGTTGTCGATGCTATGTCATTTGGCATGTGGCATGGTTATGTAACCTGAGACTAATTTTGTGCTTATCATTTAGGCAGAGAATTTGTCAAATGAATTGATACGGAACCTGAGACCATTTGTTGCTGTCAAGCTTTGTGAGTTGTGACATGTTATTGTTGAGTTTTTTCTTTCTTTTTTGATATTGTTGAGTGACAATACTGTTGAGTCACTTGTCCTCTCTGTTGTCTAGAATGTGTAGATATTCGTTTCCGGTTTAAAACTCTCTTATGACTCCTAACGAATGAGGATCCTCTATAATAATGCACCATGTATTAACAGTCACTAACTCGAACCCACATGTTATTAAAAGTGCATTACTGGAGAGATCTGAACGCGCTCCTAACCGTTGGTTACCGGCAGTTTCACGGGTCAGATGCTGGGTTTCAGGGTGCATGACGCCGGAGGACACGGGTCCGTCGTCCTGACGCCAGAAGTCGACAAGCTCATAGACAAAGGTCGCAGTCACGGGTGCAGAAAGCAAGCGCATGGCACGCAGTAGCTGCCGGCTACAGTCTCACCGCCATCAGTAGTAGCACATGATCCACATTACAAGCACACGTGCTAAGGGTGTGTTCGTTTCCTGGGCTCTAAATTTTAGAGCTGTCACATCAAAAAGAATCTTACTATTTAGGAGTACTAAATAAAGTTTAATTATAAAATAAATTACAGACCCCTAGACTAATTTACGAGACGAATCTAATGAGGTTGATTAAGTCGTGATTAGAAGACGGTTACTGTAGCACCACTTTAGTAAAACATAGATTAATTAAGTTCATTAGATTCATCTCGAAAATTAGCATCAATCTGTCAATAGGGTTTTATCATTAAATTAATCAAAATATTCATAAATAATAAGATTCTCTTTGATGTGACAGTGCTAAATTTTAGAGGGTAGGAAACGAACACACCCTAATACATAAAGCACGGGTGACTAATCACCACATCATGACACAACCGAGAGGTGACACTTGCACACATTGTGTCCACACGCTAGAAACATCCACACGTACGTGCGGCTATATATACAGAAGACTCATTTCCATGGAGCTTGCGTAGTTGGATGTGGTACAACGTACGATTAGTCATAGTAGCGAGTCCACAAATACGTACGTACACAGATGTACTAATACATAGGAGGGCATCGTCGTACGTGGTGGTGTTAGCCTGATGGATGATGATCCAGAAGGACAGACGGAGGCGTGTTGCTGGTGCTGAGTCATCTTCAGGGGCACTTGGGCCTCTTCTTGGGTCCGGCGGTGAGCATGTCGCGGTAGCATGGGCACTCGTTGATGCCGCCGCCGTGCGCCGGCGTGGGCACGCAGTTGCACTCCTCGCAGCACATCCCGCAGGTCCGCATGCACGCGCCACGGGCACGGGCACGACCGCACCGCGCACTGCACTTGCCCGCGCAGAACCCTGCATATAGGTATATATTTACCAGATCAGATTGATGGAGAGTGGAGCACGGCTGCCGGAAACCAGATCAGATGCTGCTAATAATATGTACCTGGCGCCGCGTCGCAGGAAGCTGCCGCGACGAGCAGGAGCAGGAGAAGCGCGGCGGCGCGTACCCGGGAGAAGGGCCGCGACATGGTCATCTGTCTCTCTTGAAGAAAGGACTGGCAAAGCAGGGTTCGCGAGGGAGGAATGAAATGCAGCTCAGGTCCGCGCCCTGCTTTTGTACCCGGACGGGGCCGGGAAGCCTCTCGAGAGGGAGCTACGTGTCGCGCGGCCACGGCCTGTACTGCGCTGCCAACGTTAATGCCGCGACAGATTTGTTTCGGTGCTACATGTCACGTGCGTGCTGTGCGGCCATGGCCCCCTATGGTGCTGCTGCACGGCCGGGATTGGAGCGCGAGGGCGGTCGTGTCCGTCCATGGCCCATCATACATTGCCGGGGGAGCCAACGCCACCGCGCCCGTGATGCTCCAACCACGAGATCTACGAACTACCCATGCTGTCTTTCTGTTGCTAGTTACACACCGCGGTCGCGGTTGATCAAGCACAGCACTGAACCCACTACAACGGCAACTGTTAATCTCTTGTGGTTATTATAGTTTCCGGCCAGTTCTTGCCGCTAGAGATCTTTGTACCGCACGATCGGACATGTCGTACCGGGCCCGGTCCTTCCTTCGTTCCGCCGGGAGGGCGTAATGGCGCTTCCTTATACTATCGTACTTCGTCGTTCTCTAAATCTATCCTTAAAAGAAATATTCTGTCTAAGTCAACAAGATTCTTTCCTCTATATACAGTTTTGCTGCACCCTTTCATACTCTATATTCATCCTCTATATCAACTATCTAATATTTTATTCAACAATCTTCAACTACCATATCCTTTCATCTCTCCCTCTTCTTTTCTTTTTTCACTTATTTCCCTTTGAAAACAATTAGTAATATATTTAGTAAATAATATATATTAGTAGAAATATTTAATTAACAAAATGTAATTAAGAAAAATATTGTACGGAATAGAGGATTGTGCAAGTGACTTGTCCACTCGTTACGGAGATGCTTTCAATTAACTCAATCAATGTCGAGTCAAGTCACTTACGTAAAAAATAATCGATGAGCGATGCCTTCTTTCAATTAGTGTCAATGTCATGTCACGTCACGTACGGAAAACAATCATCGATGACAGATGCTTTCAATTATTTCAATTAGCATCAACGTCGTGTCAACTCACATACGAAAAACAATCATCGATGACAAATGCTTTCAATTATTTCAATTAGTGTCAACGTCGTGTTAAGTCATGTGACGTCCTTTGCATGATTAAAGCGCCTCGTGAAGTTCTTTTGCACGGACATGTCTCGGATATGTGTTAATAAAAAGGATTGGTTGCCTTGACAACCAAGCACAACGCCCGGCTGCTTGAAGTGGCCAAGCACCAAGCAAGAGCTGCTGCCTTGAGTGGCGAAGCACCACCGCCATGGATGGATTCCCGGGGTCGTTGCGTACGTATTGGATGATGGAGGAGGAAGATGATGACACTCATTTCTTTGTTGATGATGATGAAGAGGAGTCTGCGACATACAACGAAATGGTGGAAGCAGAGAGCAGTCACACGCGTCGTCGCGTTGATGCTCCACCAAAGGTAATTCGACAGAGGGATCTTCCTTCAGGTCATAGGAGGATCAAAGCCGACTACTTTGGTCCAAATCCTATTTATAATGATAAGCAGTTCCGTCGAAGGTAAAATTAAGTATTTTTCGTCAATGGATGTCCATGTCCGTAGTTCCTTATATCATTAGTATCAATTCTTGCAGATTTCGAATGCGACCACATTTATTCAAGCACATTAAAGAGGCCGTTAAAAATCAAGATAACTACTTCAAAAAAATGTGATGCCGCCGGCAAGGAAGGACTATCGGCTCTTCAAAAGTGTGTGGCGGCTATGCGCATTCTCGCATACGGAATCCCGACGGATGCTATTGACGAGTACGTGCGTATTGGTGAGTCAACTGCTAGAAATGCTTTGCAACATTTTTGTCGGGCTGTCATTGAAGTTTTTGGCGATCATTACCTACGGGCACCCAACGCTGCCGATGTAGCAAGGCTTCTTGAAGATGGTGCGAATCGTGGGTTTCCAGGGATGCTTGGTAGCATTGATTGCATGCACTGGGAGTGGAAGAACTGCCCGACATCTTGGAAGGGTCGGTTAACGAGAAAAGGAAAGCGAGCCTCTATGATCTTGGAGGCGGTTGCATCACATGATCTATGGATATGGTATGCTTACTTTGGCATGTCCGGAAGTAATAACGACATTAATGTTCTCCATAGATCTCCTATATTCTCAGCTTATGTGAGAGGTCGTTCAACTCCGGTGTCATTTGTAGTCAATGAAAGGACATATTACATGGGGTACTACCTTGCGGATGGGATATACCCAAATTGGGCAGGCTTTGTTAAGAGTATTCGTCATCCCATGGAGCAGAAGACACAACATTTTGCCAATGAACAGGAAAGTGCACGCAAGGATATCGAGCGTGCATTTGGTGTCCTGCAAAGTCGGTTTGCGGTGGTCCGTGGACCCGCGTATGGTTGGGACCGTAGCCAGATTAATGATATCATGATGACTTGTGTTATCTTTGAAAGTTGCCTAGAGGGGGGTGAATAGGCAATCTAAATAAAAACCTGAAAATCACAACACTTAAAACAAATAGGTTAAATTCGCCGCTGACGGAACTTCCGTCACCGACGGAACTTCCGTCGGGGTGGAGAGAGTAAAACCTAGGGGATGAAGCAAAGGAGGAAATCTCACGATTCCGCTTGAATGGAAACCTTCCTTTTTGCCTTGAGAGTGTTGTACCTGCAGGAATTTAGTAGACACGCAACACACAAGTAGATCGGGCGAAAACACACCCGAGAGAAGAACAAACAAACACACAACAAAAACGAACAAGGGAGGCACGGAGATTTTTCACCGAAGTTCGGACCCCTCACAAAGAGGTTCCTACGTTTCCGTTGAGGAGCTCACAAAGAGCCGGGTTTCTTTCAACCCTAATCCTCCCAAGTGACCACAAAGGTCAAACTTGTTTTTCTTCTTCTTCCTTGGATTCTTTTCCTTGCGGAGGCGAATCACAACCTTCACAAACTTCCCAAGGCTCACCACAAGCTTGGGAGCTCTAGGGCAACACCTAGCCAATCTAGGAGAACGAATCTCCAAGAGTAACAAGTGAGGAACGAGATTAGTTGCTAAGGGAAGATGTGCTCTAGGTTAGGTTGATGCTATCAAGCTTGGAATCAAGATGGGAGCTCACTCCAATGGCTTTAGATCTCAAGAGGAGTAGAGAGGAGTGAAAGAGAGAGCTTGAGCAAGATCCGAGAGTTCAAAAAGCACCAGCACTTTTTCTCACGGGTTAGGTCGAGCTATATATAGTGTGGGCTCTAAAAGAGCCGTTGCTCAAGTCAATGATTGGACCTCACGGAACTTCCGTCACCCCATTAGGTCAAACACGAAATATACCATGACGGTACTTCCGTCCGAGTTAGAACTTCCGTCCAAAACTCTCTGGAACCGACGGAACTTCCGTCGACTCAGCACGGAACTTCCGTCGAGCAAGATTTGAACTGGAAATCTCTGGGAACGGTACTTCCGTCGCGTTTGGTACTTCCGTCCCAAACTCTCTAGAACCGACGGAACTTCAGTCGACCCAGCACGGAACTTCCGTCATGTGTGGAGATGATAGGAAAAGATAGGCTTTTTGATTTTCGGTGAGTCGTTATTTTGGTTCCAAGTTGTTTGAGGATAACTAGAGCACATTCTTCTCTGCACGTAAGATCGTCTCACCCCTCTTAATAGTTTGGCACACCTATACTCAACAAGCTAGAAATCTAAACTTGAAGCCTTTGCTTCTTGAGTACTTGATCACTTTTTCATTGAGGGGTTTACTTTCTCACGAGTGTGGATACTATCATTTTGTTGTCCTGCACAATGACTTAATAACCACATTAGAGCTTTTAATCATTTGTCATTTATCACCAAAACCCACTAGGGGGCCTAGTGCATCTTCAATCTCCCCTTTTTGGTGATTGATGACAAATAATTAAAAGGGAAAACCGAGATTAAATAGAAAAGATCAAAACAAACAAAATATAGCGGAGCTCCCCTAAAGAGATGCATGGGTCACACAAACATGTGAGAGAGCTCCCCCTATATTTTGTGCTTGTGGGGTGCCTAAAGACAAGGTGCACAAGTGACAGGATTAAGTGTGAAGAAGAAAGGCAGCACAAGCGCAAATAGCTTCACTCCACATAAAGCAAGCCACATATATCAATGATCCATAAACACCACATTAAAGCAATAAACAACCAGCATCCATCATTCAAGCACATAGTTTGCAAGGAAGTAAAAGACTAGCCCTATTACAATAGAGCAACAAATCACATAGTTCCATACATAAGTTCCCATAAGTTCCAACAACTAAGATAGATAAAGAACACAAGGATAGAGATAGAAGTGATCCCTTTTCTCACTCTCTCCCCCTTTGGCATCAAGGCACCAAAAAGGAAGAAAGGAAGGAGAGTAAGATAGGAAATCACTCGTCGCCCTCCCTGCCCTCCAAAGTCCTCCTCTTCGTCTTCTTCATCTCCTGCATGGGCTGCATGGGATCTTTGACCACCATCACCACCAAAGTATAGAGCATAGTCCTCGAGGCTGCCAGCGATAGACGGGAGGAGGTGCATCCTCCTCTTCCTCGGATCCTGGAGGAGAGACCTCGGCACCCTGTGACCTCATGAAGTTCTTCATCCTCCTAGCATTCTTCTTGATGTCCTGCCTGTTCTTGTGGATCTCAACAGCATTGGCGGTGCACACATTGAAGATTGACTTGAGTGCTCCCATGATGCGAGAAGTGGGAGAGCCATCCCGGCGAGGAGCTGCACTTGCTAGAAGCACCAATCGGAGGTGGGGCGCTGCGCTTCTTCTTTGCTCCTCCTTTGAGCTTGAGCTGCAGTGGACGATGCTTGCATTCCTTCTCAAATGTCAGCTTGGTGACTCCCTCAATCATAGCCATAATCCATGGAGCATAAGGTAGAGTCATCCTAGTGTTCACACTACGCTCGCTAATCTCCTCAAAGATAAAGCCCATGACACGGAAGGGAGCGGCGTCGGGTGCAAACCTCACTAACACATTCCTTGACCAAGCAGCAATTTGTTCATTGTATCCATCCTTAGGCACAATGGTCCGACGAAGGATCCTGTTAATGTAGAAGTAGTAGGGGAGGAGTCCCTTTGTCTGTCCATAGATATATGGGCCATCCTCATACATGAAGGCCAACTCGGTCTCGGGAATGGTTTGCTCATTGATAATGGTCTCATGATCGTCATCTCTGTCGGACTACGGCAGGTTGAAATAAGAGGCAAACACTCGCCGGTTGCACTCATAGCGCTGTCCTTGAGTCATCCAAACGATCTTGTGGCGGCTGGTGTCGATGTAGAGTGTGGCATAAAGCCGACGGACAATTTCTTCATTCCAATCATGGCGAAAAGCCATGAGGTCATAAACTCCACAAGCCCTACACACATCCATCACTTGATCAAAAATGGCATCATTCTTGTCTTCCATGTATTTCCAGTCAATCCATCGATGTTGATGCAGCCTCCGGGACTTTTTCGCATGTCAATGAAGAATGTGTAGTAATAGTCTTGTTGACCCCACAGGTGGAACCTTGGATCCGATGCCTCTCTCTCCCGTATACTACGGGGATCCGTCCTTCTCAACTCATCCAGCACATTGGGGTGCCTCCTCATATCACACCGGCTGTGGGAGCCAATGTAGACCGGTGCTCTCACACGAACATCACCAATTGCAGCACCTGCAGCAGCTGCCCTCGACTGATCACGAGCAATCCCCTTGCCCTTGCCTCTTGTATCGGGATGCGGTGTGCGCTTGACCACCCTCTTGCGCTTGAGCTGTGATCGAGATGGCAAATCCTCCTCACTCTCCGAAGATGGAACTTCTTCTTCAATCTCTTCATCGGGTCTCGGCTCCCGAATTGTTGGTCCTCCCTTCTTCCTTCCCGGGTACTTGGTACGAGTCATACTCGACAAGAAAGAAAGGATTGATAAGGAGTTGGTCGAATAGAATAGGTTGTGCGTCAATAAGGGCAACTTGATGTGCAAAATTCTGTCGGGACGGAACTTCCGTCGGGGTCGACGGAACTTCCGTCCCGGCGGGATTTTGCACATGAAGTTGACCAAAGTGACGCAAAAATCTACCCTATCTACTAGAGCTAGACAAAGACTTGAGCATGCTAAGGTACTAGACGCTATTCTACTCAAGATAGACCAACAAGCTCCTAGTATTGACCAAGATTTGAAAAAATGAGGTTTCAAGATCCATACCAAATCCACGCGAAGGAGAGCGCGAATCCACGGAAGAACTTGAGGAACGGAAGTGTCGTAGGATGGGGAAGCTTTCCCACGGATTACTTGAGCCTTTCCTTGGTTGAAAAACGAGTTCGCCACGGGAGCACACGAGCTAGGGTTTGGGAGGAGAGAGAAAATGTGGGGAGGTATGAGAAAGAAGAAGGAAAGGAGAAGGGGTCGGGTCCCCTTTAAACCCGCACATGACGGAAGTTCCGTCGCATGACGGAAGTTCCGTCAAAACCAGAAGGTTTTGCACGGAAGTTCCGTCGGGGAACGGAAGTTCCGTCTGTCCTGGTTTAGCTCTTTTTGGAAGAATTTTGAGAAATTTTTTTGAAGATTGGAAACCTAGGTTGGAACTTGGGGTTGCCTTCACTTGTGGATAGCCAGACAATCAACCACATTGAACAATATCCACAAGGTGGGCAATATGATCATGAGATCAACTTCAAATATTTTCAATACAAAAATAAGCTTTATTTTTGCAAATAGTTTTTGAGACGATAACAACAACAATCAATATCACCAAGATGCGCAAGATTTCACTCCACATTAGAAGAATCAAGTATATTAAGTTCACTCCTAAGCTCACATAATCTCTTCTCATCTAATGGTTTGGTGAAGATATCGGCTAGTTGTTTATCGGTTCTCACATAACTAATCTCAATGTCCCCTTTAATTGAATGATCTCTCAAGAAGTGATGCCGGATATCTATATGCTTAGTCCTATTGTGATCAACGGGGTTGTATGCAATCATGATGGCACTCTCATTGTCACATAGGAGGGGAACTTTGGTCAAAGAGTATCCAAAGTCCTTTAGAGTTTGTCGCATCCATAAGAGTTGTGCACAACAACTACCGGCTGCAACATACTCCGCTTCGGCTGTGGAAAGGGCAACGGAATTTTGTTTCTTGGATGACCATGACACAAGGGACCTACCCAAGAATTGGCAAGTCTCGGAGGTGCTTTTTCTATCTACCTTACATCCGGCGTAGTCGGCATCGGAGTAGCCAACTAACTTGAATTTAGCGCCCTTAGGATACCACAACCCTATATTTGGAGTGTGAACCAAATATCTCAAGATTCTTTTAACGGCCACCAAATGGCTCTCTTTTCGAGCGGCTTGAAATCTTGCACACATGCACACGCTAAGCATGATATCGGGCCTAGATGCACAAAGGTAAAGCAAAGAGCAAATCATGGAGCGATATACCTTTTGATCAACCGCCTTCCCATTTACATCCAATCCTAGATGACAATTTGTCTTCATTGGAGTCTTGCTCGGCTTTGCCTTGTTCATATCAAATTTCTTGAGGATGTCTTGGGTGTACTTAGTTTGACTTATAAAAGTTCCTTCTTCTAGTTGCTTGACTTGAAAGCCTAGAAAGAACTTCAACTCCCCCATCATCGACATCTCAAATTTCCTAGTCATAATCTTGGCAAACTCATCACGGAAAGATTGGTTAGTAGAACCAAATATTATGTCATCGACATATATTTGGCATACAAATAAATCACTTCCAACTTTTCTAGTGAAGAGGGTAGGATCGGCCTTGCCCATTATGAAGCCCTTGTCGATGAGGTATCCCTTGAGATGTTCATACCAAGCTCTTGGTGCTTGCTTGAGCCCGTAGAGAGCTTTGTGAACCTTGTACACGTGGTGAGGTTTCTTCGTATCTTCAAAACCCGGTGGTTGTTGTACGTACACTTCTTCTTGAATTGGACCGTTGATGAATGCACTCTTCACATTCATTTGATATAACTTGAAACCATGATGTGTAGCATAGGCGAGCAATATGCGAATTGACTCAAGCCTTGCTACCGGTGCATATGTTTCTCCAAAGTCCAAACCTTCAACTTGTGAGTAGCCTTTTGCAACAAGTCTTGCTTTGTTCCTCACCACCACACCGTGTTCATCTTGCTTGTTGCGGAACACCCATTTGGTTCCCACAACATTTTGCTTGGGTCTCTCCACCAGTGACCACACTTTGTTTCTCTCAAAGTTGTTCAACTCTTTGTGCATAGCCACCACCCAATCCGAGTCTTGCAATGCTTGTTCTACCTTAAGAGGTTCCAAAGAGGAAACAAACGAGTAATGATGGCAAAAGGTAGCGACTCGAGATCTAGTGGTTACCCCTTTTTGAATGTCACCAAGAATGTTATCAACGGGATGATCTTTTTGTATGCTTTGGCGCACTCGGGGTTGTTGGGGCTTAGGTGCATCTTCTTCTTCTTCTTGTGATTCGTCTTGATGATCATCACCTCCACCATCTTGTTCTTGATCTTGGTTGTTGCCTTGATCATGATCGTCACCATGATCTTGGCCGCCACCTTGATCTTGTTCATTTTGTGTATCTTGTGGAGGATCTTCATCTTGACTTGGAGAAGATGGATCACCTTGCACTTGAGTTGGGTCTTGTGGCCTTATTTCACAAATTGCCATGTTCCTTATTGCTTCACAAGGAGCTTCATCACCTACATCACTTGGATTAACTTGCTCTACTTGAGAGCCGTTAGATTCATTAAATGTTACATCACGCGTGATCTCAACAATGCTTGGTGGCTTTGTTGAAAACTCGGTATGCATACACATTTGATCTGTACCCAAGTAAGAAACCTTCATTGGTTTTCGGAGCAAACTTAGAAGACCTTGGCTTCTTGTTAAGAATAAAGCACTTGCTCCCAAAGACACGAAAATACGACACGTTAGGAATTTTACCGGTAAGAAGCTCATAAGGTGTCTTTTTCAATATCTTGTGAAGATGCAATCGATTTGTTGCATGGAAAGCGGTGTTGATGGCTTCGGCCCAAAAGGTGTCGGGAGTCTTGTATTCATCAAGCATGGTTCTTGCCATCTCAATGAGTGTACGGTTCTTCCTCTCGGCTACACCATTTTGTTGTGGAGTGTATGGTGCCGAGAACTCATGCTTGATACCTTCTTCATCTAGGTACTCCTCGACTTGTGTGTTCTTGAACTCGGTGCCGTTGTCACTTCTAATCTTATTGATCTTCACATCATATTCATTTTGTGCCCTTCTCAAGAAGCTCTTAAGAACACCTTGTGTCTCACTTTTATCCTTCAAAAAGAATACCCAAGTGAAACGGGAATAATCATCAACAATGACAAGGCCATACTTGTTACCGCCAATGCTTATGTATGTGACCGATCCGAAGAGGTCCATGTGAAGCATCTCCAATGGTCTTGTTGTTGTCATCATCGTTTTGGATGGATGGTTGGCTCCAACTTGCTTTCCGGCTTGACAAGCGTTGCACACTTTGTCCTTCTCAAAAGCAACATCCTTTAGTCCAACGACATGGCCACCCTTTAGAAGTTTGTGTAGATTCCTCATCCCAACATGAGCTAGTCGGCGATGCCATAACCAACCCAAAGTGTTTTTTGCTATCAAACAAGCACTTAGATTTGGACCCTCTTTGTTGGTGAAATCAACAAGATAGATCTTATCCTCCAAGTACCCTTTGAATGCAATTGAGGAATCCGCTTTTCTAAAGACGGTCACGCCTTCATCGGTAAAGAGACAATTAAATCCCATTCCACAAAGTTGTGATATGGACATTAAGTTGTACCCTAAACCTTTCACAAGAAACACATTACTAATTGAAAGGTCATGGGTGATTTGAATTCCACCACGACCAATTACCTTTCCTTGTTGATCATTTCCAAAAGATATACTCCCACTTGGTAGATTGTCTTTGTCAAGTGTGGAGAACATCTTCTTCTTCCCGGTCATATGATTTGAGCACCCGGTGTCGAGCACCCATATTGAACCGCTCGAGGAGTATCCTTACACACAATTAAGCACAATATTTAGGCACCCAAACTTGCTTGGGTCCCTTAACCTTAGAAACAACACTTTTGGGCACCCACACACAAGGATTCTATCTTGCATAGTGTGGCCCAACAAATCTTGCAACTACTCTCCCATGAGCACCATGGGTTAGTTCATATGTTGCATGATCATACACATAGAAGGATACGGGTGAGCTCTTCTTTTTGAGCTCTTGTGTTGTTTTGGCCTTCTTCACGTGCTTAACTTGAGTAACTTGCTTTTGTTGATTCATGTTGTTGCTCTTGTTGTTGTATTTCTTCTTGGGTTCCTCCTTGAACCCAATGCCCTTGTTGCCATTGAATTTTCTTTCCTCACTAACAATTTTCTTAGCTAGCTCAATTTGAGCCGCTCTCTCAAGATTCTTGGCCTTGTTAGTGAGATCCTTGATTGTCACCTTATCGGTGGCAATGTTGTCAATATCAATACCTTCACATCTTTCACACTCTTTGCTTGACGAAGATTGTATTGACTCGGCCTTGCTTTTGTAAGTCAACGTGCTATTCTTGAGGACTTCAATCTCTCCTTCCAACAACTTGTGATTCTCTTCAAGAGATTCACACTTTGTTTGGAGTGAGAGGTTGATGTCTTCAAGCTTAGCATTTGACTTGTTTACCTTTGTAAGGCATAGAGTCAACTCCTCGTTTTTCTTTCTTTCTTCCTCAAGCAAGGTCTTCAACTCTTTAATCTCATCAAGCTTCTTGATAAGCATGTTTTCTTGCTTGTCCACCATCTCTTCGCTCTCTTCAACCTTCTCTTGCATTATCCCTAACATTTTCACCATATCTTGCAAGGAGGGGACTAGCTCCTCCTCATTATCATGGTTAGAGGAATTGACAAGAGGTTTAGTTTGTACCTTGTTCTCTTTGGCCATGAAGCATTTGGGGGCGTCATCCTCATCATCGGTGAGGTTGTTGAAGAGTGATGATTTGACCGGTGTTAGGCCATATGCAAGATTGGCAATCCCTCCTTCTTCATCATCATCATCATCATCATCATCATCATCATCGGAGACATATTGTTGGCCAATATGAGCTTGACCCTTGAATGGTTTCTTGAAGTTCTTCTTTTTGACGAAGTTCTCCTTCTTCCCTTCCTTTCCATTGAGTTGAGGGCACTCCGCGATGAGGTGCCCCGGGTCATGATAATGGTAGCACTTTCTTGTTGATCTTCTTGCCCTTGCTTTGTCAAAGCTCTTCTTGGTAAACCCGTTGTTGATCATGAACTTGCCAAACTTCTTTACAAACAACGCAAGCTCTTCATTGTCTTCTTCAATCTCAATTTGGTCTACTTCCACAACTTCCTTCTTTTTGGCCTTGAGTGCCACATCTTGCTTGCTTGTGTTCTCATCTCCAATTAGCACACTCACTCTCTTTCCCTCATCATCACGGCTTTTGTGAGCAAGGATTCTCCCAATTACTTCATTCGTGGAGAATCCATAAAATCCTTCCTTTTCTTCAATGATGGTGCAAAGTGTGGAGTTTCACTTCTTGTTCGCTCACGTCATCTCCAAGTGACCTTCGCTCATTCACAATATCCAAGAGCCTATCATGTGTTTGTTGAGGGTCTTCGCCTTTCTTCATCACAAAGAAGTTGAATTGATTTTTTAGCACTTGCATTCTTGACTTCTTCACCACATCGACTCCCTCATGAACTGCAATGAGCTTGTCCCATAAGCTTTGGCATTCTCTAGTCGAGATACCTTGGAGTACTCTTTAGCACTCAAAGACGAGAGCATTGCCGACACGGCTTGCGCATTGCGATGTATGTTGATGTTGTCCATGACGGTGTGTTCCTTCTCATTCTCAATCACATATCCTTTTTCCACCACTTCCCACACTTGGTGGACCAATTGATAGTAGGTACATCTTCATCCTATGCTTGTACCAACTAAAATCTTTTCCATCAAACCAAGGTAGTCGTCCACTGCCACTACTATTCAAATTTGCCACATCATTATAGTTGAAGCTGTACCTTGTGTCCAACTTCCCACCACTTGTGCTATCCTTGGCAAATGGATTTCTTTCTTCATCGGTGTTCCCTCTCTTGGTAGGATCATTGTCCCCTTCAGCAAATTCCCCGACATCTTTTCTTCTCAAGCGGTTAAGCTCTTTTCGAGAAGACCTGCTCGATACCAATTGAAAGTTGCCTAGAGGGGGGTGAATAGGCAATCTAAATAAAAACCTGAAAATCACAACACTTAAAACATATAGGTTAATTCGCCATCGACGGAACTTCCGTCACCGACGGAACTTCCGTCATCGACGGAACTTCCGTCGGGGTGGAGAGAGTAAAACCTAGGGGATGAAGCAAAGGAGGAAATCTCACGATTCCGCTTGAATGGAAACCTTCCTTTTTGCCTTGAGAGTGTTGTACCTGTAGGAATTTAGTAGACACGCAATACACAAGTAGATCGGGCGAAAACACACCCGAGAGGAGAACAAACAAACACACAACAAAAACGAACAAGGGAGGCACGGAGATTTTTCATCGAAGTTCGGACCCCTCACAAAGAGGTTCCTACGTCTCCGTTGAGGAGCTCACAAAGAGCCGGGTTTCTTTCAACCCTAATCCTCCCAAGTGACCACAAAGGTCAAACTTGTTTTTCTTCTTCTTCCTTGGATTCTTTTCCTTGCGGAGGCGAATCACAACCTTCACAAACTTCCCAAGGCTCACCACAAGCTTGGGAGCTCTAGGGCAACACCTAGCCAATCTAGGAGAACGAATCTCCAAGAGTAACAAGTGAGGAACGAGATTAGTTGCTAAGGAAAGATGTGCTCTAGGTTGGGTTGATGCTATCAAGCTTGGAATCAAGATGGGAGCTCACTCCAATGGCTTTGGATCTCAAGAGGAGTGGAGAGGAGTGAGGGAGAGAGCTTGAGCAAGATCCGAGAGTTCAAAAAGCACAAGCACTTTTTCTCATGAGTTAGGTCGAGCTATATATAGTGTGGGCTCTAAAAAAGCCGTTGCTCAAGTCAATGATTGGACCTCACGGAACTTCCGTGGGTGACGGAACTTCCGTCACCCCATTAGGTCAAACACGAAATATACCATGACGGTACTTCCGTCCGAGTTAGAACTTCCGTCCAAAACTCTCTGGAACCGACGGAACTTCACGTCGACCCGGACGGAACTTCCGTCGAGCAAGATTTGAACTGGAAATCTCTGGGAACGGTACTTCCGTCGCGTTTGGTACTTCCGTCCCAAACTCTCCGGAACCGACGGAACTTCCGTCGACCCGGACGGAACTTCCGTCATGTGTGGAGATGATAGAAAAAGATAGGCTTTTTGATTTTCGGTGAGTCGTTATTTTGGTTCCAAGTTGTTTGAGGATAACTAGAGCACATTCTTCCCTGCACGTAAGATCGTCTCACCCCTCTTAATAGTTTGGCACACCTATACTCAACAAGCTAGAAATCTAAACTTGAAGCCTTTGCTTCTTAAGTACTTGATCACTTTTTCATTGAGGGGTTTACTTTCTCACGGTGTGGATACTATCATTTTGTTGTCCTGCACAATGACTTAATAACCACATTAGAGCTTTTAATCATTTGTCATTTATCACCAAAACCCACTAGGGGGCCTAGTGCATCTTCAATCTTGCATAATATGATAGTGGAGGATGAACAACAACGTGCTGATAATATTGATTTCGTAAACATTGGAGACGTAGCTGTGCCATACCGGAACACCCCGGACAAGGAGGCATTTGTTGCTGCACACCACAGGCTTCAAGACCAAAATATGCATTTCCAGCTACAACGTGATCTCATCGAACACCTGTGGATGAGGCTTGGGACCATGTGAGTCATGTATCAATAAGTCATGTGTTTAATCAAGTCATGTATCAATAAGTCATGTATTATAAAGTCTTGTATTATCAAGTCATGTATTATGAAGTCCTGTATTATCAAGTCATGTATCATGAAGTCCTGTATTATCAAGTCATGTATCAATATCATTAAATTCTTGCATCACACATTCTGAAATTATGCATGTACAACTCAATAATAGAACACAATAATACAACTCAATAATAGAACACAATAATACAACATGTTCTAGAATTACACAAGGCTTCAATCACGTCATGTACTTGGGATAACACAACTCTGCATGTTCTAAAATTACACAATGCTACATCTCAATGACAATACATGCTACAATTCAATCACGTCACAGTGGTACAACTCAATAAAAGTACATGCTACAATTCAAGTACACTGAACAAATAACAATTAGGGACCCTGTCTCTTTCCACGCCTAGCTGCAATCTTCTCGAAAATTTCTTCTTGAAGAGCTTGGTAATACACTCGCAAAGCCGGTGTGCAAGCATCTAGATCAATCGCAAGAATCCTTTCATCCTCTTGCTTTTCCTTCTCCTGCCTTTCCATTTCCTTCTCTTGCCTTTTCATTTCATGCTTCTCACGCATGATCCGAATCTTCTCCTGCTCAATACTTAACAGCGACTAATTGTGACTTCGCATTTCCTCGAACCTCTTCTCATCTATACATGCAAGCTGCTGGAAACGATCATTTTTTCGCACAACTTCTTCCTGCATAATAGAGATCTTTTGCAATGATAGCTCTTTCATAGTGGAAGCATACTCCGAAGATGATGTGGACCCTGCAGAAGTATTTGCTTTTTCTTGGCCGCTTTAGCTGCATCCCTTCCCATAGGCCTCTTCGCAGTCGCAGCTGATGGTGTTGGGCTACAATTATCATCGCCAAGGTTGGCGTCCTCTACCGAGACATCTTCATTCTCAGCCGGCTGTACATCTTGTGGATCATTTTGACTTGGATGCATCATCGACACACTCGGGTGCAGGCAGCTGGAATCATTGGGGGAACCATGATGGAGGACCTTGATAGCCATACATGTATGGGTTCCAGGGTGCACCCTGGTAGGGAAACATGTTGCCAGCAGGAAAACCTCCTTGTGATCCATCATTCGACTGGTTTGGGTCCATTCTGTAATTAAAGTAAAGAAACATGTAAAATACCAGGCATTCTACAATACTGATTTTCTGATCCAAGGCATTGGGCAGCACAGAACGTACAATAGAAGTTTAAAGTTTCGGTGATAGTGCTCACCTGAGTCGGGGAGGACGTCGGACGGACCGCGCGGTGGAGCTCTCCTCGGATGTGACCGCCTCAGCTGATGAACGTCGACGTCGCCGCCGTTTCCGCCCACAGCTGGGCCCGATGCCCTTCTCCAGGATGCCCTCGAGGTCAATCTCGTTCCAGGGGCATATTAAAATTCATCATTCACTGCAAATGTAGGGAAAGGGTTGTGCCTTCATGTCAAAACGAGATGGAGCTCAACATACAAAATGCTGGCAGCGTGCATGGCACATAAGCAATGACCTCTAGATGGAGCTCAACATACAAAAAGAGATGCATTAGCAAGCCATCTAGAAAAACCAAAATAGTTAAAGGTTCTATATCAAGATTTGAAACATATTGGCATGAAGATAAGCAATGTAAAAATGTGATGGGATAGGGTATGACATTTCTGAAAGGTTGTAGTTCAGTAATTTCTGATAGGAGCAGATTTATGAAATGAAGATAAAAAAATGTGCATAGGTAAATTGTCTTAAAAGGAGCTAGAGAGGTGTAGAAGGAATATCATTATTCAAGCAATACTGTTAGTTAAACTCAATTTCATAAGCATTTGAACTCACCCTTGCCTGTGTTATGCACTATGCACTCTCTATCGAAAACATGGAGCTAATCCTGGCTACTGAATTGAGATGGACCTAATCGTGGCTATGATATGCAGGGTACATAGCGATGACATGAGGAAGCATCCATATGTAAAAAAAAGTAGAATTAAAGGTAAGTTACTTGCATAGATTGTTGTGTTTTACAAATACAAACAATAAATACTCATGATCTCAATTCTAGCTTAGAGTAATCAGTTCTACGTCTTCCATGCCAATTTAACAAGTTATCTTGATCATTCAGGAAAGGTACATATGGACAGACCTGATTCTAATCTAATTCCATAAACGACTGAAGCATCTAAATAGCAGATGGGATCTCGGTAGAAAACATATATCAGCCAATATTAATGCTTTATTTATTTCCATCTTTTGCCAGGTAATTCTTGATGCTATCAAGAAACTGTATCAAAAGCCAACCCATTGGTCAATGAACAGTCAACTTTCCACATGAAAATCCATGCTTATAACTTCGGATCATTCTATAGTACAGATACAAAGTATTCTCATGAGTGTTCATATAATGGACAATGAATCCTTCTCATTGCATAGGTATAAAGTGAGATAAATTACCAGTGGTAAAATAATAGACATGGTACCATTTCTAATAGGAAAATATTCATAATGTGGTATGCATTTTAATGGTGGGCTTCACAAAATTATCAGACTAAATTCAAAAAATGTATACACAGTTCTCAAAATATATTTTAAAAATATATCATGGTTGTGGAAGGAGTGCAATGCTCAAATCTTATTATGTTTTCCATTCCATGTGGCAATCGAGTCAAGCGAGAGGAGGTGCACTTCTAGATACAGGTAGAGCTGAAGAGTTCCTCTGATTTTGCCACAGTATGATACTGTGAAATTTTATGCAGCTCCTATGATATTGCCACGAGCAATATCCCATGGCATCTAAAAAAACTATCCACTCTTATATAGTCATTGATCATTAGTCACAGTAGACCTTTTGATAAAATAAATTTTTTGAGTAGCATGATCATATCTGTGAGGTTGATAAAGATGGTGTATTTGTAGTTAATATCTTCAAATAAGTATTTATAAACCTATGTTGTAAGATTGTGAATATGGGTGAAGTACAAAAAGCATAAGATGTATAGTATTCCAAATATAAAAGGATAGAAGGACGAAACATGACACGGTTTTGAGAGGTACTGGGACATGGAAATAATTTTGCAAGAACACTACATTATCATGACCAGTTTCATTACATGATATATTTGTACTATTGTTACCTAAGTAGTTGTAAATGAACCGGTTGTGCTGAATAAGAAAATTTTTAACAATGATGTATCTAAGAGCGAAACGTATGCTTATTAAGAAATGCCATTTATCTAATTATGTTCATCTATTATTCTTGACCATTAGTCACAAGGATTTCAATAAGAAGACGTTGTTATTTTCATCACTTGAGTGAGATACAACCAAGTCTGATTCACAAGCAACATTTAAAATCTGTTTCCTCTTTTTTTAATGAAATTTTAGGTTAAATATGCTGACATAGAGGGTTCAGTTATTGGGAAAGTATGAAGTTGCCTATATACTAACAGCATGCCACTTTTGTCAGACTATTCAAGCACCCAGGTCCAATTTCCACCAAAAAAATACTAACTAGCAGGAGACAATTGTCATGTAACTATTACTCTAGTAGGAAAATGATTTTTGACATGCTACTATCATCATAAATTCGAAACAACAGCGAGGAGGACGAGCAACTACCTCGGATCTGACGACCTCCGCCTCTTCCCCTCGCGGATCCACGACGCCAGCCCTCGATGATGGCGGATCTGGTGCCGGCGGGGCACGAAAGGGCGGCTAGGGTACAGCGGCGCCGGTCCAGCGGCTGCCCGTCGCGGCGACGATGTGGACTCCACGCCGCGCGGGCGCAGCTGCGCTCGCGTGCCTGCGGGCGACGGCCCCGACCTCCGACGATAGCGGCGCCGCTGCGGGCAACGGCCGCTGGCTCCGCCGCGGCTGCGGGCGACGGCCGCGGGCTCCGGCGCCGCTGCTGCTGGCGACGGGAGCGGCCTCCAGCGCGACGGGCGCGGCTGCAAGTGACGGGCACGGGCGCCGCCGCGAGCGCCGCAGCTGCGGGCGAGGAGCAAGGAGCGGCGCGGCGGCGGGTGACGCGAGATCTCGGGCGAGGCTGCAGGCGAGGAAAGAGCGCGCGAGGGAATCATGTTGTTGACCTGGCCCTTTGCAGCGTATCCTGGAAGACGCCACAACTACCGGATGGATTGCTGATCTGGTTGTTTACAGGACCGGTTCAGTACGCCGGTGCAGCTAAAAAAGGTAAAGCCATACTGCAGACCGTTGTCCCGGTTGGCCAAGCGTAACCGGTGCGGCTAGTCTTATGTCGTTTCCCCGGGCGTCCCTGTCCGTGGCCTGCTGCCACATGCCCCACGCGACGGTCAAGGTGAGAAGTTAAGGCCTCTCCCACCCATTCGTGTCGGACCCATGTCTCACCGGGTTATAAATCACGTCCCTTCGGCTGGGCCGTGAATTCTCTTGTATGCTTCACACATCGTTGGGCCACGCTGGGCCGCTTAAGAGCGACGCTCCTTGGAATGGAACGGCGTGATGCAGGTGACCCATGGGCGGTTATGGGAATCCTCATTTCTAGTACACCGACAGCATGTAAGTGCGATATACACACGTGATTGATTTTTTGTGATATCAAAATGTAACCGGTCAATCAATTATGAAAACAACCAAGACGTGATCATTTTTCAGTTCCTCTTACAATGACTAAATAAACTTTAAGACATAGCCGATTAAGAATATTCAAAACACAAATAACTATTAAATTTTGGTAGAATTGCTATATGGGTCATAGAGGAGCTAAAACTTTTCAGATATAGAGAAGAGTTGATGGAGTTCAATGTTGTGTTTCTTCAACGTTTTCCTCTTTTTAGATCAATCACGAAATATCAGGGCAGCGCTTGCTCGCCGGAATATCATATCTTTCGCTTTCTTTATGGGAGATTTCTTTTTACATCTGAACTTGTATTTTCAGTTATGTGCTCAAAAACTTTGCAAAATTGTTGTGTAAACTTTCGATAGTTTACTGTCGTGTACACGTGGAGTCCTTTGATTCCATATTTTCTTTGAATCTTTTTCTCAAAGCAGTTAAATTTTGGGACATGCTAATTTTCAATCGATTTGAAGTTTGGACTCTTTCAATCATAGTTCAACATCACTAGATCGAAATCGGATAGTCTAAAAAAATTATGTAGTATATACATTAACAAATTATTTTCTCCTCTGTCTCCACGTTACATAACCATATAAAAAAATAAATAACAATACAAATTCTAGTACAAATCATGTTGAATGATAATTTCAGCCGTTTGAAATGAAATAAAGATGTTAATTTTTTGGCATAACGTTTCTAGCACTTGCTGCATTTTCCGTGCCCAAATTATATAAATGGAGTAACCATCACAGATTGCATGGCGCCGCCGGTTGTAACAATTTGTTGCATGAGCTATAAGGTCAGTTGAAAGAAAAGGTTTGTTGGGAGAACAATCCACGGCTCAGCGGTTCGCACCGGAAAACGGATCGCAGGGTCAATCCTCGATCAAATCCGTTTTCGGACGGTAAACAAGCCTATTGTAGTCTTGTAGCAGGGGCGGTGGTTTCCCCCTTCAACGAGGGAGATTTTTCTGTCTCGGATGCTGCAATGGGTACTGCCACAACGGCGCAATGGCTAAGCAAAGTGGCTGAAGCGGTAACGGTTGACCAAAGGAGGACAGTGACCGGAAGGATACTATACGCTTGATGGGCAATCTGGAAGGAGCGGAACAGAAGGATCTTTCAGGGCATAGAGAAAACAAGTCTGCAAGTTGCACATCTGGCGAAAGAGGAGGCGGATCTTCAGTTAATGGCGAACAACAATTGGCCGTTGCAGCCTCAGTGATGGGTCCATTGGGTTCTCCTCATGTCTCTGGTCTGCTCGACCACTCCACTCCCCGAGCTGTCTTCTTCCTGGGCAACGGAAGCTGCCCTCCTTTCTTTTCCTTCTTCTTCTTTCTTTTTCCTTCTGTCTTTCTTCTTTTTCTTGTTTTGATTGTGTTTGTACTTTGTTACTCTCTTCTTCTTTAATGCATTGGGCAGAGCACCTGCCTATTACTTCAAAAAAAAAGAATAAGTTCCTCACGGTCGTCATTGCAAAACTTTTTGGTGTTGGTTTTCCATTGATTTGGTGTCCTGTTCATATACATGCCTCATGTGTGTAAAAAAATGGCGTTGGTTTTCCGTTGATTTGGTGTCCTGTTCGGCGGCAACCTCATCTTCTTGCCGTTGTGCATCTACTCGGCTCTTTTCCTGGTGGCCGCCGATGCCCGCTGCGGCACCGTCAACGAGCTCCTCGGTATTCTTGGCACGGGGTCATGCGATGAGCTCGCGGAGTTCGTCCATAGATTGGCAGAGAAAGCACTAGCTGACGGGTCACAGGCTGGCAGGCCATACATGGTGTTCTCAGCGTGTGGCACGACAAGGCGCGGACGCTGAAGCCAGCCTACCGTGATGCCGCAGTCACGTCGTACAAGGCTGAGGTCCACGCCGTGAACATCCGAAAGAAGGTTAGATCGTTGCAATTCTTGTAGATAAATAAAGAATAAGATCTTAGTTACTCATTGACTAGAATTTTCCGTCCTATATAGATCGTTGCAATTCTTGTGGATAAATGAAGAATAAGAATTTATTGTCCTTGTTATTTTCCCTTAGTCTTCTCTTTTGATATCGCTTAGATCGTTTGTTATATGTAGTTTCACTACGGGAGACGGCGTATATGTCGTGTGTCTCCGCTAATATTTGTTTTGCTAATATTTTTTTAAAATAAATAAACAGGCGGAATATCTGACCTTTGCCTCCGCTTTAGGCTCAGAATCCTTCTCCAATTAAGATAGTTTAAGACACGCTCGTTGTGAAGCACGGACACTTTTGCTAGTATACTTATAATAAACTCAGACACCTGCCACCGTCACCTACTGGCACATGGTAGCCCTAGAAGTGGCCATCGTCAGGAGGTAGCACCCCACCCTGCTAACCGCCACCCACCGCAGCTCCGATGTCGGAGCCGTCCACCACACAGCCTCGGCCACCACCCACCACCACCACCGGCGGACGGCGGCGCCTCGCGTACTCACCCCACTGCCCCGGCGTACCACGACCCACCGTCACCCCGGAGCCTCCTCCATGTCCAAAGGTCACGTGGTAACCCCGGACAACCCAAAACCAAACCATTAACTCCATTTACATGGCATCACCGTAGGAATGAGGAAGAGGAGGAGCATGGGCGTGCGCTCGTGAGGAAGAAGAGAAGGGGAAGGCGGGGCGTTACCCTGGACGGAGGGGAAGATTCATGTCGTCGGGATTCCCACGGATGTAGGCACGTAGCCGACTCCTGCGTGGACGCCCAAGATTGCAGTGTGGACTGTGGAAGACGTGCACCGTAAGGATTCGAGCCTCGCCTGTGAGATTGCAGAGGAACACGGTGAGGAGATCACCTCAGTCATCAACCAGCAGGAAAAGAAACAACAAACTCAAGCCTTTGACTGGGACTGGGATATTTCTGATACGATGAGATCACTAAGGGCCAAGATGGGATATACTAGTGATAGTGATGACGAACTTGAGGGGCCAGAGCTTGCAAAGGTTCATGAACGACTAGCCCTGTGTCGCATCCGAGAGCTCACGTGTTCTTGGACCAAGGGCAAGAATGTGATGTTACAGACCTGTGAGACATGTACCTTCAAGCATTCTTAAGGATACTTGGACTATTACGAGAAGGGTTTTGAATGGTACTTTGATCCAGAACGCTGCATGCGTGCTGGCCTCCAGGACTACCAGCGCCTGATGCTTCGTAGCTTTAGAGCCTATTTGAGCTTCGACTATTACCAAAGCACTAGTGGTACATATCAAAATGATCGAGAATGTGTCGCACTAGTAGAATAACACCCTGTAGTATCGGGCAAAAACGCCTTGTAATATCGGGCAAATCGTCCGATATTACGTGGACGTTATTAAAAATCGAAGGGTTGTTGTAGCGGATTTGTTGCCCGATACTACTAGGATACAGAAAAAAATAAAAAAAGAAATTAGGGCGGGCCAAGCCCAGCCCAGACCCACTGCCGACACCCGCGTCATGGCCCGGAACCGCTGCTGCCGCCCGCTCGTGGCCGGATCCGCCGCCGGGGAGGGGCGTGACGCGGTGGGCGTCGGATCCGGCCGCCTCCTCGCCAGATCCAGCGCCCTTGTCGGCGGCGCAACGTGGGGAAGGGTGGGGAAGGGGCGCGACGCAGCGGAGGCGGACGACCGAGAGGTGCGCCGGGAAGGGGGCGGTGGGTACACGCGCGACGCTACGGGCGTCGGATCCGGCCGCCTCCTCGCCGGATCTAGCGCCGACGAGGGCGTGCGGCGCAGGGAAGGGGCGCGGCGCAGCGTCGCCCTCCGGCATGCGGTCCCCACGGCGTTCCTCCATGCGCGCGGCTTGGCGGGCGGGCTCGGCGGCGCATCCAGCGCGCGGCGGCGCAGCAGCCCTCCGGCGCGCGGCTTCAGCCGTGAGGCAGGCAGCTCCTGCGGCGCCCTGGCTCAGGCACGGCGGTGCGTGCCACGGGTAGAAGAGAGAGAGAGAGAGAGAGAGAGAGAGAGAGAGAGAGAGAGAGAGAGGCGGCGACGGTGGGAGCATCCGAGGGGACTTGGAATTTTTTTGAACCCTAGGGATTGTATATATATATATAAGCGGGCTGCTATGGGCCTTGAGTTGGGCTGAGTGCTCAGTAATATCGGGCCAAATATGATGTCACTATGCCCGATATTACTGTAACATTTTCAATATCAGCCATACGATGACGTCATTATGCCGGCTATTATAGTCCATTTTTAATATCGGACGTCGCTGATGTCATCAACGCCCGCTATTACAGTGACCCTGCAATAGCATTGCAACCTGATAATGTCAGCAACGTCGTCCTGCAATAGCGTTTTTTGGGTGCCCGTTATTACTAGAAAATGACCCATGATATTGTTGGCTTGTTTTGTAGTAGTGTCGAGTTCTATGACAAGTTAGAAAAAGGAAACTCGGGATGGTAAATTGCCCCGAAAATGGGAGCCTCGAGTGGGAAAACTTGAAGTCTTTGGCTTTTTTTCAAGCACGGAAAATGGGAGCCTTCCTATTGAGAGGTCAGCGTGAGTGCTTTCGCTGTAAGGAACATGCACAACTTTATTTTGAGATTTGGAAACGGATTTGTAAGAAGAGATGGATTTCAATTGTACTTTGAGGCAAATTCGTGAACAAGAACATTTGTCCCATGTTCGCTGCTCACGTGGAACTTGAGCTTAGGTATGAAGCGAAAAGCCGCTATGGCTTAACGCAGCCTGGTTTCATCAAACGCAATTATGATACCTTCGTGGCTGAAATTTGTGCAGATGCCACAGAACCTCAGCAGTTGATCTTGGATGCTGCCAAAAATTTTGTTCCAAAAGCAATGATCTATTATGATTACATCAAAAAGAAGTTGGATGTTGCAGAGAAAATCCAGTTCATTCCTCGTGAATGGAAATGCCATGGCGTCCTATGGAAAGTATTTCGACCTCCAACCATCAGCCAGCAGGTTTTTTATTTATGGCGAGCTGGACAGATTCACATGCCAATTCCTAGAATATCCATTTAGGTCATTCTTAATGGAGCCTTTCATAAGCATTAAATGGTAGCCACTAAGACTGGATCTTTTCATCTCTTGTGAGAGGCCTTTTTGGAAAGAATGCAATGAAAGACCCCACTAAGACTGGTCTTAACTTAACCCGTGTTAGGTATTCAAGCAAGGACGAAGGCCCATTTCGCTTAATCTTTATTATTCTACATCTTTGTTTGTGAATTAACAAAGATATTGCCTCATGATATTTAATTTTGACACCCGTTGCAACGTATGGGGTATGTAACTAGTTTTTCGCAAAATCGATCATCACAACCTACAAGGCACACCAACCTAACAGCTAGCATACGTGGCACGAAGGTACAATTTTTCAAGCAGGTATGAAGCCTTATAAAGAACTGAATGACCACGATCTTAAAACACACACACCCACCCACATTCCCACTTCTATAATCAATATTATGCCACTTCTCTAATTGGGTCATTTGTGTCTTAACGCCTTTCCTCTTTTGATTATGTCCTCATTTGGTGCAGGAACAAGGATTATCAGTCTGAAGAATTTGTGATGTCTACAAACCCTCTTCTTCACTTTTAAATGCCAACAGAAACAGGACCCATGATAACACTCAACAAATTATAATCAGTTTCTGACCATTAACAAAATATAACGTTCAAGCAAACTCAAATGCTCTCTTGTGTGTGCAATAATCAAAGGGGCCTGAGCATTAACAAGCGCAGATCAATTGCCAGAAAATGCTATCAGGTATCAAAATTGAACAATTAAAAACCCATAAAACAGCATGGCGATGAACCAATGGGTAAGACAAATTCAGCTTGGTTGAATTTGCATCATTCGCTGCCAATATCAGTCATCCATCATATAGTATACAAAATACCCTTGAGTGACCATAGTAAAGAGGTTCGTCTAAAAATACAACAGATAACCTCAAGACCAACAGGACCAGATCATGAGTTAACTGTATAGAAAACAAGATGACTAAACGCTATTAGGTTCCTTCATACTCATTACTTCCTCTTTTCTGCTGCTTTCTCAGTGACATGATCCTGCACAAATTCACCTAGGCAAGCCCACTTCAACACCTGTAGGAAGGAAAAAAACAACTAATTAGTAATGCCAAGATCATCATCCCATTCCTCCAATCCCTATTCAATCTGTTCCATCCCTTGCCTCTCGTCTTATAGGGAGTTCACATGCATTATTTCAAAAGTATTTATAGCAGGTATACAGAAACCATAAGGTTCACCGAAACAGACCAAATTTTATGTCATAATGACAGTTGTCCTCGCTAGCCTGGCAGTTCTCAAGTGTTCCCAAACTAATCATACCGTACCAAATTCTGGCAACAAAATATTGAGTAAAGGTTTTGATATACCATTCCACAAATACTAGCAGAAAATTGAATGAATTGGTCATCATAGCATTCACTCCTTCCAGCTCTTTGTACACTTAGGTTAACGAACAATGAATTCGTGGTTTATGTTTCAGAGTTCATCATTCTGGTTTAACCGTAAAACTGATAAAATAGCCAAATAAGTATCATCTACTTGATTGTCAAACTATTTACTCCACTTGGAACCGAGCTTCAAACCACTAATCAACTAAAGAGAGCTCTCATAACATGACCTTAAACTTGTGTTAATGTTAAAATTATAATACAACACGCAATAAATTTGGAGCATTTGAGTACTTTCAGATTATGGAATGAAGGCTGAAATGGATTTGTATATACATAGTCAACATTCAAGCACAGAACTCCTTAAAATACTTTTCACGACAACTGTCTCACTCATTTTTAACATCATTTATGAGCAGAAACAGAGCAATTTCAAATAACAGCTTTTCACTCTTATGAACTTTCGCGTATAGCCATAATAAGGAATGACATCTTAAGGAAACATCATATCTACCTGATACCAAATATCTTAGCTGCCTTGCTCATAGGAATTTTGCGCACAGTGAGAATCCGATGTTGACTTCTTTTGGAGCATGATGTGTGTTCTGTGCCTTCACATTTCCGCTTCTTACGACATTGGTCATTGGAGGTTTGCCTCTTGTTGTCTTCTTTCATAGGCTCCACACGATGGGGAATGTCTGTTTCTTTGAACAACTTGTTCATCCTCATTGCTTGCATTAACTTCTCTATTTGAAGAGTTATCTCTGTTCAAGGAATCGGCACAAGGTGGAATATCTGATACACTGTTGCTGGTTTCATCGCTGCACACCTCAGATGTCCATGGTTCCTTGTGCTCACGAGAGGGCTTCTCTCCCGAATCATGTGAACAAGTTCCCTGACTATATGCCATGGGATTACTGTTCAAATGTTCTGGTTCAGTCCTCCTCTTTTCCTTTGCCAAATTGACATTAACCGTGGAGCTAGCAAGAAAAGAAATATTGCCATCACAGCTTCCAATGATGCTTTCATCATTTTTATTTTCCTTCTGATTCTGAAAGAGTTCCGTGTCTCTGGGTTCTGCAATGACATCTTATTGTTGATCCCGCATAGCATCATTATCTTTAACTGCTGCTGACTCATTAAGATCTGAACCTTTTCGAAACATGATATTTACAGGTCCATCTTCGAGCTGTCCTGAGGCACATGTAACACCTTCATGAGATTTGTCCAGCTGGTTCAATGGTGGGGTCTCACGTTCACTTGCTGCAACATCAAAATCAGAACTTTCTTCTGGCATGGTGTTTACATTTCCATCTTCACACTGTCCCGAGGCATGCTTAACACATTCATAAGATTTGTCCAACTGGTTCATTGGTGGGGTCTCACCTTCACCTCCTGCTACATCAAGATCTGAATTTTCCTGAAACATGGTCTTCACATTTCCATTTTTGTGCTGTCCCGAGGCGTGTTTAACAGCATTGTAAGAATTGTCCTGCTGATTCATTGAAGGGGTCTCATCTTCACCTGCCGCGACATCAAGACTTGAACTTCCTTGAAACATGATCTTTATATTGGCATCTATACACTGACCAAAGGCAGGCTCAACATCTTCATAGGACTTGTCCTGCAGGTTCTTTGCTCTGGAATCACTTTCACCTGCTGTTAAATAAAGATCAGGACTTTCTTGATGCATGGCCTTTTCATTGTTGCTGCCACCTGCAGCTAAATAACGACCTGAATATTCATGAAGCATGGTCTTCACAATTCCATCTATCTGCAGACCCATGGCATGCTTTGCGACACCTCCGTGCGGTCGGTCGTGCTGGTCCATTGATGGCGTGCCACTGCCACCTGCAGCTAAATAAAGATCGTCTGAAGTTTCTTGAGGCACTGTATTTTCATCTTCGAGCTGAGGGAAGGAACACTCAAGAACTTGATTTTCATCCAACTTGTTCAGTAGTGGGGTGTCACTGACACCATCAACATTAGCAAGATTGCCAACACCGTAAGACACAGCAGGACGAGACATGTTCTGTGTGGAGCCACAGATGACAGGATTGCCTGGATTTTGTTCAGAATCGCCAGTTCCACAATCTGCGTCCTCGCGAGGAAGTGGGCAAGGGCCAAGCTCACGAGCCTCGACGAGAAGGTTCCATGGTCCCTGAACCCAACGGAACGCACCTTCCACAACCATGGAATCGGTGAGATGGAAGAAGGACCCATCGTGCTTCACCTGCGAAATCAAAGAGGTAAACCAAACGAGAATAAATTGGTGGCTAAAGATTGCATTTTTACAACCGGCATTGGCATTCGGGAACCGCACCTTCAAGGATTTGACGGCGATCGGGCCTGATTGGGGGAAACACGCGGCGTGCTCGGCGGTCACTTGGCCTGTCCAATTTCAGGTTTAGGGATTCGTTAAATTCCGCAAAAAAAAGATAAAATCCCGAGTGAAAAGGGGCCGAGTCGCGATGGAAATCAAGTAGTAATCAAGAAACCAAAAGCGAAAAAAATAAAGATTCCGGTGGGGGCAGTGAGGGAGGGGAGGAGGAATGGGGAGAGGGACGCACGCTTGAGGTCGGCGACCGTTGTGACGGAGACCGGGAAGGAGACGACGAAGCGGGTGCCGAGGGTCGTCTCCAGGAAAACCGCCGCGAACTCGGCGGCGGCGGTGGCCATGGCGAACCCCAGGCGTGCAGGGTTTTCTCTTCCTTCTCCCGGTTTGGCCACGAGCGAGTGGGTTTTTCGTGTGCTGTCTGGGTCGAGCGGTCACGAGCGAGCAGGAAGAGGAAAACCGGGTGCGCGTGATGAACAGTGTGAAGGTGTGAACGGTCAACACTTAGTTCTTGTGACCCATCGGCTTCTGTTCGTTTTGGTTGTGGTGGCCTGACGGATTGGCTTAACAGAAACCCATCAAAATAATAAAAAATTGTTTTCTTGATTACTGGTATTATTTCCATCCAGTTGTGTTTTTTTTTATAACATCCATCCATTTGTGTTGTTTTCATGTGAATGGATGAACCGGAGTTTGCAGCTTTCCAAGCTAATGATCAAATATGATATTGCTGCTGCTGCTACAGAGATGGACGGAAACCATTGTTTTTTTTTTAAGGCATACTCATCATGTATTGATCTGTGAATCCAGAGTACAATGGGGAGCTGCTCCCCTGATTACATGCATAGTCCTCCTGAGCTAAGGGAATAAAAGCAGTAGGTTGCTTTTGAGCATTACCACTGAGATCTACTGAAACTAACCACATAAGGTTATCATTACAAGATAATTGAGGTAAATAGATAAATTGAATAGCATACGGAAGGCGTGGTTGCCCTCGCCGGGGACTCACGGTGACGCCAGGAGAAGAGGGCGAATAACCGCAGCGATGACAACTCCGAATGGCCTCGGACGTGCACTGCGCTTGACCTGTCGACGGTCCCTCCGACTACCTTCACGAACTTGGCACTTGAGGTTGGAATGCTTGAAGCCGTAGATCTCGTAGCAGCTTCACCGGGCTCAAGCGACATCGATAATGTTGTAGAGCACACTCCAACATTGAATCCGAGGAGCTCGGACGGAGCTCAACCCGAATGAAGGAGGTGTTGAGAGTAGGGATATACCTTCCGCAATAAGAGATTAACCATTCTTCACCCAAAAACTTGCAATGAACACAAAGGAGTACTCTTGGTATAGTTCCAGCAGAAAGGATTGTTGGTCTTCACATCTGAGGAGCAATCCGTAGGTGTACAGAACCAAGAACCCAAGAGTCATCTGGGGGCCGTCCTCTTCTCCACCATGGGTAACCAGACCAACCAAAGGGGAGGCGGGGGGATCTGAAAAAACTTTTGGATGGAGGGTGAGGGTGGCAGTGGAGGACGGAACGGGTGGCGAGTAATCGTGGAGCGGTGGGGAAGAGGCGGGTGGGGGATGAGGGTGGCAGTGGGACCAGATCCAGGTCTATAACTGCTAGATCCGGCACCAAGAGGTGCAGATCTTGCAGCACCCCGCCTGGATCTAGGAGCAAAGGCGCGGGTGACGGAGAGTACCGGTGAGGGAGTGTTGGCGGCGGGTGGAGCAGCGACAGGAGTAGACTGCCAAAGGAACCGGCGAAAGACGGAGAGTGGAGATGACAATGAACAAAGTGGAGGTGGCGGCGGTCTACTGCCAGCCATGCCAAGCTCCGGCGAGCACCGATGGAGGCAGGGGCAGGGGGAACAAAAGATAGCTTTATTTTATTGGTTACCTGCAACTCCGGCTAGGACCATAGCAGTTGGACATCACCGACGACCAGGAGGACGACGCCGGCGTAGAGAGCAAGCCGGAGGAGGAGCACGCCATAACTAAGAGGCTGCATCTAGGGGAAACTAAAACCTAGAGCTACATATCTACAGGAAGGGAGAGGGGGGCTTCCCTCTCCTAGCCAACCGCCGGCAAGCCGGGGCGGAGAGGAGGGAGCCCGGCGGTTGACGCGGCGGCGGAAGTTGGGGAGGCGGCGGAGAAGATTCTCTATGCAGGGGAGAGACGACGCATGCGCGCAGGCCCGAATTGGCCACGGAAAATGAAACCCGACGGAAACCATTGTTGAGAACGCATGCAGCAAACAATACCTACAACTCCAGTTCATCCGCCGATGGATAATGGCACCTCCAAGAATCTAGCTAAAGCCCTATTTTTATTCTAAATTTAACTTTTATTCTCAGAAAACTCCTTCAACAGTATCGATAAAGCAAAAAGAAAAAATAGAGTTCTCCTCTTCTCGTCATTATCGCGAGCTATCCATAGCGAGCCGGGACGCCTCGCCCCATGAGTTATGATGGAGAAAGTGCCAATTCAAATGGAATGGATCCAACATGATGTTACTGTTGGAATTCGACATCCTTTTATTTTCATCTATTGAAGAGTATTTAAACCCTTAAAGTACTTGGAAGGTTTGTTTTAAATTGTCAAGGAACAAGTATTTTTTTAATAAGATCTGATTATGTGTTAATAAATAGTAAGATGAAGGCTGCTCCCGTGGCCCGATCTCGCGCGCGTGGTAGGCATTCCCGCGCGAATTCTCCCACACTGGGCTTCGCGGAGGCCTCATTCGCACGTGCGCCAAGGGCTTATTTCCCGCGCACGAGTGCCCTCCCGTGTCGCTGCCACCCCCTTCTGCTCCTTCGTCCTTCTTCATCCTCCTTGACTCCGTCGACTCCCCGATCCGGAGATGGAGTCGATCCGGACTTGCGGCAAGCGGCGTCGAGGGACTCGGTCACGTACGAGGGATTGGCGGTAGCGAGGGACTCGCTTAGGGACAGAACGGGACTCTAGGGCGGCGGCAACTCGAGGACTCGGTCACGTAGGGAACGGGACAGGACTCCGGGCATCGATCGTGGAAAAACCGATCTATTGAGATGACGTGGATAATTTACAAAATAGAGTTGGAGTCGGTTTTAAAGAGGCTGTTGATTTCCATCATTTTTTTATGGATATTTCTATTTTACAACATAGTTAAAAAAGTTAAATTTGGAATTAGCTTTGGCTAGGTTTTGGTTGCTTTGCCTCTCTAGCATAAAAGGAAAAGCTGCTTATGGTATGTTCAGTAACAAGCTGCTTATGACTACAAAGCTTATGTCTTATGGTAGCATAAGTTACCTCATAAGTTGGTCCATAAGTTGTACCAAACACAACTTAATAATGGAAGTGCATTGATTGTTTGGCACCATTTTAGGTGCCAATATAACCTATTTTGAGAAAAGACACCATTGTTACACCGATTATTCTCACACTAGTCCGTCAAACAAACTAGAAATATTAGTATATGAATTAGAGTAAATTTCATAAAACTACACATTTTGACAAAACACTTTTAAAAATACACATTTAATAATGTGTATCATAAAACTACATATTTCACACACTCTTGTATCATAAAGTTACAGATTTAAGATGTACCACAAAACTACAGATTTCGTGAGCAATATATCGCTAAACTACGTATTTTTGTGATAAATGTATCACAAACTACAGATTTGTACCTATGAGTATATAAAACTACCAAATTTATAAAGCCTAAATATGTAGTTTTGTGATAAATTAAAATTTTAAACCTATAGTTTTGTGATATATTGCACATAAAATTTGTAGTTTTATGATTTAACTCCTTAAATCTGTAGTTTTACTATACAAGAGTGTGTAAAATATGTAGTTTTGTGATACACCTCCTATAATATGTAGTTCTATGATAATTTTGTTAAAAATTGTGTAATCGTCGGTGTTAGATAACCATATGTCACATATGGGGGTCAGCAGGACCGCCCTTTCTTAGAGGATCGGGAGCTACGGATCAAGGAACAAATCCCCCGAGGGAACACACGGAGACACATGATTTATCCAGGTTCGGGCCGCCGTGAGGCGTAATACCCTACGTCCTACTGGTCCGGTGTCTATTGAGCTTGAAAGATTACAATGGTGTTCTTGAGTTTCTAGGGTTGAGAAAGTCTCTCTATTACATGCCGAGGGCTCCCCTTTTATAGTCCAAGGGGAGGGGGGGGTGCTGCAGTGCCAAATGCCCGAATCTTTCGGTTGTTGGTCCGGATCCTTTGGTTCGATACAGGAATTGATGGAACGCGTTGCCCAAGACGGAGCGCCGCGCAGCTTGTCCGGTAGGAGGAGGCACGACGGGACCTGTCGTACGGGGCCCGCTCCTCCCGTCGCTCTCGCTGGGACGCGAGGCATAATCGCCTTGCCCGTTACGCCGTTTCCCCAAGCGAGGCTGCTCGGGGCCGATCCGTGGTTGCCCCTATGAGGGTGCCATGCGTCCCACGCGGGAACCAAGTGAGGGGAGTTAACTCTACCAACCGTTCATGTGGGACCCACGGTCACGTCCCGCGCCGCACGATCGAGCTAGAGTTACCGGGCGTGTCGCCCGCCCACGAGCGGTGGCTTCTCTCGCACGCCTCTAGCCTAGCTGGGTCGGGCTGGTCCACCACGTGCGGTGGTCTGTTGCTTATGGCCCGTGGGCGGTTATGGGGACCCCCGTTCCCGGTACACCAACAATAGTTTTATGAAATTTACTATGAATTATTTAACATATCAGATATACTTTACCCAACTTCAACTATATTGTAAGAAATAATTTATCAAAGTAGTAAAAAATAAATTGAATTTCAAGTCAAAGTGTATAGTTTCTAAAGTTTCTAGTTCAATATTCTTGTATAATACTTTATTTTTTGGGGCTATTGCATTTGTTATTTATGGTTCGATTACCCCTTGTTTTGAAACTTTGTGATTTTACCCCTGCGATTTCGAAACGAATGCAATGTTCCCAATAAAAGTATTGCGATTTTAACCCCTAATAGGGGTAAACTTTGCCTTCATTTGGAAATGACAAGGGTAAAATCACAAAGTTTAAAACTAGGGGTGAAATCACAATTGAGATTGAAACCAAGGGTAGAAACGCAATTGTCCCTTTTTTTTTGCTATATCATAGGAATTTTCAGCTCATTTATGTCTCACCATTGTCCGGTGAGGCCATTGCCAGCGTACCATGCATGGCAGTCATGTGTCTAGCTAATTATAGAAATCATACCAAGACTTTGTTAAGGGCGAGTATAATAGTGATATATCCCATAAGTTCTCATGCATGACAAATAATTTTGAGATGACTTATTACAAGACTATTATAGCAATTCCTAATTTGTTCATTAACATATAATTTATTTACAAGTTGCATGACAACTTCAATTTCTGAAGGCATTTTTCATTCCTCCTTGTCAATGTTCCCATTAGTCAATTGGTTTTACAAGGGTCTCAATAAACTAGTGAATCCAAGGTTTCTTTAGCCTTCCTTTTTATGGAAGCCACAAAAGTTGATACAAAACCCACTAACACAAGCAGTGAAAAAATTGTCCAATTTTGTTTTGTGAATTTCACCAATTTTTTATTGTTCTACGGGTCACCAGCAGTTTCTGGTGCTACATTTCGATACTACCCAATATTGATAAAGTTTTATCAGTGATTTCTGATTTATGTGAAAATATTAGAAACTTCATTCACACCAGAAATCGACTGAATTTCTATGATCTTAGGTCGTTCTGATTTTAATGCAATGTGTCGATATTCTTTTATGTAGAACCTAATTTTTGTTGACTTGGTTTAACTTGTCAAAAGAAATACATGATGCATTTTTATAAATATTATACAACGCACCTGTGATTAGAATAAAAATGGAACATCATCCTTATTGTCCGGTTCGTGTGCCCTAGAATAAGGAATTTTTTAATATATGAGCATTCACTTTTTTGCTAAGTGGTGAAAATTATTTCAAGATGTATACATTGTTAAAAATAAACTTTTAAAGTAGGCCAAGTTTAGAAATTGTAGAATTTCCTTTCAAAAGTTGTTGTGACACTTCAAATCTTCCCATGCTTTAGAATACAAATATTCTGCTTTTCATGCTCAAAAGGTTCAAGAAAGTGTACAATGCATGAATATACTTCTATTGTTCTTCGCTCCTGAAACAAATGATTTTTGTTGGTTACTTATAATCCTTTTTTATATGAGGATATTAAAGATGAATTTCTACAAGATAGAATAGAAGAAATTAAATTGTTTTGATCGAACTATGTTGTATATGTGCCACTATTTTTATTTGGTGTATGTCTATAATCAACATTTGACAAGTAGTCAAACATGCCAATCTAGATTGATTAAGTCAAGCGGAAGGCGTAAGCCATGGTTTGATTTTTGAATATAAGAGTACATATTTTGTTCGCCAAGGGCACCGTTGCTTCTTTTAACTTCTCTTTAATAATACAAATAATTATTCCTGCTTATTTAATAAAATAAAAACTATTATTAACAACTAAGGAAATTTATTTTGCAAACAATACATGCAAATCTTTTGACATAAACTTCTATGCACCTTCTAAAATTACTAGCTCGTACAGCTGCACGGGTTGATGAGCTAATATTGGCTAATAATAGGTTGTAACCAGTGGCGGAGGACTCGGTATGGTAAGGTGGGGCTCTTGCCATACCTTGTTTCTTTCCACGAGTGTCACCTGCTCTTAGTCTAGCAAGGCCAAGTTCTTTTTTCCTTTACATTCTTCCATTTTGATCTAAATTACTGCTGCTGCTTGGTGTTTCTACAAAAGGAAATAGTTCAGTTGTTTGGTTCAATGAATATTCTGATAATATCATTGCAACTTTTTAGCATCTGAATGCATTCCGCCACACCTTATTTTTTTCTTGTCCTCCGCTATTGGTTGTAACTAGTGAGAATTCACTAGTAAAAAAATAAATTGGCATTCCTTCTTCAATATCTTACATGTGGCTTTCTCACACAGTCACACTAGTTGCCATTTTGCCATTTGGCATACCATCAAGATATGGCATGTAATTGTAACAACGGCATTCAATTTTTTTCCTGTTGCAGTAATTTTCGATTGCTGTGGTTCGACAATACAACAGTTTTGGCGTTTGTTGGCAGCGACCAAAAGTTTGCTTCTCTGTTCAGATGTGCTCCGTGATATGTATGATGTCAGATTCCTACAGGTATGAAAGCTACCATGTGCAGAAAATTGCTATCATGTTTTCCGCAGTGTAAAACTGTTCTTAGGTACCGCCATTGCCAAACGTTCAGGAGACTCGGTGCCTCGAAGAATGAGATACAATATGAAGGAAGCATAACCAATAACGGCCACGCAGAGAGCTGAGGTAGCTAACACTCCTTCCGTTTCTGAACAGAAGAAATCCAGCAACATATAGCTGTTGATTACGATTGGTAAGGATGCAACTATCCAGGTCACCATCTGCATCAAGATGTAATTTAGTCAACAAAATGCCACGTGAAGATTTGCCCAGACCTAAACAAGTATAAGGACATCCTAATGAAAGAGATTTACACATTTAAAGACAATATCCACCCAATTTTTCCCACACTGAAAAATAAAGAGAAAAGTAATACATTTTTGGTTCATTAGATCACTTACTTTCAACCCTGGGCCTATCTTATATACACCCATGACTTCCTCTTTAGAAACCAATGTTATTAGTGGGATAAGTGAAAATGGGATCTGAACTGATTGGAGCACATTGAGCCACTCATTAAGAACATCCAGTGCAGTATCTGATGCATTGAAATACAGAGCAACAATAATTGTTGGCACAATAGCAAAGCTTCTAGTGATCAATGCTCTTATCCATTTTTTTAACCTCCAATTCAGAAATCCACCCATTATAAACTGTCCAGCATAAGTTCCAGTTATGGTACTACTTGTGCCAGCGGCTAACAGCCCAATGCCCCAAATATAAAGGATAGGGAAATAATCTCCCCCAAACTTCTCCTGTAGATATTTTCCAGCATTCTCAAGGCCGAGGTTATCTCCTACTTCGGTACCATAGAATCCTTTTGCAAAAACTGTTGTGACAGATAAATTTATCATGAAGGGCACTACCAATGCCATGGTGGATTCAATGGAATAGTACCTCATCGCTTCACGGACTTCGTATTCCTTTTCTGGGTCAATTTTTCTTGACTGGACAAGAGCAGAATGGAGAAAAACATTATGGGGAGTGATAACACCTCCAACAAGACCAACAGCTTGTTTTATTGTTCTTGAGCCTAGCTTTGGAATCAGAATACCTATTGCAGAGAAATTATACTGCAGTGAGCTGGAGAAAAATAATATCAAATGAATGAAGGGTGTGATTTCTCTCCTAAGTGGAATACCCTCCCATACTCTGCGCTACGAGAGATTCGTACAAGTACAACATATGAGGATGCCACAAAATATCGGAAACTCTTGTGACCTGGACGTATCTCAAAGCAAATTGGATAGTGTTTTTTTTTTTGAGACAAGAGCAAATTGGATAGTTAGGATGGGAGGATTTCCTCTTAGGAGAAGCATATACTAGCCCCAATAATCACATTGTCAAAGGTCACAGTATATTGAGCCCCAGTATAACATATATTGTCAAAGACTGAGCAGAAAATGGAACAGCCACGGGCTGTGTGGCATATGATTTGATTGTCAGGGGCCAGGGGCCCGGTTGTGAAGGCTCATGGGAGCTCTCAGGCTGGCAGGGTATTGATCCGCTGTCCTGCACTTGACTTGCGGAAGGCAACGGCAAGGTGGCGTATATCTAAAAAATCGAACCTCTCTTGGCCACTGGTAACCATCTCCCTTTAATCGGTATAGCTCTTCACATGTCTTGAAAATAATTTTTTGGAAAAACGAAATCAAACAGAAATAGACACTCACCAATGATTAGGTCTTTCCCACTGGGCTTGGTTTCTGCAAACATCCATGCGAAGGAGCAGGCCATTGTTGTGATCAAAACTGCAAATACCGCTTCCAACTTTCTGATCCCATAGTTCTCGAGTGAAAGAAAGATAAAGCTGATGGAAAACAATGTTGCGGTAAGTGAGCTACAACCTTCCAGCTATTCAAACAATAAATACAAACAAAATCAGTGCTCACAAGTCATTAAATTAGTGTGCGATTTTTCAAGATTGAATCAAATCAAATAAAATGCAATCAACTCCATTTCCGACGCTACTCCATATCCTAATGTACTGCTCTCCTTTCTTAGAGACATATTGGACCACAAGACCCACTGTTCAACTGGTGATAGATAAAACGAAATTGTAGTTATCTTTCCTGTATTTACATAAGAGATTGGAAAAATAAGCTCATAAGCTGTAATATTAGCTTTGACAAAGGAAATCGAGATCAAAATTATACTCAATATTATTTTATAGGTCACGATGCGAGATGCCTCTAATATGCGTCCAAAGTGTTTTGTTGTGAGCTATGACTACACGCTAAATCGCTGCTCTACCAGCTGAATCTTTTTAAAAAAATTGATTCAGTGAGAAAAATGGTCTGGAATCACCTGTCCTACATTGTCCAATGATGGCACATGTACTGTAATTGTAGTACCGATAAATGAAAGAAATGTTGCTAATTGCCTGTCAATAACCACTACAAAACAATCATGGCGAACATAACTGTTGACCTTACAGGGGTGGATCCCGCCCCAAAATAGTTATGAAGTGGCAAAAAAACAATAGGTCAATTTTTGGAAGCAGCTTGAGAATTGAGATCTAGCACGAAAACCATAACAAAAAACATCATTTCATGGTTTCAACCAAGAAAAAGCGAAAAGGGTACCAAAGAAGCTTACGAATCCAATGCAGTGATGAGAACGCCGGCCCAGAGCGGCAAGAAGCCATTGCTGAGGATTTTGATGGCAATGGCGCTCCCTATAACCTCCTGGATATCGGCACTGACCAAGGAGACCTCGGCCATGAGCCAGAGCGCGCGGCGCGCCCAGTCCGGGTACTCGTCGCAGCAGAGCTCGGCGAGGTGCTTGCCCGTGGCGACCCCGAGGCGCGCGGCGAGCAGCTGCACGAGCAGCCCCATGGCCGTGGCCCAGAGGAGCACCCAGAGCAGCGTTCCGCCGGCGGTGGCGCCGGCCTGGAGGTCGCCCTCGATGTTGCCCGGGTCCACGAACGCGATGCTCATCAGGAACCCTGGCCCGGTGAACAGCCACAGCTTGCGCCACGAGAAGGGCGGGGCGCCGCCCATGGAGAAGAGGCTCTCGTAGTCGGCGTCCGGGTCGCCGGTGACGGAGACGATGACCTTCTCGGCCGTCTCGAACGCGCGCTCCTCGAGCGCCTCGTCGACATCGGAGATGGCGGAGAGGAATGACGAGGGGCCGAGGAGGGCGCGCGCCTCAGTGTTGGAAGCGAGCGGCGAGGTGGGAGCGTGGTCGGCGGCCATTTGGGCGGACGTGCAGGATGCGCAATTGCTCGGAGGCCCGGGCCTGCGTGGCCGGGGGCGGAAAACAAGTGCCCAACTCTGTCCCATCGCCGGGGATTTTGGGGACTCCTATGTTTAGACCATTGTGCACGTGCGGTAAGGCTAATGTTATTTTTGGCACAACCAACGTTGTTGTTTCTAGCGTCGAAGAAACAATTTTCAGAAGAGTAAAACCTTCATTAAAATTTCACCATATAATGTTGGTTAAAAATTGTTGAGAATCGTTAGAAAAAAGAACACATCAATACTTTCATTCATAAAAATATTAGTTGAACCAACATATCCTAACTAGATCAGTGTTTGTGCGTTGCTATGACAGCACAATTGAACAAATAAGTAAACAAAAATAATATACTACTTGTTGTCTCCGTCAATTTTTTTGTCATGTTTGACCATTTGTTTTATTAAAAAAATTTAAGAAATATCATATATTTTGCTGGAATATGTTTTATCACTAAAGAAACTTGAAATATAGCATATAACTTTTTGTATTTGAAGAAACTTTTTGAATAAGACGAATGGTAAAAAAAGTCAATGGCAACAACAATTTAAGTAAAGGAGGGAGTACATAATGTTTACAAGCGCTAGAATCCTTTTGTTAGATCAAAACTTTTAATTTTCACTCAATAACCAAACACAAAGGAAGGATGGAAGATGATGTGAGTGAAGATAATTATGAAACCAAACCCTCTCGTCTTTTCCGATACAACTAGTCGATGTTTGTAAAGAAGGAAACTATGGATGTCGCTAAAGAATGTTATGTTGCATTTGTACATAAATAAAATAGAGTAACGAGTCATAACTACTCGAATGCCTTTCTTTCCTAATTAATGATTATTTAAAATCCATCGAAATTCTAATTTGAAACGGAAAAACCATATTTATTCCATAGAGGGGCAAGGGATGTCCAGTAGAATTGCGCAGTCTAAATACTTCTATCAAACATATTACAAAGTTATTAATAAATATAAAAGGAGAGGGAGGAAAGTGGGGTTGCATATGTCCCTCGCACCATGGGTGGGTAGGAGGAGGAGGGTGATAAGGCACTCCGAAGAGTATCTAGGACAAATGGACTAGCAATGTCAATCGGGAACAAGAAGTAAATAATAATACAATGTATGTGACTGATTAATAACATCACAATAATTTATAAGTGCGAAATGTTCAAGTATAATTCATTTCGGTTCAAAACAAATTCATATTAAATCATTTGAATTAGTCAGGTGATGAGTCAGTGTATTCTTTTCATGCAGTAAAAGGGTCTGAGACATATTGCCTCTTACTTTCATAAACTAAGGTCGCACAATAGTACTTGGCAACACAACAAGCTGTTTGGTCGGTAAAAAACATGGTCTAGCAGGGGAGAAAATTGAACTTGATATATTCGGCTCTTTTGCTGATACATGAGAATGATACATTGGACCGGGTCTAAATGGAACGGAGGAAAAATGAGTTGCACTTGAATCCAAATGTTTTAGTCCTAAAGGGCCGTGTACATCCATTCTGGATGTAGAGGGTGGATCTTTTCCATTATCTAAAAAAATTGAAGTCCTAAAGAAAAAGCTAAAAACTAGTTGGGCCGTACAGTAGAGGCCGCGGTAGCTTGCTCCAGAGGACGGAGCCGAGCGGCCCGCCCTCACGTGGACGAGCAGCTGGTGGGCGGTGTCGTCCACGCGATTCCACCCCTGCTCCACGTCCACCAACCACGGGCTAGCCGCGGCCGTCCACGAGTTCCCTGGGTGGCCCACAGGTCAGCGGCAGTGACCCGCAAGTATCCGGCTGCAGCTTCGCTACCTGGCAGAAACGGACGAGGCGCCCGGGAGCGGCAGCTAAAAACCGAGCCTATCTATCGCCACCGCGGTCGTCCCCGAGGGGAGGGAATCGCCTGCAGAGGCACGGCGAGAATAAACTAGCTGCGCCGCGCACCAGCCGCCGGCGACGGCCCACATGCCGATCGCCTCCTGCCTCCGCGCGTCATCCGCAGCGAGCCGCCTGAGGCTTCCCCGCCTCCTCCGGCGCCGCCGCCTCCCTTCGCGGCGGCGCTGCCGGGCGTGGCCAGGCGGAGGAAAGCGGTCGGGGTCGCGGCAGCGTCCGCGTCGCCCTTCGACGAACTCCACGCGCGCAGGAGGCCTGTACATGGACCATCCAAGGTGCGTGCCCTTTCCTCGGTCGCATCGCCCAGCGACCTGCCTCCATTTTTTCCCCAATTGGTTGAATAGACTAGTCTCTCCTATTAATTGTATAATAAGTACCGCTACATGTTTAGTATCTGGGGATTCCTTTGTGATGGTTTTGATTCATGTTGATGTGAAGATGCGATTACTCGTTTGTGCTTTCGGATTTGATTTGGGATGAGGGGAGATTCACGGGCTACTTTGAGGATGAAGATCTGGCATCTGGGGTCGCGTACATGGTGCTGTCCGTGGCCTTGATTTTTGTATATGCTGGGAGGGCTGAGCTCTTGAGCTAAACAATATGCTCCATCGATGATAGCCTCCAGCAGCTGGTTCAGCTACAGCTGCTAGTTACTGATTGCTGCTGATTGGCTTCATATGCTGTGATGATGCGTTCAGTTAGCTAATTGTTTTCTTCAAAATAGTACTACATGTTTGTGCAATTTTAGGTATTTTGAGGTTATTAGGCTTATGTACGGATACATGTCATTTTGCTACCCAGTAATGTTTCACAAGGATAGAATTCCTTGGGTGTAGTATGTGCTAATTACATTTATCAATAGTTTGATAATTTCAAATATAAGCTACTCCTTGAGATTCTGGAGGTGTTAGGAATATTTAGCTGTGTCAGCCGCAACATTGTTGTAGCATGCTGTCATCTGGATGTCTAACACTTTGTTTCCTAATATGGCAACATGTTTGTTAAAAGGACCATTTTCCTTGCGCTTTACATTTCTCAAAATTTGGGTATTTTTGCCATCGAACCTTTACCAGTTACCAGCCAAATATGTCTTTTGAACTTGAACATGAAATATCACCACTTCATGGTTTTGAACTTTGGATTATGAATACTTGCAATGGTTGAGATCAATGTATGTAACTCAGAAATACTTACATATCAGGCAACTCTTGTGGATGAAGTTTTCCTTTTAAATATTCAAGGATTGCAGCTGACAAAGTTCCAAGATGCTTGACATCACATCACTGCCTTTTTATGGCTTCTTGAGATTTCATTGTGTAAAGTGGGCTTTGGAGAATGATGTGTTTGATTTAGTTATATTTTTTTTTTTTGTAGAAATCCATGCTCTGGAACCTGATCCAGGATATAGAACCCCTGGACCTGAGTGTCATTCAGAAAGATGTTGCTCCCGAAACTGTTGATGCAATGAAGAGGACCATTTCTGGCATGTTGGGTCTGCTTCCATCTGACCAGTTCCGTGTTGTTGTAGAAGCCCTGTGGAATCCCTTCTTCAAGTTATTGGTATCTTCAATTATGACAGGGTATGCTTTCTGGCTCTGTTTGAAAGACTGATCACCATAATGACGTCTGGAACTATTTTCTGGGACTGGTTGCATTTTTAGACTTTTGTGTTTTGTATTTCCTGTTGTTGAATGTAGAATGCGAGAGTCAGAGTCAACACTGTCTCCTCAACACATGTATCGGCCTATAAAATAAAATGTTCCTGGCAATTAAGTACTCATTTCTTACACTAATTTAGCATGTGAATCTAAAAGTAATAAAAGATGTCCTCTGTGCAGAATTGTCCATTCTTATGATGTTGTTTTCTGTGATAATTATGTAATGAATAAATGCTGGGATAACAAAAATCTAGCCCAGTTTTATGGAAATATAGCTCACATGTGTGCCTATTTTGACACCTGCTTCATTTCTGCTTCTAGGTACACACTACGCAATGCCGAATACAGGCTTTCTTTTGAAAGAAATCTAGAGCTCTCTCAAGAAGATGCAGAGTGTGCAAAAAGTGACATTAGCGAAATTAGTCATCACAACATCAATTTGGGTAGTCCTGTTACTATTTTTAGATTATCCGAAGAGGATGTGCCCCCCAAACCCCTGGAAAAAGTGACGAAG
Source organism: Chloris gayana (assembly GCA_031894775.1). Classification (NCBI taxonomy): domain Eukaryota; kingdom Viridiplantae; phylum Streptophyta; class Magnoliopsida; order Poales; family Poaceae; genus Chloris; species Chloris gayana. Next base: position 5,157,338 of record JAUNZO010001928.1, read on the forward strand.
AATCGTCATCTGAAAACTTGGTAGAAGAGCTAGGTAACTTAACACCTCAAGCAGAGGAATACATCAGCCAGATGCAGTCTCGTTTGGATGCTATGAAGAAGGTAATATATTCTCTTATCCATTTAGTTATCTGTGAACAATGTCATCTTTTACATTTCAATATGTGACTTTGTCTATTGGTATCATTCATTTTGACCAAAATAAAAAGAAAAGAACTCAACCAACCTAGGAGGAACTAGGTGGCATCTAATTGAGAAGAAATAAGCACCCAAATTCTTGTCAACAAGGACTTGTACCTGGGTGGTCAGGGTGCACACCCAACCCTTAGCCAACTGACCAAAACATGTAATTTTGTTTAGAAATAAGATGGGAACACACCCGTTTATCTCTATGACATGCCATCTATTCTGTGCTTCACATGTGCTTATTCCTTTACAAGTATTCTGACCTTGTTAGTTTTTTGTTCAACTTAAACTAGATTGATGAAACATATTGATACATCTTGCAAAATTTCTTTCGTATTCTTATTTTTTGGGTCTGTTTTTTTCACTAATTCATTCCACTCATATGTTTACTATTATTTTCCATGCGTTTTTGTTTTGAGACAACTGTATTGATACCCCGGAATGCTTGTGATTGAATACTTTTGTTCTAAACATCCATAACTTGGCCGCACCAAATAGAAAGGAGTAAATTTCTTATTTGCACTTTTCTTATTTGCCATCTCATCTAATTTCATTTCTCTTATATGCCACTCCAATCATTTTAGCTCATAGAAAATGTTGATAATGTCACATCAATATTCAAGCTACAATACCAAAATAGGTTTGTCTCAATGTGTACTTTATTCTAAAAATGTTTTTCATATTTTTCAGATTAAAATTTGAGGCAATTTTGAGTTTAAACAAAATATCGCCAATAATTTTCATCCGAAAAAATTGAATTTTTCTTTGCATATAGTATAGACCGAGACGAATCTATTTTACTATTGTAGCACAAATAATGCAGCAATGAAAGCAGAATAATATAACAACCAAAGTGATCGAAGTGGTAGATAAGAGAAGTGAAATTAAATCTGATGGCAAATAAGAGAAGTGTAAAATTTTTATGGCAAATAAGAGAGGAGTATAATTTTGGATGGCAAATAAGAAATTTGCTCAATAGAAAGTGCTGATTTCTTCTGATTAAAAAGATTTTTTTTTGTGCTGGTTTCTGGTAGAGTTGCATTTGAACCAAGTGATATATGGTCTGTCAAATCACATGGACGCTTTCATTGTGGTGAAAGTAAATGATTTTCTTTACACTGAATCTTCATTACAAGGATTCAAAGAGAAGATACCAAATTTGTCAATATCTTTATATTTCACACCAGTTCAGAACTTGTGCTAAAAAAAAACAGTTGCATCCCAAGTGTTGGCTTTTTGCAGCTATAGCAAGAAATGGTTTGACAATTTTGAAACTAGCAGTGCTGTACATTGTCTGTGATAGAAGATCTGAAGGGCCGTTGCCTTTTTGACACTGCAGGAGTTACACGACCTCAGAAGAAAAAATTCTGCCTTACAGATGCAACAGTTTGTTGGTGAAGAAAAAAATGACTTGCTAGACTATCTAAGGTCACTTACTCCTGAGAAGGTATGTTTAAGTTTATTATTTTTAAGTGTCCTCAACATAACTCACAACCATGGAACAAAATTAGGTTGGTCAGTCTTTGGTTTCCCCTTCTGTTCAGTGTCCTAACCATAGCTTTGAACAGGTTGCTGAACTGTCAGAGTCTTCCAGTCCAGGCGTACAAGAAGCAATTCATTCTGTGGTTCATGGTTTGCTAGCAACACTTTCCCCCAAGATACACTCAAAGTCCCCTCCTCCCGTAGAGAATACTGCTGGGGGTGCCCTAAACCTTGGGGGTGAGGATGATGATTGTGCCGAGCTTGTTGAGAATGCTTCCCTCCCATTTCAGCCTCTAATTTCTGTTCCCCGTGACTACCTAGCACGTTTGCTGTTCTGGTAATGCGAACCAGACTCAATAAGCACCTTTAATTTTGTTTTTGTTCATTCATGCATGACTACTGACCTTTTGTTTCTATTTTAATTTGAGATGTTCAGGTGCATGCTGCTGGGTCACTACATTCGCGGTCTGGAGTACCGGTTAGAGCTGACACAGCTTCTTCGAATGTCTAGCGATGTTGGTTCTTTCGCTAGTGGTGATGATCATGTTGTTTGAGACTGCCATGTTCACTGACATTCCTCATTGGATTGAATGGAATCTCTGGACGAGAAATGGTGGAGGTGGCAATTGCAATGCATTCCCTGTGGAAAGGATGCCCTAAGACCGGGACCACTAAGCTGTAGTTCCTGCTGTAGTTTTTGTAAAGTCAGAAAACAGCCATTCAGGTGTAAAGTTAGTGTTACATATGGATGCACAATATTTTCTTTTTCTTCCTTTTATGTTGTGGTGTATAAGAAAAGAGAATTTGGTTATTCCATGCTGTTGATCTGCTGGTAGAATGGTAGTCGTCCTTGTATTTTATTTGTATGTATGTATATGTATCTAGTGTATGTTGCCCATGCAGTACTTTTAAATCTGAATGATCACGCACAACTTGGCACCACACAACCGAAATTTCAGTGTTCCTGCAAATATTCTGAATCTTATTTCTAGATCACATATATGGAATCAATTTGTGGTAACAGGAGAATGTGCAATCTACATTGATGGTGACATGCGGAAGAGTCATCAGATCATGACACACGGAGGATTTACTATCATGATAGGAAATATTTTTTCTAGTTATTTCCTGTGATTTAGGAGGGAACTGCTATCAGGGTCAAGAAATTGACATGTTATCACAAATTGGTGCGGGAACTGCTCGCACTATCAAGAAATTGACATATCACATACAGTGGTGACTTACTAACAGAAGTTCTTCTGAATATACGGATATTGGTCCTCCAGTTACTAGAATTTGAGAAGATCTTGATCAACCAATTGAGGTTATATTTTGCAAGAAATCTCCTCCATCATCAACCATAAGGTTCACATCATCTGTAGGGGTAACATCCAAGAGCAAATTTCTTACAAAATAAAGATCTGTTCCACGAGGAACCTGGAAATCCAATTCGACCATGACTTGGGTTTGGTGATGTCCATTGCATTTGACATTTACAAAATCGTTAGGTATGTCAATTTTCAGTAAGCACTTGTTTGTTTTGGCATGAAACAACATGGGTCGTAATCCAAACTACATGGAATAGGAGAATATGGAATTGGTCTAGCCTAACTCGAAAATGGTCGTTCAGTTGCACATGCATTGATATGGAAACCTACCCGATTCCAGCCCATTTCGTCCCATTCCATATCCTGAAGGTCTAGCACCAATCCATCACCCTACCCCATGGAAGGTAGGTTTGGATGAAGTGAAAGAGGCGGAACCACTCAATCCAAGTTTAGAGAGAGACTCATGTGGGATCCATTCCCACAGAAACAAACAAGGCCTAAAATGGGTCTTAAAGCCGTTCAATTTTTAAAAAATGACTTCGAACAATTTTGAATGCAAAGCTGCTTGGTTTTTTTTATACCCTTTTGAAAGGAAATCGCTTGATTTTTGCCGTTTACAACACAATTTTCTTGGTTTTTGAAGTTTCAATTTTTTTTTCAAGTTCATGTGTTTGGTAAAAACCGCTGGGTTTTTAAATGGTTTTGCAAACCATGTATTGAAGGCAAAGCCATTGAGAACCTGAGCATCATTTCATTTTGCTTATAATGGTTTCAACACAATGAAATTGAATGTATCTTTTCATATTAAAAAAGAGAATTTTAGCTTAGTTTTTGTGTGTCCCGTGTGGGCAGAAAATGTTAATTTTCCATTTTCGAAAACAATATTTAAATTTGCTTTATGTGCTCGCATGGGCAGAAAATGAAAAATCAAACAGACTCCAACCTTACGAAATTTCCCTCGCAACTCGTCGGTCCAAAATCACCGCAGTAGGAAAAGAAAATGGGAAATCAGACAAGGAAAACCGAAACCTGGATGGCTGGATGCCAGGTCAACCACGAGGCACCGCCGTCTTCACGCGCAAATCCCAAAATCCGAAATAGCGCCTCCACCTGCTGAAATGGCACATCACCCGCCTTCACACTCCTCTGCCACACCCGCCAATCCCCGCGCGCGCGCTTTTTCTCTCTCCCTCTGCCTTCCTGTCCCGCGCCCCGCCCCCGCCGCAAATGCTCTCAAATTCTGAAACCCCCAAAAATGGCAGAAAAGGAGAATTCCCAATCTTTCCCTCCCTCCGCGGCTCCGCCCAAATCTGAAACGAATTTCCAAATCCCCCCGGCGGCGATGGCACCCGAGGCGCAGGGCACTTCCCTCCAACCCCCGAATCCTTTGAATCCAAAATTAATGGCGGCCTCATCTCCCTCCCACCCATTTCGATTCATCCCTGCTACATAACCCCGCCGCTCCGCCCCCTGCTTTCTCCCATCCTCCTCCGGCTCTCCTCCACTCCGCCGCGCCTACCTACCTGCAGTGCTATCCGCCCGCGCCTACCTACCCCGCCGCCGCCGCGCTAGGAGAGCCGGAGTAGGATCCGCCGCCGCTACCCATGGCTGACAAGGAGAACGCCACCTGCGCCGGCCCGCAGCGCCTTACCCGCGCCGCCGCCAAGCGTGCCGCCGCTGTCACCGCCGTCGCTGTCGCCGCCAAGCGCAAGCGCGTCGCGCTCAGCCAGATCCCCGATGTCCCCAACGCCGCGCTCGGCCTGGGCCACTACCACGACGACGACGACGACGTCAAGCCCGCATCCAAGAAGCAGGTCCAGCGTGCCGCTGAGCCAACGAAGAAGGCAAAGGCCAGGCCCAGGCCGGCGCCTCCGGTCGCCGTCCCCGAGGACGGCGAGGAGGACGGGGACCCGCAGCTCTGCAAGCCCTACGCCTCCGACATCTATTCCTACCTGCGTTCCATGGAGGTACGCACGCCGCGCCATGTTCCTCTCTTCTCCCTCCGCGCCGCCGCAATCCATCACGACGCCATGGTGAGATCCGTCCTGATTTTCTGTCCCTTTTGCAGGCGGAGGCGAAGCGGCGCCCGAAAACAGACTACATCGCGGCGGTGCAGGTCGACGTCACGGCCAACATGCGCTCCATCCTCGTCGACTGGCTCGTCGAGGTCGCCGAGGAGTACAAGCTCGTCTCCGACACGCTCTACCTCACGGTCTCCTACATCGACCGTTTCCTCTCCTCCAACGCGCTCAACCGCCAGAAGCTCCAGCTCCTCGGCGTCTCTGCCATGCTCGTCGCCTCGTAAGCATCTATCCATTTCTACTCGAGCTGCCTGTTTTAGAAGTTCGATCAGTTCGACAGTCGATCTCATTGTGCACTGGTTGTGTCGATGCAGGAAGTATGAGGAGATCAGCCCGCCCAATGTGGAGGACTTCTGCTACATCACCGACAATACCTACACTAAGCAGGAGGTGAGTGCTCATGGCACGCCTTTGTGTTCACCGATCTTGCCTGTAGTTAAGAGATGCTGGATTGGTAATTGACTTGTTATAATTGTTTCTGCTTGTGGGATCTCTAGGTTGTTAAGATGGAGAGTGATGTACTGAATACTCTCAAATTTGAGATGGGCAATCCTACTACCAAGACATTCCTGAGGTAGATCATAAACTGAAGCATAATCTTTGTTTCCAGTGTTACTCTGTTTCTAACTCTGCCCTCTGTTTTTCTGTCTGTTCTCAGGATCTTCATCAGATCTGCTCCAGAAGATAATAAGAAGGTAACAAAGCGTTAACACCTTTTCAGATTTATTACATTTGAACTTAGAATGTACTACTATCCCAGTGCCTATGCTTATGTGTCCCAGCATTTGATCTGATCCATTATTTGCCGATGCATATTGCAGTATCCTAGCATGTCGCTGGAATTCCTGGGGAGTTACCTTGCTGAACTGAGCCTGTTGGACTATGGTTTGCTCCGGTTCTTGCCATCACTTGTTGCAGCTTCAGTTGTGTTTGTTGCCAGGCTGACCCTTGATCCACACACTAACCCGTGGGTATGATATAGATCCATGCTTATTCATAGTTTGCTGATTCATCTGCTATGAAATGGCAATTCATTTTGTTATGTGTGGCTGTAGACCAAGAAGTTGCAAACAGTGACCGGCTACAAGGCATCTGAGTTGAAGGATTGTGTCACCACCATACATGAGTTGCAGCTGAACCGGAAAGGATCATCATACATGGCAATCCGGGACAAATACAAGCAGCACAGGGTAAGCATGAGTCTTGAAAGCCACACATTTATGTCATTGTTTGCATTTGTCTAGTGATCTATGTTCTAACAGAGCAATAATATTTTGAACAGTTCAAGGGTGTATCAGCGTTGCTACCTCCTGTTGAAATTCCAGCATCATACTTCAAGAGCCTGAAGGAGTAGATGTACCTTCATAATTTAAGCAAGATGCACATTGACTAAGATCGAGAAGCAACTTGTTGGTTCAGTTAGTGTCTTGGGATTCTTCGATGCTGCATCAAGGCTTAGAGTAGGATGTCTCAGGGTTAAATTATTTGAAGTTGCAGCTCAGTAGGAAGGATAGGCATGTCCATACTTGTTCCTGTAAATTACAATCATACATTACAATCTGATACTTTTATTACTGGGGCCGAAAATTTCAAAATGTCGCTTGCTGGTCCTTGGATCTTAATTTTCTGTTTGCCATACAGTTTGCCACTCACTTGCAATATAATAAAGAAATTTATAGTGTTCACTTCTAGACCAATGGTATACCTACAACTGTATTTGCAATTCTGGTAAGCTGCATGAACTCTTGCTCCTCAATACATGCATTGAATTCGGAACATATGTGAATGCTCATACTTTCTATTACAATGTGCACATTTACAGTTGCTGGAAAATTGACCACTTTTGATGATCTAAATTCTGACAGTCTTGACACAAACGTGCAGGATGCCTGGCTCTGTCTGTTCATGATAATGTTTGCCTTTCAGTTATTACTATGTGCTTATCTGAAATTATTGAACTGTGTATGGTCTACCCAACTTGTGATCTGACCTCGTTATGCTTGTTTTCTTTACTATTTTCTTCACCATTGTACTTTTTAGAAGCTTGATTCAATTACATGACTAGAAAACTGGCATGCTACTTAACTGCTTGTAAAATTGTGAGTCTGCACATTCCAGTTGCTCCATCTCCACTAGCTCCATTTCTTTCAGTATTTGTGTTACATTTGGAAGTCTGGACAATTGCATTGGTTTGCCCTGAGCCTGAACCCTTGTTGTATACTCATCTCTTTAAATGCTACCTGCACTGTGATACCAAGGGACATTTTCTTAAATATGCTGTTTCAAAGGCCAGTGAAATTCAGTCATTTATGTGTTAGATTTGGGAGTTTGGACAATGGAGTAATATCAAAGATTAGTATGATATGCAAACTTGACTGGATAATGAAATTTGCAATAGTTTACCTAGAACCCTGATTGTACTCATCTCTTTAAATGCTACCTGCATTGTGATACAAGGGGCATTTTCTTACATATGCTGCTTCAAAGGCCCAGTGAAATCAATTTGTAATCAATCAAATGGATGTAGTGGTTGACATTCTGCTGTATCTGGAAGCTTTGTGATATACCATTTGCAAGTTCTTGTTTTGGTGACAATTACTTACCACAGCTTAGTAGTCAGTGCTTGTCATCCAAGTTTGATCTAAACTTTCTAAAGCTAGCCTAATTCTTGTGACTTTGATGCTTCAGCTTAATGCTATGTATGCGGACTCCATGGCTTGCACCACACAGCAATATGTCAAAAAAAGTACGGGATCTGTAGCCTTCTCTTTTCTTCATCCCTCACTTCGTTTTGTTCATGCCACCGGTCCCATGTCGTGCATTCAGGCCTTTGTGCTGTATATATAATGGAAGAACCGCTGATAGCCATGTTAATTAGTAATAGATGGAAATTTGAACTTGATTCTGATTTCGGTGGGGCATGGGCTTGCAAGAGTGCGGTGATCCATGAGAATCCCAGCTGCAAAAATGTGTACTACAATAGGTCCCCCAACAAATGTCCAATAAAGACTTGAGTTGCCTCCCTTTCTACGTGCTCCAAGGCTTTGTCCTCCTGGGTCCTGACTGTGTGATATGCAGTAGGAAATAAGCAACACTCTCAAGCTGATGTTAGATTAACCTATGTGGTGTTTTAGCAAAACAAGGCAACGTTACCATGCTAGTCTTAACTAGTCAGCCGATTAAGCTGTCAGTCTTCAAGCAGGCCAAACTATATCCACAAGGAGCCTGGAATATGCACAACACAAATCAAGGGACTAAACCAGGATCGAAAAACGGTGACCTATGGAAGTCAACTAATACCCTAGTGTTTGAGATTCGTAAGGGACTCACTAACTGTGATTTGTGTGCAGGCAGGAAGGAGGAGGAGGTGCGAGAAAAGGAAGCTATGTTAAACTGTAAACACATTTTCGTTCCAAAACTGCAAGTTCATTTTTGAATATATTTGAACCACCTCTGTATACTGCTAGAAATTTTACTGGACATGAATATTTTTGAAATTTGAACTGTACCAAATCAACATTTTCAGTGTAAACCAATTACTTGTTTGCTATTTAAAACACTGAGCTAGTATAGATTTATAAAAGTGTTAAAACATGTTTCAAAATGTTGAAGGCCAACTTATGGGCCAACTTGCTCATTGCTTAATTTCATTCTGTTGTTAGACAGTCTGCTAATGACAAATTGCCTTGCTTTGTTGTGAAGTAGTACAAGAAGACAGTATTTTCATGGGTTTAGTCCAAATTTAATTGTATATGTAATAATATCTTTAATTTTAAAATTCTTTAGTCTGCATCTATGGAAGGGTTCAGATCCTTGTAAGATATACAATTGTTTAGAAAAAGAAAAAGCAGAGCATAAGCTCTCATGTACAGAAAATTCCAAAACTGTAAGTTCATTTTTGAATTTATTTGAACCATCTTTTTGTTTGTAGTATACTGCTAGAAATTTTATTGGACATGAATAGTTTTAAAACTTGAACTGTACCTAATCAACATTTTCAGAGTAGATCAATTACTCGTTTGTTATAAAAAAATGCTGAGCTAGTATATATTTATATAAGTGTTGAAATATGTTTTTTCAAAATGTTCAAGGCCAATCTATGGCCAACTTGCTCATTGCTTAATTTCATTCCGTTGCTAGACAGTCTGCTAATGACTAGTAATTGCCTTGCTTTGTTGTGAGTACAAGCAGGCAGTATTTTCACGGGTTTAGTCCAAATTTAACATATGTATAATCCTATCTTTACTTGCCAAAAGTGTTTAGTCTGCATCTATGGAAGGAAAGGATTAAGCCATGGTCTCGCGCCATGGTTCAAATCCTTATAATATATATACAGTTTTTGTTTAAAAGAAAAAGCAGAGCACAAGTTCTCTTCATGTACAGAAATAGAAGTGAACATTCCTATAACTCATAACTGGCCTTTTCTCATGCTGAAAATGACGCATCCGATTCTTTTCCTTCGCAAAACTGATTGGACTCTGCATCTTTTGCAATGTCCCGCCGTGCTAAATTCGTTTGATGTAGCAATAGGCTAAAGCTGGTGAACTAGGCTGCTTTTCTAGCTGATCTTTCTCAATCTTATCTTTGTGCTGAGTGGATGGCACATTGGCCCCCTCAACCACAACTTGCTGAATCGGAATAGCTGTTTACTGCCTTGTCCATATCATACTTGCCAGGACAAATTCAGGTTTCAAAGGCAACAATTTGTGAAGCAAACTTTATTCCTACCAATAATTTCTTGATACCAATCGATAGACCTGCATAGTTTATTTTTCATTCAATTTCTTTGCTCCTGAGGAAAGTACAAGAGGTCCGGTAAGCTTTTAGACTCAGAAACTAAAAATAGAAAGATCCTAAATTTGTTTTCTTCCTAGTCGTATACTAATTCTGTGCTCCCTTTGCCTTTTCACCGACAGCTCTTGTACGTGAACAAAATATGATAATGCATATCGACACTGTATTCGTAATTAGAAAACGTTTCTGTCGGCATGTACCTAAAATATGGTTTCCTATGACCCTGAAGAAAGGAACACACTATATATGTATTGAGAAAAAAGTATTGCCGGTGTAAGCGATGACATCTGAAGATCAGGAACAGACTTACTGACAAACTGACCTTCCAATCATTTCATGAATAATATCACTCAAAATCTGGCAGGCTTTTAACACTTGATAATTAATTATATATACTGGTTAAATTAATTAAAAATCAAAGTACAGGAGGTCCCTATCTCTACATCTACGACGTACATCTTTCACAGCCGGAGGACCAAGTCTATCTTCTTACTCTGCTCCGACGACGGCTGCTGCTCCGAGCTCGGCGGCTCCGGCTGCGCCCTCATCCTGAAGCTCCCCGGCCACGTGGAGCTCACCGCCTCCTCGTAGATGACCGGCGCCCACTGGTTGGCTGCCGCGGCAGCGGCACCGTCGCCGGCGTCGTGGAACCTGGGCGCCCGATGCGCCGCCGCGGGTTGTTGTTCTTGGTGCTGGTGCTGGCTGGTGGCCTTGTGGATGACGGAGCTCGCCGGGTTCACCCGCAGTGCGGCGCGCACGAAGGCGGCGTGCGCCTCGAGCGGCAGGCCGGCCATGACCATCCTCTGCGCGTGGAGGTGGTGGTGGTAGGACGCCGACGAGCGCTTGGCGGCGCTGCGTTCCCGCTTGTGCGCGTTCTGGTGCCCGCCCAGCGCCTGCGAGCTGAAGAACTTGCGCATGCAGAAGTTGCACGAGAACACCTTGTGTGGCGTGGTGGGACCGGCAGGCGCAGGAGATGCCGGCTTATTCGCCGCCGGGTCGCTGATATCGGAGGACGACGAGTCCGTCGTCGTCGCTGCCATCATCGCCGGTACCGGTACTACTGGCTCCTCCGGTGCCGACGCCTTCACTCCGAGCGTCAGCTCTAGCCACGTTGTCACAGCTCCGGGCACGCCCATCTTTATCTGCTCGTCGTGCTGCCGCTCATCAGGGCTCTGCACTTTCACCATCGGCGCCTCGTCTACCTGCTCCATGCGCCAATCTTGCATGTAGAAGTAGTGTTTTTCTTGGGTCGCTCGCGTGGCTTATTGTTCTAGGTCAACAACTACTAGTATTTGTTTCATCTGCGCCTGCTTCTTGAGGTTTGCAGTTTGCTTTATAGGGGAGAAGAAAGAGATGACCGAGACACGCTAACGTAGAGAATAATTCTTTTGGGTAATGGAGGCTTGTGGAGGGTCTCTGCGAGGAATCAGGGAGGTAGAGAGAGAGAGAGAGAGAGAGAGAGAGAGAGAGAGAGAACCTTTGGTTTGTCTCTCCACTTATGAGTGGATATCTTCTCCGAATCTCTCCCTCTCTCTATGTCTGTCTTCCTTTGCCTGCTTATCTCTTCCTCGTCTCCTTTCCCATCTGGACATGGCCCCATGTCCCTGGAGCAATGCTTGATCACGTCACCTTCTATTAATTATGCCATGCTCTTCAGGGTCTCTAGGTTCATACCATAGCTATAGCAACTAACTAACTGGTCAAGTACTGTTCCCTCCCATCAGTTCGTAGTACTTGGTAGAATCAAGTCCCCACGACAAAGGTTGCTATCCACAGTCCTGTTCACGGACAAGTGTCGGTCCAATATTGGTCAAGAGTACGGTGAAAATGATCTTCTTTGACAAAGAACCTGAACTGCTTGTTCTGGAATTTAGCTGTTCCAACTCCAGTTACATGCATGGTTTGGTTCAGATCACAATCAAAAGTCACGCAGTAACACAATAGTATGTAGCACCGCTACAATCACGCCATTATTGATTAGATAGCACCCAGCTGAGAAGTTGCACACATTTCGTGCAAACCTTCCTGTCTGAAGATTAACATTTACGCTAAAACACTATGATTGAGACACGACGTGTGATGTCACGAGTCCTGTTTTCTCTGATAAGTCCCGTTAGAGCACTGATGATTTTCTCTTTATATTTATGTTCAGTACTAAAACTGGACAGTGCCGGGAAGATTTCCCACATCAGGTCCAATCATTTTCTAGAAGCACTAACTCGAGCTGACTGATATGAACACACTCTAACAGTTCAGGGTTTAGACTAAACCGTCCTGACTAATCCAAGAACCTTGTCTCAAGTGGCAAGTGGCAGCAACGGGGTTCAATTATATTGTACCATGATGGCCCCACAGGTTGTAGTGGGAGACTGTTGTTGTCACAACTCACAAGTGCTGATAGAGGACCAGCTGTACTTTATAGGTGGTCATCTGTTTGCAGTTGGGAGCTGAGTTCTTGCATCCTTCCTTTCCACTCTTTGTGAAAGTGTGTGGTGATGTGAGCATTTGGGGAACCTCTTACATTTGGCCCTGAGTCAACTTGATCAGGCTTGAGGATAGAAAAGGAGAGGCACCTGGCTTCCTTCCATATACTTAGCCATATCTGCAGGAGGCAGCTCCAACATGCGTCGCTTTCGGCGAGATATGCAGATCTACGTGAATTTCTCGAGCACAATTCACCAGGGCCCCCATTGGCATCTGGTTCTTGTATTCCACGCTTTCAAGTTCTTTAAAGAAACTACTTTTCCGGCTTAAATAGGAACACACGGTTTGGTTTCGCTGGTTGTTCAAGTGCTGTGTAATCATGTTATTTAGGTATGGAGCAGTTCTCAAATCATGAGCTCTCAATCTGTGGTCCAGCTCAGCTGTTGTGTCTGACCTGTGCGTTGAACTTTCGGGGTCCAACAATAATCTGAACATGATAGTGGGAAATCCTTACTCGTACACCTATTCCTTTCGTAATGGAGACGGCAATATATCAGCTCAGTTTCAACGTGATTAGACAGCCAGAAGCCATATGCAATGTTAGAAATAACCAATCACAATTCAGCTCACCAGTTACAAGTCACGAACTTATGTCACTTCACTATGAAGTTGCCTTCAGTCCTGTACTTGCAGCAAACCTGAGTTCAAGTACAGTTATTGTTCTGACCTTATCCCTTCATCAGCGCTTCAAGTAGAATACCAAAGGTAAGCAATCCTATTTGCATTGGAATTCCTTTCTTGAGACTTGGAGAATTCCCGAAAACAATTCTAACCTTCTGCTAAGAAAATTTGATGCCGGCCATGTGATAAATGAGCATCTTCCGAACTGGAAGTCTGGAACTAGTACAGGTGAGGTGAGTGAGATTAGTTTCTACTTGTCCAAAAGGCAACCACTTTTCTATTGGGAGTTCCCGGTGATGGCTACCCTTGTCTGCCACTTTGCTGCTTCTAGTACCAGATCAATGACCCATGGAGCTAATGAGAAGGCAAAATGCTTTCCAGGAACATTGTCTCTGGCATCCGCACAAACTATTATGCACACCCAGGGATAGCGTGGTAATTTAAGCCCTCTGAAACGTTTTATCAACTGCATGTAGACATGTTTATTCCTTGGACAATGTTCGGCCGCAATAGAGACCATGGGAATGCTACTGCTGTTTACAAGCCCGAAAAGAAGGAGCGACAGGGACATTTCTTGGGCGAATGAGTAGGATTAAGAGGGTTTCCGATGGACTTATGGAGTGCAAGAATATTGGGAACTCGCGTCGATGACTCTTTATGACTTTATAGAAAATCAATCTTGTGTGTCTGAATTGGGCACGTCTCTCTTTGTTTGTCCTCTCACATGTTTGCCAATCGCGTTGCGACAAGGACGGGTCCTTTAGGCCAAATCTGTCGACAAGCAGGTAGCGTTGGACAAGAACTTTCAGTAGGACTATAGGAGGAGTAGTAGACAAGTGACAAGGCTTGAGACTGACTGAACGCACAAGGTGAAATTAGGTGTTTGGTTCGGTGGATTGGATCTGTGCATGGCGTGGGGGATTTGTTAGCTATTTCTGAATTCTGATACATTGAGAACTCCTGGAAATGAGTTTGCCGAAACTGTTTGGCATCTTCTAGCTTTTTATCTTGTTTTGCTTTAAGAAACACGCTATGTGTTTCCTTTCTATCATATGTCTTTCATGGGGTGGCATTACAGTATCATATTCATAAGGATCACGAATTTAAGCTTGGCAACACGTGGCAAACAGAAAATTATCAACTCAATTTCTTGTTGTTGGACCATGGAGCATGGCTTGTTTTCTATGGTCTTTATTTGACGCTATATTATATATTCGTAAAAAAAGTAACATCAGGATCAGGATTTCAGTCTACCAGCTCAATAGAGCAATATTGCACCGAACTATTTTGACAGCATAAAGAAAGTTCTTTTCTCCATCACACATGCCTTAATTAAAAGGGGATTACACTAAATCGGAGGAAGCACACACCCTTCACACCTAAACTCGATCTAACAAACGATTTCATAAAAAAAAGAGACCATGAAAGACGAATAAAAATACAAATAACACATCTAAATCTTTTACTCATCTTTCGACGTCACTTTTTGATTAATGCCAACAAGTGTGATAGACCCACCTTACGAAGAAGCGGTTCCGTCTCAAGGATCATCATGGGTGGCATCACGCGCTGTGATGCCCGATATTTACAACATACAAACATAAGCATGATACAATGAACATAAGTACAAATCTCTTACATTCATCGAGAGTACAATAATACATCAGTCTCATAATTTTTCAAAAGCAAATAAGTTTGGAAAATAAACTACAACAGCGAAAGCAAATAAGATACAATCGCTCTCTCGGCGATACACCACGGGCCATTTGGCAGAGACAGGTGTTTTGCCCTAAACACCTTGCCGGCACATTAGTTGATGAGGACATCACTCCTTTGGATACAAATGAGACTCCTCCGCTAAAAATTCAAGGACCAATCACTAGAGCTCGCGCCCGACAATTAAATTTAGAGGTGAGCTCGTTCCTAAGTCTTTCCTTTTATAATTTTGAGAATAGTTTGCTACCTAATGATTTTATTATGATTAGGAATCAAGGAGACGACCATAATATGATGGGACTAGGGCTTGGAGGCGTGGAGGTCCAGCAAGAGGCGCAAGGCATTGTGGAGGCCCAAACCAAGTCGACTTCGAGTCTGTTTCGGAGTCCAGGAACAGTCTGAATTAAAATAGACGCCCAGATCGCATACGAAGTCGGATTTGGACGTTCTACATATGGATGGAAAGATAATTTCATAAGCTTTCCAGTGGAACCGGTCCCACGTCAAAATTCATCCGGAGTCACCGGAAATCATCGAAACATTGGAACGTCCAGAATCTGTTTTTGGTGCTGCGTCACCGTTTTTGGCCTTTGGGCCGTGTATCTCGTGTGAGCCCATTAGGGGAGCGTCCAGGGGGTTCTTGCACGTCCCCAAGTCTTTATTAGCAGCAGCCGCCACCCATGTTAGGGTTGGGTTTTTGCCTAGATTATTCTGCATAGACAGTTTCGCCGTTCATCGGTTTGTGAGACCCCAACTTGTGAGATTAATCATACATCTGCAAATTTGGTTGCGTTCTTTCTTGTTCTTGCTTGTGTTCTTGATTCGCAGGCAGGGATTAGCCTTCTAGGCGAGGTCAACCGTGCAACGCCGGTTGATAACCATAGAGGACGTGGTGCTGCGATTGCGGGGTTCGACCGTGTTGTTCAGGAGCCGGATCGACGTGTGTCACATCTTCGCCAAATCATGAGTTATCTGAACCTTTCGGAAGATCGAGACTCTAGTCCACATCAAGTGGTAATCAGAGCTTCAGGTGCACCGTCAGGTTCGCCCTATCTTTAGTTTAGTTTGTTTCTTTATTATCCTATCATCCACGAAAAAGCCAAATGTTTTTTAGTTTTAGGGTTCATACTGTTCAAGCCGTGTTTAGCCTTTGCATGTTTCAATTTCAGAGTCCGTAGTGTTGAGTTTGTGTCCTAGTGATTGTTTTGTTTCTGGTTTAGTTCGTGTTCTTGTCGTCAGTTTTGTGCCCCTCGAAACCCTAGCCGAATTCCCTCAAGTTTACTCTGTCTCGGGACTTTTTGTCACCTCCGCTGCATCCACCATAGTCCCACCCTACACTCCCACCCTTTTCATCTAGAACTCAACACCCCACGACCAAGACCTCCTCCTGTTTCCGTTGCATACATTAATCGTAAAAAAAAATAAAAAAATCCTACCCGATTGCAATTCCGTCCACCGAAACCCTAATTCGGAGTCCCTTCCTTCAAACAGCCATAACTTTCGCATACGAACTCGAAATTAGGCAATTTTTTTTTAAAAATTGGGTAGAAAAAAATTTCGCATCTGCTCGTCCCCTCTTTGCCAGGCAGGAAAAATCTCAAAAAAATAAAAAAAATAGTTAAGCCCACTGATCCGAGGGAAAAAGTTTGGAACCCGTCATCGCTGTATCTTACGAGAAAATCTGTAGGTCACATTCCTTCTCTGTTTGACCTGAAACTTTGCGTGGTTCCTATTTTGTTGCCTCCGAGTGGAAGAAAAATATCAAAATAATAATATCAAAAAAGAAAAATTTGTGATTTCTACTAGTGCTAAAAGACAAAACAGGGTTTTGGCCTGTTTTTTGTGTCTAGTTGTTGTTTCTTCCTTGCTAGTTACCTTTTGCTTTGTTTCCTTTGTGCCTGTCATCCTTGCTTTGCCTGCACTATTGTTCTAGGATACGTGTAGACCAGCAACTAAGGACAAGTAGCTTTGGACATTTATTCAGCATTACTATCTGTTTTTGAATTGTGTTCCACTCATATATTTGGCCCTCCTAGCTCCACATACTACTTCTGGACAGCACAGGTTTTTGACCCTTGCAATCGTGGTACACGCCTTCTAGGTATCCTTTGCCTTGCTTGGTAAGACCCTTGTAAGAACTTGGTAAGACGTTCCATTTGCTTTTGAGAGAGTCACCACTGTCCACCATAGTAGTAGTGTTTATTAGGGATAACCTTCACTGTTTGTTCCTATTTTGGTATTTGCTATGGCAGGAGATGATGCAGACGTTGGCACCCCTAAAGATTTCCACGAGTGTGTTAGTCAAGGGCAGCTTCGGTCTGTTCTTGACAGGGCACGTGAGGAGATGACAGAAGTTGTTAACAAAGCCGTTACCGACGGCATCAACAAACTCAATCTCGGCAACCAGATTGAGCGGATGGATAAGCGGTTGTCCAAGATGACAGACACGGTTAATACTCTAGCAGAAGTGGCGACAACGTTGACTGGCAAGCTGACCGAGGTGGAGAACCGTGTGAAGATCCACGAAGATGAGGCCGGTAGCAACGCCGGTGGAAACAGAAAAGATGACACGGTGAATGATGCCACTGTCGACGTCGATGACGCAGCTATACGAGCACAAAGGCTTCACCGGCGTGTACAACATAACACCCAAGGTATGGGTGGCCAACATCGACAACAAGGTAACAATAATCGAGCCCCGATGATCCTTATGCTAAGATTAAGTTTACTATTCCACCTTTTTCGGGGCAATATGATGCGGAGGGTTACCTTGATTGGGAGATGACAGTAGAGCAAAAATTTAGTGGGCACCTAGTTCCCGAGCAGCATAGAGTTAGACAAGCCACTAGTGAATTTAAAGATTTTGCTATCATTTGGTAGAATTCTCTAACTGCTGATGATATTCCTGTAACTTGGACTCAACTTAAGGAAGCTATGCGTGATTGTTTTGTCCCTCCTTCTTATCATAGAGATTTACGCAAAAAACTTCAGCGCTTAGAACAAGGGGATAAATCTGTGCAGGACTATTATGGTGAGCTTCAAAAGGGTTTACAATGCTGCATGATAGTAGAGGATAATGAGAGCTCTATTGTTCGTTTTTACTCTGGTTTGAGACGTGATATACAGGACATTGTTGATTATAAGGAGTTTAACACCATCAACCAGTTGTTCCAGTTTGCTATGCTTGCAGAGAAAGAATTGCAGGGACGGGAGAAGCAACAGAGGAGCAGCAGTAGAAGCAGGCCATCTTACACCCCACGGTTGACGCCGTCTTCGGGGTTTTCTTCCCGGCCATCTCCACCAGCAAGCAAACGGCCTCCCGCGTCCGCGAGTGGTGTTATGGCAGCCCCACACGCACCTCCTACACGCCCTGCAAATTCAGGTAAAAATTCTGTGCAGGGTCCTGCTCAAAGTGCTTCATCGGTCGCCTCGACGGGACACACTTCCAACATTTAGTGCCACCGCTGCCATGGACTGGGCCATGTGCAGAAGGATTGCCCAAGTCAGCGGGCATACGTGGCCACTAAAGATGGAGGATACATCAGCACCTCCGACATAGAAGATGATGATGAAGACGAAGTCGCCGACGACACCAACGAGGGCCATGTACTTGGTGGAGAAGACACTTCGGGTTTCCTGAACATCATTGTGCAGCGTGTACTTAGCACGCAAATTCAGACTTCTGAAAAGATACAACGCCACAACTTGTTCCAGATTTTCTTCGTCATCAAGAATCGACGAGCACGTGTGATCATTGATGGAGGAAGCTGCAACAACTTGGTGAGTTCAGATCTGGTTGAGAAGCTTGGTTTGGCCACACGACCACATCCTCATCCATACCACATTCAATGATTAAATGACTCGGGAAAAGCTAAGGTAACACAAACTTGTAGAGTTCCTTTTTCCATTGGTGTTTATTCGGATTATGCTGATTGTGATGTGGTTCCTATGCAAGCTTGTTCACTTTTATTGGGTCGTCCTTGGGAACATGATAATGATGCTACACACCATGGTAGAAGTAATAAATACATTTTTATGCATAAAGGAGAGAAAATTACTTTAGTACCTTTGACCCCTGCTGAAATTGCACAAGCTGATAGAGAACGAGCTGCTTCTTTGAATAATTCTAAATCTGAAAATCAGCAAGTTGCTAATTCAGTTTTCCCACCTATAAAGGATAAGTCTGCACCTATTTCTAAGGAAGATGGGATTAATTTGAAAGGCCGTGTTATGCTTGCTACAAAATCAGACCTTGCTGAAATTTCTAATGATGATATTTTTTATGCTTTGATATGCAAACAAGCCTTGTATTTCTTTGATGATATTGCTAGCTCTTTGCCTTATGCTATCACTGACCTTTTGCAGGAGTTTGAGGATATTTTTCCAGCTGAGATTCCTCCCGGATTACCACCTTTGAGAGGAATAGAACATCAAATTGATTTGATTCCGGGTGCTACCTTGCCAAACCGTGCTGCTTATAGGACCAACCCCGAGGAGACAAAGGAAATTCAGCGACAAGTCCAAGACCTTTTGGACCGCGGGTATGTACGAGAAAGCCTTAGTCCTTGTGCTGTTCCTGTACTTTTGGTTCCTAAGAAAGATGGTAGTTGGCGCATGTGTGTTGATTGTAGAGCCATTAACAATATTACTATTCGCTATCGTCATCCTATTCCTAGGCTAGACGACATGCTTGATGAGTTATGCAGTTCTCTAATTTTCACTAAAATTGACTTGCGTAGTGGTTACCACCAAATTAGAATGAAACTTGGAGATGAATGGAAAACAGCTTTTAAAACTAAATTCGGATTGTATGAGTGGTTAGTAATGCCTTTTGGGTTAACTAATGCACCTAGTACTTTCATGCGCTTAATGAATGAGGTTTTGAGAGCTTTTATTGGGCGTTTTGTGGTGGTTTACTTTGATGATATCTTGATTTACAACAAGTCTTTAGATGAACATATGGATCATTTACGTGCTGTTTTTACTGCTTTAAGAAATGCACGTTTATTTGCTAACCTTGAAAAGTGCACCTTTTGCACCGATCGAGTTTCTTTTCTTGGCTATGTTGTTACTCCACAGGGTATAGAGGTGGATGATAAGAAAATTGACGCTATTGCTAGCTGGCCGCAGCCCCAAACCATCACACAGGTTCGAAGTTTTCTTGGTCTTGCAGGTTTCTATCGCCGTTTTGTCAAAGATTTCAGCACTATCGCTGCACCGTTGCACGAGTTGACAAAGAAGAGTGTTGTGTTTCAATGGAGCAAAGCACAAGACGAGTCCTTTAGCTCTTTGAAGGACAAGCTTACACATGCACCGCTGCTGCAACTACCAGATTTCGGTAAGACTTTTGAACTTGAGTGTGATGCTAGTGGTATTGGCATTGGTGGTGTTTTGATGCAAAATGGAAAACCTATTTCTTATTTTAATGAAAAGATAACTAGCCCTGTTCTGAATTATTCTACGTATGATAAAGAATTATATGTTCTTGTACGTTCTTTGCAAACATGACGTCATTATTTATGGCCTAAGGAATTCGTTATTCATTCTGATCATGAATCGCTTAAGTATATTCGTTCTCAAAGTAATTTGAACCGTAGACATGCTAAGTGGGTTGAGTTTATTGAGTCTTTTCCTTATATTATCAAGCATAAAAAAGGGAAGGATAATGTGATTGCCGATGCTTTGTCTAGACGATACACTATGTTGTCACACCTTGATTGTCGCATTTTTGGGCTTGAATCAATTAAAGAACAATATGCAGTTGATGCTGATTTTAAAGATGTTTTGCTGCATTGTAGAGAGAGTCGTACATGGAACAAGTTTGTGATAAATGATGGATATTTGTTTAGAGCTAACCGTCTTTGCATTCCAGCTTGGTTCCGTTCGTCTTTTGTTATTACGGAAGCGCATGGAGGCAGATTGATGAGACATTTTGGTGCAAAGAAGACGGCGGATGTGTTGGCCACACACTTCTTTTGGCCACAGTTGAGAAGAGATGTTGAGCGTTTTGTGGCTCGCTGCACTACTTGTCAAAAAGCGAAGTCTCGCTTGAATCCACATGGTTTGTATATGCCTCTTCCTGTTCCTTCAATACCTTGGGCGGATATTTCTATGGATTTTGTTTTAGGACTGCCTGGGACTAAGAGGGGGAGGGATAGTATTTTTGTTGTCGTGGATAGATTTTCTAAGATGGCTCACTTTATACCTTGTCATAAGAGTGATGATGCTATTCATATTGCTGATCTATTTTTCAAAGAGATTGTTCGTTTGCATGGTATGCCTTCTACTATTGTTTCAGATCGTGACGCCAAATTCTTGAGTCATTTTTGGCGCACTCTATGGAATAAGTTGGGAACGAAGTTGTTGTTCTCTACAACATGTCACCCACAAACCGATAGCCAAACCGAGGTAGTGAACCGCACATTGGGCACCATGTTGAGAGCTATTTTAAAGACAAATCTGAAGATGTCGGAGGAATGTTTGCCTCATGTGGAGTTTGCATACAATCGTTGTTGACGGTCGTTACGGACCAATTTCGACCGTCAATTAGTCAAATAAATGAGAAGGACTAGGCATGTCTTACACGCATTTTACTTAGAAATAACCTAGTTCCACTTGTACCTCTAGATTTTTAGTGTGCAGGTGGATAATGATGAATTCCGGGCCCCGAGGCGACAAATCAACACTTTTACAAAACTTCCATTTCGCCGCGGGTATCAACTCCAAGATAAAAGGCCAATGACCACGAAATCCAACACAAAGAAGGCCACAAGCAACTGGAACAAAGACCAACATCCAGTGGGGGAGCCAACTGCCAAAGCCCAGCCCAGGAGGGGCCAGGACCGGTTCGGCCGAACCCACCAGGGTGGTTCGGCCGAACCGGTCCGGTGGCCCCCCGGCCCACTTTTCTCCGGCGGTTTGCCCACCGCCTCCGGAGGTCGGTTCCACGCGCATTAAATGCCACCGACCTACGAAACCGCCTCCAGGAGCCGACCTTTCAAGCCTATATAAGGAGGGGTACCCCCCCTCCTTAACACACACACAACAACACAAGGATCATTCTCTCCTCACATTAGAAGTTTAGAGGCTTTCTAGGTAGTGCTAGGCTTAGTAGTGGGCTGCCTCATTGCTCCCAAGGTCTTGTGGAGAATTGGGTATAGCTCTTGTATCCTCTCTTTGTAAGACTTGACCTTTTATATATGGAATACTTTCGTTTATATCCTTGTCATGAGCTTGACAGAGTAGTCATGATCTTGCTCGATCGTTCATCGTTCGTTCATATGAGTTCATCGTTCGTTCTTCGTCCTTCATTAATAGAAGATGAACACATATCGAATGTTCTTCGTTCGTTCATACTTGATCATCGATTACTCTTGATCTTACTTGGTTGATTGCCGTTCGTCGCTCATTCTTGAGCGATGAACGCCTTTGCATGACTTAGTGCTAGCTTTGATCCTTTCGTCCGGCTTATGCTAGTTAGACTAGTGTTCTTATGAATAGGCTTCGGGTTCATCGTCCCGCAAGGGTGCTCTAGATTTACCACCATGTCGATCCGTAGGATTGGGGTGCCTCGAGGGATCTAGAGTTGTGGTTAGTGACGCCGGCATGGTGTCTGGGGTTATCTACCCACCTTTGAATGTGCTTCGTGTCCCACGGTTTGTAGAGGTAGGTGACAAGAAGTGACAGCCTTGTCATCCAAAGTAATCCTCCACGTTCGGGCATGGCATAGGAGTCTAAAAGGCCGGAGTCGCGAGGCGGACCTCGCGTAAGACGGATCTCCCGATGATGCCTAGGCATTAGACGCTTGCTTGCGCTTGCATGATCTTGGATGTTAGGTAGAAGCTGCGCACTCATATGAATGTTGTATCATTAGGAGTAGTGGTCTGCTAGTCTAGTTTAGCTTTATCTAGGATTGCCTCTATCCCTTTCATTAGAGAATGCATTGCCTTGGTGTGTGTCACACTATCCTCAATTTATTGCTCCTAACCCCTGCATTGGAATGTGATTACTTCATCACTCTTTTGTAACACCATGAGCATAAGTACTCTTATCAACCATGTCTTCCTTTGGGAAAATATAAATACGATACCCTTGAATACTCTCGGGTGAAATGCTACAACGGGTTATCCGTCCGCTTGCGGATATTCATGACCCGCCTTATAATACATATCTAGTACTTGTACTGGATGTGGATTATTTGGTTAAATAGTGCAAGTGACTTAAACCCTTGGCTCTCCCGCGGTCACGTGTTTCTTTCCGCGTGACCTTAAGAGATGCCAACAAGCATTTCTCGGCGCCGTTGCCGGGAAGACATTGGTTAATAAGAATACAATGAATGTTCATGATTACACTTGATGATGATTTAATCATTACCTTTGCAGGCTAACCTTGATCTGTTTTCTCCTCAATGTGAAAACAGGATAGTGCATGCGTGGATTCAACTTGCCGAAAAACTTCGTTGATAATCCCGAGTCTCTTGCGAGAAAGACTCGACCTCGCGTCGTTGTCTCTCCTCAAGAACCCACGACAAGCGAGCCCGCATCTTCCGCACCATCAACCTCAACACTCATGGCTGAAAGGACCCTTCGTGACTACTCGCGCCCTCCGTCGCCAATGTGCCCATTGGGCCCAACGTCGACGCCGGTGCCGCAGGACTTGACATCAAGTCCAGCCTCATCACTATGGTGCAAGCCATTCCCTTTTGTGGAAAGGCCTCCGAGGACGCCAACTCTCATCTCCAACAGTTCCTGGAGATATGCAACACATCAGCCACGGCGGAGTCAACCAAGATGCTATCGGACTTCGCTGTTTCCCCTATCCCTCCTTGGGAAGGCGAAACAGTGGTTTTATGCCAATCGTGCAAGCATTGACACTTGGGACAAATGTTCCACGGCGTTCCTCGCCAAGTTTTTCCCGATGGGTAAAACCAATGCCCTTCGTGGAAGAATTACAAGTTTCCAGCAAGCGACAAATGAATCCATGCCCGAGGCATGGGAAAGGCTTCAAGAATACATTCGGCCTGCCCTCACCATGGGATGGAGGAATGGCTCATTCTTCAACACTTCTACAACGGGTTGACACCAACAACCCGTGGACATATGGATGCCGCTGCTGGAGGAGCCTTCTTCTCCAAAACCGTTGCCCAAGCAAAAGAACTCATAGAGAAGATGGTCTCCAATCAAGGGTGGAGCGATGATCGACTCCAAACACGCTCAAGAGGCGTACACCCTGTCAAGGAGGTGGACATGCTCGTCCGCCAAGGTTGACCTCCTCATAAAACGCTTGGATGAACACAACGCAAATGGTGGTGTTCATGCATTGGACTCACACATGACGTGTGAGGAATGCGGGAACACCGGCCACATGGGGAAGGATTGCCCCCATACCCATGAAGAAGCATTCTACATGAACAACAACAACGGGTATCGTCCAAACGGAGGACAAGGGTACAACCAAAACCGACCATCATATCAAGGAGGTAACAATTTTTCCGGCTTTAACAATAATCAGCCTTCCTTGAAAGATTTGGTTTATGGCCAAGCTAAAATCAACGAATCTATCAACAAAAAGCTTGCTGCCAACGACAAAGTCTTAGAAAACATAACCGCACAAATAGAAGGTTTCTCCTCTCGCTTTCAAAAATCAGCTGAGCTTTAATAAAATGATTGAAACCCAAGTTGCTCGGCTAGCTGCTCTTATTCCTGGTTCTAATTCGGGAAGATCCCGGGGCAACCCGAGTCTTCTTTGGAAAATGTTAATGCGGTTACCACGAGGGGAGGAAAATCCACTCGGGATCCGCCATATCCTAACCATGCAGCAAAGAAGAACGAGGAACGAACCGGAGGAGGAAAGCCCTTCTACTACCAAAGAAAAAGAAGAAGAACCGAAGCCAAGTGACGGGAAGAATGGAATTGAATTTCAAGACACAAGCTTCTTGCCATTCCCTCACGAAACAGGAAGCCAAAGGAGGATGAACAATTTGCTCGATTCGTCGAGACCATCCGAAGGATTCATGTCAACGTGCCATTGTTGGACATGGTGCAGGTGTCCACATATGCACGTTACCTTAAAGACATCCTCAACAACAAGAGACCATTACCCAACGAGGAAATGGTCAAGCTCACGGAGGAGTGTAGCGCAGCTATACTCAATCGGCTTCCGAAAAGAAGAAGGACCCCGGCTGCCCCACAATATCATGTTCCATTGGGGCACACCACTTCGACCAAGCCTTATGTGATCTTGGGGCAAGCGTCGGCGTGATGCCCAAAGAAGTCTTTGATCGTTTGAGCTACACAACCTTGACTCCTACACCAATGAGGTTGCAATTGGCGGACTCTTCGGTCCGCTACCCCGCGGGAATAGCCGAAGACGTGCCGGTAAAAATTCGAGGCAACTTCATACCGGTGGACTTTGTGGTGCTTGAGATGGATATTGACAAGAACACGCCCCTCATTTTGGGACGTCCCTTCCTCGGTACCGCAAACGCCCAAATTGATGTTGGGAATGGAGAAATCCGATTCCACATCAATGGGAAGGAGGAAAAGTTTGAGTTTCAACCAAGAAAAGAACAATGCTCAATGATCAAGATCAAGTATGGGCCAAATCCCTCAAACATCCGTGAAGTTGAAGTGACGCCAAGAAAGACGGATAGTCTCATCGCCTTTTGGAAGCAACTTGACAAAATTGAGAATCCGTCATGGTACCAACCCAAGAAGCCTGCAACAGCAAGGCCGGGATTATGGGCCAAGAAGCCGATCCTTCAAGACACAAAGCCACCTACATCAACAAAGACCAACCAAGTGTGGCAAGTGAAGAAGGTGCAGCCATCTTCATCCTCCTCTCCGGGGAAAGGGCCTGCACCACAAGGATGAAAAGAAATGGAGAAGTCCTCGCTCGCCGGACTTAAAATGGCGAAGCCCCGGCCGACAGGATAAATCGGCATTATCTTTCGATTTCTTTTTGATTTTGTTTTCCACCACATGCATTTAAAAAAAAAAATAATAATAATAATAAAAACCTCCCTGCATACTCTATTTTATCACAAGAAAATTTTCATTTCATTTATTTGGATTTTCCGCCAGCATATTCGATTTTTTTTCACTCGCCATGCATATAAAATTTGAAAACCAAAATCCTTTTACGTCCAAATTTTCCTACTTTTGTTTGAAACTTTTGGACAACCCTTGTATCCTTATACAAAACCCAAAAACAATTTTGCATGTTGGAATTTTCTCCAACACTTTTTCTCGAGATTTGATTTTTCGAATAAAGTTGAATTTGAGGCAACTTTCTTTGGATTTCTTATTGAGCAAATATTTACGAGGAATATCCGGACGTAGCAACCATGGTCAATGATCATTTGGCCGTTGGGGGCTATGGGCCAAAAGGGGAGCAAGAGGGACCCACAGCAGGCCGGCCGAACCCACCTCCTTGGTTCGGCCGAACTGCTATGACCGTTGCTCGGTCTGTCTTTTTTTCCCAACGGTCATATGCCCCTTCTAACGTTCAAAAACGGCTACTTCGTGAGCTATAAGTAGAGGTGGCCGGGCCAGAACTCTCTCCCCCTCTCACACTATCATTTCCACTCCTCACTCACTTCATTCTCATTGCTCTCAAGTTTTCCATTGCCCTCACTTGCTCATTGCCTAAAAGTTCTGCAGAAATCTTTTGTTCTTGGTGTGCTTTCTAGTTTTTGGTTTGATTTGTTTTTGTTTGGTTTTCTCGAGTTGCGATTTCTTGCTCACATGAACAACCGACGGTGTCGCCAATTTGATTTTCCCTCACATAACCCGTTCGGAGTTGTTGTTCTTGTGTTCTTGCTCTCTTTGTGTGCAGCCATGACCGGTGCCAAAAAGCTGTTCGGGTCGATCAAGAGGTCCTTGAGCTCACGCTCAAGTTCAAGCTCTTCACGTCGAAGCACCCGCGCACGCCCCGTAGTCGAGTCACCGCCAAGTTCACCACCACAAGTCGAGGAAGAAGGGCAAGAGGGCAACATCGAGCATCGTCTCCTCACCGACTCCGACCTCGACTTAGTGGGCGAGTACGAGACGCACACCTACACGCTTCTCCAACACCGTCTCTTTGCTCCTACGCGAGCATTTGACACGGAGCTGCTGCACAAAATAGGTATGGATGCTGAATTTGCTCAAGTATTTAAAGCCTTAGGGTGGACAGATTTTGCTAGTGTAGATGAGCCGGGTTCCCGCTTGCTTGCACTTCAGTTTTTATGCACCCTACGAACGGTAGATGAAGGAATTTCTTTTCGGTTTTTCCGTGAATCCTACCGTTTGACTTGGAAAGAACTTAGCACTCTTCTTGGCTTTAATACTCGCTGCAATACCGACTTGGATGGTGCCCTTCCTCAGTTTTCAAAGCATGCTTTTTGGGAGAGGATTACGGGTCTTCCTAGTTGCGTGCGACCTAGAGCTAATCACATCCATCATCCTACCTTGCGTTTTATGCACATGTGGATTGCTATCACTCTTTTTCCAAGGAGTGATATTCGGATTGTGCGCGAGGATGAGCTAAAAATTCTTTTTGCTGCGGTTGATAAGATTAAGATTGCTCCGTGAAAGCCATGATTCGCCAATGGATAGAAAATCTTGGGACGATAGGACCAATTGAATGTACCTCTTTAGTGACACGAATTGCCATGCGGGTGGGAGCTTTACATGATGCTAATGTTGAATACCTTGCTACACCTCGCTCTCTTATAAATAAAGATTATTTTATTCATGGTCACTCTCTTAAGAATGGTCCGAACGATTCCCTCATATATTATTTTGTGGGATATACAAACGAGTTTCGGTTACCTAACCCGGACCTTCGTTTGTATACTCTCAAAAATCTAACCATTGAGCTCCAAGAAGCGGAGCGGTCTCGTAGGAGTGTATCTTCTCGCAGGGGGCGCACAGATCGGAGCAGCCATCTACCTCCGAGATGCCCACACCGCAGCCCACGGCTCATGGCGGGCCGGGGTACAGCCACCCGGGCTTTCTCCCGGTGGGTACCCAGCCCCGCCACCTCACATGGCCGGGGGATCGGCGTGGCAAACTCCGGGATATGGCCCGGGGCTGTTTTCTCCACAACAACAATGGGAGGAACACTCCACCGACTCCGGATCAGCCCAAGGCTACAACTTTGAGCAGAAGATGAACAACCTCTCCTCACAAATGGGAAGACTCCAAACCACGGCGGAAGACACCGAGTATGCGCTCAACCAACACATCTTGCAAACTCATCAATGGCAAGAGCGCACCGACACCCAGCTCACCGCCCTCACCAACATGACGGAGCAACAACGAGCCGATCTTTTGGCTTACTTCCGTCACATGGGGTTCATTCCACCAAACCCATGAGCAAGAACAAGCTTGGGGGGGCAGCACCCTCGCTAAGGTATCATGTATCGCAACTTGTATCCTTTATTGTCTCCTGTTTTTGCTTGTTCTTGCCTCTCATATGAAAAACAAAATAAAAATGATAAAACTAAAAAGAACAAAAAGAAGTAGCTTAGTTTCCTTTTATGCGCTGCAAGTATGTTGCTAGTCTTTCTATGTTGAGATGATGAATAGTTGCTCTGTTTTATTTCTCTCATGTGCCTAGTTTATAATTTAGAACTCTCCTAGTTTTGAGTTTGTTGGCTGGCAAAACTTGCTTAGAACCTGAAACTTGTGGGCTGCACATGCTTGAGCTGCACCTAAGTTGTTGTGAGATGATGATATGGTAAAAAGAGCTGCTATGATCTTGTCCTAAGTTGAACTTGAAATCTCCGGAATTTTGTTCCCAAAAATTGCGAAATCTATAAGTTCCCAAGTGATGATAAATTCCTACCAAAGCCATATGCAAATTTCCTTTGAAAACCTTACTCATTTGCTACTTGTTACTTCATTGAGCTTTATCAAAATTGTGTGACCCTAGTGAGATGCTTTTCATACTCTCATGATCAAGATCACGTACACATTCCACCTCATATGCTACACTTCTACACCGGAAGTTAGCAACATGTCATGCCATCCACCAAAATAAAGACACTCCTCACATTTTATCACCTCTCTTAAAATATCAAAAGAAGGCATGGCTATGCAAAAGAAAAAGAAAATAAGGCTCACAAAAGATGAGCATGAGAAAAAGAAAAAGAAAATAAGGCTCACAAAAGATGAGCATGAGAAAAAAAAAAAAAAAAAAAAGCTGCTCTCATTTCGAGCATGGAAAAAGAAAGAAGAAAAGATAGCCATGCCCAAAATCCAAAATAAAAAGAGGTGAAACAAAAAGAGGAGTAGTCACATACACCACCACCATCATTTTCACACTTGCACATCTTGATCTACGATTGTATGACTTGCTATCTCCATGGATCCACTCTTTTGGTTTTGCAAAATATGAATGCAAGTATGCCTCATTTCATATCCTACCTTGAGCTCCACAAAAGCCTATTAGATGTAGGATGAGGCAATACACATGCCTTGGTGAGGAATACAAACACCACTAGAGCGATTCGAGAGTATCACTTGTGGAACGTGGTTTTACTTGAAAAAAATCCTTTGAAAACTTCCGGAGAATAAAAAGCAAGACAAGGGAAGAGAAAATAAATGCTCTATACACCGTTCTCTCTCTCAACCGCCCAAGGTAAAGTGAAAAGCACAAAGCCCCATGAGGACTAAGGGGAAGGGTGAGTTACCATTGCCAACTTATTCAACTCAAGGATGAGTATCTTTGTTATACACTTGGTACCTTTGAGAAGTAGGCATTATAGCAACTCCCGATCAACAACCTAAAGTTCCACTACTTGCTCGGGACGAGCAAGGGGTAAGCTTGGGGGACTTGTTGACGGTCGTTACGGACCAATTTCGACCGTCAATTAGTCAAATAAATGAGAAGGACTAGGCATGTCTTACACGCATTTTACTTAGAAATAACCTAGTTCCACTTGTACCTCTAGATTTTTAGTGTGCAGGTGGATAATGATGAATTCCAGGCCCCGAGGCGACAAATCAACACTTTTACAAAACTTCCATTTCGCCGCGGGTATCAACTCCAAGATAAAAGGCCAATGACCACGAAATCCAACACAAAGAAGGCCACAAGCAACTGGAACAAAGACCAACATCCAGTGGGGGAGCCAACTGCCAAAGCCCGGCCCAGGAGGGGCCAGGACCGGTTCGGCCGAACCCACCGGGGTGGTTCGGCCGAACCGGTCCGGTGGCCCCCCGGCCCACTTTTCTCCGGCGGTTTGCCCACCGCCTCCGGAGGTCGGTTCCACGCGCATTAAATGCCACCGACCTACGAAACCGCCTCCAGGAGCCGACCTTTCAAGCCTATATAAGGAGGGGTACCCCCCTCCTTAACACACACACAACAACACAAGGATCATTCTCTCCTCACATTAGAAGTTTAGAGGCTTTCTAGGTAGTGCTAGGCTTAGTAGTGGGCTGCCTCATTGCTCCCAAGGTCTTGTGGAGAATTGGGTATAGCTCTTGTATCCTCTCTTTGTAAGACTTGACCTTTTATATATGGAATACTTTCGTTTATATCCTTGTCATGAGCTTGACAGAGTAGTCATGATCTTGCTCGATCGTTCATCGTTCGTTCATATGAGTTCATCGTTCGTTCTTCGTCCTTCATTAATAGAAGATGAACACATATCGAATGTTCTTCGTTCGTTCATACTTGATCATCGATTACTCTTGATCTTACTTGGTTGATTGCCGTTCGTCGCTCATTCTTGAGCGACGAACGCCTTTGCATGACTTAGTGCTAGCTTTGATCCTTTCGTCTGGCTTATGCTAGTTAGACTAGTGTTCTTATGAATAGGCTTCGGGTTCATCGTCCCGCAAGGGTGCTCTAGATTTACCACCATGTCGATCCGTAGGATTGGGGTGCCTCGAGGGATCTAGAGTTGTGGTTAGTGACGCCGGCATGGTGCTCGGGGTTATCTACCCACCTTTGAATGTGCTTCGTGTCCCACGGTTTGTAGAGGTAGGTGACAAGAAGTGACAGCCTTGTCATCCAAAGTAATCCTCCACGTTCGGGCATGGCATAGGAGTCTAAAAGGCCGGAGTCGCGAGGCGGACCTCGCGTAAGACGGATCTCCCGATGATGCCTAGGCATTAGACGCTTGCTTGCGCTTGCATGATCTTGGATGTTAGGTAGAAGCTGCGCACTCATATGAATGTTGTATCATTAGGAGTAGTGGTCTGCTAGTCTAGTTTAGCTTTATCTAGGATTGCCTCTATCCCTTTCATTAGAGAATGCATTGCCTTGGTGTGTGTCACACTATCCTCAATTTATTGCTCCTAACCCCTGCATTGGAATGTGATTACTTCATCACTCTTTTGTAACACCATGAGCATAAGTACTCTTATCAACCATGTCTTCCTTTGGAAAAATATAAATACGATACCCTTGAATACTCTCGGGTGAAATGCTACAACGGGTTATCCGTCCGCTTGCGGATATTCATGACCCACCTTATAATACATATCTAGTACTTGTACTTGGATGTGAATTATTTGGTTAAATAGTGCAAGTGACTTAAACCCTTGGCTCTCCCGCGGTCACGTGTTTCTTTCCGCGTGACCTTAAGAGATGCCAACAATCGTGCAACACATTCGACCACCAAGGTAAGTCCTTTTGAGGTAGTGTATGGTTTTAATCCCCGTGCTCCTATTGATATTTTGCCTTTGCCTACTAGTGAGAGAGTTCACTTTGATGCAAAGGAACTGCTGAGTTTATTTTAAAAATGCATGAAACAACTAAGCACAACATTGAAAAGATGACTGAAAAGTATAGGATTGCTGGTAGTAAAGGTAAAAGGAAAGTTAAATTAGAACCGGGTGATTTAGTATGGTTGCATTTGAGAAAGGATCGATTTTCTGAGTTGAGAAAGTCTAAGTTAATGCCTAGAGCTGCTGGTCCTTTCAAGATAATTGAGAAGATTAATGATAATGCATATAAACTTGAGTTGCCTCCCGAGTTCGGGGTTAGTTCCACTTTTAACATTGCAGATTTGAAGCCTTATTTGGGTGAGGAGCATGAGCTTGAGTCGAGGACGACTCCGATTCAAGAGGAGGAGGATGATGAGGACATCACTCCTTTGGATACAAATGACACTCCTCCGCTGAACATTCAAGTACCAATCACTAGAGCTCGTGCCCGACAATTAAATTTAGAGGAGCTCGTTCCTAAGTCTTTCCTTTCATAATTTTGAGAATAGTTTGCTACCTAATGATTTTATTATGATTAGGAATCAAGGAGACGACCATAATATGATTGGACTAGGGCTTGGAGGCGTGGAGGTCCAGCAAGAGGCGCAAGGCATTGTGGAGGCCCAAACCAAGTCGACTTCGAGTCTGTTTCGGAGTCTAGGAACAGTCTGAATTAAAATAGACGCCCAGATCGCATACGAAGTCGGATTTGGACGTTCTACATATGGATGGAAAGATAATTTCATAAGCTTTTCAATGGAACTGGTCCCACATCAAAATTCATTCGGAGTCGCCGGAAATCATCTAAACATTGGAACGTCCAGAATCTATTTTTGGTGCTGCGTCACCGTTTTTGGCCTTTGGGCCGTGTATCTCGTGTGAGCCCATTAGGGGAGCGTCCAGGGGGTTCTTGCACGTCCCCAAGTCTTTATTAGCAGCAGCCGCCACCCATGTTAGGGTTGGGTTTTTGCTTAGATTATTCTGCTTAGACAGTTTCGCCGTTCATCGGTTTGTGAGACTCCAACTTGTGAGATTAATCATACATCTGCAAATTTGGTTGCGTTCTTTCTTGTTCTTGCTTGTGTTCTTGATTCGCAGGCAGGGATTAGCCTTCAGGCGAGGTCAACCGTGCAACACCGGTTGATAACCATAGAGGACGTGGTGCTGCGATTGCGGGGTTCGAACGTGTTGTTCAGGAGCCGGGTCGACCTGTGTCACATCTTCGCCAAATCAAGAGTTATCCGACCCTTTCGGAAGATCGGGACCCTAGTCCACATCATTAGTGACTCAACTCCTCCGGACCGCACAACTCCCAAGCGTAGTGGCCTCCGTCCGCGGACTGGTCCTGCCGGTCGCTGTCTCTGTCTAAGACATCCTTCTCGACGGAGTCCTCTCGAAAACCACATAGAGCAAAGCTCGAGCAACTAAATCTCGGGAAGACCGACCCGTCAAAGTGGCCATCTACAACCGACTCTAGACATGCAAAAGCCAGGGGAATAGGATAATTAAGCACTAAGCTAGCCTACTAGTGGATCCTTACTTTCAACTTTTAGCAGTCCATTAAGTTACATAAATAAATAAATTTAATTTGCACTATGCTATAGTATTACATGTTTCCAAACAATGTAATAAGCAATACGACATTTAATCATCATCAACATTTATGTTCCACTTCTTACTACGTCCCGGTAGACGGGACAAGTGGTACTCGTTCATCGTGAGGGGCAGCGATTCGAATCGATTTTACATCCTACAGGAGAAACCAGATTGCACGTCACATAAGCACTTCCCGAAGCCGCATGAGACAGCCTTTCCCAGCCGACACTCGTAGTGTTAGTCGTCCTAGCTCCCCGAGAAGCACGCGATGCCGTTCCGGACGTCATCCGTGAGTAGAGTGCTCCCTTCTCCGATCCCAAATTCCTGCCTAGTAACCAAGGGAGTAGGGCATCCCTCTAACATACAACAACCATCGGTACGTCGGTTTATTGGGCCCATTAACACCTGCATGCAAAACAATATGTTCAAACTTATCCACATGGGCCGGACACGACGCAGTCCTTGTGTGCACGAGATGGGGCTACCACCTTGAAGACTATCTCGGTCCTTCACTTTCCACCTACGTTGCCCGTACGACCTCTAGTTTTCATTCTCATCTCAAATACTTAGCATCGTGTCCAAAAGTGATTGCCCTATACTACGAGTTATCTCTCGTATCACTCGACGGATCATCGTCCTAATTAAGCAAGCATCTAACGTAGGACTCGTCGAACATGGATAAATAATATCCTATCGCATGCTAGGGTTTTCATCACAACTCCTATAGACCTAATGTGTGACATCCCATGTCACGATTAGGGCTTAAGCACTTAATTAAAAACCCTAATGAAGCCACTAATGCAAACCCTAATGCTAATCCTACAAAAGAAAAGCAAGAAAAAGAAAATGAGAAAAATAAAAGAAAAGGGGGAAACCTAGGGCTAAACCCTAGCTTTAAGAAAAATGCTAAAAATTATAAAAGTACCACCCACATATTTTTGCACCATTGCATTTCTCATACAAAAATATGATTTTACAGCATTTTTACAAAATTTTTGGGCAAAGTTTCAAAAGCTCAAAAATTCAAATTCAAATTTGAAACGCTGCTCTTTGTAAATTTTACATGAATTTTCGAAGACAGAATTAGGACTTCAAACTCAAATAAGAAAATTAGATCTTTTCTTTCTGAAGATCCCCATATTTTTATTTCAAATTTTGGAGCCCCAGAAGTATGAATTTTAATCACATTTCAGAAATGCAGATTCAAATTTCAAAAAATCCAACTCGAGCTCGTGCCCGGTGGGCAATGGCGCCCGACCGCCGGTCCGGTGAGCCGCCAGGCCGCGCACATGCCCGCCCTGCCCTGTCATGTCACCACGCCACTCCCCTGCCAGCTCCCAACCAAATTGGTACCCGCTGGCCAACGGGGAACCGCCGGAATTGAAGGCGCCCCCGCCCGCCTCGCTACTCCCCTACCGCCTTCCTCGCCCTCCGATAATTGGCACGGAGGCCAAGCCGCATCGCCCCCTTCACCACAACACGCTCCCCCAACTCTCTCCGCAGCTCACCGCACCGCCGCCCTACCCCCTCGCCCCCGCAGCTCGCGCACGGCAAAAATCGGAGCCGCCGTCCCGCACGGACGCCATGGCCGCCGCCGCCCCGTGCTTCGTCTAGGTGAGCCTCCGGCCTCCACCGCGGCTCCAAGGGAGTGCGCAAGAGACGCCCCATCTTTCCCCTCCGACCCCCTGCCCCGCCATGCTCCAGGTCGTCGCCAATTTCGAAGCTTCGCACGCCGCCGCCGCCGTCCGTCGTCACCCCCACGGAGCGGGCCTCCCTCCGGCCGTGTTCCCCGACGTCCGGACCCACGCCGCTGCTCCCCTGTACGAGGTGACGCTCCCGGACCAGCCCCCTCTCCCTCTCCCTCTATGCTGCACGCGCAGCACCGCCGTAGTCAACCCGAGCGCCGCTGCTCGCCGCCGCGCCGCTCCGGCCACCGCCGAGCCCCGCGGACCCCATCGTGTGGGTTGCCATCTCACGCGCACCGTTTTCCCCATCTCCCGCACCATGCGCTGCCCCGTAGCGTCGCGACGAGCGAGCTCGCCGGCGCCGGCCACCGCTTGCCGGAGCGCGCGCCGCCCGTTTAAAAAATTCACCTAGTGGCATTTCCGTAAATAAACCGAACTTTGTTTGATTTTGAAAAATCCACATCTCCCGATTTAAAAGTCCAAAAATTGGAAACTAAAATGTTTTGGAAACTAAAAAACTTGTAATTTCATAAAATGAACATGAACTTGTCAGATCTGAACATGTTCATATTTTTACAAAAATGACAAAAGTCAATCGACAAAAACTCATTTAAGTCATAACTTTAAAAATATAGATCCCAATTTAATGCCACTTGGTCAGAGCCTTCATATGAGAATACTTGAATTTCTGGCACTGGAAAATCTACATTTCATTGCATATGTTTCAAGTTATTGCATTTCTTGCATTCTCTGTATTTAATTGTTAATTAAATCTGTACAAATTATTTTTGCATGGAACTTGATAAGTAATTTCCTCCTGGTCCTGTGCATGTGTAGAAAATCCCATGTTAAATTTTGAGCATGCTTAGTAATTATTTTTGCTGACCCTAGATTAATTCAACTAAAGGTTAATTTCAGCACTTGTAAAAAATGGTCTTATGTTTCTAAAAGTCATGTTTTTGCATGTTCATGCATATTTCACTTTCCACTGTGTTATTTAGTCCATCTTGACAGGATTGGTAAGAAGTGTTCGTTAAAATCATGCATGTATTAATTTTGTGATCCAATTCTTGACTTAAAGTGCAATCGTCATCGCATGTGATAATAATTCCATCCTTAACCCTAATTGCATCGACTCACGATAAACTTTGCTCGTTATTTCAAACCTGAATAATTGAGTTGTTCACAGCACTCATGCACTCTGGAATTAATTCATTACTTGTATATGTTAGGGCTATAAGTGGTAAATTATTTAACTCCTTTTAAAAGGGAACAAATGTATGTTTTGTGCACGCTAGAAATTTCACGAAACTAAATGTTACTAAACTTATTCATATGCACTCCTACAAGACAGCACACATGCATTACCATCATCATCGACCTTGTATTCATGTTACTTATGCATTGCATTTCATTCTCTAGGTGACGACGCCGAATTGATTCCGCTGGAAGAGACGGTTGCAACAATCAACGCTTGTGAGGCTAGTGCTAACTTCGATCACTCTCAAGGCAAGCCCCGGTGCATTCCTATTATTTTGAAATGTCTTTCCTTTATCACTATATTAAGGATGATGAATGTGCATTTAAGTTCTAGGAGTTGATTGGAAATCCACGTGCATAAAATTCCTATATGTCCTATGTTGATTATGTGTCATATCCTCGTTAGAATTGCTATGCTATGCCTATGGAGTCAACGATAGAATGAGAATCTCACTTATGGTTTATGATTAAATTTGAACATGATGAATTGGTTAAAATTGAGAACACCCCACCGTGGCTCCGTGAAGAAGTTTGAGTTGTGTACCACTTGCATACCTTTCTTATGGGCATTGGTAAACCTATGTAGCTTGTAAGTTGTAAGTGAGCCGGATATCTCACCGACTCAAAGGTGATGTGTATGGCACGGTGGTTGCACGGGTTGAGGACCGTTGGAGAGTACACGGGTTAAGCCTTAGGCACGTTGTTGAACGGTCGCAAGGGGACGTGTACTCGGGGTCGGTGGCCCCGTGTTTTGCTTTATGATGAACTCGCGAATGGTGGCCATACGTGTTCTTAAATGATGCGTATGTCGTGCATTTGGGTCTTTCCTGCAGGATTAATAATTCGATAATTATCGCCGTTCCTCTCGGTTAATGAGTACCACTTGATTCGAGCAGTTCGCAATATGTAGTAAGAGGAAGAGAATGAGAAGCTTGCTGTTTTATATGGATATAAATTTGTATTGCCAATCCTTGTATTGCTAGTATGCTCACTAAAGTTTCTTTATGCAACAACCCTATTAATTTGGCTAAGTCGTAAAAGTGCCAACTGTTGGTATTTCTTACGTCACGAATAAATCCGCAAGCGCACGGAATACCGTTGTAGCACTTCACCCGGAGTATTCCAAGGTATCGTATTTATATCCGCGAGGAACAGAGTATTTCTGCAACAAGGTTAGTTTACCCAAGGACAACCAAGACAACGTAGCAAAATAGGGTCGAGAGGGTGACTCTTATCTATTTATCCTTTAAAGGTAGACGAACGCAAGCTAGACTTGTTTACTTCGGGCACCGTCTTAGGCTTGGTCTGCCAAGCCACTCCGGTCTACGAAAGCTCTACTATGTACCCGAACGTGGAGGGTTCCTTTGGATGACAGGGCTGTCACTTCCTGCCACCTACCTCTACAAACCGTGGGGCACACAGCAAACAAAGGCGATCTCCAGCCTAGACACCACGTCTATGCTATTGACCACTACTCTAGCCTCGGCCTAGAACCGAGTTCGGAAAGCTAGAGTACTTCTTGCGAAGCGATGATCCCGTAAACAAGTATAACAAGAATTACGTCTAACACAAAGATATGTCACGATAGATAAGTAGATCACCACGTATAAATCACCAAAAAGAGTGTTTACACGCCAAGGTAAAAGAAAAGGAAATACTACTCCACTTTAAAAAGGGAGGAACACTCCTTCCTCTTCCTTGCCCTCTCTCCTATTCTACTAAAATACAAGAGGCCCTTGGCCTAAGGATGAGAGTTTTGTCTTGTATCTTGATGTTGGTGGTGTGTTGAGAGAGGGGGTGTAGCCCTTTATTTATAGCCTTGGAAGGTCGGCAACTTGGAGGCGGTTCCGGACGTCGGTGGCATTAATTGCAGGTGGAACCGACCTCCGGACGTCGGTGACAAACCGCCGAGAGAAAGATGGGCCGGGGGGCCCACTGTCGGTTCGGCCGAACCCACTAGGGTGGTTCGGCCGAACCGGCTCGGACTCCCCTGGGCTTGATTCTTCTCTCGGTGCCTTCCCCTGGCTGTGTACTCGGCCCAATCCACTTGCTTGGTTTGATGTTGAGGCTCTGTTTTGTGGTTTTGGGCTTTTGGACTATATTCTTTAGTCCGGGAAAATCCGTCGATTGCAAAGTCCATGTTTCGTGCATGTTTTCCCTCGTTTTCATATGAATTGCACTCGCATTCATAATTTCACCAAGACTAGTGGAATTTGTTAGAAATAATCCCTATGTCTATTCTTGGTGATGGTGTTTGATTCAAAAAGATGCAACATGTTGACGGTAAAATTGGACCATAAGGACCGTCAACAAGACCCCCACACTTAGCTCTTTGCTCGTCCTCGAGTAAAGGTGGGAGCGTAAGTTGAGAGATCTCTCCCCTTAGAGACCTGCACACATGTTATTACAAGCCACACCGTTTTACTTGTGAACATGACGGTGGCTAACATGCATTCTTGGATGATTGATAAGTGGAACAGCTCATGACTCAAGTCACTATACTTTTGCTCACTAAGCACCTTGGGTTTTTTGAAAGTTTTGAAAATAAACAACATGACTCCCGCTCCTCTTCGATTCTCTTGAATCGCTCAAAAAGTGTTTTCCTCACCAAGGCATTGTGTTGCCTCTCTTTTTCCTACTTCTTAGGCTTGTATGTGGAGCTCGGTGGGGAATGAGAGAGGCATACTTGTATCACAAATATTGCTAAGCCAAAAGAAAGGATCCATGGAGAAGCCAAGTCATGTAACCTTGATCAAGAAGTGCGTGTGTGTATGGATATGAAAAAGTGACAACTCCTATTGCAATTGACCTCTCTTTATTTTGCATTTTCGAGACATGGCTATCTTTTTATTTTCTTTCTTTTCTTTTCTTGCTCTATGCTTGAGCATCTCTTTTCTTCTCTCTTTTTCATTGCTCATCTTTGTGAGCTTTCTTTTCATTGCTCATCTCGTGTGAGCTTTTTTTTTTTTTTTTTTTTTATTTTTTTATTTTTTACATAGCCATGTCTCGTTTATGCGTGATTGAGAGAGAGAGAGAGAGGTAAAAAGAGGTGCAAACGAGGAGTGTCTTTATTTTGGTGGGGTGCTAGCTCCTAGTGTAGGAGTTTAGCCCTGTTTTTTTTTTTTTTTTTTTTTTTTTTTTTTGGTGGAGTGTACGTGATCTTGATCAAGAGAGCATGACAAGTTTCTCTCTAGGGTCACTCAATTTTGGTAAAGCTCATTGCAATCACAAGCAGCATATGTATGTAAGTTTTGCAAGGTATGATCATCATATGGCATTGGTAGGAATTTTTGTATCAAGAGAGGAGCATGAAGCCATGGTATTTTTGTTTTGTGAAATAAAATCCCCAAGGACTCGGTAAGCTAAGCATAAGATCATTTCGTCGAGCCATATCACACTTGCCAATAATCTAGAAAAACATGGGTTTGATTATTTGTTCACGAGCAACCGGTGATGAAGCGAGTAATAAAAAGTGTGCAAGATCATCATGAGAGCATTAGGGAGAGACTTGGGAAAAGGTATTCAAAAGAAATCTTCCCAAGTTTTAGTTGGTCAAGTTTTAGTAATTGTTTTTCGCGTCTCGGAATGAACTTGACAAATAAAGTAGGCGAAAAGGAAGTGTGGGAAACAAACTCAAGTGCCACGAGGAAGCGAGGGCTGAGTGGGACCCACCAGGGTTCGGCCGAACTACCCCGTGGGTTCGGCCGAACCGGCCTGGGCCCCACCGGTGCTCTGTTTCGCAGGTTGTGTTTGTGTTGTTTTCCTCGTGATGTTTCACGCGCTACGCGTGTGTTTGTCTTTGCTTTCCGCGATGTCCCCCCCACACTTGCCTTTTTGCCTGTTTTCTTCAAAATAGACAAAGATATTTCGAAACAAAACTTGCTCTACCGGTAAGGGAAGACCGGGGAGCACTAATATGATTAAAAATTTAAAAGAGCAAGCGCATTACAATCTTGAGGAATTGAAAAAATGATAAAAATGTGCTCGCGGGAAATGATGAACGCGGGAAGGTTCATTTTAAACGTCGTATTCGTCCTCCTTCCCCGCGTCCTTGAAGAGACGCTTGATCTTGGAGTTGGTGCTGCGGCGATGGCTCGCCTCGGGCATCCTTCAAGTCTTCAATAGCGTCTTTGATCTCCGCGACATTATCACGTAGGCGTCCATGGGCCTCGCGGAGATCAACGTGTTTAGCGAGGAGGATTTGGTAGGGGCTTTTTTTAGGAGTTTTCTCCTCCTCGCTTTCATACATTCCCCCTGCCCTCTTGATGGGAGAGGGAGAGAGACGCCTCCTTATCCTCTTAGGAGGAGTGTCGCCCACGGATTCGCGGCGTCTCTCTTTCCGCCGAGGTGAGCGGCGGGATGAGCTGCTTTCCGCCACCGCGGATTCCCTTGATCTTGAACCTCTCGCCGGGCTTCTTGATGGGGCTAGGCAGGTTGCGCCCTCATATTGATGGTGCACCACCTGCCCGCTCTTGGTAGCGAGGGTGCCGACGTACTTCTCTCCAGGAAGGAGAGCGTTGTCGGCGGCGTCGGCGCTCTTCTTCTTGGGGGTAGATTTCCCCTTCTTTTGGCGAGGTGCCACAGCAGCGGGAGAGCTCTTGGAGGGTGTTCTTGCTGCTGTGGGTGGAGGTTCAATAGCGAGCGGTAGATCATGGATCATCAAGGCTTGCTCGCTGGGAATGGAGACATGATCAAGGATGTCTTCGAGGCCGACTTGGCGGCAAAGCTCGCTGGTGGTGACGGAGACGTCGAGGCTTGGGATGCTACTGTCCATGGTGCTGGGCAAAAGCTTTTTTTTTTTTTTTTTGTGCGAAATGGACAAGGTGGAAGAAAGGTGCAAGGGAAAAATGAAAGAAAACACCTTCATTTATAGATAAAAGCATGGAAAGAATTAATTTGATTTTTCCCGCAGCATGGAAGGCACTAAGCAGGGAGATTTGATCTTGTGACCGTTGGAGACAAAAGATGAAAGAAAAAAGTGACCGTTTGGGGTCTGTCTTGGTTCGGCCGAACCAGCAAGGGGGTTCGGCCGAACCGTAGTGGGACCCTCGGGTCCCTTTCTTTTTCTGGTTGATTGCTTGCTAAAATTATTTCAGGGAAAGAGCTACTACGGGATATAGATAAGAAAGAGCTATCATGAGAGAAAATTTAAATTAATCAAGTGCATGACATCAAATTCTTTATCTTTATCGGGCTCGAAATAAATTTTAAGGCGCTGACCATTTACCTTAAATATTTTACCTTCGTCGTCTTGAAGTGTGATTGCTCCATGTGACGAGGTGTCAATAACCGTGTATGGTCCGTCCCATTTACTTCTTAATTTTCCATGCCCGAAGAGTTTCACCCGTGAATTGAATAGCAAGATCTTATCTCCAACCTTAAATACCTTTATCTTTATCTTTTTGTCGTGCTACCTTTTTGTCCTTTCTTTGTATATAGCTGAGTTGTGGTAAGCTTTGTCTCTCCATTCTTCTAACTCAGCTATCTCCATTTTTCTTTTGCGTCCGGCACCATTAAAGTCCATGTTCCATTTCCGGATGGCCCAATACGCTCGGTGTTCCATCTCGACGGGTAAATGACATGTTTTCCCGTACACGAGCTGGTATGGGGACATGCCTATGGGTGTCTTGTATGCTGTACGGTATGCCCATAGTGCATCGGGTAGCTTGTCCTTCCATCCCTTCCCCATTTCTGTTACGGTCTTTTGCAGGATCCGCTTGATTTGCTTGTTTGAGGTCTCGGCCTGCCCACTGGTTTGAGGGTGGTATGGAGTAGCGATATTATGCCTTGATCCAAGTTCTCTTAGGAAGCTTCGGAAGGTCTTATCAATGAAGTGAGACCCTCCGTCGCTTATCACTAGCTTCGGTGTTCCAAACCTTGGGAAGATAATTTCGTGGAACATCCGGCGAGCATGCTTGGCATTTGCGGCCCTGCAAGGCATTGCTTCCACCCACTTAGACACGTAGTCTACCGCCACCAAGATGTATTCGCAGTCATGTGACTTGGTGAACGGTCCCATGAAGTCAATGCCCCATACGTCGAAGAGCTCGACTTGTAAATTGTAGTTGAGGGGCATTGCATCTCTTGCCGTGATGCCTCCAACTTTTTGACATTCCGGGCATCGCTCGACAAATTCCTTTGTGTCTTCGTACATGGCTGGCCAAAAGAAGCCACTTTGCCATATCTTGGCCTGTGTACGAAACACGCCGTAGTGTCTCCCGTATGGCGATGCATGGCACTTCTCAATGATTCGTGTGCTCTCGGGTATGGGCACACATCGCCTTAGCAATCCATCGGCGCAGACACGGTAAAGGAAGGGCTCTTCCCATAAGTGACGGCGACTCTCATAGATGAGTCGTTTCTTGCTCTTTCCAGGTGGTACGTACCCCGTTGCCATGAAGTTCACAATGTCGGCGTACCATGGATGTGAGTCCCTCACTAGGAGCAGCATGTCATCGCGTAGGAAATCATTGATGGGTAATTCCTGCAGGTTAGTGAATTGTATACGCGACAAATGATCTGCCACGGAATTTTCTACTCCTTTCTTATCACGGATTTCTACATCAAACTCTTGGAGTAGAAGAACCCATCGTATCAAACGAGGTTTAGCATCCTTCTTATTGAGCAAAAACTTTAAAGCAGCATGATCGGTGTAAACAATGACTTTTGCTCCGATCAAGTAGGATCTAAACTTATCAAAAGCAAAAACAACAGCAAGGAGCTCTTTTTCAGTGGTAGTGTAATTTAACCGAGCTCCAGTCAAGGTTTTGCTTGCATAGGAGATTGCATGATGCTTTTTATCTCTAGTTTGGCCAAGAACAGCCCCCACAGCAAAATCACTAGCATCACACATTATCTCAAAAGGCAGCGTCCAATCGGGGGTTGGATAATTGGCGCCGAGATGAGTGCATTCTTAAGGGTAGTGAAGGCAGTCATGCATTCATCGGTAAACTCAAAGGGTGCAT
Source organism: Chloris gayana (assembly GCA_031894775.1). Taxonomy (NCBI): domain Eukaryota; kingdom Viridiplantae; phylum Streptophyta; class Magnoliopsida; order Poales; family Poaceae; genus Chloris; species Chloris gayana. The sequence continues at coordinate 5,200,238 of JAUNZO010001928.1, forward strand.
CCTTCGCAAGCAGATTTGTAAGGGGTCTAGCAATTTGAGAGAAATCTTTGATAAACCGACGATAGAACCCCGCATGTCCCGGAAAGCTGCGAATGCCCCTAACATTCACATGAGGTGGAAGCTTTTCTATAACTTCTAATTTAGCTTTGTCCACCTCTATCCCCCTTTCAGAAATCAAATGCCCCGAACTATGCCTTCTCTAACCACGAAATGGCATTTCTCCCAATTGAGCACTAAATCATTTCCTTGACAACGTTGCAAGACTTTGTCTAAATTTTCTAAACAATGATCGAAGGTTTTTCCATAAACAGAGAAATCATCCATGAATACTTCCATAATCTCTTCGATCATGTCGGAAAAGATAGACATCATGCAACGTTGAAAAGAAGCGAGTGCATTGCAAAGCCCAAAAGACATTCGTCGATAGGCGTAAGTTCCATAGGGGCATGTGAAAGTGGTTTTACTTTGATCGTCGGGATGGATGGGGATTTGATGATATCCTGAATACCCATCAAGGAAACAAAAGAAAGAATTATTTGCCAGCCGTTCCAACATCTCATCGATGAAGGGCAGCGGAAAATGATCCTTCTTTGTAGCCTTGTTAAGTTTTCGGTAATCTATGCACATCCTCCATCCCGTGACGGTGCGTTGAGGGATCAACTCATTTTTGTCATTATGGACGACCGTCATTCCTCCTTTCTTGGGTACGACCTGCACTGGACTCACCCACTCGCTGTGTGGAACAGGATAGATAATGCCAGCATGTAAAAGTTTTAAGACCTCCTTTTTAACGACCTCCCGCATCGTATTGTTCAACCTCCTTTGAGGTTCCCTAGATGGTGTACTATCGGGGTCTATGGGTTACATGCGAGTCCTAATCGATTACATGAATTACATATATGGAGTTCTATTTCTAACTTTCTTTATTGATTCGTAGTCCTAATCGGACTACGAATTACTCAATAACTTGCTCCTCAAGTCATTGCATACCGGTTTCAATGTCCGCCTTGCTTCCATACGGGTATTCAGGATCTTCTCGTTATCCCGCATCGGTCAAGGACTAGTCCGTTACCTATCGTCACCATCTTTATCTTCCTCAATTTGTCACCATGTCTCTGCGTATCCATTCCTTCATCATCTCGTATACCCACAAGGCAAGTATACGACAAGTAGCTCCCGAGTAATTTTTAATTTAACCTTGAATAAAACTAACCAGTCTTCTACATGTTAGTCTTTATTCATGGTAAAATTAAAAAGAACTCCAATCTGCCGCACTTGTTCTTCTTTCTTCACAAGTGCTTTAAAAGAAGCCCAAAAACATTATTGTTTTTCACCTTTCATATCACCTAATTAGGTAATCATAGCTTATTCTTGTCACGGTGTGCCGAATAGGCGCACCCAATTGGGTATAGCCCCGACTCTTGGGTCATTTGAACTTCTTTCAAATAATGCAAGAGTCCACTAGTTGATTCTTCATTATTTCCTTCAATATGCGATTCCCGCGACCGCTCCTTTCGGTTTCCATCTTTTCTCGCTTCCAAAATCTCTATAGACCGCTCTTTGAATACAATGCACCGGTCGAGTGCACCTAATTAGGTATAGCCCCCGACTCTTGTATCATTTGGGAATCGCAAATAATGCAAGAGTCTTTCCTAAGAGATTATGCTTTATAATTTCCCATCAAATTACATTCCTCTCAAGCAAATTTTCGCCAAGAACATATTTTTCGGACCGGTCATTCCGTTCAGAATTTCATATATCCCGTATATTTTCACCATTTTCACATAACAGCACCGCCTAAATCAGCCTCGAATTCATAATCCGCTTAGTGAAATTTCACTAAGAACCAAAATTTCTGGTTGATCGGACCAGTTTATTCCCTATATTCTCATAGCGACTCGAGTCTCCAAAACCTATAATCAGCCGGATGATTAACACCCACGACCTAAGGCATCCTTTATCACCGAGTTATATAAAACCTAACTCTCTCATACTACTCGAACTGTAAAATTCAGTATTGCTTTAATTCCATCTGAAAATTTCCGTATTTCGGACCGCTTTTTACTTTCATAAAAGCACGACACCTTATTCTTATGACCGTTAAGTCATAATTAACGCAGATAACGGATCATTAATTTCCTTATGGCCGTTAGGTCGTAATTGCATAGTTACGACAATAAAAATCCATCGGGCCATTCAAAATGGCCCCATAACTTTACAGCCCCAGGGCCCATCCCGGTGTCTATAAAAAGAAACGAAAGGTCGACCTAGGTCAACCTCTGCTCCCAAAAGCTCATACGCGTCCGCCATTCACCTTTGCGCCGTTGCTCTCTCCTTCCCCATTAACCAATCTCAAGCTTTCCTTTTCCATCTCTTAAGATGGATCGAAGAAATCCACCACCGTCGCCTCATCTTCTTCCTCTGTTCCTCGTGATCGGCTTCCTTTCGGCGTCCAAGACCTTGGTAGCAGCAAGGTCACCGAAACATCCCTCAATGAGGCGATGAATGATGGGTATCTTCCTCCTCAACCCATCCTAAATTGGAGCGTCCCTTCCCCTAGCCAAATTCCATGGGGAATAGACGAGTCTCAACAATTAGTTTTCAAGTCTTTTTTCCTCCGCGGTCTCGATCTCCCTTGTCTGTTCCTTTTTCGTAGGACTTCTTTTCTTTTACGGATGGGAGTTAGTGAACCTTAACCCTAACTCCATCCCGCAAATTGCCTTTTTCATCCACTTGTGCGAAGCTTTCCTTGGAGTTCTCCCCCACTTCAAGTTATTCCAATACTTGTTCCAAATCCGCCCACTTCCATCATCGGACCGCCAAGCTGCTGTTGACGGTGTAGGAATCCAATCGTCGGAGCGCAGACGAATATTTTTCCCTGTCCCCGAGCAGGAGCATAGCCCATTGGAAAAAAGGATGGTTCTTCTGCGACAATCCCCAGCCAGCCTCTTCCCGCCTTCGTGCTAAGGTAGCCAAGAACTTCCCTACTGCAGAAACCAAGGAAAAGCTCAAAGAAGACAACGAAGTTCTTGCGCTCCTCGCTAACATTAAATACTTGAAGACCGTTAGAGGCGTCACCGCCGAGACGATTCTCCGGAGCTTCATAGTGCGGGGAATTCAACCCCTCAAAAGGCAAGAGCACCCAGCTTGGCTTTTCAACGAAGACACTCGCTATGCCTTTGGATGGAACCCTTCTTCCCGACAAAGAGCGGTTAGAAGTTCGCATCAAGTAAATGCTGCAGCCGAATCCGGATCTATCCGGATGTACAAGAGTGGGTCCGGCTTTCAGCTCATGCAATCCTCGCGACCCCGTAAGTATCTCTTTCTGTTTCTTCAAATCTTTGTTGCTTATGATCATCATTTACTTACAAAGACTCAATCTTCATAATTGCAGAAAATGGACAACTACAGGAGTCACCCTCCTCTTCCTCCTAATGACACTTGGGGAGAGGATTACGCCAACAATACCGCTCCTCTAGCTGTCCAAGCCGGCTCGACTAAAAGGCCCTCGGACCGGTCCTTTCCCTTACCTCCCAGCCTTACTCCAAAAATTACCAAATCCGGGGCCGTGGTTCAAGCTCCTAGTACCAAAAACGTACTACTTCCTTGACCATTGGCAAACCTACTACTTCTTCCACCGCTCCCGGCGATACTCGCTCGGAGGCACAAAAGCTTGAAGAGCAACGACGCGAGGAAGAAGCCGTCGAAAGGGATCTCCAAGCAGCTCGGGCCATTCTTGAAGCTTCCTTGGGAAAAACTCAAGGTACCTCCTCCTCGGTCGATCCCTTATCCAAGGTACCCAAGAGGTCCCGGTATGGCCACCGGACCGGTTCTAGTGATGCTACGTAAGCGGTTCCAACTCCGCAAGTCAATTCAGCGAAGAAAAGGGCTGCAGACGAAGTGGTGGAGATACCCAGTGGCCCGTCCAAGAAGGTCAAGACCTCCACCGGCTTCAAGAAGGCTTCCACGTAAGTCTAACTCTTTTCTAAATTATTTCATCTCGCTAAAGCTCCAAAATTGCCGAAGCTCCTTACCCCGGCCTTATTAAATGTGCTTTCTTCTTACAGGGTCCCTTCTAATTTCCAAGCTAGCATAGCTAGCTTTTTATGAAATAAAGCTTCTTCAACAGCCCCCGCCGGTGGTGTTTCCGCCTCTACTCCGGATGCACCACGAGCTGGCCCTACCCCCGGCGCTTCTCAACCTAGTACCGCTCCTGCCGCTTCCTCTCGGACCGGTAGCGCTCCCGCTTCCGCCCCCACTACTCCAATCACAATTGAACCTCAAGGTGCGGCATCCACAGAGGAACTCCCCGCCGCCCCGAGCGTAGAAGCCGAAGAGCAGGTTACCACCGCCGAAGACTCATTTTCCGGTAATCCTCCTCAAGACACCTTATTCCGGATTCCTCCAGTGCTATCATTGGGACCGGTCTCGGATGGAAGAAATTCCTCGCCGGCCTAGGACAACACGCAAAGCTCCTCGAGAACCAAAGCCGGCTAGAATGGTAGTTGGAGATGTGGAAGTTGACAGTTCGAGCGGGGCCGAACTTTCACTCGCTACAGACTCAATGGGACGCTCTCCAAGAAGAAGAAGCTTTAAAGAATTTTTCGTAATCCGGCCGGTATATCCTCTCGCTTCAAAAATCTCTCTAACCAATCACATTCTAATTATTGGTTCTCTCAATCTTTCCTTTAGGTTCTCCTCAAAAGTTCCGAGGCCAAGACCGCCATTATCGCCCGCTTACGGGAGGAGCTCAACGCCAATCAAGAACGATTGGGTGAATCGGAAATTCAGACCGCCGATCCGAAGGCCAAGGAAAACGATCTCCGGAGGAGAGAAGCCGGTCTGCGAGAACACCCATCGAATGATGGAGGAGCGCCGGCAAGAAATCATCGAGCTCCGCCAAATTAATCGTAGTAATATTCTCAATTTGTCTTATACATTCGATATTTTTCCCGCTATCTTCCTTCCCGATTAATCCCATTCTTGATCTCGGCGCTCGAGAGTCTTGTTGCTGCCCATAAGAAAGCTCGAAGAGGTCCTCACGTAAAAAGCAGCCACTCAAGAGCAAGCACTGGAAGAGGGCTCTCGTGTCGAAGAACAACAAGCGGCGCGGATTGGAGAACTCGAAGGCGAGCTTACTCGCTAAAGATAACATACTAGCTCAAGCACTTCACTCCAACAAGATGCTAGAGACCGAGAACGCTCGCTTGAAAGCTGAACTGGTCGAAGCCTTAGAAGCAGCGAAATCAGCACAAGCGGACAAAGAGAAGGCCTTGAGGACTGCCCAAAAGCTGAAAGAATGCAACACAAACATCAAGGGCAGATTCGGAGCTGCTGAGATCGGTACACGAGCGTAAGTCCCACCTTTCTTATTTATTCTTATGTTATCTTTTGAAAATACCGGTCTTCAACGAATATCCCAGTCTTAAATTTATACTTGTTTTTTCAGAACTTACTCGCAGTGCACAGTGCGTACTCTAGAGTATCTCAATGGCGGTCAAACTATTGATCCCAACGAGATAGACCTTGAGTCCGCCATCCGGGCAATCCCAAGAAGAATCCGAGAACATTCAAGGATGATTGCTGCTTCGAGGAGGAGGACACATCGCCGCTATAATCCAGTCTTGGACTCCGGTCGAAGAATGTGATTTCAATTTTATCGGGGATGGCGTCCACCCTAATACTATCGAAGATCGGTTCAATGAGCTGAAGAACTCACTCATTGGCACTCGTTTCGAGTTGGTGGAAGATGTTCCTCTTGATCCAACAGGTGTCCCTCTCGAACTTAGCACCAGCAGCTTTTGCCCTGGACCAAGATGCTCGAGGATGCAGCAACCGCCGCCGGACGGACGATAGAAAACGCCTTCGAAGATCTTGATAGGGATTTGCGAGTATCCTCCTCCGATTCCGAGGAAACGCTGGATGATAGGCTTGAGAAAAATCCTAAGACCGGTGACACCGGTACTTCCAGCGGTCCTGCTTAGAAGACTTTGTAATAGGGCCACCTTGCTTTTGTAATCAAACATCTTTGAGCATCAAGTCGTTTATATTATTTGGAATACCGGTTGCTTTTCTTTTCTATATGAATACTGGTTTCACCATCATACTTGCTAACTTATTTACTTAAGACATGATGGTTATTTCAACTGAATAATTATGACCCAATTCTGGCTCTTAATCAGCACGGATCACAATTCATAATTATAGCTTACTTTAACAAGATCATGTAACATAAGCAAAACGCTAGTTTGTAGGATTTCAAGATTTCACAGATCGTCCTTAACACAACAAGTCTACCAATCAATATATATCATAGACTGCTCTGAATCATAGCGAGAATAGCAAAGTATCACTGATCGCTCTTAACATAGCAGAATAGCAAAGTATCACAGATCGCTCTTATCATAACAGCCCCCTGGCTCAATAATTTAATTCAAAATTAAAGTATGGAGACACAAAAATCAAACATCATCATTAGATAAAATTACTTTATTATAATATGAAAAACTTTACAATAAATACTCTTAAATATAAAAACGACTGAAGCTGATCAATGTTCCAGGAATTTGGAATCTCTTCCTCCTCCAAAGTTATAAGCCTATAAGCCTCCGGTCCGGAGACTGATTTAACCAAAAAAGGTCCTTCCCAGATCGGTGACAACTTATGCCTGTTCTTGTTAGATCGAATCTTCCGAAGAACCAAGTCTCCTACTTGGAACTCCCGAGTGCGAACATTATGATTATGATAACGACGTAATCCCTAATGATATTTAGCGGCTTGAATCGGAGCTTGATCCCTCAATTCTTCCGCAGCGACCAATTCAACCTCGACATTGATCATCATACGTTTCTTCATCATAATATCGTACTCGAGCTGACACCATATTTACTTCAGTAGGTAGCATGGCTTCGGATCCATACACCAAAGAAAATGGAGACCGTCCCGTAGCTCGCTAACATTAGTGCGCAGCCCCCAAAGTACCCAAGGCAGTTCCTTAACCCACTTTCCTGCATACGGCTTCAACCGGTCAAAAATTCTTGATTTAAGACCGGTCAAAATCATTCCATTAGCTCGCTCCACTTGTCTATTGCTTTGCGGGTGTGCCACCGATGCATATTGCACCTTGATCCCTAAACTCTCAAGCATAGTCTTTGAAGAGTTCCGAAGTGAATTGAGGCCCATTATCAGTAATAATACTATATGGAACCCCAAAACGTACGAAGATACTCTGCAAAAACTTGATTGCACGAGCTGTAGTTGTACTAGTAATCGCTTCAGACCTCAATCCACTTGGAAAACTTGTCTACCGCCACAAAAATATGCGTAAATCCTCCCGGCGCCCGTTTAAAAGGTCCAACTATATCCAGCCCCCAAGTAGAAGAAGGCCAAGTCATTGGGATCAATTGCAACTCTTGAGCCGGAGTATGAGGTCTGTCTTGCAAAAAACCGACATCCTTGGCAACTTTTAACCACTCTATGCGCATCATCCGTCGCTATAGGCCAATAAAATCCTTGTCCGAATACCTTTCCAACCAATGTCTTTGAAGAAGCATGATTTCCGCAAATCCCCTTGTGTACGTCTTCAAGCAATTGAATGCCATCGAAACCGATACACATTTCATCAAAATATTAACTCCGCGCTTATATAATTCTCCTTCGAGAATTAAATAACTACGGGCTCGAACTTCCAATCTTTGCTTCTCCACTTTATCTTCCGGAGTTTTACCAGATTGCAAATAGTCAAGATACGGAGTACGCCAATCGGAATCAATAATCATAACATCCAATGGCTGAATATTGTCGGCATTGATCCCGCTCACTGTCTTATCCGGTAAGACCGTACCTTCGACTCGGTCTTTCAAGACCGCCTTCTCCGCCTCGATCCTTCAAAGCTGCTTCATCCGCAATCTCCGAAATAGTAGCCTTGCGCTCCATCTTGATGGATGGCTTATCTAATACTTGAAGAAAAACACCAGGCGGAACCGCTCGTCGTGATGATCCCGATCCGGCTAACTCATCCGCAGCAGAATTATTTCCGCGCGAGTACATGAGAAAACCGCAAACCATCAAATTTGTCTTCAAGTTTCCGAACCTCTTGATGGTAAGCAATCATATGATCATCGTGAGCATCCCACGCTTTGTTGACTTGACTTATCACCAATATCGAATCACGATAAATGTCCAATCATCGGACTCCCAGCTAAATGGCTACTCTAAGCCCATGAAGCAAGGCTTCATATTCCGCTGTATTGTTGGAAGCTCGAAAATGCATTTGTAACACATATCTTAGTGGTTCCTTTTGTGGGGTGAGAAGCACAACCCCAGCCCCCGCGCCTGAAAGCTGCAGGGACCCATCAAAGAACATCTCCCGAGTACTCAGGTGCTTGAATCTCTTGCGATACTTGTGTCTCTAACCACTCGTTATGAAATCAGCTAATGCTTGTCCCTTAATAGCCGCTCGCGAAGAAAACGTAATTTCATATTGACCAAGTTCTATAGCCCACTTTGCAACTTGGCCAATCGCTTCTCGATTTCGGACAATATCTCCAATGGCAAACCCAGTCTTAACCTCAATAGGATGCGCTTGGAAATAATGCTTCAACTTTCGAGAAGTTATCACTACAGACATATATTAACTTCGTAGACTCGGAGATATCGTATCTTTGATTCAGTAAGAACTTCACTTACAAAATATACCGGATGTTGCACCAGTTGTAGATGTCCTTCTTCCTTCCGATCAATCGCCGTAACCGTGCTCACCACATGGGTTGTTGCGGAGATATATAACTGGATGGTCTCGTCCGGCTCAGGGGCACCAATACCGGAGGATTGCTAAGGTATTCCTTGAGTTGATCAAGCGTAGCCTGCGCCTCATTAGTCCACTCAAACTTATCTTGCTTCTTAAGCAACTTGAAGAACGGAAGTCCACGAACTCCCAACCTCGAAATAAATCTGCTAAGAGCCGCCATACTACCCGTCGACTTACGAACATCCTTCAAGCAATTCGGAGGTTTCATGTCGATTATCGTCCGTATTTTTCCGGGTTGGCCTCAATGCCTCGCCATAACACTAGGTAGCCCAGCAATTTCCCGGAGCGAACTGTAGATACGCATTTTTCGGGGTTAAGCTTCATGGAAAAATTCCGCAGATCATCGAAGGTCTCTGCCGAGTCACGGAGAAGATCCTCGGTTTTCGAGATTTAACCACTATATCATCAACATAAGCTTCTGCGTTTCTTCCCAATTGCGAATCCAAGCAACGTTGTATACCACGCCGATATGTAGCTCCGAGCATTCTTTAATCCAAAAGGCATAGTCGTATAGCAGTATGCTCCAAAGGGGGTGATAAATGCGGTCTTAATTTGATCTTCAACTCTTAGCGGTATTTGATGGTATCCTGAATAAGCATCAAGAAAACAAAGACGCTCGCAGCCAGCGAGTCGAATCAACAACTTGATCAATTCGAGGCAGCGCGAAAGGGTCTTTGGGGCAAGCTTTGTTGAGATCAGTATAATCGACACACATTCTTAATTCTTTAGTATTCTTTTTGGGTACAAGAACCGGATTGGCAAGCCAATCTGGATGATACACCTCTCTAATAAACTTAGCTGCTAATAACATAGTTATTTCCTTCTTAATAGCTTCCTTGCGATCTTGAGCAAATCTTCGGAGCTTCTGTTCAACCGGCTTCGCATCGGGACGCACCAACGAGTGCGTGCTCAATCTTCTCCCTAGGAACACCCAGCATGACGAAGGCTGCCATGCAAAGATATCCCTATTTTCCTGGAGGAAAAGAATGAGCGCGCTTTCCTATTTATCCCCCAAGTCAGCCCCTATATGGGTAACCTTGGAGGGGTCCGACTCATCAAGCTGAATAGTTTTGGAAACCACCGCATCGGCCTTCAATTTCTCCTTTGCAACCTTCTTGATCGGGACTTCATCCTCCAGCCTTGCCTGGACTTCTAGAGCCTCCGCCGCTTCTCCGATTTCTCGAGGTTCATCCTCCGAATTGGTCCGAGAGGCCAACTCGGTGCTATGTACCTCACAAGCATAAGCGGTCTTGATGTCACCTCGAAACGACAAAACTCCGTTTGGTCCTAGCATCTTCAGCATCAAGTATTGATAATTCGGAATAGCCATAAACTTTGCCAAAGCTGGCCTTCCAAGTATCGCATGATTCGCTGAATCAATATCAGCGACCCGGAAGATAATATTCTCCCTCCTGTAGTTCTCCTTTGTCCCAAAGATCACCGCGCGAGAAATCTGCCCCAAAGGATAGCTATTCCGTCCGGGTATTATACCATGAAACGGTGAGACGCTGCGCTCCAAATCAGCTACGTAAAGGCCAAGCTCGGGCAGAGTTTTGGCGAACAAAATATCCAGGCAACTTCCGCCTTCAATGAAGGTCCTCTTCAACCGCACCATGTGAACAATGGGGGCCAAGATGAGCGGATATCTACCAGCTTTTGGCAATGCCTCGGGATGATCAGCTCGCTGAAAGTAATGGGCACTTCCGACCATCGTAAGTACTCGGGTGTAGCAGAGCGATCGCATTAACCTCTCGAAACGCCAACTTTTGCTTTCTCTTCGATTCGTAAGCGTCCGGGCCTCCAAAAATCATGTTCACCTCTCGAGCTGGTTCTTGAAAACCTTCATCATCCCCATTGTCATCGTGTTCTTTGTCCTTGCCCTTGTCATCCTTTTGATTCCGATAAGCGATCGGGGTGCGACCTTTAAGGCGAACCGAGCGAACGGCCTTAACAGGAAGCACTCCTTGGCTTTATGATTCCCATTATGAATCATGCAAGGGCCTTCTAGAAGTGTTTCGAACGATAATCGTTCTCTCGGACCTCTCTTGGGAGGTGGCGGCCGGTCTCCTCCATGAGACCGGTCGACGACTGCAACAAGGTGATCAGCCTTGCGCTTGTTGTTGTTCTTGGATCCAGACCGGTTGCCTTGATCATGCTTCGGTTCCTTCCCTTTGTTCCCGCGCAAATTGACCACGTTCGATTCACCGGTAGCATAGTCGTCTGCTATCTTGAAGCACTCGACGCCGTTATGGTAAGGTTCCGATTTCGCCTTCCAATCTTGTGAACCAAAGCTTCACTTCGGACGCTAGCTTGAAACGCAGCAATTACTTGCTGGTGAGGAACATTGGGGATTAAGGCCTTCTTATTGCAGAAACGCTCGATGAAGTCGGTGAGGGTCTCGTCGAGCTTCGCTTCAGCTCGTTGAGGTCGAAGTAATTCCCTGGTTTCTCACAAGTCGCTTGGAAATTCTCTACGAACTTTTTGGTGAGATCGCCCCAAGAAGAAATAGATTTCTCGAGTAGGGACTGCAACCATAAGCGTCCAGCCTGCTCCATGCACATGGGGAGGTAATTAGCTAGCACAAATGTATCTCCTCCTGCTGACCGCATGGCGGTGGTGTACATGCGTAGCCACTCGGCGAGAGGTGCTTTACCATCATACTTATCAATGGCCCCGGGCTTAAATCCCCGGGGTATTTGCAAATGCGTAAATCCCTCGTAAAGCGGAAATCACGAGTATTCATCATCCTCCGGACCGGCGAAGGGGAACGTCGACGAGGGTAATGCCGGTAGTTGCGATCCCCGTCATCATCGGAATAGTCGTAATAGCGATCATCTTGATATCTATCTCCCGAACCACCCCGACCATCATTATTCATCGGTTCCGCATTCCATGAGGGAGGCGGAGGCGGAGGTGGAGGCGCCGCTTGACGATCATTGTTTGTTGGTTCCTCATGCCGCGATGGGGGTAGAGGCGGAGGTGCCGCTTGACGATCATTGTCGGCACGCCGGGGTTCAATGTCTCTGTCCCGGTTATCTCGCCCTCTTCGGTCTCTCGGTATCACGACGATCATCTCTTCCGGGCCGCTCATCCCGATGAGCATGCTTGTTGCTATGTCCTCGGTGATCATTGCGCGGATGATTTCCACCGGGGGCGGCGCTGAAGCGGCCGGTCCACGCCGAGGTGAATTAGTCACGTGCGGACGAGACGGGGCGGGGTCGTGTGGACGATCATCCACATGACCGGTGCGACGCCTCTCATCTTCCTCATGTCTCTCGCCGTTCTTCTGCTCTCTCTCGCATGGCGATCAATGAGGACGTTACGAGCGTCCCGGTTGCCATTAAGCGGTACGCGCAAATCTTGGTCCGGAGCTCGTTCATGTGCATCCGCGATCGGGGTGTGTCGAGGCCCGAGCCTTCCGCCGAGGAAGCTCCTTCGGACCGAGCTCTCGTAGGCCGCTCCGAGCGAGAACGCGAGCGGCTTGAAGATTCCGATCGGTCATGGACGAGTTGATTGGTTTGCGGAGCAGCCGCATCTACTAAATTCAGAGTGCGTTGCAACCCCGGTGTTGCATTGAAAACTTCTTCCGGTATTATCTCGAGGATTTGTTTCACTCCAACAATGTTGTGAACTAGCGACGTGAAGACCCGAGCGCCATTTAACTCCACTTCCATGGAGCTCAAATCCAAAGCCCTGCTCAAAGAACGATGCCGCCTTCCACCTGCGACACCCACGTCGGCTGTTATAGCTCGGGGAAGTTTCTTCCGGGTCTCCGGACCGGTCCGGCAATGGGCCCGTGGCTGGGGAACAGATTGCGGGAGCGTTGCCTCCGGCCCGACCAGCAGTATTTGCACGCGGGTTTGCAGCTGAAGGTTGCGGAGGTCGTTCATCTCTTTCCGCTTCTTCATCTTCACGATGACGGCGATCGGATTCTTCTCTCGCCAGCCTTTCTTCTTCTTCTGCAGCTTCCTCTGCAGTAAGTTGGCGAATAACTGGTCCAGATCATGAAGACTTGGAAGAAGGCTGGACGTTTCATCAATGAACTCGCTAGAGCAGCTCATCTCTACGATTGAGCTTCAATCCGAGATGCTTGGCGATATGATTGTTCGCGCTAAAGCTGCGTCGGATCCGCCAAGTTCCGAGCCCGGGATGCCAAGCGTGGCAGGTGATCGCGCTTCGAAGCTGCGGCCCGACAACGAGTCGGATTCATCAAAAGCGGTTTCCGGCCGAATCAGCTTCAAAGTCAAGGGGCCCGAAGCGGATCTTGAAGCCGGGCTAGAAGTCGACGACGAACGAAGAGGCCATCGAACTCGCTGAAAACTCGCCGGGACCCCTTCTCGGCGCGCCAAATGTCGAGTATTAAACTCGGCACTAGTACTACCCGGTCCCTCACGAGCATGGAATTCGATGGTGCAACACACGGAACACACGGAAAACGCGATTTTAGACAGGTTCGGGCCCCTCGGATCGAGAGTAATACCCTACGTCCTGTATGTTATGTATTGCCTTTAGTGATTTGCTAACTGCAAGATCTCGGAGACTTTTCGGGGGATCCCCGCTCCGCCTTATATATCCGAGGGAGCTAGGGTTACAGTAGAGTCCTAATCGATTACATGAATTACATATATGGAGTTCTATTTCTAACTTTCTTTATTGATTCGGAGTCCTAATCAGACTACGAATTGCTTAATAACCTGCTCCTCAAGTCATGATATACCGGTCTTAATGTCCGCCTTGCTTCCATACCGGTATTCAGGATCTTCTATTATCCCAGCACCGGTCAAGGACCAGTCTGTTGTCTATCGCCACCATCTTTATCTTCCTCAATTTGTCACCATGTCTCTGCGTATCCATTCCTTCATCATCTCGTATACCCACAAGGCAAGTATACGACGGTGAGGACGTATGAAACGACATATTGAGCGTCCATCATACTTGCATATCATTCATCATGTCAAACATATGCATATGAACTTGCCTAAATGGAACAATCATAAAAGTTTGGTCACATAGTTCATTTTCACAAAAAGTTGGAAACCGAAACCCTAAAAATGTGGCAGAAATTTTAACGTTCACGAAAATAAGCATAACCCTCTCAATACTTATCCAAATAAGGCAAATAAGGACTTTCTGGAAAGCTTGTTTCTTGCAAAAAGCGGGAACGTAGCTAGAATTGCCCATTACAGAGAGCTGTTCTAGATTTCCAGAATGTGCTTCGGTTCTGTCCCTGTCATAGATCGGTCATAACTTTCCAACGACAAGTCGGATCGAGCTCTTCTAGAATGCGTTGAAAAGATTAAGAAGTTATCTAAAACTTTCATAACAAATTAAAAATTTAATTCTGTCCAGAAACAGGAGTAATGGTCAAGTTTCCGTAACGGGTCAATTCTGTCCAGAAAGCTGAACCGTGTTAGGTCTTGTGCGAAAGGTTTTTGTTGCGTTCTTTTGCAAGCTTGTGCCATGCCATCATTCATGCTTTACTTATTAGCATGTTTTGTTGTTGGATATTGAGTTTTGACTTGTGTTTCAAAATTCTCCGACAGATGGCCCCCGACAAGCTCATGTTGGACCGCGAGAACCTCGCGCGGCGTGTGCGCGAGTTGGAGCAGGAGCGTGCTGCCCTGTGTTGACGGTCCTTATGGTCCAATTTTACCGTCAACATGTTGCATCTTTTTGAATCAAACACCATCACCAAGAATAGACATAGGGATTATTTCTAACAAATTCCACTAGTCTTGGTGAAATTATGAATGCGAGTGCAATTCATATGAAAACAGGGGAAAACATGCACGAAACATGGACTTTGCAATCGACGGATTTTCCCGGACTAAAGAATATAGTCCAAAAGCCCAAAACCACAAAACAGAGCCTCAACATCAAACCAAGCAAGTGGATTGGGCCAGTACACAGCCGGGGGAAGGAACCGGAGAAGAATCAAGCCCGGGGAGTCCGAGGCCGGTTCGGCCGAACCACCCTAGTGGGTTCGGCCGAGCCGACGAGTGGGCCCTCTTGGCCCATCTTTCTCCGGCGGTTTGTCACCGACGTCCGGAGGTCGGTTCCACCTGCAATTAATGCCACCGACGTCCGGAACCGCCTCCAAGTTGCCGACCTTCCAAGGCTATAAATAAAGGGCTACACCCCCTCTCTCAACACACCACCAACATCAAGATACAAGACAAAACTCTCATCCTTAGGCCAAGGGCCTCTTGTATTTTAGTAGAATAGGAGAGAGGGCAAGGAAGAGGAAGGAGTGTTCCTCCCTTTTGTAAAGTGGAGTAGTATTTCCTTTTCTTTTACCTTGGCGTGTAAACACTCTTTTTGGTGATTTATACGTGGTGATCTACTTATCTATCGTGACATATCTTTGTGTTAGACGTAATTCTTGTTATACTTGTTTACGGGATCATCGCTTCGCAAGAAGTACTCTAGCTTTCCGAACTCGGTTCTAGGCCGAGGCTAGAGTAGTGGTCAATAGCATAGACGTGGTGTCTAGGGCTGGAGATCGCCTTTGTTTGCTGTGTGCCCCACGGTTTGTAGAGGTAGGTGGCGGGAAGTGACAGCCCTGTCATCCAAAGGAACCCTCCACGTTCGGGTACATAGTAGAGCTTTCGTAGACCGGAGTGGCTTGGCAGACCAAGCCTAAGACGGTGCCCGAAGTAAACAAGTCTAGCTTGCGTTCGTCTACCTTTAAAGGATAAATAGATAAGAGTCACCCTCTCGACCCTATTTTGCTACGTTGTCTTGGTTGTCCTTGGGTAAACTAACCTTGTTGCAGAAATACTCTGTTCCCTAGCGGATATAAATACGATACCTTGGAATACTCCCGGGTGAAGTGCTACAACGGTATTCCGTGCGCTTGCGGATTCATTCGTGACGTAAGAAATACCAACAAGCATTTCCGGCGCCGTTGCTCGGGAACGGTTGTTATCTTTGTAACGAATCAGGTTTGCCCTCGTAATCTATCTTACTTACCGTTCTGTTTTTATTTTTTTCCTTACATTCAAAATTTCACAAAAAACATATCATGGAGTCACACCCAACCATCCAATCTTTCTCCACTCCACGGGGTGAACTCTTAGAGCCACCATCATCATCACAACCTATTTCTTCACCTGGCTATGAGTTCTCCCCGATTACATTTCGATGATTAGAGGTTTATCCTTTTCGGGTTTTAAACATGAAAATCCTTATGAACACTTGCGAGAGTTTGAACATTTGTGTTCATGCCGATTGATCCATGGCATGACACAAGAAACATTGAAGTGGAAGTTGTTTCCCTTCTCTCTCAATGAGAAGGCGAAGCAATGGTACACTTACACCGCTAAGAGAGTGAACGGTGATTGGAAAGAATTGCGAGACAAATTTTGTCTAGCATTCTTCCCCGTATCTCGTATCACTTCTCTACGAGCGGAAATAAGAGGCTTTCGACAAGAAGAAAAGGAAACCTTAAGTGCGTCATGGATTCGGTTCTGTTCTCTAACGGACTCCGGACTAGAATTATTGCTCCCCGAACCCGTTTTATTACAACACTTTTATTCGGGATTGAGCAACGATACCGCACTTTATCTTGACACGGCCGCGGGTGGATCTTTTTCTCATAAGACCATAGCGGAAGCACACGAACTTTTGGATCGAATTGTGGAAAACACACCTTTTTCCGCTGACTTACTCGTAGAGCCGGAGTCGGAAGATGAGGAACTCGTTGTGCAAGAGACACAACACTTGGTGCCCATGATGGAGCACCTAGCACTCGAGTCCTCATCTAACACAAGAACAATGATAGAGGAAGATGAACCTCTTGATTTCCCATTTGAGTTCAAGGAAGAAATTTTTGAAGATTTTGGAAACACCTTGAACTACTCCTATCAAAAGAAACCAGCACTCCCTGCACCAACCCCGAACCTATTGAAAAATCTCTTCTCTTAAAAACTGTTCGGAAGTTGATAGCAATTATGAGCGATGAATGGTTGATGGAAAACGAACTTTCTTCGGAAGTTCTTCGACTTGATCATCCTAGATCAACCATTCGTGGCTCAATTCGGGGAGTAATGGTAGATGTTCTCTATAATCCTCTAGTAGGTGCCAACATCATGTCCGAATCTTTTGCTTCAACTTTATTTGGAAACGAGACATGGGCACCTTCGACAAACTCCTTAAAGCCCCACCGGGGCAATTTTTGAGAGTTTGGGGATCATTAGAGATGTTTGCATTAAGCGTAATGAAGCGAGAGGTTTCCTTGGACTTTCACGTTTCGGAATCCTGGATTTCGATGTTTTGGTCGGTCATCCCATAGAAAAGCTTTTCTTAGGGATATCACCTTCGAGGAACCTTAGACTTCACCCTCGGCAAGAAAACTTTTTCTCTTCCTATCATTCATGCACAAAACTCTTTTGCCGAGGAGCCGCTTGTGGAAGAAGAATGCATGGAGGAGGTTATGGCAATTTTTCCTCATGAAAACCCCGAATCATCCTTGGATGAAGATGCTCTTGATTTCATTTTAGAAGAGGATGATTCGGCGGAAACTTTTGAGCTGCCCGAAACTTTTACACCTACGCCACCTCCCGTAGAGCTCAAAACTCTTCCACCGAGGCTTGCGCTACGTTTTCTTCACGGAAATCCCGAAACCCCTGTCATCATAAGTGACAAGCTTTCGGAAGAGGAAACTGCAAAACTCTTAGCCGTGCTAGAAAAACATCACTCCGTTTTTGGGTACTCGCTTGGAGACCTCAAGGGAATCAGCCCTGCTCTTTGCACCCATCGCATTCCCATAGACCCCGATAGTACACCATCTAGGGAACCTCAAAGGAGGTTGAACAATGCGATGCGGGAGGTCGTTAAAAAGGAGGTCTTAAAACTTTTACATGCTGGCATTATCTACCCTGTTCCACACGGCGAGTGGGTGAGTCCAGTGCGAGGTCGTACCCAAGAAAGGAGGAATGACGGTCGTCCATAATGACAAAAATGAGTTGATCCCTCAACGCACCGTCACGGGATGGAGGATGTGCATAGATTACCGAAAACTTAACAAGGCTACAAAGAAGGATCATTTTCCGCTGCCCTTCATCGATGAGATGTTGGAGCAGTCGGCAAATAATTCTTTCTTTTGTTTCCTTGATGGGTATTCGGGATATCATCAAATCCCCATCCATCCCGACGATCAAAGTAAAACCACTTTCACATGCCCCTATGGAACTTACGCCTATCGACGAATGTCTTTTGGGCTTTGCAATGCACACTGCTTCTTTTCAACGTTGCATGATGTCTATCTTTTCCGACATGATCGAAGAGATTATGGAAGTATTCATGGATGATTTCTCTGTTTATGGAAAAACCTTCGATCATTGTTTAGAAAATTTAGACAAAGTCTTGCAACGTTGTCAAGGAAATGATTTAGTGCTCAATTGGGAGAAATGCCATTTCGTGGTTAGAGAAGGCATAGTTACGGGGCATTTGATTTACGAAAGGGGGATAGAGGTGGACAAAGCTAAATTAGAAGTTATAGAAAAGCTTCCACCTCCTGTGAATGTTAGGGGCATTCGCAGCTTTGCAGGACATGCGGGGTTCTATCGTCGGTTTATCAAAGATTTCTCTCAAATTGCTAGACCCCTTACAAATCTGCTTGCGAAGGATGCACCCTTTGAGTTTCTTGATGAATGCATGACTGCTTTCACTACCCTTAAGAATGCACTCATCTCGGCGCCAATTATCCAACCCCCGATTGGACGCTGCCTCTTGAGATAATGTGTGATGCTAGTGATTTTCTTTGTGGGGGCTGTTCTTGGCCAAACTAGAGATAAAAAGCATCATGCAATCTCCTATGCAAGCAAAACCTTGGTCGGAGCTCGGTTAAATTACACTACCACTGAAAAAGAGCTCCTTGCTTGTTGTTTTTGCTTTTGATAAGTTTAGATCCTACTTGAGTGGAGCAAAAGTCATTGTTTACACCGATCATGCTGCTTTAAAGTTTTTGCTCAATAAGAAGGATGCTAAACCTCGTTTGATACGATGGGTTCTTCTACTCCAAGAGTTTGATGTAGAAATCCGTGATAAGAAAGGAGTAGAAAATTCCGTGGCGAGATCATTTGTCGCGTATACAATTCACTAACCTGCAGGAATTACCCATCAATGATTTCCTACGCGATGACATGCTGCTCCTAGTGAGGGACTCACATCCATGGTACGCCGACATTGTGAACTTCATGGCAACGAGGTACGTACCACCGGAAAGAGCAAGAAACGACTCATCTATGAGAGTCGCCGTCACTTATGGGAAGAGCCCTTCCTTTACCGTGTCTGCGCCGATGGATTGCTAAGGCGATGTGTGCCCATACCCGAGAGCACACGAATCATTGAGAAGTGCCATGCATCGCCATACGGGGGACACTACGGCGTGTTTCGTACACGAGGCCAAGATATGGCAAAGTGGCTTCTTTTGGCCAGCCATGTACGAAGACACAAAGGAATTTGTCGAGCGATGCCCGGAATGTCAAAAAGTTGGAGGCATCACGGCAAGAGATGCAATGCCCCTCAACTACAATTTACAAGTCGAGCTCTTCGACGTATGGGGCATTGACTTCATGGGACCGTTCACCAAGTCACATGACTGCGAATACATCTTGGTGGCGGTAGACTACGTGTCTAAGTGGGTGGAAGCAATGCCTTGCGGGGCCGCAAATGCCAAGCATGCTCGCCGGATGTTCCACGAAATTATCTTCCCAAGGTTTGGAACACCGAAGCTAGTGATAAGCGACGGAGGGTCTCACTTCATTGATAAGACCTTCAGAAGCTTCCTAAGAGAACTTGGATCAAGGCATAATATCGCTACTCCATACCACCCTCAAACCGGTGGGCAGGCCGAGACCTCAAACAAGCAAATCAAGCGGATCCTGCAAAAGACCGTAACGAGAAATGGGGAAGGGATGGAAGGACAAGCTACCCGATGCACTATGGGCATACCGTACAGCATACAAGACACCCATAGGCATGTCCCCATACCAGCTCGTGTACGGGAAAACATGTCATTTACCCGTCGAGATGGAACACCGAGCGTATTGGGCCATCCGGAAATGGAACATGGACTTTAATGGTGCCGGACGCAAAAGAAAAATGGAGATAGCTGAGTTAGAAGAATGGAGAGACAAAGCTTACCACAACTCAGCTATATACAAAGAAAGGACAAAAAGGTGGCACGACAAAAAGATAAAGATAAAGGTATTTAAGGTTGGAGATAAGGTCTTGCTATTCAATTCACGGGTGAAACTCTTCGGGCATGGAAAATTAAGAAGTAAATGGGACGGACCATACACGGTTATTGACACCTCGTCACATGGAGCAATCACACTTCAAGACGACAAAGGTAAAATATTTAAGGTAAATGGTCAGCGCCTTAAAATTTATTTCGAGCCCGATAAAGATAAAGAATTTGATGTCATGCACTTGATTAATTTAAATTTTCTCTCATGATAGCTCTTTCTTATCTATATCCCGTAGTAGCTCTTTCCCTGAAATAATTTTAGCAAGCAATCAACCGAGAAAAGAAGGGGACCCGAGGGGCCCACTACGAGTTCGGTCGAACCCCCTTGCTGGTTCGGCCGAACCGATCTGAACCCCAAACGGTCACTTTTTTCTTTCATCTTTTGTCTCCAACGGTCACAAGATCAAATCTCCCTGCTTAGTGCCTTCCATGCTGCGGGAAAAATCAAATTAATTCTTTCCATGCTTTTATCTATAAATGAAGGTGTTTTCTTTCATTTTTCCCTTGCACCTTTCTTCCACCTTGTCCATTTCGCACAAAAAAAAAAAAAGCTTTTGCCCAGCACCATGGACAGCAGCATCCCAAGCCTCGACGTCTCCGTCACCACCAGCGAGCTTTGCCGCCAAGTCGGCCTCGAAGACATCCTTGATCATGTCTCCATTCCCGGCGAGCAAGCCTTGATGATCCATGATCTACCGCTCGCTATTGAACCTCCACCCACAGCAGCAAGAACACCCTCCAAGAGCTCTCCCGCTGCTGTGGCACCTCGCCAAAAGAAGGGGAAATCTACCCCCAAGAAGAAGAGCGCCGACGCCGCCGACAACGCTCTCCTTCCCGGAGAGAAGTACGTCGGCACCCTCGCTACCAAGAGCGGGCGGGTGGTGCACCATCAATATGAGGGCGCAACCTGCCTAGCCCCATCAAGAAGCCCGGCGAGAGGTTCAAGATCAAGGGAATCCGCGGTGGCGGAAAGCAGCTCATCCCGCCGCTCACCTCGGCGGAAAAGAGAGACGCCGCGAATCCGTGGGCGACACTCCTCCTAAGAGGATAAGGAGGCGTCTCTCTCCCTCTCCCATCAAGAGGGCGGGGGAATGTATGAAAGCGAGGAGGAGAAAACTCCTAAAAAAAGCCCCTACCAAATCCTCCTCGCTAAACACGTTGATCTCCGCGAAGCCCATGGACGCCTACGTGATAATGTCGCGGAGATCAAAGACGCTATTGAAGACTTGAAGGATGCCCGGGCGAGCCATCGCCGCAGCACCAACTCCAAGATCAAGCGTCTCTTCAAGGACGCGGGGAAGGAGGACAAATACGACGTTTAAAATGAACCTTCCCGCGTTCATCATTTCCCGTGAGCACATTTTTATCATTTTTTCAATTCCTCAAGATTGTAATGCGCTCTGCTCTTTTAAATTTTTAATCATATTAGTGCTCCCCGGTCTTCCCTTACCGGTAGAGCAAGTTTTGTTTCGAAATATCTTTGTCTATTTTGAAGAAAACGAGGCAAAAAGGCAAGTGTGGGGGGACATCGCGGAAAGCAAAGACAAACACACGCGTAGCGCTGCAGAAACATCACGAGGAAAACAACACAAACACAACCTGCGAAACAGAGCACCGGTGGGGCCCGGGCCGGTTCGGCCGAACCCACGAGGGTGGTTCGGCCGAACCCTGGTGGGTCCCACTCGATCCCTGCTTCCTCGTGGCACTTGAGTTTGTTTCCCACACTTCCTTTTCGCCTACTTTATTTGTCAAGTTCATTACGAGACGCGAAAAACAATTACTAAAACTTGACCAACTAAAACTTGGGAAGATTTCTTTTGAATACCTTTTCCCAAGTCTCTCCCTAATGCTCTCATGATGATCTTGCACACTTTTTATTACTCGCTTCATCACCACTTGCTCGTGAACAAATAATCAAATCCATAGGACCCATGTTTTTCTAGATTATTGGCAAGTGTGATATGGCTCGACGAAATGATTTTATGCTTAGCTTACCGAGTCCTTGGGAATTTTATTTCACAAAACAAAAATACCATGGCTTCATGCTCCTCTCTTGATACAAAAATTCCTACCAATGCCATATGATGATCATACCTTGCAAAACTTACATACATATGCTGCTTGTGATTGCAATGAGCTTTACCAAAATTGAGTGACCCTAGAGAGAAACTTGTCATGCTCTCTTGATCAAGATCACGTACACTCCACCAAAAAAAAAAAAAAAAAAAGGGGCTAAACTCCTACACTAGGAGCTAGCACCCCACCAAAATAAAGACACTCCTCGTTTGCACCTATTTTTACCTCTCTCTCTCTCTCAATCACGCATAAACGAGACATGGCTATGTAAAAATAAAAAAAAAAAAAAAAAAAAAAAAAGCTCACACGGATGAGCAATGAAAAGAAAGCTCACAAAGATGAGCAATGAAAAAGAGAGAAGAAAAGAGATGCTCAAGCATAGAGCAAGAAAAGAAAAGAAAGAAAATAAAAAGATAGCCATGTCTCGAAAATGCAAAATAAAGAGAGGTCAATTGCAATAGGAGTTGTCACTTTTTCATATCCATACACACACGCACTTCTTGATCAAGGTTACATGACTTGGCTTCTCCATGGATCCTTTCTTTTGGCTTAGCAATATTTGTGATACAAGTATGCCTCTCTCATTCCCTACCGAGCTCCACATACAAGCCTAAGAAGTAGGAAAAAGAGAGGCAACACAATGCCTTGGTGAGGAAAACACTTTTTGAGCGATTCAAGAGAATCGAAGAGGAGCGGGAGTCATGTTGTTTATTTTCAAAACTTTCAAAAACCCAAGGTGCTTAGTGAGCAAAAGTATAGTGACTTGAGTCATGAGCTGTTCCACTTATCAATCATCCAAGAATGCATGTTAGCCACCGTCATGTTCACAAGTAAAACGGTGTGGCTTGTAATAACATGTGTGCAGGTCTCTAAGGGAGAGATCTCTCAACTTACGCTCCCACCTTTACTCGAGGACGAGCAAAGAGCTAAGTGTGGGGGTCTTGTTGACGGTCCTTATGGTCCAATTTTACCGTCAACATGTTGCATCTTTTTGAATCAAACACCATCACCAAGAATAGACATAGGGATTATTTCTAACAAATTCCACTAGTCTTGGTGAAATTATGAATGCAGGTGCAATTCATATGAAAACGAGGGAAAACATGCACGAAACATGGACTTTGCAATCGACGGATTTTCCCGGACTAAAGAATATAGTCCAAAAGCCCAAAACCACAAAACAGAGCCTCAACATCAAACCAAGCAAGTGGATTGGGCCGGTACACAGCCGAGGGAAGGCACCGAGAGAAGAATCAAGCCCGGGGAGTCCAGGCCGGTTCGGTCGAACCACCCTAGTGGGTTCGGCCGAGCCGACGGTGGGCCCCCCGGCCCATCTTTCTCCGGCGGTTTGTCACCGACGTCCGGAGGTCGGTTCCACCCGCAATTAATGCCACCGACGTCCGGAACCGCCTCCAAGTTGCCGACCTTCCAAGGCTATAAATAAAGGGCTACACCCCCTCTCTCAACACACCACCAACATCAAGATACAAGACAAAACTCTCATCCTTAGGCCAAGGGCCTCTTGTATTTTAGTAGAATAGGAGAGAGGGCAAGGAAGAGGAAGGAGTGTTCCTCCCTTTTGTAAAGTGGAGTAGTATTTCCTTTTCTTTTACCTTGGCGTGTAAACACTCTTTTTGGTGATTTATACGTGGTGATCTACTTATCTATCGTGACATATCTTTGTGTTAGACGTAATTCTTGTTATACTTGTTTACGGGATCAACGCTTCGCAAGAAGTACTCTAGCTTTACGAACTCGGTTCTAGGCCGAGGCTAGAGTAGTGGTCAATAGCATAGACGTGGTGTCTAGGCTGGAGATCGCCTTTGTTTGTCTGTGTGCCCCACGGTTTGTAGAGGTAGGTGGCAGGAAGTGACAGCCCTGTCATCCAAAGGAACCCTCCACGTTCGGGTACATAGTAGAGCTTTCGTAGACCGGAGTGGCTTGGCGAGACCAAGCCTAAGACGGTGCCCGAAGTAAACAAGTCTAGCTTGCGTTCGTCTACCTTTAAAGGATAAATAGATAAGAGTCACCCTCTCGACCCTATTTTGCTACGTTGTCTTGGTTGTCCTTGGGTAAACTAACCTTGTTGCAGAAATACTCGTTCCCTGCGGATATAAATACGATACCTTGGAATACTCCCGGGTGAAGTGCTACAACGGTATTCCGTGCGCTTCCGGATTCATTCGTGACGTAAGAAATACCAACACCCTGCAGGCCACCCTCGCCACCCGCAACACCGAGCTCACTACTCGCACCGCCGAGCTCGCCGAGCGCACTACCGAGGTGGACACCCTCCGTACATAGCTCGAGTATAGCGGGGCGGAGCGTTGGAGTTTCTTTGAGTAGCTCCACGACGCCAACCTCGCCCTTGAGGGCGATGGAGCCGCCGCTCTGCAGGCCACGCTGAATGAGCGTGAGGCCCGGCTTACCGCCGCGAATGAGGAAAACTACATCCTCTCCGGTCAGGTGGACGCCCTTCTTGAGGAGAAGGACGAGTTGGAGGTTACGCTCTTGGAGACACAGGGCGCTAGGGATGCTTTGGAGGGAGACCTCCGGAATGCCCATGCGACTATTGCGCAGAATAATGCTACCATAGAGCACCTCCGCCAACAATGGCCTGCACGCCATCCTTAATGGCGGACCTCCCGAGCCACTTGAGATCATCCCACCCGAGGAGGACGCGGAGATGAGTGACGGTGAGGATGCTTCCGACGTTGAGGACGGAGCACCACCCTCTCCGATGAGGGGTGACGACGACTACTACGGCGATGACGACGAGTAGTTGTCACGACCGGTGGTCGTAGCTCTATGTGTTGTAGGATTTGCAATCTCGTGAGGCATGTAACCGTGTATGGAAAACGATCCGCGTGTTGTTAATTAAGCTCTCCGAGGTTTGTGTTTATTTATGGGTCACATGTGTTGTAACCTAAGACCGTGTTGTATCGGATTTGTGGTTTCCCGTGTATCAAAAATTTCTATCATGTTGCCAGTTATGTTGGAATCTATGGAATATGTGTGTTGCCAATGCATTATGCTTATTTCATCAATATTTCTTTCGTACATGCAATCTGAAATTTTTGGTCCCTCATGTCAAATGTTATATTTTCTTGCTATTTTAGCTCTTGATCTAATGAGCTAACGTGAGAAAATTTTTTCATATGTGACAGATGGTGTACCCGTCGTGGTGAAGCCTCCCACAGGTGGTCATGGTGGGAGGGATGAGCAACTCCCTAACCCTCCACCTCTCACGCCGTTGGAGCAACTCGTGTCCAATCAAAACAAATGTTCCGCTTGTTCTTTGCAAGCCAAGCTAACCAAGGACAAGGCCAAGGACCGCCACCCCAAGGGCCGAGAAATTCCACCTATGCCGAATTTTGGGCGACTCAACCGTCAAAGTTTTGTGAAGCTACTACCGATCCCTTGGAAGCGGATAACTTCCTCCGCATCATTGAGTCGAAGTTTGCTCTCCTTAATTGCACATCGGAGCAAAAGGTTCTCTTTGCGGCTCAACAACTCCGTGGCTCCGCTCCGCCCAAGTACAAGTTGGCTATCACTTCCCCGTCCGGACGAAGTTTCGGGCCGCATTGCCGCCGACGGGGGATCACGCCAATTTGTGCCACAGCAGCACCACCACTCCCACGGTGGAAATCAGCAGCACCACAACTCCTCTCGCCCTCCGCAACAGCAGTACCAAGGTGCTAGACCCGGTCCTCAACGTCCGTGCTTTAATTGTGGACGTCCGGGTCATTTTGCGAAGGATTACCGTGTTCCGACACGTAACCCGGGCAACAACAACAACAACAACATCAATAATGGTTCCGGAAGTGGCAACAACAATCAAAACCACAATGGGAATAATGGAAATGGGAACCGCAATCAATCCTCCACTCCAAACGCTAAGAATGGCCGAGTCAACTATACCACGGCCGAAGAGATTCAAGCGGGAGAACCGGTACTTTCGGGTATGTTTTCGGTCAACAACCACCCCACTTTGGTCCTTTTTGATTCCGGTGCAACTCATGATTTCATTAGTCAAGCATGTGCAAAAAAACTACAACTCACTCCTACCGTTTTGGATATTCCCTACATTATCACCTCACCCGGTGGAAAAATAAAAACAAACCTAGAGTCGAGGCAAGTACCACTAAACCTAGAGAGAAAAGTATACCCCTCCTCTCTCATAATTTTAGGTGGGCAAGGAATAGACATAATCCTAGGTATGAGATGGATGAAACTCCATAAAGCCGTTTTGCATATCGATTCTCGAGAAGTTCACCTAAACTCACCGCTCCATGGTTCATCTATTCTCCGATTACCCCATCCAAAGTTTTCCACCTCTAAAATCTACCATCTCGAGGGAAAAAGGATTGAGGATATTCCCGTGGTATGTGAGTTTCCCGATGTGTTTCCGGATGACTTACCGGGTATGCCACCCGATCGGGATGTTGAGTTTAAAATTGAGCTCCAACCCGGTACGACACCAATTTCCCGTAGGCCGTACAAGATGGCTCCCAACGAGCTAGCGGTGTTAAAAGAGCAATTGGGTGAGCTTATGGATAAAGTATATATTCGCCCTAGTTCATCTCCGTGGGGATGCCCCGCTCTCTTTGTGAAAAAGAAGGACAAGACGTTACGCCTATGTGTGGATTATCGCCCTCTCAATGCGGTAACTATCAAGAATAAATACCCACTCCCTCGGATTGATATCCTCTTTGATCAATTAGTTGGTGCTAAGGTCTTCTCTAAGATTCATCTCCGATCCGGTTACCATCAAATCAAGATCCGAGCCGAAGACATTCCAAAAACCGCATTCTCTACGCAGTATGGTCTCTTTGAGTATCTCGTCATGTCTTTTGGGCTTACAAATGCTCCGGCTCATTTCATGTACTTGATGAATTCGGTCTTCATGCCCGAGTCGGATAAGTTTGTCGTGGTCTTCATTGACGACATTCTTATTTATTCGAAGTCCGAAGAAGAGCATGCCGAGCACCTTCGTATTGTTCTCCAACGGCTTCGTGATCATGAATTATATGCCAAATTTAGCAAATGTGAATTTTGGTTGAAGCAAGTTCCTTTCTTGGGTCATATCATATCCGCGGAAGGTGTTGCCGTTGACCCGAGTAAAGTTTAAGAAGTGCTTACTTGGAAGTCCCCAAGATCGGTGAGACAAATTGGAAGCTTTCTTGGTCTTGCCGGTTATTATCGGAAATTCATTCCCAATTTTTCAAGCATAGCCAAGCCTATGACAAAATTATTGAGGAAAGATGCTAAGTTTAAATGGAGCCGTGAATGTGAAGAAGCCTTCCAAACTCTCAAGAAGCATTTGTCGTCCGCTCCGAGTGTTAGCACAAGCCGACATCACCAAGCCGTTCGACGTGTATTGGGATGCGTGCGGCACCGGTCTAGGGTGTGTGCTAATGCAAGAAGGTCGTGTCATTGCTTATGCTTCCCGTCAACTTCGCAAGCATGAACAACACTACCCTACCCATGATTTGGAATTAGCCTCGGTTGTCCTCGCTTTGAAAACTTGGAGGCATTATCTACTTGGAAACCTTGTCAATCTCTACACCGATCATAAGAGTCTCAAATATATCTTCACCCAACAAGAGTTGAATATGAGGCAACGTCGCTGGTTGGAACTAATCAAGGATTATGAGTTAGAAATTCATTATCATCCGGGCAAGGCTAATGTGGTTGCCGACGCTTTAAGTCGCAAGGATCAATGCAATCATATTACCGGTTGCTCTATGGAAAGTTCAGAAATTTCAGATTCTAGTGAACCAAGCTTTCGAGTTATTCCCTATGGCTCATTGTACAATCTAGCTCGATTCCTACCCTTCGTGAAGAAATTATTGAGACACAAAAGAAGGATGAAGGGATGGAATTTATTCGGCAAAAGATAGAAAAAGAGGAAGCTACATGTTTTCGACAAGATGCCGATGGTGTATTATGGTTTAACCAACGTCTCGTTGTTCCGAAGATCATGGAGTTACGGAAGAAAATCTTGGATGAGGCACACTTATCTAAATATTCCATACACCTCGGTAGCAACAAAATGTATCGTGGCCTAAGAGAAAAGTTTTGGTGGACACGCATGAAGCATGAAATTGCACGGTATGTGGCCGAATGTGATACTTGTCAAAGAGTGAAAGCCGACCATTTGAGGAAAGCCGGATTATTGGACCCATTAAAAATTCCCGTTTGGAAGCGGGAAGACATTGCTATGGATTTTATCATTGGGTTGCCTCTCACCTCAAAGAAGCATGATTCGATTTGGGTTATTGTGGATAGATTAAGCAAGTTCGCGCATTTCATTCCCGTCCATACTACCTACAATATCAAGAAGTACGCCGAGCTTTACATCTCAAGAGTGTTGTGTTTGCATGGGGTACCCAAAACCATTGTTTCCGATCGAGGTCCGCAATTTGTATCTCGCTTTTGGCAGGCTTTTGCATTCTTGTCTTGGTACCGCTCTCATTAGAAGTTCCACGTATCACCCCCAAACGGATGGACAAACCGAAAGGTTGAATCAATATTTGGAGGATATCTTGAGAGCATGTGCTACGGAAAATCGAGGAAATTGGGATGATTGTCTTCCATTCGCTGAATTCTCGTACAACAATAGCTACCAAGAGAGTTCGGAAATGTCACCATCTCAAGCATTGTATGGTCATTCTTGTCGTACACCTTTGAATTGGTCGGAAGCGGGAGAAAGAACTAATTTTGGTCCCGATCTTGTCACCCAAGCCGAAGAAAAAGTCCGACAAATCCAAGCCAACATGAAAGCCGCACAATCTCGCCAAGTGAGTTACGCTAACAAAAGGAGACGCCCATTGGAATTTGAGAAAGGAGATCATGTCTATCTTCGTGTCTCTTCTAATAAGGGCGTATCTCGGTTTGGAATTAAAGGAAAGTTAGCACCCCGCTATATCGGACCTTATCCAATTGTGGAAAAGCATAGCGCAGCTTGCTTACCGATTGCAATTACCGGAAAGCCTTGCTCGTGTGCACAATGTGTTTCATGTCTCACAACTCAAAAAATGTTTGAAGCCTCCGATAGATGTGGTCATTACCGACACCGAGCAACTAGAAGAAGATCTCTCCTACCCCGAATACCCCGTCCGGATTATCGATCAAAGCGACCGAGTAACCCACAATCGCACCATCACCTTCTATAAAGTGCAATGGAGTAATCACACCGAAGAAGAAGCAACTTGAGAACAAGAGGATTTTCTAGAGAAGAACTTTCCCGAGTTTCTCGCGTCACACAAATCGGTAATTTTCGCACTCCCTCTCCTTAATTAGTGGCGATTCTCGGGACGAGAATTTCTTTAAGGGAGGAGGGCTGTGACATCCCATATCATGATTAGGGCTTAAGCACTTAATTAAAAACCCTAATGAAGCTACTAATGCAAACCCTAATGCTAATCCTACAAAAGAAAAGCAAGAAAAAGAAAATGAGAAAAATAATAGAAAAGGGAGAAACATAGGGCTAAACCCTAGCTTTAAGAAAAATGCAAAAAATTATAAAAGTACCACCCACATATTTTTTCACCATTGCATTGCTCATACAAAAATATGATTTTACAGCATTTTTTAAAAAAATTTGGGCAAAGTTTCAAAAGCTCAAAAATTCAAATTCAAATTTGAAACGCTGCTGTTTGTGAATTTTACATGAATTGTTGCAGACAGAATTAGGACTTCAAACTCAAATATGAAAATTAGATCTTTTCTTTCTGAAGATCGCCATATTTTTATTTGAAATTTTGGAGCCCCATAAGTATGAATTTCAATCAAATTTCAGAAACGCAGATTCAAATTTCAAAAAATCCAACTCGAGCTTCTATTGAGCTACCCGTACCAAGTATAGCATGAATAAAAGGAAACCTATCTCATGCATCTAGAGTGTCAATCATTCCCTATCACTTAATGCACAAACATACTTGACTACTGTGATAAAATAAAATATTTTAAAACATAGGTAGGATGCACCGGGCTTGCCTCGATTTACGTCGACGTTAGCTTCCTCGGTGTTTGGGTCGATGTCGATGTTCTCGCCTCCTGCCTCGGCCTCGGGCGAAACATCAATTACGTCTAGACCTAGGTCGACCAACAATACGTTGTGAATCATAATCATGCGTGCATGAATGTATACGATACGATGTGCAATGATTTTATCGACAGGTTCGATAATTAACGAGTTAATAACTTATTAATGATTTGCAATAACACATGAAGTAATTAAACTAGGATCACATGAAATGATGGTGTTTATGTTTAATTTTGGAAAACATTTTTCATAAACACTTTCGTCTGCAAGTATCCCCTTTATTTAAATAAATTCTTTTCTAAAAATTAATTAATAATTAACATAAAATAATAACTCTTATTAATTAAAGAATGAGATTTATTAACACTTATGAAATTAAAATACTCAAAATAGATATTTTATTTCATAAACAGATAAAGAATAATTTTATGAATCTAACAAAATTGGTTTTACATTTTTCTGATTTTTATTTAATTTTTACGAATTTTTGAAATTTGAAAACAATTCCGTGCCACACGCGGGGCCACGTGGTTGGCCACACGCGATCCCGCGCGTGTGGCCCGCGCGCCACCACGGCGACCATGGCACGGCAGCGCGGCCACCGGAGATGGCCGGCGTTGAGCCAAAGCTCGCCGCGAGCCTACCTAAATGCTCTACGCGACTTGGCGAACTCCGTGGAGATGATGAGCTCGCATGAGCCGTATCTGAAGCACGCCGGCGGCGAACGAGGGCGTGGCGGAGCTCCGGCAACGTGCGGAGCTCGCCGTGGTTGCCCAAAATTGGGGAAATTCATGCGGGAAGCTTCTACGAAGCATGAGCAAGCTTGGCAAGGGGGTAGTCAACCTTAGCGCCGGCCGGAGAAGTGACGCGTCGATGAGAAGGACGACGGCGACGAGACCGAGCTTCGGAGAAACAACGATTCTATGGCTCCTCGTGGATGAAACTTGACGATGAGCAGCCAAGAACGTAGAGTAGCAAGTTGCGCACCATCCGGAAGAAGAAAAGAGAGGAATAGCTCACCCCGCTTGCGAATTTGGTGGCGCGGCGGAAGAACGACGGTGAGGGCCCGTTGGGGAAGACGACCCCGATTCGACGGAGTAGAGCGGCTCGGCTCGATTGGAGGCTTTGAGGAGCTTCGCTAGGTTGCTGCGGAACTCGTGGTGATGATGGGGTGGCTGGGGAGCGGCCGGAGCGAGCTGCCGGCGGTGGACCGATGAGCTCCTGGCAATGGCGGAAGTGGGAGAGGAAATGAGAGAGAGAGAGAGCCGCGGTAGGGGAGCCCGTTCTTATCCCGCTGGGCGGGGTGGTGATGCGGACAAGCAGGCAGCTCGCGTGGCTCGCGCCCAGGCAGGACGCGCGGCCGAAACGTCGGCGAGCGGTGCTGAGAGGCGAGCGCGGAGAGAGAGAAGAGAGACCGGCGCCCGGGCCCGATCTCGGATATTTTGCGAAAAGGCCCTCCTGTTTTTGATTAATTGAAAAACACCTTTCCCGAGCTCAGAAAAATTCAAGAAAATTCAGGGGTGATAATGAAAACATTTCAAACACTTTTCT
Organism: Chloris gayana; assembly: GCA_031894775.1. Taxonomy (NCBI): domain Eukaryota; kingdom Viridiplantae; phylum Streptophyta; class Magnoliopsida; order Poales; family Poaceae; genus Chloris; species Chloris gayana. Next base: position 5,231,978 of record JAUNZO010001928.1, read on the forward strand.
TTTTAGGTCCAGGTTCAAATTCCAATTATTTTGCGGATTAAAAATTCATGTTTAAAATAAAAAGCAAAGCTTTAATTATTTCTTGTAGACATTTTGATCAAAGAAAATAATTCCATAGTAACTCCATAAATCTTTTATTCTTATGTTTGATCAATAGAAAATATTGAACACCATAATTTATTTTTATTTGAATTCCTTTTAAGAGCTTAATCTACTTAGGTTAAATTGATATTTTATGTGCATTCTTAACACAAAATTTAAATAGTTTCACAATTGCAACATGATGACATGATGAGTAATGACATGAGGTGCACTTTTATTTATTAGGGTTGTTACAGCCCTCCCGCCTTACAGGAATCTCGCCACGAGATTCACAATCGAAGTGACTAGGCGATGGTACTAAAGAGTTCGGGTAATTGGATCGAAGAAACTCTTCTTGCTCCCAAGTAGCTTCAACTTCGAGTGATTGCTCCACCGAATCTTGTAGAACTTGAGGGTTCGATGTCGAGTCACTCGATCCTTGGTGTCGAGAACTTTGATCGGATGTTCATCATATGTCAAGTCCGGTCAGTAATCGTTCCACATCGCCTATCGGTATGTCTACCGGTGGTTTCGGACACTTCTTCAGCTTGAGACACGTGGAACACATTGTGAATCCCCGATAGATGTGCGGGCAACTCCAAGCGATATGCCACAGCTCCACATCTTTCTTGTATTGGAAAAGGTCCGATGTATCATGGAGCTAACTTGCCTTTGATTCCAAACCGTTGAACACCTTTGGTAGGAGATACTCGAAGATAAACTTGATCTCCAACCTTGAATACTAACTCTCGACATCTTTTATCCGCATAGCTGATCTCGTCGAGATTTAGCTCTTTTCGGATTCTCGTTGAATGAGACGTACTTGCTCTTCTCGCATCTTTTACTAGATCAGGTCCGAAGATTACTCTTTCTCCACTTTCGGACCAATTCAAAGGTGTGCGACGGCTCCGTCCATATAGAGCTTGGAACGGTGACATTCCGGCACTCTCTTGGTCGTCGTTATTGTAGGAGAACTCGCCGTGGTAAACATTTCTCCCAATCTTTGCCATATGTCAGGACACATGCTCGAAGCATATCCTCGAGATATCGATTGATCCTTTCTGTCTGTCCATCCGTTTGAGGATGATAGGCTGAGCTCCGAATCAACCTTGTTCCCAATGACTCATGTAATCGCTCCCAAAATCTGGAGACAAACCGAGCTCCTTGATCCGAGATAATGGTCTTCGGCACTCCATGCAGACAGAGAATGCGAGCGATGTATAGCTCTGCATATTTTTTAGCGGTGTATCGAGTATGTACCGGTATGAAATGAGCTGACTTAGTCGGTCTGTCCACAATAACCCGGATGGAATCGTGTTTCCGTGGGCTTAATGGTAACCCAGACAATGAAATCCATGCTGATATCTTCCCACTTCCATTCAGGAATACTTAAGGGTTGCAATGGACCCGCTTGCTTTAAGTGCTCTGCTTTGACACGTCGACCAAAATCTTTGCTTTAGATCTTGATACATCTTGTTGGTTCCAGGATGAATTGAGTACTTAGATGTATGAGCCTCATCCAAAATTTTCTTACGAAGGGCTAGGTCCTTCGGCACCACTAGTCGATTCTTGAACCAAATAACTCCTTCATCATTTTCTCTGAAACATTTAACTTCACCTTTCTTGAGTCGTCTTCTAATATGCTCCATGCCAACATTTTTCCGCTGAGCTGCTACCACTTCTTCACGAATAGTAGGAATAAGAGCCAAATTGGTCAAAGCTCCATACGGAAGAATCCGAAGATTAGGCTCACCACTTTCCTGTGGAGGTGCCTGGATCAATAGTTGAGCCGTGAAGTTGTTGCAATTGGCCTTGTGACTCAAAGCATCAGCTACTACATTTGCTTTGCCTGGATGATAGTGAATCTCAATCTCATAATCCTTTATTAACTCTAGCCATCTTCGTTGACGCATATTCGGATCTGCTTGGGTGAAGATGTACTTGAGACTCTTGTGGTCCGTGTATAAATGTACCAAATTTCCCAAGAGGCGGTGCCTCCAACTTTTCAATGCAAGAACCACTCGCTGCTAATTCCAGGTCATGTGTGGGATAGTGTTCCTCATGACGCCTTAGTTGTCGAGAGGCATAGGCAATCACTCGACCTTCCCGCATTAGAACACATCCGAGTCCTGTTCCTCGATGCATCACAAGTATACATCAAAAGGCTTTGTCGGATCTGGTTGAGCGAGCACCGGTGCTGTTGTCGACAACTTCTTCAGCGTCCGAAAAGCTTCTTCACAATCCTTGCTCCATTCATACTTCTTATCCTTTTCCAACAATTTGGTCATTGGCTTGGCAATCTTCGAGAAGTTTGGAATGAACATTCTGTAGTAACCGGCCGATCCTAAGAAACTCCTAATTTGCGAGACCGATTTCGGTGGCTTCCAATCCAACACTTCTTGCACTTTGCTAGGGTCAACTGCCACTCCTTCTACCGATATCACGTGCCCTAGGAAAGGTACTTCTTTTAACCAGAACTCACACTTGCTAAACTTCGCATATAGTCGATGATTCCTTAGACGTTGCAAGCACAATCCTTAAGTGATTTGCATGCTCCTCTTCCGACTTAGAATAGATCAAGATGTCGTCGATAAATACTACGACAAACTTATCCAGCTCCGGCATGAATACTGAGTTCATGAGGTACATGAAGTGTGCCGGTGCATTGGTTAATCCAAACGACATCACCAAATATTCATAAAGTCCATATCTCGGTGGAAAATGCGGTCTTCGGTATATCTTCAGCTCCGATCTTAATCGATGATATTCCGAGCGAAGATCTATTGTAGAGAAGACCTTGGCTCCCATCGGTTGATCAAACAAGATGTCAATCCTCGGAAGAGGGTACTTGTTCTTGATGGTAACGGCATTCAAAGGCCTATAATCCACACATAGCCTTAATGTCTTGCCCTTTTTCTTCACGAACAAGGCTAGGCATCCCCATGGTGACGAACTTGGGCGAATGTACCCTTTGTCAAATAACTCCTTTAATTGCACCTTTAACTCTGCTAGCTCGTTTGGTGGCATCCGATACGGCCTCCTTGATATTGGTGCTGTTCCAGGTTGTAACTCTATCTTAAACTCTACCGCTCGATCCAGCGGTAGTCCCGGTAAGTCGTCCGGGAAGACATCCGGTACTCACGGACTCATTGGTATATCCTCCGGACTTTTACTTATAATCTTATTAACCATTGGCAAAATAGTCCTGGGAAGAGTTAAAAGTAAGCAATCTCGACCATGAACGGGAGAGTTCAAATAGACGGCTCGGGCTGCTATATCCTGTACTCGCCCTATGGAAATCCATCCATTGCATGCCCATAATTGCGTCTAACCCTTGCCCATCCAATATGATTAATGAAGTGGAATAAACCTTGCTACCCAATTTTAATGGCATATTAGCAGCTGCTTCATTTGTAAGGATTTTACCCCAGGTGTTGAAATAAGATGTGCACATAGCAACTTGGATGACATGATGCGATGCTTTGCAACATATGCTTTGCTGATGAAATTATGTGTGGCTCCCGAATCAAATAAAACCATAGCAGGATGATCAGCGATAGAAAACATACCCGCTAGGATCTGTCCTCCCTTTGGTAATTCCTTAGCCGTAGTAAAGTTTGCACGGCCAGTTTTCACTTGAGTATTCTTGGCCTGATTTCTCGGCTGGTTCTGCGGCTGTCTTTGTGGTCGTGGTGCATAAGAGGCCTTCCGTGAGTAGGGACAGCTGCGGTAGAAATGTCCTGGACGGCCACAATTGAAACATGGCAGTCCATTCTGCTGCGGTGCTTGATTCACCGGTCGAGGATTTGAAGCATTCTGCTGCTGATAGGGTGGATGATACTCGATTCGACCGCTGCTGCTGAGGTTGCTTGTGGCTGCTGCGGCTGCCGATAATAATTTGGACGAGAAGGCACATGCTGATAGCGCTGACCTGATGGTGCTGTGTATACTAGATTGTACTTTGATGGTCCGCCACTTCCTTGTCCAGCTGCTGGCCTCTTCTTGCTCTTTTCCGCTTGATGATGGCGGATAGAATCTTCCAAGGAAATAGCATCACCGACGAAGTCATTGAAGCTATCGGTCTCATTCAACACAAGCCGCGATCGCAGCTTGGTGCTCAGCCCTTCCTTGAATAGATTCTTCTTCTTGGCATCGGTGTCCACATGCTCGGGGGCATATTGAGCAAGACGGTTGAATACCTTGGAGTAGGTATGCACAGTCATGTCGCCTTGCTTCGAGTGATGAAATTCCTTCCTCTTCCGATTCATCAACCCTTCCGGAATATGATGCTCCCCGAATGCTTTAGTGAACTCGACCCAAGAAACCCGATGTCCTGGAGGAAACATTGCCTTGTAATTGGCCCACCATGATCCAAGCAAACCCTTGCAGCTGCTGGGAAGCGAAGAGAGTCTTCCGGTGATCGGTGCATGGGAACAACTCTAGCTTAGACTCGATGGTGCGGAGCCAATGATCAGCCTCCAGTGGCTCACCCGCATCCGAGAAGACCGGTGGGCGAACCGATAAGAAGTCCAAAAAAGTCACCCTTTCCTCTAGGGCATTTCGTCCTTGGGGACCTCCTTGTGGAGCGGTGTTCCGGACCAGCTGCTCCAATAATTCCCGTTGTTCGGCCCGGAATCCAACGACAGCTGCAATAGCTCTGTGCCAAGGTTGGGGGTGGTGGTGGTGTTTCCGCCCCTCGTTGAGAACTTTCCGGCTCATCGCGTCTCCTTGTTCCAACCATGTCTGTCCAAGAAAAATTTACGTTAGACATCTCAATTCCAACATAATTATGGAAGGAACAGGAATACATGGATGAGAAAATTTCCAAAATAACTGGTATGCAACAACATTTCTTATTATAGCAACCACCAAATCCATAAGCACATATCCGGACATCCAGTTTACAACGATCCTTATTGCGACACTCGTGCATGGTCACACCACGCTCGTTATTTAACTTCTACCTATATTACATACTAGCTTCCTCGCTTGTTACTCACTACAACTCTATTCTTCTTCGCGAATCTCGGACGTCACTTCCGCCTCTTGGAACTTCCTGTCTCGGATCCTGCATCCTCCGATCGTGGAATCTCCGTGAAGTCTATGACCGAGTCCACGTCCATTATTTCTTTAGGATCCTCCTGTTCTTCATCGATTCTTCCGCTACGGGGTTCTCATGCACTTCGGTTCATTCTCGGGAGGTTGCTGTCCAAGCTCTCCATTTATTAACGCATTGTGTGCTTGGAGTAACTCTTGCTCTAACCGATGAATCATGGCGTTTGCTGTCACCAGTTGTTGATCTTTGACTTGAATCTGTTCTTCCTTAGTCAACAACTGCGCCTCTCTAATTGCTAACAACTCCTCCTTTTCTTTCAGCTGCCTCTCCAACTCCGGTAGACGAGCATCCTCCACCCGTCCTCTCGCGTCACCGATGACGTTACTTGTGCTGTCCATCTCTGCGGAGAAATAAGCATATCAAGCACGGACGTAAACCATTCTTAATCCAAGTATTTCAGCAACTCTTGTATACTACACTAACAACTGCATATATATTATACACTACCACATTTTCTTCATACATTATTTGTTTGTACACATCTGATCCGACTTTTCCATACACTGCCACACTACCAACATCTGCTACTACCCTATGCTACAGTCTCACCTACGTCAGCAAAATATGGCTACCAACCTACTACGGACCTAGCTATCCTACATCAGCACTACTCTAACACTAGCTAAGTTGGCGGCGCGTGGCTGTCTGCGCTCGACTCGGCGTCCTCCTCGGGCGGAGTCGGCGGTGGCTCGTAGTCCACACCCCGGACCTCCTCGGCATCGTCGGGTGGACCCTCGTGCTGCTGCTGCTGCTGCAAGTGCTGGAACTACCCGAACAACTGGTCGTGGTCGTGCAACAGCTCGTGGTGCGCCTCGGCCAGTCCGTCGTACATCCCCTCGAGCTCCCGCATCTGGTTCTCGATCTCGATTAGGGTCTCCACAGCGTGGTTACGCTGTGCGGTCACTCCTACCAGCTCTGCCAACCGTGCTGCGTCTCGCGTCACGAGCAGCGTCACGCCGGGCTGTAACAGATGACTAGCTGCTCGTCCAGGATGATAGACATCCCGTGAAACCCGTCACGGTCCTCGGTGACCTCCACTAACTGCTCCTCCAGCTCGGCGATTCGTGTGTGAGACCTCCGGATCTCCTGGCAGTCCACACGGAAGCGGTTCTTCCAAGCGCCTATCCGATGGTCCCGACTCGCACCTGTGCCTCCGGGTGGTTGATCCTCTGCTCCAGCTCGGTGACACGTGCAGCCTCGGTGTCCTCCTCCTCCCGAACACGCTTCCTAACGCGCGGCATCGGCATCTGCAGGGAACATGTTTAAACCGACTAAACACTTCTTCCCACGTAAAAGAAAACGAAAGTACAACCTATCAAAGTACTACGAGACTAGTTAAGTCTAACCCCAGCTTTTTATTATAGCACTCAATATGACATGATGCATGCTAGGCGGACTAACTATACGCACTATAGTACACAAAACTATAACGAATAGTTAGTAACTATCCAGTTCCCGAACGTCGAACAGTTAGGAAAAATCTAACTATTTTACATCCTTATGGGGCTCCGTACTCTCTCGTATTCTAAACGTGCTAAACGCGTTAAGTTTTGAAAACGAGCTTGTAAATAATGTACTCGTTGCTCCTGAACCGCTCCGATACCAGCTGTGACATCCCTTCCGTGACACCGAGGAGTCGGTGCAGGGGGACACTCGACGAAGCGAGTTACAACAGTTTATCATCTCATACAAGCTAGAATATATACATCATGGTATAATACAACCAGGTTTTCGAAATACAAACATCGTACAACGAAGCATAATACATTACGAAGTCTAGAACACTACGAGTCTTGCAGCGGAACCTTATTCTTTGTACAACAAAATACCACTAAAACGTCCAACGTGATGTACTCGAGCCCGTCGTACACCACGGTCCTTCTCCTTTACGGCGTCGGGATCCGTTCCCACCTGGAGGGAACCACCCTCGGGACATTGCTCCTCCTCCAGGAAACTACCGTATAAGTCGTGGAAGTACGACTCGGGTCCCGAAAGCATAACGAACAAACCCCGAGTATTCTAATACTCAGCAAGACTCGACCCGTCAACGAGCACGCTAAGGCCAACGCCTAGTATGCAAAGGCTTTATGGTCTGTGGAGTTGACTCACTTGCGAAAACAATACTAATAGTTGATCCTTACTTTCCAGTTTTAGCTTCATATTGAGCTTAATAGAACCAAGGTTTGCAGCCTACATCTACTGCAGTCAAGTTTGCAAGAAAAGATCATTTCTTGACCAACCGTTCTTTCATCTCTCATCTTCATCTTCCAGTTGATTAACTACGATGTGACGAGCTAAACAAGCGGTACTCATTACTGCGAGGGACAGCATTTCGAATCGATTTTATACCAGCTGGCAAAACCCGACTACACGACTTATACGTACCCCACTCGGTCGTATATGACAACTGTTCCCGCTAACACCTGCGGAAGACTAGCCGTTTCCAAACTCCTCCGGGAATATGGCGACTCCACGACTTCCTCCGTGGCTGACCCATTTCCCTCCCGTGAGACTCCTATCTCACTAACAGCCAACAAAAGAGAGTTGGCTACACTACATCTATGGGGCGGTAGGGTACATCAGCTTGCTGGGCCCATTACACCAACATGTAGTACGGTACGTTCAAACTTGTTCAACTAAGCCGACAATGGTACGGTCCTTGACCGACACGGACGGGGCTACCACCTTGCAAGACCTCGACCACGTCTTACCCTTTCGTCTACGGGGCCCGTCCCCTCTTTTAAAATAACGACAAGCACATCAAACACTTAAAGCCTCCATGCTTTAAGATCACCTAAAACATTTACCGTTGCGACTATGAATTAAGCCTAGCTTCTATTGAGCTACCCGTACCAAGTATATCATGAATAAAAGGAAACCTATCTCATGCATCTAGAGTGTCAATCATTCCCTATCACTTAATGCACAAACATACTTAACTACTCGTGATAAAATAAAATATTTTAAAATATAGGTAGGATGCACCGGGGCTTGCCTCGATTTACGTCAACGTTAGCTTCCTCGGTGTTCGGGTCGATGTCGATGTTCTCGCCTCCTACCTCGGCCTCGGGTGGAACTTCAATTACGTCAGGACCTAGGTCGACCAACAATACGTCGCGAATCATAATCATGCGTGCATGAATGTATATGATATGATGTGCAATGATTTTATCGACGAGTTCGATAATTAACGGTTAATAACTTATTAATGTAATTAAACTAGGATCACATAATATGATGGTGTTTATGTTTAATTTTGGAAAACATTTTTCATAAACACTTTCGTCTGCAAGTATCCCCTTTATTTAAATAAATTCTTTTCTTAAAAATAATTAATAATTAACATAAAATAATAACTCTTATTAATTAAATAATGAGATTTATTAACACTTATGAAATTAAAATACTCAAAATAGATATTTTATTTCATAAACAGATAGAGAATAATTTTATGAATCTAACAAAATTGGTTTTACATTTTTCTGATTTTTATTTAATTTTCTAAGAATTTTCGAAATTTGAAAACAATTCAGTGCCACACGCGGGGCCACGGGGTTGGCCACACGTGATCCCCACGTGGCCACACGCGATCCCGCGCGTGTGGCCCGCGGTGTGGTGCCACCACGGCGACCATGGCACGGCGGCGCGACCACCGGAGATGGCCGGCGTTGAGCCAAAGCTTGCCGCGAGCCTACCTAAATGCTCTACGCGACTTGGCGAACTCCGTGGAGATGATGAGCGTGGCGGAGCTCCGGTAACGTGCGGAGCTCGCCGTGGTTGCCCAAAATTGGGGAAATTCATGTGGGAAGCTTCTACGAAGCATGAGCAAGCTTGGCAAGGGGGTAGTCAACCTTAGAGCTGGCCGGAGAAGTGTCGCGTCGATGAGCGGGACGACGGCGGCGGATCGAGCTCTAGAGAAACGGCAATTCTATGGCTCCCTGTGGATGAAACTTGATGATGAGCGGCCAAGAACGTAGAATAGCAAGTTGCGCATCATCTAGAAGAAGAAAAGAGAGGAATACCTCACCCCGGTTATGAATTTGGTGGCGCGGCGGAAGAACGACGGTGAGGGCCCGTTGGGGAAGACGACCGCGATTCGACGGAGTAGAGCGGCTCGGCTCGATTGGAGGCTTTGAGGAGCTTCGCTAGGTTGCTGCGTAACTCGTGGTGATGATGGGGTGGCTGGGGAGTGGCCGGAGCGAGCTGCCGGCGGTGGACTAGGGAGCTCCGGCAATGGCGGAAGTGGGAGAGGAAGAGAGAGAGAGAGAGAGCTGCGGTGGGGGAGCCCGTTCTTATCCAGTCGGGCGGCGTGGTGATGCGGACAAGCGGGCAGCTCGTGTGACTCGCGCTCAGGCGAGACGCGCTGCCGAACGACGGCGAGCGGCGCCGAGAGTGGCGAGCACGGGAGAGAGAGAAGAGAGACCGACACCGGGCTCGGATATTTTGCAAAAAGGCCCTCCCGTTTTTGATTAATTGAAAAACACCTTTCTCGAGCTCAGAAAAATTCAAGAAAATTCAGGGGTAATAATGAAAACATTTGAAACACTTTTCTTTTTAGGTCCATGTTCAAATTACAATTATTTTTTGGATTAAAAATTCATGTTTAAAATAAAAAGGAAAGCTTTAATTATTTCTTGTAGACATTTTGACCAAAGAAAATAATTTCGGAGTAACTCCGTAAATCTTTTATTCTTATGTTTGATCAATAGAATATATTAAACACCAAAATTTATTTTTATTTGAATTCCTTTTAAGAGCTTAATCTACTTAGGTTAAATTGATATTTTATGTGCATTCTTAACACAAAATTTAAATAGTTTCACAATTGCAACATGATGACATGATGATTAATGACATGAGATGCACTTTTATTTATTAGGGTTGTTAAAGCCACCGGCCCCGTACGGACGCCATGGCCACCGTCGCCATATACTCCGCCTAGGTGAGCTCCCGGCCCAATCTTGGCTTCAATAGAGCGCGCAAGTGGCCAAGCCACCTTCCCCTTTGATCTCCTGCCGTGACTCACTCCTAGGTCACCGGAATCAAAGAAGCAAGGGGACGCCGCCACCTCCGCCATCCCTTCTCCCTGTCGAGCTCCTACCCCCGCCCTCGCCAAGCTGCCACCCCCGGACGCCGTCACTCCCCATGGTGAGGCAAACCTTTGGTCGTCGGTTTCAGCCTGCCTCGTCCCTCGTACCGGACGCGCAACAGACATCGAAGTACGCCCTGCCGCCACCCCCGTGGACGTCGGTGTCCCAACCGCTGCCCAAGCCCGATGACCCCGCGGTGTGCTCCTCGCGCCAAGAGACGCGTCGGGGCCTCGTGACGAGAACGCCGTCGAGCTCGAGCCGCCTCCAGCGAAGCTCGGCGCGCGCGGCAGATCTATTTAAAAATTGCACAGTGGCATTTTCGTAATATTGTCCAAACGTTAGCCAAATTTCAAAAATTATATCTCGCGTTTGAAACTTCCAAAATTTTCAAACTAATTTTTTTGAATCTATGAAACATGAACTCTTCAAAAAGTAACATGAACTCCTGAGATTTTCAAGAATCATTAAGTTGCAACCCTTGTAAGCTTAATAACTTCATAACTAATTGAATAAAAATCATTTAAATATGAAAGTTGGTCAACATGTGCATCTTGGCATAGATGAACACCCTGCACAAGCATTTGTATTTTGAATGCATATTTTTCAAGTTATTGCATTATTGGCATGTTCGAGTAAATAAAATTATATTAATTATGTGCAAAATATTTTTGCTTGAAACTTAGTAGATCCACTATTCACTGTTCAATGCTCTTGTATAAAATTCCATGAATTATTTTGTGCACTAGAAGTAATAGTTTTCCTGCCCTTGCGATTAAATCATTTAAATGCTAATTTCAGCACATAAATTTGTATATTTATGCATGTAATTTATATCTCTACTGTAAATCTCATCACTTTTGCTATTCATATGGCACATTTAGTCACTCATGGTCCGAAGAGTAGCATGTTCAATGACCATATGTTTGTGGTTCTTGTTTGGTTAATTTTTTTAATCCCGTTGTTAAGTGTCATCACATGTGATGATAAAATGTTTCACTTATGCCTACCATTAAAAATGTTCACATATGCTTTGCTCATTGATCTAGCTCTGAAGTTGAGTGATGTTATTCGCAGCATGCATGAGTGAGACAGACCGACCCACGGATCGAAGATCCCGAGGTGTTGTTTAAGCGAGACACAAGATAATACAACATCCGACCGAGTTCAAATATGACATAGCGGAAATTAACATCATTTTACATCAGAGTTTAATGCAGCGGAAATTAAACAAGTTCAGTTCTGAAAGTGCGGAAGCGGAAGCGATAATTAACGTCTACAAATATACATCTCGACGATACATGCAGTGGTGATTAATCCGAACCCATGCGAATAATCACGTAGCCAAGCACAAGCAGCGACAAGGCTAGGCTTTCCAGGTGAGAAGACCAGCCCTCCGGGATCTACAAGTCCCGGGCAGTACACCAACAAGCAACTCATATGCATCATCTCGTATTACCTAAAAGACAACATAGGCACAAAGCCCTGAGTAACTAAAGCTCAACAAGACCGACCAGTCAAATGGTTCACGAACCGACTCCTAGACATGCAAGGCTCGGAGGAGTGTACTGATTTTCAGGGTATAAAACAACGACTAAGCAGTGGATCCTTACTTTCAGTATTATTGCCAAGTTTTATATTAGATAAATAAATACACCGATCATGCAAGAAAACGTAAATACAAGTGTAGCATAAATATATCAAAGTAACCTCATCAACAATAATGACCAAGCAAGTACCATTAGCATTTAGAATTTAAATTCAAGTTATTAACTACGATGTGACGCAGTGAACAAGCGGGCACTCATTACTCGTGAGGGACAGTGATACGTATCAATTTTACACCAGCTGGGAAAAACCTGAAGCACATGATATACGCATCATTTAAGAACATGTATATCAACATTTCACAAAGGTGTCATTCAAGCAGGAAGGGTTAGGGTCTTGCCCGGAGCTTAAATTCAAGTTATTAACATATGCACCGGGGCTTGCCTGGAGCTACTACAACAAAGTTAGGGTCTTCGGATGCCGGGTCTTGATTGAGAGAGATATCCTTCCGAAGATCCTCAACCGGCACTTCAACGTTTCCTAAATAGCGGGATGTCAATATCGATGAATGCAAAGACATGCAAACAATATGGATGACGTTGATGTATGAATGATACATTCAAAAACATAATCGATATGTTACGTAAGATGGTTCTTGAAGACATATGCTTAAATATAAATTTATTTTAAAGTAACCCTTCATTATCACATGTAAATGAAGTACATAACATGATAATTAAAGACATTTAAATTACATATTCACATTTGCAAGATAGGTTTTGTTTTAATGCAAATATCAAGTGAGTCCGGTCAACCCCCATGCATCTAGGTGTTGGTCTTAGATGGCCAATGTGACGGGTAAGACTTGCGGAGTATGCTAGATACTCGAGCTTTGCCACTAGATGTATATTTCGGGTTTTTCGCAAGCCGGGTTTTGTGACTGTTGTGGTAAGGTTGTGTGGGATGGAGAAGAGCCCAAAGAGTGGACCACCGAATGGGTTCCTAGCTCTCCGACCCATGATGAGTTAGCCCCGGCCTAGGACGACATGGTTTACTTAAACTATCTATGTATCATCGTGTTATGTAATCGCTTCCACACTTTATTTCGAACAAAGATCATGGTTATGTAACTTAAATTTGTGAACCTGATGTATCTTTTATTTGGAACTCAAGTTGTAATTCGATACTTAAATGTAACCACTTTGCAATTCGTGTATGTTTGTAAGTGTGATGCTATGACGGGTTAATTCGTTAACCCTCTCCCGAGGCGATCCGTACCACAATAATCTATCCTTCGGGATAGGGGTATGACATGTGTACTACCTAATGAAGGTAGATAACATGTTTGTAGGTTTTAAGAACAAGTTTAGGGTGTGGCAGCCACTTGACACTCAAAGAAAGGTTGATGCACGGATTCTATCCTCCAAGTGTCAAACCAATTATGTATTATTCTAGAAGGGATCATGATGAGGACATCTCTCATGGCATGCCATTGACAAATGTTGATCAAGACATTTAGCCTCATGACTACGCTTATGATACACCAATGACTCAGAGCCAAAACAAAACAACTACAACATGAGGTGAATCATTTCGTTAACTAATAACTATTAACTAATTATCGATATGCAATGACATATGAAATAATAAACTATGATCACATGAAATGACGATGTTTATGCTTAATTTTGGGAAACATTTTTAATAAAAACTTTCGTCTGCAAGTATCTCCTTCTTTTAAACAAATTCTTTTCTTAAAATTAAATAATAATTAGCATAAAATAATAGAATCTATAAATCCAAGAATGCAATTAATTAATACTTATGAAATTAAAATGCTCAAAATAGATATTTTAATTCATAAACAGATAGAGAATATTTTTCTCGAATCTAACAAAATTGGTTTCACATTTTTTCTGATTTTTCTTTAATTTTCTACGAATTTTCGAAAATTGGAAAAGGTTCTGTGCCACACGCGAGGCCACGAGTTGGGCCACACGGGATCCCACGTAGCCACACGCGATCCCGCGCGTGTGGCCCGCGGTGTGGCTCCGCCGTGGCAGCTAGGGCACGGCGGCGCGGTGGCCGGAGTTGGCCCGCGGTGGTCCAAAGCTTGCCGCGAGCTTACCTACGCGCTCTACGTGGTGAGGCGAATGTAGTGGTGAGGATGAACTCGCGAGTGCTCTGCCGGAAGTGCGCCGGCGGCGAGAGGCGGGCATGGCGGAGCTCCGGCAACGTGCGAAGCTCGCCGTGAAATTGGGGAAAATCATACGGGAAGCTTCTACGGAGCATGAGCAAGCTTGGCAAGGGAGTAGTCAACCTTAGAGCCGACCGGAGAAGTGGCTTGTCGACGAGCGGGACGACGGCGGCGGACCGAGCTCCGGCAAACGGCAAATTCTGCGGTGACCTGCGGAAGACAGTTGATCATGAGTGGCCAAAGACGTAGAGGAGTGAGTTGCGCACGAGTGGATGCAAAAAGATTGCATGATGGCTCATCGGAGCGGAAGAAATTTGAGCTGCGGTGATGGCGGCCCGGCGGTGAGCTCTCGCGGAGAAAGGCTCGATTCTCCGGGTTCGGAGCGGCTTGAGGACGGGTGAAAGCTCGGAGAGTAGTAGTGGAGGCTGGCGGAGGTGGTGGTGGCGTTGGCTCGAGTGGAGACCTTCCCGGGCGGCCTCCCGGCGATGGACCGGAGGCGTGGGAGATGGCGGTGGCGGGTGGAGAAGAAATGGGAGAGAGAGGGAGGGATAAGGCCGGCGTGGGCTTTATCCCGGCCGAGGGTGCTGAAGCAGGTAGCTGCGTGGACTGGAGCTACTGCGTGGCGGGGGCGACGTGGGACGCGCGACCGAGAGGGATCGGCGAGCGAGCGCCGAGAGAGAAGAGAGAAGAGAGAGACCGACGCCGGGTCCTGCTTCAGTAAATTTGCTAAAAGGCCCTAAGATTTCCGGCTAATTGAAAAACGTGTTTCTAAAGCTCGAAAAATTTACAAAAATTCAGGGGTGCTCAGAAAAACATTTCAAACATTTTTCTCTTTAGGTCCAGGTTCAAATTCCAAATATTTTTCAGAATAAAAATTCATGTTTAAATTAAAACTAAAGCTTTAATTAATTCTTGTAGATACTTTTACAAAAGAAAATATTTTCAGAGAAACTCCACAAATCTTTTATTCTTATGTTTGACCAACAGAAAATGTTAAACACAATAATTTTATTTTTATTTGCATTCTTTTTAAGAAATTAATTTAACTTAGGTTAAAATGACATTTTATGTGCATTCTTGACATAAAATTAAATGGTTTCAAAAATGCAACATGATGATATGATGATTAATGACATGAAATGCACTTTTATTTATTAGGGTTGTTACACCGCAACAACGGCAATAATGGTGGGAATAATCACAACCAGCACAATCTGCGGCAACAATGGAAATAATAATCGCGGCAACAACAACAACCACAACAAAACCCCCACCAAGAATGGACGTGTCAATTTCACTACAGATCGAAGATGTGCAAGCCGGAGAACCGGTCCTCTCGAGTATGTTTTCCATTGATGCACATCCCACTTTTATTCTTTTTGATTCCGATGACACTCATGATTTTCTTAGTCAAGCATGTGTGGATAAATTGCATCTATCATCTACCACCTTGCAAATTCCTTACACTATCACATCCCCGGTGGCATCATCAATACGAACCGTGAGATAAGAAACGTCTCTCTTGAATTAGCCTGAAAAATATATCCTTCTAGGCTAATTGTTTTAGGTGGTCAAGGAATAGATGTGATCCTAGGAATGAGGTGGATGAAATGCCATAGGGCTGTCCTGCACATCGATAACCGCCAAGTGCATTTAAACTCGCCTCTCTATGGCCCATCCATCCTCCAATTGTCGTATCCAAAAATCTCCACCCCCAAATTCAGCACCTCGAAGGTAGATGTTTGGGGGATATTCCGGTAGTGTGCGAATTTCCCGATGACTTGCCGGGCATGCCACCTGATCGGGAAGTTGAATTTAAAATTGAACTTCAGCCCGTACCGAACCAATTTCCGAAGACCGTGTAAAATGGCTCCAAATGAATTAGCAGAACTTAAAGAGCAGCTTAAGGATCTTATGAATAAGGGGTACATTCGCCCAAACTCATCACCTTGGGGCTGCCCCGCTCTTTTTGTGAAAAAGAAAGACAAATCACTAAGGTTGTGTGTCGATTATCGGCCACTCAAATGCGGTAACTATAAAAAATAAATATCCTCTCCCACGAATTGATATCTTGTTCGATCAACTAGTTGGTGCAAAAGTTTTCTCTAAAATTGATCTCCGCTCTAGCTATCACCATGTGACATCCCCTTCGGGACACCCAGGAATCGGAACGGAGGGACACTCGACGAAGCGAGTTACAACGAGTGTATCATCTCATACAAGCCAGAATATATACATCATGGTATAATACAACCAGGTTTTCGAAACACAAACATTCGCACAACGGAAACATAAACAGTATTGAAGTTTAACAACCTACGAGTATTACAGCGGGAACTTGTACTTTATACAACAAAAGACTACTAAACGATCAACGTGATGTACCGAGCCCGTCGTACATCACGGTTCTCCCTCTTCACGGCGTCGGGATCCGTTCCCATTGGAGGGAACCTCCCTCGGGACATTGCTCCTCTTCCGGGAAGCTACCATACAAGTCGTGAAAGTACGACTCGTTCCCTGAAAGATAACGAACAAACCCCGAGTATTCTAATACTCAGCAAAGACCGACCCGTCGAATGGCACGCTAAGGCCGATGCCTAGTATGCAAAGGCTTTCCGGCTGTGGGGTTTACTCCTTTGCGAAAACAGCACTAAAGAGTGGATCCTTACTTTCAATGTTTTAGCTCAACATTAAGTTCATTAACCTTGGTATTTGCAAGCTATAACTATTGCAATCAAGTTTGCAAGACCAGATCAGAATAGATCCAGGTTTCTTTCATCTCTCATCCTCATCTTCCATGTTGATTAACTACGATGTGACGAGCTAAACAAGCGGTACTCATTACTTGCGAGGGACAGCGATTCGAATCGATTTATACCAGCTGGCAAAACCTGACTACACGACGCATACACACCACATCGGTCGTATACGACAACCTTTCCCGCTAGCACTTGACGAGAAGACTAGCCATTTCCAAACTCCCCGGGAATATGGTGACTCCACGACTTCCCTCGTGACCATCCCATTTCCCTCCCGTGAGACTCACCTCTCACTAACAACCGAGTAAAGAGAGTTGGCTACGCTACATCTCCGGGGTGGTAGGATACATCGACTTGCTTGGGCCCATTATACCGAGCATGTAGTACGGTACGTTCAAACTTGTTCAACCTAAGCCGACAACGGTACGGTCCTTGACCAGACACGGACGGGGCTACCACCTCGCAAACCATGCCCTCGCAAGGCACATGTGCTTCCCCTTTCTCCTACGAGGCCCGTCCGGTCTCAACTTCATTAATACTCTTCTCAATTCAACGTGATCAACATCAAACACTTAAAGCCTCCATGCTTTAAATTCCCTAATCATCTATCGTTACGACTATGAATTAAGCCTAGCTTCTATTGAGCTACATGTACCGAGTATAGTATAATCAAACGGAACCTATCTCATGCATCTAGGGTGTCAATCATTCCCTAACACCTAATGCACAAACATAACTTAACTATATGATAAAATAAAATATTTAAAAACATAGGTAGGATGCACCAAGGCTTGCCTTGATGCGAGTCGGTGTTAGCTTCCTCGGCGTGTGGGTCGACTTCGGGATTCCAGTCTCCCTGCCTCGACCTCCGGTGGAACCTCGATCACCTCCGGACCTAGGTCGACCAACAATGTGTCGCGAATCACAACCATGCATGCATGAATGAACATGATAGGATCATGCAAAGGGTTTATTAATTTTGTTCATCAATTAATAATTAATGATTAATTATGTTCATTAATTAACAATTAGCAATGGATCATGCTCATTAATTAATGCTTAATCATGGTCATTAATCAATAATTAATCATGTTCAATAATTAATAATTAATAATTAATTAGGCTAATTAATTATGCTTATAAATCAATAATGAGTAATTACTAATTAATCAAGTTAAGTAATTAATAATTAATAATTACTTAATGACATGCAATAATAAATAGGTAATGAATTGGAATTACATGAAATGACGAGTGTTTAAGTTTAATTTTGGAAAACAAATTTCGTAATTACTTTCGTCTGCAGTATCTCCTTCATTTAATTAAATTCTTTTCTCAAATTAATTATTTAATTAGCATATAATAATAGCTTCTATTCAACAAAGAATGTAATTAATTAATATCTCTGAAATAAAAATACTTCAAATAGACATTTTATTTCATAAACAGGTAGATCTTATTTTTCTGAGTCTAACAAAATTGGTTTTACATTTTTCCGATTTTTATTGAATTTTCTACGAATTTTCAAAAATATAAATAGGTTTTCGTGCACACGCTGGGCCACGAGTGGGCCACACGGAATCCCGCGTAGCCACACGCGATCTCGCGCGTATGGCCCGCGGTGTGGCGCCACCGCAGCGGCGAGGACACGGCGGTGCGGCCACCGGAGTTCGCCGGCGGTGTTCCAAACCTCGTCGCGGACCCACCTAAACCCTCTACGTGACCTGGTCGACTCGGTGGAGAAGACGAGCTCGCCTCGAGCTCGGCCGGAAGTATGCCGACGGCGAGGTGCGGCTCGGGCGGAGGCTCCGGTCAAGTCGCAAGCTTGCCACGGTGGCTCAACTTTGGGGAAAATGACGCGGGAAGTTTCTATGATACACGAGCAAGCTCGACGGGCGGTCCTAGAAGCATGAGCATGGCCGGAAAGTGGTGCTCACCGTGAGTGGTGACGGCAACGGCGGACCGAGCTCCGGGAAGAGGACGATTACTCGGCTCTCGTGAAATAAATTCGATGATGAGTGAACGGAATCATGAAGCAACTAGTTGTGCACCATCGAGAAGAAAAAGAAATGTGAATGGCTCACCGAGAGGTGGTGAATTTGAGACCGTGGTGACGGACGACGGTGAGCTCCCGAAAAGGAAGAACGGCCTCGCCTCGACGGAGTAGAGGTGCTCAAGTTGATTGAAGGGCTTGGGGAGCTCCGGGGACGTGGTGCGGAGCTTTTGGCGGTGGTGGCTTGGATGGGGGTGGCCGGAGTGAAGTAGCGACGGCGAGCCGAGAGAGCCAACGGCGGCGGCGGGGAAAAGTGACGGGAGAGAGAAGAGAGGATAGGGGCGGGGGGGGGGGGTTATCCGGCTAGGGAGGCGGTAAGGGAGGCAAGCAGCCGAGGCAGCTACGAAATCAGCTGCGTGGCGGGGTCGTGGCGGCCCGGCCGAGAGCGGTGCGGCGCGGGCGGCGCCGAGATGCGGGAGAGAGAGAGAGAGAGGGGAAGAAGAGAGGCTGGCGCATTTCATTTTGCAAAAAGGCCCTTCTGTTTCCATGAAATTGAAAACTAACCTTCCCGAGCTCAGAAAATTCCCCAAAAAATCAGGGTTGCTAATGAAATTATTCCAAGCATTTTTCCTATTAAGTCCTGGTTAAAATTCTAAATAGTTTTCAGATTAAAAATTCATACTTAAATTAACAAAAGAGGCTTTGCTTATTTCTTGTAATTATTTCTACCAAGCAAAATAATTTCAGGGGACTTTTATAATTCCTTAATTGTGATGTTTAATCAGTAGAAAATGTTAAACTCATTATTTTCTTTTATTTAATTCCTTTTTAAGAATTTAATTAAATCCTTAGTTAATTTGATATTTTATGTACATTTCTTAACACCATATGAAATATTTCACGGATGCAATATGATGACATGCTCATGAATTGCATTTTATTTCCGAGAGTTGTTACACACCAAATTAAAATTCGGCCGGAGGATATTCCTAAAACGCTTTCTCTACGAGATATGGAGTTTTTGAATATCTTGTAATGCCTTTTGGATCGACAAATTTCCCGTCCTATTTCATGTACCTCATGAACTCGGTATTCATGTCGGAATTGGACAAGTTCGTGGTGGTTGAGACAGACCGACCCACAGATTGTAAACCCCGAGGTGCTGTTTAAGCGGACACAAGATAGTACAATAACCGACGGCGTTCAAATATGACATAGCGAAAATTAACATCATTTTACATCAGAGTTTAATGCAACGGAAATCAAACAAGTTCAGTTCTGAAAATGCGGCAACAGAAGAGATAATTAACGTCTACAAATATACATCTCGACGATACATGCGGTGGTGATTAATCCGAGCCCGAGCAGCGGCAAGGCTAGGCTTCCCAATGAGAAGACCAGCCCTCCGGGATCTACAAGTTCCAGGGCAGTACACCAAGAGACAAATCATATGCATCATCCGTATTACCTGTAAAATAACATAGGCATAAAGCCTGAACAACTAAAGATCAACAAGACCGACCCGTCAAATGGTTCACGAGAATCGACTCCTAGACATGCTCGGAGGAGTGTACTGATTTTCAGGGTATAACACAGCGACTAAGCGAGTGGATCCTTACTTTCAATATTATTGCCAAGTTCATTATTAGATAAATAAATATAGTGATCATGCAAGAGAAACATAAATACCGAGTGTAGCATAAATATATCATTGTAACATCTTCAACAACAATAACCAAGCAAGTACCATTAGCATTTAGAAATTAAATTCAAGTTATTACTACGATGTGACTCGGTGAACAAGCGGGTACTCATTACTGCAAGGGACGGTGATACGTATCAATTTTTACACCAGCTGGGAAAAACCGAAGCACATGATACACGCATCATTTCAGAACATGTATATCAACCTTTCACAAAGGTGTCATTCAAGCGGGAAGGGTACCGGATCTCCAAAGTGGCCGGTAGCTCATTGGTAACGTCGTGAGCCTACTACCCACTCCTTGCGCGGGTACAACGACCGAAGATCAGGGTTATCTTCCATAGTATAACATCTAATGCTACATAAGTTTACTAGTCACCAATAAAACTAGCATGTACTCGGTACAGTTCAAAACTTGTCCGATGGGCCAACAACGATACGGTCCTCAACCGACACGGACGGGGTACAACCTTGCAAACCATGCCCTCACAAGGCACATGTGCTTGCCCTTTCCTCTCTCGGCCCGTCCACGTCTCAACTTTTAGTTGTTTACACGAACGATCTGCCACCTTGCGAGACAAGCCCTATCCGGGCCCTTGCCTTCGCTCTTTCCAAAACAGACTCGTTCGGTTCCATTTACTTAAACATGTGATCATCAACTTGTTCTACTAGCAATTGAGTAATTGACCGTATGTACCGTTGATCCTAGAATTAAGCATAGCAAATATTCTAGTAGGCTAACTGTACCGAGTATAACATCTACATAGGATTCGTGCGGGGACAATGCAAGTGGATTTTCAGCCAAAAACCTAGACTTAATGCACAACACATCCTAGACAGTCTAGCAATTGTGATACTGAAAATAAAAACTTAAAAAAAAAGCTGGGAGGATGCACCGGGGCTTGCGTGGAGCTACTACAACAGAGTTAGGGTCTTCGGGTGTCGGGTCTTGATTGAGAGAGATATCCTTCGAAGATCCTCAACCGGCACTTCAACGTTTCCTAAATAGCGGAATGTCAATATCGATGAATGCAAAGACATGCAAACAATATGAGTGATGTCGATGTATGAATGAAACATTCAAACAACAGAAATGATATGTTACGTAAGATGGTTCTTGAAGACATATGCTTAAATATAAATTTATTGAAATCATCTCCTTCACTATCACATGCAATAATGAACCACTTAATCATAATAAGTAAAGGCATTTAAAATACATGTTCACATTTGCAAGGGTTCTGTACATATGCATTATACAGGAGCTATATACATGAAATAACAAAACTATAAGCAAGTTTCATCATTTTATGTGGGGAGGATTTAATTTAAACATAAAAGCAAGGGGGTTTACTAACAAAAATTCCTTAGGAAATTATAGGGTGCAGATATGATCACATCCTAAAACATGGTGATACTACATGCTATTAGTGACATTTTTGCTCTGGTAGCATAATATTTGATGCATAAATTAATTATTGAAATTTAAATAAGCTAAACCAAGAATTAAGCATACAATGATATTCATGCAGAGGCATGATGAATATGATACACCATAATAAAGAGCATGTTCAGAGGAGTCCAAAACATTTGAGTTTGCATCATTTGCATTTCTAGATAAAAAGATATGAATTTATTAGGCTTCACAAACTTATAATTATTCTGGAACAAGTATACAGCAAACATGAAGTTCATCATAACCATTAAATAGTTCCCTTTATAAGGAATCCAACAAAATTGTATTTGCTCAAATTGGAGCTCTAAATCTTAAGTTATGAATTCTCTAAATTAATTCAACTTTTTGAAATTTAAATTGAACCAATCACGTGGTTGACACACCGCGGGCTACTGAGTGGCGGATCCGGTGTGGCTATGGGCCATTTTGGATCCCAGGGCGTGTGGCCCATGGTGCGGCTCACCGGAGCTAGGCGGCACGCGACGGAGGAGGCTGCCGGAGTTGGGCGGAACTCGACAGGAAGCTCACCGGAGCGTAGCGCACGAGATCGCGAAGCCGTGGGAGTGGTTCGTGGGGCTAGCGGCTCATCGGAGAAAGCTCAACGGCACAATGGCGGAAAAAGATCTTCGGCGGCGGTGCTAGCTTGCTGTGGAGGACGAGAAGGGTGGATCCTTGGCCGTAGAGCTTCGGTGGGAGCTGGGGAAGCGCGGCATGGGATTCGTCGTCCTTGAAGATGACCGAAAGGTGACGGTCATCGACGGGCGGAGCCGCCCGACGGATGGTGGCTGGGGAAACACTTCATGGCGGCTCTGCGGTTGGGGAAACAAAGGGGGAAAGGTGTCGGCGGGTGCTGCAGGTTAATGCGCACGCACGGGAGGAGAATTCAAGGGAAGAGGCTCACCGTGATGGGCGAATTTGTGATCGAGGTCGGGCACGGACGGGAATGGCGCCCGGACGGGATTTCTCTAAATACTCACGGCTTAGTGTGGGGATGGGGACGGCGCATCTGTGGGAGCTAGAGGGGGTCACGGCGCATCTGTTGGTGGGCTGGCATCGACGGGGAAAGCAGCAGAGCGGCAGCGTGTGGACCTTCCGGCTCGTAGCAATGGAGGAGAGGCACTCCGGCCTGTTGTGCTGCGAGAGGAAAGGCAGAGAGGCGAGTGTGACCTGAGAGAGAGGAGACGAGAGGGGAGGGGCGCGGGTTGAGGCACGTCGTGGTGGGGGCGAGGCTCGGAGGATATGCACCACGGGGGAGAGCAGGTGGCGCGCTTCTTCTGCCCTGCTCGGGCATGAGGGAAAAGGAAGGAAGGAAGAGAGGCAGTGATGTGTGGGTCCCGTAGAATATGCCAAGCACCTTTTTCTTTTTCTGGTTGGTGCCTTTTATCCAAAAGTAAGGCATTAAATAAAATAGTTCTGATGCTCGCAAATTATAAACAAAGATACCATTATGTAGCTCATCACTTGGAAGAGACATGCACGGAAAGTTTGAGTCCAAACTCCCTCTGGTTTAATTTTGATAATTCATCAAAAAGGGGTAAAACTTAATATTCTTGAATTTTTATAGGGAGTTCTACTGATCCAAATGGCATGGGACTTGTTCCTAGATTTTTCCCTTGTCTTCCTCTACAACATATATTTTTGCCAGGGGCAATTGTTATAGGAAAATTTTAACTTGTAGTTCAACCCAATATTAATTTATTTGAATTTGCAATTCAAATCACTATGCTTGTGACCAAAAATTTTATATTGAGATTCTACAGAGTCATTAGCATATTGTAGAATTTAAGTTGAGACGTTTGTGACACCGGGGTGTCACAGTGGTATTCATCGACGATATCCTAATTTATTCCATGTCGGAGGAAGAACATGTTGAACACCTCTGCATCGTGCTTCAACGACTACTGGATCATCAACTTTATGCAAAAATTCAGCAAGTGTGAATTTTGGCTAGATCAAGTTCCATTCTTGGGTCACATTATTTCAGCGAAAGGAATTTCAGTGGACCCTAGTAAAGTTGATGAAGTGCTGAATTGGAAGACTCATAGAACCGTCAAGCACATCCGTAGCTTTCTCGGACTTGCCGGATATTATCGGAAATTCATTCCAAATTTTTCTATCATCTCCAAATCCATGACAAAATTATTGGAGAAGAATTCTACATTTAAATGGAGTCCTGAGTGTGAGAATGCATTCCAAACCTTGAAGAAACATCCAACCACCACTCCGGTTTTAGCTCAATCCGACATCACCAAGCCCTTTGACGTATATTGTGATGCGTCCGGTATAGGATTGGGTTGTGTTCTTATGCAAGAAGGCAGAGTTATTGCCTATGCATCTCGTCAGCTCCGTAAACATGAAAAACATTATCCTACTCATGATCTAAAATTAGCATCGGTGGTTCTTGCTCTCAAAACTTGGAGACATTATCTTCTAGGAAATCTTGTGCGTCTCTACACCAATCACAAAAGCCCCAAATATATTTTCTCTCAGCAAGAACTGAATATGAGGCGAAGAAGATGGCTAGAATTAATAAAAGATTATGAATTGGAAATTCATTATCATCCCTAAAAGGCTAATGTAGTTGCCGATGCATTGAGCTGCAAACACCATTAGAAATCTGCTCTATGGAAAATGCCGGCAAATCTGCAAACGAAAATAATCCGTGCTTTCACATCATTCCTTATGGTGCTTTGCACAATTTGGCTCTTGTTCCTACTCTCCGAGAAGAAATTATCGAAGCCCAGAAAAAGGATGTGCGTATGGAACACATCCGATAGAATTTGGGTACGGAAAAGGCTAAATGTTTTCGTCAAGATGAGAATGGAATTTTATGGTTTAACAACCGGCTCGTTGTTCCAAAGGATATGGAACTACGGAAGAAAATTCTCGACAAAGCACATTTGTCTAAATATTCCATACACCCAGGTAGTAATAAAATGTACCGTGGGTTGAGAGAAAAATTTTGGTGGACTCGCATGAAGCGAGAAGTGGCTTGTTATGTTGCCGAGTGTGACACGTGCCGGTGAGTCAAGGCTGATCATCTAAAGAAAGCAGGCCTATTGCACCTATTAGAAATTCCCGCTTGGAAATGGGAGGACATAGCAATGGATTTTGTTGTTGGATTACCTCTCACGTCCAAGAAACGTGAATCTATATGGGTAATCGTCGATAGATTGACGAAATCAGCACACTTTATTCCATTCCATACCACTTATAGTACCAAAAAGTATGCTGAATTGTATATTGCCCGTGTGCTATGTTTGGACGGTGTGCTAGTCTTGGTTATCACGCACATCACCAACGGGCAATCGAAAAGGTTAATTTAATATTTGGAGGACATGTTGAGAGCATGTGCTTTAACACAAAAGAGAAATTGGGATGATCAATTGCCTTTCATTGAATTTTCCTACAACAATAGTTATCAAGAAAGTTCTGAAGTTACTCTCTTTGAGGCCTTGTACGTACATTCTTGTCGTACGCCTTTCAATTGGTCCGAGTCGGGCGAAAGAACAATATTTGGTCCTGATCTTGTTGAGCAAGCCGAAGAAAAAGTGAGAGAAATACAAGCTAATATGAAGGCTGCTCAATCCCGCCAAATAAGTTATGCAAATAAAAGGAGACACCCGTTGGAATATTGTCTATCTCCGTGTCTCTCCGAACAAGGGTGTGTCATGTTTTGGCATAAAAGGAAAACTTGCTCCCGGTATATTGGGCCATATCCGATTGTGGAGAAGTTTAGCCCCTGTTATACCATTTGCAATTGCCGAAAAATTTGGAACGCATTCACAATGTGTTTCACGTATCTCAGCTTAAGAAATGTCTAAAGTCACCCATCGATGTTGTCATTTCCGACACCAAACAATTGCAAGAGGATCTCTCTTATCCCGAAAACCCCGTCCGGATTCTCGATCAAAAGGATAGTGTTACTCGTAACAGCACTATCACCTTCTATAAAGTGCAATGGAAAAACCATACCGAGGATGAGGCCACTTGGGAACAAGAGGAATTTATGAACAATAATTTTCCCGAGTTCCTCGCTTCGCAATTGAGGCAACGCCGCATACCCCCTAAATTGCTATTTCACCGATTGTAATCTCGGGATGAGATTTCTTTAAGGGGGAGGGCTATGACGTCCCATGTCACAATTTGGTGATTGCACTGTGCCAAATATCCATTTCCATGTGCAAAACCTAATTAGGGTTGATCCTCGGATAATATATAAAACTAGGGTTTCATTAAGGTCTTAATTGGCTTAAACTCTAGCCCTCCAAAAACATGATGATCTTCCATGATAGTGCCTCCATGTTTTTGCATATTCTGGTAGTACACATCAAAACAAGAATTTAGGACATTTTTTGCCAAATTTTTAGGTTAGCACATAGCCCTAGAAAAATCATCTAAGCTCAGGAAACAACCTCTGTTCTTGAATTTTTATAAATTTTTGCAAGCCGAACTTTTGCCAATAACAAAAGTTGTTCCTTATGTTTTGCTGGACGAGTACAGAAATGGGCAGTTAAAAATACCAAGCAGAAGTAGGGTTTTGGAACTAAAACATTAGCAACACAGCAGTGGCAATTCTGTAAATAATTGGAACCTTCTCGGCATAGTGTTGAACAGGGGAGCAGGGCCACCAGCCAGCCGCACTCCGGGGTCCATGCCCATTCTAGCTGACCTGCTCGCTGTCATGTATGAGATGATGTGGTGAGGTGTGCACAAAATTGACATATAGGTTTTTGGTTATGTTTGAGTGTTGTGCATTAAAATTTTATGCTTGCTTAGGAGTGTATGTCCTCCTGCCATGTATTGTGTTTTTGCAAGAATATACATTACTTGAATAGGACAGCATCAATGCTTAAGAGTCTGCTAAGTGTATAATGCATCGATCATGTTTTTCATAACAGCTCTATGTTTGAACTATGCCATATAGGTTGCTTATCATTTCATGCACATGTCCACCCTGTTTTCATAATCATGGCAGCAAGCATGCTTAAATAAGTATTTCAACTGATTCATGTGCATTGTTCAGATTGCCATGCTCTCTTACTTGCTAAGTATATATTCATGTTTAAGTTACATAGCTTCTGTTTCTTTTAATTAGAAGGTTATCCCCATGACATTTCCTATATGAATCATCATCATAAGCAAATCATCTCATCCCCACATGAGCATGTTTATTTTATGCAAACATTGCATCAGATTTCGTTATTGAGAAAGTTCCATGAAGTGAATATCTATATATTCGCTCATACTCACGCATCGCATTGCATTCATATAGGAACCCCGACTGAAGGCGAGAATCAAGAAGGGCAGCAAGTTGAGTTGAACTCCTTTGAGTGTGCTAACTACGACCCGAACCAAGGATTGCCCAAGTCGGTGGACAATGTGGCAACTGAAGATGGAGGATACATCATGACCTCCGACCTGGAAGACGATGATGAAGAAGAAGTCGCCGACGACAACACCGATGGCCATGTACTTGATGGAGAAGATACTTCGGGTTTCATGAACATTATTGTACAGCGTGTACTCAGCACGCGAATTTAGCCTTCCGAGAAGCTACAACACCACAATTTGTTCCCGATTTTCTTCGTCATCAAGAATTGACGAGCACGTGTGATCATTGATGGAGAAAGCTGCAATAACTTGGTGAGTTCAGATCTGGTCGAGAAGCTTGGCTTGGCCACACGACCACATCCTCATCCATACCACATTCAATGGTTAAATGACTCGAGAAAAGCTAAGGTAACACAAACTTGCAGAGTTCCTTTTTCCATTGGTGTTTATTCAGATTATGCTGATTATGATGTGGTTCCTATGCAAGCTTGTTCACTTTTATTGGGTCATCCTTGGGAACATGATAATGATGCTACGCACCACGGTAGAAGTAATAAATACACTTTTATGCATAAAGGGCAGAAAATTACTTTAGTACCTTTGACCCTTGCTGAAACTGTACAACCTGATAGAGAACGAGCTACTTCTTTGAATGATTCTTAATCTAAAAACCAGCAAGTTGCTAATTCTGTTTTCCCACGTAAAAAGGATAAGTCTGCACCTATTTCTTAGGGGGATGGGATTAAATTGAAGGGAGCTGTCATGCTAGCTACAAAATGTGACCTTTCTGAAATTTCTGTTGTTGATATTTGCTATGTCTTGATATGCAAACAAGCTTTGTATTCACTTCATGATATTGCTATCTCGTTGCACTACTACAAAAAGAGCTAGCAATATCAGGGGGCATTTTCCAACAATAGCGGGCACACAAAAAAACGCTATTGCTGGGTGCCATTGCTGACATCATCAGGTTTATAGGAATCCCTCACTGTTGTGCTCTATGTCATCTCCTACTAACCTATGTTTCATTATGCCATCTGTTATATGTTCTATGGTTGAAAATTATATCTCTTATACTTCATAACACCTATATTCTTTTTCCTCTACGTGTTCCCTGGTTGCCTGCTGTATATTTCTCTATCACTGAATTTTGCCTGGTTGCCCACTATATTCATTCTGCTCATATGTGGATCAGTGATGCCACATATGGTTGGTTGCAGTCATATGTTATTAATTTTCACATATTATAGACCAGTCATGCCTGCTTACTTCTTCCCTAATTCAGTATGCTCATATGTGGATCAGTCATGCTTGCTTACTTCTTCCCTGATTCAGTCACATATGACTGTTTTTCCCTCGATGATTTCTGTTGATCGATGATTGATGATATATTGATGTAATCTAGGTAGAAAGAATATATATAACTGCCTATGTTGCACCTATTCTTCCTCTATATTTTCATAAGCCCTCAATTTCCTCTCTTTTCTCCTCTTCCCCTCTTTCATGGCTAGACCAATTTTTTAAAATAAAAACTATTTTCTCTTCTCTACTCTCTTCTCTTTTTTCCCCTTTCTTTCCTCTCTTTTCTCCTCTCTTCCTCTCGTTTCATGGCTAGACCACTTTTTTAAAATAAAAACTATTTTCTCTTCTCTTTTCTCCCCTTTCTTTCCTCTCTTTTCTCCTCTATCTCCTCTCTTTTCTCTCTTTTATCCTATCTTTACTCTCTCCCTCTCTCGTCTCTCTCCTTGGTCTAGCCATGCTCGATGATGAAAGCGGGCAAAGTGAGATGAGTGTGGCAGCATGGACCGCATCCTCGGATGTTGGAAACAAGTTGCCATACGAGTCGATGAACTTAATGATAGCGTTGGATGGCCGTTTATTCGGCAACCCGCACCGAGAGCATCTTTCGGCGAGATGATGACTTTTAAAAGGAGACGAGGTAGATGGGGTGAAGAATATAGAATGTAGGGTGTCTTTCAATAGGAAGGTTGGTACAATAATATGCGGGACCTCATCGCAACTCGTACGACCTTAGGTAGACATGGTCGGATGCTTGGGTATTCTCCGGATCATCTTTGTAATGTGTATGCCACATTACATTAGATTTTCCGGAGGATACCCAAGTATCCTGACCTATTTACCTCGAGGTCGTATAAATTGCAGTATGCATTGCATAATGCGCACCTGCCTTTCTTATGAAAGCATTCTACATTATATGTCCTTCATCTTCGTCTACCTCCTCTACTATATGATTCCGATGCTATCCCTACTTTCCTTTTTTTTTTTAATTGTCTCTACCAATAATTGATGGCCTTTTTAAATAGTGAGAGCCGTTAATTGACGGCCTTTTTAAACACTTTTGTAGCGATATTCTTACGTGTTATCAACGTAAAGAAGCTTAACAATATTCGTATCATTTTTTTCTTTTAGCAAGCTTAACAATGGATCAAGGCAAAGAAGCTGAACCTGTTCGAGCCCCGTGTCGGCGCATGAATCAGCTAACGGTTCCGATCATTCAACATCGTTTGAGGAACCTTCTCCTCTCGAGATTCCTTGCGTTAAAAGGCAACGGGTTGAGCAACCCGACCCTGATTACAACCCAAACGATGACGTAGATGATGAGGTATCGCATCGTCAAAATCTTATTTCATGGACAATTATTGTTTAATTAAAACGTCCTCTAACTATATTTTCAATAGGTTGTTGAAACACGTCGTAGTGCTCGACGCTTATTTCTTGAAGATGCTCCTCCCACATCGTCGAGGCCGCTGCGGCAACAACGTCCACTGCAGAAAGACGGAACAAAGGGCAAAGAAATACAAACAAGCTGCATACTGCCGTTCAAGCTGTAACGGCAATAGACAAGGATGGGGCTCCGGTTGAGCCTCAAGGCGTCAACGCGAATCGGCGCAATGATTGCGGTGTATTAGTCCGAACCGCAATCAACATTAAGTCCGACAGCTGGCTTGACGTGTCAACCAAGTGAAAAGGACACGTTGTGAGAGAACTTGAGTAGAACCTACATTTTTCCACCCGAAGTCTCCGAGCAGGCCAAAAATGCTACTCCGAAAACCATGGGGTGGTGCCTAAGGACATTCAGGACAACCCTTAATACGAAGTTTGTCCGGAAGGCTCTCACGCCGTTCCGAAGTATGGTTTTATCACGCCTAATGATTGGAACTCGTTCGTCGAGAAAGTCTCGTCCGACGATGCTAAAAAGAAGAGCGAGATTTTCCAAAGCTTGAGTAAAAAGAACAAGTTGCGTCCTAATCTAGGACCATGAGGATATGAGGCTAAAGTGAAGAAATGGAGGAATATGGAAGAACAATGCCGACAAGCTGGAATCCCAAACCCGTTAGACGGATGCGGTGAACGAACCCGAAATTGGGTGCTTGGGCGTTCAAAGTCCACTCGTTGATGGGCAGTTGGTGCCGAAAAGCTCGGGGTTACCGAAGTCTTGCAAAAAGCAAAGCACGTAGCCGCCCAACGAAGGAAGGTACTCTTAATCCGGACGGATAAGTTGATCGCTGCCATCGGGACGGATGAACATCGGGGTCGTACAAGAGGGGTCTCTTCACCGGCACGACGGAAAGAAGTGTCGTCCGCTACCACGAGTGAAGAATGTAGTAGGTGTGGGCCACACGAGCAACAGGGTATCAATCATGAATGGTGGGTAAAAAACTTCTATGAATTCATGAAGAATAATCCTCAAGCTGTCATCCAACCTATTGTGGTACCAGAATTTCAACTCAACAATGACAACCCAAGCCCGTATGCTCGGCCTCCAAGCATTCATGGCTCCGTGCCCGATGCCACCGGGTATCCTGTGGATGACATCACGGAGAATACACCTTGTGAGCTGCACATGTCACTCGGCAAGAGAGGGAAGACCGTCAAGGTAGCGAGAGGGCATTGCGATCCCTGGACGTACATTTATTGATGTACCAATTCCACAGGAGTGTGCTAGAGTCCAAGTAATCAAGGTTCAGGACAACTATCTTGCTTGCGACCTTGATTATCCGGAGGAGAATGATGGTATTGAGACACTTGAGGATGCGATTAATCATATCATCCTTTGGCTTCGACGCGAGATCGTCGTTCTTGTAGCGCATTCTTCGCCCGCACCTACGCCTCCTCCAACTCAAGAAGCACCGGTTGACCCCGAGATTTCTTTTGAGCCACTACCTTTACCTCGGCCTTCTCCTTCGCCTCGACCTTCTCCAACGCATGAGGACCAGATCCCTCTAGAACATGGCTTCTCCACGTCGCCTCGTACGGATGTTGGGAATGAGGCAGCTCTCCTTCGAACAACATCAACTCCGGTTCTAGTGACACCACGTGACATAGGAGCTTGGGCGATTCGTAGCTCGTACACCCTGCCTAATAACGAGTGAACCTTTGATCGAGCCTGTTCCACCTCCGCCTCCGAGGAAGGAATTATCTAGCGCGGAAACAAGTAAGTACACTTTTGTCGTACTTATGAATTCACGACTATGTATATAGTTACTGATATATTAACGACTTGGCATGCGGTCGCAACATGGCATAAAGGCGTGGCGGTAGCATATAGGAGCGAGAATAGGGAAGTGGTCCCACGTGTTCTCGTTCCGCCTCCCGGCGTCCCGGAAGGAGGTTGGGATCTCACACAAGAAGACTTCCCTACCTTTAAGCATGGCATGCCACTACTACCAGCAGATGTATTGAAAAAGAAGCCATGGATATTTAAGTACTTTCATCCATGGTACTTAAATGCATGTAGCAAGGGTGTCCAAGTTAACGCGGGAAGGATCCCTGGAGAGGTTTTTGGACAAGAGGAATATTTTGACTTAAATGTGCCTTTTGAGGAGATCCATGCTCGTACCGTCTCGCAACGCATGGATGCTACCCTCGTTACCATCTAGTGCTCGTAAGTGTTTTTGACCTTTATTATATTTCCAAGCGAATGGCACATGAATTCAACCGACTACCCTTTTTGATCGCTCGTAATGTGTCATCACTCCGGTGCCTCAAATGAAGTCGGATATCTAAACCCAACCGCCATTAGCCAAAGCGCGATGAATACAAAGTTACCGATAATCATCCCCTGTTGGTCGGAAAGAAGGTGACCAAGGCCGAAGGCAACAAGTCCATGTCCAAGCGGTTAAGGATGCAAGGAGATGTATAGCAACCTACATTGGGAGACCCATGTACGAATGGAGAGAGAGACGATGCATTATGGCTCCATATAACTTTGAGTAAGTTTTCGTAACCTGCTACTTCTTGTGCAAATCATTATTCACTTAGATAATGACATAATGACATATTTTATATTGACCATTGGATTGCTTTCATGATACATCCGAAACTCGCGGGAGTTTGGGTGTTTGAGTCTTTGGATTATGGTCCTAAGAGGTACAAGGATTTCATGGAAACCCCGAATAGGTAATTTCAGATATTCAATGAACTATAATTTTTTATAGATTGCATTATGCTCGTTGCTCATTTTCTCTTTTATATTAGTTCCTATAAATACTATCTCGAGCTTGGTGGTGACCCTCATCCCAAACGGACCAACCTTGGATACAAAACGCATTATCCGATACTATTATCTCATATCATGATCATATTTTGTATTCAATTAATTAATGTCTCTATATGTAAAGTAACTTAGCAATTTCCTTGTTTTGTAAAGTGTTCAAAACAGCGTCCTGGGACCGTGACCTGTGGCTACTATATGTGCAAATACATAAGCGTCGGAAATGGGGAATATACTACATTCCCTTCGGAAGAACCGACCCAATGGAAAGATGTAAGTATTTAGTGTATTTTTTCTTGCATTATTATATTAGTTTTATATTACTTAACAAACATGTATTAATTCCAGAATTTATTTGTGGCAGCAATGCTATGAAAAGCCAAAAACAGGTTCCTACTTAGAAGAAAGCACACTCGAGCTCATTGCAGCCAAACTCCTCCGCTTCATGATTCGTGAGTTCTGTAATGAAAGAGGCAAGTATTTTGATCCTCTAAGTGATGTTGCAATGTATGAAGAGTTGTATATCTACAGCGGTCAAAAGGGCCACCAAGATGCAATTGTGCAAAATATCAAGACAGAGGAGCAGAGATTGAAGGCACTAGAGCCGAAGTGGCCGGATAAGTTGTAATTTAGTTGTGTTTTGATGGATGAATATTGTGTATTGAAAACATGATGTATATGTATGTGGATATTGTAAAATGGATGACAACTATGTCGTATGTACATATAAATGCTTTAATAATTATTTCTATGGTCTTGCGTATATATAGTGTGAATGTATTTTCAGTTCTGTAAAAATATTTGAATTTATCACTATAAAATAAAACAAATAGCAATAATTTATTAGTTCAAAAAATGCCAGTAATATCGGGCACGATGATGTCACTAGCCGAATTGTTGTCTAGGCCAGCAATATCGGACGGATGACATCATCGGGCACGATATTGGCAAAACCACAAGCAAAATCGGGCACGGTGATGTCATCCGCCCGCTATTGCGAGGTTTTCTCGCAATAGCTGGCAGTCGTGGCTATTGTTGGTCCGACCTTGCAGTAACATGTGCGTAATAGCGCTCGGAATGCCCGATTTTGTAGGGCCAAAACTCCCGCTATTGCAAGGTCTAATCCTAGTAGTGTTGCCTTCTGCTTGTCACTAACCTGTTGCAGGAGCATGAGGATGTTTTTCCACCCGAGATCCCCGGGGCTGCCACCTATGAGAGGAATAGAGCGTCAAATTGATTTGATTCCGGGAGCAACTTTACCAAATTGTGCTGCTTATAGAACCAACCCCGAAGAGACTAAGAAAATTCAGTGATAAGTCCAAGATCTTTTGGACCGCGGGTATGTACATGAAAGCTTTAGTCCTTGTGTTGTTCCTGTTCTTTTGGTTCCTAAGAAAGATGGTAGTTGACGTATGTGTGTTGATTGTAGAGCCATTAATAATAATACCATTCGTTATCGTCATCCTATTCCTAGGTTAGACGACATGCTCGATGAGTTGTGTGGTTCTATAGTTTTCACTAAGATTGATTTGCGTAGTGGTTACCACCAAATAATATGAATGAAAAATAGCTTTTAAAACCAAATTTGGGTTATATAAGTGGTTAGTAATGCCTTTTGGTCCGACTAATGCACCTAGTACTTTCACGCGCTTAATGAATGAGGTTTTGAGGGCTTTTATTGGGCAATTTGTGGTGGTTTGGTTTGATGATACCTTTATTTACATCAAGTCTTTGGATGAACATATGGATCATTTACATGCTGTTTTTAATTCTTTACATGGTACACGTTTGTTTGGTAACCTTGAGAAAGTGCATCTTTATGCACAGATCTAGTCTCTTTTCTTGGCTATGTTGCTACTCCACAGGGAATTGAGGTGGATGCGACAAAGATTGAAGCCATAGAGAGTTGGCCGGTAGCCCAATCCATCACACAAGTGAGAAGTTTTCTTGGTCTCGCAGGTTTCTACCGCCGCTTCGTCGACGAAGAAGGGGGTAGCATTCCATCGGGGAGGGCACAAGAGGAGTCCTTTAGCACTTTGAAGGAGAAGCTTACACACGCACCACTGCTGCAACTTCCAAACTTTGGTAAGACTTTTGAACTAGAATGTGATGCTAGTGGACTTGGCATTGGTGGTGTTTTGATGCAAGATGGTAAACGCATTGCATACTTTAGTGAGAAATTGCATGGTCCTATTCTTAATTATTCCATGTATGATAAAGAATTGTATGCTCTTGTACGTTCTTTAGAGACATGGCGTCGTTATTTGTGGCCTAAAGAATTTGTTATTCATTCTAATCATGAATCACTTAAGTGTCTTCGTTCTCAAAATAATCTGAACCGTAAACATGCTAAGTGGGTTGAATTCATTGAGTCTTTTCCTTACATCATTAAACACAAGAAATAGAAGGATAATTTTATTGCTGATGCATTGTCTACATGATATAATTTACTCGTCCCATCTTGATTGTCGTATTTTTGGACTTGAATTGATTAAAGAACAATATGCGCTTGATCCTCAATTTAAAGATGTATTGTCGAATTGTAAAGAGGTACGATCATGGAACAGGTTTGTGCTAGATGATGGGTAGTTGTTTAGAGCTAACCGTCTATGCATTCCGATTGATTCTGTTTGTTTGTCATTGTTGCAGGAAACGCATGGTGGGAGATTGATGGGACATTTTGGTGCTAAGAAGATGGAGGATGTCTTGGCCACACACTTCTTTTGGCCAAAGATGAGGAGAGATATTGAGTGTTTCGTGGCACGTTGCACTACATGTCAAAAGGCTAAGTCACGCTTAAATCCACGTGGTTTCTTATGCCTCTTCATGTTCCTTCTATTCCTTGGGCGGATATTTCTATGGACTTTATTTTAGGACTACCTAGGACTAAGAGGGGGATGGATAACATTGTTGTTGTGGATCGCTTTTCTAAGATGGCTCATTTTATACCATGTCATAAAAGTGATAATGCTATTGATATTGCTGACCTCTTTTTGTTGACGTCAAAAGTCGCCAACACACCGTTGTCCGGAGAGTCCACCGAAACCCCGGCTGACGCGAGGCCTCGTGCTCCCAACGGACCGACTCAGCTCGCCGATTCTCGTGTGCGCTGGTGCGTGCGGATGGTTTTCCTGCAAACCAACAAAGACAATAAAAAGTGTAAAATTCCGGGTCATCGGCCCGGATAGGCCGATGTGCAGCCGTGGCCGATTCTGGCGTAAGATAGACAAAATCGGCCATTGATCGGGAGCAGCACGGCCCATCCATTTTATGTATTAAATGCCAGGCAAGCGAGCTGTGATACAAACGATACGAAATCGGCCGATGCTATAACATGCGATCGGTGGCTAGCAGCCGATTTCGTCGGTGAGCAATCAAATCATTAAGACCTTGCGAGGATGCATTATCGAATAAAATATAGACAAGGTAATTATTAATGGGATGTAATTAATTTGATAGCAAAAGGATGGTTCAATCATCAATCGGAGCAATAAATCGGCCGATCGGGCATCCGACCGATTCTGCCATGGATTATAACGATGAGTTATTAGATCTATCTAGATGGATAATGATGATCAACGAAATCATACTAATAACTCAGAGTTCAAAGGCAGCTTTAACAGATTTGGTTGCTAATTGAACATGAAACAGCTAATGAACGTGATAAACAATCGGCTAAACACTCCGAAAGAACAAGTAAGACAAATACAACCACACAGATCTCGAATCGACCGATCGCTCCAACAGGACAAGTCAATCGATGGCACGCGATCGGATCAGATCTAACGGCCGCGCACGCCCGGCCGATCCAGGACAAGCACAATCATAAACGCCTTAACTATGAAAGTAAATCTACACCCTAGCCAATCGGCTGCATGCGCCTAGGACAAGTCAACTATCGCAAAGGCAAACACAGGACACGTCAACCGAATCCGCACGATCGAATCGGCCAAGATGTAAAAGAATTCTCATAGCGGCTATCGTGACTCGGACGACCGGATCCGAGCCAATCGGCGTTGCGAGCAAAGGCTGGGACGGGGAGGCGGGACAAGTCAAACTATCTCCACCACGAGCCCGGACCGGGTCGACTTGACTCATCCCGGCCGATACTCACTACGACGATTAAGAACAGATCCGGTCGCTGGATAACTAGCAATTAAGCCATCTAATTACGAACAATGCGCGAGAACTAGACGACATAATTACCTTATCAAGCCAACGTGTTGTCGACCGGAGCCCCGAAGATCCCCGCGAAAACGAGTAAAGACTTGACGAGAAAATTAGGGTTTGGCGATGCGCCGAAAGTTGTATTGGATGTGAATCGAGTTTACATGTTACACCCGAGTACATATTTATACCCGGCACAAAGAATCCTACTCGGACCCTCTTCGGGCCGATTTCCTAACCGACTAGGATCCTTTTCCAAAATTAAACTATTATTTCTAATTTTACAACGTGGGCCAGGCCCATCAATATTATGCTCTTCCGTTGGCATCCGCGCACGATTCCCGGGAGGGACGCGCCTCTTACTCGTCCATGCGGCCGTCGGCCTTCGGCCCACCGGCCCTCTTTTGACCTATAGTCGCCGACAATGGGTCCCTTGGTCAAAAACCGGCGT
This sequence comes from Chloris gayana, assembly GCA_031894775.1. Taxonomy (NCBI): domain Eukaryota; kingdom Viridiplantae; phylum Streptophyta; class Magnoliopsida; order Poales; family Poaceae; genus Chloris; species Chloris gayana. The sequence continues at coordinate 5,269,384 of JAUNZO010001928.1, forward strand.
CAACACATGTGCCCCCGGTCCGGGGTATGCAACGCATGCGTCGGACCGATCCGTTCTCTTTTATCGCGCCGGTTTTCTGCCCGTCACTCCTCCATAAAACCGGGGCCACCCCGGTCATTTCTCATCTGCTTCCTCTCCTTGGCCTTCATCTTCTTCCGTTTCCGGCGACCTTTTCCTCCTCGAGCCTTTTCAACTTCTCATCGCGCCGTCGCCGTCTTTCTTCTCCGGCGACCATGAACCCTGTTGTTGCTGCTGCTGCGGCCGCCGCCGCCGGCCGCTTTGTCGCCACCACCAACGCCGTTCCGGAGGTAATGTACATTCGGGCATCCCTCTTTTCTACCTTTGCAATTTTTCTTCGCGTTCTTGTTCTTGTTCATTTTCACAATTTATCTTCTTCCCGTTCCGCTTCTCATTTTAGACCTATTTCTTGTTTTTAGGAGATCCGGAACCAAGTCGTTATTCCGTCCAACATCCCGACTCATTTCTTCTTGGGTCCTATGGGCGATCCCGACCCCACGGATCTCATCCGTGCCGAAACGGATCGGGTTCCGTTTCGGCAACGGTCCCGCTATCGGCCGAATGGGCCAACGGCTTCCGGTCATGGCCGACCCCGTCGCAGGATGGCGTGATTGGTATAAACGGGTGTCGGCCGTCTATTTGCAAGGTTGGGCCAACATCGGCATCGCCCATGCCATCAAGCTGTCTCCGGCCGATCACCGGAAGAATGAACCGTTGCTGGCGATCGCTTGCTACTTACGGTCGGACGCCACGAATCGCTTCATGTTCGGCCACGGCCCGGCTACCATGACCTTATTGGATACGATCATGTTGGCCGATCCGAACATCACGGCGGAGGCCACTCCGGATGCTGTCCGCATTAAGTCCTCCCACCGGATCAACCCTAAAGACACCAGGGGCTGGAAGGGCTATATTCGGACTTACAACAAGGGGCACGGCACGGTCGATCGCCGCGAACATGTCGCCTTCCTCAACATGTGGCTCGACCATTTCTTCTTTTGTGGGGTCAGCGTGAGCCCCACAAACAATTTTCTGCCGATGGCCGATGTATTGGCCGACAGCCATGCCCTTCCCATGGGCAAGTATCTTCCGGGGTCGGCGTACCTCCTTCTTCACCGAGGTTTCGGTGGAGCTGCGCGCCGGCCGATCGATCAAAAACCTAGGTGGCCCTTGGTGGTTTATTCAAATGTGGTTGACCCTCCATACCACCAAGGCCATCAATCTGGATCTCGGCGTGCTCCGCTTCCCCGGCGACTACGCCGGAATCGGCCGTGCCCGGATTCAGCCGGTGCATCTCTTTCGGGGAGGCGTTATCCATGGCACCGGGGCGGCCATGTCGGACAAGAACCCGGCGTATTGGTTCGCCGCCTTCTACAAGGGCCTCAACGATGAAAGTACGGACTGGTACCCGTACATTGATTTCTTCGAGAGGGAGTACGACACCCCCTTTTGATCGACCCAACTTTCCCGACGGCCGACGGGGAAGCAATCAAAATCTTCACCACCTGCCTCCGCCCTCGTCTGCTGCCGACGGGACTCATCGCCGGGAGCAAGGCCTTCGCTCCTATGAGTTCTACCACCCGTCGATATCGGCCCGTCAACTCGGCTTCGGCCGGTTGCCCCCGACCTCTTCTATGTGGGACGGATAAAGGCGCGGGCTGCCGTCGACAATGCCATTCGGTGGAATCGGCTTATCGGCCGTACCGCCGATATCGTCACCGGTGACTTAGCCGGATTTTCCCGGCGCCCCGGAGTACCCGCCTTTTTGACCGTTGGTGGGGTGAGTGGAACCGGCACCTTCGCAGCCGGAACACCGCTTCCTTCTTCTCCGGCCTAGTCCTGGAAGAACCTTTCGCCGAGGTACGTGTAGCTGATTTATTTTTGTAAGGCCGATTTTGTAAATGAAATCGGCCACTCCAAATGCTCATCCTTGTATCTTCTCTTTCGGTCGGACTCGGAGGAGCCGCCGACCCAAAGCATCGGTGGCCGGCCGATTGCATATTTATTGCCGAGCTCAATCGTTCCAAATATCTACTTCACCGACCGCACTCCCGCTCAAGCATTTGCGGCGATGAGTCGAGGGGCGCCAGCTGTCCGCAAGGCCAAAACCAAAACGGCCGCCCCTCAAAAGAGGAAGGCTAATGTGCCGACTGCAGGGTCGACTCGGGCCCCGAAGCGATACCGCGCGCCGCTAAAGCAGCACTGTGCGCTCGTCCGACCCGGATTACTATAGCGAACCGTCTCCGCTGCGTCGAGGTTGTTATTGCATGATCGCCGATTCCTTTTCACTTAACATGCCATCTAATTATGAGTTTTTAGCAGGAATCGGCGGTCCCTTCTCCTCGGGCTCGGACGCCAACGCCCGATAGGCCGATCCGCCTGCCGACTCCTCCACGGGCCAAGACGCCGACGCCCGAAAGGCCGACTCAAACAGCTCCGGAGCTCGCGGTCGTACCAAGCCGAGGCCGATCCAAATCCTACGGAGAGCCCAACTCACTCGGATCGGCTCGCGTCTCCCGAGGCCGCCGCCGAAGCCGAACAAGCCGGCCATGTGTCGCCCACGGCTCCTCCCAAAGGCACCGCTGCCGACGAAGAATCGGCCGGCCGGAGCCGCCCGCGGCTTCTCCCGAAGGTAATGCTGCCGATGAGCCGGCCGGCGGAGCGTCGCTCGATGCCGCCTCCGAGGATGTCGCCGGTGAAGGTGGATCGGCCGGCCGAGAGCTGCTTGGAACACACGAACCTGTCGGTTCAATGGCACGGCCGATGGACGTCCGGCCGCTTCGCGTCGACGCTTCGCAGGTCTGTTTTTACCATTTCCTCCTTGATTCGCCGCCGATCATTAGTTTTATCTTACTCTTCTTGGTATTTCGGGCGCTCGGCTTCCCTCGTCCTGCGCCGATTTCGGTATCTTCCGCTGGTCTTATCACCATGACCGAAATCGCGCGCCGGCTTGAAGTGTCATCGGTTGAAGGCTTGGTGGCCGACGCCCACTCTATCCGGGAGCGGTACTTGGAAATCCGGGCTGAGCTCCCGAATGATGTGCGCGATGCTCTACACCGCGTAGCATACATGGAGTATCGGCAAATGGATTTCATCCGTGCCCGAGCAGCGTCTAGCTCGCCACGCGAGCAACGAGCAAGCTGCACTACTCGCCGAGAACTCCATCAAGCGTTCCGAGGAGGAGGCCCGCAAGACTCGGAGATGCAAGAGCAACTCTCAAATCGGCGAGGCGAACTGCAAGCAATCAATCAGGAGATTGCCGATTTGAGAGCAGCGCCGGCTCTCAAGGAGAAGGATGCGGCGGCTGTTGGTATTTCTTACGGTCACGATAAATCCACAAGCGCACGGAGAATACCGTTGTAGCATTTCACCCGTGAGTATTCAAGGGTATCGTATTTTCCACAGGGAAGGCGGTGGTTTACGAGATAGCAATGTTCATAATCATATGACTAATAAGGTACCAAAGCCTAAATAGGGGTAAGGATAATAATGATAGTGGGTAGTAGTGACAACACCACCAGAGCAATCCAATCTAACACTAGAACTAAGCCTAGGCTAAGCGGGGTTAAGGAGAAAGCCGAGATGGGTCCTTATGTACTTCTAATATTCCTGCTCATGCAACACATACAAGTCTAATGCTCTATGTCATCCTGGAACAAGGGGATAACCAGCAGGGCTGTTACCACCTACGGGCATTCCTTCTACCAGGCAATCAAGGCTATCTACTATAGAACAAGAGGACTAGGCACGGCAGGGCTGTCACCACCTACCGTTACCCTTCATCCAGGACACGTGACACAAGGGCAATTAGATCCCTATGCCAGTCCTACGATCACGTGGCGGTGAAGCAATTAAGTCCTCACCGTCGGATCTTATCCTGTTCGAGCGGACAACCAAACACCCAAAGCAGTTTATCAATCTAAGCACCATGCTTACATTGCTAAACCGAACTCCCGAAAGAGTACACTTAATCTTGACCGGCCGAATCGGATCAAGTGCTCGGAACATGCAAGACTCGACCCTACGGATCATCAAGTAAATGGGTGAGACATGCCTAACTCTAACCCTACGGATTGACGAGTTATGGGCCATGTCACACATGACTCTAACCCTACGGATCATCAAGTCATTGGCCAAAGCATGTCTCACCTCATCATGCATGAAACGAGTGTAAGGACATACACGAATGAATGAAGGCATGTGAAGCATGAAGCAACCTATCATGACTAGACAATAACCACATAGAAAGCACATGATCATCATACTAGTACAATCATAAGGCATGAGGAACAAAGAAGATAATTCTATTGAGGTGAACCTTGATACTTACTTAATATGAGATGCACGATGAACGAACGAAGAACGAACGAAGAACGATGAACGAACGACGAACGAACTTCTATTATAAGCAAGTATCCTCGAAGTACAAGATTGGGCTAAATCCTCACAAAGAGAGGACAACCCTCTCCTCTACTAAACTCCCCCTCTAATCCTCTACAGACCTAGAGACTAGTCTAATGCTAGATGGATTCCTCTTGGTGTCAATGTGTTGTGACCTCTTCAATTGGATGCTTGAGAGAGGTAGGGGTGCCCCTTTATTTATAGTCTTGGAAGGTCGGCAACTTGGAGGCGGTTCCCGACGTCGGTGGCATTTAATGCAGGTGGAACCGACCTCCGGACGTCGGTAGTGAACCGCCGGAGAAAGATGGGCCGGTGGGGCCACCACCACGGTTCGGCCGAACCCAAATCCCAGTGTCGGCCGAATCGGGCCGGGCCCCACCGGGTCCGGTCTTCTTCGTGGTGGCTCTCCGTGTTGCTTCCCTCCTTGGTACAGTTGCTAGGGATAGATTTGGAGCCTGTTTCTCCGGATTTTGGGCTGAGAGAGTTGTCTTTTATGTCGGGGAAAGTTAGGCAAGTGCGAAGCCCATGTTTTATGCATACTTGTCCCCGTTTTCATATGGATTGCACCTGCACTCACGAATTCACCAAGACTTGTGGAAATGGTTAGATAAAAGCCCTATGTCTACTCTTGGTGGTGGATATGATTTCAAAAGGTGCATAAAGTTGACGGTAAAAAAGGACCGTAAGGACCGTCAACAGCGGCTTTAGAAGCCATCATTGCACAATTGGCGGTTGATGTGGCGGCCCAACAAAAGACGACGGACGAGGCAATCCAAGAGGCCGATAAGATGGTTGCCGCGGCGCATGCCGATGTCGGCCCCATCGAAGATGACCTGTCGGTCATGGCCAAACTCGACTCCATGCTGGCCCGCGCCTTATCCGCCATCCAAGACCTTCCGTCCCGCGCCGAGGCCGTCGACTACGCTTAGATGTAATAGGACTTAAACAATCTTTTGTTGTAAATATTTTTTTGTACTAAGGACGATATACGATAATATCGGCCATCCGAAGACGATGCTTAAAACACCGGCTGTAACTCATTTGTCCATTACTTCCTGCGTTTTGCTTTCATGCTTTACGGCTAAGGGCGATACTCTCGATATCGGCTGTCTCAAGGCGATGTGCATCGACATCGGCTGTAGTCCCTTTTAGACCGAACACTATGAATTAATCCAAATACTAGGATAATACTGCTTCAAATACTTCCCATTAAGCGCTCGGCCGAATTCCTCCCCTGCTAACTCTTTCAAAATATATGCATTACCCGGCGCCGATCGGCTAATCAAATAAGGTCCTTCCCAATTAGGCGACCATTTACCAAACCGATTGTCCTTTACACCGATCGGCATCCTAAGCTTCCGGACCGGATCGCCCTTTTTAAACTGTTTCAGCACAACCTTCTTATCATAATGGCGGGCGACCCTCGCCTTATTCTCGCTCTATCCTTTCCAATGCATCCAGCCGATTTTGTACCACGTCTTCTAATTCATCCATCATCAACCCGTGGTACTGATCGGCCGATAGCTTTTGTTGCAATTCAACCCTTCCGGAGCCGATAGCTGTCTCCCATGGCAATACGGCTTCGTGCCCATACACAAGCTGATACGGCGTGACTTGCATGGCCCCATGTCGTGACATACGATAAGCCCACAAAGCGTCCATCAATTTCATGTGCCACTTACGAGGATGCTCTTGTATTTTCCGCTTGATTAACTTTATCAAACTCTTATTCGCTGCTTCGACTTGACCATTGGCTTGGGCATAATATGGTGACGAATTAATCAATTTAATCCCCATTTCTTCAGCAAAAGATTGAAATTCGTCCGATGTGAATACTGATCCCCGATCCGTCGTGATCGTCTCTGGAATCCCAAATCTATGAATGATATGCTCCTTAACAAACGTTATCACGTCGGCCGTCGAGACTTTGCGATAAGGTGCCGCTTCAACCCACTTTGTGAAGTAATCTGTAACTACCAATATGTACTCGATGTCCTTTGCTTGATGCTGGATTTATCCGGCCGATCATATCCATGGCCCATCCTCCGAACGGCCAAGGCTTGATCACTGGATTCATGGCCGACGCAGTGCCCTCCGTATAGGCCCGAACTTCGGCAATCTTGGCAACTTTTATAATATTTGAAACAATCGGCTAACATTGTCGGCCAGTAATAACCAGCTCGCCTTAGCAGCCATTTCATTTTATGGGCCGATTGATGCGTTCCGCAAATCCCATCATGTACTTCGCTCATTACCACTTTGGCTTCGGTGTCATTAATACATTTGAGAAGCACCCCATCAATTGTCTTGAAAAATAATTGATCATCCAACAGAACATATTTCAAGGCTTTATATCTTATCTTCTTATCCGTAGGTTGGGATGGATTGCTTAAAAATTTCGAATTTCCGTGCACCAATCGGCCTCTTCAATATCGGCTATTTCCAAGCTGTTTTCGGCGAACCGATATCCGGATGCTAGTTGAGCCAAGTTATTTGCTTCAAGTTCTGCTCTCTTGGTATATGACCGATTTTAACACACTTGAATCTTTTCATTAACTTCGGCACTTTCTATGATATTGCAACAATATTTCATCTTTACACTCATACTCATCGGCCAGCTGACTCACGACCAACAAGGAATCGCCGAAAATTTCCACAAAATCAGCCCCGGCATCGATGAGTAGTTCCAGTCCTTTTAATACTGCCTCATATTCGACTTGGTTGTTGGTGTGCGCCTCTACTGTAATAGAATATCCACGTATTGCCCCCGAGGCGACACAACAACCAAGCCGATTCCACTTCCTTGCTTGCAAATTGACCCATCGAAGAACACCGTCCATGGTACTCGGTTCAACGTATTTGGCCGAGTGTTCACCGTGTTGCACTATTAAATCGGCCAATACTTGTGCCTTCACCGCTTTGGCCGATTCATAGCCTAGATCAAACTCTGCAATTGCCAACATCCATTTACCCAACCGGCCTTTGGGGACCGGGGCCGATAGCATATATTTCACAACATCGGCTCGGCAAACCACAAGTACACTCCTCGGCTAACGGATAATGCCTTAGTTTTGTGCATGAAAAATACAAACGAGAGACATAACCTTTCCACCTCCGGATACCGTGTTTCTGCATCAATTAATTTGCGGCTGAGATAAAATATGACCCGCTCTTTTCCCTCCTGTTCTTGAGTCAATGCAGAGCCGATGCACCTATCATCGGCCGATAAATATAACTTAAAGGGTGTGCCCGACTTTGGCGGAACCATCATCGGTGGGGACACCAAATATTTCTTGATATCTTCTAAAGCCCTTTGATGGATCGGCTCCCACCGAAATTCTTGATCGGCCTTGAGTTTTAATAATGGCGTAAATACGTCAAGCCGACCGGACAAATTTGAGATAAATCGTTCGATAAAATTAATCTTGCCGATTAGGGACTCGGAGCTTTGTCTTGTTCGTCGGTGGTTCCAGCTTTCTCGATAGAATCAATACTCTTGGGGCCGATTTCAATTCCCTTTTCATGCACAATAAACCCCAGAAATTGTCCAGTTGAGACACCAAAAGCACACTTGAGCGGGTTCATCTTCGAGCCGTATTGTCTTGTCCTCTTCAACACTTCTCCGAGATCAGCCACATGACTTTCGGCCGATTTTGATTTCACCATAACATCATCAATATAAATTTCCACCAATCGGCCGATCAAATCGTGATATATAAAATTCATGGCTCTCCGATATGTAGCACCAGCATTTTTTAATCCGAAAGTCATGACAACCCACTCATATAGTCCCAACGCTCCGGGCATCTCGAACGCTGTCTTCGGTATATCTTCTTCGGCCATAAAAATCTGATTGTACCCAGCATTTCCATCCATAAAGCTCAAAATTTTGTTGCCGGCGGCTGCATCAACTAACAAATCGGCGTTTGGCATTGGGTACTCATCTTTCGGAGTCGCTTTATTCAAATTCTCGAAGTCAATGCAGACCCGCATCTTTCCATTTTTCTTTTCCACCGGCACAATACTGGAAACCCACTCGGCATATCGGCATGGCCTAATAAAGCCGGCTTCATATAATCTGATAATCTCTTCTTTGACGGCTTCATAATACCTAGGGTCAATTTTCCGAGCCCCCGCTTATACGGCCGATATCCGGGTTTGGTGGGCAGCCGATGTTCAACGATCGATCGGCTGAGTCCAGGCATCCAATACAACTTTCGGCGCATCGCCAAACCCTAATTTTCTGTCAAGTCTTTACTTGTTTTCGCGCGGGATCTTCGGGGCTCCGGTCGACAACACGTTGGCTTGATAAGGTAATTATGTCGTCTAGTTCTCGGCGCATTGTTCGTAATTAGATGGCTTAATTGCTAGTTATCCGGCGACCGGATCTGTTCTTAATCGTCGTAGTGAGTATCGGCCGGGATGAGTCAAGTCGACCTGGTCCGGGCTCGTGGTGGAGATAGTTTGACTTGTCCCGCCTCCCCGTCCCAGCCTTTGCTCGCAACGCCGATTGGCTCGGATCCGGTCGTCCGAGTCACGATAGCCGCTATGAGAATTCTTTTACATCTTGGCCGATTCGATCGTGCGGATTCGGTTGACGTGTCCTGTGTTTGCCTTTGCGATAGTTGACTTGTCCTAGGCGCATGCAGCCGATTGGCTAGGGTGTAGATTTACTTTCATAGTTAAGGCGTTTATGATTGTGCTTGTCCTGGATCGGCCGGGCGTGCGCGGCCGTTAGATCTGATCCGGTCGCGTGCCATCGGTTGACTTGTCCTGTTGGAGCGATCGGTCGATTCGGATCCGTGTGGTTGTATTTGTCTTACTCGTTCTTTCGGAGTGTTTAGCCGATTGTTTATCACGTTCATTAGCTGTTTCATGTTCAATTAGCAACCAAATCTGTCAAAGCTGCCTTTGAACCTGAGTTATTAGTATGATTTCGTTGATCATCATTATCCATCTAGATAGATCTAATAACTCACTCGTTATAATCCATGGCAGAATCGGTCGGATGCCCGATCGGCCGATTTATCGCTTCGATTGATGATTGAACCATCCTTTTGCTATCAAATTAATTACATCCCATTAATAATTACCTTGTCTATATTTTATTCGATAATGCATCCCTGCAAGGTCTTAATGATTTGATTGCTCACCGACGAAATCGGCTGCTAGCCACCGATCGCATGTTATAGCATCGGCCGATTTCGTATCGTTTGTATCACAGCTCGCTTGCCCGGCATTTAATACATAAAATGGATGGGCCGTGCTTCCGTGCGCCAATCGGCCTCTTCAATATCGGCTATTTCCAAGCTGTTTTCGGCGAACCGATATCCGGATGCTAGTTGAGCCAAGTTATTTGCTTCGAAGTTCTGCTCTCTTGGTATATGACCGATTTTAACACACTTGAATCTTTTCATTAACTTCGGCACTTTCTATGATATTGCAACAATATTTCATCTTTACACTCATACTCATCGGCCAGCTGACTCACGACCAACAAGGAATCGCCGAAAATTTCCACAAAATCAGCCCGGCATCGATGAGTAGTTCCAGTCCTTTTAATACTGTCTCATATTCGACTTGGTTGTTGGTGTGCGCCTCTACTGTAATAGAATATCCACGTATTGCCCCCGAGGCGACACAACAACCAAGCCGATTCCACTTCCTTGCTTGCAAATTGACCCATCGAAGAACACCGTCCATGGTACTCGGTTCAACGTATTTGGCCGAGTGTTCACCGTGTTGCACTATTAAATCGGCCAATACTTGTGCCTTCACTGCTTTGGCCGATTCATAGCCTAGATCAAACTCCGCAATTGCCAACATCCATTTACCCAACCGGCCTTTGGGGATCGGGGCCGATAGCATATATTTCACAACATCGGCCTGGCAAACCACGAGTACACTCCTCGGCTAACGAGATAATGCCTTAGTTTTATGCATGAAAAATACAAACAGAGACATAACCTTTCCACCTCCGGATACCGTGTTTCTGCATCAATTAATTTGCGGCTGAGATAAAATATGACCTGCTCTTTTCCCTCCTGTTCTTGAGTCAATGCAGAGCCGATGCACCTATCATCGGCCGATAAATATAACTTAAAGGGTGTGCCCGACTTTGGCGGAACCATCATCGGTGGGGACACCAAATATTTCTTGATATCTTCTAAAGCCCTTTGATGGATCGGCTCCCACCGAAATTCTTGATCGGCCTTGAGTTTTAATAATGGCGTAAATACGTCAAGCCGACCGGACAAATTTGAGATAAATCGTCCGATAAAATTAATCTTGCCGATTAGGGACTCGGAGCTTTGTCTTGTTCGTCGGTGGTTCCAGCTTTTCGATAGAATCAATACTCTTGGGGCCGATTTCAATTCCCTTTTCATGCACAATAAACCCCGAAATTGTCCAGTTGAGACACCAAAAGCACACTTGAGCGGGTTCATCTTCAGGCCGTATTGTCTTGTCCTCTTCAACACTTCTCCGAGATCAGCCACATGACTTTCGGCCGATTTTGATTTCACCATAACATCATCAATATAAATTTCCACCAATCGGCCGATCAAATCGTGATATATAAAATTCATGGCTCTCCGATATGTAGCACCAGCATTTTTTAATCCGAAAGTCATGACAACCCACTCATATAGTCCCAACGCTCCGGGGCATCCGAATGCTGTCTTCGGTATATCTTCTTCGGCCATAAAAATCTGATTGTACCCAGCATTTCCATCCATAAAGCTCAAAATTTTGTTGCCGGCGGCTGCATCAACTAACAAATCGGCGTTTGGCATTGGGTACTCATCTTTCGGAGTCGCTTTATTCAAATTCCTGAAGTCAATGCGGACCCGCATCTTTCCATTTTTCTTTTCCACCGGCACAATACTGGAAACCCACTCGGCATATCGGCATGGCCTAATAAAGCCGGCTTCATATAATCTGATAATCTCTTCTTTGACGGCTTCATAATACCTAGGGTCAATTTTCCGAGCCCCACGCTTATACGGCCGATATCCGGGTTTGGTGGGCAGCCGATGTTCAACGATCGATCGGCTGAGTCCGGACATCTCGCTATAATCCCAAGCAAAACAATATTTATATTCTTTCAATAAGGCCACTAATTCATCTCTTACTTCTTTACACAATTTCTTGTCTCCATCCCCTATATCTACTTCTTCTAACTCGTCGGCCGACACAAAACCGTGGCCTAATTTCCCGTCTTCCGGTTCGTTAATCGGCCGATTCATCATATCCCCGGTGCGCGTGTCGATCGGCCGATTGTCCGTCAATTCTCCTGTGGGGCCCATCGGAGCAGCCGGGGGTACCCGACCCCCGGTCACAATAACTCCGTCGTCGGTGATGTTTATGGCTTCCGCATCCCAATATGTGCCCGAGAAACAAGGCGGGCTCTCCGGACCGGCAAACTCGAAATCGGCGGTCGCGATGGTTACGGACTTATCGGCCCGCACGATTTCGACCTTGTTGCCGACCCATTGAATCAAGCAACTGGTGCATGGTTGATGGGATGCAACGGTTGGCATGAATCCAATCTCTCCCCAACAAAGTTGTGTATGCACCTTTCCCGTCGATGATGAAAAATGTGGCGGGTATGGTTTTGCTGCCCACGAGTGATCTCCATTATTGCGGCCCCACGCACATCTTGGCTTCTCCCGCTATAATCCTTGAGCGTCGGATTAGCCCTCATCATTTCTTCCGGCGTCTTCCCGAGCTTGCGGTATGTAGTAATCGGCATGATATTGACCGCTGCTCCTCCGTCGACCAACATTTTCCTCATCGGCGACCCATTGATATAGCCGCTAATGTACAATGCCTTGAGATGCAAATGATCGGAGTTGATCGGCTTATCAAATACTGCCGATTTCGGCGTCCACGGAATCTCTCGAAGTTTCCCCAACTGGTTCTTCCTCGGCCGAATTTTCATTAGCCGATTCGTCCTCTACGGCCGATCCGACAATCCCGGGCATCGGGGATATCATATTTACTGCGGCTTCAGCCCGGACCACTCGAGACTGCACTTTGGGCCTCCATTCCCTTTTGGGCTTGGACTCATCATCTTGGTCATCTCCGTAATACTGTCCACCCTTAATTTCTCGACAGCGCATTCTCCGGAGCCTCCTCTTCCGGGTTTTATTGAGCAAACCACCGGGACACCACTGTTCTTCGTGGTATTGCCGATCAAACTCTTCTTCATCGTTGATTGGCCCCGGCCGATCGTGAACGGAGGTTCTCTTCGGCACGGCGTATCTCCGTTCATCATAGCCGTGATCATGGCCGATTGCTCTTACGGGAGCCGATTGTCGTGAATCGTAGTTGCGACCAACCGGCCGCCCCGGGAACTTGATGACCCGTCATCACGATACTCTTCACGGCCAATGCACTCCGGGCAGTCCTCGATAGAGGGAAGCTTCATGTTTTGGTCCCAATAGTACTGAAAGAAAGGACAAGCCCGGTGTGGGTCAAAATCTCGGCCGATCGCGCCTCGTCCGTACCGCCGACTTTGGCCGATAGATTCCTGTTCTCGTGCCACCCGAGCTCTTTCTTCCCTCTCTCTCTTCTTCTCATATCGGCGTATGAAACCAGCTGATCCACCGCCGATGGTGTTGATGTACATCGTATTAGCCGGGAAAGGGTGCCCATCAACTTTCATCTTCTTCTTTACATCGGCCGCTCGCAATACCCCACTCGTCAATCGCCCTCTGGATTTCATCTCTCATGGCATAACAATCAACGGTGTTATGATGCGAATTTCCATGCCACTTGCACCATTTAGCCATTTTCTTCAATTCTTCGGCGTAGGAATTTTGTGATGAGGGGAAAGCTGGATCTTCTTTTCCCGCAGCAGCTGATCAAATATCTCGTCGGCCTTAGATAAATCGAAATCATATTTTTTCTCCTTAGGTTTGACATGCGGAGAAAATATCGGCCGTTTGTTATTAGTCCACTCAACTGCATTAATTTCCTCTTCATCATCCTCATTGTCGAAATCGGCATAAGTCGTCTCGATACCGCCGATTCCGGGTGAACTGGAGATTCTCTTCTGGCTGATCGCCCTACGGGTCAGCTGTGCCAACCCATCAAACTCATGTGGGGTAAACTTTTCTTTAATGTTAGAGAATAGCCCCGCATAAGCGATTTCGGCCAGCTGCTGCTCTGTCAAGTTCAGATTGTAGCATCGTCCCCTCGAGTCCTGAACCTCCGTATATAATCGGCCACCGATTCCCCAGTTTTCTGTTTCACCGCCATTAAATCGGACAAACTAAGCTCGGAAATGCCCGTGAAGAAGTACGAGTGAAACCTTTTCTCCAGATCGGCCCAACTACGAATAGAACCAGGCGATAGCGAAGCAAACCATGAAAAGGCCGATCCAAACAATGACGAGTGGGAATAGTCTAACCCGCAAAGCCTCTTGAGTAGACGCCTCACCAAGCTGTGCGTCATATCGGCTGATGTGCTCCATAGTTGATGTATTATCTTGCCCGGAAAACTTGGAGAACTCAGGAATTTTATACTTATTGGGTAAAGCCACGGAATCCATCCGATCGGGATAAGGTCGCCGATACAATGCACTTTTCTCCTTAGGCTTCAAATCGAACCGATCTTTCATCATATCGGCGATCTTAGTCATGAGGCTACTCATATCATTGGGTTCAGCGAGTTGCTGATCCGGTTCCCGTCATATAAGCTGTGTTAGGCTGTCCCCCGATCGGGTGTACCGGCCGACCGTTTCCGAAATCCCGGTGCCGGTAGTCGGGAACAGTGTACGCGGAGCGACTCCATAATTCATGGCCGATTGGATCGGCCGTCCGATCATGAATCCCTGTCCCCCGGCCGATGCGGTTGGCTGTGGAATACCGGATATCGGCCGTACTATAGTGGGTGAGTTCTCAATTCTACTCGGGCCGGTATTTGGTACGTAGAAGAAATTGGGTTGCTTGTGCCATCTGCGGGGCCGCTGCCACATTGGTTGCTGCCCCTAACTCGGAAGTCGGCTGTTGTACATCTTGTTTGTCGCCCTCTTCCGTTACCGACTTCTTGGGGCTACTTGTCATCCTCTTTGCCTGGCTGGGTTGTACTTGGTACTTGCATTCGCATTGTCCTTGCCAGGCCATAGGTGAGGTGGCATGCCGTACAGGGGCTGAAACCTGCGCGGTGTGGTATTACGGAGGCCGGTCCCCTGAATCGGCCGTACGGGAGCGCCAAAGGGCTGAGTGTATGCAGGTCCAGCATATCCTTCGGTGAACAATCTGCCATCAAGCTGTGTCCTTGATCAAATTCCCGATGGTGTTGGTCAACACGCCCGATTGATTGATTAGGGCCTGATGAACGGACGAGTTGACCATATCACCGAGTTGGTTGGCATCCGGCAGTCTACGGGCTTTGATTTGGTCTAGTTCTTCCGGATGCAGAATCCGAGGGATGTGTCCTTTTGTGGCCACTACGCCACGTGTCACTTTCAGGGCTTGAAAGTACTTTTTCATTGCTTCGGCCAGGTATTCCTGGTACTGCAGCTTTTGTTCTGTCGTCATCTTTCCCCGGGCCGAAACCTCGTTGTCATCGAAACTTCTCCATGCCCTTTGCCATCGGTCCTGAGAGGAACTGGAACAAAAATCGGTCGATTTTCAGCATCGACCATTGGTGTCCCGTCCTCCCCGACAGCCTGCATGTACGACATCTTGATCTTGGTTGCTTCAGTCCCACTGGCGTGCCAAAAAGTGTGTTGACGTCAAAAGTCGCCAACACACCGTTGTCCGGAGAGTCCACCGAAACCCCGGCCGACGCAGGGCCCCGTGCTCCCAACGGACCGACTCAGCTCGCCGATTCTCGTGTGCGCTGGTGCGTGCCGGATGGTTTTCCTACAAACCAACAAAGACAATAAAAAGTGTAAAATTCCGGGTCATCGGCCCGGATAGGCCGATGTGCGGCCGTGGCCGATTCTAGCGTAAGATAGACAAAATCGGCCATTGATCGGGAGCAGCACGGCCCATCCATTTTATGTATTAAATGCCAGGCAAGCGAGCTGTGATACAAACGATACGAAATCGGCCGATGCTATAACATGCGATCGGTGGCTAGCAGCCGATTTCGTCGGTGAGCAATCAAATCATTAAGACCTTGCAGGGATGCATTATCGAATAAAATATAGACAAGGTAATTATTAATGGGATGTAATTAATTTGATAGCAAAAGGATGGTTCAATCATCAATCGGAGCGATAAATCGGCCGATCGGGCATCCGGCCGATTCTGCCATGGATTATAACGAGTGAGTTATTAGATCTATCTAGATGGATAATGATGATCAACGAAATCATACTAATAACTCAGGTTCAAAGGCAGCTTTAACAGATTTGGTTGCTAATTGAACATGAAACAGCTAATGAACGTGATAAACAATCGGCTAAACACTCCGAAAGAACGAGTAAGACAAATACAACCACACGGATCCCGAATCGACCGGTCGCTCCAACAGGACAAGTCAAGCGATGGCACGCGATCGGATCAGATCTAACGGCCGCGCACGCCCGGCCGATCCAGGACAAGCACAATCATAAACGCCTTAACTATGAAAGTAAATCTACACCCTAGCCAATCGGCTGCATGCGCCTAGGACAAGTCAACTATCGCAAAGGCAAACACGGGACACGTCAACTGAATCGCACGATCGAATCGGCCAAGATGTAAAAGAATTCTCATAGCGGCTACCGTGACTCGGACGACCAGATCCGAGCCAATCGGCGTTGCGAGCAAAGGCTGGGACGGGGAGGCGGGACAAGTCAAACTATCTCCACCACGAGCCCGGACCAGGTCGACTTGACTCATCCCGGCCGATACTCACTACGACGATTAAGAACAGATCCGGTCGCCGGATAACTAGCAATTAAGCCATCTAATTACGAACAATGCGCCGAGAACTAGACGACATAATTACCTTATCAAGCCAACGTGTTGTCGACCGGAGCCCCGAAGATCCCCGCACGAAAACAGTAAAGACTTGACAGAAAATTAGGGTTTGGCGATGCGCCGAAAGTTGTATTGGATGTGAATCGAGTTTACATGTTACACCCGAGTACATATTTATACCCGGCACAAAGAATCCTACTCGGACCCTCTTCGGGCCGATTTCCTAACCGACTAGGATCCTTTTCCAAAATTAAACTATTATTTCTAATTTTACAACGTGGGCCAGGCGCATCAATATTATGCTCTTCCGTTGGCATCCGCGCACGATTCCCGGGAGGGACGCGCCTCTTACTCGTCCATGCGGCCGTCGGCCTTCGGCCCACCGGCCCTCTTTTGACCTATAGTCGCTGACAATGGGTCCCTTGGTCAAAAACCGGCGTCAACACTTTTTCAAATAGATTGTACGTTTGCATGGTATGCCTTCTACTATTGTTTCAGATCGTGATGCAAAATTTTTGAGTCATTTTTGGCGTACTTTATGGACAAGTTGGGTACAAAATTGTTATTTTCTATCACTTGTCATCCACAAACCGATGGACAAACGGAGGTGGTGAATCATACTTTAGGTGCCATGTTAAGGGCTGTTTTGAAGAAAAAATTTGAAGATGTGGGAAGAATGTCTCGCCTCATGTAGAGTTTGCATACAACCGGACAATGTATTCTACTACCAAGGTAAGTCCTTTTCAAGTAGTGTATGATTTTAATCCCCGTCCTCCTATTGATATATTGCCTTTACCTACTAGTGAGACAATTCATGATGATGCTAAAGAACATGCTGAGTTTATTTTAAAAATGCAGGAAACAACTAAGCACAATATTGAAAAGATGACTGAAAAGTATAGGATTGCTGGTAGTAAGGGTAAAAGAGAAGTTAAATTAGAACCGGGTGATTTAATATGGTTGCACTTGAGAAATGATCGGTTTCCGAGTTGAGAAAGTCTAAGTTAATGCCTAGAGCTGCTGGTCCTTTCAAGATAATTGATAAGATTAATGATAATGCATATAAACTTGAGTTGCCTCCCGAGTTCGGGGTTAGTCCCACCTTTAACATTGCAGATTTAAAGCCTTATTTGGGTGAGGAGGATGAGCCCGAGTCGAGGACGACTCCGATTCAAGAGGGGGAGGATGATGAGGACCTCACTCCTTTGGATGCAAATGACACTCCTCCACTGAACATTCAAGGATCAATCACTAGAGCTCGCGCCCACAATTGAATTTAGAGGTGAGCTTGCTCCTAAGTCTTTCCTTTCATAATTTTGAGAATAGATTGCTACCTAATGATTTTATTGTGATTAGGAATCAAGGAGAGGACCAGGATATGCATGGAAGAGGGCTTGAAGGCGTGGAGGTCCAACAAGAGGGTGCAAGGCACTCGTGGAGGCCCAAATCAAGTCGACTTCGAATCTGTCTCGAAGTCCAGGAACAGTCTAACTTAAAATGGACACACAGATCGCATAAGATGTCGGATTTAGACGTTCTATATATGGATCGAAACATAATTTCATAACCTTTAAAGTGGACCTGGTCTCATGTCAAAATTATTCTGGAGTTGTCGGGAATCATCGAAAGAGTGGATCGTCTAGAATCTGTTTTGGTGCTACATCACCGTTTTTGGCCTTTGGGACGTGTATCTCGTTTGAGCCCATTAGGGGTGCATTTAGGGGGTTCTTGCACGTCCTCAAGTCTTTATCAACATTAGCCTCCACCCAAGTTATGGTTGGGTTTTGCTTAGATTATTCTGCTTAGACAGTTTCACCGTACATCGGTTTGTGAGACCCCAACTCGTGAGATTAATCATACATCTGCAATTTTGGTTGCGTTCTTTCTTGTTCTTGCTTCTGCTCTTGATTCGCAGGAAGGGATTAGCCTTCTTGGCGAGGTCAACCGTGCAACGCCGGTTGATAACCATAGAAAACGTGGTGCTGCGATTGCGGGATTCAAACGTGTTGTTCGAGAGCCGGATCGACGTGTGTCACATCTTCGCCAAATCAAGAGTTATCTGAACCTTTCGGAAGATCGGGACCCTAGTCCACATCACTTGCTATCGGCCATGTTCAGTTTTGAACGCAATTTTCCCGTTTGGCGAAGTGACAAAATTAGGCGAAGTGTGACCGCTCCGAACAAAGAACGCGAGCCCCTTTGTGGCTCAATACCTCGTTTTATTTAAATAGAACGCCACTCCCCCCTCTCGGTCATTAGGAGTGAAGTGAAAATGTTTTGGACGAAAAATGCGAGCCCCTTTGTGCCTCTTAGGCATTTCGTTTTGTTTAAAGAAAACACCACTCCCCCTCTCAATCGCTGGGGGCGAAGTGAAAATGTTTTGGACAAAAAACGCGAGCCCTTTTGCGGCTCTTAGGCATTTTGTTTTGTTTAAAGAAAACGTCACTCCTCCTTCTCGGTCGCTGGGAGCGAAGTGAAAACATTTTGGACAAAAGACGCGAGCCCCTTTGCGGCTCTTAGGCATTTTGTTTTGTTTAAAGAACCCCCCTGCCCCTCTCGATCATCGGGGGCGAAGTGAAAACGTTACGGACGAAAAACGCGAGCCCTTTTGTGGCTCTTAGGTGTTTAGTTTTGTTTAAAGAAAACGCCAATCCCCCTCTAAGTCGCTGTGGTCGAAATGAAAACGTTTTGGACGAAAGGCGCGAGCCCCTTACGGCTCTTAGGCGTTTCATTTTGTTTAAAGAAAATGCCACTCGCCCCCTCTCAATCGCTGGGGCCGAAGTGAAAACATTTTGGACGAAAAATGCAAGCCCCTTCGCGGCTCTTAGGCGTTTCGTTTTGTTTAAAGAAACGCCACTCCGAGGTGTATTGTTTATGCCCGGTGGAGTGAAGACACTTAGCTAGACAACACTCTAGGATGTATTGCTTATGCATGGCGAAGTGCGGCTGCCGATCGAGGCTTGCCTCGTTGTCGAATGTTCAGACTTTCGCCATTTATGGAAGTCGTTTTGACTGTTTTTTCCTTTTCTTTTTTTGGAGAAAATGCAGCTTCATATTTCTTGTAGCCGCTATTACACATGTCGCCTCGTTAAAAACCTTGCCCCTACGAAGAAAAGAGTACGGGCTTGGACACTTGTTTATCTTCCGTGAGCTACTACTAACAGTTGACTCTATACATGCTACTTCACTTATAACATCGTGAAGTCGCGGTTGTTACATACTTGACTTTGACGTAGTATTTGCGGAGATTGTCCGTGTTCCATGAGTGCTGCAGATCTTCAACGTCCATTGTTTTTAGCTCTGTATGACCCCGGGTTTCCTATGTTTGCGATGATGAACGGTCCTTCCCACTTCGGCTTGAGTTTTCCCTTTGCTTCTCTTTTTTGTGTTCTAATAAGTACCAGGTCTCCTGGGTTATAAGCTCTCGGAATTTCTTTTCTCGTCCCTCCGCTTCCTTGTCTTGCTCCGATATCTCTGCGTGTTTTTTGCTGCTTGCAACCTGTCAATTTCCATCATGTCCTTTCAAACTGCCTCGTTGTCTTCGCTTTGCTCATATGTTAGCCTTGTTGTGACACCCCTACCTCGCAAAGCAAGAGGGATTGTCCAACAAGACCGCATCGGGAGACATTCGATGAAGCAAAATTTCATTGCACATATGTTAACGATACATCCACAATCTTCATATACATTGTAGGGTACATGAGTGACATATTTTACCTATGAAGTTCAAGTTCATACAAGCGAATTTCAGGTTTCATTACAATTCTTTACTTTACATGAGCGGAAGCGTTTGATGAACTCGACGATGTTAACCTTAAATGCAATACGTCGGCCCGTAGATGTGCAACATTCTCCTCAATAAGCTCACCTGCACAAAATGTTAACAACAAAGCCCCGAGTATCTAATATACTCTGCAAGTCTTACCCGATAAAAATGGTTTCTAAAACCGACTCCTAGTATGCAGGGGGCTGATCGGGCTTGCTGGGAATAGCCAAATACAACACCTATGTATAAGTCTAAATTCATCTTTTAGCCATATTAAGAGGGTTGAGACATAAAATAAATTTAGTGCGCAAGACTAACAAAATATGGTGGCAATACAATGAATTTAATACTTCAAAGCAGCAAGTTCATCATAATATTCCAGGTCATTACTACGATGCGATCTGCTCGAGACAAGTGGTACTCATAACCGCGAGGGACGGTGATATATATCGATTTCATTCCTGCAGAAGAAACCCAAATGCACGACATACACATCATTTAAGAACACGTATAGCCACCTTTCACGAGATCACCATAGATATGAGCCGGGTCCACCCTCCGAGTGTATGTTCCCCTTGCAACCACGATACGTCAGGTCCAAGGATAAACGATACACCCTCCATCTACTCACAAACCCGTGCATCCACCGTGACCGACACATAACACAAAGGGTGGAGTGACCGTCCAACACTATGACTCTCAAGTTACATCAGTTTACCAACTCCCATACGAAGGTATGCATTTGGTACACAACTCAATACTTGCTCGCAGAGTCACAACGAACGGTCCTCAACCGACACACACGGGGCTATGGCGAACAAGGGCCAACCTTGTCACCACATCCTACACATGCACTTTCCCGTACGGTCTCAAATTATAATCATGTGAGAGGTAACAATATGTGAAACCTATACCAAGAGGTCTCCGAATCACTCGGTGTTGCTACCGGTGACTCATTTAAGCATAGCCATTCCATCGAAAAAAGATTATACCTATCCAAAGACCATAGGCAATAGGAATCATAATGCAACTAGGGTTGCGATCAACTCCTAAACATAAGTGCACAATACATAAACACAAACATATGTGAATTTAAACCGAAACCTAAACAAGCTGGGATTATGCACTGGGCCTGCCTTGGCCTTGCTCGAAGTTAGCACCCTCAACCAAGTTCGGTTGGGGGATCCTCTTCGTGATTCCTTTTCTCCGGTCGGGGTCCCTATATGGAAGCAATGCATGATATGAGTATGGCTAAGGATGCATACACGGATATTTAGTTCATGGAACTTTCTCGATAAGGAATTATAATGGAAATGTTTGCATGAAATAAACATGCTTATGCATGAGAAGATGATGGTTGCATATCGATGATAGACCATGATTATATGTCAAGGGGACAAACTTCTAATTAGACAAAACATTGATTAACAACCTAAAATTACGTGCACTAAGATTGAAATAGGCCTAACCATAGCATGATTTCATGTAGATCACATTGTGAATGTGCTATAGGGCAAGTATGAGTAGAACATAGGATGCATAGAACATAACCATCTACACTACTTTGCTGCCATGTATTGTATTTACTTATGATGAGATAATCGTAGATAAACAAAACATGGATGGCCATAGATATGTATAAAGGCTATACGACATTATGTGAGGCTACACCGTAACTTAATATTCCTATATAAGCAATTGTGTCTATAATTAAGTCTATGCACAACTTCTAATTAAAAGAAATATAAACTAAGTATCATAACCTATATGCTTTAGGTTGAAGAAAACATGAGTATGGCATAATATGGCATATGACTTTCAAATTATTCTATACGTTAACATGAGCATAGCTTATGATGTGGATAAGATAAACACTTAGGGGATGCTTGCTGCCAAGTATATGAAAAGAGTATGGTAAATATGCTCATGCAGTGATACTGAACAATAATAGACATAGCCTATACACAAATACTATATGGCAGTGATGGCATGCAACAATTATGGCTTAACAACATTATGTAAGCAAGTAGTGCTCTAAACAATGCATGTATAAACTTTTGTAAAAACACAATGGAACAGCATGAGTGTGCATAATAACCAATAGGCAATATAGAGAGCACTTGCATATGAGTTACATGTCGCAATATGGCTATCTCATCAATCTGTGCACATTTTAACCTAGCAACTTATAAACAGCAATTAAGTAATAAAACACTTCTAAATACAATCCTCATGATGAAACATGACTTTTCTTATGATTGAGCACCAGAAGCAAATAAGTTTTAATTTACTTATTTCCTAAAAATGAGTATTTCCAAATTAAGCCATCATAACACTTATGCACTTAGAATTTTTATCCTTTAGGCAAATGTGATTATAAAACATGCTCAAACATGATTTTGATGCCAAATCATAATTTATTCATCATGAGCACCAGAAACAAATAAATGAGCAATTATGCATGCATTTTTCATATTTAAGTAAATAAAGCATTTAAGACAACTTATACATCACATCAGCTAATAACACTAAATATGGAAAAAATATATATATGCATGCATGAAACTCATATACCAGGGGGTCCCACATACAATGAAAAATGCATATACCAATTTTGGTGAATTTTACATGTTTAGGGAATTAATTAAGGAATTTATAAGCTTAACAATGTGCTATCTCCACTTACATAAAACTTTGATTTCTTGCACAGAAACTTATGTCAACAAGTGGTTTATTGCAAAGTACATGTTTCCAGCTTTCCAAAGAGTATTTATTTGCATTTTTCTGACTTTCCCATTAAAAGTTATTAAATTTCTAATTTTCAACAAAGTTTATTTTATTTACAAAATTGCCACTGCGTTCAAAAACAGGCAACAGAGCGCGCGGCGGCGCTCGGTCGCCGGAGATGGGCGGCGCTTCGCCGGAGTTGGGAAGGGAGGCATGGCTCGGGCTCGGAGTTGGTGCCCGGGGATACTTTGATGCGGTGAATACGTTGGAAGGGAAGTGGTGGGAGCGGCTCACCGGAAGGCGGCCGGCGGCGAGTGGCGGAGAACGGAGAGGTTCGGCGGCTTGGCTCGTGCAGCGCAGGGCACCGGAAGTCGAGGCTCGGGGTCATGGAGCTCCACTGCGATGCGTAGGAAACCGGCGTCGGTGCGGCTAGGGTTGGGGAAGCCGGGAAGTAGGGTCTCACCATGGCGAGGTGCGTCCGGTCCCGGACCGCGGTGGGGAAAAGTTGGTTTTCCAACTGCGACGGGCAAGGTGCGACTTGGGCTCGGTAGGAAGTTCCGCAGTGTTGGGTTTAGTCCCACATCGTTATTGATGATGGGCCAACTAATAAGATGCAAGGATCCTCTCCTATCCGGCCTGGTTTAGTTCCGGCCCAGGATCTTAGTTGGGCAACATTTGGGCCTATGATTTGGTAGACCCAATGTGACCTAGGCCGACGGCAGAGGCTCGTGGGTACGACGAGTCGGGCCGCATTCTAACAAGTGGTATCAGAGTTGGTGACATGGTAGATATCATGAGAGGCACAATGGGGTGCTCCACACCGCGCGAAGGTTGCACAAGGCGTCCGGGAGAGACATGGCGCAAGGTGGAGCATGGCGGCGATCGACGACTCGATCGATGGAGTTGGACACTTCGAGCGCAGTGGCTCGAACTCGGCAAGGAACATAGAAGAATAATGGCCTTGTCTGTAACGCTCCAAATAAATAAAATAGTAGCCTAATCGTTTTTTCTATCTATGGGCTTAGTGGTGGACAGTTAAGGTCTAATTAGAGTCCTGTTAAATCGTCCGATTTACTCCTACGTACCACAGCCTTTTTAGCTGCCGTATTGCTTCACAAAACGATCGTGAAGAGGCGGCGACCTGCAGTCCGAAGATTAGCGATCTCCCAGCATTCTCTATAGGACAGCGATCTTCCCTTCGATATGATTCGTTTTTTTTCGTTCAAAGCGGAGTCAATGGAGATTAAGTCCTTTATCACTGCTTGATCTTGTTAGGAGCGGAGTAAACCACGCAGAGTGGACAAATCTGATCGATGGACTCGGTGGTGTGCTTTGAGAAAAGAAGTACTGATCGCTTCTAGGTAATAGTCGAATCAATAAAATTATACTCGTTCTATGTCTGGCCTGGGTTAGTTCCGGCCATTACCATCCTAATCTTCCGGCCATTAGCACTTTAAGCCTTATAGAAACATAACGTATTCTGCCATCGTATGCTATAGTTTTCTTGCATCAACTCAGTGTTTCAAAAGGACTTTTATCACTTGGGAGCCCTGGTACTTCGAATTAGGATGAGTTTGTCAGGGTTTATTAATTTCTGAACGTCAGTTTTTTCTGCAGTCTCTGGACAGAACACAAGGTTTTCTTTAGCATTGTTTTAGAGCTAGTAAACTTCGAAACTAGAATTTGATCTCAATACCAAACCTGTAGATTTTTCTGTGTAGATGCCCATAATGTATTTATTTACTAGTTTTTCCTTCATACTTTCAAAGTTATGTAAATAATAAACGACAGTGCTGCAGAAAAAAACTGGTTTATCCTTGTTCTTTGGGTGGGCACGATGCATAGGAGCGTTTTGCTTGTGTTTGATTATATGTATGGTATTGTCCGTAGATGTCATAATATAGTTTCTTGCCAGTATATACTTGCTATGATTTTTTTTAGTCTAAACAGAACTGCTGCTAGGAAAAACATGTTTTTTGCTGGTTCTTTTCCGGGGTTTGTGAGCTGCGGTGTAGGAGCGTTTTAGTTAATGTTTGCTTTATTTGTATGATCATTTGAATGCTAAGAATTACTTATATCCAGGTGGTGCCTCTTCAGAGCGTGCTTAGCTCCCTCCTATTGATTTGTGAAAGCAAGTAAACGCAGCGCTGTGGTCTATATGCTTTAACTCTATTATTTGAATTGCCTCCACTAAATTTGAATGACTCACACTAGCCAGATAAATTGCTAAATGAAAATTTATCTTAATGTGATGAAGTTTATTTATCATATTATGGATTCTATATTTATTATGAAGTATATTTAAATTTGAAGTATATGATAAGGTGCATACATGACAAATATGCATTTTTTCTGCACTTTTCATTGGATGCATAAGAAGACACCGTAGCCTCGATGTTGGTGCGGTAAGTACCGGTACGGCAACGCACGTTGAATTAAGCAATGTGGTTGCAACCCTCACTTCCTTTTGTTCGGATTTGAGGGTAGAAGAGAAGTCATGCATCGCATTGCATCATTTGCATCAGCATTTGCATGGAAGTTCATATTATGAAGTTATTGATGATTTATCTGTCCAATTGAAGTTGTATTTTCAGCTAATACTACTTTTATGCGGCTTCTTAAACTGTTGTTTAACTAAATTGTGGTTCAAATAATATTGTTAAAGTCGTTTACTTGTTGAGGCTTTTCATAAACCTCATGCGTTTTCTTTTTCCCCTCGGGTGCCTGATTGTGGAGACCGTGGACGTAGGATGGGAAATAGCAGCACACATTTTCACTTTACACATGTCTATAGTTTTCCTCATGCAATCATAATAAAAAACTTGTGATCATCGTAGTTGGAGTCTACTGTTTTATTTGTTGAGTGATGTTTAAACATATGGATTCATATTGTTGCTGGAATGCTAAATACTAGACAGATGTTTTATTGGTTTATCTATTGATTATCTTATTGCTTCCGCGGTGTTGTTATTTGTCAATATTATATTGTTTGAATTGTGGTTGTACGAGGGGTTTAGTAGCATCTCTTTGTTTGCTTAATTTGTGGGGTGTTACAGTTGGTATCGAGCATAGGTTTTTGATTCTCGGTGAAGTTAATTTTGTTAAAATTTGACACACTTGCACTATAGGAGTGGAGTTTGTTTGTTGCTGTTTTATTTATTTATTCTATTTATATGCCTTACTTGTTTGTACTATATGGATGTGTTGGTATTGATGTTTAATCTTGTATGTGGGCTATAGATGAATCGCGGTCGTGGTCGTGGCCGTGGTCGTGGCCGTGGTGAGGAAGAAGCTGCTCATGAAGCCGAACCAAATGGAAATATGGCAGCTATTTTAGCAGAGATACAAGCTATGCGGGCTGAGATGAATGTGATTTGCCAAGCTCGAGGTTGGTGGTGCTCCTCCTATTGGTGGAGATGCTCCCATTGGTGGTAATGTGGATGGAGCAGGAGGTATAGCACAGCGAGGAGCAGTTCCGAATCGTCCTATGGACTTGAGGGAATGGTGTGGTTTGTCTTTGGAAAAGTTTGGTGGTACTAGTGCTCCCATTGATGCTGCAAATTGGCTTTCTGCGACAACAGAGAAGCTTGAGGCTTTTCAGATTGCACCTTTAGACTGGGTTCGCTTTGCCACCCAGTTATTGAAGGATGAGGCACTAGTATGGTGGAGAAATATGTTATCCTCTCGTTCAGCTACTTATGGTCCTTTCTCTTGGAGGGAATTTGTTGGGCAATTTGAGAGGAGGTTTCATCCGGTTGCTTTTATGGATAAGATGAAAACCCAGCTTGATAAGTGCCATCAAGGCAAGAAGACTATGGCTGAATACGAGATTGCCTTTAACCAAATTGTGCGCTTTGTACCTCATGTGGCACACAATGAGTATGAGAAGGCAAGGATTTTCGAGACGGGGCTTGAAGGCTTCTATCCGTCGAGTCCTTGGTGCTTTTGTCCTTGAGGATTTTCACTCTATTGTTGAGCGTGCTTTGGGAGTTGAGGTGCAGGATGACTACACGGATGAGTTGAGAGGAGGAGATCATTCTCAAGGACAGAAAGATCGGAAGGGTCGAGCTGGAGGCCCTGTTCGGAAGAAGGATAAGAATCACCGCCACCACTCTTATGGCGGTAATTCTTCTCAATCTCGTACGTCGGGAGGTGGTGGTTCCGGAGGAGGCTCTACTCGGTTCCGACCTATTGCTAAGCCAGGATTGGGTCTTGTTTGTTTCCGTTGTGGTGATGTTCATCGCCGTGCGGATTGCCGATGGAGTGGCCGGTGTTCGAGGTGTGGCAAGGACCACAAGGATGTTGTGTGTAGGATGAATCCAAATAGCAAGGTGACTTGGGAGCCAGTAGCAGGTTCTTCTTCGAGGCAGCGTGGTACTGCACATATGATGGCTGGTATTTCTCCTGGGATGCAGCATAATATTGCTTCGGTGCCATAGTTCTTGCCTATGCCTTCGTACAGCAGTACATGCCCCGACCGCCGGCACAACAGTATGTTCCCGCACCTTCCTCGCAGCCATTTGTATCAATGCCTGCAGTGGCATCGACGGTGGGTTCTTCACATGCACCTTCCCCTAGTGGTGCATATTGGCTTTATCAAGGCCCTACTCCGTCTACTTCCTTTACTTCTACGCCAACTGGTTTTTCCGGACCTTCTACATCGACCGGTGTGCCGGGGTGTATACTTTGCCCGCAGGTAATGCTAGGGACCGTGGAGATGTTGTCACAGGTACCATATCTATTGACTCATTTGATGCATTTGTACTATTTGATTCTGGCGCTAGCTTCTCATTTGTCTCGAAGGCTTTTGTGGGTCGTACGGGTATCTTAGTGCAGCAGATTGGGCAGTCTATTACTGTCGGTTCTGCTAGAGGTCCTATTTCTAGTACTTTTGTCTGTCCCGGTTTGTGTGGTTCACTTGGCATATGAGAATTTTGTGGCTAATCATGTGGTCATTCCATTGGACATTTTTGATCCTATTCTCGGAATGGATTGGCTTTCTCAATACAAAGCTATGATCTCTTGTTTTTGGAAGACAATATCTTTACATGCACCTTCCGGTAGAGAGGTGATTTTTGCTGGAAGTCCTATGAAGTACACTCTTGCCTTGTTGTACTATCTATTTCCTGACCGCTGGACAAGAAAGTCTGGAATTCTGTTTTCTATGGTCGGAGATGCTGAGGTTGTTTTGCGAGTGGATGATATTCGAGTTGTCCGCAATTACTCCGATGTTTTTCCACTTGAGCTTCCTGGTATTCCGCCTACTCGGGATGCTGTTTTTGAAATCAAGCTGATTCCTGGTACACAACCTATCTATAAGAGTCCATATCGGATGGCACCAAAGAGCAAGTAGAGTTGAAGAGGCAATTGGATGATCTTCTAGCTAAGGGTTTCATTAGACCTAGCAAGTCACCTTGGGCTTTTCCGGTGCTATTTGTTGAGAAGAAGGATGGAACCAAGAGGTTATGTGTGGATTATCGTGCACTAAACCAGGTGACCAATAAGAATAAATATCCTTTGCCTCGTATTGATGTGCTCTTCGAGCAATTGAGAGGTGCCAAGGTATTCTCTAAAATCGATTTAAATTCGGCTACCATCAATTGAGAATACGGGATGAGGATATTGAGAATACGGCTTTTAGCACGAGGTACGGGCATTTTGAATATGTCGTTATGTCATTCGGACTAACAAATGCCCCTGCTGCTTTTATGGAAGCCATGAATAGGATGTTGCATGAGTACTTGGATGACTTCGTTGTGGTTTTCCTCGACGATATCTTGATTTACTCTAAGTCCGAGGAAGAACATGAGGGTCATCTTAGTCTTGTTCTTGAGGCGCTTCGAAAGAATCGGTTTTATGCTAAGATGAAGAAATGTGCATTTTGGCTATCCGAAGTGGCTTTTCTTGGTCATATTATTAATCAGCATGGCATTAAGGTTGATCCAAAGAATGTTGCTTCCGTAGTTGAATGGAAGAGACCTACGATTGTGACCGAGATTCGTAGCTTTTTGGGTCTTGCTGGCTACTATCGGCGTTTTGTGCATAATTTCTCCACGATTGCAAAGCCGATGATTAAACTCACATAGAAGGGTGTCTCTTTTGAATGGACCAATGCCTCGTGAAGTTAGTTTTCAAACTCTGAAAAACAAGTTGGTGAATGCTCCTATTTTAGCCTTGTCCGAGAGTGGCAAGCGGTTCACCATGTATACGGATGCTTCCCGTATTGGACTTGGTTGTGTGTTGATGCAAGAGGGCAAGGTAATTGCTTATGGCTCAAGACAATTGAAGAAGCATGAGAGAAATTATCCTACTCATGATCTAGAGTTAGCTGCTGTGGTTTTTGCTCTAAAATCATGGAGGCATTATCTTTATGGTGAGGTTTGTGATATCTATACAGATCATAAGTGTGACATCCCATGTCACATAATAGCATGTAAGCAATGTCAAAACCTTAAGTGCAGGAATTGAACACTAATTAAAGGAGTGAACACATGAAATAATGAATTAGAGTATTTGAGAAATTTAAAATTCAAATGTAGTTTAAACCCAACTATTTAAAACTCAAGGATCCTCAACACAAGTATGCAAATAGTTTTGCATATCCTTGTAGAGGAGATCAAAACATGATTTTAGAACATTTTTACTAAATTTTTAGAGTGGCATATTTTCATAGAAAATTCCAACTGAGTTTGAAAACAGCAGCGATTCATGAATTTTTGTAAATTTTTACAAGCAGAATTTGAACTTTTGCCTATAACAAAAATTGTTCATCACAATCCACTGAACCCCCACAAATTTTGGTTTGCAAAAAATACCAAGCGGATTAATTTCTATGGACAAAAACAGAATCAGTACTCGATGGCAAAATGGTAAATAAGTGGGAACTTCGTGAATAGCAATGGCACGGTGGCCGGGGCCACCAGCCAGCGGCGCTCGCCGCCGGCGCGCATGCCGGTTAGGCGCCGCACCGTCCTCGCTCCCTGTGCCATCCCCACGCATCAGCCATCGTCTCCTCCCTTCGAACGAAGCAATCGTCCACGGCCGTCGATGGCGACCGCCATTTTTCGCCATGGCCGCCACCCCCTAGGTCTTCCCCGTGCGCCGCCCCTCTTCAACCGCAGTGCCCCCCATTTCGTGCGCAAGCGCTCCACACCTCCTCGGGCAGCTCCGGCTTCGCTTCCCGGCCCTATCCTTCCCTCTGCTAGCATCAATTGCCAAAAACACGAGAGAAGAGCTCCCAACGCCGCCATCAACGCCGTCGAGCTCGATTGGCCGCTCTCGGGTGAGCTCATGAGCTGGCGAGTCGTCCGGCGGTGGCCAAGCATCTTACTGATCTTCTCCCTTCTTCCCGGATAGAGCCGCGCATGGTCGGAGCCGGCAGCCGCTTCCTCCCCGCCGCCGTGCATCGGGACACCGCCACCCCTCCGACGAGCTCCTACTTCAAGGCCCCCTCTTCCTCCCTCGACCACGTGCCAAGCTTCCCCGCGAGCAGGTGATGCTCTCCGCCCCTGCCACTCCCCATTCCGTGCGAGGCGAGCATGAGCTCCTACGCCGGAGTTTCCTCTCGTCCGCCTCCGCCGCCGCGAGCTAGCCTCCGGTCATCGTCTGCCATCCCTCACCCCTCCATTCGACTCGCGAGATGAAACCGTGCATAGGCGGCCAAGCCTGGCACCTGCGCCGCCCTCTAGCACGTCGCCGGCGAGCAACGCCGCCGTCTCCGACGAGCTCCCCGCGCGCCAACACTTAGTGAAATTTGAATCGCGCTGGCGCACGTGTAAAAACTGTGAACTTCAAGCATTTTAAAAATTTCATAACTTCAATTATATAGCTCGGATTCGAACGATTCAAGATGTGTTAGAAAGTTTGTAACTTGTACTTTAAAATAAATCAAATGAACTCATATGTTATATGACAAAAATGAATGATTGAGCAACCTAAAGTTGCTATCACGGCCACGCAGCTTAACTAGATTCAATATCTAAAATTGCGTAGCTTTCATATCCTGGATCCAAAATACTTGAACAAACACTCATTGGAAATTAGAGAATGTATACTTTTCCATGGTAGCACAATCCAAGTACTTCCTATGAAGAAAATAAAAAAATCCGAGTACTTTAATTGCTAATCTGTTAACGGCCAGTGACAACCTTGCATTTTAAAAATTCAATAAATTTTGATATACAAATCCAAATGATGCAAATGGACA
The DNA here is from genome assembly GCA_031894775.1 of Chloris gayana. NCBI lineage: Eukaryota > Viridiplantae > Streptophyta > Magnoliopsida > Poales > Poaceae > Chloris > Chloris gayana. Next base: position 5,300,423 of record JAUNZO010001928.1, read on the forward strand.
TTCGTTGGGATCCTTGGAGAGTGTACTTTACATGACCCTAATTTGTTTAACCATGTTCTATGGCAAAATGTTAAGTTTTAGGCCCCTTAAGAAGGCTTCACGATAAGCCCTAGATTGGACTTAAAATGAAACGGTTTTGTAAATAAAACTTGACCAAATTTGAACACACCATTTCAGTTAGCATGGTTCATCATATAACACATGGTTCTGGTGCATTTGAGCATGTCATGATAAATTTTAACATTTTTCTTAAATACACTAATTTTGCATTGTCCTTGCATCATAGGAAAGGCTTATGAAAAGTCATATTTGCTTTTGGTGCTCAATCATAAGAAAAATCATGTTTCATCATGAGGATTGTATTTAGAAATGTTTTATTTCTTAATTTCTTTCTATAAGTTGCTATGTTAAAATATGCATAAAATGACATATAGCCATATTGCAATATTTAACTCATAATGCAAGTGCTCTTAATAGTACCTATATGTTATTATGCACACACTTAAAAAAAATGTTAACCTAAACATACCAATATTTTTGCATAATCATGAAAGGTATTGAAAAATAGAAATTTTAGTGGTGTTACCATAATTTTTGGTAAAGGTTAAATAGCCCTACAAATTCAGTAAAAGCAGAAAACAGATTCTGGTGTAGGATTTTTATTAATTTTTGTAGGCCGAATCTCAAGAAAAGTTCTATATAAAAGTTGTCCCAAATTTCATTCTACACCACCACAAAAATTGGCAACCCCAACAAAAATCTCGTTGATTTTCTCTTGACTGCAACAGTACCAGTGGCAGAATTTTCAACTTTGTAGGACCCACTTTCTTTCTTATCTCCTTGCTTCCTTCTCTACCAAGGAACACCCAAAGTAGCCAGCACAAAGCCAGCACCACGTCCAGAGACTCCCCTCCCTCATCCTCTCTTTGGTCAAGAGCCAAGTCAAGTCTTTCTTTCTTCCTCCTTTTCCTTATCCTCTCCAAGGACAACCACCATAGCTACCCACCATGAAACTCCATGCCATGGCTCACCTTGGCATGAGCAAGGGCAGCAAAAGGATTCACTTGGACTCCCTCCAACTTTTGCATGGTGTGTCTTTGATTAATCCCCAAGCTCTTCCTCAAGTATGGCATCAAGAATACGTCGAGTTTCACCGTCGGTTTTTGCTTCTCCGGTGAGCTTTTTCTTGAACATCAGCTCACCATGTTTGTATCACTTTCCTATCCATCTTTTGCAACCATCTCTCATGCTAAAATCACAGCCCTATCCTAAGAAAATAGAAGATCCAAAGATATACATGAGCTCTGATTTTGTTTTGCTGTTCACACACCCTAAATCCAGAAAAAACGGTAAATCTGTTAGCTACTTTAAACAAAAATCATATCTCCTGAAATAAAAATGAGAAAAATGCAAACTAAAATGTTTTGGAATCCTTGAAACATGAACTTTGCAATGGTCAAATGTTTTACCTAGGTTTCTGTGGAAGAAAAGAAAGTTTTATGTAAAAGGAAATGGCAGCTTGTTATGCTTTTAAAACCCATATTAAAATCTTGAAGAATGTAAAATTTATGAGAATTGACATGAGCACTTTACATAACATATTGGACCCTCTGGTACATGGCTTTTTTTGCATTCATACATGTTTTCATCACATTTATCATTATATGCTTAGATAGCACATATTTGCCTATAAAGGTTTAATTAGGAAAAATGCAAACAAAGATATCATAATATTTGTTTCCGGTGCCTATCATGAGAAAATAATGTTCTACCATAGAATTCACGTTTAGGAATGTTAAGTCATAATAATTGCCTCAGGTATTGCCATATACCATTATGTGCGTAATTCACGTTAAGCTTTGCACTTCATGCATGATCATCATCTCTACCATGCCCTCTTTCATGTACATGGCAGCAAGGTAGTTCATTTAGGTTTGTCTTCAATACATCATATGCCATGCTCATGTTGCCATATAGTACAATAGCTAAGTCTTATACAAATTACTTGCCATAATCATGTTTCATTTTCAACCTAGAGCATGTGCCTTTATGATACACGGTCTATGTTTCTTTTAATTAGAAGGTTGTCCCCATGACATATCCTGCATAAATCATCATCATAAGAAATCATCTTCATCCCCACATGAACATATTTATTTTATGCAAACATTGTATTAGATTTCGTTATTGAGAAAGTTCCATGAACAAAATATCTGTGTATGCATCCATACTCACATCATGCATTGCATCCATATAGGGACCCCGATCGGAGAAAGAAATCGCGAAGAGGATCCCGCTGAATTGAACTTGGTTGAGAGTGCTAACTTCGACCCGTCCCAAGGCAAGCCCCGGTGCATAATCCCACTTGTTTAGTTTTTGGTTTAAATTCACATATGTCTATGTTTATGTATTGTGCACTTATGTTTAGGAGTTGATCGTAACCCTAGTTGCATTATGATCCCTCTTGCCCATGGTTTTTGGATAGGTATAATCCTGATCGTTAGATGCTATGCTTAATAAATTCATCGGTAGCAACACCGAGTGATTTGGAGATCACCCGGTCTAGGGATGAATTATGGTTACTCTTACATGAATAAATTGGAGACCGTACGGGGAAGTGCATGTGTAGGATGCGGTGACAAGGTTGGCCCTTGTGCGCCATAGCCCCGTGCGTGTCGGTCAAGGACCGTTCGTTGTGACTCCGCGAGCAAGTATTGAGTTGTGTACCAAATGCATACCTTCGTATGGGAGTTGGTAAACTGATGTAACTTGAGAGTCGTAGTGTTGGACGGTCACTCCACCCTTTGTGCAAAGTGTTGGTCACGGTGGATGCATGGGTTTGTGAGCAGATGGAGGGTGTGTTATTACCCTTGGACCCGACGCTACTGTGGTTGCATGTGGAATGCACACTCGGAGGGCGGACCCGGCTCATATCTATGATAATCTTGTGAAAGGTGGCCATACGTGTTCTTAAATGATGCGTATGTCGTGCATTTGGGTTTCCCCTGCAGGGTGTAAATCGATATATATCGCCGTCCCTCGCGGTAATGAGCACCACTTGTCTCGAGCAGATTGCCTCGTAGTAATGACATGGAATATGATGATGAACTTGCTGTTTTTGAAGTATTAAATTCATGTATTGCAACCATGTTTGTTAGTCTTGCTCACTAAATTTATAATTATGTCACAACCCTCTTAATATGGCTAAAACGTGAAATTGTAGACTTAGCATAGGTGCTGTTTTTGGCTAATTCCAGCAAGCCCGGTCAGCCCCCTGCATACTAGGAGTCGGTTTTAGAAACCATTTTTGTCGGGTAAGACTTGCGGAGTATATTAGATACTCAGGGCTTTGTTGTTAACATTTTTGTGCAGGTGAGATTGTCGAGAAGAATGGGCACATCTACGGGCTGATGTGTCACATTTTAGGCAACCATCGTCGAGATTATCTTTACGCTTCCACTCATTGTATATGTATTGAAATCTGAATTTTGAACTCTATGTATAATAATAACTTTAACTTCAGATGTAGAATATGTCACTCATGTAACACAAATATGTATAAGAAAATGGTGGATGTATCGTTAACGTATGTGCAATGAACGTTCGCTTCGTCGAATGTCTCCCGATACGATCCTGTTCGACTATCCCTCTCGCTTCGTGAGGTGGGGATGTCACAATAAGAGCCTCAAATACATTTTTACTCAGAAGGACTTGAATTTGAGGCAGCCTAGATGGCTTGAATTGATAAAGGATTATGATCTTACAATCCAATATCATTCGGGGAAGGCAAATGTGGTGGCTGATGCCCTCGGTAGGACCAGTGTTCCTCATGTGGCAATGCCTTTAATTCGAGACTTGGATCGCCTGGGTGTCTCCTTATGCTACGCTGGCATTGCTAGAGTGGAGACCGAATTGCTCATTCAGTCATCCATTGTTGACAGAGTGCGTGAGGCACAACGAGACGATAGTTTGATTCAGGAGGTTCGCAAAAGGATAGCTAATGGCAGACCTCGTGAGTTCAGCATTGATGATAATGATGTGGTCCATTTCAAGGGACGTCTTTGTGTGCCACAGAACTCGGAGGTGAAGATGGACATCTTGAGAGAGGCTCGTAGAACTCCATACACGGTTCATCCTGGAGAGACCAAGATGTATAGAGATCTTAAGCGGACATTCTGGTGGAAGAGGATGAAAGTGGATATTGCTAAGTACGTGGCATCTTGTGGAGTATGCCAGCAGGTGAAGGCTGAGCACAAGAGGCCTGCGGGTCTGCTAAAGCCTCTAGAGATTCCACAATGGAAATGGGAGAATATTACCATGGATTTTGTGGTTGGTTTACTTCGCTCTCCTCGAGGTAAAGACGCCATTTGGGTGGTTGTTGATAGACTTACTAAGGTTGCCCATTTTATTCCAATGAAGGGCACAAATTCTGCTGCGGATCTTGTTCCCTTGTATATCAAGGAAATTTTAAGGTTACATGGTGTACCAAAGTCTATCGTCTCGGATCGAGATTCTAAATTTGTCTCCAATTTTTGGAAGAGTTTGCATACCGCATTGGGGACGAGGCTGGATATGAGTGTCACTTTCCACCCTCAAACGGATGGCCAATCCGAGCGTACTATACAGACCTTAGAGGATATGCTACGTACTTGTGTTCTTTCATGGAAGGGAAGTTGGGAGGATCATCTAGCATTGGCTGAGTTTGCTTATAATAATAGCTATCAAGCGAGTATCAAGATGGCTCCCTATGAAGCTTTGTATGGACGGAAATGTGTTTCTCCATTGTGTTGGGAAATACCAAGTGAGCAATTGTTGGTTGGACCAGATTGGGTACAACAAACTCATGAAAAGGTACGCCAGATCCGCCAAAATATGTTGACTGCTCGAGTCGGTAGAAAAGTTATGCGGATCTCAAACGCAGGGATGTGGAGTTTGCAGTCGGTGATGAAGTCCTTCTCAAGGTGTCACCGACAAAAGGAATTGTCCGTTTTGGTATCAAAGGGAAGCTTAGCCCGAGATATATTGGACCTTATTTGATTACGGCTCGAGTTGGTTCACCGGCATATCGTCTGCAGTTGCCGAGTCTATGGCTGGAGTACACCTAGTGTTTCACGTTTCTATGTTGAGAAAATATTTAAAGGATCCAGAGAAGAAGATGGATGTTGAACCGGTTATTATTCAACAATTGATTGCCAACCATTGCGTATATTGGAGTCGTCGGAGCGTGTAATGCGCAATCGGACAATCAGATATGTCAAGGTCTTGTGGACGAACCAAACTGAGCGTGAAGCTACTTGGGAACTTGACCATATGCGTAAGAAGTACCCTAATCTTTTTAACACCACTGAGTTCTATGAGTTGTTTATCGCGTCTACATTCTTGAAGTATCATAGGGTCGACGGAATTCGTGGACGAATTCTCTTTTAGGAGGGTAGAATGTAACGCTCCAAATAAATAAAATAGTAGCCTACTCGTTTTTTTTTCTATCTATGGGCTTAGTGGTGGACAGTTAGGGCCTAATTAGAGTCCTGTTAAATCGTCCGATTTACTCCTACGTACCACAGCCTTTTTAGCTGCCGTATTGCTTCACAAAACGATCGTGAAGAGGCGGCGACCTGCAGTCCTAAGATTAGCGATCTCCCAGCATTCTCTATAGGACAGCGATCTTCCCTTCGGTATGATTCGTTTTTTTTTGGTTCGAAGCGGAGTCAATGGAGATTAAGTCCTTTATCACTGCTTGATCTTGTTAGGAGCGGAGTAAACCACGCAGTGTGGACAAATCTGATCGATGGACTCGGTGGTGTGCTTTGAGAAAAGAAGTACTGATCGCTTCTAGGTAATAGTCGAATCAATAAAATTATACTCGTTCTATGTCTGGCCTGGTTTAGTTCCGGCCATTACCATCCTAATCTTCCGGCCATTAGCACTTTAAGCCTTATAGGAACATAACGTATTCTGCCATCGCCTGCTATAGTTTTCTTGCATCAACTCAGCGTTTTAAAAGGACTTTTATCACTTGGGAGCCCCGGTACATTGAATTTGGATGAGTTTGTCAGGGTTTATTAATTTCTGAACGTCAGTTTTTTCTGCAGTCTCTGGACAGAACACAAGGTTTTCTTTTGCATTGTTTTAGAGCTAGTAAACTTCGAAACTAGAATTTGATCTGAATACCAAACCTGTAGATTTTTCTGTGTAGATGCCCATAATGTATTTAGTTACTAGTTTTTCCTTCATACTTTCAAAGTTATGTAAATAATAAACTACAGTGCTGCAGAAAAAAAACTTGTTTATCCTTGTTCTTTGGGTGGGCACGATGCCTAGGAGCGTTTTGCTTGTGTTTGATTATATGTATGGTATTGTCCGTAGATGTCATAATATAGTTTCTTGCAAGTATATACTTGCTATGATTTTTTTAGTCTAAACAGAACTGCTGCTAGGAAAAACATGTTTTTTCGCTGGTTCTTTTCCGGGGTTTGTGAGCTGCGGTGTAGGAGTGTTTTAGTTAATGTTTGCTTTATTTGTATGATCATTTGAATGCTAAGAATTACTTATATCCAGGTGGTGCCTCTTCAGAGCGTGCTTAGCTCCCTCCTATTGATTTGTGAAGGCAAGTAAACGCAGCGCTGTGGTCTATATGCTTTAACTCTAATATTTGAATTGCCTCCACTAAATTTGAATGACTCACACTAGCCAGATAAATTGCTAAATGGAAATTTATCTTTATGTGACGAAGTTTATTTATCATATTATGGATTCTATATTTATTATGAACTATATTTGAATTTGAAGTATATGATAAGGTGCATACGTGACAAATATGCATTTTTTCTGCACTTTTCATTGGATGCATAAGAAGACACCGTAGCATGATGTTGGTGCGGTAAGTACCGGTACGGCAACGCATGTTGAATTAAGCAATGTGGTTGCAACCGTCACTTCCTTTTGTTCGGATTTGAGGGTAGAAGAGAAGTCATGCATCGCATTGCATCATGTGCATCAGCATTTGCATGGAAGTTCATATTATGAAGTTATTGATGATTTATCTGTCCAATTGAAGTTGTATTTTCAGCTAATACTACTTTTATGCGGCTTCTTAAACTGTTGTTTAACTAAATTGTGATTCAAATAATATTGTTAAAGTCGTTTACTTGTTGAGTTTTTACATAAACCTCATGCGTTTTCTTTTTCCCCTCAGGTGCCTGATTGTGGAGACCATGGACGTGGGATGGGAAATAGCAGCATACATTTTCACTTTACACATGTCCATAGTTTTCCTCATGCAATCATAATAAATAAACTTGTGATCATCGTAGTTGGAGTCTACTGTTTTATTTGTTGAGTAATGTTTAAACATATGGATTCATATTGTTGCTCGAATGCTAAATACTAGAGAGATGTTTTATTGGTTTATCTATTGATTATCTTATTGCTTCCGCGGTGTTGTTATTTTTCAATATTATATTGTTTGAATTGTGGTTGTAGGAGGGGTTTAGTAGCATCTCTTTGCTTGCTTGATTTGTGGTGTGTTACATTGTCTTCATCATCAAGCTTCACGTCCACCTTTACAAGGTTAGCCACAACTTGATTGAAGACATTAATGTGCTCAGCAAGATCTGCTCCCTCCATCATCTTTAGCCCATATAACTTTTGCTTTAGATACAACTTCTAAGTCAGAGTTTTGGACATGAACTGATTATCCAACTTTTCCCAAATTACTTTCGGTGATGTCTCATCCATGACATAGTACATAATTTGGTCGAAGAGACACAACCTAATGGTTGCCGCCGCTTGCGCCTGTATCTCCTCCCACTTGTCATCATCTACCTTGGTCGGATTCTTCTCACTCAGAGCCTTCAGGATCCCTTGCTGTGCTAGCAAGTCCTTAACTCTTTTTTGCCAAAGCCCATAATTGCCAATCCCGTCAAACTTCGTCACCTCGAATTTGGACGACATCGACGCCATCCGCCTATTGCCACGGACCGTCGAAAGAACCTCCGCACGTGCACAATACACGTTGAAGTTATGTGCCTCCTGGACACTCGAGCACGTCGCCACATGCTCCACTAGCCGCTCTCGAGCCCCGTCGACTGCCACGCCGCTTGCACACGACGAAATAGACCCACTCGATTGTTGCCCGCTGTCTGTCGTAACCACCGCAAGCCTTGGTTCACCAATAGCCAATTGCTTTCTGATCTGATGTTGCAACCCTCCGTGGACTCCTCTGGTTTTATATGGTGACAAGACGCTGAGTCCTAACCGAAACGGACTCTAGCAGCCGTCTCTTTCCATTCCTTGTTGCATGCAAATTCCCTTATGGACCCTCCATATCTCATGTACGAATTGGACTCCACTTGCCACCTGCCTTGTATTTCTTTGTTACTAGACTCCCCGGTTTGCCGCACGAACATATTTGGAGTCTGATCTCACAAGGAAACAAATAGTTTCCAACCTGCATGCAATTTTTGTCCTATAAATATTAACATAGCTATTTATACTTTAGCACTTAAACACATGAACAAATTCCAAATGTGAACATGATGATGAAACATGATCTTTCCTTGTGATTGAGCACGGGAAGCAAATAAGTTTACATTTTACTCATTTCTTAAAATAAAGCATTTTTCCATTTATTTAATTATGGCAATTATGCATTTGGAAAGGCTACCATTTGAACAATGTAAACATAAAACATTCCTTAAACATGGCATTTATGTTACAACATGATTTGGCTCATGATTGAGCACCATAAGCAAATAAGTTTTTATTCTACTTATTTTCCTAATTAAGCATTTCCTATTTAAACAAGTATGACAATATGATATGCAACAATTTCGACTTAGCAACCCTAGGTAAGCAAGTGTTGCTCTAAGCAAGGTTACACATAAATTCTGCGCAAACACATAAAAATAGAATGATTGTGCATACTAAACTTATAGGCACCATTTGGAGAATTTTGCATCTGAATTAAATATGACAAGAGGGATATTCGTCATTTTATGCATATTTTGTCATGGCAACTTATAATTAGCACTTAATCAATAAAACAATTCTAAACAAATCCTCATGATGATACATAATATTCCCTATGATTGAGCATTGGAAACAAATTAATTTTTATTTTATCTATTTCCTAGAATAAAGAAATTCCTTTTTAAGCCATTATGGCAAGTATGAACTTATCAACTTTACCATTTAAGCAAATGTAAATACCAAACACTCCTAAACATGATTTTTGATGCCAAATCATAATTTGTTCATTATGAGCACCAGAAACAAATAAATGAGCAATTGTACATGCACTTTTCATGTTTAAGTAAATAAAGCACTTAAGGCAACTTATACACCACATAAGCAAATAACACTAAATATGGCAAAAATATGTATGAATGCATGAAACTCATAAACCAGGGGGGCCACTGTAATGAAAAGTGCACAGACCAATTTTGGTGAATTTTATATTTTAGGGAATTAATTATGGAATTTATAATCTTAGGGTGCGTTTGGCACGGCTTATGCACAAAGTGCTTATAGTGCTTATAATGCTTATTATGTCAAAACTTCTTATAGTGCTTATTGTACATAAGCAGTCAATCCGTTTGGCAAAACTGCTTATGCTTATTCACACACATAAGTACTATAAGCTACGTTTTGCTGCTTCACTCAGTGCTTATGCTAGTACAAAATTTCAAAGTGCTTATAGGTGCTGATACACATAAGCAGTTTTGCTATTTTGCTGTTTGGCACTTCCAAGTGCTTATTGAGCATAAGCAGTTTCAATAAGCACTTCTATAAGCCGTGCCAAACGCACCCTTAACAAGGTGCTATTTTCATTTACATGAAACTTTGATTTCTTGCACAGAAACCTATGTCAAAAAGTGGTTTATTGAAAATTTCATGTTTCAAGCTTTCCAAAAATCTATCATTTGCATTTTTCTGACTTGTACTTTTAAAGATACGATTTTTGCAAATTTCCAAGAATTAAATCTAGGTTTAAAGTGCTTAACATGTTTCCGTTTGTTTTTAATTGAAACTTCAATTTATTGCACATAAACCTAGGTAACATTTTGGGAAATGTAAAGTACATGTCTTAAGGTTTCCAAAAAGTACTTATTTGTAATTTTTCAAAACTCAACGAAACTGCCACTAGGTTTTCAAACTAAATCTGGGCACGTGCACAGCAGGGCCTTACCGACGATGGGCGATGCGGCTCGCTGGAGTTGAGAAGGGAGGCGCGGCTCGGGTCAGGAGTTACCGCCTGGAGGTGTTTCAGCATGGTGAAGCGTTTGAGGGTGGTGGCGGCCGCTGAGGTTGGCTGGAGCATGGCGCGCGACGGGGGCCGTGACAGGGCGGCGGTCCGGCAAGGTCGCTCAGAGACTAAATATGTTTTTCTGCCTTCAGGTAATTGTTCTAGGGATTTGTACAATGAGAAAAATTAAGAAAAAATGTCCTAAAATCAGGTTTTGATCTACTATAAAGGATCTGCAAAAATATTGGCACACTTTTGTTGAGGATCACTGAGTTTTAAATAGTTAGGTTTATACTAAAGTTAAATTTTAAAATTTTCAAACACCCTAGTTCATTATCTCATGTGCTTACTCAATTATTTATGTTTTAACTTCAGTAATTTGGGTAGTGGCAGGGTTCACACGTGTTTTGTGATATGGGATGTCACACTTGTGCTTTTATTCTTTATTTTTTCTGGTGTCATGGCTTCTTCGCAAAATAGGAAGCGGAAAGGGGTGAAGCTTGTTGCTTTGGACTCTGTCTTGTTGTGCGACCAAACTATTGCTGGCAGCTCTTCGGCCCATTTTCCTTTCTTCTTGTTTAGTAACACTTTATTCATTGCCCCGTTTGATTGTGGATGGTATACTGATACAAAGTCCATTTTGGTTCCTAAACTGTGGCAATACTCGCTCAGGATCTCGTTGTCGAAGTTCTTTGCATTATCCATGACTACTTCGCTGGGCACTTCGAATCTGCATACTATATTTTGCCAGAAAAACTTCTTCACTGTTGGCGCTGAGATGTTTGTCACGGCCTTAGCTTCTATCCACTTGGAGAAATATTCTACTGCCACTACTGTGTACTTGTAGTCTCATTGGGCTGGTGTAAGCCCGTCTACGATATTTATTCCCCACTTGTGAAGTGGCCAGACTGGCATGATTAGCTGACATGGCTGGGATGGTAGAAATGAATGCTTTCCTGTCATTTTCTGGCAAGCTTTGCATGTTTTCACTATTTCTTTCGCGTTTTTACCATTGCGGGCAAGTAGAATCCTTGCCTTATTGCTTTCCCTGCGAGGACTCAGGCCACTATGTGCGAGCCACAAGTGCCGAAGTGAATTTCTGCAAGGAGTTCTTTACCCTGAGCTTCACTTAGGCATTCGAGCAGCGGGCTTGATATTCCAGATTTGTACAGGTCTCCTTGTATTATATGGTAACCGTGGGCTCTTTGCTGCATTCTACTTTTTCTACCTTCGATTCTGGCTGGTAGAACTCGTTGATGAATGCGATCAGCGGAGCTCTCCAATCTACCGAAGTTATGGCTTGTATGAGCTTTGGCTCCCTAAACGTGTCCCTGATTGATGGCTGGGTCATTACTTCGTAGAAAACGTCGGGTGGTAGAGGTTGCTTTCTTGCTGCTGCTTTGGCCAGTGCGTCCGCTTCTTCATTGTTCTTCCTTTCGACGTATTCGACGTCAAAACCCTTGAAGTATTTGTCCATGCTTCTAAACGTGAGCAGGTACTTTGCGAGCACTAGCTCTTTTGTTTCATAGTCTTTGTAAACATGGTTTGCCACTATTCTTGAGTCTGTTTTCACCTTGCAACTTTTCATCCCTAGTGCTCTTATTTTTCTGGGACCTAACAAGACTGCCTCATATTGTGCGATGTTGTTGGTGCATTTGTTGTATTCATTACAGAACTCTAGCCTTGCAGCGTATCTTGATTTTACTCGAGACGACGAAGTGATTAACTGCCGCCGCTCCGACTCCTGTGTAGCCCCATGCACCATCACATTGTATTATCCAAAATGCTTCTATTACTGGGCCATCGTCGAAGTAACCTGGAGCTGTCCAGTCTGCGATGAAATCAGCTAGCACAAGGGATTTCACAGCTCTTCACCTCTCAAAATCGATTACGTGCTCCGACAGTCCAGTTGCCCATTTGTCTACTCTGCTTGACGCCTCCCTGTTTCCGAAGATGTCGTTCGGAGGCTGATTTGTGAGCACCCTTATTTTGTGAGCTTCAAAGTAGTGTCTCAGCTTTCTTTCTTCCATCACTATTGTGTAGCAAATCTTCTCCATTTCCGAGTAAAAAAGCTTCAAACCCACGAGTGCCTCGCTTACGAAGTAAACTGGCTTCGGTTGAAAAAGCTCTTTTTCTTTTCTGGTTTCATCGATGATGCTTCATGTTTTCGTTTCCTGTACTAGGGTTGCACTGACTGCGAAGTGATTGGCTAAGACGTAGAGGAGGAGTGCTTCGCCTTCCTTATCGACGTCGTCGGATGCTCTTTCAGTTGTTCGAATGCCTTTTGTTGCTCATCGCCCTACTCAAAGTTTCTAGATCACTTGGGTATCTTGAAGAAAGGTAAGCTTTTCTCCGCTGATTTTGACATGAATCTGTTGAGTGCTGCCATTCGTCCTGTCGGTTGTTGTACGTCTTTCTTGCTGCGAGGTGGCTCCGTATTTATTATTGCATTCACCTTATCCGGGTTTGCTTCGACTCCCTTCGAGATCACTAGGCATCCTAGTACTTTCCCTTTTTGCACGCCAAAAATGCATTTTTCTGGGTTCAGCTTTAACTTCTCTAATCTGAGATTGGCAAAACTTTCTGCGAGGTCATCCGTGTGATCTTCTCTTTTTCAACTTGTGGCTATCACATCGTCCATGTAGGCACGAACGTTCCTGCCGATCTGTGACTCGAATACCTTTCTTGACATTATGCAGAACATTGGTCCCGCATTCTTGAGCCCCTCCATCTTTCTTACAAAGCAGTAGGTGTTGATATGTGTGACAAAACTTGTTTTCTCTTCGTCCTCTTTTTTAACCCAAACCTGATGGTACCCTAAGAAGTAGTCAAGTAGTGATAGCATCTCGCTTATGGCTGCGGCGTCGACTACCTTGTCTATTCGTGGCAGTGGGAAATCATCTTTTGGACATGCTTTGTTGAGGTCCGTGAAATCTATGCACATTCTCCATTTTCGGCTTTTTTTTCTGCCCACCTCCACAGCACCAGACCGCTAGGGTGAGGCTCTTTTGCTTGTAGCTTGTCCGACGGGATCGTCGTCCCTTACTCGTGCTCGTGGTACCCTAGCCCCCATTTCTATGGCCTCCCTCGCCGTCGGCGAGCGCGCCACGACTGGAGCTGAGGGCACGTGCGCGCACGCCATGGCGCGCCCAGCACACTTAGTCAAATTTTCATTTAGTGGCAAAGTTGTAAATAAAGCAAACTTTGTTCGTTTTTGAAAAATGCATAACTTTTGCTAGGAAAGTCCCAAAAAATGCAAATAAATACGTTTTGGAATCCTTGGAACATGTACTGACCAACTTTGTTGCATGGGGTTCTATGTAGAAAATAAATGTTTTATGCAAAAGAAATTGTTATCATGTTAAGCCTTTAAAATGCAAATTTTAAATCTTGCAATATGGAAATTTCATAAAAATTGGCACAAACTCTTGTCATAGCATATTTGACCCTACTGGTACATGCCTTTGGTGCATTCATACATGATTTCATCATATTTATCGTTATATGCTTATGTAACACATATTTGCCTATAAATGTTTAATCTGGAAAAAATGCATACAAAATTCTCATGTTATTTGTTTCTGGTGCTCATCATAAGAAAATCATGTTTTGCCATACAATTCATGGTTAGGAGTGTTTTGTAGTGCTACTTGCTTAATTTCAAAGTTATCAAGTTCATAATTGCATGAAATGCCCTATTGCCACATTAAATGTTAATTATGCATGAAAAAGATTAAATACGGTGCACACATGTTATTATGCTCGACCATGATCCTTTTATGTGTTTTTACAGAAATCATGTATAAACTTGCTTGTTACACCCTTTGCTTCATTTAGGATTGTTAAATCAAAATGAATGCATCATGTATTGCCATATATCATTATGTTCATAATCCATGTTAAGTCTTACATTTTATGCAAGACCATCTCCATCATGATTTTATCGATATGCATGGCAGAAAGGTTGTATAAGTGTTTATTGTTGATGCATCCTATGTTACACTCACGCTTGCCATACAATGCACTAGCAATGTCATATGCTAAATAATTTGCTATGGTAATGTTCATGTTAGTATGAGGCTATAATTTTTCATGTTGCTTAATCTAGATTTTGTTTAATTCTGATTTCTCATCCATACACAAGCATTTTATTTCATGCATAACCTTGTTCATATCATGAGCATATCATCATCTTAGTTAGTTATTGAGAAAGTTCTATGAACTATTTTTATTGATCGATGCTCACATCATATATTGCATACATATAGGGGCCCAGACCGAAAAGGGAACAACGAGGAGACTCCCGCTGAGTTAAATAACCCCGAGTGCACTAACTTCGACCCATCCCAAGGCAAGCCCGGTGCATAACCCTATGTGTTAAATTTTCGGTATTACTTCACATATGTCTATGTTTATGTATTGTGCATTTATGTTTAAGAGTTGATGGCAACCATAGTTGCCTTATTAATTCCCTATGCCTATGGTCTTGGATAAGTAAAATCTTTCCCGTTAGTAATGCTATGCTTAATGGAGTCACCGTTAGCAATACCGAGCGGTTTGGAGACCTCTCGGTTTAGGTTTCAATTATTGTTACCTCTCACATGATTATAATTGGAGACTGTACGGGAAAGTGCATGTGTAGGATGCGGTGACAAGGTTGGCCCTTGTTCGCCGTAGCCTCGTGCCTGTCGATTGAGGATCTGTAACGCTTCAAAGGTTTTTTTCTCTTTCCTTTTTTCTTTTTGTGTGGGGCATAATTAGTGGGCTTAGTGGGCATTATTTCTGGCCTAATTAAGGGTCCATCGAGGGCGAGAGAGGAAATGCCAAAAATCTTGTCCCCTACTCATGATCCTGTCATCTTTATTAGAAGGGGCATCGCTTTAGTTTTCGTGTGGAGGCAGCTCTTGGCAGTCTCGTTGTTCTCCCCTTGGACAGCGATCCTCTTAGGTGAAGTTCTCTTCCGGTTCAGCGATGGTGCAAAACGAGTGCGTGCTTCCTTCCCAATCCTTGATCTCTTGTTGGTTGTAGATCACCATCGGGAAGGGGAGACAAACAGGAAGGGGAGGTAGCAGCCAAGCAAAGAATTGATGGGGGTCGGGGCATGATAGGAAGAGGAGAGATCGTGACCTGTCTTAGGTAAGGAATACGTTGTTTTTTCTTCTCTGTTAGCAACAATCAGCGTTGGTTTAGTTCCGGCCATTTGGGCCTTAATCTCTATCAACCGTCCTCGCGATATGTTTTTTCTTGGCAGGATGCACATCGTTGGTTCTATCTTGTTTTTGAGGCCCTTAGGGTTCAAATATCGATTTTGATAGAATACAAAAGTTGTAGAGTATTTGATTATCTTTCCAACTAGTATTTAAACTCAATTGTTGGTTCACTATATCCGGAGTTACAGCTCTCTGAATATTACTGTCAATTTGTCAGAGTGCAATTATAGTTTTGATACTATGTTGTTTCTTGGAAAAATCTAGTGACCCTAGAGTCCGGAATTGATATCTCATGTTATGGAGGATTTTGTAGTAAACTTCATCATCTTTCCACGGAGTATTTAATCTCTGTATTTTGATGAGTATTGAGTGAGATATGCATTTCTAAAGTTGACTGTCCTGCAGTTCAAGGACAGATGACAGTGCTGTTTTCTATACTGTTTTACGTTCAGTAGATATTCAAATTAAATTTTGTGTCAAATACCAATGTTGTAGGTTTTTTTGTGTAGTTGCTCGTAGTGTATTTATTCATCTTTTTATCTCTATTGTATAAAAATAGTTATGAAAATGTGAAGCTGAATGTCCTGTGTAGACAATTTTGACATTTGGGGCTGTTTTGGGGGCTTAGCTTTGAGAGCGGCCGTAGGAGCGCTTTACTTATTGTTTGCTTTATTTGTATGGTTGAATTGGTGCTGAGAACTATTTATAATCAGGTGGTGCCCCTCCGGAACGTGCATAACTCTCAATTAATCATCGATTGGTGAAGGCAAGTAAACATAGCGCTGTGGTCTATAAGCTTTAACTCTATTATTTGAATTGCCTCCATTAAATTTGAATGAGTCACACTAGCCGGATAAATTGCTAAATGAAAATTTATCTTTATGTGACGAAGTTTATTTATCATATTATGGATTCTATGTTTATTATGAAGTATATTTGAATTTGAAGTATATGATGAGGTGCATACATGACAATTAAGCATTTTTTCTGCACTTTCCATTGGATGCATAAGAAGACACCGTAGCCTGATGTTGGTGCGGTAAGTACCAGTACAGCAACGCACGTTGAATTAAGCAATGTGGTTGCAACCCTCACTTCCTTTTGTTCGGATTTGAGGGTAGAAGAGAAGTCATGCATCGCATTGCATCATTTGCATCAGCATTTGGATGGAAGTTTTTATTATTGATGATTTATCTGTTCAATTGAAGTTGTATTTTCAGCTAATACTACTTTTATGCGGCTTCTTAAACTGTTGTTTAACTAAATTGTGGTTCAAATAATATTGTTAAAGCCGTTTACTTGTTGAGGTTTTTCATAAACCTCATGCGCTTTCTTTTTTCCCCTCGGGTGCCTGATTGTGGAGACCATGGACATGGGATAGGAAATAGTAGCACACACTTTCACTTTACATATGTTCATAGTTTTCCTCATGCAATCATAATAAAAAACTTGTGATCATCCTAGTTGGTGTCTACTGTTTTATTTGTTGAGTGATGTTTAAACATATGGATTCATATTGTTTCTGGAATGCTAAATACTAGAGAGACATTTTATTGATTTATCTATTGATTATTCTTATTGCTTCCGCGGTATTGTTATTTGTCAATATTATATTCTTTGAATTGTGGTTGTACCAGGGGTTTAGTAGCATCCATTTTCTTGCTTAATTTGTGGGGTGTTACAGGATCGTTTGCTGTGACTCCGTGAGCAAGTATTGAGTTGTGTACCAAATGCATACCCGACGTACTTGTGGTCGCAAGGGGACATACACTCGAAGGGTGAATCAGGCTCATATCTATGGTGATCTCGTGAAAGGTGGCCATACGTGTTCTTAAATGATGCGTATGTCGTGCATTTGGGTTGCTCCTGTAGGATGTAAATCGATAAATATCGTTGTCCCTCACGGTGATTGAGTACCACTTGTCTCGAGCAGATTGCATCGTAGTAATAAAGTGAATATGGATATTATACTTGCTGTTTTTAAAGTATTAATCATTGTATTGCAACCATGTTTGTCGAGTAAGACCTGCGGAGTATATTAGATACTCAAAGTTTGTCGATTTAATGTTTTCAAGAGTGCCACAGCCTTACTATTCTGATTGTTGTGGCAAGTTAAGTTAATATATCGTCGAGACTCTTTTATGCTTCCGCTCATGTAAATTAATGTATTGTAATTCGAACTTCCAACTCTATGTATTGTAGTGACTTGAACATCATATGTAAAATAGGCTACTCATGTACCTTATAATGTTTATGAAAATTGTGAATGTATCGTTGGTGTATGTACAATGATGTTTGCTTAGCTGAATGTCTCCCGAGGTGGTCCTATGCGCCAATCCCTCCGGCTTGGCAAGGTAGGGGTGTCACAGCTAGTATTAGAGCCGATTCGGGATTTGTCATACGCTAATGATCATTCTTAAAAACGGCAAATACGTTTTTCGGTGAGAAACAAACTAGTAAGCCCAATTAAGGACATGTACTAGCGTAGAAGTGGCAAACTAACCTTGGGTTATGATTGTTTCATATTTGCATCTACGGCTTGGTGAAGGTATGTTTGCAATTTAAATTAGCGCTCAGTGCCTACGGAAGTAATAATACGGGACAACGCTGGCTCGTGGCAATTCCACGAGGCAATCCCTTCAATTGATCGTTATATAATAGAACTGTGATTTGTTTTCGTAATTTCTTTTGAATTTGATGTATTGTTTCTGAAATGTATCTCTTGCAGGTACACTAATCACAAACCATAGATCGTGTAGAATCATGTTGAGGATGTGTGTGTGCGTGTCGCTACAAAATTTTCGAGTTGATCGGTTATATACCGGTCACACATTATTCTTTTTCGCAAGGACGTAGGCAAATGACATATCATGGCATCATGCATCTCATTCATGTCATATGAATTTCAAACATGTTCACAAACTCAAATTAATCAAACTTGAACAACACACATGGTCTTGGTACCGATAAAATGCAAGAAACTAAATCGGTTTGAAAAATGCACTCCCGGTCGACAGATTTTCCTACCCGATAGGTCAGTTTCACAAAAATTGCCATATCTCCCTCGTTACTGGTCCAAATGAGATGATCTACCCATTTATGGAAAGCTTGTGTTATGACCTACAACTTTGGTAGTAATAGGTTGGTCTGGAAAATTTTCTAAACTGGTAAAAAATGGCAATAACAGAGAGGTTCCAGAATTGCCAGAACCCATTTTTCAGCACCCTGTTTTTGGCATTGTCTTTGCCATAACTTTTAGTTGGCATAGGCTATAAAGGTGTTTTGGGATCCGTTCGAAAGTTTATGAAGTTCTCTACGATTTTGTCAAGGTTTTGGTAAGTTTCACTGTTCATACGAGACGCAAAAATTGCAGGTAATCGGTACCTTTTTTTGGATTGCCAATTTTGTTGCCAAGTCTTATTAATTTCCGTTATGCACATTTCATCTTCCATATATTATGCTAGCTCATTTGGCATATTATTATGTTGGCTATGCTATTTGACTTGTTTAAAAATTATGGTCTATAGATGAACATGGAGCAGCTTGTGGCAGAAAAGGCCAAGTTGGTTGAGCAAGTGGAAGACTTGACCGACAAGCTCACCAACGTCACGAGACGATTACCATTTGGCCAAGGATGAGAACAAGGAACTCAGCGCCCGTCTTGCTGCTCTTGAAAAGGAAAATGCTGCACTAACTGCATGCCTTAAGGAGGTGCAAGATGATCCGATCATCAGTGACAGTCTGCGCCTCGCTGCCGTGCAGGAAAGCGAGAGAGTGGATAATGAGAAGGATGAGGCTGAGCAGATGGCCACATTTTGTGATGAAGAGATGATTGAGGCCCTCAATGAGCTAAGTGAGGCCAAGAAAACCATTGCTCAGTGCGATGAGACTATCCACTCCCAGCATGCTACAATGCAGTATCTTCAGGGTCAGTTGAACATTGCCTAGACCAACATGAACTAGCTCTTTACTGGGATGGCCAATCTTCAGACTCAAAATGCCTAGTTGCAGCACGAGTGCAATGTCCTCACAGCCCACTAGAACTTGTTGTAGCCACCACCTCAGGAGAATAACAATGATGACGCCGCTAGCGATGCTTCCGATATCAACGATCCGAATGTTCCTTCGAATGCCGATAGCGATGCTTAGGTGTTGTCGTTGGTTATGTGTAGCATATGTAAACAAAGTGTAGTATGCTAGACTTAACCTAGTGGCTTGTAATCGCACAAACGATATGTAGCGATGTCTTTTGTTGTACATATTGCAGCCTAGCAGCGAAAGTGAAGTGGCTAGTAATGTAAAAGTCGAAACGTTGTAACCCGTGGATCGTAGCTTGTCTACCATTCACACGTTTTGCTTGTACAAAAGGGTTACCATCGTGGTGTGTATGAAAACTAAGTTTATGTTTAATAACATATATTTTTAACAGATATTTTTATGTGTCATACGAATATTTTTCTAAAGGATGCTAATCTGATTTGATTTGTACCACGTCCTTTAATTATTATCATGTTGTCTATAGCTCAATAATGCTGAGACTAATGGTATGATTAATTGTGTGACAGATGGTGAACACTTGTCGTACAACGGATCCTTCTAGACAAGGAGGTTTGTCGTAGCTACCGAACCCACCTCCGATGACCGCTATGGAGCAGCTGATCCATAACCAAAATGAGATGTTCCGGACTTAGTAGGAGATTATCATGATGTTCATGGCAAATCAGAACCAGAACCACCAAGGTCACGCTCTAGCTCCACCACCACCTCGGCCTACATCTTATGCGGACTTTTGGGCAACCCAACCGCCCACGTTCGCGGAGGCCAAGGATCCTATGGAGGCAGATAATTTTCTACACATCATCGAGTCAAAATTCGAACTCTTGAATTGCACCAAACACCAGAATACTTTGTTCATAGAGCAGCAACTCCGCGGATAGGCGAGTGCATGGTGGGCCAACTGCACCTCAGCACTCCCTGCTGGTCATCAAGTGCTATGGCCGGAATTCTCAGCAGCTTTTCGCTCCTATCACATCCCCAATGGTATGATGAAAAGGAAGCTTCAAGAATTCGTGGATTTGAAGCAAGGATCTAGCATGGTGCAAGAGTATGCTAAAAACTTCAATTATTTTGCTCAATATGCTTCTTATCATGCCGACACCGATGAGAAGAAGCGGGATTGTTTTCGGAAAGGTCTAAACCCTAAATTGCAAGATTGACCGGCTCTCTTGGACGGCACATATAATGAATTGGTGACTGCCGCCATGGTGCTAGAGGACGTTATTCGTGTTAACCAAGATGGCAAGAAGGGGAAGCGCACCGTGGGAAGTTCATCCGGTGCGCCATCACAAAAATACCAGTTGGCCATTACTGCACCGAACGGTCAAAGGTTCCATGTCTGGGTTACACTAATGGGTGGGTAGCGAACCAAATTTCAGCAGCCCCACCATCCTCAGCAAAGTTCATATCAGCCCCGTGGTCAAGCACCACAATCCTCGCAGCAGCAGTACCAAGGTGGAAGGTCATCGTCGCCGCAACGGTCCTTTAATTCCGACAACTTCGGTCACTTTTTCAGGGAATGCCCGAACCCTAGGCGCAATAATACCAATAATGGTGGTAATAATAACAACGGCAACAACAACAACCGCGGCAAGAACAACCACCACAACAAGACACCGACAAAGACCGGCTGTGTCAACTACACTACGGTCAAAGATGTGCAAGCGGGAGAACCGGTACTTGCGGGTATGTTTTCTATTGACGAACATCCCACCTTTGTGCTTTTGAAATTCCGTTGCAACTCATGATTTTATTAGTCAAGCTTGTGTAGACAAATTGCACCTAACCCCCACCAGCTTGCAAACTTCGTATACCATCACATCTCCGGTGGAATCATCAATACAAGTCATGAGATAAGAAACACTCCGGGTGAGTTAGCCCGTAACGTATATCCTTCTCGGCTTATCCTATTAGGAGGTCATGGTATAGATGTTATTTTGGGCATGAGATGGATGAAGCGCCATAAAGCTGTCCTACATGTAGACATCCGAGAAGTTCATTTAAATTCACCCCTCTATGGCCCCTCTACTCTATGTTTAACTTATCCAAAAAATTCTGCCTCCCAAATTCAGCACCTTGAAGGGAAACATATTGAAGATATACCAGTGGTATGTGGATTCCCCGATGTGTTTCTAGATGACTTGTTGGGTATGCCTCCTGAGGAGGATGTTTAGTTTAAGATTGAACTCCAACCCGAGTACCGCACCAATTTCTCGAAGGCCGTATAAAACGGCTCCGAATGAATTAGAGGAACTTATGGAGCAACTCAAGGATCCTATGGACAAGAGTTATATTCGTCCAAGCTCATCATCTTGAGGCTGTCCCGCTCTTTTTGTGAAGAAGAAAGATAAGTCCTGAAGGTTGTCTCGTCGATTATAGGCCACGAAATGCGGTAGCCATCAAGAATAAATATCCCCTCCCAAGAATTGATATGTTATTTGATCAATTAGTTGGTGCAAAGTCTCCTCCAAGATTGATCTTCGCTCTGGCTATCATCAAATTAAAATTCGTTCGGAGGATATACCTAAAACCGCATCCTCTATGAGTATGGACTTTTTGAATATCTCGTAATGTCTTTTGGACTAACGAATGCCCCGGCCTATTTCATGTAACTAATGAACTTGGTGTTCATGCCAGAATTGGACAAGTTTGTGGTGGTCTTTATTGATGATATTCTCATCTACTCCAAGTCCGAGAAAGAACATGCCGAACATCTTCGAATTGTACTCTAAAGGCTTAGAGATCACCAACTTTATGCACAATTCAGCAAGTGTGAATTTTGGCTTAAGCAAGTTCCATTCTTTGGTCATATAATTTCAGCGGAAGATATCTCGGTTGACCCAAGTAAACTTGATGAAGTGCCTAAATGGAAGACTCTAAGAAGTGTCAAGCATATTCATAGTTTTCTTGGACTTGCCCGATATTATCGGAAATTCATCCCAAATTTTTCTATCATATCCAATCCTATGACAAAGTTGTTGGAAAAGGATTCTACATTTCAATGGAGTCAAGAATGTGAGAATTCTTTCCAAACTTTGAAGAAGCATTTGACAACCACCCAGGTTTTGGCTGAACCCGACATAACCAAGTCGTTTGATGATGGTGTTCTATGGTTTAACAACAGGCTTGTTGTCCCAAGGGACATGGAGCTACAGAAGAATATTCTTGATGAAGCACATTTTTCCAAATATTCCGTACACCCCGGTAGTAATAAATGTACCGTGGGTTGAGAGAAAAATTTTGGTGGACTCGCATGAAGCGAGAAGTGGCTCGTTATGTTGCCGAGTGTGATACTTGTCAACGAGTCGAGGCTGATCATTTGAAGAAAGCAGGATTATTACATTCATTGAAAATCCAGGCATGGAAATGGGTGGATATTGCTATGGATTTTCTTGTTGGATTACCTCTCACATCCAAGAAGCATGATTCAGTATGGTGTGCCAAAGACTATTATTTCCAACCGAGGGCCACAATTTGTCTCTCATTTTTTGGAACAATTACGTGCTAGTTTCGGTACTACATTGATTCGAAGCTCTGCTTATCATCCACAAACCGATGGACAATCGGAAAGGTTGATTCAATATTTGGAGGATATGTTGAGAGCGTGTGCTTTAATGCAAAAAGGAAATTGTGCTAATCAACTGCCATTTATTGAATTCTCCTACAATAATAGTTATCAAGAAAGTTCGGGAGTCACACCTTTTGAAGCATTGTTTGGTCATTCATGTCGGACACCCTTAAATTGGTCCGAGTCGGGCGAAAGGACTATTTTTGGTCCAGATCTTGTTGAGCAAGCCGAGGAGAAAGTGCGGGAAATTCAAACCAACATGAAGGCCGCACAATCTCGACAAATAAGCTATGCTAATAAAAGAAGACGCATGCTGGAATTTGAAGTCAATGATCATGTCTATCTTCGAGTTTCTCCAAACAAGGGTGTGTCACGTTTCGGGATAAAAGGCAAACTAGTTCCCTGGTATATTGGACCCTATCCTATCATAGAGAAATGCAGTTCGGTTGCTTACCGATTGCAACTATCGGAAAGTTTATCCTGTGTGCACAATGTTTTTCATGTGTCTCAAGCTGAAGAAGGGTTTGAAGCCCCCTCTCGATGTTGTCATCACCGATACGGAATAATTACAAGAGGACCTTTCATATCCCGAGCTTCCCGTTCGGATTCTTGATCAAAAGGATCGAATTACTCAAAATCGGACCATCATTTTCTACAAAGTGCAATGGAGTAACCACACCGAGGATGAAGCTACTTGGGAACAAGAGGAGTTTCTGAATTCAAACTTCCCCGAGTTTCTAGCTTCACAATAGAGGTACGTTCACATACCCCCCCCTATGTTTGCTATTTACTAATTGTAATCTTGGGATGAGATTTCTTTAAGGGGGAGGGCTGTGACATCCCATGTCACAAAGTATGTGAACAGTGGCACGTACCTTAATTTGGATTTTCAAATCCTAATTTGGATTAAGGAGCAAAATAATGGGTGCTAGGGTTTTGGAATCTAATTTAAAATTTGTTTAAACCTAGCCTTGCTAAACCTCAAACTTCCTCAACAAAAGTATATCAATGTTTTTGCACATTCTTGAAGAGGAAATCAAAAGATAATTTTGGGACATTTTTCCATAATTTTTGCTATGGCACAAATCCCCATAATAAATATCTTAAGGGGTAGAAAAACAACAGTTGATCTTGGATTTTCTTTCACCTATAACGAAAGTTGTTCAAAATAATATGCTGGGTATGCAGACAAATCAGCACGTCAAAATTTGGCCTATAGCTATGTTTTTGGAGAGCCAACAGAGAGGTCACGAGAATGGCATTGTTGTAAATCATAGCAACTTTTGCAAAACTACGGTGCGAACAGGAGCTTAGGGACACCGGCCGGCGTCCACCGCCCGCCGACGCCCATTCCGGTCGGACGGCCGCCGTCCTCGCGCAACTGCACGCCTCCTCACACGTCGCTCATCGCCGGTAGCGTGGCCTCGACGCGGACGCACCCCTCCTAATGGCCACCGCCCTATAAATCCTTTTCCCTGGCCGCCATTACCAAATCCCGGTCGAGCTCGCCGCTACGCCTCTTCTTGTCCACATCCCACCACCCAAACCGCGTTACGAGCTGTGTCGACCTGAGCCCGCTCGATCCTCTCTGCACCGGTTTGGCTAGAATCGCCTTCTTCCCCAACTCGGCTAGCAGCCGCCATCGCCAACGATTCATCGCGCACGGTGAGCCAAACCCCGATTCCCTCCGTCCATACCATCCTCGGCCACTTGTGAATACCAATGAAGCTTTGCGCATCATCTCGTGCAGCACGTCGCCGGGAACAAAACCGAACACCACCATCGTCCCCCCACCTCCACGGCGCCGGACCGCTAGGGTGAGCCTCTTTGGCATGTAGCTTGTCCGGTGGAATCGTCATCCCCTACTAGTGGTCGTGGTACCCTAGCCCCCTTTCTTCGGCCTCCCCTCACCGCCGGCAAGCACGCCACCGCCGGAGCCGAGGGCACGTGCGCGCACGCCATGACGCGCCCAGCACACTTAGTCAAATTTTCATTCAGTGGAAAAGTTGTAAATAAAGCAAACTTTGTTAATTTTTGAAAAATGCATAACTTTTGCTAGGAAGGTCCGAAAAAGTGCTAATAAACAATTTTTGGAATCCTTGGAACATGTACTTGACCAACTTTGTTGCATGCGGTTCTGTGCAGAAAATAAATGTTTTATGCAAAAGAAAGTGCCATCATGTTGAGCCTTTAAAAATGCAAATTTTAAATCTTGCAATATGGAAATTTCATAAAAATTGGCACAAACTCTTGTTATAGCATATTTGACCCTATGGTACATGCCTTTGGTACATTCATACATGATTTCATCATATTTATCATTATATATTTATGTAACACATATTTGCCTGTAAATGTTTAATTTGGAAAAATGCATACAAAATTCTCATGTTATTTGTTTCTGGGGCTCATCATGAGCAAATCATGTTTTGCCATAGAATTCATGGTTATGAGTGTTTTGTAGTGCTAGTTGCTTAATTTCAAAGTTATCAAGTTCATAATTGCATGAAATGCCCTATTGCCATATTAAATGTTAATTTTGCATGAAAAAGCTTAAATGTGGTGCATACATGTTATTATACTTGATCGTGATTCTTTTATGTGGTTTTACAAAAATCATGTATAAACTTTCTTGTTACAACCTTTGCTTCATTTAGGATTGTTAAGTCAAAATGAGTGCATCATGTATTGCCATATATCGTTATGTGCATAATCCATGTCAAGTCTTACATTTTATGCATGATCATCTCCATCATGATGATCTCCACCATGTTCATATCATGAGCATATCATCATCTCGATTAGTTATTGAGAAAGTTCTATGAACTATTTTTCTATATATTTCATCGATGCTCACATCATACATTGCATACATATAGGGACCCGGACCGAAGAAGGGAACTACGAGGAGACTCTCACCGAGTTAAATAACACCGAGTGCACTAACTTCGACCAATCCCAAGGCAAACCTCGGTGCATAACCCTATGTGTTAAATTTTCGGTTTTACTTCACCTATGTGTATGTTTATGTATTGTGCATTTATGTTTAAGAATTGATCGCAACCCTAGTTGCCTTATTAATTCCCTATGCCTATGGTCTTGGATAAGTAAAATCTTTCCCGTTGGTAATGCTATGCTTAATGGAGTCACTGATAGCAACACCGATCGGTTTGGGGACCTCTCGGTTTAGGTTTCAATTATTGTTACCTTTCACATGATTATAATTGGAGACCGTACGGCGAAGTGCATGTGTAGGATGCGGTGACAAGGTTGGCCCTTGTTCGCTATGGCCCCGTGCGTGTCGATTGAGGATCGTTCGTTATGACTCCACGAGCAAGTTTTCAGTTGTGTACCAAATGCATACCTTCGTATGGGATTTGGTAAACCGATGTAACTTGAGAGTCGTAGTGTTGGACGGTCACTCCTCCGTTTGTGCAAAATGTCGGTTACGGTGGATGCACGGGTTTATGGACAGTTGGAGGGTGTGGTTTATGCCTTGGACCCGACGTACTATGGTCGCAAGAGGGACATACACTCGGAGGGTGGACCCGGCTCATATCTATGGTGATCTCGTGAAAGGTGGACATACGTGTTCTTAAATGATGCGTATGTTGTGCATATGGGTTTCTCCTGTAGGATGCAAATCGATATATATCACCGTCCCTCACGGTGATTGAGTATCATTTGTCTCGAGCAGATTGCATTGTAGTAATAAAGTGAATATGGATATTATACATGCTATTTTTGAAGTATTAGTAATTGTATTGCAACCATGTTTGTTAGTCTTGCTCACTAAAGTTATGATTATGTTATAACCTCTTAATACGCCTAAAATATGAAAAATGGACCTACACATAGGTTTTGTTTTTGGCTATTCCTAGCAAGCCCGATCAGCCCCTACATATTAGGAATCGGTTCTATAACCATTTTGTCGGGTAAGACTTGCGGAGTATATTAGATACTCATGGTTTGTCAATTTAATGTTTTCAGGAGTGCCACAGCCGACTATTTTGGTTGATGTGGCAAGGTGAGGAGCCCAAAGAGTGGACAGTGGAATGGGTTCCTTCGTCACCAAATCAGGAGTGAGCCATGTCTATGGGCTGACATGGTTCTTATTACGTTTATATATCGTTGAGACTCTTTTATGCTTCCGCTCATGTAAATTAATGCATTGTAATTCGAAGTTCGAACTCTATGTATTGTAATGACTTGAACATCATATGTAAAATATGCTACTCATGTACCTTATAATGTTTATGTAAACTGCAAATGTATCGTTGGTGTATGTGCAATGACGTTCGCTTTGCCAAATGTCTCCCGAGACGGTCCTGTGCAACAATCCCTCTTGCTTTGCAAGGTAGGGTTGTCACGCGGCCGGCTAGGGCAGCCGACACTGCGACGCGCGTCACACGCGGGCGTCGTGCACGATGGGAAGAGGTTGGGGTCGGGTCCTAGTGCGCTCGGCCGAGAGAGAGAGGGAGAGGACTAGGCCGGTATGGGAAATAGGGTGTGCGCAACCCGATTGGGTTTTAACCTTTTCTATTTTCCATTTCATCCTTTCCTCCATTTAAATCCAATTAAATCTAAATAAATTTGATAAAATCCAATAAATCCAAAATAAGTAAAAGCAATGAAAAGCCATTCAATGAAGAAAGAAAATCAAACATGTTTTCAAGTTTCCATATTTTATTTTAAAATGTAGGTGTGATGGCTATAGGTCTAATTCAAGTTTTAATTTTCTAATTACTTGAAAATATTTTTCCTAAATAACTAAAGATTTATTAGGTATATTTTTAATTGGCCGAAAATTGGGGTGTCATAGACGCATGTTTGTTCGGGAAGCATTCGAGGTCTACATATCCAAGTAGTGGCCTTCGTAGTTGTGATCCTTTCATGGTGTTACATTCTGATGTATGGGGTGCTTGCTCATTTACTTCTATTAGTGGGTGCAAGTGGTTTGTCACCTTTATTGATTGCTATACTCGGATGACATGGGTTTATATGCTCAAACGTACGAATGAGGTTTTTCATGCATTCCAGGACTTGCATAAATTAGTTGCAACTCAATTCAATGCAAAAGTATGGATCTCCACACCGATAATGGCATAGAGTATGCGAGCAATGAATTTTCCTTATACACTTCAGATCAAGGGATTATTCATCAAACCAGCTATCTTGGTATCCCACCACAAAATTATGTTGTTGAGAGGAAGAATCGACACTTGTTAGAAGTGGCAAGGTTTTTTATGTTTCAAATGAATGTGCCTAATTATTTGTGGAGTGAGTGAAAGAACCTTGATATCGCCAAGAGGGGGTGAATAGGCGAAACCTGAACTTAACAAAACTTTCTCGCACAGAGTTAGCTCAACCCGGTCCGACCTCCTTGCACAGGCAGAACAGTGCACACTAATTCAACCCGGTCCGACCTCCTTGCACGAGCAGAAACAGATCAACTCTCCAAATTTGATTTCTAGCTCAAATCAAAACTTGAGGTGATGCTCCATAGATTTTCCTTAGCACATACACGAAGTATCTGCACACAAACGAGCACACCAAAGTAAATCGAAGCGGAAGCACAAATATAAGCTAGAAAAGAAGAGAGGCGGAGACACTCGAATTTGTTTACCGAAGTTCGGAACCACCCTAAGGTGATCCCTACGTCTCCGTTTGAGAATGCTTGAGCTGTCCACCGACACGCTCCAAACCGGGTCTCTTTCAACGACTTCCCTGAATTCACTATCTTGATCTTTTCCAAGGCTCGCCACAAGGTTGAGAACTCTAGGGCGACGCCTAGCCATCTAGGAGGCTTCACCTCCAAGAGTAACAAATGAATCACGAGTTGCTTGACGTAGCTCAAAGTGCTCAAGGCTTAGGATTTGCTCACTTGTGCTCACAGACTCAAATCTCTCGAACCCAACTAAAAGATTTAGCTCAAATCACTTGGATCTCACAAAGAGGATGGGGAGAGTTAAAATGGCCATTGGAATGCTATGGAGTTGGGCAAGAACCAGCAACAACCAAACGGAGAGGTGGAGGGCTATTTAAAGGTCTGTTTCAAAAACTAGCCGTTAGACCTATGAGGCTCGGGGTGGTCCGACCGCCTTGCACTAGCAGGCAACCAACAACTTCACGTGAAAACCTCCACAAACCACAAACTTGATTGCTCAACCCACTCATACTAACTATGCTTCACGTCTAAGGCCAAAAACTCACTAACCCGGAAGATAACCCTAGAAAACTTTGTGCAAGACGGTCTAACCTCCTTGAACAATTGACCCCAAAAACTTAGTCTAAGCCGGTCCGACATCCTTGACAGGGTGGTCTGACCTCCTTGACCTGGTAGAACAAACAATTTAGGGTTTAGGTCACTCGGGGGTTTCTCTCCGGGATTTTGAGCACTTTGACATTGTCATTCAACAAATATTGCATCCCTATTAATAGTATGGCATACCTATACTCAAGAATTAGATAAAAGCTAATTTTCTTCCACTTGAGCTTGTGATAGAGACATGCCGAAATTCTTCATATTTTGCTTCTTGAGGGTTGACAACAATTATTTTCTTCGAGTACATCCACCTTCAGCTGATGACCATGGATTTTATCATCAAATAGATAAAACTCGTATTTTGTCCATGTCACCTTTTCTTTCTTGATTCATAAATAATTAACACTAGGAAATATGCAATCCTCCATGGTTTTTTGATTCATCGGATTAAAGGATCCACTTGCTCTTCTCCACCACTAGGTCCTTCGGCGCCAAGCCTCTTGCTTGCCCTTCTCCACTATATGGTCCATCGTAGCCAAGTCCTTGATAATCCTTCATCAATCTTACCATCAAGATCCACACATTTCTTTGCATCATTCATTAGCACACGCTTGATATTCATCTTCATGTTGTATTGATTTTCGTTGTGTTTTGGGATACCAAACGGACCTCCCTAGATGGTAATCTTAAAGTGGCCAATATATGTTGCTTGCTTGATATGACACCAAGAATTAAGTCACAAATATGAATATGGTGATACTTTCAATGACCAATATGAGACATATCAACAAGCTTCATTTTTCTTCATGTGACACATGGTATAATATTTTCACAGTTGATCATTCATGTGCTTTACCTTCATCACATCCTTTGTCATATGGCATACAAGTATATACATGTGAAATATCCATATACATCCATGTCTTGATATAACAATGTTCATAATAAATTTACAAGACATTTTCCTGTTACAACTCAACAAATTTCATTAGCTCTTTAATCGGGTTGCCAGGTGGGATATCCTCTACTCATGGGTCGAGACAACGCTCCAAAATCCACTAACATTATGTCTACATTGGGCGGGTCAACCAGTCCTCCGCTAAGATCATGATCTAGCACAACCGCCCATACGGGGACTTGTGGTGTGTATGTAAGACCGAGAGAGACACGCTGCATAAGAACCGGTCCTCAAGCTGCCGGGAAGAGTCACCAAATCCCTATCCTCAAACCACAGTCTCAACAACAAGTATCACCACAATAGTGACTCCATAACCCAAAGTCCCTACACAATTGTGCCCGCAACAGGCACTCTCTAAATGAGAACTCCCCAAAAGTTCCCCAACACCTAATCACCTACACTCGCCCCTGCAAAACAACCTATAGGGTTTCTAATATAAAACTCAACACCTAAGAAGCACATACAATTATTTAACACACAAACATGTATAAACATTATGTGGGGGTCAATTAAGCATCTAAGCACACTAAGCATGCAAGTAACAACAGTAGACCATCCTATGGTGATTGTGGCAAAGGTAATATGATCTGGCATAGGTATGATACTAAGCAGTAGTAACCATTTCATATGCATGAGTTCATATTATGCAATTGCTAATATAGGAGCAAGAGTGATCAAGGATTGCATCTTCCCTTAAAAACGGATCCGAGAATAGATCGACGTCCTCATAAGGTTTCGACGGGTACTCCTTCATCTTCTCATCATCTGAATCTACTTTCATCCAAAATTCAGGCAGAATGGGTAAGTGACATGCAAATCGAGAAAGCGACACATATTACAGAAAAGATTGGAAAACAAATCGCAAGAACAGATTTAATCATCGCTAGAACATGGACATTAAAAACACTAACACGTAGAGAGCGACGAGACGAATTCAACGCAACTGACCGTGCAATTTTCTGAGGTTCCAGGAAAAAAATGAATATCCAAAGATGACTAGATTAACGTCATTTTATGCACTACGAAAGCTAGTCCATTGGTTCAGTTTGGCTCACCACCTAAGGGGCACACAGGCAGGGAATTAAACCAAACAAAATAGCACAAATCTCTATGAGTAAACCAAGGAATAAACCTGAATAAGTTTGAGGTTGCACGCAACAACGTACATGATAAAAGCCCAAGACTTCCTAGCGTGCGCTACCAGCCATGGTGGTTCCACTTTGCTCACGACAAGGACCAAGAAAACAGGCTTGACTTAGCTACCAAGCAAAAATCAGGGACAAACCTTCTCCTAAAAACCATTAGGCAACACTATCCAACACGAGTAGACCTTGATTACAAGTACAAGTCCTTAACGTCCTCTAATCCCACTAACCAATAATACGAATCAAATCTGG
Source organism: Chloris gayana (assembly GCA_031894775.1). NCBI lineage: Eukaryota > Viridiplantae > Streptophyta > Magnoliopsida > Poales > Poaceae > Chloris > Chloris gayana. The sequence goes on from JAUNZO010001928.1 coordinate 5,332,123, forward strand.
AATCAAACGCAATGCAGACCCTGCTGCGAGAATCCTAGCTTGGACATGGGGGCAACCTTCAAACGAACCGGTGCAGGTGCACAACACGGAGCAGATAAGCAGTGCGGTAATTCGTCAAACACCTTGCGACAACTAGCAATAACGTGGCCTAGGAGCGGAAGCAGGACACAGCTACACAGCGAGAACCTCAAGTAAGAAGGGGCAAGAGGGTCACGTTCGCTAACCATAGCTGCACGGCAAGGTCTAAGCATTCAGATGGTGCTAGCTGACAAGCTAGGCTAGCTCCTAAAGCACTGGTCGCAGGAAGTTCACGTTGAGTGCCATGGCGGAAGGGCAAAGCAGTAGCACGCGCACGACAGCGCAACTGGGAGCTCCTACGCGGTCGATCTCTAGGGAGAGGAGGCCAGGGAGATGAACATGCTCACAGCGGAAGCAGGCGGCAAAGGTACAACGGCTCGCGGCGTTCGGAACTGATGAAGACGACGAGATCCTTGCACAGCTACTGCTCTTAAACTTGGAATCCCGTCTAGTGGCAGCTATAAGTCAAGGATATCAAGCCCACTGCTCAAATGCCTAGGCGAAGCCCAAGACAAATTTCTCCTCGCGAAGATCCACTGAGGGACCTGTGGTTCACACATCGGAGCTAGGGTCCTCACAGGGAAAGCAGTAAGGTAAGGCTTCTACTGGCCCAACATTGTAAAAGATGCGAAGGACATAGTCAGAGCATGCGAAGCATGTCAAAAAATGTCAGGAAATCACTCAGCACCATCTCAGCCATCTCAGCTCATCATGCCCATCTTGCCAGTTCGCAAATGGGAATAGACATCGTTGGTTAGCTCACAACAGCCCAAACGAACTACAAATATGCAATAGTAGCAGTCGAGTACTTCTCAAAGTGGATCGAAGCCAAAGCCGTGACAAACAGCTGAGCACCAACAGTGAAGAAATTTCTCTGGCAAAATGTCATATGCAGATTCGGAGTGCCCAGTGAAATTGTCATGGACAGTGCAAAGAACTTCAACAACGAGATTTCTTAAGCACCAAAATGGACTTCGTCTCAGTATACCATGTGCAATCAAACGGAGCAGTAGAAAGGGCAAACTCAGTAATCTTCAAAGCGATGAAAAAAGTATTGTTGAACAAGAAGAAAGGGAAATGGATCGAAGAGCTCCCATCAATAGTTTGGTTGCACAATAGCACCGAGTCCAGAACAACAAGTTTCACCCCATTTCAAGTGTTGTTCGACGAAGAAGCCATGACACCGGAAGAAATCAAAAACAAGAGCGCTAGATCGACAGCCGAACAAGACGATCGCAGCGAAACAATCTCGAAAGATAAGATGGAGATTCATAGGCTGGAGGCGGCAAAAAATCTAGAGAAGGTGGTGCCAAGAACATACAACTTAGGAGGGCCTGGCGCGAAGCGGGCCCGCGTGCAGCAAACGCCAAGCACCCCGTGTTTATTTCCTATGACTAATTCTAGACCCCCAAGTGAACTCGCATGTTGACAGGTGAAGGGAAGCGCCAGGACTGAAGGTGATGTACCGAGGGAAGCTCCCGGAGACGAAGCGGAGCAGCGCCGGACGAAGGGACGGGCCCCGAGCGAAGCTCACGACCGGCGAGGTGACCGCCGGTCGAGCGAAGCGACGGCCGAGCGGAAGCCAAGCGCCCGGACGAAGCGCCGCGTCACATTACCGTCCAACCAGTGGTAGCTAAGTCGCGATCACACGTGCTTAGCTGGCTTTCCTGGAATACCCTCGAGTGTTACCGCCTTCCGGTGGAATCGAGGGCAACGGCTAGGGGTAAAACAGTCTTGTAAAGTTGTGGCTCCCTAGGAATATAAAGGGAGTCCAAGAGTCACCTGTAAACATACATGTAATCAGCAAGTTAACTTCGCTTATACTAGAGTTGTTATCTTGCCATTTCGTTCTTTACTACCTCACTTCATTTCTGTGTTCGGTGTGCTAAGTGAGCATCACCATCGTTGCTTAGTACACCAATATTGACGCCCACCGTGCGTGAGCTCGAAGTCCAAGCTCACGATGTCTAGATCCATGCGAGTTATGAGAGCCGCTCAACCGGGCGAAGAGCTGACCTCGTCGCGGAGCCAAAAGTTCGTCGTCCCCTCCGCTCGTAGTCAAGTATTAGATGCAGCCAACCCAACACCCGAAGAAAAAAGACTGATGTTGCCACTGGCGAAGAGAAGCGAAGAAGCGAAGATCATGAGGCAAGAAGGTTCGTGGGCATGATCTCGAGCACCTTCGCATCGGTGCTCACCATCCAAAGCAATCGAGAGATGCGAAGAAGGCGCAACAAGGCCAAACTAGCAGTGCGCCCCAATACTCTTCTCGGAAACATACCTAGACCTCGGAATTTACACACACGAGAGATGCCTTCTTCATGTTCTTGTGTCTTTCGTGTGTTGCACCATCAGATTCCATACTCGTGACGGACCAGGTAGTTCTAGTGTCGAGATTAAGACTCAATATTTGGCGCGCCGGGTAGGGGTCCCGGCGAGTTTCTTGGTGAGTTCGATGGCTCTTTCGTTCAACTTCAACTTCGCGCCTGGCTTCGCAATCTGCTTCAGGTCCTTGCATTTTGAGGCGGATTCCGCTAGCAAACTTCACCTGATGAATCCATCTCGCAATGTAGCCACTGCTGTTGGAGCGCGATCACCGGATGCGATCTTGGCTTCTATTTCGGATCCTGACCGGTCCGACGTTGCCTATCTTATGGCGTGACCAATCAGACCGGTCAAGTTTCCTTTTGGTCTGCCTAATCAGGCCAAGATCTTAACCGCTACCCGGTCCGTAGCGAAGATTGGCTGTTGTGAACCTAGAAGCGACTTTGAGGAAGGCCCCTAGACCCTCTTCCAAGTCTTCACGCTTGGATTGGTTGTTGTCCAGCTTGATCCTGCTGAAGCTACGGCTGAAGCTGAGATTGGCCAAGCAAACGGAAGATCAACGTCTACGTGAAGAAGCAGCGATGAATGCGGACAATGATGACGACCAACCACCTCCGCCCGGAACATCTTGACGCCTTCCCCGGATACTAACGCTATGGGAACTAGTCGGACCGGAGCCCTTGGAACAGGAGTACCAGCTGGTAGAGGGGTTGGGGCACCGACCGGGTAGCTAATGCGTTAGAAAGTTCGCCTTCGTACAACGATCGTCGTGGCAATCGCGGTGGGAAAATCGTGGCCGTTCGAATAGGGTTCTTAACATGAACGCCCTAGAAGTTGAATTGAACGGCGACGGGTATTCACTTCACCGCTCCACAATATTGTGGGGGTTAAGAAAATATTGGAGACTATCACGGAGGAAGTGTTCAATCAAACACCTAGACCGAGGCGAGCTCCGAATTTGGTTTATGTGGGATCGGTGAGAATCTTCTAGTAGATCACATTCTCGCTCGGAGAGGTATGGAAGAAATCGGTCCGAGGGGGCTTCATCCTGCGAGAGAGCCGAGTCGGACGTACTCCAATTGCGGATGAACATAAACGAACTCCTGATCAAGACTTGTGGGGCCCGATTAACATGAACCGTGATGCAAGGAATAATTTGATAGACCACCATGCCGAGCGAGCTGAAGAGTGGTTGAGATAGGACGAAGATGAACATCGTCGCACCAGTCATGTCGACGACCGTCCGACCGCTCCAATGCTACCACCACCATTGACTGATCCTAGGCGAGGCTGCTCCAGCGCCGCCACCGGTTGGCAATCGGAAGGCAAATAATAATCGTGGATATGATAACTATCTGTCATGACATGGTGACCGGTCAAGGACAGATGACCGTTATGACAGACATGATGATCGGTATTATGATCAAAACCGATGAGATCGACGGGGCGCAACCTTGACGATAGAGACAGAGAGCCCGGATGAGGCGACAATGATATACGAGCTCCGCCTCCACCTCCGCTTCCGCCGCCGCCTCCGCCTCTACCTCCGGCGCAGCCATACCAGGCAAACAATGATCGCCAAACTGGCCCTAATGTTGGACAACAGAATAATCATCATGATGACGATTCCGAAGATGATCGTGATCAGAATTACCATCATCGCAGTCGCCGCTCACCATCACCAGTCTGGACCGACTTTGAGGATGATGAGTATTCTGTTATCCCAGCATTCACGCGGGATGATGCGGGGGCTTGCCCGATCTTCTCGTCGTAGGATCGAGGGATAACTTGACCCGTGCAACCTGACGAACCGATGGCACCAACAGCTGCTAGAACAGCCACCTGTGACAAAAGATTTCGCCCAACCACACGCTTTGGTCGGTGCCTACCCGAACCACGCAAAGGTGAGGCAATGCTCTTGCAAATCACAAGGAAATACAAGAACAAATGGTAGAGAAAACTCCCAATCCTTAAGGGGGCAACAATGGCACAACCCTAAGGATAAGAGCACTTGGCTTCTCTATTTTTCTGAGTTCCATTCGTGGTTAGGGTTTCTAGCAGGTGTACAAGTGCTATTTATACTAGGAACACCCCTCCTAGCTGGGTTTGGGCCTTTCCAAACAGGCCCGACACGAAAATGCTAAGTCTGCTACGAGTTTGTTCCTTTTTATTCAGATCGGACAAGCCCAAACTGGCAAAAAGGAATACAATGGTTTGTTCCTTTTTATTCAGATCGGACAAGCCCAAACTGGCAAAAAGGAACACAACGCGATACAAAGGGTCTGTAGCAGTCTCCACTAAAATGAGCATAACTCTCTACTCACCGTTTGTTGCATATGAAAGTAGACTTCAAGAGCTTTCTGTCCATCTATAATACTTGGGGTTGCTCCAATCAAGATGGTACAGAATTTGCCGTGAAGATGGAAGTCAAAATCTGTGCATTAACGCATCAACTTGAATTTCCTCCATTGGGTCTCTTTGCCTTCAAGTGCTCAACCCGTGCCTTTGTCTTGTGATTCAAACCCGAGAACAAGTAATGTAGTTCCATTAGGCAGTACATGATTCTTATGAAATTCAAGTTCACAATCATTAAGGAAAAGATTCACCTCATGTTGTATTTGTTTGGCTTTGGCCCGGGTCATTGGCTTCTCGTAAGTGTAGTTGTGAAGCTGACGGTCTTGCTCAATATCTGACAATGGAGGGATGTCCTCATCATCCTTCCCTTCTTCAAAAAGAGTCGACCTCGACTCGATTGCTCATGACCGTGGTACGGAGACAAGTCAGCAACATTGAAGGTGTTGCTCGCTGCATATTCATCTCCCGGAAGCTCAATCTTGTATGCATTGTCATTTATTCTATCAAGAACCTTGAATGGGCCATCACCTCGAGGCAACAACTTGGACTTGCGTTTCTCTGGAAATCTGTCTTTCCGAAGATGGACCCAAACATAATCACCAGGCTCAAAGATCATCTTCTTGCGATTCTTGTTTGCCTTTGCAACATAGTATCTTGACTTAACATGGGGCACATTTGTGTTGTCGAGTGGACTGCCCTATTGTATGCAAACTCAACATAGGGCAAGCAGTCCTCCCACTCCTTGAGATTCTTCTTGATCATTGTCCGTAGCAGCATGGACAATGTGCGGTTCACCACCTCCGTCTGTCCATCAGTTTGTGGGTGACAAGTTGTTGAGAACAACAACTTTGTCCCAAGTTTGGCCCACAAAGTCTTCCAAAAATAGCTCATGAATTCACATCACGATCTGAAACAATGGTTCTAGGCACGCCATGTAGTCTCACAATTTCCCTGAAAAACAAGTCAGCTACATGCGACGCATCGTCGCTCTTATGACAGGGAATAAAATGTGCCATTTTTGAGAACCTATCCACTACAACAAAAACTGAATCCCTCCCCTTCTTAGTCCTAGGTAAGCCTAAAACAAAATCCATGCTTATGTCTTCCCAAGGTGCATTTGGAGTGGGGAGTGGAGTATACAAACCGTGGGGTTTCAGTTTTGATTTGGCCTTATGGCAAGTGACGCACCGCTGCACCATCCTCTCCACATCATGCCTCATCTTAGGCCAGTAGAAGTGATCACTCAACATCATGTAAGTCTTTTCTCTACCAAAGTGACCCATCAATCCTCCCATGTGTGATTCCTGCAATAAGAGCAAACGAATGGACGAATCTGGAACACACAATTTGTTAGCTCGGAACAAGAACCCATCATGCAAATGGTACTTGTCCCATCCTTTCCCTTCTTGACACTTCAAGTATGGTTCTGCGAAAACAAGGTCAGTGGCATATAGCTCCTTTATATTTTCTAATCCTGGAACCTTGACCTGCAATTGATTAAGCAAAACAGTTTTTCTAGATAAAGCATCAGCAACAACATTTTCCTTCCCTTTCTTGTACTTGACAATATAGGGAAAAGACTCAATGAACTCAACCCACTTTGCATGCCTACGGTTCAGTTTTGCTTGACCTTTCAAGTATTTTAAAGCCTCATGATCAGAATGAATGATAAATTCTTTAGGCCATAGGTAATGTTGCCAAGTTTCAAGCACACGAACTAGAGCATACAATTCTTTATCATAAACAGGATAATTCAGTTGAGCACCACCAAGTTTCTCACTAAAATAAGCTATGGGCTTGCCATCTTGCATCAAGACACCTCCTATGCTTATCCCACTAGCATCACATTCTATCTCAAATGATTTCTGAAAATCAGGTAAAGCAAGCAATGGGGCTGAAGTCAAACAATTTTTTAGCTCTTGAAAAGCAGCTTCTTGTGACTTACCCCACACAAATTCAACACCCTTCTTTGTTAGCTCATTTAATGGGGCTGCAATGGTGCTGAAATTCTTCACAAAGCACCGGTAGAAACCAGCAAGGCCATGAAAGCTTCTCACTTGGCTCACGTTGACAGGGGTGGGCCAATTCTTGATAGCCTCAACTTTTGATTCATCCACTTCTACTCCCTGTCCTGAAACAACAAAGCCCAAAAACATAACTTTGTCGGTGCAAAAGGTGCACTTTTCTATGTTAGCATACAACCTTTCAGTTCTAAGCACCTCCAAAACCATTTTTATATGCTCAACATGTTCTTTCATGGTACGGCTGTATATCAAGATATCATCAAAATAAACCACAACAAATTTTCCAATGAAAGCCCTCAAAACATGATTCATTAAGCGCATAAAAGTGCTGGGTGCGTTAGTCAAACCAAAAGGCATTACTAACCACTCATACAAGCCAAATTTTGTTTTGAAAGCTGTTTTCCATTCATCTCCTTCCTTCATCCTAATCTGATGGTACCCACTACGTAGGTCAATTTTAGAGAATATAACAGCACCACTAAGTTCATCAAGCATGTCATCAAGCCTAGGAATAGGATGACGATATCGAATAGTGATATTGTTAATAGCCCTACAATCAACACACATTCTCCATGTACCATCTTTCTTAGGAACAAGAATAACAGGGACAACACAAGGGCTAGGACTTTCACGCACATACCCTTTGTCAAGTAGTTCTTGCACTTGTCGTTGAATCTCCTTTGTCTCTTCCGGGTTGGTGCGGTATGGTGGCCGGTTTGGAAGCGAGGCACCAGGGATGAGGTCGATTTGATGCTCAATACCGCGTAGTGGAGGTAGACCAACAGGCACCTCCTCGGGAAAAACATCACTAAAGTCCTGCAACACATTAGCAACAACACTAGGAAGAGAGGTCACATCATTAGTGGAAAGAATTGCATCTTTGTACAGCAGCACAAAATGCATCATATGGGGATTGTCACTCATTTCCTTCACTTCAGATTTTGTGGCTACCATAACCATTCTTTTTCTCTCACCCTCTCTTTTACCACTCATGTTGTGCTTATGGCGCTCACTCACTGATTTTTGGACAGCACTAGTGTTTTTCTTTTCTCTCTCATTCTCACTCAGTTTCTTTTGCATGTTTGCTGCAATAATTTGAGTGGGTGTCATGGGCAGTAGCTTAACACCTTTACCTTTCCATTGGAAGGCATAGGTGTTATCATATCCATCATGTAAAGCTCGCCTATCAAATTGCCATGGCCTTCCCAACAGCAAGTGACTAACAGTCATGGGCACAACATCACATTCAACGGTGTCGGTGTAATCATGTATGCTGAAAGTGACTCTCACCATATATTGCACCTTGACATCTCCACTTTCGTTGAACCATTGGACATGATATGGGTGAGGGTGTTTGATCGTGGTCAACCCCAATTTGTCACACATTTCTTTGCTAGCAAGGTTGTGGCAGCTGCCACCATCAATGATCAACTTGACCAGCTTGTTGTCCACCTTAGCTTGAGTTTGGAATAAGTTATATTTCTGCGCTTGTTCTTCATCTTTGACCTGAACACTCAATGCTTTGGTGACAACAATTGTGTTACCGGCCTCAAAAGCACAGTCCTCATAGTCATCATGGCTTGTTTCTTGAGCATCATCACACTTGTCATTTTCAGCTGGGAGTTCACACTCATCTTCACTAGCTGAATCATATTCTCCACCTTCGGTAACAATCACAACTCGATTGTTTGGACAGTCCTTGATCACATGACCTCTGCCCAAGCACTTAAAACATTGAATTCCACTACTCCTAGAGGTGGAACCCGCTGCAACATCGGACTTTGATGGTGTTGAGTGAGCAGATTTTCCAGCATGGGGTGATGCAGCAGATTTTTCAGCAGTAGCAGAACGAGCATTGGAGTTAGAATTTGAACCGGGTGAAAATATATCTCGTCCCAAATCAAACCTTGCTGTTTTTGGAGCACTTGATGAGGCTCTTGAGCTGAATGTGGATGGTTTGCTTGGTCTATCATCTTCTTGCAATTGTCTTTCAGCCTTTTGTGCAATATGCACTAGGTCCACAACAGTGTTGTAGGTCTGAAATTCCACCACACGTTTGATTGGCTTGTTAAGGCCGGAGAGAAAACGTGCCATGGACTGCTCTTCATCTTCATGCACACGAGCCCTAATCATGGCTTGCTCCATCTCTTTGTAGTACTCTTCCACGGACTTGCTTCCTTGCTTTAAATTCTGCAGCTTGTCAAAGAGATCACGTTTATAGTGTTTTGGAACAAAACGTGCTCGCATTTCCCTTTTCATCTCAGCCCATGTTGCCACTGGTAATTCACCATTCTCCTCTCTTTGGTTCTGAATTTGTTCCCACCAAATGAGAGCATATCCATCAAAGTCAAGTGCAGCCATATGCACTTTCTTCTCCTCTGAATAATTATGCACACGGAAGATTTTATCAACCTTCAACTCCCATGTGAGATATGCATCAGGATCAGATGTGCCTTCAAATTTGGGCATGCTGAATTTTAGCTTCCCAAACTTCTCTTTATTGGGCTGATCATTGCCATTGCGGTTTCGACGCTGAAAATTATCATTGCGGTGCAACCTAAATGTATCTTCTGGGTCAGTTTCAGGTGCAGCACCACGTCCACACCCACGGCCTCCTCTTCGGCCAAAGGCACCACCACCACGACCATGCACATGGGTGTCCAGATTTGCTTGGTCTTGCCGCTGTAGCCGAGCGGCCAACTCCTCATCGGTCTCATTCAGCTCTTCATCATGTACACCCATGGCGCCACCTTCTTTCATAGCCTTCACCACTTCAGCAACCATTGTGGCTTGGATGTTGGTCATGTTGTCATTTAGCTGTTTATTGAAGTCTTCCACTAACTTCTTCAGTTGATCTTGTGTAACATAAGTTGGTTGTTGCTCTCCACTTTCTCCTGCCATGATTAGTAGAAAACACAAGACAAATCCAAATTGTGTATGTTGTAGAAATCACTCAATCTCACCTTCTCTTACCACGTTTGTTCTTATGCGTCCTTACTGAAATTTGCGAGCTGCACAAACCTTGGTGGTAGTAGGCACGACAAAGGTGATAGATCAAGCGAAATCAAAGTCACAATGCATCATAAACATAGGCTTATATATGGAGCTTGGAAGGTTATATATGTGGTATGCAATCTGAAACTTCAAGCTATTGTAAAGTTAAGTAAAAATCCAACCAAGATAACAAAGTCAAGTTGCTGAAATGCAAGACAATGTATATAGAAACTGTGTTTAGCAACTCACACACAGGATGGGGGAACTTGTTGCAGCCAAGGAGAAGAGCTAATTGAAAATTTCAATCAATAACAAAGCTCAAATGCTACACAAGTTATGGAGAGACGCTAGCTGATTGCTTACATAAAAGATGGGGCTACAAGATTTGCACAAATGATGACTTTATGAAACTGAACAATACAGAAGTACACTCAATGTGGTGATCTCAGCACTTGATCCTCTTTTTTTTTTTTGCTCTGTTTCTTGTTCTCTTTTCTCTTTTTTTTTGTTCTTTTTGCTACTGAAAGCAGCACACCAGAGAATTTTACAAGGCAATATATATATTCGAAGTAACTTTCAGTTTCATCAACATGCAAAGCCCAAGCAATAACCTACAACTAGTCTCAATAGGTTCAAAGTTTTCACAAAGGATAGTATGATGGTTCACTACTGAATTTTACTGAATGCCACTCAAAGTAAAGTTCAGTTTCAGCAATCTGAAATTTCAAGAGCAGTGGTAACTGAAGCTTTTCGTGCATAAATCAGTAACAAAATGCAAGATTCACAGTGCAAGCACCTAATATTCTAATAGGCCTTGAAACCAGCTTTCCAACGAGCTAAAGCACACCAAAAACGGATTTCATATGCAAAAGTTATGCATGTTTTGGTGTGTGGTGTCCAAATTTCAAATCTGGCCGCGAAAATGTTTCGGGCTAAAAATGGACTCGACCAAGAACACAAAAACGAAGGGGAAAAGACAAATCTTGATGGAGAACAAATGGGGAAAACAAATCAGAGGTGGAATACGAAGGGGAACACAAAGATTCAGCAACCAAACTCGATCTATTGGACTAGAACTTAACAAAACTCACTAAAATTTTAGATCGGGTTGTGGGATGTAGAAATTTTTGGGATTTTTAGTTTAGGACAGCAAACAAAGGGGAAAACAAAGGGGAAACTAGGGATAACAGGGGTAAAGATCCAACGGAGGAAACCGTAGCTCTGAATACCAAGATGATGCGGGGGCTTGCCCGATCTTCTCGTCGTAGGATCGAGGGATAACTTGACCCGTGCAACCTGACAAACCGATGGCACCAATAGCTGCTAGAACAGCCACCTGTGACAAAAGATTTCGCCCAACCACACGCTTTGGTCGATGCCTACCTGAACCACGCAAAGGTGAGGCAATGCTCTTGCAAATCACAAGGAAACACAAGAACAAATGGTAGAGAAAACTCCCAATCCTCAAGGGGGCAACAATGGCACAACCCTAAGGATAAGAGCACTTGGCTTCTCTATTTTTCTGAGTTCAATTCGTGGTTAGGGTTTCCAGCAGGTGTACAAGTGCTATTTATACTAGGAACACCCCTCCTAGCTGGGTTTGGGCCTTTCCAAACAGGCCCGACACGAAAATGCTAAGTCTGCTGCGAGTTTGTTCCTTTTTATTCAGATCGGATAAGCCCAAACTGGCAAAAAGGAATACAACGGTTTGTTCCTTTTTATTCAGATCGGACAAGCCCAGACTGGCAAAAAGGAACACAACGCGATACAAAGGGTCTGTAGCAGTCTCCACTAAAATGAGCATAACTCTCTACTCACGAGTCCAATGGATGCACCGTTTGTTGCATATGAAAGTAGACTTCAAGAGCTTTCTGTCCATCTATAATACTTGGGGTTGCTCCAATCAAGATGGTACAGAATTTGCCGTGAAGATGGAAGTCAAAATCTGTGCATTAACGCATCAACTTGAATTTCCTCCATTGGGTCTCTTTGCCTTCAAGTGCTCAACCCGTGCCTTTGTCTTGTGATTCAAACCTGAGAACAAGTAATGTACTTCCATTAGGCAGTACATGATTCTTATGAAATTCAAGTTCACAATCATTAAGGAAAAGATTCACCTCATGTTGTATTTGTTTGGCTTTGGCCCGGGTCATTGGCTTCTCGTAAGTGTAGTTGTGAAGCTGACGGTCTTGCTCAATATCTGACAATGGAGGGATGTCCTCATCACGGGATTTACGCATATGCAAATAGCCGAAGGGTTTCCTGCTGAATGGCTCCGCATGTACACGATCGTCGTCCGGTCCGCACGAAGCGATACCTTTGTTATGGCTAATTATCTTCCCATGTGCATGGAGAAGGCTGGTCGCTTATGGTTACATTCCCTTCCTCGGGAGTCTACTTCATCTTGGGGCGATCTAACTAAAAAGTTCGTTGAGAATTTTTAGGCGACTTGTGAAAAGCCAGGAAACTTCTTCGACCTCAACAGGACCAGGCAGAAGCCCGATGAGTCTCTCACGGACTACATCGGGAGGTTCTATGACAAGAAAGTCTTAAACCCCAATATTCATGATCAGCAAGTGTGACACCCCTACCTTGCAGAGCAAGAGGGATTATCGAACAGGATCCTATCGGGAGACATTCGTCGAAGCGAACGTATATTGCACATACATTAACGATACATTCACCATTTATATAACAATATTAAGTGCACGAGTAGCAATTTTTGCATTTGATAAAGTAGTTACTACAATCCATAACTTTAAATTCGGATTACAATACCACAGAGTGCGAATTCACGTTTACATTACTTGATGAACATTTTTGCGGAAGCGTAAACATCTCGACGATACATATATATACAACTTAGGTGGAGAACCACACCGGCCCATACGGTGTGGCCTCACTCTTGGTTCGGTGAAGCGGGAATCCACTCCATGGTCCACTCCCGAGGTTCCTCACCTTGACACACAAACTTCCCGTAACAATCACAGTAATCGGGCTGCGGGATTCCTGAAATGAATTTAAACGTAAAACCTGAGTATCTAATATGCAGGGGGCTTGACCTGGCTTGCTGAAATTTGCGAAAACAACAACTAAATAATTTAAACCTTTCGTGTTTTAGTCAATTTAAAAGGGTGGAGACATAAACATAAATTTAGTGAGCAATTCTAACAAACATGGTTGCAATACATAATTCATTTCTATAAAAACAGCAAGCTACATTTTCATCTTCTCTTTATTACTACGAAGCAATCTGCTCGAGACAAGTGGTACTCATCACCGCGAGGGACGGCGATATATATCGATTTACACCCTACAGGGGAAGCCCAAATGCACGACATACGCATTATTTAAGAATACGTATGGCCACCTTTCACAAGATTATCATAGATATGAGCCGGATCCGCCCTCCGAGTGTGCATTCTACATGCAACCACAGTAGCGTCGGGTCCAAGGGTAATAACACACCCTCCGTCTACTCACAAACCCGTGCATCCACCGCGACCAACACTTTGCACAAAGGGTGGAGTGACTGTCCAACACTACGACTCTCAAGTTACATCAGTTTACTAACTCCCATACGAAGGTATGCATTTGGTACACAACTCAATACTTGCTCGCGGAGTCACAACGAACGGTCCTTGACCGACACATACGGGCTATGGCGCACAAGGGCCAACCTTGTCACCGCATCCTACACATGCACTTCCCGTACGGTCTCCAATTTATTCATGTGAGAGTAACCAAAATTCATCCCTTGACCGGGTGATCTCCAAATAACTCGGTGTTGCTACCGATGAATTTCTTAAGCATAGCATCTAGCAATCAGGATTATACCTATCCAAAACCACGGGAACAGGGATCTAATGCAACTAGGTTCCGATCAACTCCTAAACGTAAATGCACAATACATAATATAGACTTAAGTGAAATAAAGACGGAATTTAAGAACATTGGATTATGCTCCGGGCTTGCCTTGGTTGGGTTCGCAGTTAGCACACACGAACTCACTCAATTCCAGCTGGTGCCCTCCTTGATCTTCAGTTCCGGTCGGGGTTCCTATATGAATGCAAATGCAGTGCATGAGCATGAGTGAATTCATTATTACATAGCTCATGGAACTTTCTCAATAACGAAATGCAATGAAATGTTTGCACAAAATAAACATGCTCATGGGATGAGATGATTTGTCATGATGATGAGACATGTAGGTTATTTCATGGGGACAACCTTCTAATTATAAGAAACATTCATTACTTAGCATAAATACACATGTTTGTTTTGCGATCAAGAGGGTAAGGCAGAATTGATCATTGACATGAGTAAAATGAATAATCATGTGCTTAGGTGGCTGCCATATTACATCACCATAGCATTTGTGCACAAACCAAAATATTAATAGGCATGACTTGGATAATTTTATTTACGAGCACTTTTTGACATATATCAGGATTATGCCTTTTTAGGACTAATCATTATGCAAGAGGTTGACACAACATTTTCTTAAGATGAGTTTCGTCATTTTTATACATTGAGCACCATAAGCAAATAACCTTTTATGTGGACTTTTCGATGACTAAATGTTGACGGTCCTTATGGTCCAATTTTACCGTCAACATGTTGCATCTTTTTGAATCAAACACCATCACCAAGAATAGACATAGGGATTATTTCTAACAAATTCCACTAGTCTTGGTGAAATTATGAATGCAGGTGCAATTCATATGAAAACAGGGGAAAACATGCACGAAACATGGACTTTGCAATCGACGGATTTTCCCGGACTAAAGAATATAGTCCAAAAGCCCAAAACCACAAAACAGAGCCTCAACATCAAACCAAGCAAGTGGATTGGGCCAGTACACAGCCAGGGGAAGGCACCGAGAGAAGAATCAAGCCCAGGGGAGTCCGAGGCCGGTTCGGCCGAACCACCCTAGTGGGTTCGGCCGAACCGACAGTGGGCCCCCTGGCCCATCTTTCTCCGGCGGTTTGTCACCGACGTCCGGAGGTCGGTTCCACCTGCAATTAATGCCACCGACGTACTGGAACCGCCTCCAAGTTGCCGACCTTCCAAGGCTATAAATAAAGGGCTACACCCCCTCTCTCAACACACCACCAACATCAAGATACAAGACAAAACTCTCATCCTTAGGCCAAGGGCCTCTTGTATTTTAGTAGAATAGGAGAGAGGGCAAGGAAGAGGAAGGAGTGTTCCTCCCTTTTTAAAGTAGAGTAGTATTTCCTTTTCTTTTACCTTGGCGTGTAAACACTCTTTTTGGTGATTTATACGTGGTGATCTACTTATCTATCGTGACATATCTTTGTGTTAGACGTAATTCTTGTCATACTTGTTTACGGGATCATCGCTTCGCAAGAAGTACTCTAGCTTTCGAACTCGGTTCTAGGCCGAGGCTAGAGTAGTGGTCAATAGCATAGACGTGGTGTCTAGGCTGGAGATCGCCTTTGTTTGCTGTGTGCCCCACGGTTTGTAGAGGTAGGTGGCAGGAAGTGACAGCCTTGTCATCCAAAGGAACCCTCCACGTTCGGGTACATAGTAGAGCTTTCGTAGACCGGAGTGGCTTGGCAGACCAAGCCTAAGACGGTGCCCGAAGTAAACAAGTCTAGCTTGCGTTCGTCTACCTTTAAAGGATAAATAGATAAGAGTCACCCTCTCGACCCTATTTTGCTACGTTGTCTTGGTTGTCCTTGGGTAAACTAACCTTGTTGCAGAAATACTCTGTTCCCTGCGGATATAAATACGATACCTTGGAATACTCCCGGGTGAAGTGCTACAACGGTATTCCGTGCGCTTGCGGATTTATTCGTGACGTAAGAAATACCAACACTAAACTCAAAAGGCATATGACTGTACTTACCCAAAAATGCAAAAATTATTATGACATGCTCAAATGTACCAGCAATATGTGCAATATGATTAATCATGTCGGATGAAAGAGGATATTCAAATTTGAATTTGCTTTGATTAAGTCCTGTTTCAGCCTTAACGTGAGGCCTTCTTAAGGAGCTCAAAATTCGAATTTTTGCTATAGAACGGTGGTGAATCAAGCAGGGTCACGTAAAGTACGTTCTCCAAGGATTCCAATGAACGTTCATTTGCATCATTTGGAATTGTATATCATAATTTATACAAGGGCCGTCGGAGCGGGGGGGTCATCGGAGCGGCGGCACTGCTCGCCGGCGATGCGCTAGGAGGCTGCACAGGGGCCAAGCTTGGCCGCCTGTGCATGGTTCGAGACGACGCACCGTTTGGTGGGGGTGGCGAGGTGGGGGAGGAAGCGGGTCATGTTGCGAGACGGCGACGCTGCTAGAGGATATCTCCGGAGGCGTGGCTCATGCTCACCACCGCACGACATGAAGAGCGGCAAGGACAGAGAGCCTCACCTGCTCACGGCGAAGCGCGGCGTGTGGTCGAAGAAGGAGGAGGGGGCACTGGAAGTGGCGGCTCGTCGGAGGGGGTGCCGGTGTCCGTTGAATGGCGGCGCGGAAGAAGCTCCTGCTTGCTTCGCCCGGGCACGGATCGAGCCGGGAAGAAACAAGAGGGTCGGTGAGGTGCTTGGCCATCGCCTGGACAACTTGCCAGCACATGAGCTCACCCGAGGCGGCTCAATCGAGCTCATCGGCGTTGATGGCTGCGACCGGAGCTCCTCTCCGATTTTTGGTCGATTGGAGCTAGCGGGAGGGAGACAAGGCACGGGAGTGGAGCGGGAGCTGCGCAAGACCTTTGCGAGCGCGTGCGCACAAAATGGGAGCCTGCGAATGAGGAGAGGGGCGGCGCGCAGAGAAGACCTCGGGGACGGCGGCTATGGCGAAAATTGTTCCGGCCATCGAGCGCCTCGAGTCGGTGGCCCCGGACACCGTGCCATAGCTGTTCAAAGAAGTTCCCACCTATTTACAGCTTTGCCATTGAGTACTGTTTCTGAGTTTTGCTCATAAAATTGTGAGGAATCGAGTGCATTATGAGGAGCAACTTTTGTTATAGACAAAAGTTCAAATTGTGCTTGTAAGAATTTAGAAAAATTCATGAACAGGGGCTGTTTTTAAACATAGTTTGAATTTCCTAGGGAATTGTGCCACTCCAAAGTTCAGGAAAAAATGTCCTAAAATCATGGTTTGATGTGTTCTACCAGAATATGAAAAAATATGCGGGGTGCTACCATGGAAAATTTTGGAGATCTCAATAGGTAGGGTTTTGGTCATTAAAAACCCTAATAAAACCCTAATGTGTCATTTCATGTGAAATTGTTCTTAGATTAATATTTTGCACATGCAATTCATCCATTAGTACAGTGTGATTACTTACTTGTGACACGGGGTACTGCGTTCCAAGCTGGCGTCCGGAGTGAAGCATTGGTACATAAAATCGATCGTAAAAACTGAAATCTTACCATGACGGTGTCGAGTGCTTCAAGATAGCAGATGATTATGCTCGTTGAAGAATCCAACGTGGTGAATCTCTGCGGGAACAAAGGGAAAGAGTCGAAAGCAAGACCATGGGAACCATTCCGGCTCCAAGAACAACAAGCGCAAGGTCTAGCTTGCGTTCGTCTACCTTTAAAGGATAAATAGATAAGAGTCACCCTCTCGACCCTATTTTGCTACGTTGTCTTGGTTGTCCTTGGGTAAACTAACCTTGTTGCAGAAATACTCTGTTCCCTGCGGATATAAATACGATACCTTGGAATACTCCGGGTGAAGTGCTACAACGGTATTCCGTGCGCTTGCGGATTTATTCGTGACGTAAGAAATACCAACAAGCATTTCAGGCGCCGTTGCTCGGGAACGGTTGTTATCTTTATAACGAATCAGGTTTGCCCTCGTAATCTATCTTACTTACCGTTCTGTTTTTATTTTTTCCTTACATTCAAAATTTCACAAAAACATATCATGGAGTCACACCCAACCATCCAATCTTTCTCCACTCCACGGGGTGAACTCTTAGAGCCACCATCATCATCACAACCTATTTCTTCACCTGGCTATGAGTTCTCCCCGATTACATTTCGATGATTAGAGGTTTATCCTTTTCGGGTTTTAAACATGAAAATCCTTATGAACACTTGCGAGAGTTTGAACATTTGTGTTCATGCCGATTGATCCATGGCATGACACAAGAAACATTGAAGTGGAAGTTGTTTCCCTTCTCTCTCAATGAGAAGGCGAAGCAATGGTACACTTACACCGCTAAGAGAGTGAACGGTGATTGGAAAGAATTGCGAGACAAATTTTGTCTAGCATTCTTCCCCGTATCTCGTATCACTTCTCTACGAGCGGAAATAATAGGCTTTCGACAAGAAGAAAAGGAAACCTTAAGTGCGTCATGGATTCGGTTCTGTTCTCTAACGGACTCCGGACCAGAATTATTGCTCCCCGAACCCGTTTTATTACAACACTTTTATTCGGGATTGAGCAACGATACCGCACTTTATCTTGACACGGCCGCGGGTGGATCTTTTTCTCATAAGACCATAGCGGAAGCACACGAACTTTTGGATCGAATTGTGGAAAACACACCTTTTTCCGCCGACTTACTCGTAGAGCCGGAGTCGGAAGATGAGGAACTCGTTGTGCAAGAGACACAACACTTGGTGCCCATGATGGAGCACCTAGCACTCGAGTCCTCATCTAACACAAGAACAATGATAGAGGAAGATGAACCTCTTGATTCCCCATTTGAGTTCAAGGAAGAAATTTTTGAAGATTTTGGAAACACCTTGAACTACTCCTATCAAAAGAAACCAGCACTCCCTGCACCAACCCCGAACCTATTGAAAAATCTCTTCTCTTAAAAACTGTTCGGAAGTTGACAGCAATTATGAGCGATGAATGGTTGATGGAAAACGAACTTTCTTCGGAAGTTCTTCGACTTGATCATCCTAGATCAACCATTCGTGGCTCAATTCGGGGAGTAATGGTAGATGTTCTCTATAATCCTCTAGTAGGTGCCAACATCATGTCCGAATCTTTTGCTTCAACTTTATTTGGAAACGAGACATGGGCACCTTCCGACAAACTCCTTAAAGCCCCACCGGGGCAATTTTTGAGAGTTTGGGGATCATTAGAGATGTTTGCATTAAGCGTAATGAAGCGAGAGGTTTCCTTGGACTTTCACGTTTTCGAATCCTGGATTTCGATGTTTTGGTCGGTCATCCCATAGAAAAGCTTTTCTTAGGGATATCACCTTCAGGAACCTTAGACTTCACCCTCGGCAAGAAAACTTTTTCTCTTCCTATCATTCATGCACAAAACTCTTTTGCCGAGGAGCCGCTTGTGGAAGAAGAATGCATGGAGGGGGTTATGGCAATTTTCCCTCATGAAACCCCGAATCATCCTTGGATGAAGATGCTCTTGATTTCATTTTAGAAGAGGATGATTCGGCGGAAACTTTTGAGCTGCCCGAAACTTTTACACCTACGCCACCTCCCGTAGAGCTCAAAACTCTTCCGCCAGGCTTGCGCTACGTTTTTCTTCACGGAAATCCCGAAACCCCTGTCATCATAAGTGACAAGCTTTCGGAAGAGGAAACTGCAAAACTCTTAGCCGTGCTAGAAAAACATCACTCCGTTTTTGGGTACTCGCTTGGAGACCTCAAGGGAATCAGCCCTGCTCTTTGCACCCATCGCATTCCCATAGACCCCGATAGTACACCATCTAGGGAACCTCAAAGGAGGTTGAACAATGCGATGCGGGAGGTCGTTAAAAAGGAGGTCTTAAAACTTTTACATGCCGGCATTATCTATCCCTGTTCCACACAGCGAGTGGGTGAGTCCAAGTGCAGGTTGTACCCAAGAAAGGAGGAATGACGGTCGTCCATAATGACAAAAATGAGTTGATCCCTCAACGCACCGTCACGGGATGGAGGATGTGCATAGATTACCGAAAACTTAACAAGGCTACAAAGAAGGATCATTTTCCGCTGCCCTTCATCGATGAGATGTTGGAACGGCTGGCAAATAATTCTTTCTTTTGTTTCCTTGATGGGTATTCAGGATATCATCAAATCCCCATCCATCCCGACGATCAAAGTAAAACCACTTTCACATGCCCCTATGGAACTTACGCCTATCGACAAATGTCTTTTGGGCTTTGCAATGCACCTGCTTCTTTTCAACGTTGCATGATGTCTATCTTTTCCGACATGATCGAAGAGATTATGGAAGTATTCATGGATGATTTCTCTCGTTTATGGAAAAACCTTCGATCATTGTTTAGAAAATTTAGACAAAGTCTTGCAACGTTGTCAAGGAAATGATTTAGTGCTCAATTGGGAGAAATGCCATTTCGTGGTTAGAGAAGGCATAGTTCTGGGGCATTTGATTTCTGAAAGGGGGATAGAGGTGGACAAAGCTAAATTAGAAGTTATAGAAAAGCTTCCACCTCCCGTGAATGTTAGGGGCATTCGCAGCTTTCTCGGGACATGCGGGGTTCTATCGTCGGTTTATCAAAGATTTCTCTCAAATTGCTAGACCCCTTACAAATCTGCTTGCGAAGGATGCACCCTTTGAGTTTATCGATGAATGCATGACTGCTTTCACTACCCTTAAGAATGCACTCATCTCAGCGCCAATTATCCAACCCCCGATTGGACGCTGCCTTTTGAGATAATGTGTGATGCTAGTGATTTTGCTGTGGGGGCTGTTCTTGGCCAAACTAGAGATAAAAAGCATCATGCAATCTCCTATGCAAGCAAAACCTTGACTGGAGCTCGGCTAAATTACACTACCACTCGAAAAAGAGCTCCTTGCGGTTGTTTTTGCCTTTGATAAGTTTAGATCCTACTTGACTGGAGCAAAAGTCATTGTTTACACCGATCATGCTGCTTTAAAGTTTTTGCTCAATAAGAAGGATGCTAAACCTCGTTTGATACGATGGGTT
Organism: Chloris gayana; assembly: GCA_031894775.1. Classification (NCBI taxonomy): domain Eukaryota; kingdom Viridiplantae; phylum Streptophyta; class Magnoliopsida; order Poales; family Poaceae; genus Chloris; species Chloris gayana. The sequence goes on from JAUNZO010001928.1 coordinate 5,352,792, forward strand.
CTTCTACTCCAAGAGTTTGATGTAGAAATCCGTGATAAGAAAGGAGTAGAAAATTCCGTGGCAGATCATTTGTCGCGTATACAATTCACTAACCTGCAGGAATTACCCATCAATGATTTCCTACGCGATGACATGCTGCTCCTAGTGAGGGACTCACATCCATGGTACGCCGACATTGTAAACTTCATGGCAACGGGGTACGTACCACCCGGAAAGAGCAAGAAACGACTCATCTATGAGAGTCGCCGTCACTTATGGGAAGAGCCCTTCCTTTACCGTGTCTGCGCCGATGGATTGCTAAGGCGATGTGTGCCCATACCCGAGAGCACACGAATCATTGAGAAGTGCCATGCATCGCCATACGGGGGACACTACGGCGTGTTTCGTACACAGGCCAAGATATGGCAAAGTGGCTTCTTTTGGCCAGCCATGTACGAAGACACAAAGGAATTTGTCGAGCGATGCCCGGAATGTCAAAAAGTTGGAGGCATCACGGCAAGAGATGCAATGCCCCTCAATTACAATTTACAAGTCGAGCTCTTCGACGTATGGGGCATTGACTTCATGGGACCGTTCACCAAGTCACATGACTGCGAATACATCTTGGTGGCGGTAGACTACGTGTCTAAGTGGGTGGAAGCAATGCCTTGCAGGGCCGCAAATGCCAAGCATGCTCGCCGGATGTGCCACGAAATTATCTTCCCAAGGTTTGGAACACCGAAGCTAGTGATAAGCGACGGAGGGTCTCACTTCATTGATAAGACCTTCCGAAGCTTCCTAAGAGAACTTGGCTCAAGGCATAATATCGCTACTCCATACCACCCTCAAACCAGTGGGCAGGCCGAGACCTCAAACAAGCAAATCAAGCGAATCCCGCAAAAGACCGTAACAGAAATGGGGAAGGGATGGAAGGACAAGCTACCCGATGCACTATGGGCATACCGTACAGCATACAAGACACCCATAGGCATGTCCCCATACCAGCTCGTGTACGGGAAAACATGTCATTTACCCGTCGAGATGGAACACCGAGCGTATTGGGCCATCCGGAAATGGAACATGGACTTTAATGGTGCTGGACGCAAAAGAAAAATGGAGATAGCTGAGTTAGAAGAATGGAGAGACAAAGCTTACCACAACTCAGCTATATACAAAGAAAGGACAAAAAGGTGGCACGACAAAAAGATAAAGATAAAGGTATTTAAGGTTGGAGATAAGGTCTTGCTATTCAATTCACGGGTGAAACTCTTCGGGCATGGAAAATTAAGAAGTAAATGGGACGGACCATACACGGTTATTGACACCTCGTCACATGGAGCAATCACACTTCAAGACGACGAAGGTAAAATATTTAAGGTAAATGGTCAGCGCCTTAAAATTTATTTCGAGCCCGATAAAGATAAAGAATTTGATGTCATGGACTTGATTAATTTAAATTTTCTCTCATGATAGCTCTTTCTTATCTATATCCCGTAGTATCTCTTCCCCTGAAATAATTTTAGCAAGCAATCAACCGAAAAAGAAGGGGACCGGAGGGGCCCACTACAGTTCGGCCGAACCCCCTTGCTGGTTCGGCCGAACCAAGACAGCACCCCAAACGGTCACTTTTTTCTTTCATCTTTTGTCTCCAACGGTCACAAGATCAAATCTCCCCGCTTAGTGCCTTCCATGCTGCGGGAAAAATCAAATTAATTCTTTCCATGCTTTTATCTATAAATGAAGGTGTTTTCTTTCATCTTTCCCTTGCACCTTTCTTCCACCTTATCCTTTTCGCACAAAAAAAAGCTTTTGCCCAGCACCATGGACAGTAGCATCCCAAGCCTCGACGTCTCCGTCACCACCAGCGAGCTTTGCCGCCAAGTCGGCCTCGAAGACATCCTTGATCATGTCTCCATTCCCAGCCGAGCAAGCCTTGATGATCCATGATCTACCGCTCGCTATTGAACCTCCACCCACAGCAGCAAGAACACCCTCCAAGAGCTCTCCCGCTGCTGTGGCACCTCGCCAAAAGAAGGGGAAATCTACCCCCAAGAAGAAGAACGCCGACGCCGCCGACAACGCTCTCCCTCCCGGAGAGAAGTACGTCGGCACCCTCGCTACCAAGAGCGGGCAGGTGGTGCACCATCAATATGAGGGGCGCAACCTGCCTAGCCCCATCAAGAAGCCCGGCGAGAGGTTCAAGATCAAGGGAATCCGCGGTGGCGGAAGCAGCTCATCCCGCCGCTCACCTCGGCGGAAAAGAGAGACGCCCGCGAATCCGTGGGCGACACTCCTCCTAAGAGGATAAGGAGGCGTCTCTCTCCCTCTCCCATCAAGAGGGCAGGGGGAATGTATGAAAGCGAGGAGGAGAAAACTCCTAAAAAAAGCCCCTACCAAATCCTCCTCGCTAAACACGTTGATCTCCGCGAAGCCCATGAACGCCTACGTGATAATGTCGCGGAGATCAAAGACGCTATTGAAGACTTGAAGGATGCCCAGGCGAGCCATCGCCGCAGCACCAACTCCAAGATCAAGCGTCTCTTCAAGGACGCGGGGACGGAGGACGAATACGACGTTTAAAATGAACCTTCCCGCGTTCATCATTTCCCGCAGCACATTTTTATCATTTTTTCAATTCCTCAAGATTGTAATGCGCTCGCTCTTTTAAATTTTTAATCATATTAGTGCTCCCCGGTCTTCCCTTACCGGTAGAGCAAGTTTTGTTTCGAAATATCTTTGTCTATTTTGAAGAAAACAGGCAAAAAGGCAAGTGTGGGGGGACATCGCGGAAAGCAAAGACAAACACATGCGTAGCGCGCGAAACATCACGAGGAAGACAACACAAACACAACCTCGCGAAACAGAGCACCGGGGGCCTGAGCCGGTTCGCCGAACCCACAAGGGTGGTTCGGCCGAACCCCGGTGGGTCCCACTCAGCCCTCGCTTCCTCGTGGCACTTGAGTTTGTTTCCCACACTTCCTTTTCGCCTACTTTATTTGTCAAGTTCATTCCGAGACGCGAAAAACAATTACCAAAACTTGACCAACTAAAACTTGGGAAGATTTCTTTTGAATACCTTTTCCCAAGTCTCTCCCTAATGCTCTCATGATGATCTTGCACACTTTTTATTACTCGCTTCATCACCACTTGCCCGTGAACAAATAATCAAATCCATAGGACCCATGTTTTTCTAGATTATTGGCAAGTGTGATATGGCTCGACGAAATGATCTTATGCTTAGCTTACCGAGTCCTTGGGAATTTTATTTCACAAAACAAAAATACCATGGCTTCATGCTCCTCTCTTGATACAAAAATTCCTACCAATGCCATATGTTGATCATACCTTGCAAAACTTACATACATATGCTGCTTGTGATTGCAATGAGCTTTACCAAAATTGAGTGACCCTAGAGAGAAACTTGTCATGCTCTCTTGATCAAGATCACGTACACTCCACCAAAAATAAAGACACTCCTCGATTGCACCTCTTTTTACCTCTCGCTCTCTCTCAATCACGCATAAACGAGACATGGCTATGAAAAAAAAAAAAAAAAAAGAGGGAAAAGCTCACACAAATGAGCAATGAGAAGAAAGCTCACAAAGATGAGCAATGAAAAAGAGAGAAGAAAAGAGATGCTCAAGCATAGAGCAAGAAAAGAAAAGAAAGAAAATAAAACGATAGCCATGTCTCGAAAATGCAAAATAAAGAGAGGCCAATTGCAATAGGAGTTGTCACTTTTTCATATCCATACACACACGCACTTCTTGATCAAGGTTACATGACTTGGCTTCTCCATGGATCCTTTCTTTTGGCTTAGCAATATTTGTGATACAAGTATGCCTCTCTCATTCCCTACCGAGCTCCACATACAAGCCTAAGAAGTAGGAAAAAGAGAGGCAACACAATGCCTTGGTGAGGAAAACACTTTTTGAGCGATTCAAGAGAATCGAAGAGGAGCGGGAGTCATGTTGTTTATTTTCAAAACTTTCAAAAACCCAAGGTGCTTAGTGAGCAAAAGTATAGTGACTTGAGTCATGAGCTGTTCCACTTATCAATCATCCAAGAATGCATGTTAGCCACCGTCATGTTCACAAGTAAAACGGTGTGGCTTGTAATAACATGTGTGCAGGTCTCTAAGGGGAGAGATCTCTCAACTTACGCTCCCACCTTTACTCGAGGACGAGCAAAGAGCTAAGTGTGGGGGTCTTGTTGACGGTCCTTATGGTCCAATTTTACCGTCAACATGTTGCATCTTTTTGAATCAAACACCATCACCAAGAATAGACATAGGGATTATTTCTAACAAATTCCACTAGTCTTGGTGAAATTATGAATGCAGGTGCAATTCATATGAAAACAGGGGAAAACATGCACGAAACATGGACTTTGCAATCGACGGATTTTCCCGGACTAAAGAATATAGTCCAAAAGCCCAAAACCACAAAACAGAGCCTCAACATCAAACCAAGCAAGTGGATTGGGCCAGTACACAGCCAGGGGAAGGCACCGAGAGAAGAATCAAGCCCGGGGAGTCCAGGCCGGTTCGGCCGAACCACCCTAGTGGGTTCGGCCGAACCGACAGTGGGCCCCCCGGCCCATCTTTCTCCGGCGGTTTGTCACCGACGTCCGGAGGTCGGTTCCACCTGCAATTAATGCCACCGACGTCCGGAACCGCCTCCAAGTTGCCGACCTTCCAAGGCTATAAATAAAGGGCTACACCCCCTCTCTCAACACACCACCAACATCAAGATACAAGACAAAACTCTCATCCTTAGGCCAAGGGCCTCTTGTATTTTAGTAGAATAGGAGAGAGGGCAAGGAAGAGGAAGGAGTGTTCCTCCCTTTTTAAAGTAGAGTAGTATTTCCTTTTCTTTTACCTTGGCGTGTAAACACTCTTTTTGGTGATTTATACGTGGTGATCTACTTATCTATCGTGACATATCTTTGTGTTAGACGTAATTCTTGTCATACTTGTTTACGGGATCATCGCTTCGCAAGAAGTACTCTAGCTTTCGAACTCGGCTCTAGGCCGAGGCTAGAGTAGTGGTCAATAGCATAGACGTGGTGTCTAGGGCTGGAGATCACCTTTGTTTGCTGTGTGCCCCACGGTTTGTAGAGGTAGGTGGCAGGAAGTGACAGCCTTGTCATCCAAAGGAACCCTCCACGTTCGGGTACATAGTAGAGCTTTCGTAGACCGGAGTGGCTTGGCGGACCAAGCCTAAGACGGTGCCCGAAGTAAACAAGTCTAGCTTGCGTTCGTCTACCTTTAAAGGATAAATAGATAAGAGTCACCCTCTCGACCCTATTTTGCTACGTTGTCTTGGTTGTCCTTGGGTAAACTAACCTTGTTGCAGAAATACTCCGTTCCCTCGCGGATATAAATACGATACCTTGGAATACTCCCGGGTGAAGTGCTACAACGGTATTCCGTGCGCTTGCGGATTTATTCGTGACGTAAGAAATACCAACACTAAACTCAAAAGGCATATGACTGTACTTACCCAAAAATGCAAAAATTATTATGACATGCTCAAATGTACCAAGCAATATGTGCAATATGATTAATCATGTCGGATGAAAGAGGATATTCAAATTTGAATTTGCTTTGATTAAGTCCTGTTTCAGCCTTAACGTGAGGCCTTCTTAAGGAGCTCAAAATTCGAATTTTTGCTATAGAACGGTGGTGAATCAAGCAGGGTCACGTAAAGTACGTTCTCCAAGGATTCCAATGAACGTTCATTTGCATCATTTGGAATTGTATATCATAATTTATACAAGGGCCGTCGGAGCGGGGGGGTCATCGGAGCGGCGGCACCGCTCGCCGGCGATGCGCTAGGAGGCTGCACAGGGGCCAAGCTTGGCCGCCCGTGCATGGTTCGAGACGACGCACCGTTTGGTGGGGGTGGCGAGGTGGGGGAGGAAGCGGGTCATGTTGCGAGACGGCGACGCTGCTAGAGGATATCTCCGGAGGCGTGGCTCATGCTCACCACCGCACGACATGAAGAGCGGCAAGGACAGAGAGCCTCACCTGCTCACGGCGAAGCGCGGCGTGTGGTCGAAGAAGGAGGAGGGGGCCCGGAAGTGGCGGCTCGTCGGAGGGGGTGCCGGTGTCCGTTGAATGGCGGCGCGGAAGAAGCTCCCGCTTGCTTCGCCCGGGCACGGATCGAGCCGGGAAGAAACAAGAGGGTCGGTGAGGTGCTTGGCCATCGCCCGGACAACTTGCCAGCACATGAGCTCACCCGAGGCGGCTCAATCGAGCTCATCGGCGTTGATGGCTGCGACCGGAGCTCCTCTCCGATTTTTGGTCGATTGGAGCTAGCGGGAGGGAGACAAGGCACGGGAGTGGAGCGGGAGCTGCGCAAGACCTTTGCGAAGCGCGTGCGCACAAAATGGGAGCCTGCGAATGAGGAGAGGGGCGGCGCGCAGAGAAGACCTCGGGGACGGCGGCTATGGCGAAAATTGTTCCGGCCATCGAGCGCCTCGAGCCGGTGGCCCCGGACACCGTGCCATAGCCGTTCAAAGAAGTTCCCACCTATTTACAGCTTTGCCATTGAGTACTGTTTCTGAGTTTTGCTCATAAAATTGTGAGGAATCGAGTGCATTATGAGGAGCAACTTTTGTTATAGACAAAAGTTCAAATTGTGCTTGTAAGAATTTAGAAAAATTCATGAACAGGGGCTGTTTTTAAACATAGTTTGAATTTCCTAGGGAATTGTGCCACTCCAAAGTTCAGGAAAAAATGTCCTAAAATCATGGTTTGATGTGTTCTACCAGAATATGAAAAAATATGCGGGGTGCTACCATGGAAAATTTTGGAGATCTCAATAGGTAGGGTTTTGGTCATTAAAAACCCTAATAAAACCCTAATGTGTCATTTCATGTGAAATTGTTCTTAGATTAATATTTTGCACATGCAATTCATCCATTAGTACAGTGTGATTACTTACTTGTGACACGGGGTACTGCGTTCCAAGTCGGCGTCCGGAGTGAAGCATTGGTACATAAAATCGATCGTAAAAACTGAAATCTTACCATGACGGTGTCGTAGTGCTTCAAGATAGCAGATGATTATGCTCGTTGAAGAATCCAACGTGGTGAATCTCTCGCGGGAACAAAGGGAAAGAGTCGAAAGCAAGACCATGGGAACCATTCCGGCTCCAAGAACAACAAGCGCAAGGCCGATAACCTCGTTGCTGCTATGGGGCAATCTCATGGCGGGGACCGCCCAACCGCTCCTAAAAGAGGACCGAGGGAACAAGTTTCGTTCGAAGATTTGCTCGAAGGGCCTTGCATTATTCACAATGGGAATCATAAGAACAAGGAGTGTTTTCTGTTGAGACACTATGCCTTGTACGCTTTGAAAGTGGCTCCTCGGCCTAGGCCACGTAACCATAAAGATTATAAGTGGAAAGACCCAAGGTGGGATGATGGCAAAGACGATGAAGATGAAGGATTTCAAGAGACAGAGCGGTAGGTTAACTTCATTTGTGGTGGCCCCGATGCTTACGAGTCTAAGCGTAAGCAAAATATCTCCCTAAGAGAGATCAATGTTGTTGCTCCAGCTACTCCAGAATATCTGCGGTGGTCCGAACTACCTATTACCTTCGATCGAGCTGATCATCAAGAGGTTTTGCCCAAAGCCATTCGGTACCCACTCATTCTAGAGTCGATCATTTGTAAGGCTCGCTTGAAGAAGACTTTCATTGATGGTGGAAGTTGTTTCGACATCCTCTTTGCTAAGACTCTTCCGGAGCTTGGTCTCTTGGTTGCAAACTTGGAGCATAGCGTTTCACCATTTCATGGCTTTGTGCCCGGACGGAATAGCTATCCTTTCGGTCGGATCACTCTACCAGTGACGTTTGGCACTAAGGAAAATTACGAAAAGAGCTCATCATGTTCCGGGTGGCTGATATTGATTCGGCATATCATGCGATCTTGGGAAGACCGGCGCTTGCCAAGTTCATGGCAATTAAAAATTACCAGTATTTGATGTCGAAGATGCCGGGGCCAAAAGGAGTCTTGTCGTTCCGGTCCGATATCAAGACCACTTATGCTTATGAAGTACATAGTACTAAGTTGGCGGTTCAAGTCAATTTAGGGGAAGAACATCACGAGATCGGGCAGGCAGCTGATGGCCTTGTGGTGCAAGCGCTGCTTGAAGAAGAAGGACCGTCCAAGAAGGCTGCAAAGGAGAAGCTTAAGGCCGATGCGAGTTGCCCATATAGGGGCGGACCTTTAGGATAAATAGGAAAGTGCACTCACTCTTTTCCTCCAGGAAAACAGGGACATCTTCGCATGGCAGCCTTCTAACATGCCATGGGTTCCTAGGGAGAAGATTGAGCACACACCGTTGGTGCGTCCCGACGCGAAGGCCTTAAAACCAAAACTCCGGAGGTTTGCTTAGGACCGCAAGGAGGCTATCAAGAAGGAAGTTATTAGGTTGTTAGCTGCTAGGTTCATTAGGGAGGTGTATCATCTAGATTGGCTTGCCAATCCAGTCCTTGTGCCTAAGAAGAATATCGCGACATCCCTTCCGGACACCCAGGAATCGGCACAGGGGAACACTCGACGAAGTGAGTTACAACGAGTGCATCATCTCAAACAAGCCGAATATATACATCATGGTATAATACAACCATGTTTTTGAAATACAAACATTGTCCAACATAACTTATTACAATACCGGAGTTTGTAAACATCTAAAAGTCCGACAATGAAAGTTATTCTTTTACAACAAAAGACAACTTAGGACGACTAGCGTGATGTATTGAGCCCGTCGTACACCACGATCCTCGCCCTTCACGGTATCGAGATGCGTTCCCACTTGTTGACGCCGGTTTTTGACCAAGGGACCCATTGTCAGCGACTATAGGTCAAAAGAGGGCCGGTGGGCGTAAGGCCGACGGCCGCTTGGGCGAGTAAAGGCGCGTCCCTCCCGGGAATCGTGCGCGGACGCCAACGGAAGAGCATAATATTGATGGGCCCGGCCCGCGTTGTAAAATTAGAAATAATAGTTTAATTTTGAAAAAAAGATCCTAGTCGGTTAGGAAATCGGCCCGAAGAGGGTCCGAGGAGGATTCTTCGTGCCAAGTATAAATTTGTACTCGGGTGTAACTCGTAAACTCGATTCACATCCAATACAACTTTCGGCGCATCGCCAAACCCTAATTTTCTGTCAAGTCTTTACTCGTTTTCGCGCGGGATCTTCGGGGCTCCGGTCGACAACAAGTTGGCTTGACAAGGTAATTATGTCGTCTAATTCTCGGCGCATTGTTCGTAATTAGATGGCTTAATTGCTAGTTATCCGGCGACCAGATCTGTTTTCGACCGTCGTAGTGAGTATCGGCGGGATGAATCAAGTCGACCTGGTCCGGGCTCGTGGTGGAGGTAGTTTGACTTGTCCTGCCTCCCCGTCCCAGCCTTTGCTCACAACGCCGATTGGCTCGGATCTGGTCGTTCGAGTCACGATAGCCGCTATGAGATTTCTTTTACATCTTAGCTGATTCGATCGCGCAGATTCAGTTGACGTGTCCTGTGTTTGCCTTTGCGATAGTTGACTTGTCCTAGGCGCATGCAGCCGATTGGATAGGATGTAGATTTACTTTCATAGTTAAGGCGTTTATGATTGTGCTTGTCCTGAATCGGCCGAGCGTGCGCGGCCGTTAGACCTGGTCCGATCGTGTGCCATCGCTTGACTTGTCCTGTTGGAGCGATCGGTCGATTCGGGATCCGTGTGGTTGTATTTGTCTTATCGTTCTTTCGGAGTGTTCAGCCGATTGCTTATCACGTTCATTAGCTGTTTTATGTTCAATTAGCTAAATCTGTTAAAGCTGCCTTTGAAACCGAGTTATTAGTACGATTTCATTGATCATCATTATACATCTAGGTATGATCTAATAATTCATTGTTATAATCGATGGCAGAATCGGCCGAATGCCTGATCGGCCGATTTATCGCTTCGATTGATGATTAAACCATCTTCCTGCTATCAAATTAATTACATCCCATTAATAATTACCTTGTTTACATTTTATTCGATAATGCATCCCTGCAAAGTCTTAATGATTTGATCGCTTACCGACGAAATCGATCGCTAGCCACCGATCGCATGTTATAGCGTCGGCCGATTTCGTATCGTTTGTATCACAGTTCGTTTGCCTGGCATTTAATACATAAATGGATGGGCCGTGCTGCTCCTCGTCGATTTGCCGATTTTGTCTATCTTACGCGAGAATCGTCGCGGCTGCACATCGGCCTATCCGGGCCGATGACCCGGAATTTTTACACTTTTTATTGTCTTTGTTGGTTTGCAGGAAAACCATCCGCACGCACCAGCGCACACGAGAATCGGCGAGCTGAGCCGGTCCGTTGGGAGCACGGGGCTCTGCGTCGACCGGGGTTTCGGTGAACTCTCCGGACAACGGTGTGTTGGCGACTTTTAACGTCAACACACTTTTTGGCACGCCCGAGTGGGACGAAGTAACCAAGATCAAGATGTCGTACATGCAGGTCGTCGGGGAGGACGGAACACCAATGGTCGATGCTGAAAATCGACCGATTTTTGTTCCAGCTCCTCTTAGGACGGATGGCAAAGGGCATGGAGAAGTTTCGATGACAACGAGGTTTCGGCCTGGGGGAAGATGACGACGGAACAAAAGCTGCAGTACCAAGAATACCTGGCCGAAGCAATGAAAAAGTACTTTCAAGCCCTGAAAGTGACACGTGGCGAGTGGCCACAAAAGGAGACATCCCTCGGATTCTCGCATCCGGAAGAACTAGACCAAATCAAAGCCCGAGACTGCCGGATGCCAACCAACTCGGTGATATGGTCAACTCGTCCGTTCATCGAGGCCCTAATCAATCAATCGGGCGTGTTGACCAACACCATCGGGAATTTGATCAAGGACACGGTTGATGGCAGACCGTTCATCGAAGGATATTCGGACCTGCGTACACTCAGCCTTTTGGTACTCTTGTACGACCAATTCAGGGAGTCGGCCTCCGGAATACCACACCACCAGCAGGGTTTCAGCCCCCGTACGGCATGCCACCTCACCTATGGCCTGGCAAGGACAATGCAAATGCAAGTACCAGTACGACCCAGCCAGGCAAAGAGGATGACAGTGGCCCCAAGAAGTCGGTAACGGAGGAGGGCGACAAACAAGATGTACAACAGCCGACTTCTGAATTAGGGGCAGCGACCAATGTGGCAGCGGTCCCGCAGGTGGCACAAGCAGCCCAATTTCTTCTACGTACCAAATACCGGCCCGAGTAGAATTGAGAACTCACCCACTATAGTACGGCCGATATCCGGTATTCCACAGACCGATCGCATCGGCCGGGGGACAGGGATTCATGATCGGACGGCCGATCCAATCGGCCATGAATTATGGAATCGCTCCGCGTACACTCGTTCCCGGCTACCGCACCGGGATTTCTGGAAACGGCCGCTTGATACACCCGACCGGGGGCAGCCCAACACAGCTTATATGACGGGGACCGGATCGGCGATCGCTGAACCCAATGATATGAATAGCCTCATGGCTAAGATCGCCGATATGATGAAAGATCAGTTCGATTTGAAGCCTAAGGAGAAAAGTGCATTGTATCGGCGACCTTACCCCGACTCGGATGGATTCCGTGGCTTTACCCAATAAGTATAAAATTCCTGAGTTTTCCAAGTTTTCCGGGCAAGATAACACATCAACTATGGAGCACATCAGCCGGTATGACGCACAGCCTTGGTGAGGCGTCTACTCAGGAGGCTTTGCGGGTTCGGCTATTCCCATCTGTCATTGTCCGGATCGGCCTTTTCATGGTTTGCTTCGCTGTCACCTGGTTCTATTCAGAGTTGGGCCGATCCGGAGAAAAGGTTTCACTCGTACTTCTTCACGGGCATTACCGAGCTTAGTTTGTCCGATTTAATGGCAGTGAAACAGAAAACCGGGGAATCGGTGGCTGATTATATACGGAGGTTCAGGACCCCGAGGGGACGATGCTACAATCTGAACCTGACAGAGCAACAGCTTGGCCGAAATCGCTTATGCGGGGCTATTTTCCAACATTAAAGAAAAGTTTACCCCACATGAGTTTGATGGGCTGGCACAGCTGACCCGCAGGGCGGTCGGCCAGGAAGAGAATCTCCAGCTCACCAGGAATCGGCGGTATCGGGTGACTTATGCTGATTTCGACGAGTGAGGAAGATGAAGAGGGAATTAATGCAGTTGAGTGGACTAATAACAAACGGCCGATATTTTCTCCGCATGTCAATCCTAAGGAGAAGAAATATGATTTTGATTTATCTAAGGCCGACGAAATATTTGATCAGCTGCTGCGGGAAAAGAAAATCCAGCTTTCCCCTCATCACAAAATTCCTACGCCGGAAGAATTGAAGAAAATGGCTAAGTGGTGCAAGTGGCATGGAAATTCGCATCATAACACCGTTGATTGTTATGCTATGAGAGATGAAATCCGGAGGGCAGTTGACGAGTGGGATATTGCGAGCAGCCGATGTAAAGAAGAAGATGAAAGTTGATGGGCACCCTTTCCCGGCTAATACGATGTACATCAACACCATCAGCGGTGGATCGGCTGGTTTCATACGCCGATATGAGAGGAAGAGGGAGAGGGAAGAAAGAGCCCAGGTGGCACGTGAACAGGAATCTATCGACCAAAGTCAGCAGCATGAGACAAGACGTGATCCGCCGAGAAGATTTTGACCCACACCGGGCTTGTCCTTTCTTTCGCATCGCTGGGACCAAAACATGAAGCTTCCATCTATCGAGAACTGCCCGAGTGCATTGGCCGAAAAGGGTATCGTGATGACGGGTCATCAAGTTACCAGGGACGGCCGAATAGTCGCAACTACGAATCGCAACAATCGGCCCCCGGAAGAGCAATCGGCTATGATCACGGCTATGATGAACGGAGATACGTAGTGCCAAAGAGAACCTCCGTTCACGATCGGCTGGGGCCAATCAACGATGAAGAAGAGTTTGATCACCAGTACCATGAAGATTCGAGAGGCGATCAAACCAAGAACGAAAACAAGTGGTGCCCCGGTGGTTTGCTCGAAGAAACCCGTAAGAGGAGGCTCCAAAGAATGCGCTCGTCGAGAAATCAAGGGTGGACGATATTACGGAGATGACCAAGATGATGAGTCCAAGCCCAAGGAGGAATGGAGGCCGAAAGTGCAGTCTCAAGTGGTCCGGGCTGAAGCCGCGGTGAATATGATATCCATGATGCCCAGGATTGTCGGATCGGCCGATGAAAATTCGGCTGAAGAAGAACCAGCTTGGGGAGACTTCGGAGATTCTGTGGACACCGGAATCGGCGGTATTTGATAAGCCGATCAACTCGATCATTTGCATCTCAAGGCATTGTACATTAGCGGCTACGTCAATGGGTCACCGATGAGGAAAATGTTGGTCGACGGAGGGGCAGCGGTCAATGTCATGCCGATTACTACATACCGCAAGCTCGGGAAGACGCCGGAAGAAATGATGAGGGCTAATCCGACGCTCAAGGATTACAGCGGGAGAAGTCAAGATGTGCGTGGGGCCGCAATAATGGAGATCACTATGGGCAGCAAAACCATACCCGCCACATTTTTCATCATCGACGGGAAAGGTGCATACACCACTTTGTTGGGGAGAGATTGGATTCATGCCAACTGTTGCATCCCATCAACCATGCACCAGTGCTTGATTCAATGGGTCGGCAACAAGGTCGAAATCGTGCGGGCCGATAAGTCCGTAACCATCGCGACCGCCGATTTCGAGTTTGCTCGGTCCGGAGAGCCTCGCTTTGTTTCTCGGGCACATATTGGGATGCGGAAGCCGTAAACATCACCGACGACGGAATTGTTGTGACCGGGGGTCAGGTACCCCGGCTGCTCCGATGGGCCCCACAGGAGAATTGACGGACAATCGGCCGATCAACACGCACGCTGGAGATATGATGAATCAGCCGATTAACGAACCAGAAGACGGAAAATTAGGCCACGGTTTTGTGTCGGCCGACGAGTTAGAAGAAGTAGATATAGGGGATGGAGACAAGCCTCGACCGACATATATTAGCAAGAAATTGTGTAAAGAAGTAAGAGATGAATTAGTGGCCTTGTTGAAAGAATATAAAGATTGTTTTGCTTGGGATTATAGCGAGATGCCCGGACTCAGCCCGATCGATCGTTGAACATCGGTTGCCCACCAAGCCCGGATATCGGCCATATAAGCGTGGGGCTCGAAAAATTGACCCTAGGTATTATGAAGCCGTCAAAGAAGAGATTATCAGATTATATGAGGCCGGCTTCATTAGGCCATGCCGATATGCGGAGTGGGTTTCCAAGATTGTGCCGGTGGAAAAGAAAAATGGAAAGATGCGGGTCTGCATTGACTTCAGAAATTTGAATAAGGCGACTCCGAAAGATGAGTACCCAATGCCAAACGCCGATTTGTTAGTTGATGCAGCCGCCGGCAACAAAATTTTGAGCTTTATGGATGGAAATGCTGGGTACAATCAGATTTTTATGGCCGAAGAAGATATATCGAACACAGCGTTCGGATGCCCCGGAGCGTTGGGACTATATGAGTGGGTTGTCATGACCTTCGGCCTAAAAAATGCTGGTGCCACATATCGAGAGCCATGAATTTTATATATCACGATTTGATCGGCCGATTGGTTGAAATTTATATTGATGATGTCATGGTGAAGTCAAAATCGGTTGGAAGTCATGTGGCTGATCTCAGAGAAGTGTTGAGGAGGACAAGACAATACGGCTCGAAGATGAACCCGCTCAAGTGTGCGTTTGGTGTCTCGGCCGGACAATTTCTGGGGTTTATTGTGCATGAAAAGGGAATTGAAGTCGGCCCTAAGAGTATTGATTCTATCGGAAAGCTGGAACCGCCGACGAACAAGACAAAGCTCCAGTCCCTGATCGGCAAGATTAATTTTATTAGGCGATTTATCTCAAACTTGTCCGGTCGACTTGATGTATTTACTCCATTATTAAAACTCAAGGCCAATCAAGAATTTCGGTGGGAGCCGATCCATCAACGGGCTTTAGAAGATATCAAGAAATATTTGGTGTCCCCACCGATGACGGTTCCGC
This sequence comes from Chloris gayana, assembly GCA_031894775.1. Taxonomy (NCBI): domain Eukaryota; kingdom Viridiplantae; phylum Streptophyta; class Magnoliopsida; order Poales; family Poaceae; genus Chloris; species Chloris gayana. The sequence goes on from JAUNZO010001928.1 coordinate 5,367,883, forward strand.
CGAAGTCGGGCACACCCTTTAAGTTATATTTATCGGCCGATGATAGGTGCATCGGCTCGGCGTTGACTCAAGAACAGGAGGGAAAAGAGCGGGTCATATTTTATCTCAGCCGCAAATTAGTTGATGCAGAAACGCGGTATCCGGAGGTGGAAAGGTTATGTCTCTGTCTATATTTTTCATGCACAAAACTAAGGCATTATCTCGTTAGCCGAGGAGTGTACTCGTGGTTTGCCAGGCCGATGTCGTAAAATATATGTTATCGGCCCCGGTCCCCAAAGGCCGCTTGGGCAAATGGATGTTGGCAATTGCGGAGTTTGATCTAGGATACGAATCGACCAAAGCGGTAAAAGCACAAGTATTGGCTGATTTGATAGTGCAACACGGTGAACACTCGGCCGGATATGTTGAACCGAGTGCCATGGACGGTATTCTTTGATGGTTCAATTTGCAAGGAAGGAAGTGGAATCGGCTTGGTTGTTGTGTCGCCTCGGGGGCAATACGTGGATACTCTATTACAGTAGAGGCGCACACCAACAACCAAGTCGAATACGAGGCAGTATTAAGAGGACTGGAATTACTCATCGATGCCGGGGCTGATTTTGTGGAAATTTTCGGCGATTCCTTGTTGGTTATGAGTCAGCTGGCCGGTGAGTATGAGTGTAAAGATGAAATATTGTTGCAATATCATAAAAAGTGCCGAAGTTAATGAAAAGATTCAAGTGTGTTAAAGTCAGCCATATACCAAGAGAGCAGAACTTCGAAGCAAATAACTTGGCTCAACTAGCATCCGGATATCGGCTCGCCGAAAACAGCTTGGAAATAGCTGATATTGAAGAAGCCGATTGGCGTACGGAAATTCGAAATTTTTTGAGCAATCCATCCCAACCTACGAGATAAGAAGATAAGATATAAAGCCTTGAAGTATGTTCTGTTGGATGATCAATTATTTTTCAAGACAATTGATGGGGTGCTTCTCAAGTGTATTGACGACACCGAGGCCAAAGTGGTAATGAGCGAAGTACATGATGGGATTTGCGGAACACATCAATCGGCCCATAAAATGAAGTGGCTGCTAAGGCGAGCTGGTTATTATCGGCCGACAATGTTGGCCGATTGTTTCAAATATTATAAAAGTTACCAAGATTGCCGTAAATTCGGGCCTATACAGAGGGCGCCGCATCGGCTATGAATCCAGTGTTCAAACCTTGGCCGTTTAGAGGCTGGGCCATGGATATGATCGGCCGGATAAATCCAGCATCAAGCAAAGGACATCAATACATATTGGTAGCTACGATTACTTCACGAAGTGGGTTGAAGCGGCACCCTATCGCAAAGTTTCGACGGCCGACGTGATAACGTTTGTTAAAGAGCATATCATTTATAGATTTGGGATTCCGGAAACAATCACGACAGATCAAGGATCAGTATTCACGTCGGACGAATTTCAATCTTTTGCTGAAGAGATGGGGATTAAGTTGATTAATTCGTCGCCGTATTATGCCCAAGCTAATGGCCAAGCTGAAGCGGCAAATAAGATTCTGATCAAGTTGATCAAGCGGAAAATACAAGAGTATCCTCGTAAGTGGCACATGAAATTGATGGACGCTTTGTGGGCTTATCGTATGTCACGGCATGGGGCCATGCAAGTCGCGCCGTATCAGCTTGTATATGGGCACGAAGCCATACTGCCATGGGAGACAACTATCGGTTCCGGAAGGATTGAATTGCAACAAAAGCTATCGGCCGATCGAGTACCACGGATTGATGATGGATGAATTAGAAGATGTAGTACAAAATCGGCTGGATGCATTGGAAAAGATAGAGCAGAATAAGGCGAGGGTCGCCCGCCATTATGATAAGAAGGTTGTGCAGAAACAGTTTAAAGAGGGCGATTTGGTCCGGAAGCTTAGGATGCCGATCGGCGTGAAGGACAATCGGTTTGGTAAATGGTCGCCTAATTGGGAAGGACCTTATTTGATTAGCCGATCGGCACCGGGTAATGCATATATTTTGAAAGAGTTAGCAGGGGAAGAATTTGGCCGAGCACTTAATGGGAAGTATTTGAAGCAGATATTACCCTAGTATTTGGATTAACTCATAGTGTTCGGCCTAAAGAGACTGCAGCCGATATCCGTATGCATCGCCTTGAGACGGCCGATATTAAAAGTATCGCCCTTAGCCAAAAATATGAAAGTAAAACGCAGACAAATCAGCCGATGTTTTAAACATCGTCTTCGGATGGCCGATATCATTGTATATCGCCCTTAGTGCAAAAATATTTACAACCAGATTTTGTTCAAAGTCCTATTACACCTAAGCATGATCGACGGCCTTAGCACGGGACAAGAAGTCTTGGACGACGAGATACTGCACGGGCCAGCATGGAGTCAAGTTTGGCCATGACCAACAGGTCGTCTTCAACGGGGCCGATATCAGCATGCGCCGCGGCAACCATCTTGTCGGCCGCTTGGATTGCCTCGTCCGTCGCCTTCTCGTTGAGCCGCCACATCAACCGACGGTTGTGCAATGGTGGCTTCCAAGGCCGCCGCCTCCTTCTCCTTGAGAGCCGGCGATGCTCTCAAATCGGCAATCTCCTTGTTGATTACCTGCAGTTCATCCTGCCGATTTGAGAGTTGCTCTTGCATCTCTTGGGTCTTGCGGGCCTCCTCCTCGGAACGCTTGATGGAGTTCTCGGCGAGTAACGCAGCTTGCTGCTGCTCCGCGTGGCGAGCCGGACGCTGCTGGGCACGGATGAAGTCCATTTGCCGGTACTCCATGTATGCCACACGATGCGAGCATCGCACACATCGTCCGGGAGCTCGGTCCGGACCTCCAAGTACCGGGCCCGTATGGGGTGGGCGTCGGCCACCAAGCGATCAACCGAAGAAGCCTCAAGCTCGCGCGCGATTTCGGTCATAGTGATGAAACCAGAGGTAGATACCAAAATCGGCGCGAGACGAGGGAAGCTGAGCGCCCGAAATACCAAGAGAAATAAAGATGAAGCTAATGATTAGCGGCGAATCAAGGAAGAAATAGTAAAAAAAAAAAAAAAAAAAAAAAAACAGACACTGCGAAGCATCAATGCGAAGCGGCCGGACGTCCATCGCTCGTGCCATTGAACCCACGGGTTCGTATGTTTCAAGCGGTTCTCGGCCGGCCGATCCACCGTCACCGGCGACATCTTCGGAGGTGGCATCGGGCGACGCTCCGCCGGCTGGCTCATCGCCAGCAGGTGCCTTCGGGAGAAGCCGCGGGCGGCTCCCGGCCGGCCGATTCTTCGTCGGCAGCGGTGCCTTTGGGAGGAGCCGTGGGCGACACGGGGCCGGCTTGTTCGGCTTCGGCGGCGGCCTCGGGAGACGCAGGCCGATCCGAGTGAGTTGGACTCTCCGTAGGGTTCGGATCGGCCCGGCTTGGTACAACTTCGGACTCCGGAGCTGTTTGAGTCAACCTTTCGAGCGTCGGCGTCTTGGCCCGTGGAGGAGTCGGCGAACGGATCGGCCTATCGGGCGTTGGCGTCCGGGCCCGAGGAAGAGGGACCGCCGATTCCTGCTAAGAACTCATAGTTAGATGGCATGTTAAGTGAAAAGGAATCGGCGATCATGCAATAACAACCTCGACGCAGCGGAGACGGTTCGCTGTAGTAATCCGGGTCGGACGGGCGCACGAGCTGCTTTAGCAGCGCGCGGTATCGCTTCGGGGCTCGAGTCGACCCTGCAGCTGGCACATTAGCCTTCCTCTTTTTGAGGGCGGCTGTTTTAGTTTTGGCCTTGCGGGCAGCTGGCGCCCCTCGACTCATCGCCGCAAATGCTTGAGCAGGAGTGCGGTCGGTGAAGCCGATATTCGGAACAATTGGGCTCGGCATTAAATATGCAATCGGCCGGCCACCGATGCTCGGGTCGGCGGCTCCTCCGAGTCCGACCGAAAGAGAATGTACAAGGGTGAGCATTTGGAGTGGCCGATTTCATTTACAAAATCGGCCTTACAAAAATAAATCGGCTACACGTACCTCGGCGAAAGGTTCTCTCGGGACTAGGCCGGAGAAGAAAGAAGCGGTGTTCCGGCCGCGGAGGTGCCGGTTCCACTCGCCCCACCAACGGTCAAAAGGCGAGTACTCCGGGCGCCGGGGAAAATCCGGCCAAGTCGCCGGTGACGACATCGGCGGTGCGGCCGACGAGCCAATTCCACCGAATGGCGTTGTCGACGGCAGCCCGCGCCTTTATCCGCCCCACATAGAAGAGGCCGGGGGCAATCGGCGAAGCCGAGTTGGCGGGCCGCCACCGACGGGTGGTAGAATTCATAGGAGCGGAAGGCCTTGCTCCCGAGCAATAAGTCCCGTCGGCAGCGGACAGGGGCGGAGGCAGGTGGTGAAGATCTTGACCGCCTCCCCGTCGGCCGTTGGGAAAGTTGGGTCGATCGAAAAGGAGTGTCATACCCCTTCTCGAAGAAATCGATGTACGGGTACCAATCCGTACTTTCGTTGTTGAGGCCCTTGTAGAGGGCGGCGAACCAATACGCCAGGTTGTCATCCGACATGGCCGCCCCGGTGCCATGGATAACGCTTCCCGAAAGAGATGCACCGGCTGAATCCGGGCGTGGCCGATTCGGCGTAGTTGCCGGGGAAGGTGAGCGCACTAAGGTCCGGATCGATGGCCTTGGTGGTATGAAGGGACAACCACATTTGAATAAACCACCAAGGGCCACCCGGGTTCTTGATCGATCGGCCGGAGCGCAACTCCACTCGAAACCTAGTGAAGAAGGAGGTACGCCGACCCCGGAAGATACTTGCCCATGGGAAGGGCATGGTCGTCGGCCGATACATCGGCCATCGGCAGAAAATTGTTTGTGGGGCTCACGCCGACCCCACAAAAGAAGAAATGGTCGAGCCACATGTTGAGGAAGGCGACATGTTCGCGGCGATCGACCGTGCCGTGCCCCTTGTTGTAAGTCCGAATATAGCCCTTCCAGCCCCTGGTGTCTTTAGGGTTGATCCGGTGGGAGGACTTAATGCGGACAGCATCCGGAGTGGCCTCCACCGTGATGTTCGGATCGGCCAAGATGACTCGTATCCAATAAGGTCATGGTAGCCGGGCCGTGGCCAAACATAAAGCGATTCGGGGCATCCGACCGAGAGATAGCAAGCGGCCGCCGGCAATGGTTCATTCTTATGATGATCGGCCGAGAAAGCTTGATGGCATGGGCGATGCCGATGTCGGCCCAACCTTGCGGATGGACGGCCGACACCCGGTTATACCAATCACGCCATCCCGCAACGGGGGTCGGCCATGACCGAAAGCTGTTGGCCCACTCGGCCGATAATGGGGATCTGTTGCCGAAACGGAACCCGGTTCGTTTCAGCACGAGATGAGGTCCGTGGGGTCGGGATCGCCCATAGGACCCAAGAAGAAATGGGTCGGGATGTTGGATGGAATAGCGACTTGGTTCCGGATCTCCTAAAAACAAAAAAAAATAGGGCTAAAATGAGAAGCGGAACGGGAAGAAGATAAATTGTGAAAATGAACAAGAACAAGAACACGAAGAAAAATTGCAAAAGTAGGAAAGAAGGATGCCCGAATGTACATTACCTCCGGAACGGCGTTGATGGTGGCGACGACGCGGCCGGCGGCGGCAGCCGCAGCAGCAGCAACAGCAGGATTCATGGTCGCCGGAGAAGAAAAACGGCGACGGCGCGGTGAGAAGTTGAAAAGGCTCGAGGAGGAAAAGGTCGCTGGAATGGAGGAAGATGAAGGCCAAGGAGAGGAAACAGATAGGAAATAATCGGGGTGGCCCTGGGTTTTATGGAGAAGTGACGGGCGATAAAACCGGCGCAATAAAAGAGAATAGATCGGTCCGACGCATGCGTTGCATACCCCAGACCGGGGGACATGTGTTGACGCCGGTTTTTGACCAAGGGACCCATTGTCGGCGACTATAGGTCAAAAGAGGGCCGGTGGGCGGAAGGCCGACGGCCGCTTGGGCGAGTAAAGGCGCGTCCCTCCCGGGAATCGTGCGCGGACGCCAACGGAAGAGCATAATATTGATGGGCCCGGCCCGCGTTGTAAAATTAGAAATAATAGTTTAATTTTGGAAAAAAGATCCTAGTCGGTTAGGAAATCGGCCCGAAGAGGGTCCGAGGAGGATTCTTCGTGCCGAGTATAAATTTGTACTCGGGTGTAACCCGTAAACTCGATTCACATCCAATACAACTTTCGGCGCATCGCCAAACCCTAATTTTCTGTCAAGTCTTTACTCGTTTTCGCGGGGATCTTCGGGGCTCCGGTCGACAACAAGTTGGCTTGACAAGGTAATTATGTCGTCTAATTCTCGGCGCATTGTTCGTAATTAGATGGCTTAATTGCTAGTTATCCGGCGACCAGATCTGTTTTCGACCGTCGTAGTGAGTATCGGCCGGGATGAGTCAAGTCGACCTGGTCCGGGCTCGTGGTGGAGGTAGTTTGACTTGTCCCGCCTCCCCGTCCCAGCCTTTGCTCACAACGCCGATTGGCTCGGATCCGGTCGTTCGAGTCACGATAGCCGCTATGAGATTTCTTTTACATCTTAGCCGATTCGATCGCACGTGATTCGGTTGACGTGTCCTGTGTTTGCCTTTGCGATAGTTGACTTGTCCTAGGCGCATGCAGCCGATTGGATAGGATGTAGATTTACTTTCATAGTTAAGGCGTTTATGATTGTGCTTGTCCTGAATCGCCGAGCGTGCGCGGCCGTTAGACCTGGTCCGATCGTGTGCCATCGGTTGACTTGTCCTGTTGGAGCGATCGGTCGATTCGGATCTGTGTGGTTGTATTTGTCTTACTCGTTCTTTCGGAGTGTTCAGCCGATTGCTTATCACGTTCATTAGCTGTTTTATGTTCAATTAGCTAAATCTGTTAAAGCTGCCTTTGAAACCGAGTTATTAGTACGATTTCATTGATCATCATTATACATCTAGGTATGATCTAATAATTCATTGTTATAATCGATGGCAGAATCGGCCGGATGCCTGATCGGCCGATTTATCGCTCCGATTGATGATTAAACCATCTTCTTGCTATCAAATTAATTACATCCCATTAATAATTACCTTGTTTACATTTTATTCGATAATGCATCCCTGCAAAGTCTTAATGATTTGATCGCTTACCGACGAAATCGATCGCTAGCCACCGATCGCATGTTATAGCGTCGGCCGATTTCGTATCGTTTGTATCACAGTTCGTTTGCCTGGCATTTAATACATAAATGGATGGGCCGTGCTGCTCCTCGTCGATGGCCGATTTTGTCTATCTTACGCCAGAATCGGCCGCGGCTGCACATCGGCCTATCTCGGGCCGATGACCCGAATTTTTACACTTTTTATTGTCTTTGTTGGTTTGCAGGAAAACCATCCGGCACGCACCAGCGCACACGAGAATCGGCGAGCTGAGCCGGTCCGTTGGGAGCACAGGGCCCTGCGTCGGCCGGGGTTTCGGTGAACTCTCCGGACAACGGTGTGTTGGCGACTTTTAACGTCAACACCACCGGAGGGAACCACCCTCGGGGCACCTGCTCCTCCTCCGAGAAGCTACCGTATGAGTCATAGTAGTATGACTTGTGGCCTGGAAACATAATGAACAAAGCCTTGAGTATTCTAATACTCAGCAAGACTCGACCCGTCAACATGCATGCTAAGGCCGACGCCTAGTATGCAAAGGCTTGTGGCTGTGGGTTGACTTTCTTGCGAAAACAGCGCTAACGATAGATCCTTACTTTCAAGTTTTAGCTCAATATTAAGTTGATTACAAACTAATGTTTGTAGCCTATAACTACTGCAATCAAGTGTGCGCAAGAAAAGATTGGTCTTTGACCAACAACTATTCCTTCTTTTCTCTTCACATTCCACTTGATTAACTACGATGCGACGAGCTAAACAAGCGGTACTCATTACTGTGATGGACAGCGATTCAAATCGATTTTATACCAGCTGGCAAAACCCGACTACACGACGTATACGCACCACACTCGGTCGTATACGACAACATTTTCTGCTAACACCGGCAGAAGAATAGCCATTTCCAACTCCCCGAGAATATGGAGACCCCATGCGATACATTCCCTACCGTCATCCGTGAGCGACCCACTTCCCTGCCATGAGACTCGATCTCACTAACAGCCAGCAAGAGAGAGTTGGCTACAGCACAACACTCGGGGTGGTAGGGTACATCAGCTTGTCGGGCCCATAAACATTAGCATGTAGTACAATGACGTTCAAACTTGTTCAACTAGGCCTACAACGGTACGGTCCTTGATCGACACAGACCGGGCTACCACCTTGCAAGACCTCGCCTTTCCCTTTCTCCTATGGGGCCAGATCTGTCTCAATTACATTAACATCCTCTACAAATTAACGACCACAACAGCAATCACTTAGGGACTCCATGCTTTAAGATAACCTCGAATCAACTACCGTTGGGACTATGAATTAAGCATAGCATCTATTGAGCTTGTACTAGTATATCACGAATAAAGGAATCTTAACCGATGCATCTAGGGTGTCGATCATTCCCTATCACCTAGTGCACAAACATACTTACTTACTGTGATAAAAGTAAAGGACTTTAAAATATAGGTGGGATGCTTCCTGGTTCTCGCCTCGGACGGATCGTCGATCACGTTAGGTCCTATGCCGATCATCAATACATCACGAATCAGTAACGTGTATGCATGAATGCGTATGATATGTTATGCGAGGACTTATCGACGCGAGTGTTTAATTAGTCGCCAATATTTACGTTCAATAACATGCGAGTGATGCATGAAATGACGATTATAGTTACATGAAATGATGATGTTTATGTTTCATTTCGGAAAATAATAACTTTAATAACAACTTTCATCTGAAGTATCTCTTTTATTTAAATAATTTAATTTCACAAAATTAAACATTAATTAGCATAAAATAATAAATCTGAATCAAAGGAAAGCAATTAAATAATGCTATGAAATTTAAATTCTCAAAATAGACAATTTAATACATCATAAAATAGTGGAGAATTTTATGAATCCAATGAAATTGATTTGGCATTTTTCCGATTTTTCCTGAATTTTCTACTAATTTTTAAAAATTGGAAAATGTTTACGTGCCACACGACATGCTACACGGTTGGGCCGCATGGGATTCCGTGCGTGTGGCCCGTGGTGTGGCCCCACCCGCGGCGGCCGGATGGTGGCGGCGCGGTGGCCGGAGTTGGCTAGGGAGTGGCCAAGCTCGACGCAAACACTTCTACATGCTCGGCTCGTCATGGCGCACGAGATTGTGGGGATGCCCTCGCCCGAGGATGGTCGGAAAAGGGCCGGCCGTGAGCGGTGCCCGCGGCTAGCTCCGGTGAGGTGTAGAGGTCGCCGGAATGCATAACTTTTGGGAATTAGCGGTGCAAGCATCCACAACGCATGGGACACAACGACAAGGGGTTGCTCGACATTGGGGATGGCCGGAAGTGGAGGTGCGCCGGCGAGGTGGGTGAAGTGGCGGACGAGACTTCGAGGAAACGACCAAAATCTACGGTGACCTGTGGGAAACTCTCAACGGTATGCCATCAAGAAGAGAGAGCAAGGTGTTGTGCGCGTTAGGGAGCAAGAACCTTGCGAAGAGACTCACCGACGGAGGAGGAATTGGAGGTCTCGCAGCGGCCGACGGGCATGACTCGCCTTAAAAGAAGGGCCTCGATCCCTAGAGCTAGGGCGGGTAGGCCCGATTGATGGCTTCGAGAAGATGAGGTGGGATGTTGCAGAGCTTTGGCGGTGGCGGTTTGTATGGGGACGACCGGATGGCGAGGTACGGGGAGGCGCCGGTGGCGGCGATGGTTTGAGCGAAAGAGAGAGAGAGAACCGGCGCACGGGCTTTATCCGGTCTAGGAGCAAGGCAACCATGCAGCTGCATGGAGGGCGAGCCGCTGCGTGGCATGCGCGGCATGGGACGTGCGGCCAGGAGAAGCTCCCGGGCGTGGGGAGAGCAGAGAGACCGCCTCGTGGGCCAAATTTGGAATTTTTGTAAACAGTGCCCTTCGGTTTTTGATCAATTGGAAAAGGTATTTACAGAGCACAGAAAAAATCCCAAAAAAAATTCAGGGTTGCTTAGAAAATTATTTTGAACCTTTTTCATTTTAGGCCAAAGTCCAAATTTGAAACTCCTTTAGAGATAAAAATTAAAATTTAAAAATTAAAATTAGAACTTTAATTAATTCTTGTAGGAGTTTTAAGAAATGAAAATATTTGGGGGAAATTTTCATAATTCTTTTTAGTTTATGCTTGACCAGAAGAATATGTCAAACACATTAATTTATTTTATTTGCACTCTTTTTACATGAAGTAAACTAAATTGAATTTAAACCACATTGCATATACACTTTTGCATAAACATCCAATAACTTTAAATACCGAGTGTGATGCCATGATGGTTGATGACATGAGAATGCACATTAGTTTGTTGAAGTTGTTACAATCTCAATAAGGCTTGCCCCAAAGACCCTTTCGAGCTGCCTCGGACCAAGTTGTTGATTCGACTTCGGCGGCGAGCGTCTTTGTTTCCTTGATGCATATTCTGGTTATCATCGATTCCTCTAAAAGTTGAAGACCAGATAAAGATCGCTTTTATCACCCCCTTTGGAGCCTACTTTTATACAACCATACCGTTTGGTCCGAAGAATGCTGGCACGACTTACCAACGCGGTATGCAACGCTACCTTGATTCACACATTGGTCGGAACACTCGAAGCATATGTGGATGATATAGTGGTTAAGTCCGGGAAGGCTGAAGATCTTATCTCCGACTTGGCGGATACCTTTAGTAATCCGCGGAACTTTTCCATGAAGCTTAACTCGAACAAGTGCGTGTTTGGGGTACGGTCTAGAAAATTGCTTGGATACTTGGTATCGTGGCGCGGTATTGAGCCAAATCCAGAAAAGAGTTAGACAATTATCAACATGAAGCCTCCCACCGATTGGAAGGATGTGCAGAAACTTACCGGTTGTATGGCTGCATTAAGTCGCTTCATCTCAAGACCGGGAATTAGGGGACTTCTATTCTTCAAACTGCTCAAAAGCAGGATAGGTTTGAGTGGACGGACGAAGCTCATGCTACGTTTGATCAGCTCAAGGAATATTTGAGTAATCCACTAGTCTTGATACCTTCGTAGTCGGCTGAAACTATCTAGTTATATATCTCAGCGAGTACTCACGTAGTCGGTATGGTGCTGGCAGTTGATCGACGAGAAGAAGGTCACCTCCAATTAGTGCAACACCCAGTCTATTTTGTTAGTGAGGTCTTGAATGAATCTTGGGCGCGGTATCTCTTGATGCAGAAGCTGATATATGCTTGTTGTGATAACTTCAAGGAAGTTAAAACACTATTTCTAAGCGCATCCGATTGAGGTCGAGACCGTTTTTTCGATTGGGGAGGTAGTGTAGAATCGAGAGGCCATCGGGAAAGTTGCCAAATGGGCAACAGGACTTGGCCAATATGAGATCATTTTTTCTCCACGAACGGCAATTAAGGGTCAAGCATTGGTCGACTTCATTACTCGAATGGCTTGAGACTCGGATTTTTTCTGCTATTCGGAATATGGAGTATTGGGAGATGTATTTTGATGGACCTTTGCAGCTCTCGGGCACAGGGGCAGGAGTTTTGCTTTTGACTCCGTAGAAAGATCCATTGAGATATGTATTATAGATGCATTTTAGAGCATCGAATAATGCCGCGGAGTATGAGGCCATGCTTCATGGACTTCGTGTTGCAATTTCGCTCGGCGTTAAACGCCTAGATGTTTAAGGGGATTCAATGGTCGTCATTAGTCACATTAACAAGGCGTGGGATGCGCATGATGATCATATGATGGCTTATAGGCAGGAGGTTAGAAAGCTTGAGAACAAATTTGACGGTTTGTGTTTTTCTCATATTCTGTGTGGAAATAATTCTGCTGCAGATGAATTTGCTAGAATGGGATCTTCAAGGTAGGCAGTACCGTCTGGTGTATTTCTTCAAATTTTAGACAAACCATCGATTAAGATAATACCGAAGGCTACAATTACCGAGATATAGACCGATGAAGCGTTCCATGAGGCAGCAAAGGTTGATGGATCAGTCCAGGAGGTAGTGCGGACCGCGGAAACAGAATTCATAAACGAAGTTATGATGGTTGATTCTGATTGGCGTATTCCATATATTGAATATTTGCGCTTTGGTGTGTCACCAGCAGACAAAGTGGAAAAACAAAGATTGGAAATCAGAGTGCGAAGCTATTTGCTTGTGGAAGATGAACTCTATCGATGTGGGGGTGACAATGTATTAATGAAATGTGTATCAACGACTCATGGGGTTCATTTATTGAAAGAAATTCACAAAGGTATTTGTGGGAATCATGCTTCAGTCAAAGACACTAGTCAAAAAGGCTTTTAGGCAAGGATTTTATTGGCAGTTATTTCAGAATTTTAGCAACTTTAACCATTCAATAATTATTTCCATACTACCATGTTTAGTTTAGTAAAGTTCTAGGTCTACATGATTAATAATTACCTTTCCTAACCTTCATTGTTTGTTTTGAATACATGAACAGGAAAAGGGGAACGACTACGGGGCGGAGCTTCGTACTACATGACATTTCACGATAGAAACCAATATCGCAAGACTCTCCCACCAAGGATCGAGTGATACTCCACTCCCAATGTCGACCCATGATCTGTTTTTCTGCTTTCGATGTAACGAACCCTGTATTTAGTGACATTGGATGGATCAACACTTAGCGTATTTTGAATAGTCTCATCTGTTTTGCATGGATTAGCACCTACTGTATTTTGGATGGAGTGATCCGTGTATGTAGTGACGTTGGTAGACACTTTGTTGGATGCTTGGGTTCCTAGTTGTAAATACCATTTTTAGTTGCTGACATGGTTTGTTATTCCATTGGCTTTTTTTCTATGTTTGGAATCGTGACACATGGAATTACCATCCCATGATGATTTACAACTTTATGCTTAGAAAGTTCCAGTAATTATAGTCCTTTTATTCATTTTATTTGTAAACCGTACTCGGCGAGAGAATGTCGATAATTAGTCCCGAGGTCTGTCGGTAATTTTCTGTTCAAGTGTCGGTAATTTTATGGTTAGGTGTGAGTAATTTGTCTTGATATTGTAAGTAGTTTAACCAAAACATTCAGTAATTTTATGGTCAAGTGTCGATAATTTGTCCCGATATTATAAGTAGTTTTACCAAATTATTCGGTTATTTTATGGTCAAGTACCAGTAATTGTCCTGAGATTATAAGTAGTTTTACCAAATCATTCGGTTATTTTATGGTCAAGTATGAGTAATTAGCCCCGAGATTGTCGATAGTTTTTACTAATTCCTTCGATAAATTTAAGGTTAAGTGTCCGTAATTTGTCCTGATATTGTGAGTAATTTTACCAAATCATTCGAGTAATTTTATGGTCAAGTGTCGATAATTGTCCCGAGATTATAAGTAGTTTTACCAAATTTCTTATCACCGTCGGTAATTTGTCATGGAAATGTAAGTAATTTTACCAAATCCTTTAGTAATTGTTGTTACTTGGCCCGCAAGTGTTATGTTGTATACTTGGTGGAGACAAGGGCACCCGCTTGAATGTTCTGTCGCTTTCATTGTTCCCAGCTTGTGGAGATAAGGTCGAATCTTCCTTCGCTTTCACTGTCCCCACTCGGCGGAGATAAGCTAGAATCTCCCATCGCACTCCGCGACGCGAGTTCATCTCCCGGATGAGGCCGAGGCGGATCTATCCTTGGCGACCCCGCCGGTGCCCAAGCCGAGGTTGCCCTCCCTCCGGTGCCACTCATCTGTCCTATGAGGCGGCTTCATCTCCTGGATCCGGTCGAGGCGGATATATCCTCTCGCTTCATATTCCCGCCGATGCCCAAGCCGAGGTCGCCCTCCCTCCGGTGCCACCGCTGCCCGATGTTGCTTCATCCCCGGATCCGGTCAAGGCGGAACTGTCCTCTACTTCATCTTCCCGCCGGTGCCCAAGCTGAGCTCGACTTCCCTCCGGCCCACTGCTGCCCGACGCCGATTGATCTCTCGGATCTTGTCGAGGCGGATCTGTCCTCTGCTTCATCTTCCCTCCGGTTGCGGAAGCCGAGCTTGACTTCCCTCCGGCCCCACCGATGTCCGGTGCCGCTTCATCTCCTGGATCCGGTCGAGGCGGATCTGTCTCGGCTTCATCTTCCCACCGGCGCCACACCTCTCTCGTCGGTTCCCAAGCTGAGCTCTCCCTGCCGGCGCCGGTGCTGTCCAACATCTCCCCCGATCGGTCTCCGTGAAACTTCACCGGCGACGATCAGCGACTCAGTGCGATTTATTTGTTTGACTTTGGATTTACTCGAATATTTCACTTATCTGGATGTACTTGTGTTTTTGAAAATCTGTAGAGTGTTCCATTTATTTGATTTATTAGCTTTTAAGTTTAGAGCATACTAGTAATATTCAATTTTAAATGAATGGAATAATACTACCAAACATAACATGCAATAATATAGGTGCTTTGTCCTATGAACGACATAGTTTGATTGTAGAGATTTCATAGGATCTTATTACCGGTGTTCCAATATATACTTTCTATCATGTTCCATGGTAATTTTGTTTCAGTTTGACTACACTTATGATGGGAAATGGCAAGGATGTGAAGATATATAACAGTAACACACTAATATTTCTTTTCCTTCTTTCATCGTGTAGAAATGGTCGAATCAAGTTCAAATGAAGCAGAAGGTAGTGAGGACAACGTTATTGGTGGGCAAGCAACGAGTGAAGTATGTTCTTCCGAAGATGAAGTTGATGATGAAACATTGTTGAAGAGTGTAAAAATTCTTAGACAGGTATTTCCATTTCCTTTGTTGGTTGTTGTTATTTTGTTTTATTGAAATTTTCATTGTTTCCATTTTGTATTTTTGTCCATCAGTAATTTTTATCCGTAACAAGCTATCAGTAATGATTGTCAGTCATTTAGCAACACATGCAGTAGTTTCACAATATAATATTTTACAAGCTATCAGTAATTATGTGATCGTCGATAATTTAGCAACACATCCAGTAATTTCAGAACATAATAATCTTGTTTCTTCATCTTTATTTTGCATGTATGTCTTTGGAATGTGTAAATACAATGAACCACCTGATTGTAAATATTTTCTAGTACCAGATGTCAAAATGTGTCATACAGGATAGTGGACTTGCAGCTCAGTACAAGGGGTAAGAAAAGATGTGGCAACAAAGGTGATGTTAGATCATCTAAGAGAGCCAATGAAGGTGAAGCTAGGAATTTTAGGCAGGCTTTGGATCAGCATTTCACTACCTTTCCTGAAAATGTAAGTTTCATGTGCATTGTTTGTTTGGAAACCGTTTGTTTCCAATTGATTAATAGCTTATGGCATGCACCTACAATTTGTTTTGCTTAGGTTAGAGACGCCTTGTGTGTTTTGTATCAGGAGTTCTCCGAGAAACGGTTTCGTGCTCCAGATTATACTCCAAACAAGCTTATCTTGTCTAAGTTTGACAATTTGCAAGCAACAAATTTGGATGGTTCTCCTGTTGACGAAAATGCTGATGAAAATTTGGGTGCTGCCAATGTACATTCATCAAATGCTGCAGATCATGTTGGTGCCAATGTAGATGCTGCAGATTCACGGGCTCATGCTACTGGCAGTGGTGGTCACAAGGTTGCTGAAACTGATCATGATAAGGGTGCTTCTCAAACAACTTCTACGGTTATTATTTCAACACAACATTCTGGTTCAAAAGGTAACTTCTGAAAATATATTGTGGTTGTAAAATTTATCATTTGCTTTTATTATCACAAAATGGTGGTTCAAAGGGTAAAAATAAAAGCTGGTTGACAAGGTGGTTTCAATTTTCTTTTTTATTCTGATTGCTATAGTTTTCTCTGCATGTGGTTATTTGTAGATAAGGTCTCTATTGCTCAAAGGAAGAAATCAAGTGCATCAAATAAGAGGAAAGCTACTTCATCTAGTGTTGTTCATAATCCATGAAAAAAGAAGACGAAAGGTAGTGCATCCGTTAGCAGCCCACAATCGTCTCCAGAATCTGTTGCCTCTAGGACCAGGAATGCACTTGCTTCAAGACGTTTGAAAAAGCCGCCATTGTGTGAAACTGCCACCGCCTCGGAAGTTAGTATCAGTTTAATTGTTCCTAACTTCTTTTTAATTAAGTTTTATATTTCTTTTAAATCATTTGATTTTTATAATGTTACTATAATGCAGCATGTGGATGAAGGACAAAGTAAGGAAAAACCTTTATTTATTATGTAATCAATTGAGCTTTATTTATCAAAGTAAGGAAAAACCTTTGTTTGTCAAAATAAATGATGATGAACTTCAACACGTACCAAAACACAAAGAGCATCAAGACATGGTCAGATATTGTATTTATTTGTAGTTTATTTTTTTCCATATCAGATATGTATTTCATATTTTACATTCCTATGGATCTTTTTGTTATTGAAGGTTCCTCCTAAAACTGATGAAGATTCTGCTATCGGTGCTGCAAACATGCCATGTAATCAATTGGACTGTGTGAACAAAAAAGCTGCAGTCTCAAACCGCGGTATGATTCTTAGTATATCATTGTATCTTTTACGATATTTGTTGCATAATAAACCACCTAGACTTGTTTTGACGAATATTTTGTGTTGTTGTTAGATAAATTGGGTTCAAAGAGAAACTCTTCGTGTTTCAATTCTCCATCTGTTCCATCATTCCACGTTTTCGATGATGAGGATGATCTTGGAAATTATATTCCAGATCCAAACGAAGGCCTGTTGGTTCATCTAGGGCACCATCATTGCATATACCTAGATAGGTCCAGTGTTCATTTTGAATAAAAAATGCCTCGATGTAAATATATATGCTTGTTTTCATTTCAGATTTATATGTTCTATTCTCGGAATTATAAGGAAGCAGCTTCGAGTTCAAGGAACTAGCATGATGTTGCAATGAATACTTCAGAGTCTTCGAGTCCGAGAATGAACACTGGATCTATTCTCGGAATGACAAGGAAGTAGCTTCAAAGTCTTCGAGCCTAAGAATGAAGACTCGAAGTATGTTTTTTGGAAAACCGTAGTCTAGATTTTTCTGGATTTTACAGCTTTATTTCATGAGCTTGTTCTGAATAGGTAAATCATTATAGGATTATTTGATTATGGTGTCCCTTCCGTTCACTCATGATACTTCGAAGAATTTGCAAAACGACGTAAAATAGAGCAATCTGAAATGAACCCCGAACTCGACACATAAGTTGAACAACTTGTATCCCTATCTTTAGACACACCTCACTGCCAGATACGTTGACCTTGTGAGTGTATTTGTGTGATTTCCTTTGCTACATGTTTGTTTAAAAGCTTCATATATTTTGTCATTACTATTTGTCCCTACTATTTGTTATGTTTTAGAGTCAAGAATCTCGGGAGCGTGTCACTCGTCATTGGCAGCAAAACCTGTGCTGATAAGTGTTCCGAGCTGTCGAAGAACAAGTCCGATGAAATTTACAATAGCTCGTTTAACACTTTTCCATATGCTCAACATGCTTCTAGAAGTTCTTTTGGCAATCATGCTCGTTACAGGACTAGGAGATTTACTGCCGCAAGCAAATTTGTTAATCATCGTATACCAGTTTTTGTGACCCCAAAAGAAAAGGATGTTTATAGGATCCTTCGGCCATTGCTAACACCAGCTATGCCCAGTGCGTTCATATTTTTTACATTTCTGTATTCATATTTGTTGCAATTTCCATCAGCATTCGGTAACTTAAACATATTTCACTAATTTCCATGTAACCATTTGTAGTAATTCCATTTACATTCAGTAATTGTATTCCTTCAGTAATTTTACTTAAGTTGCTTCCATGTAACCATTTGTAGTAATTCCACTTGCATTCAGTAATTGGACTTAAGTTGCTTTTGCATGTAGTTTTAAGAAGTGTAGGCTATTTGAACATATATCTTATGCTTTCCATTCTATTGTACTTTGATTTCAGGAAAGATATAATTGATTACCATGGCGTCGAGTCCAAATTGGAGTACTAGCGAGCTCGTTGCGAATTGGAGGAAGGGTCGAAACGTTTCTTGTCAATGCACTATGCAAGAAAGTATTTCACTAGAAGCATGCTCATATAAGTAAAAAGCACTTCTTCTTCACCATAGTTGGTGTAAGTTCTGCTAATCTGTTCTAAATGCATCTCTATATTTGCTTCCTTACTCATAGTTTATCACTTTTAGGATTTCTTGCTGAATAATTATGATTTAGAAGATGCATCGAAGTACGACAAGGTTTATGCGAAAGCTTTCAACTCATTCAAGACTGCTCATGGTGCATATTTCTTATACAATTCCCTGCTGGTATATTACATTGCTAAATTCCATCTTCCACTTACTTTGCTGAAATTTTTATTAGAGTATATTTGAGTATGTTTGTGGTTTTTTAGTGCCAGCTCTTTTTCCCAGTTTTCTATAAGAGCCAATGGTGTGTCATTGTGCGTGTCCTTAAAGAACATAAGTGGGTTGTTCTTCATCCCAACCTTGAACAATTTGGTCAAAATCTGAATTTCATCACCACTTGGAGGTTGTTTTTTTTAAGCACACTACTGATGTAGTTTTAATGTTTGCTAGTTCACATTCTCCTCTAAATTTTATTGATCTCTTGGCAATAACTGTTTGTACAGCTTGGGAATTTCAATAAAGTATGGAAAGGCACTAGCAAGCTTGCTATTGGGTTGAAAAGAAACAAATTTGTTTTTGCAGATGTCCCTCAATCAACAAACAGGTACCTGAACTTGTAAAAAAATTATTTTCCCAAATATCTCTTTTTATCTTTATATAATTGTTGCCTATGTTTATTGAATGCAGAGACGACGATGGAATTTACATCATGAAATATCTAGAGTAATGGGAGCCAACAGTTGATCTATATTCCAAGTTCAATGCATTTGACATTCCCAATCTTCAAATTAAGTATGCCAATGACATGATTTTTCATGAGAAGAATGTTGCAAAACAAGGTGTTGAGCTTTTGAAACCATATGATTCTCGGGTACCCAGCTATAATTTTGTTACTTTCTAAAAAAACTCATCTTGCTTCAATAATACAACCTTGGTATTATTTTCAATTTCATGTGTACTAGAAGTACTTCCAAGAACCGATACGCAAGTGACACAAGACAAAGCATACACTTCATGTTGGAAGCTCATGCAGTGCTTGGAAATGTAGTTATGTAACTAGGGCTTACAATTGTAATCTTGGTAGATTTTTGAAAAACTGTTAGTTGTCCTTTAGGTGAAAACAAGCACTAAGATGTTTGGTAGCCACAGCGCTGAATTATGTAAGCAGTGAAGTACGACTATGATTTTGTGTATGCTTGAGGTTGAGCATAACATGTTCGTAATGCCTTCTTTTTCTTCTATAGTTATATTACTGCCTACAATTCAAGTGATTGAAGCTTTTAGTAATAATTGTCAGTAATTTAGCAACACATGCGATAATTTCACAACATAATAGTCCTATCGGTAACTCTGTCATTGTCAGTAGTGATTGTCGATAATTTAGCAACTCATCCAATAATTTCACAACATAATAGTCCTATCAGTAACTCTGTGATTGTCGGTAATTTAGTAACTCATCCAGTAATATCAAAACATAATAATCTACAAGCTACCAGGTTGAGCTCATTTGTAGACGCTGCAAAACTGAATTTATTGACAAAATATTGTGAATTACCAAGTGTTTTGACATGGTTTTCCCAAATGAACTGTAAATATATCACTACTCAAAATCCATGTGCTTCTATTTTCTTTCCTTACATGTATCAGATTTATACATGTGTGCTCGACCAAAAATTCATGTGCTTTATTGTCGTTCAATCATCGGACATTGAGGCATACTCATCATCATTATCCCCTGCACTCCATTCTGAAAAGTATTCTTCATTTGCAACGAAACAATTGCTTGATTTAGCTAGACCACCTCCACACCTCGTCTATATCAGGCTGCTCCTTGTCCTCATTGGTGTTAGCTTGTAAAAAATTAACCACATTAACCTTTTTTTATCACGTACAATTTAAATTTAACCAATCACTGGAACTTACATGTCCACAATTTCATTTCTATCATTCCCCCTCCCACCCCCTCTCGATGTACCCCTTACACGACCACTCCCCCTTGGCCTCCCCGTGGTCTTTTTTTTCACTCCTTCCGATTCCATTCTGTGCACTCTATCTTATGTTGAAGCATTATGACCAGGGGCAAGCTTCCCACATTTGGAGCATCTCCTTTTCTTCGTTTACTTGGGTCTCCGAAAGTGAGGTTGAGGTGCCTCTTCATCCCCCCCCCCTATTCTTCTTGTGGCTTCCTTTGGTTGTTGACACCGGTGGTGCAGCAGCCGAGATGTTACCGCTCCCTTGCTCTGTGCTTATACTTGTTGCATTACCCACATGTTCCTGTGTTCCAAGGTTTTCTCGATGCCCGTGGTACAACCAGATCCGAGGGTATTGCATCAAGCACCGTAATAGCTTCCGTGATCAACCGATTTGCAGTCTCCATTGCATGAGGTGAGAAGCAGCAGAATGAATCCAATAACAATATCATCAGTAATTTCACAGCATATAATCAGTAATTCTCATAAACATTTGCCAGTAATTATGTGGCATCATTTTTTTATCAACCAGGAACATGTTATCAGTTTTTAACAAAACATCATCAATATTTTCTCAAAACTATGTGATTTGTAATTTTGCTAAAGTAATCTCTAGAGTTTCAGTAATTTGGATTATTTATTTTTAAATTTACCTATATGAGCCGACATCGCTGTAGACCTTTGTAGCCTGAATAGGCTTGGCATTATACTTGCTGCCCGGTGAGCCTTAGTGTCTCCATCGGGCCCAAGAAACATGTTGTCGTGCCTGTCAAAGTTTGTCTCTCGCTGATGGGGTCCTAGTGTAGCGCTTGAGAATGTACCTTGACGGTATGTGATCCACAAAAAGGTGTGTGAATGCCAACACCAGGTGGCCGCATAATAAACATGTATTTATTTTATGTTACGAAATAAATAATCTTTTTGAGTCATTGCAGTAAATATAACATATAAAACATACCTTTGTGCTCCCAATTCATGCACTCACAGCTGAACACCGAGTTCTCCGGTTCTTCAACATCCACTACTGCTTTCACATGGAACTGATGTTGTATCCATGGGAAAGTAGTATCCACAGAGCCGGTGCTTGACAAAGTAGTACCCAGTCTTATCCGGATCAGGTTGCATTGTAAATTTGGTGCTTGCTTTTTGAGTCTCTTTGAACTCTTTAAACACATTTCTTGAATAGATCTTGGACAATTATTATTCAAATGGATGGTATGTGACTATAACAGGCTCAGACTACAGGGGAAAAAATCAAGTATATTCAGTAACTTTCCACATAACATATATTTTCATAGTAATTTTATTCACCTCAATTTATGAATTAGTAATTTCAACAAAACCACAGTACTTCTTGTTTTCACACAGTAAGCTTATTGTTATGACTAGCATCAGCAATTTATCGATAGCAATATCATTCAGTAATTATTAACAACACATAAATATTTGTAGTAATTGTATTCACCTCATTTCTACGAACCATAGTAATTTCATGATACATAGTATTGATGTGAGTGCTGTCAGTAATTTCTCTACAGATGAAACATTCAGTAATCTTTTACATAACATAAATACATATAGCACGGGCAAATTGTTATAGATGGTTACCTGAGAATTATACTTTTCTCGTGCCTGATTCTCATACATGTGCTGGAGGATCTCAAGGAATTGCTTTACGAATCCATGTATAGATGTCGAGTTATCGACATACCCTCATTTAATCAAAGAATTGACGCTCTCGCTTCTCTGCGTTGAAGATACGGTTCCACAGAAAATATTTTTGTAGAACACGGATATCCACATTTTCCTTATATCAAACAAGCTCTCCATATTGCACTATCATTAATGTTGAATTCATTTATCATATCTGTCTAGGACCTCTCGAATTCAGCTAGATTCGGAGGATGGTTTATCATTGAAGTTAGCCTATCACACAAAGTTGGATGTTAATTGTACAAATGGTTCAACGGGTCCTTGTATTTCCTCACCATATGCCACCTGCAGAATCTGTGGTAGGTCCGGAGGAATATGATCGATATCGCAATCTCCATGGCATTATCATTGAAGTTAGCCTATCACACAAAGTTGGATGTTCAATGTACAACTGGTTCAACGGGTCCTTGTATTTCCTCACCATATGCCACCTGCAGAATCTGTGGTAGATCCGGAGGAATATGATCGATATCGCAATCTCCATGGCATTATCTTGGTCTGAAGGAAAATGAGAAGGAGATTTAAGATATGCAAAATCATGTTCATGTTGCATCAAAGACGAAATGTGATATTCTGCAGCGCAAAAATACATGTGAATATTGTTATCCGATCTTTATTACTCATGCATTCCCTAAACTGCTCAAAGACCCATCTGAATGTTCCTTCACGCTCATCTCTTATCAGCACTTGCGCAAACACAACATTCTAGAGTTTGTTATTGAAACCCACAAACATTGCAAGAGGCATGTTGTATTTATTGGTTCCGTATGTCGTATCAAATGTAACAACATCTCCAAAGTCTGCAGTGGAAAAAATTTTTATTCAATAACTTTTTTCTAGTAAAATTTTATTCCAGTAAATTGTTATTCTTTGCAACTATAGAACATTCAATTATTCTACACCTTTCAGTAATTCAATAACATGCAGTATTTCTATTTTTGTTGAAATGTAAAGAAGATTCAAAGTCTACAGGGAAACCGATATTATGAACTACCTTTGAAATCACCTTGCTGGCTGGCATAAATCTAGAATATATTACGGACCACATTGTTGTCATCCAAATGAAGTTTGTAAAAGAATTGAGGTTTGTTCCTCTTGCACTCCTCAAAATATTCAACCAGCTTAGGTATGTCATTGTTTACATCAAGCACGCACAATGGCGGCCCTCCCGCATGCATAGCAGCCAGTCCTGAATCAGTAACTATGGACAATATCAACAAACTTCCTCAACAGTAATTTCATACTTTAGAAAAATTTCTACATCACCTACTTGTTACAACAGTAATTTTTAACACATTTATATATTCAGTAATTTTCTATATCAGCAACTTGCAACACACAAGTAAATCAACAGAATATTCTCCATATATTAGTAGTTTTCTTGAATCCAGGACATTCAGTAAATTTTAAGAAAATAATACCTGTTTTGGACATCCTTTTTCGTTACATTAAGGCTCTCGCAACCTCCAACGAGTGTTCCTCGAGTATGATCATAACTTGCAAATGCTTGACTGTTGTCGAGCAATTAATCAATCATGTTTCGAAACACAAGATTCTTGTTCTTGTGGGCCCTCATGCGCTTCACCATATTTGGTGGCCAGGTAAGGATATGGTTGTGCTCAAAGATAATTCTCTTGAAACACACAACACCACCATCCTTTGACCCGCCTGCGCATACCAAAGCTTTGCAACCTTTCCGCATGGTTGTTTTGTCCCGTTTTCTATTTAACCCCGGGCTTCCCCTATGCTTTCCTTGAAATGAACAATGATATTCTTGCCCATGCTTTTCATTCCTCATGTTGCCCTTTCGAACCAGGAAACCAGCGAGCATTGCATATGTCACATAGAAATCATATACATGAGTCGGGCTCTCAAATGTCATGTCACCATGCGGGACATACCTCCGAGCAATCCTCGGGTCCTGCAAATTATAAACAATGAGTAATTTTTTCTACCTACTCTCAGTAATTTTTAGAAGTGTTATACACAAATAAACATATTTCACCTATAAAAACATTGCAAAAAATTTATACATAAATAAACAAATTTTACATTACTTACAAGAGAATATGTGGGGACCACATCTTGTGTGATTAGCTGCTCGGGGGACAGGCTGCGGCTGCTTCCTCGTCACCATGCATGTTGCATGATTTGATCAGGCCCTGCCTTTTGCTGGATATATAAGACATGAAAGAAGGAAATAAGGAACAATTAAGGGAAACAATAATGATGCTAATAATTAATTACCATTCATTAGGGAGTGAATTTCGGGAATTGAAAACAACGGTGGTGACCTTGTCTCGTTGGTTTAGTCGGTTGGGTATTGGCTCAATCCAATGACATTAGGGTGGCCTGGGTACTGAATAGCTTATTCAAGTACCCAAGGTTTTGTATAGGTGTTCATATGTCACCCCGCGCTAATGGGCACACTAGGTAGTTATTCAAGTAACTATTCAAGTACCGAATAGTTATTCAAGTACCAGACCACACTAGCGCACCCGATTGACTCGACCAACCAGGTTGCAATGGACCAACATGTACAAGCATGGGTCCAAGTAGTTATGCCAAATCTGCATGGAGGAAATTAATTATCCCTCAATCACGGAGTACATGCATGCATGGAAATAATTAATACAAAATCCTTCCAGCTTTTCACTAAAAACTTACCATTCCGTCCAATATTCAACACCTGTGTTTTTCTACTTGTTTTCACACAATAAATTTTCCTCAGTAATCTGATTCGATAATCGTTTTGATTAGTAGATTAGTACATTTTTTTGCACTAAAGAAGATCTAACATGATTTTTTTTGTCAAAAATTGATATCATTACGGTGCAAACATGATGCTATTACAATTTAGGTAAACCGTTTTACAACATGAGATTCTTGAAGCTTCAGTAGATCACGAGTGCACTTGGATGTGCACGCACTTATAAAAGTCAATAGCCTTTATTATAAAATCTATTCCTCTTAATCTCAAAAGCAAGCAGGGCTCTTGGCGACCCACCAGGCCCGGAGGACAATTAAATCCACACAGAGTGCAGCACATGCATGCATGCAATTAACTAAAACATAACCATCACGCATGCATGCAGGAAATAAATCATGCATGCATGCAAAGCACGGGATGTGAGTATAAATTTCAACAAGTTGGCTAGTAAAAATTAGCAAGATTTGGTAATAAAACTACTGGTTTTCAATTTTTAACTCAGAATGTATGTGTCAACTGTCATGAAAGCATAAAATAAACGTGATATCAAATCATAAATTTCGATAATTAATTCCTGTTGATTAGGGACTGCATTTTTGGTATTGCCGCAATTCCTTCCATTTACTATTTGTTTATTTTTATTCATTTTTACAATACATGTCCACCGGATGTTGTCATTATTGTTGGCCCACTTATAGGACCATAAAAACTCGTATATCTATTCTTTCATATCTTCACGACCATGTAGTCCATAAGAACCAAGTTTGTAAATAATATATCATAATCATAAACACCTTTAAGTGGAATGAATATGACACTCGCCTCATCTATCTATTAAAGAATAAACATGTTTTTTTATTTCTCTTTCTTTTCTTACCCACATCCTTCGATGCCCATCGATCTATACCATTGATCCAATCCATCTACAATAGCTACTTCCTTCTTTTTCCTATGATTTATGGGCCCAATCATTGTTTATGCTACAATGTTTATGCAAATTATATTAGGATTGTCCTCCAATTTTTAGTTTTTTTTACCAGAGATTCTACCCTCTCGTAATTGCTCTTTCCAAATTTTCCATCGTAATTAATTGCTCTTTTCAAACTTTGGAGACTTTCCGTGACGAGATTCTTTCCTTCCGCCTAGTGTATTAGGAAATCACTCTCCGCCCACCCCTTTTTATAGCATTTTTTTTCCTACCGAGCAAATGTGTTTCTGCTGCTGGCCTACTGCATTCCCCGGCGGCATGGCTCCGGTACCAGAACGCCACGCGACGTTCATGTCCGGAGACTGCCCACGTGCTGACATGCACGAGTCAGCATTTGACTCCTCTTAACTGCTTAGCTTACTATACGGTATACCATATACGCATACTTATACTATGCCTATGTGGCCGGCTTTTTTTTCTTTTTGGAATTACGTATGCGCAGCTCGTTGTGCATCATCAAATTACCGTATTTACTTCGTATCCTTGTTGTGATAGTGAACACTTTATATATGTGCCTTTTTGCGAGGATATATTTGTATTTTTTATGTGTTCAATTTGTTTTTATTTTTATATTGTTAAAATAAAAAATGATATGTTCTATTTGTATATCTCACGGATGAATCCTCTACATTCCTGGTGTTTGAAATTTGTATTTTTTACATGTTCAATTTGTTTTTTTAATTTTTATATTGTTAAAATTAGAAACGATATGTTCTATTCGTATATCTCACGGATGAATCCTCTACATTCTTGGTGTTTGAAATTTGTATTTTTTACGTGTTCAATTTGTTTTTATTTTTATATTGTTAAAATAACAAATGATATTTTATAATCGTATACCTCACGGATGAATCCTCTACATTCATGGTGTTTGAAATTTTCAATTGAAGTACTCGGACCATTTTGTTTCTCTCATAGGAACAATTGATTTTGAATGGTGGAACGTTCAAGTTTAAAGAGTTGATCATTAGATAGTCATGCTAGAACATTTGATTTTTAATAGTGGAACATTTGATTTTAAAGAGTAGAACATTTAATGGTTCATGGAACATTTGATTTTTAATAATTAAACATTCGATTTTAAAGAGTTGAACATTTGATGGTTCATGCTGGAACATTTGATTTTGAAGCATAGAACATTTTCTGATTTGTGCTGAAAATTTTCTTCTTTTCTTCCTTTCTTTTTGAACTCACTTCTTGATTCTATTGTATGCCTAAAACAATTCATAATAAAATGTCTAACATTTGAATATATTGAGTGGAATATTTATTTAGTTTGTTGGAACATTTGGTTACATTGTTTGAAACAATTTCAGTTTTTTAGATGTGAATAGTAATGTTTTTACTGAGATTTTTTTTTGTTAAATATTTTCAAATAGTGGAACATTTGATATTAAATAGTGGGACATTCTATTTTAAATGGTGGAACATTCGATTACGATGGATAGAACATTTCGTGATTTTTGGTGAAACATTCAATTTAATGGTGGATTTTTTTTTCTTTCACTGTGATGGATATCGAAGGAAAGGAATAGGACGGTAGTGGAGAAGGCAATCTAAACAAGGTTGTTTTTTCAGAGAGAGCGGTGGTCAGCCATGCATGGGCTGCTGTGCTGGCCACGTACTCGTGTGTATGTGTGCGTGCGCATAGAATTGCAGACCCATATGCGCTGATTGAAGTTTTGGGTCCAAGTGCTAATCTTCGTGACGGCCTGCGGGGGTGGGCTTGGTGCTGGCATGCTGGAGGATGGGCGGACAGCGAAGGCGTGTTGACACGGGGCGGTCGGGTGCTAACAACTTCCTTTTCCGTGGTGGTGTCAAAAAAAGAAACTTCCAAACTTTCTAATCGTAATTAATTGATGTTTTCAAACTTTGGAGACTTTCTATGGTGGTGTCAAAAAAAAAAAGAAACTTTTCGTGGTGGGGCCTGTGGCCTATTGTTTCCAAACCTAATCCATCTGGCTCCACCACGAACGACAAACTTGCTACTCCTGCAGGGCTTCACCACGACGGCCGCCGGCCTGCGCCCTCCTGCCTGCCTGCGCCTGTGCGCAGCTCCTCCACGGATGGTCGCCAGCCTACTCCCGCCCGCCCTCGGCTCCACCACGGACGGTCGTCGGCCTGCTCCCGCCCGCCCTCGGCTCCACCACGGACGGTCGTCGACCTGCGCACGCCCGCCCACCTGTGGGCAACTCCACCACGAACTCTCTCGTCGTCGTCCCCGTGTATATGCGTCCGTCGACCTGCGGTACAAGTGGGCAAGCACGGAGCATGACGACACGCTCATCGTCGATGTGTCGGTAACGACAATCAATCACTACGGAAACGGCGTATATGCCGTGTGTCAAAATTTGTGCCGTGTGTAATTTATCGGGCACATGGCACGAAGGCTCCGTGCCGTGTGCCTTCAGTATTACACACGACACAAATAGTACGCACGGCACTAACGTTTGTGCCGTGTGTTAGAGCCAGGCACACAGCACAAACGGTACTGTGCCGTGTGCTAACAATGGGCACACGGCACAAACTCAACTGTGCCGTGTGCCTAACGGCGGGCACACGGCACGGTTAACGCCTGATAAGGTGTTTCATCAGGTGCCCATGTGTGCCGTGTGCCATGCTGTGGGCACACGGCACATATAGCTTTGTGCCGTGTGCTATCCCAGGCACACGGCACAATAAATTTTTTTACCTCTTTTTCTTTCTATATTATTTTATGTACTATAGAGACTATATTTGATAAATCATGGTACAAAGTTGTGTATTTTTGTCCATTCTTGGTATATTTGGTGCATTTATTTTGTTATCGGCATTTTCTCGTGATATTTAAAAATCGAACTGGAAGTGCTTAAAATATTGGAATATGTCGCAAACAAACTTTATATTCATATTCGTAAGACCGATTTAAGACCGTACACAGGCTATATAGAGTAAAAATCGCTCAATTTATACATAAAATATCACGAATATCGTGTTGTCCACGGGTGTTTTAATTGTAGAAAATGCAAATGAAGTCTAAAACTCATGATATTTGTGCTAACATCATTATTTCATGTATGGATGTTGTCGTAAAGAGTGGAAGAAGTTTCACAAAAGTTATCACCAATCGTTTTTTTATTGCTCGCTTCTACAAAGTGTGCAACAAAACGTTGCATCTTCTGAAGAAACGGTTTGCTTGGTTCAGGGTTCAGGAAGGAGGAGCTGAGAGTTTAACAACACCCTTCTATCTAAAATAAAAGAAGCTCAAGGTCACAGGCGAAGCCAGGTCAACGGCAGCCAACGGACACGCTTCGCCAAGGTGTTCTCGTGGCTATGAGCTACGACTATTTATGAGTGTGATATCTACTTTATTTCATGCTTATATTTTTTATATATGAATGTAGTAAATATAATACGTGTGTGTCGCACATGCACTATACTAGTAATATCTAAATGGAAGTACCAATTCACTTTGAGCATAAAAGTATTTAAAATTGTATTTACGAGCGTAGGATCATTTCTTATATTTTTCTGCAGATGGCAAGCTATGATGAATATTTTCTAACACAAAATTTATCAGTATAGCACCCACAGTTATTACATTTCCACTGGGAACTAATTAGTTATTATTTTGTCTAAATTCCTATTTGAAATTCATAAATTTTAGATATGTGAATTATAGAACCATTGATGAGGACATCACGCCCTCGGATATAACCAACACTCCTCCAATACACATACATAATTCAAGGACAAACACTAGAGCACGACAATTGAATTTACGGGTGAGCATGTTCCTAATGATCTCTTTATTTATATTTGAGAATATATTACTACCTAATGAGTTAATTATTGTTAGGAACCATGGAGATGATGATAATATGGTTAAGGAGGAGGTTAGAGGCGTGGAGGGCCAGCAAGGACGTCCATGTCAAGTTGGAGGCCCAAACAAAGTCGACTTCGATTCTGTTTCGGAGTCCAGAAATAGCCTGCACCAAAACGGACACCCTGGTCGCATACGAAGTCCGTTTGGGACGTTCTTTATATGGATGGAAAGATAATTTGATAACCTTTCCATTGGCGCTGGTCTCATATCAAAATTCATCCCGAGGCGTCAGGAATTTCTGAAATACTAAGACGTCCAGAAACTGTACCGGTGTTGCACCACCGTCTTTTGGCCTTTGGGCCGTGTATTTTGTTGAGCCCATTTAGGGCTGCGTCTAGGGTGAGATGGACGACCCTAGGGACCTCATAAGCAGCCGCCGCCCCTTCCTTAGGGTTTGTGAGACCCCAACTCGTGAGTTTAATCATATATTTGCAATTTGGTTGCTTCTATCTTGTTCTTGCTTGTGTTCTTCGATTCGCAGGCAAGGATTAGCCTTCTTGGCGAGGTCAATCGTGCTTGCACGGTTGATAACCAGAGGAGACGTGGTGCTGCGATTGCGGGGTTCGAAAAGTGTTGGTTATATCCGAGGGCGTGATGTCCTCATCACCCGAGAAAGCCAATGCAATAGCCGACGCCTTGAGTCGAAAAGCTCGTTGCAACAATCTCACCGCTCAGCTATTGACTGAAGCATCTAAAGAGGAAATGAGTGAGCCTAATCTTCGGATTTTTCCATATAGAGTATTGAGTAATTGGCTCTTATTACTACCATTCACAAAGAAGAGGTAGCAGCTCAAAAGAAGGACGATGGTATGAGTCACATTGAAAGATGAATTAAGAAGGGCGGAAATGAAGTGTTGCCGAGAAGATAGTGAAGGTGTGATTTGGTTCAAGAACAGATTAGTAGTGCCCAAGAACTTGGAACTTCGCAAGAAGATGATGGATGTAGCATATACATCTGAGTATTCTGTTCATTCTGAAAACCAACAAGATGTATCAAGACCGAAAGGAAAGATCTTGGTAGATATGAATAAAATGAAGACTAGCAGGGTATGTCGATGAGTGCGACGCTTGCCGACGAGGAAAAACAGATCATCCGAAGCAAGCAGGTCCGCTTCCACCTTGAGTATTCCCGAATGGAAGCCGGAAGACGTCGGTATGGATTCTAATGTGGGGTTATCAATGACTTCACGGAAGCACAACTCCAGCTTGGGTTATTATCGACAGGTTAACTAGATCTGCTCATTTCACACCCGTACATACTACCTACACGGCCAAGCAGTATGCAGAGTTATACATTGCTGACCATCATCTCGGATCAAGGATCTCAATTTGTGTCTAAATTTCTGGAAACAATTGCATGAGTCGTTGGGAACAAGGTTGATTCGAAGCTCGGCTTATCATACTCAAACAGACGGACATGCGGAGAATCAACCCACATCTAGAATATATGCTTCGAGTTGGTATCTTGACATACAACAAGGATTTGGAAAGATGCCTACCGCTAGCAGAATTCTCATATAACAACAGCTACCAAGAGAGTGCCGGAATGTCACCGTTCCAAGCTCGTATGGTCGTAGGTGTCGCACGCCATTGAATTGGTCTAAAGGTGGAGAAAGAATAATATCCGGACCGGATCCGAGTAAAGGATGTCGAAGAGCAAGTAAGCCTCATTCAACAAAACCTAAAGAGAGCTAAATCTCGACAATTGAGATAAGGGACGTCGAGAATAGCGCTCAAGGCTGGAGACTAAGTTACCTCCGGGTATCTCCTACCTCCAGCGATTTGGAATTTAAGGAAAGTTAGCTCCACAAGTATATCGAACCTTTTCCAATTCAAGAAAGATGTGGAGATGCCCTTTCGAACCAGTACACTTATCAAGAATCCACAATGTGTTCCACGGGTCTCAATCGAAGAAGTGTCTAAAACTACCGGTAGATATACCGACAACGAGATATGGAACAATTACCGCCGGACCGGACATACGATGAACAACCGATTAGAATTCAAGACACCAAGGAGCGAGTAACTCGACATAGGACCATCAAGTTCTACAAGATCCAGTGGATCAATCACTCGAAGCTGAAGCTACTTGGGAACAAGAAAAGTTTCTCCGATCCGATTACCCCAAATTCTTTAGCACCATCGTCTAGGCGCTTCAATCGTGAATCTCGGGACGAGATTCCTACAAGGGGGAGGGCTGTAACAACCCTAAAATGATAAACATGCATTTCATGTCATTCATGAGCATGTCATCATGCTCATTTGGGAAAATAGTTAATTTTGTTAAGAAATGCACATAAAATGTCAAATTAATCTAAGTTAAATTAAGATCTTAAAAGAAGAATTTAAATAAAATCAAATTATGGTGTTTAACATTTTCTGTTGATTAAACACAAAAATAAAAGATTTCTGAAGTTGATATGAAATTATTTTTCTTTGTAAAAATGTCTACAAGAAATAGTTAAAGTCTCTCTTTTTAATATAAACATGAATTTTTAATCCGAAAAATATTTAGAATTTGAACTTCGGCCAATAAGGAAAAAGATTTAAAATGTTTTCATTTCCATTCCTGATTTTTCACAGAATTTTTCGAGTGCCGGAAGTACGATTTTTAATTAAAGCAAAGCCCGAGGGTTTTTTTTGTAAAATAACCGCATCGGACCCACCAGCCATTCTCTCTTTCTTCTCTCTCTCACCGCACCGCCTCACCACCACCACTCGGCCACTTCGGCCGCGCGTCCAGCTGCTCCCGTGCCACGTAGTAGCCGGGCACCACCTCACCCTCCGCCCGTTGGGGATAAAAAGGCCAAGTCGCGCTCTCTCTGTGTCTCTCGTTCAAATTTCCGAAGCGCCACCCCCAACCGCCTTCCCCGTGCCACGTCGTCCGGCCGCCTCCGGCCCCTCCCCACCCCGGTCACCACCACCCGAGCTTCGCCGACCACCACTACAACTCCTTGTGCCGCCGCTAGCACCAAGTTCCCTCCGTTCGTGAGATCGAAGCTCATCTTCACCGGGACGCCAACCCGGGTCGCCATGGCCGCGCCATCAAATTTGGCCTTCCCAGCGAGCCGTCTCGCCTTTCTTCTCTTCCCAGGAGTGCGCAACGGTCTACCCTCCTTTCCAGGGCACTCACCGTCGAGTTTCCCTTACGGGCTCGCGGCAATTTCGCCATTCTTCCTCGGCTCCGGCGCCGCCGCTCGTACCTCCGCGGTGAGCTCCAGTGTTTCCGCCATTCCCAAGACCAACCAACTACGAGCCACTCCTGCCCATGTCCCCGTGAAGCTCCAAACGCAATCCCTCGTCATTTAGTTGAGTACGGTGAGCGCTAGACGCCGCGAAGGTCCCGTTCAGCCGCCTCTCGTCGTTAGCATAGCTCCGGTCATCTTCCGGGGAGGTTGACCCTACCATCGTGTTCCACGTGTTGAGTTGAGCATGTGGTTCCGTTGCTATCGAGTTTCGTCGCCGTCCGGCCAACTCCGGCGAGCCGCCGCTGGTTCCGGCCGCCACCCGCCATGGTCGGCCAGCTCAGCTCGGGCTGGGCCGCGCGCATGTCCGGGCCGCACGTGCACTTGGTCCGCCCGCCCATGGGCCAGCTCAATTTCGGCCCAAAGTAAGTTGCACTGTTTTGCGAATTTAATTAATTTCAGATTTTATTCAAATTTCAAATATTCGTAGAAAATTCCACAAAAATCAGAAAAATGCCAAACAAAGTTCATTAGATTCATAAAATTATTTCCTATTTAGTTATGTATTCAAATGCCTATTTTGAGAAATTATAATTTCATAGTTTAGTTAATTACCTTTCTTTAATTAAGATAATCTATTATTTTATGCTAATTAAATACTTAATTCAAGAAATAAATTTCTTTAAATATTAGAGATACTGCACACGAAAGTTTTTGTTAAGTTTGTTTTCCAAAATTCAACATAAACACCGTCATTTCATGTGATCTTAGTTTATGGCTTTATGTGTTATTGCATATCATTGATTAATGATTAAGTATTAATTAAGGAACATCATTAATTGTTAAGTAATGCACATGATTAATTGTGAATTGATGAACATGATTAATTATAAATTGTTAATTAATAAACATGATTAAGTATTAATTGTTAATTGTTAATTATCGAACATAATTAATCATTAATTATTGTTAGTTGATGAACATGTTTAATAAAATCTTTGCATAATCATATCATGTACATTCATGCATACATGGTTGTGATTCGTGACGTATTGTTGGTCGACTTAGGTCCTGGCGTGATCGAGGTTCCGTCCGAGGCCAAGACAGGAGACAGACACTTCGAAGTCGACCAACGACATCGAGGAAGCTAACCCCGACTCGAATCAAGGCAAGCTCGGTGCATCCCACCTATGCTTTTAAAGCCTTTTCTTTTATCACAGCTTATTGAGTCGTGATTGTGCATTAGGTTATAGGAATTGCTTGATACCCTATATGCATAAGTAGGACCCCTATGAGTTATTACCTTATCGTCGGTATGAAGAGTTCGATAACTCGCTAAGCTTATGTCCTAGGGAATCGGTAGAAGTCGAGTGGTGGCATACACTACTCGCGAGAGATAGGATAATGACTGGTTCAATGTTTATAATAAGAAGAATGATAAGAGAAAGATGAGAGTGGAAGTGAAGATGTTAACAAAGCCGAGACCGGACAGGCCCCGTAGGAGAAAGGGCAAGACGGAGATGAGGTCTTGCAAGGTGGTAGCCCCGTCTCGTGTCGACCAAGGACCGTACCGTTGTCGGCTTAGTTGAACAAGTTTGAACGTACCGTACTACGTGCTGGTATGATGGGCCCAAGCAAGCTGATGTACCCTACCGCCCCGGAGATGTAGCGTAGCCGGCTCTCTTTTACCGACTGTTAGTGAGAGGATAGTCTCACGGGAGGGAAATGGGACGGTCACGAGGGAAGTCGTGGAGTCGCCATACTCCCGAGGGAGTTGGAAATGGCTAGTCTTCCGTCAGGTGCTAGCGGGAAAGTTGTCGTATACGACCAGTGGGGTGCGTATACGTCATGTAGTCGGGTTTTGCCGGTTGGTATAAATCAATTCGAATTGCTGTCCCTCGCCGTAATAAGTACCGCTTGTTTAGCTCGTCACATCGTAGTAATCAACTGGAAGATGAGGATGAGAGATGGAAGAAATATTGATCTAATCTGATCTTTTCTTGCAAACATGATTGCAATAGTTGCAGATCGCAAACATTGGTTTTAATAAACTTAATGTTGAGCTAAAACATTGAAAGTAAGGATTTATTATTAGCGTTGTTTTCGCAAGAGAATCAACCCCACAGCCAGAAAGCCCTTGCATACTAGGCGTCGGCCTTTGCGTGCTCGTTGACTGGGTCGATCTTGCTGAGTATTAGAATACTCGGGGTTTGCTCGTTATGTTTCAGGACACGAGTCGTGCTTCCACGACTTATACGATAACTTCCGGAAGAGGAGTATAGTCCCGAGGGAGGTTCCCTCCAATGGGAACTGCTCCCGACGCCACGAAGGAGAAGGACCGTGGTGTACGACGGGCTCGGTACATCATGACGATGCTTCGTAGTCTTTTTGTTGTATAAAGTACAAGTTTCCACCGCAAGACTCGTAGGTTGTTAAACTTCATTAATGTATTATGCTTCCGCTGTACAATGTTTGTATTTCGAAAACCTGGTTGTATTATACCATAATATATATACTCTAGCTTGTATGAGATGATGAACTCGTTGTAACTCGCTTCGTCGAGTGTCCCCCTGTACCGAGTCCCGGGTGTCTCGGAGGGGATGTCACAATATGGTAGCAAATCAATGAAGATAAGATTGGCGGAGAGGGCCCACGAGTGGTACCCGACCAGTATGGAATAACAGAAGATTCCATATACCGGTATGGAAATAAGGCGGGCGTAAAGACCGACGTATGATTTCTTGATTAACAAGCAAAGGAGCAATTTATAGTCCGTTAGGACTGAATCAATAAGGAAAGCTTAGAGATAGAGCTTCCGAATATGTAATCCATGTAACCGACTAGGACTCGCATGTAACCCTAGCTCCCCGGATATATTAGGAGGAGCAGGGACCCCCGAAAACTCTCTCGACAACTCGCTATTAGCAATCCGCTAAAGGCGATACATAGCACACAGGACGTAGGGTATTACTCTCCTTTGAGAGGCCCGAACCTCTCTAAAATCGCGTGTTCTTGTGTGTTTCGTGTGCTGCACCATCGAATTCCACGCTCGTGAGGGACCGGGTAGTTCTAGTGCCGAGTTTAAGACTCGACATTTGGCGCGTCGGGTAGGGGTCCCGGCGAGTTTCCAGCCGAGTTCGATCGCTTCTTTGTTCGACGTCGACTTCGCGCCCGGCTTCACGATCCGCTTCGGGTCCCTCGACTTCAAAACCGATTCTGCCGTAAAGCTACCCTTGATGAATCTGAGTCGCGATCCGGCCGCAGCTTCGAAGCGCGATCACCGGACACGATCTAAACTCTATGCATGGAACCAAACGGGACTCACGCAGCTTTAGCGCGAATCATCGTATCGCTTGCGCTTCGGACCGCATCCGGACCGTAGCAATAAGCAACTCTCTCGAGCTTGATAATGACTTTGAGGAAGGGTCTCCAGCCTTCTTCCAAGTGTTTATAATCGGCCCCGAGGAAGCTGCCGCTGAAAAGGCTAGGATGGCGAGAGACGAAGCGGATCGCCGGCAGCGTGAAGCGGATGGGACAGATGGGGAAGATCCACCTCGACGAGCTTCAAATCCTCGTGCAAATATCATTGGCACCAGCCACGATGGTGAGGGTTTTCTTGCTACGGCTCCGCCCGCTAGCGGACCTTTGCTAGAGCAACCCAGGGATGCGGTAGAAAATTCACCAGGTTATAATAACCGACGTGGATCTCGTGGCGGCGTAAATCATCGCTGTTCCAGTAGGGCGTTAGATATGGGCTCCATGGAGGTTGAATTAAACGGTGCTCGAGTCTTCACGTCGCCGGTCCATAACATCGTAGGGGTGAAACAGATTCGGAGAATATTCCGGAGGAAGTGTTCAATTCGACACCGGGATTACAACGCGCTTTGAGTTTGGTAGACGCGGCTGCTCCGAATCTTCCAGCCGCTCTCATTCGCATTCGAGACGGTACACGATGACCCGGTCCGAAGGAGCTTCTTCCGGAGCGAGAATCGGACGTCGACACACTCCGATCGCAGATGAGCACGAGCGTGCTCCCGATCAAGATTTGCGCATACCGATCAATGGAAATCGTGACGCTCGTAACGCGCTTATTGATCGTCATGCGAAAAGAGTTAAAGAACGGCGGAGACAAGAAGAAGATGAGCGATGGTAGACCGGTCATGCGGATGATCATCTCGAGGATCCCGTTCCACCTCCTCCACCAGCAATTGGTTCGACTAGGCATAGGTCGGCCGCTTCAGCGTCGCCTCCAGTCGATAATCGACGAGTGCAATGATCATCGAGGGCGTGGCAATCGCTCCGCTCATCATGATGATCGGCCTAGAAGAGATGATCAACATGACCATAGAGACCGACGGGGATGTGATAATAGGAACAGAGACGGGGAGCCTCGATAAGATAACAATAATCGTCAAGTGGCGCCTCCGCCCCCTCCTCCGCTTCCTCCTTCGCCTCCTCCGGAACAAGGCAACAACGATCGCCAAGACGGTTCCGGAGCTAGAAACCGGGATGATCGTTACTATGACTACTCCGATGATGATAGGGATCGTAATTACGGACACTACGGACGTCGTACGCCATCACCGGTGTGGAGCGGTCCGGAAGATGACGAATATTCCGTAATCCCAGCATTCATGCGGGATCTGCGCATTTGCAAGTACCCTAAGGAATTTAAGCCCGGGGCTATAGACAAATATGATGGCAAAGCTCCCCCTGCTCAATGGCTCCGTATGTACACAACTACCATTCGGTCGACAGGAGGAGACACTTTTGTGCCTGGCAAACAATCTTCCTATGTGCATGGAGCAGGCTGGACGCTTGTGGTTACAATCTATTTCCTCTTGGCGCGATCTTACTAAAAAGTTCGTTGAGAATTTTTAGGCGACTTGTGAAAAGCCAGGAAACTACTTCGATCTCAACAAAGCTAAAGCGAAGTCCGACGAGACGCTTATGGACTTCATCGGGCATTTTTGCAGCAAGAAGGCCATAATCCCCAATGTTCCCGATCAGCAGATAATTGTAGCGTTCCAAGTCGGCGTCCAAAGTGAAGTAT
This sequence comes from Chloris gayana, assembly GCA_031894775.1. Lineage (NCBI taxonomy): Eukaryota > Viridiplantae > Streptophyta > Magnoliopsida > Poales > Poaceae > Chloris > Chloris gayana. The sequence goes on from JAUNZO010001928.1 coordinate 5,405,592, forward strand.
TGGTGTACAAGATCGGTAGGCGTAACCGAAATCTTACCATGACGGCGTCGTAGGGCTTCAAGATAGCAGATGATTATGCTCGCTGGAGAATCGAATGTGGTCAATTTGCGTGGGAATAAAGGGAAGGAGCCGAAGCATGACCATGGCAACCGAGTCCGGATCCAAGAATAACAAGCGCAAGGCCGATAACCTCGTTGCAGCTGTTGACCGGCCTCATGGAGGGGACCGCCTACACCACCTAAGAGAGGGCCAAGAGAACGAGTCTCGTTTGAAGCCCTACTCGAAGGGCCTTGCATGATTCACAATGGGAATCATAAGAATCAAGAATGTTTCTTGCCGAGACCGTTTGCTTCGTTTGCATTAAAGGTAGCACCGCAGCTCTAGGCAGCGCAATCAACGGGATGACGAGGGCAAAGACAAGAAGCGCGACGATGATGAAGATGATGAAGGAGGCTTCGAGGAGCCATCCGGAGAAGTGAACTTCATTTGCGGAGGACCCGATGCGTATGAGTCGAAGCGCAAGCGAAATTAGCATTCGGGGAGGTTAATGCCGTTGCTCTTGCAACCCCGCAGTATCTCGCGATGGTCGGAGGTGTTGATCACGTTCAACGAGCCGATCATCCGGAGGTTTTGCCTAAAGCTGGTCGATACCCACTCATCCCGGCGCCTATCGTCCACAAAGTACGACTAAAGAGAACTTTTATTCATGGGGGAGCTGCCTGAATATACTCTTTGCCAAAACTCTACCGTAGCTTGGTCTCTCTCGTGACGGACTTGGATCATAGCGTTTCGCCGTTTCATGGTATAATACCGGTCGAAAAAGTTATCCTTTGGGGCAGATTACTCGCCGGTGACTTTTGGGATGAAAGAAAATTACGTAAGGGAGAAATCTTCTAGGTGGTCGATATTGACTCAAGCATATCATGCCATACTGGGAAGACTGGCCTTGGCTAAGTTTCTCGGCCATCCCCAATTACCAGTATCTTATGCTCGAAGATGCCACGGCCCAACGGAGTCTTATCGTTCCGGCTCGACATCAAGACGCGTATGCTTGTGAAGTACACAACACCGAGTTGGCAACTCGAGTCAATTCGAAGAAGAACGCCGAGAGATCGGAGAGGCGGCTGGCGCCCTCGAGGCATAGGCACCGCTAGAAGAAGAAGTTTAATCCAAGAAGATTGCCAAAGAGAAAGTGAAGGCCGATGCAGTCGCTTCCAAAACTATTGAGCTTGATGAGACAGACCAATCTAAGGTCACCCACATTGGGTCCGATCCGGGGACAAATAGGAAAGCGCGCTCATTCTTTTCCTCCAAGAAAATAGGGATATCTTTGCATGGCAACCTTCCGATATGCTCAGGCGTCCCTAGGGAGAAGATTGAGCACGCACCGTTGGTGCATCCCGATGCGAAGCCGCCAAGCGAAGCTTCGGAGGTTTGCTCCAGATTGCAAGCACGCGATCAAGAAAGAGATTACTAGATTATTAGCAGCTAAGTTCATCGGGGAGGTGTATCATCCAGATTGGCTTGCCAATCTAGTTCTTGTACCGAAGAAGAATACTAAAGAGTTAAGAATCTACGCTGATTATACTGATCTTAACAAGGCTTGCCCCAAAGACCCTTTCGTGCTGCCTCGGATCGACCAAGTTGTTGATTCGACTATTGGCTGCAAGTGTCATTCTATCCTTGATGCTTATTCTGGATACCATCGGATTCCCTTGACGGTCGAGGATTAGATTAAGGTCGCGTTCATCACCCCCTTTGGAGCGTATTGCTACACGACAATGCCGTTCGGTTTGAAGAATGCAGGTGTTACTTATCAGCGTGGTATGCAACGCTGTCTGGATTCGCAAATTGCAAGGAACGCAGAAGCTTATGTAGATTATATACTCGGTTAAATCCCGGAAAGTCGGAGATCTTCTCTCGACCTGGCAGAGACCTCCGAGCAATCTGCTGAACTTTTCTATCAAGCTCAACCCTGGTAAGTGTGTATTTGGAGTTTGTTCTGAAAAATTGCTTGGATACTTGGTGTCGTAGCGTGGCATTGAAGCTAATCCAAAGAAGATTCGGATAATCGTTAACATGAAACCTCCAAGATGTTTGAAGGATATACGAAGTTATCCGGATGTATGGTTGCCCTTAGTCGTTTCATTTCAAGACCGGGGTCGTGGGCCTCCCTTTCTTTAAATTGCTCAAGAAGCAGGATAAGTTTGAGTGGACAGATGAGGCACAAGCTGCATTTGATCAACTCAAGGGATATCTCGATAATCTGCCGGTCTTAATACCGCGGGAACCCGATGAAAACATTCAATTGTACATATCCGGAACTACTTATGTTGTGAGTACGGTATTGGCGGTTGATCGGAGGGAGGAAGGACATCTACAATTGGTTCAACATCCGGTATACTTTGTAAGTGAAGTCCAAACAGAGTCGTGGATGTGATATCTTCGGTTACAGAAATTGATATATGTCTGTCGTGATAACCTCTCGGAAGCTGAAGCACTACTTTCAAGCACACCCGATCGAGGTCAAGACCGGGTTCGCTATTGGGGATGTAGTGCGTAATCGGGAAGCAATTGGTCGGGTGGCTAAGTGGGCTACAGAACTTGGTCGAGTATGAGATCTCTTTTTCTTCGCGCACGGCCATTAAAGGACAAGCATTGGCTGATTTCATTATCGAGTGGCTTGAAACGCAAGTACCACCGGCAATTCAGAATTTGAAATATTGGGAAATGTATTTTGATGGGTCCCCGTAGCTTTCAGGTGCGGGGCTGGAGTTGTGCTTCTCACTCCACGGATAGAACCACCGATATATGTATTGCGGATGCACTTTCGTGCTTCAAACAATGTCTGTAGAGTATGAGGCTTTGCTCCATGGACTTCGGGTGGCTATTTCACCGAGAGTCAAGCGGTTGGATATATATAGAGATTCAATGCTTGTGATCAGTTAGGTTAATAAGTATGGGATGCTCATGATGATCATACGATGGCTTACCGCCAAGAGGTGAGGAAGCTTGAAGATAAGTTCGATGGTCTGCGCTTTTCTCATATACTACGCGGAAATAATTAGAGATACGAGATGTTCTTGTGTGTTTCGTGTGTTGCACCATTGAATTACACGCTCGTGAGGGACCGGGTAGTTCTACTGCCGAGCTTAAGACTCAACGAGATACAGCTCTAATACCACTTTGTCACACCCGATTTCCAACAACCGAAATCGGATTCATCCGTATGCATGCCCGGGATCAAGTTTTCACGCAAACAGGACAAATTATGTGATAAAAGAACAATATCTTTATTAGTTCATTAAATAATTACATCAAGGACCCATAGGTCTAAAGTAAAGATTACATTGCAGCGGAAATTAAACTAAGCGTTGGCGTCCTTCATCTCCCACAAGAAGTCGACCGGAAGACCGCTGGCCTAGACCACCACTTCATTGTCTCCTCGAAGGATCTATCTTGATCTTTCGGAATTGTGGCATTATGCAAAAAGAGAGGCAACAACGTATGAGTACATTACGTACTCAACAAGTAGGGGAAAGTATGAAGGAAGGCTAACATAAGGTTTAAAGCATAGAAAGCACCTATTTCTAGTTCATTAATTAAGTAAGCTATTTACTATGTGAGGTAACCCCGCAGGTCTCTTCCCGATCCATTATCCGAACCAAGCATGTCTCCTTCTCGAGATCCATGCATCCAAACCATTACCAACCCCCTAATCCACGTGAGGGTCCATGCCGCTCTTGATCGTGAGCACGACTCGTCATGACAGTTTACACTCGTAGAGGTTGTACACATTTCCCTCGAGGAAGTGATTTCGTCCCCTATTGCCAGGTGGACTAAAGTCTCCATTTCGCTCATGTTATCAAACACATAGCACACTTCCGAGGTGTGTGGCCAAGAGATCACCTCCAAGGTTGTTCACGATTTCCTCCAATTTTGTACGCGTCCACTAGGAGATCCACTAACCCTGGAGGAGTAAGCCCTCCACTTAGGCAGCTTCACCCCCTTGTTCCGGATGGTTCCGAGACCTCGTCTCTTCACCACGCCTCCCCGGGACTGCTTGTATTCCCTAGCCACAGCCCCCTCTCCTTCGCACGTACTCGATTAGCATCTACCGCATACTAAGCCAAGCCGCGCTAGTACTTGGCTCGTGGTTGTACGATTTCACATGGATGGTCGCTCCACAAACTGGTTTTTATGATTCGGGTGATAGCATTCCATGGAACTACAGGTACACCGCAGCCATACTTCCTTCACCCGTCACCAAAATCAATGTTCAGAAAATTAACAAGCAACCATCATCATTATGTTCAACTGGATTATTATCAAGATTAACAATTATCGTGTTTTAAACCCAATTAAAGCAACTAAGCATGATCTATCCAATCTTACGTCTAACCCAACCCGGGCGATAAGGACAAGAATGGAACAAGACATGACACATAGGATTCATATTTAACGAGCAATGCAAGCATGTGCAGATAGAAAAGAAATAGTTGCAAGATGCGTCAAGGGCACTTGTCTCTTTCTCTTTTGCTCTTGATTAAATCTTCGACTCTTGCTCTTTGAATTCCTTGCTTTGGTCGTCCTCTAATTACGTCACGTCGATCAAGCATGAAAATAAACATATAAAGAAAATAAGAAACAGAACATTACACCATCCCAAAAGGCTATAAAAACTCTAATAAAAGAAAGTACGCATCGCTACGATTCCATGAGTGCAAGAATCACCTAAATTGGGGCTACGAGTAAAAGTTACAAAGATTGGAAGTTGTAGGGGCTAAAACACAATTTATTAAAAGACTAGGGGTGTTTCTGTAAAAACGGATTTATGGACTAAAACATTACTAGAAATGGGTTTAGGGGCCTGAAAGTAATTTACAAATTAAATAAAAAGGCTGATTGTAAAATATTAGGATCAAAATAGAATTAAAACTAAACTGGGGTTACTTTTCCAAAAGAGAAGAACCTAAGCGTTATTCGTCTAAATGGCAGGAGGTTAACAACAAGTCTACCAATTATCGACTATTAAACGAATTAAATTAAACCATAAACATCATAGGCTAGGTTCATGGACCTGTGGGTCGCAGCATACTTGCTGGTCTATTAGTCCACGGTGGACGGGGTGCTCTGTCGGGCGATGGCCACGTGCAGATAACATGAACAACATGGTCGCGTTTCCGTGAATTGGCTGCACAAATAAAGATTTTGTTTGAACAAGTTTATCCAAGATAGTGTGGAACAAGTGAAACATGAGGTTGCTTTGTTAGGAATGCACCTCAACCGGAGATCAATGCATGAGGATGAGATGTGGTCGCACACAGGCAGATTGTACGCCGATTATGTTCCTCGATGTGTCGGGTTAGATCACGGTGGGATATTTTGCATATGCAATGTGAACTTCTTGGAACACGACATGGTATAGGTTGTTCATCAGGAAATGATCGTAATCAAGCATAAATGGGATAAACATTACCATCAAGTGTGCTGGATGGATCCAGAACACGTAGTAGTGTTCGTCACGATGCAGATTTCCGTCGATTCAGATCTCCTCTTGGTCTGATCTTTGGATATGTTGAAGAAGACTTCATTGCGCACCAATGGGTCAATCCTGACGGCGTCGTGAGGGTTTGATGGGATGGTGAGAGGAAAAGGAAAGGGGAATCAAATAATTAATGCAATTAATTGCGCACTTAATTGCTCATTTTGTTTCCTTTTGAGTGCACATGATGCATTTGGAAGGTTAATGTGTCCAGGTTCATGCATGTGATAGGTGGAGAGAATATAAATGATATTGACTAGAGATACAACCATTAATTATCGGAAGAAAGGAATGTAATGAACGAACATGCGATGATATAAAAATGAAGATGATGTAAGACTACACACATGTGAGTGAACAAGAGGTAGAGTCGGGTTGCCTGAAAAAATTGGACCATGAAGTACGGAAGGGTTTTTCTTTTTCTTTTCTATTTCTAGTTTCTTATTCTGGATTTTCTAAATTACTCCAAAACGAATTCTACTCGGATTTTTGTTGGGGGCCCGGCGCAAGCTGGTCTTCTCGCGGAGAAAACGCCCAGGACTCCCGATACTCATTTCTCAAACTAACGCCAACGTTTGTCTTCGAGCAGTGCGCACAGGTCACGGAATGACGCGATGCTCCCGAAGCGAAGGAGGCACCACGAGGCGAAGCCGGCGGAGGCCCAAGAACGGAGCCGGGCCCCAGGCCCGAAGTCCCGTGACCCGCGAAGCTATCATTTGGGGAGGCGAAGCAGCGGCTGGAGCGGAGCACTAGAGCAAAGCAAAGCAAAGGGCGGGAGTGCGACCCAGCTAAGCGGCCAGCTAAGCCACGACTAACGCGGTTTCGACCGGTTTTCCTGGAGTTCCACCGAGAGTTACCGCCTCACGGAAGAGTTGAGGCGGTTGGCTAGGGGTAAAATGGTCCTGTAAAATATGGCTCCCTGGACTATAAAGAGAGCACAAGGGTCACCTGTAAACACACATTAATTAGCAAGTTAACTTCGCTTATATTAAGAGTTGTTGTCTTGTCATTCTGTTCTTTCATACTTCGTATTTTCCGTTTCTTGTGTTCGGTGTGTTAAGTGGGCATTACCCTCGCTACATAGCACACCAACATTTGCGCCCATCGTGCGTGAGCTCGAAAATCAAGGTCACGATGAAAAGAAATACATGAACAACCGCAGTGGCTCTGCCCTGCAAGAGTTACCTGCAACAACATCAGCAGCGGCCTCGACGCTCTCGGAGCTAAACCGGAGACAACCACCTCAAGCCGAAAGGCCTCGGAGAGTTCGACTCGAACAAGCACCTGCCCCGGCCGGTGGCGAGGGCACATCCGGAGGACGAAGTGACAACAACATAGGCAAGTTGTCAGCAATACAAGAAGACGAACCCGAAGACACCTACGCCTCGGGGACAGCGAGACACCGCTCAACGAAGTAGAAGAGTTGCAAAGGCACAATTCAGCGCTGAAAGAAGTTAAAAGCAAACTCCTCCAAGAAGCGGAGCAAAGGGACAAGCTGCTGCAGGAAAAAGAAACCCTCCTGGAAGAGAAACGCAAGCATGTGAAGCTCGCAAAGGAAATCAAAAGGCTAAGAGCAAAAGCAGATAAAAGCAGCCAAGCGAAGCATCAACAACCACCATACAACGGGACACGGAAGAAGAGCCAACAGTGAGCAACAACAGCGACAAAAGCACAAGGCGCGAAGCAATGCCCTCCAGGAAGTGAAGCCTCGTAATCATAGACAAAGACTCACCACTCTCGGAAGGGTTGCAAAGGGCGAGCTACCCAGAAAATTTTCGCATAGGAACTATCTCGAGGTACGTAGGGGAAACAGACCCAAGGCAGTTCCTTATCAGCTACGAAGCAGTAGTCACCTCGGCAGCAGCAGACGAAGTAACCCTCGCCAAGATTTTCGCTTGTGCACTCGAAGGCCCTCGCATCAACATGGTACTTCAGCCTACAACCAGGATCCATTTACAGCTAGGAGAATCCGAGGGACAAAGTGATAGCAAACTTCATAGGTTTCAAGGGACCATCCGAAAGCACTAGAAAACCCGAGAAACATAGCACGACACCCAAGCGAACTGTTGGCAGATTACTACAGAAGATTCCTCACACTCAAAGCTCGGTGCCCAAAGGCAGCAAAAGAGATGGTGATTGAGTATGGAATTAAAGGGCTTCGCGCTAGTCCCTTAAGCTCAAAATTCGCAAAGAAGTGACCTCGCACAGTGCAGGATATGTGCAGCAAGTTCGAGGAATATTGCAGATCAGAAACAGATTACAAAAGGCGCACAACAACCAAAAAGCAAGCACATGAAGCACAAAACAACACCGACAGATACTCAAAGAAGGCAAAGCAGTAGGAAAACACACAGGCAGTCGAAGTAAACAACATACGGAGCAAATCAGGCGAAGACACCGATGAGCAAGATTAGAACACTCCACAAAAAGAAAAGCAGCGAAGCAACAACAAGAATGGAAACTACAACAACCAGCGCCAGCGCAAGAAGCCCTACTGCATATACTGCTAAGGCCACGCTAGGCACAAAACATTAGATTGCCCAAGAACAAAGGAAATCATGAGAAGGCTTGACTTCGAAAAGAAGCGATCTCGAGCAACCAACACAAATAAACCACACTACAACAAGTCATTGGCATTAGTAACAACCCCAGCAGCCAAGTGTCCAAAACCATTACTACCCACCACAAGCAATACTACCCAACCCAAGTACTACGGGCCAAACCACCCAACCCAGCCACCAACACATCACGGGCAGGGTACCTCGCACTATCCAAGACAAGAAAACATAATTGCTTACTCCGAACCCTCAACTCTACCACCACCCAAAATCGAAGATGTAAGCAAGCAAGAAGCCATTCTGTTCTTTCATACTTCGTATTTTCCGTTTCTTGTGTTCGGTGTGTTAAGTGGGCATTACCCTCGCTACTTAGCATACCAAAAGTTTTCAAAAATATAATTTGCACCCAGTAAAACTTAATGCAACTAATCCAACATGAATGCAACAAACAAGTAATTATATAACCTAGATTATAATTGGTCTTAGAACCAAATTGATCAAACATAAGAAAAAGTCATTTTATTTGTTCAAAACATTTTGGACCTAAAAACTTCTTGTTACAAATTAAATACTTTAAACAAAATTATTTTTATTGAATAAACTATATTCAGAAATCACATGTATTTGTAAAGTAAACTATTTTCGTAAATATAAACATTTCATAGATCAAAACATTTGTTTCAACAAAGTATTATAAAAAATCATAATCTACTCCCTCCGTCCAAGAATGTAAGGATTTGTTGACTTTTAACTATTGCGTTTGACTATTTGTCTTATTCAAAATATTTACACAAATTTAAAAATTAATACTTAATACTTAAAATATATCTAATGTTAATACAAATTGTAAAAAACAAATAACATTTTAACAAAAAATTTAAATAAGATGAGTGATCAAAACTGATACTTGAAAGTCAACAAATGCTTATATTCTTGGACGAGGAAGTATTTATTAAATAAAAGGTTTTCATAACCAAGCAAAATAAATGGGGTTGGTGAGGAGAGGAAAAGGAAAGGGGAATAGGATGATTAACACAAATTAATTGCACGCTTAATTGCTCATTTTGATTCCTTTTGAATGCACGTGATGAATTTGGAAGGCTAATGTGTCCAGATTCATGCATGTGGTAGGTGGAGAGAATATAAATAATATTGACTAGAGATACAACCATTGTTTATCGGAAGAAAGGAATGTGATGAACGAACATGCGATGATATATAAACAAATATGATGTAAGACGACACACATGTGAGTGAACAAGAGGTAGAGTTGGATTGCCCGAAAAAAATTGGCCCATGAGCTACGGAAGGTTTTTTTTTCATTTCTATTTCTAGTTTTTAATTCCGAATTTTATAAATTACTCCAAAATGATTTCTACTCTTGTTTTCAAAAATATAATTTGCACTCAATAAAACCTCGTGCAACTAATCCAACATGAATGCAACAAACAAGTAATTATATAACCTAAATTATAATTGGTCTCGTAACCAAATTAATCAAACATAAGAAAAAGTCATTTTATTTGATGAAAACATTTTGGACCTAAAAACTTCTTGTTACAAATTAAATACTTTAAACAAAATTACTTTTATTGAATAAACCATTTTTAGAAATCACATTTATTTGTAAAGTAAACTATTTTCGTAGATATAAACATTTCATAGATCAAAGGCATTTGTTTCAACAAAGTATTATCAAAAATCAAAATATATTTAGTAAATAAAATGTTTTCATAACCAAGCAAAATAAATGATTAATTAGAAACATTCAACAAATCATTTTGAATCTTTTTGAGAAATAAAATATTTTTAGAAAGGTGGTTCACATTATAAAATTTAAATTTTAGGACGTGACAATTTCTTAGAGCTCAACGCGTCGCCGTCTCTGCTCGTCGATGAGCCCTCCCTTCCAGCCATCTCCAAGGTCAATTGCTACGGTGCCATTGTTGCTCATCCTCCGTAGCTGCTAGTGGGAGTTGTTTCCCCAATTTTTGTGGACACGGCGAGCTCGTGACGCCGCCGAAGCTCCCTTCTTGCCGCCTCCGGCTGCCTCGTCCTTTTGGCTGGTTTCCTGCGATGGCAACCCCACAAAGTGTTCTCGAGCCCGTAACTGTTCTCCCGTCGAGGTTGGCCGCCATCCGGCCAACTCCGGCCACCGCGCCGCCGCCCTCCGTCACGCTCGGGTTGCGCGCGTGCTGGTCGGCTGCCCCGCCCCGTGAGCTGCCTCTGTTTCGGCCCAATGGCCCGTGTGTACTGTTTAGCAAATTTATCTATTTTGCATAATTGTTCAAACTTCAAAAATTCAGGGCACCAATGACCATGTTCTTTGGATATGGTGTAAAGGACATTATGGCTCATCATGTGGTGAATTTGGCGAGATTTGGCTTAGATAGATCGACATGGACACTATAGCAAAAACTCACTATAGCCACGGTTGGGGGCTCTACAGCCACGGTCAGCCCCAACCGTGGCTATGTTTCCGAGACTACAAAAAACCATCCGTAGCCTCGGAAAACGGAACACCCGTGGTTATAGTACATAACTATAGCCACGGTTCACTATGACAACCGTGGCTATAGTGGCGTACTATAGCCACGGTTGACATAGCCAACCGTGGCTATAGAAGGACACTATAGCCACGGTTCGACATGTAAACCGTGGCTATAGTGGAATACTATAGCCACGGTTGCCAAAGTGAACCGTGGCTATTTACTTTTTTAATAATAAAAAAAATAAATACGCATTAGAAATAATAAATTACAATTACATAACATTAACCATAATTACATCACATTAATATTTACAAATATTTACAAAATCCATCAAAGGTTTAATAATGTGAACATCACAATGTTTTTTCAAACTAAGTATACACTATACGAATCTTCAACAACATCGGGCTCGTACGGTCGTTTCGAGCCGCACCACTCGAAAAGTGTCCGATGCTCCTTCGTCACTTCACTTTGCGCGTCAAAGAACCGACCACGAGGACTCGATGACCTCCCTAAGCAAGAAACGGCACATCCTAGCGACAATGTAGTACATGTCATTTGTACTTAGATGCTTTCGCGCCGTCGAGAATCCATTCTTGGAGATTTCATTCAATATCTTTCTCGTCCGTTATCATTGCCTTTTCTAGAATTTTTGTTCGCTGTCAATAAATACATAAAAGTTGGTACATGATAGATAAAAAAACAAATGCAATCTTAGCGTACCTCCTCGGTGGTCTCATGGGTGATGACATTCAAGTAGGATGCAGCGGAGCTCGAATACGCACATGCGTAGTATCCACAAGTGTACACTACCTTTTACTTGCTTAATACACTCGTTAAATAGAGTGAAGTTAAAAATATCACTCTATTTCAATGATAGCAGCATAAAAAAATTAGATGTGACGTGTGTCTTACCGGAAATTTATGACGAAAGTATATTTGTTTCCGAATTCTATAACGTGCCACCTTCGGGTTCTTTACGTAGTTCAAATAAGCACTACAGTATTGAGAAAAGGGTATTATTGCATGAAATTATCGCTATTTAATTGTACGTCTCGTACTTACCAATTTATAACGCTCACGATATCTACGTAGCGATTGGATTCGTAGTCAAGGCTATCCAAGACTAATAGATATCTAATTTTTTGCATGATCAGGAAACAAATCCAATGATCACCGCAACAAAAGATCGTATTCGTTAGTATGTCATCTATTTTTATGACCGAGGAGAGGAATGTAGTGGTCGAACTTACTCGAAGTGGTAAGGCGCGTAAATGGCGTGACAATCCTGCCATTCCCCGAAGCACCTGTAAATATAACCTCGCAGCTTGACTTCTAGCTTTTGTCCTTATGTTGTCCTTCGCTCTTGTAACTCTTATGGTGTCTTATCCTTATATATCTTGTCTTTCTCATTTATCCGGGGTTGATCGCACTTTGATTGATCAAGCTCGGATTGAGATACTCAACCTTCCAATCGGGTCTGTCGTATCTCTTCTTTTGAAATGCTGAATTCAAGCTACATTAAAAGCAAAAGGGAGTGTGTAACATGTACTGCAAAAAGTATGAGACAAGAAAAAGATGGATGGAGGCACTTACATGCACCACAAGGTTACGAAGGTCGTGTCCATCTCGCCGAGGCGAAACATAGTGTGGATATCATTGAAATATAGTCCAAGGACCGAATCACCGGTATAGGAAAAATACAGGTGATCACATCCACTCCTTCTTTCGCTGCCGCTACGTACCAGCTCATGCAGCTTCCGCATCTCCCACGGTAGGTTTGACAACATGTCTTTAGATACGAGGGGTTTGCCAAAGATGAAATTTGGGAAGTCCTCATTCTCGTCACAACCCTCAAATATGTCATCATCGTAATGTACCAATTGACGAGGTTCCGTGATTGGCTGCACGGGTCCCTTCCTCATTCGCTCCAAGTATTTCGTGACATGTTCAGGTTGCGGCTTTGACGGATCCACCCTCGCAGGCGTAATCATCCTAGGAATTACAGGAGTAAACTCCTTCTAAAGAGGCTCGATAAACCGAGGCTCTTCATCCAAGGCTAGGGTTTCAGCTTCCGGCTCGACAGAGGAGATACATTGCCCTTCCGGCTCGACAAGGGGCACTATTTGTTTCCGAGGGTCCTCATAGCCGTGTACTCGGCGGTTTCTTGCTGCGGGCTGTCCGCGAGTATAGAACTCATAACCGCTTCATGTCCTTGTTCATCTTGTTCCTTAGCGGCTGAAGCAAGCACCCGACAAAGGAGACGGTTCTCCTGCTCCAGCCTTCATCCCCCGTGAATTGTTGACTCTCATGAACCGATCCGTGTCCGGACAAGGGGGAGGGGAAACTCGTGGTTCCGAGAGCACAACCTCACGACGTTTCCACATGATGAACGAACCGATAGAATCATGTAGAGTTATAATCCCCGCGTCGGGTATGGGGCACTCAATCTCGTGCTCCTCACATCCTTGGTTGACCACCTCGACGGTAACACGGACGTACCCGGTGGAATATCCATGTTGTGGAGTGTTCGTCCCGGAAGTGCTCTACCAGCTTGCAACCTTCATGGTCTTTCCCTTGTAACCAAACGGCACATGCAGCTCACAAGGACATTCTTGCGTTATCACTTCCCCTTCTAACGGGGAGGTAAAGCTAGGCGAAGTGGTTGGGACAGAGAGGAGTCGTACTGGGGATACTTCCACTTCGCAGGTCAGCCTTGGTACATCTCCATCTGTCTCCTCCACTCTTCCTTGTCCCTCTCCTCCTTATCTTTCTTGTGAAATTTATGTTTTTTGTACAACGAGGCGGAAGAGCTAGAGGAGAAACCCTCTTTCCAAGTTGCCTTGGAGGACACCGCTCGCACCCGCCCGCCATGCTCTTTGGTGCCCACAGCAAGAGAGAGTTGGTCTCTCGTGATATTCGGATTGAATAACACCAGATCGCGTCTCGCGACTTGATGTCACCCGTCAATTGCTGGATAACTTGCGTCGATTCCGCGTCCATCGGAATAATCTCCCCATTTTCATCCTTCTTAGAGTGCGCACGGACCCAATTTTTGGCACGCGGCTCGAGGCCCTCTAGTGGATCAGGCTTCCCTTCAACGACGGAGCTTTTCTTCCATCGCCTTCCACTCCGGAATCTTTTTCTTGTAGCCGCCGGGCCCAAGTGTGGCTTGTACTTATTTTTCCTGTTCAGCTCTAACATCTTTGCACTAAGGTCCTTGGCAGGCCCAGCTGTCTTCTCGCCGAACAAATTTTTCCCGATCCCGTGGACTTATTTGACCATAATCGTCAAAGGGTGTTATGCCACGTTTCACATAACGGCAGTTTAGTCGGGACCTCCATTCTCGAAAGATATGTGACATTGCGGTCGGTGTTGCCTTCTTGGCTTTCTCGAGGTCCGCCGGTGGGAAGAGAATGTGTGATCTAACGGCATTCCACATTTCCTCTTTACGCTCTTGAGCAACCAGCTTCCATTCGGTCCAGGTTATTTTGCATTTCTCCCTAACAACAACACCACAACGATTCCGCCATTTTGCATGGACACCCATTGGTTCAACAGGCTCCCAGTCGGCGGGATCCAAGTGTTCTCACCTCATATGTGCCCTCAGCCTTGTTCGCGGACCGTTTACCCTCACGCTTGCGCTTTCGGGGGACTCATGGGTCGGTATGTTTTCCGTTTGCTTCTCATGAGGTGTGTCTTCGCAAGCCATGGAATGTGTCGCTTGTGCGGCCAAGGCACGACGAACACTTCGTCGAGGAACCTACCATATAAAGAATCATTGAAGCTCGGTAATATGCTAATACGGGAAACTTGAAATATTTAAAGAAAGAATGACATTTCACGTGATACCTCTTCCGAGGGCACGTAATCTGGGTCCTCATTAATACCTCTAGGTTCACGACGCTGGGGGGGGTGAGGATCCTCTCGGTTCTTCCCATTCTCCACTTGATGAGGAGCTTTCATGGTTCATATTCACAACATCCTCCCGTGTATACTTGGATCGGGGGCTGTCCGCCATTATAAGATTTGATACCTTTAGCGTAACAATGAAAAGATTTAGTAGCAAATAATTAGAGGAAAGAGTTAAAATAGAGAAAAGATGATAGAAAAGGATTATTTAGCATTGGCATCGGAACATGGATAGCATCGTAATCAAATAGAAGAAGAGGAAGACGAGACAGAAGGACATACAATGTAGAACACTTTCATAAGAAAGGCAGTGCACACTATGCAATGCATACCACAATTTATACGACCTCGAGGTAAATAGGTCAGGATACTTGGGTATCCTCCGAAAAATCAAATATAATGTGCCATACACATCACAAAGATGATCCGGAGAATACCCAAGCATCCGACCATGTCTACCTAAGGTCGTACAAGTTACTGTATGTCTTGCATTTTATTGTACCAACCTTCCTAATGAAAGACACCCTACATTCTATATTCTTCTACCCCATCTTCCCGTTCTCCTAAATATGCATATGCTTATCAAGAGTCATCGTCATCTACCAAAAAGTTAGAATTTTTTTGAAGACTTAGTTGAAAATATATTTTTCCAAGAAAAGGAGTATATTCCATGGCATCGGAACGGGGAAGAAGAGGATGCAGCTGAGGAGGAGGAACATACAATGTAGAACACTTTCATAAGATAGGCAGGTGCACACTATGCAATGCATAACACAATTTATACGACCTCGAGATAGATAGGTCAGGATACTTGGGTATCCTTCGGAAAATCAAATATAATGTGCCATACACATCACAAAGATAATCCGAAGAATACCCAAGCATCCGACCATGTCTACCCCAGTCGTACAAGTTGCGGTATGTCTTGCATTTTATTGTACCAACCTTCCTAATGAAAGACACCTTACATTCTATATTGATCCCCCAGCCTACCTCCTCTTCTATCAACAATCATCATCTACCAAAAAGATTGGATTTTTTGCTCTCAGTGCGGGTTGCGAATCAACGGCCATCCAACGCTATCGTTAAGGTCATCGACTCGTATGTCAACATGTTTCCAACATCCGAGGATGCGGTCCATGCTGCCACACTCATCTCACTTTGCCCGCTTTCATCATCGAGCATGGCTAGACCATAAAAAGAGAGGAAAGAAAAGAGAGGAAGAGAGGAGAAAAGAGAGGAAATAGAGGAAGAAAGGAGAGAGAGAGTGAGAGAGAGAGGAAAAGAGAGTAAGAGAGGAAAAGAGAGGAGAAAAGAGAGGAAGAAAGGAGAGAGAGTGAGAGAGAGAGGAAAAGAGAGTAAGAGAGGAAAAGAGAGGAAGAAAGGCGAAAGAGAAGCACTGAAAATCAGCGCTTATAATAAATACTTTGCCTTATAATCCATGTGCTGATTTAGCTAGAGAGAGAGAGAGAGGAAAAGAGAGGAAATAGAGGAGAAAAAAGAGAAAAGAGAGGAGAAAATAGTTTTTATTTGAAAACAATGGTCTAGCCATGAAAGAGAGGAGAAAAGAGAGTAAGAGAGGAAAGAGATGAGAAAACAGATGGGTAATGTATAATTCGGATAGCCACGATAGATAGGTGGCCAATTTTATACCATCAATTTAGCCACGATGGATAGGTGGCAAATGCATACACAACAATCATGAGATAATATAGCATGCAGAATATAGCAGGCAGTAGAAGGGCACCGCAACCATACAACCAACGACAACTAGAGATAATATAGCAGGCAAGTGTACAAGCAGGGATAATATAACAAAGTGAAATAAGCACAAAAAGTGCTTCCAGCTTTAACAAGGAGGGCTCCTTTTAGATAACAGGGTAGCAGCAAGAGCATACTCAGCAAGCAACAAAATATTATACCACTCAAAATATAATCATACACATGGAAAAAATACAACAAGCAACAAATAGATTCATGTAAAAAAACATTGATACTCAAATACAAATATAGCAATGGAAGTAATGAGACAAGACATAGGAAATCCAAAGCATATACAATGCAATGCAAACCCAAATTCCCACCTATTTGTGCAAGTGTGTCAATTCTTTATTAATATTTTCCCAATGATCTAAAGCCTGCTGTGATACCAACGGTAACATCCTACTTTTGATTATACAATATAATACATAAGGAGAGGTTAGAACTAAACAAGTAACAAAGATAAATAAAAACTCAGAAATAAATATTATGTTTGATCCAAACAGTTTTCATCATTATTACAAGAATAAAAGTCTCATACAAGAAGAAAGATAAATGCATGTCCGAAACAAAGTGTGAATGTGCATTTTAGCTACTCCTAGTACAGTACATGCATGCTTTATTGATCAAGTACCTGGAGAGATGATTGGTGTGACTAAGAAAAATCATACAAGACTAAGAAAGAATTTTGTTCTAACTTCCCTGCCAAGTTCAAGACCAAATAATCATCTATACACGGTCTAACCCAAATTCTGCAAAATTACTGAAAAATTCAGAATGCACCTATAGGTTTGCCCAGTGATATCCTATTAATTTTATTAGAATCACGGAATGAGGAACAGAGGGCTGATAGGCTAGTTAATCCAAATAGGGAGGTTCTAGTATAGGAGATTCAAATGAGATTATAATTCATTAAAGTTACTCAAGTAGATTATGTATTTACAAAACTAAACCTAACAAAGATGTGATTGCTACACATAACTTCTCAAAGTTATCTTGCAATGAAAACATTTTATAAAACATCAGGAACAAAAACGGTTATGTATACATCAAATATGTTGAAAGAAAACAAATAAGAATGGAACACAGATTTGATAAATATACAAATCATCCAATAATTTATTAGTTAAAGAATGTAGAAAAAACTCGGACACATCCGGATCATAGTACTTCATCATGCAGACATGAATACCCTAACGAGAAGTTCGGAGCACCCTAACATCCGGATAACGAGTACTCGAGCGGGCATCAATCATCAATCATCAAGCACTCACAACAATCATCAATCAATTCATAGCAATGTAGAGCACAAACGAGCTAGCAGAGAGGGGAGGGTGGAAGGGGAGAGCGGGCAGGCATACCAGGAAGGGCTCACCATTGGGTGAGCGGGAAAGAGAGGGGGAAGGCATACCACGAGAGGAGGAGGGCCGTGTCGAGGAGGCCCGACGTCAAGGCCGGGACAGAGGAGGGTCGGCGCACGAGGAGGAGCTCGGGCGGGCTCGCGAAGAGCTTGGGCCGGAGGTCTAGCGGGCACACGAGGAGGAGCTCACGGCGCAGAGGTCCAGGCGGGCGGACGAGGAGGAGCTCGGGCGGCATAGAGGAGCAGCTCGTGGCGCGAGAGGAGGAGCTCGGGCGGCACAAAGGTTCGGTGGGCGCACGAGGAAGAGCCCCGACGGGCGTGGCGATGAGCTTGTGGCGGAGAGGAGGAGCTCGAGGCGGCGCAGAGGAGGAGCCCCAACGCATGCGGCGAGGAGCTCGCGGGCGGAGAGGAGGACCTCGGGCGGTGGAGAGGGGGAGCCCGACGGGCGCCGCGAGGAGCTCGGGCGGCGCAGAGGAGGTGCCCCGACCGGCGCGACGAGGATCACACGGACGAAGAGGAGGAGCTCGGGCGGCGCACGGGAGGAGCCCCGACGAACGCGGCGAGGAGGTCGCAGCGTAGACGGCGTGGCGGCACAAACGGGCAGCCTCCCGGCGTTTCGTCAATCGCGGCGTCAGGGGTTAGGGTTAGGGTTGGCCACGGACCGACCCCCTTTATATATCAACCATTAGCCACGGTTGGAGATGGATGGGTGGGCCCATATGTCGGTGGCATAATAGACAATAGCCACGGCTCATGTCAATTCCAACCGTGGCTATTGAGCTCCCACCGACATGCGGGGCCCAAATGTCGGTGACACAACCAATAGCCACGGTTGGTCCCGAAACCAACCGTGGCTATTGTTTTCTCCTGCCCCACTAATCATTGAGTGTTTATTTTTTTTTCTTGTGTAATTTTTCTTTTACTTCTTCAATTTTTATTCTAAAAACTATAATGACTTTGCACCTAATTTTTGGCATGTCACTTTTTTAGTTGTTTACAAACACATATATATTTTTTGTTTTTTCTACTCCATTACTTTTTAATATAATATTTCGTCTATAAAATTGTTTTTCTTCACTTTTACATGACCCAAATATTTCAAAAATTTCCAACAAAATTACAGTAGATTTTAATTTGTATGACAGATGTGTGTGCCAATTTTCAATTCAAAAATAATAAAAATTGTGCAGATATAAAAAAATCAAATGACACCATGTTTTTTCTATTATTTTGCGCATTTATCATTTGCAAACTATAAGCCCGTTTGACCTACGTTTTGGCATGCCATCTGTTTCCCGAGCATTCGAACTCACTTATATTTTTTATAAATTTTTTTAAATATTTTTACAAAAAAAGTAGTTCAAATGGGACTATGCGTCTCGAGCGAGTGGAGTTCTATACTCGAAACTCCTGTTGTTTGGTACCAAACATATTTATATGTTTTGAAAAATTGAACAAAAAATTTCACGTGTGTGTTTATTAATGACATGCATACCGACCGAATGTTGAGGTCAAAATTGATACGGTTTATGAAATAAAAATAATTAAATAAATGTCAAAACGTACCCTAAGAAAATTTGAAGAAAATTCAATAAAATAGTTTGGAGATTCTAACAAAACAAAGTGGAAATGGATAGATTGGAATTTTATACAAATTTAAAAACAAGAATTAGTAAATTTGGGCAATATTTGAATTCTATATACATGTTTCAAAATTTAAATAGAAATTTAAAAAAAAACACAACCTAAATGAACTAGTGGATGAACTACTAATGGGCCTCATATTAAGAGTGAGGCCCAAATCACTATTGTTATTTTAAAAAATATTATTTAATTGATTTAAATTGTTTAAAAATAATTAAATTACTATCTTACACTTAAAAATATATATATACAAATTTTAAAATTTAAACCTAAATGTATAAATAAATTTTAAAATTTATATCTAAAGAGTAAATGTTTTTTAAAATTTTAAATTATACCTTGTTATTTTTTTGATTTCAAATAAAAAGTGAATCTAAACATTATTTATTCAATATTTTAACTCAAGTATATATATACAAATTTTAAAATTAAAATCTAAATGTATAAATAAATTTTAAAATTTAAATCTATAGAGTAAATGTTTTTTCAAATTTTAAATTATACCGTGTTATTTTTAGGATTTCAAATAAAAATTGAACCTAAACATTATTCATTCAATATTTTAAATCAGTATATATACAAATTTTAAAATTTAAAACTAAATGTATAAATAAATTCTAAAATATATACAAATTTTAAAATTTAAATCTAAATGTATAAATAAATTTTAAAATTTAAATCTAAAGAGTAAATGCTTTTTAAAATTTTAAATTATACCTTGTTATTTTTAGGATTTCAAATAAAAATTGAACCTAAACATTATTTATTCAATATTTTAAATCAGTATATATACAAATTTTAAAATTTAAAACTAAATGTATAAATAAATTCTAAAAATTTTGGCTCACGGGCCCGACCACATTGACCAACGCATTAGAACACGATCAAGGCCCAAGGCCCAACACAAACAGACGGCCCACATGACAAAGCAGGCCCGTAATATATCGATAAGTTCAACACCACGTGCGGAGTGGAGCTTATAAGCTGGCACGGGCGACTTTGGCGAGCGAGGTGGTACTAAACCCTCGCTCATCGCAGCACTGCTGCTATAGCCACGGTTGACTTCTTCAACCGTGGCTATTGTTAGGGTTTACAATAGCCACGGTTGAAGAAGTCAACCGTGGCTATAACAATGGTTGTCAAATTATTTAATTGTTGATAATTTTATTTATGTGGCTGAAAATTATTAACGGGTAGACTTATTAAATATTTATTAGCAACTTTTAGATAATTGTTAAATGTGGTTACTTAAAAGATGTTAATTGATTTAAGTGGCAGAAAAATAATTAACCATTTATTAAATCCATTAACGTTGCTTGAAAATAAATAGAATATTATTAAATTAATTAAAGTAGATGAAAAATTATTTGAAACTTGTTAAATTGTGAAAAGTGACTGAAAAAAATGGAAAGGTTATTAAATTCATTTATTTTGCTAAAAATTCACTAAAATATTATTAAATTAATTAAAGTTGTTGAAACATATATATGTGAGTACGTCATCGGTACATCGCAATGGAATAATAAAGGTACATTATCCTTGAACGATTTTTCCTTCGCAATCCGTGCGTAGGTATGGCGTTCCTTGATACAATAGTTTTGCTTCAATGACTTTAAATTTTTTCGGATCCACGAATAATGGAACTTCATCATACCGATTGTATACATCTTGATCGTCGACCCCATCCACTCCAAGTATTCTTTGTTTACCAGGAATAACAATGTGCTTCTTCTCATCCTTTGGATCGAGTATATAGAACACTTGTTCTGCTACCTTAGCAAGTATCCACGGGTCATCTTTATAACCTACATTCTTCGGATCGACGACGGTTAACCCGTATTCATCGACCTCCACCCCACTTGGGTGTTTGACCCATTTGCATTTGAAGACAGGAACTTGTAAATCTGGTCCATAGTTCAGCTCCCAAATTTCCTCTATGTACCCATAATATGAGGTGTAATTGTTATCGTCATCAAGGGCTTCAACTCGAACTCCGCTGTTTTGACACTTACTTTCCGCGTCCTTCTTTGAAGTGTGAAAAGTAAAACCATTAATGTCGTACGCCCGATAAGTCACCACAGTCTTTGAAGGTCGGGCAGCTAAAATTCTCAACATTTTCTCATCCATCGAGTCTCCACGTGGAAGGTCTTGACTCTCGAACTATGATGTGAAAGTTTTCTTGTGCTCCTGTACTAACCATGCACCGCTTTTTCCCCGAACATTGTTTAGTTCAAGCTCCTCAATGTGTTTTACGAAATACGGGGCAACAATACGTGATTGTTGCAGTACGAGTAAAATGGGCTTTGTCAACTCGTTTATATTCGCGGTCGGTGAATGATTTTCGTCCTCGTATACCTTTTCCACTTAACATTCCCTCATGACGAGACACGGGTACACCAATAGATCGACCGTCTTTAATATAATCTGCACAACACACAATAATCTCCTCGGTGGTGTAGCCCTCAATCATTGAACCCTCCGGATGACAACGAGTACGTACATAGCGTTTCATAACATACATGAACCTCTCGTAGGAGAACATATGATGCATGTAGACGGGACCCAAAGCGGATATCCGGTCAACAATATGCAGCATGAAGTGTTCCATAGTATCAAAATAGGATGGCGGAAAGCACATTTCGAGCATGCACATTGTTTCCTTTATGTGGGTTCGTAGGTTATCCAACTCGTGTTTATTGATCACCTTCTTTGAGACTGCGTTCCGAAGTAGCACGGACGAGTGATAGTCAACTTCAACCATTCAGATTTCACAGACTTTGATGGCGATAGCCGAAACACCGAAAGTAGTGTGTGACGAGTCATGAGTGTTGTAACCGAGTTATCTTTAAGTCCTTCATGTCTACGAGATTTTGGACATTCGACGAGAAACCGGTCGGTGCTTTAATCCCGTGTAGACACTTCAGGAATGCTATTTTCTCCTCATGCGTTAGGGTGTAGCAGGTCGGCGGGAGGTAGTACTTTCTGTTCACTCTTTCTTGTGGATGGAGCTCCGGCCTAATATTCATCTCTACAAGGTCTCTACGTGCGTTCGATCCATCCTTTGTCTTGCCGGGTAGGTCAAGTATAAGGCCGGTAGTGCTGTCAAATACACCTTTCCCATTGTGCATCCAGTCAAATGCATGAGTCACTTCCAATTCTTCCCGATACTCGAGATATTTGTAGAATATAGAAAGCTTCTTATACGGCGTTACGGTTCTTGACTTCCAATTCTTGACTTTGCAACTCCCTTCACGGCCTTTCCAAATGTAGCTTTAATGTTTTTTGTCTTATCAAAGACATCCCTAGAGGTCCAACGTCGAGGTTCTTCGCCGGTCTCAATCGTACCATCAAATTGTTTGGCCATCCGTCGATACGGGTGGCTCCGATGTAAGAATCGACGATTTCGAGTGTACACTGTCTTCTTGGATGATGGAAGATACACGTGTGATGTATCGTCAACACAAATAAAGCATGCCTCCTTTCCTTTCACCGGCTCGAAAGCGCCCTTAACGCCGGGGAATCGATTACGGTCACGAAAATGATCGCTTTCAACGTGAAGTGGTCCCTTCGGTGCTCATCCCACATACGCACACCTTCCAACCATAGTTTCCGCATGTCTTCAAACAGTGGTTCCAGGAAGACATCTATGTCGTTTCCGGGTTCTTTCGGTCCGGATATAAGAATGGACAATAATATGTACTTCCTCTTGTGGCACAACCATGGGGGAGGTTGAACATTGTTAGCGAGCACAGGACAAACGCTGCGAACGTTCCTCGTCATACCAAAAGGGTTCATTCCATCTGTACTCAATGCAAACCGTATATTTCTTGGCTCGTGCGAGAAGTCGTCACGGTAGTTACGATCGAAGTTTTTCCACTGGGTTCCATCCGATGGATGACTCGACTTATTAGGGTCCCTCTTACGTGTATGCCATGTCATCGGTTCAGCATCTCTTGGGCTGGCAAATATCCGTCTTATGCGATCGACCACCGGTAGGTACCACATGACCAAGGCTGGAACCTTACTATCATCGTCGCTACCATTGACGATACTCGCTTTTCTTCCTCTTTCTGTCATTCTTTCCCCTCTTATTAGTTGTGTCTACATCATACTCCTCATTCGTCTTGTAACGACTTCGTTTGCACCTTGGGCATCTCACGAGGTCCTTGAACTCCTCCCCGGTATAATATACGATGATTTGGACATGCGTGGATTTTTACACACCCGGCGACATTGGAGATATCGGTCTCTTAGCATAGTACGTGTTTTTTGGTAACAAGTTTGGCTTTGGCGAGTGTATCCGAAAGAAGATCCAAAATTCATTGAAGCGGCATCCGACCACCCATGGATGGCCTTCGGTTTCATGAGTTCGAGAACCGTACGTAACACGGTATTCTCTTTAGAACATCCCTTAGACTCCTCAAACAATAAATCATTTGATGCCTTCTCTATCGTTGCAAAGTTATCAAGCCCTCTTGTTGTCCCTGCATTGAGTAAAACTTGCGGCTCAACATGACATAACAATTCCTCAACATCAAAATCAGTACATTGTTCTTCTTCGACATGAAAATCAAAAGTCTCGTCAACTTGGACAAAGCTGTTCTTCTTCAACTTCAATCGGCTACAACTCAACTTCGACCGGCTCGTCTTCTCCATGCTTTGTCCACCTCGTATAATTCTCCAGGAAACCCCTCCTCACTAAGTGAGATTTGATTACAAGTGTACCGGTCCACAATTTTTGATTCTTGCAGTCCACGCATGGACAATATATTTCTTGTCTTCCTAGACGCTTAGCATGCTCGACGACCCTCTTGAGAAATACATCGACTTGACCTCGGAAATATGCACTTAATCTTGACTCTTCGTACATCCATGTTTTGTCCATCTAAACAAGCATTACGCGAATATTAATTATAATAAAATAATTACTAAATCAAATAATTACCAGTATGAATATTAAGTATTTATAGAAAATATAAGGAAACTAATATATTGCATAACATAATGTGCTAGAATTAATAATTATTAAATAATTACTAAATAATCTATTTACCATTATGAATATTATATATTTATAGAAAATATAAGGGAACTAATATATTGCATAAGACAATGTGCTATCATATATAAAAACCCACTATACAAATTATTATTAATTGACTCGAATCTTTTAATAATTAAATCGTGCTCTAGGGGTCTCTCTCAAGAGAGCATAAAGTAGATCTTAAATTGATTGACATGATTTTTTTTATGCAACACAAGCACATGATATATGAGCTTATTATACATAACTCAAACCAACAACAAACCTACAAACATGAAGGAATTTGACAAATCGAAATCAAAACCTAGGTCAAATGGTAATCTAAAATTCTCCATGATTACAACACTATAGCAACAAATAATATATGGGATGAGTTTCACTTACCACGGAGAACAGATTTCTGCAAAAAAAAACGAGATCAAAACCTTCCTGTGACATCCCATGTCACGATTAAGGCTAATCCCGTAGTTAGTACCCTAATCACCTCACTAGCGAAGTACTAATGCTAATTACCCAAAGGAAAAGAAGAAAAGTAAAAAGGAAAAAAAGAAAAACCTACTCCTAAACCCTAGCCTAACCAAAGATGCAAAAATTATAAAAACACTACCCACATATTTTTGCACCACTGGATTGCTCATGTAAAAAGATGAATTTACAATATTTTTACCAAATTTTGGAATAAAGTTTTGAAAGCCCAAAAATTCAAATTCAAATCTGAAACACTGCTACTTGGGAATTTTGTACGAATTTTTGGAAGCATTTTTGGAACTTCAAACTTTAAGATGAAAATTAAAGGGAATCATCCTGAGTCTTCCCATATTTTTGGTTCGATTTTAGGAGCAGCAGAACTACGAATTTCATCCAAATTTCCAAACTGTAGATTCAAAATCAAAATTTGGACCCCGAGCTACGAGTGACCGACGGGCAATGGCGCCGTTCCCGCCGGTCCGCCACCTCCCGCGCCTGCCCCGGGCACGCGCCCGGACCCGTCCCATCCGCAGCGCCCCCGGCCATCTCCCCAACCGCCTGTACCCGCGAACCAACAGGAGAAGGCCGGCATTGAAGCCGCGCGGACTCCCCGCCGGCCGTGCGCCGCCCGCCCTCGCCCTCCTAGAAAAACGGCACCCAGGCCGCAAACTCTTCGCCACCAATTATTGGAAGCTCCCTCACGCTCCTCGCCGCACCACCACCTCACTACCTTCCCCACCGCAGCTCGCGCAGAGAGAAAATCGGCCGCCACCGCCATGGACGCCGCCCCGAGCTCCTGCTTCTAGGCGAGCCTCGCTCCTCCCCAATTCTCCCTCAAGTAAGTGCGCCGGCACCCCCTAGACCTCCCCCTCGACCTGGTTCCACTTGGGTGCAGCCAGTTCCGCGAATTTCGAAGAAAGGGTGCCGCCGCCGCCATCGCCATCGCCGGTCTCCGTCGAGCCCCACCTCCGGTCCCGCTCATCGCCACCCACGCCGACGCCGTCGTTCCCCAAGGTGAGGCGGAGCTTTTGCCCAAGATCGCACCTCCTCTCGTCCTCCGTGCACGGCGCGCGACGCCGCCGAAGTGCCGCACCGCCGCCGCGTCGTGGTCGCCGGTGCTCGGCCGCCGCGAGCCCCCGCCGACCTCACCGGAGGACTCCCCATGCCGCGCGCATCGTTCCCACCAAAGCTCGGAGCTTGAGCTCCAGCGTAGCGCCGCCGCGAGCGAGCTCGCCGGCGCCGGCCGCCGCTCGCCGGAGCGCGCGCGCCGCCTGTTCAAAATGAACCGATGGCATTTTCGTAATTAGGTCCGAACTTCATTCGAGTTTGAAAAATTCATATCTAGCGTTTGAATCGTCCAAAAATTACAAACTAAAATGTTTTGGAAACTAGAAGACCTGTACTTTCATAAAAGTAACATGAACTCCTCAGATCTGGTCATCTTCACATTTTTATAAAAATGACAAAAGTCAACCCCTAAAAACTTAACTAGGCCATAACTTTAAAAATATAAATCCAAATTAAAAGCCACTTGGCCAAAGTCTTCACCCTCACACACATGAATTTTTGGCACTGGAAGATCTGCATTTCATTTCATATTTTTCAAGTTATTGCATTTCTTGCATTCTCTGTATTTAATTTTTAATTAAATCTGTATAAATTATTTTTGCATGAAACTTGGCCATTAATTTTCTTTTGGTACTGTACACATGTAGAAAATCCCATGTTAATTTTTGAGCATGTTCAGTAGAGATTTTAACAAACCCTAGATCTAAATTTCTAAAAGGTCATTTTCAGCACATACATAAATGGTTTTATGTCATTAAAAATCCTGTTCATGCATGTTTATGTAAGGTCTACTGTTCATTATGTCCTTTAGCACCCCATGGCAGGTTTAGTCAAAAGGTTTTATGTATTTCACCTATGTATGAATTTTGAAATCAAATTTCTATTCTAAAAGGGAATCGTCATCGCATGTGATGTCAAAATGCATAGGCCTAGATTTCTTCGTGTTGCACTATAAAAACTTGCTAAAATATTAGTGCTAAACCTACACTAACCACAGCACTCATGTCTGTGCATCAAGTCATCACTCATTATATTAGTATGGGCATGCTTGTTCATGTAATTTGGGCCCCGTAAAAGGAAACAAGAGGCATGTTATGATTGCTAGAGTTTGAGCAAACAAACTTTGGAATAATGTGTTCATATGTATCTTTACAAAACAGCACACATGCATTACCATGTTCATCACCCTTGTATGCGTGTTACTTATGCATTGCATTTCATCCTCTAGGTGACGACGTCGAATTGATCCCGCCGGAAGAAGCTATCGCCACGCTCAACGCTTGTGAGGCTAGTGCTAACTTCGACCACTCTCAAGGCAAGCCCCGGTGCATTCCTATTATTTCGAAATGTCTTTCTTTTATCACTATATTAAGGATGGTGAATGTGCATTTAAGTTCTAGGAGTTGATTGGAAATCCACATGCATAAATTCCTATATGTCATATGTCGCTTATGTGTCATATCCTCGTTAGAATTGCTATGCTATGTTTATGGAGTCAACGATAGATTGGGGATCTCACTCATGGCTTATGATTAAATGTGAACATGATGAAATTGGTTAAAATTGAGAACACCCCATTGTGGCTCCGCGAACAAGTTTGAGTTGTGTACCACTTGCATACCTTTCTTATGGGGATTGGTAAACCTATGTAGCTTGTGAGTTGTAAAGTGAGCCGGATATCTCACCGACCCGGAGGTGATGTGTTTGGCACGGTGGTTGCACGGGTTGAGGACCGTTGGAGAGTACATGGGTTAAGCCTTGGGCGCGTTGTTGAACGGTCGCAAGGGGACGTGTACTCGGGGTCGGTGGCCCCGTGTTTTACTTTATGATGAGCTCGCGAACGGTGGCCATACGTGTTCTTAAATGATGCGTATGTCGTGCATTTGGGTTCTTTCCTGCAGGATTAATAATTCGATAATTATCGCCGTTTCCTCTCGGTTAATGAGTACCACTTGATTCGAGCAGTTCGCAATGTGTAGTAATGGAAAGAGATTGAATAGCTTGCTGTTTTATATTGATATTAAATTGTATTGCAAACTATTGTCTTGCTAGTATGCTCACTAAAGTTTCTTTGATGCAACAACCCTATCAATTTGGCTAAGTAATAAAATTGCCAACCTAATTAGCATAGGTGCTATTTATGCAAAATGCTAAGTTAAACCGGTCAAGCCCCATGCATCTAGGAGTCGGTCTTAGATGGCCAATTTGACGGGTAAGACTTGCGGAGTATGTTAGATACTCGAGGCTTTGCCACTACATGTTGATTACAGGTTTCCCGCAAGCCGGTTTTTGTGATTGTTGTGGTAAGGTGGTTTGGGACGGAGAAGAGCCCAAAGAGTGGACCATTGAATGGGTTCCGAGCTCTCCGACCCATGATGAGTGAGCCATGGCCTAGGCCGGCATGGTTCATTTAAGTTATCTATGTATCGTCGAGTTGTATTTCGCTTCCGCACTTTAAATTCGAACAAAGACCATGGTTATGTAAGACTTAATCTCGAACCTAATGTATCTTTTATTCGAACTCTATGTTGTAATCAAGACTTAATTATGTAACCTTGCAAATCGTGTATGTTTGTTAATGTGATGCTATGTATGGTTGTTTCGTCAATCATCTCCCAAGGCGATCCGTACCACACTTAACTATCTTTCGGGATAGGGGTGTGACACTTCCCCCTCGGTTTTCATTTTTTTGCTCAATTTTCGAGCCGCCACACTTGGACTGAGCTCCTGTTCTGTCCGAACGCGGCTTTTATGTGCAAAACAATAGCCACGGTCCACTTCTTCAACCGTGGCTATAGAAGAAACTATAGCCACGGTTGGTGACGTGGACCGTGGCTATTGGTGCAGGCCACTATAGCCACGGTTGACAAAGACAACCGTGGCTATAGTGGCTTCTATAGCCACGGTTCGAAGGCCGCCAGCCCCGCCACCTACTGTAGCCACGGTTTATTTTCTTTACCGTGGCTACTTCATTTTGAGTGGCGTGGCTATAGCGAGTTTTTGTTATAGTGGGAAGGCGCAGGACGCGACTGCCAGCAGAGAAGATGAAATCGACTCCACAGGTCGAGAATATGGAGAGGAGAGGTGCATGGGTCGTCTGCTGTGATGAGGAGAGTCCATGCGTGCTTTTATAGGCCATGGAAGGCAGAGGAGAGGTCAGTGGAGACGGGAAAGGTTAGGAAGAGTGCAGGACGAGCAGCCATGATGGATGGCGAGATATGGCCATTAGTTTGTTTGTTTCATCTGCCTTGGTGGGAATTGACGAAGGATACAGTGAAGGTCTGAGCAAGTATTATGTGGTGTAGTCAGCACGTTAAACCTTGTTCCCCGTCAGGAAAATACTAGTTGGGGGAGTGAGCGCATGGACACATATGAGGTTTAGGCCGGCTGATCCCAGTCAATACCATTGCCGCCTAGAGTACTTAAATATTCCAAACAACGGTCCATTCAATAGCTAGCCTTATTTTACTGCTGGGGTAAACGATATTGCCTGATCTTGCAGCCGGCTGCTGGCTTGTATTTTATTAGCAATGAGCGACAGGATGCTCATCAGCAGAGCTGATGGATATAACAGGCGCCTTCAGAGGCAAGGATCAAATATGGCGTTCATGGGGTTGGCACTAGCGCTTGTCCTAATAATGAGCCGCTTCTCTACTCCATCCTCCGCCACCTCTGATGGCTTCATTCAGTGCCTAACTGAGAATGTGCCAAGCGAGCTCGTCTTCACGCCGGGCGCCTCTAGTAACTTCACCGACGTGCTGGTGTCCACCATCCGGAACTCCAGGTTCCTCGTAGCCAACACCACGGGGAGGCCAATCTGCATCGTCACCGTGACAGATGCCTCCCACGTGGAGGCCGCCGTCCGGTGCGGCCGCAAGAACGGTGTGCGGCTCCGCGCGCGCAGCGGTGGGCACGACTACGAGGGCCTGTCGTACCGGTCGGAGCGGCCGGAGCTGTTCGCGGTGGTGGACATGGCCAATCTCCGCGCCATCACGGTGAGCACCGACGAGTCGGCTTGGGTCGACTCCGGCGCCACGGTCGGCGAGCTCTACTACACCGTCGCCAAGAGCAACCCGGAGCTCGCGTTCCCGGCCGGCGTGTGCCCAACCCTCGGCGTTGGAGGTCACTTCAGCGGCGGCGGGATCGGCTCAATGATGCGCAAGTACGGCCTTTCCATCGACAACGTCGTGGACGCCAAGCTGGTCGACGCCAACGGCGACCTCCTCGACAGGGCGGCCATGGGAGAGGACCTGTTCTGGGCCATCCGAGGAGGCGGCGGCGAGAGCTTCGGCATCGTCGTGTCGTGGAAGGTGAGGCTTGTCAGGGTCCCATCGACAGTGACAGTGCTGCGCGTCTCTAGGACGCTTGAGCAGGGCGCCACCGATGTGGTGACCAAGTGGCAACACGTCGGGCCAACCCTGCCCGACGACATCAACATGGAGGTCCTCGTGCAGCAGGGTGAACAGGTCGTGTTCCAGTCCCTTTACCTGGGCACCTGCCACGAGATCCTGCCGACCATCTCGTCCCGTCTCCCGGAGCTGAACGCGACGACGGCCGATTGCAACGAGATGACCTGGCTCGAGTCAACGGCGTTCATGAACTTTGGCAGTACCAACACGACGGCGCTCCTGGATCGGAACACCGGCCCCAACTTCTTCAAGAACAAGTCCGACTACGTCCGCCGTGCCATCGCCAAGGGTGTCTGGCACAAGATACTGACCGAGTGGCTCACGATGAACGGCTCCGGGCTCATGATCCTGGAGCCGCACGGCGGGTTCGTCAGCTCTATCCCCGCAGGGGCGACGCCGTACCCGCACAGGAGCGGCGTGCTGTACAACATCCAGTACGTCGCGTCCTGGTCCGCCGGTGATGACAGCTCGGTCACCATGAACTGGATCAACAGCTTCCACGACTTCATGGGGCGCTACGTGACCAACAGTCCCAGGGAGGCCTACGTCAACTTCCGGGACCTGGACATTGGCGAGAACACGGTGGTCAACGGTGTCACCACGTTTGACAGCGGTAAGGTGTGGGGTGACAAGTACTTCGGCAGCAACTTCCGCAGGCTCGCGACGGTCAAGGGGAAGGTGGATCCGATGGATTACTTCAGGAACGAACAGAGCATCCCTCCTCTGCTCCAAAGCAATTGACCACATCCAGTACATTTTTATGAAATTTCGATACTACAGTTTCAAGAAGACGGATATATGTTTCAACAAATTCGTAAATGTCAATTAAGGTTGTCAAAGACTTGCTTTGTCGGTGGACCTGTTTGTAACTCGTAAGACGCGAACACAGCTTCCCGCTACTGCTCCAAGAGCAATTTATGGCTTTTCAGGAAGACCGATATATGTTGCACTAAATTCATAGAATACAAAGTCGCAATTAAGTTTTCCATGTTACTGTAAGCCGTGAGCTATCTTAGGTTCAGTTTGGCATCTAATGAGCTCCAGGTAAGAGGTTACTAAGGCTGTCTCCAACCCGGGAGTCCTATTTTGGAGACCCATAGCTGCATATAGGTTGCATTGCTAGCGGTGGGTCATGACCCAAAGGAGTCGTTCTCCAACCGATGGTCCTTTTTACGGTCTCTGGTGGCGCACGCTGGGCGGGAACAAATTTTTTCGCGGGAAAGAGGAAAGCAGCGCCCACCCATCCATATCAGTTCCCGCTCGCTGCAGCTGCGATCAGTGCTCTGCTCACAGCGGTCCCCTTCGTCGTCCTCGCCGCCACTCGGCTTGCTCGTGGTTTGGGATTTTTCTTCTTCTTCTCCAGCATGAATCTTAGTTGCGGATGAATATTGTATTATCTTTTGTTCTTTTTCTTTTCATATGGTACAAGAATAGGATTTGGACATCCTGCAAACTGTAGATTTATCTTGATTTGATACACACCAATGTCGTTTCAGAGTAGGTATATGTGCTTGTATAGCTGATAATTTAACACATGTATTTGTTCAGCCATGGCCTATCAGTACTATAGAAGTAGTTGGTGTGGGTCAGCTGCAGCATCGATGCAGAAGAACGAAGAGATTGAAGCATGTGCTTTTGTTGTTGCAACATTGAGGCAAAAGCGACGTTGGGGAGGTTCAGTTGTAGGTCATAAAACAAAAAACGTGACCACGTCAGGGGGGACATTCAATTAAATAACGACTACTTTATTGAGAGACCTTTATTCAACCCTGAAGAATTCCGTAGAAGGTCCAATGCTACTAAAATTTTTAACATTATTATGATTAAACTCTATTTTAGAGATTATTTAATTTAATATTCTAAAAGTGTTTGTCCTTTGGTTGTTGATTAGGTATCGTATACAAAAATCTCTTGTGCTAGAGATTGAAGATAAAGTATCAGCTGCAAATGATTTTTTCAAGCAAAGAAGGGACAGTCTCGGTGTATTGGGATTCTCCACTAGATAAAAATGTACTGTGGCTTTGAGAATGTTAGCTTATGGTGGGGTAGCAGATGCTCTTGATGAAGGATTGCGTATGGGAGAAAGCACGGTTCTACAGACAGTTAAAGAGTTTGCTAGCACAATCATCGAAGTTTTTGGGGATGAATTTCTCGGGCCTCCTTCTGAAGCTGAGTTAAAACACATTCTATCGGTGAATGAGGCACGTGGATTCCCTGGCATGATTGGAAGTATTGACTGCATGCACTAGGAATGGACAAATTGTCCTACTAGTTTTGCAGGCATGTATAAGGGGCATAAGGGCAAACCTACAATAATCCTAGAAGCAGTTGCAACGAAGGATCTACGAATTTGGCATGCATTCTTTGGTCTTCCTGGGTCTCACAACGACATCAATGTGCTGCACCGTTCCCCTGTTTTTGATGATTTGGCAAATGGGAAAACACCATCAGTTGACTTTACTATCAATGGCAACCCATATATTCTTGGATACTACCTTGGTGACGGGATATATCCTGATTGGGCCACTATTGTGAAGAGTGTAAGTGATCCGGTGACTGACAAGGAGATTGTGTTTGCAAAACAACAAGAAGCTAGCCGCAAGGATGTTGAAAGAAGTTTTGGTGTTCTTCAAGCCAAGTGGAAGATTTTGCATCGTGGTGCTCGTCTGTGGAACCAGCGAGATCTCAATACCATTATGCGAGCGTGTGTCATCCTACACAACATGGTGGCTGAGAACGAACGTGGTCTTGATCTTCCATATGCTCCCTTCGAACTTCCATATCTTGCTTCTGCAACTCATAGATCTTCTGAGTCATCTGAATTTTTCCCCCTTCATGCTCAGAATTTCTTGCATCTATTGCTCCTGCTTCCCTTCAGCATTTTTATTTCTATCATGTATCTGCTGCAACACTTCCATCGCAGCACTAGATGATGCAGTGTCTTCCTTCGACCGCCTTCTTTTTGCACTATCACGACCTTCAGGCCTTTCCATAGGTGCATTGTTATCAACACTTTCTAGATTAGGGGTTGTTGTTGTTCCTACTTTAATAACATTGCCTACTTTAGTACCATTGTCAGGGGCCTCAATTCCAACAATTTATCATTCCATTTAGCTTGATCGCGCAATATCTTCCAACAATGCATAAAATGAAACGGCTCAGATTGCTCATACATCTTCACTGCATCCTCAATCTAAGATATAAAATTGATACAAGTTAGTAAATATATCTAGCAAACATAGTAGCACAAAAACTAGCAAAAAAAGTAGCATAGAAACCTGCAAAGAATTTACCCTGTCATATTCATTCTTCCCACTTTCATTTTTCCTATCCACTGCAGATTTGAATCCACAAAACTTGGAAACAGCCTTCTGGATAATGCCCCACCTTTTTTGCAATGAAATCTGACTACGTATCGAGCCTTCTGGTTTGCGTGCTTGATAGTAGTCATATATTCTTTTGTAGTAGCCATCCATATTTTGATTAACCCCAGTAATAGGATCCTTACCAATGTTAAGAAAAGCTGAGCAAAGGACATTATCCTCGTCTTTTGTGAATGCACTTCCTCTGTGAGCAACTCTTCTCGCCATGACATCTTTTTTCCTTGACATGGATGTCGGCTGTAGTGATTCGACAGGCGTCAAATGGGAATCTTGAGTCCCAGCCGAGACATTCCCTCCATACATGTCATACTGCATAGACAAGATAATGAGTAATTCAACTCACCAAACTGGATGTATCTTATATAGAACAAATGACCAACAAACCTGATATGCAGTACCATTGTCGATGTCTTCAATGGAAAAAGCAAAACATAAATCTTGTGGAACTTCCCTCCCTCCAGTTTCACCATGGTCCATCCTGTACACAACATGTAAATTTCAAACCTTAAACAAACTACCTCACATGCCAAGTTTCAGTAAAAGTTTTATCTCAATATCTACCAACCAGTTACCCAAACCTATGATAATTACTAGTAGTCTAAAGCTGATTGAGGAAGGGCTACCAGCTTTGAGAGCATTTTGACATATGTGGCCAGCTTCTCTACGCGACACATCAGTTTTAAGGGCTATCAGCTTTGAGGGCAATTTATTGTTATTGTTGCCCTGTTCCCCCATGCATTATACCATAATTTATATTGCCCTATCCAGGATCAGATGAAGACTGAGAACCTCAAGCATTCCATGGTGAATCCAATCATGCATTATACCATTTGGCAAGGAGTTGTTCATGCTTTTGTTGGTCCTACTACATGTTGATTGTATAATTATAGTTGCTGATTTTTCAAAGATAGCTGGCTCTGATCTCTGATAATTTTGTGATGTATTTATATTAGTAGATTGGAGACAGGGAAGTATGGTACAGTTAATCATCATTGATATCGGAATATGACTTTGGATAAGAAGACCTGTTCAGAGCTCCATAAACCATCACGAGCGAACAATTGCTTAGCCTTGACCCAGTTGCAACTCCCATTTCCATGATGTTTGGCAGTGAAAGTGCAATGGATGAAACTATCAGGACTGACCCCAATCAAAGTAATCTTCTTCAAAGTGAAGTGTGGCAAGCGTAGTTGATATGTGATTATCCATTAATCAGGAAATCTATTATAACATGCCGTTTAAACATTCTGCTGTAATGGGTCTAAAAAACATTCTTCTATAATGTGATACAATATCAGTTTTTCAGTATTCACATATGGAACTACATTCCTTCAAAAAGAAAAAAACATATGGAACTATAGAGAAATTAAGGATCTTGTGTGTTTTGGGGACGGGCGCGGCGTTAGCGCGCCACCTATTCTAGTATTCCAATCACAAATGAAACCCTTGACATAAACTCCCATCTGCCATTACAGAAGTATGCACTTCTCGGTCTCACTTGGCAACTAGCAAAAAACAACCTTTTTTTCTTATTAGAACAAAACGTGACCAGGGCTGCAGGAAAAAAATTAAAATTCAGTATCTAGGCTGGATAACCAGCCAGCCAAAATCGACCTCTTGCCAGCACTCTAGGAACAAAGGTTTAGCATCTGATATAACTAATCTACTCTACAATGTCCTCAGCCTGCAAAGGTGCAAGCTTGCCAGCAAATCTACAACCAGCGGCACTCATACAGAAGCTTAAAGGGAAATCTTTCAACAGGTTTCAGTCATTCGCAGCACCAGGCACGGATTAGATTAACAGGGGATTTAAGTGGCCGGATGCGTCAGGGGCAGAACGGAGGCGCAAGTGCGTGCGTACGTACCTCGTGGAAGAGGAGATCGAAGAGCGGGGAGTCGTAGACGACTTGGATCTCGGCTCGTATCCGGTCGTTCCGAGGCCTGTCCCGTATCGCGCTCCGCCTCCGCTGCTTGCCGCTGCCTCCGTCGCCGGAGCACGCGCCGCAGCTTATCCTTTCTCTCTCTCTCTTTTTTTGTTCGAACGTTTCGGTCGTCTGGTGGGGAGCTTCAAATGTTGGTGGTTGACTCCATCCCTCCGAAAATGGATCTCATGTTTGGATCGCCGGTTGGAGGCACGTTTTTGTGTTTGGAAACCTATTTTGGATATAGAGCACCAAATAGATTCTTGGTTGGAGATAGCCTAACGAGTGGTATTGAGAAGTTGAGATAGCTCACTGGACCTAGTGAACACTGTGTCATACATTTGTGCTGCCCGACAGGGATCCACTTAGGCACGGCCTGCTTTAGATGTGGGCTATACGGGATGTTGGGGGATGGCCCATGACATGATATAAAATTAACTTCCCCATGACATGTTAGCCTGTTTGGCCCACGAGCATGGCTATTGACATAGTAATTTAGCAATTAGCACCCTAACCAGCCTTCAACATTTATACAGTCCCATGGAAAGGTAGTAATTTTGTAGTCCCTCCATATATATTTTGGTAATGTTAGCACACTAGGTTAACTCAAAAGTAAACTAGAGTTTGTGTCCTAACTTGAACAAGAAAACAAATGCCGTGTGTCATAGTTCAGAATCAGAACAGATGTTCTTTGCTTTACCCTCGGTACAAGAATACATTTCCTCATACAAGAAAATGGTGCATTTACAAACATTAAGCATTGGATTCATCAAGACCAAAGTAGTTCGTTCACAGACTGGAAAACCATTTCGAAACAAAGACCACTGATCACACACCTCTCAGTAATAATCAGTTGTAAAATCGAATGGTATCAAAGTTAAAAACGTACAACCTCTGTTCTTTTATTCTTGACGTTAGGACAAGAATACTATTTCATTTTTGAACTAAATTCCTTGTCTTAACGTCATAAAAAAAAAGAATGGAGGGAGTATTGAAATGAAAACAGAGTAAAGTACCCTGCAGCGTTAGACACAAGTCGAACGTGATGCACGATCGAACAATAGCCCAAGAAGCGCTCGGCGGTATTGACCCTGATCAGAGTCCGAGCCCAAGAAGCAGTCTCCCCGCCAGGCGAAGGCCGCCGTCGAGCAGCCCCACGCCTTCAAAAAGGATCCGTCCGGCGTGATCAGCTCCGGACTCCGGCCCTGGTGCTGCCGCCGGCGACGATGCTGCCACCGCGGGAGGCATGGCCATCTCCAGGAGAACCCGAGCGTCAGCCGCAGGCAGGGTGGCTGCCAGGCAGCCGGCGAGGAGAAGGGTGAAGAGGCAGGTGGTGGCGAGGCTCCTCGACGGCAAGGCAGCAGCCATGGAATAATTTGTTTTGTTGCTTGCTGTGGTTGGCGTTCAGAAATGTTCGTCGTAAGTTGTTGTGGCTGTGTTGCAAATGTTGTGTTTGTGCCGAATGACAGATGGAACACCCTCCTCCTCATGATCGATCATTTAAATAGACTACGAGCTTGTATGCGACAGAGAATTGTCGGTGCAGATACGCGCGTTCGGTTCCGGTCGTCAACGACGGGCATCGCCGGCTCGTGGCTTCGCGTGCCAGCTTCCTTGTGGCGCGGACTAACGCGTTGCCTGACCGAGACGTGCAGCCCACGCACCACCCAGGTTGTTACACGCATGGTCGATCGATGCGTGTCAAATTCATATGGGCGCGGGTTGTTGGCGGGCCGGCATACAGTATAACACTGAATTGTTTATCAAGCGAGATCTTGTTCACGTTGCACCTTTTGCATCTACGGCATTTTTGTTTTGTTGAAAAGCATAGCAACAACTGACTCTTTAGAGCCGGAAGGAAATTACATAGGATCCAGATCCTTCACAGATCTGTAGGACCCGTGTCTCCTAACGCCACGTGTAAATCAGTATCTCAAAGCAATTCCGTTTCCAATTCTGTCGTAGGTGCACCATCGGGTAATGCTGTCTTTTTTTTTGCAAGGGAGGGTAACACTGTCTTTTTGGCATTAGTATATATTCACTTATGGTTATAACTGCAGTTGCCACTTGTATGTGTAAATTCGTGATTGATTTCTACAGTTTCTCATCAGGAATGGTTACAGCTCACAAACCATTCCTATGGCACGTTTTTCTCAAGATGTTAGTTTCGACTATATTGTAATTCATTTACACCAAAAGTATTTTACATAAATTTTTTGATACAATCATTTGATCCGTTATATATCTATTTGAGCAAGAATCGGAAGCACCACGTTGGCTCTCAAGGTCTATAAATCACAACATTAATCGAAACAAAAAAAAAAGAAAATTTACCCACCGCTGTCATTACAGAAAAAAAAACAAAATTATCCCTATATTTTTTTTGAAATTACTCACCAGTCATTACAAAAAATAAATTAAATATTAGAAGAAAATAATCTATGTTATGTTGCTGTAAAGTATGCCACTAGATTCTAATAAAATTTTGTTGCAAAGTTTATATTTAAAAAAAGGATTATGGAGACCTCCATATAGAGTCCATAATTTTTTGTTCACCACAAAACAAAAAAGCATATCTGAAATTTCTAGGACCACCCTATGTGTTGCACAACCATGAGACTTACAAAACAAAGTTAATTAAATTAACTCTTAACAGATGGTGTAGTACTTCAAAACAATATTGAATAAGATCATAGTTCACATCAGGGTTAATCACGGCCTACAGAAAAGTTTATATATCTTTCAAATGAAGTTATCGTTTGAATAGGGACCCACTTTGTGCTTTGATTTCTCTGAAATAAGAGAAGCCTGGCCTCAAGAGTATGCTAAACCTACCATAAACTAAGGATCAAGTTTCAGATGCTACAATCATAGGTATTTTATACAGGTGAGCGCAAACTAAGGATCTAGTTAAGAAGAAGATTGACTATATTAGCAAGGAGCAACCACAAGGACTGAAATCTAGGTCGAACTCTAGATGATCCGCTAGATCGATGAAAATGGAGAAAACATAATCCTTTCTCTGTTGGTACTCTTCATATATGTTTAATTTTTTTCTCAAATACAAATTAAAGAATGAGCTAGAAGATTATAATACCAAGGAGATTGTGCAGGCGCCAATAGTTTGGGCCTGAAAAAGCATGATGCATGTCTAGTTATTAAGGCATGCTGGTCGTCATAATCAAGGTAAGTGTATTATGGAAATTAAAGGCATGTGTTTGACAATGTCAATATATTTCTTGTTATCTATAAATCTATAATATTTTCCTGTTCTCAGACGTTTTGTGGTGATAACACAATTTTAATGTTAAGAGATAGAGTTTCTGAAAGTTGCCTAGAGGGGGGGTTGAATAGGCAAGCTACAATAATTTCTGAAAAGCACAACACTTTAAACCTAGTTAGTCAGTCCAACACGGAACTTCTCTCAAATGACGGAACTTTCGTCTTTGACAGAACTTCCGTTATGGACTTGAGGGGAAAAACAAGATAACGAAAGCGAAGAGTAAATCTTACAAATCCCTTTGAATAGAAAGTTTCCTCCACCTCCTAGGAATGTTGTGTCTGCAGGAAATCGATAGACAACGCCCACACAAGTAGATCGGGCCAAATATAGCACAAGCACCAAACAAGAACAAAGAACAAGACACAACGAGCAAGAGAACACAAGAGAGACACGGGATTTGTTTACCGAAGTTCGGACCCCTCACAAAGAGGTTCCTACGTCTCCGTTGAGGAGCTCACAAAGAGCCGGGTCTCTCAACCCTAATCCTCCCAAGTGACCACCAAGGTCAAACTTGGTTTTCTTCTTCTTCTTGCTTGATTCCTTTCCTTCCGGAGGCGAATCACAACCTTCAAAAACTTCCCAAGGCTCAGCACAATCTTGGGAGCTCTAGGGTGACACCTTACCAATCTAGGAGAACAAATCTCCAAGACAAGTGAAGTAGAGATTGCTTGCTAAGGGAAGATGTGCTCAAGGTTGGGATGATGCTTCTCAAGCTTGGATTTGAGATGGGGCTCTCAAATTGGACTTGGATCTCAAAGAGAGTGAAAGAGAGATGAGAGCAAGAGTTTGAGGGAGATGTGAGAGTTCAAAAAGCACCAGCAAACCCTAGAGTGAGATGGGTACGTCTATTTATAGGAGTGGGTCCAAAAAGAGCCGTTGCTAGGGTTTGGTCGGGCAAATAACGGAACTTCCGTCAAAAACCTCCTGGAAATCACGGAAGTTCCATAGGAGGACGGAACTTCTCTCTTGACAGATTGTGAGAAAAGACTAAGTGAAATTTCCCAAGATGGAAGTTCCGTCTTGGACGGAAGTTCCGCCAAAAACCTCCTGGAAATCTCGGACCTTCCGAGTTGGAGGCGGAACTTCCGTCTTGTCCGAGTGTGATTTATTTTGACTCTTTGGACTTGGGTCTTTTGGCTTTTTGAGTGGTTTGGTTTTCATCCAAGCTTTGATTTAGGTAACTTGAGCACATATTCCCTGCATAAAAGACTAAATCACCCCTCTTTATAGTTTGGCAAACCTAGACTCAAAGAATTATAAAAAAACTAATTTAAGCTTCTCTTTGAGTCCATCTTTTGACTTTTGTATGAGGGGCTATCAATCTTATAACGTGGGTTAGTTGACTTCAATAACCTGCACATTAGCTCAATGAAACATTAGACATTTTAATTATTTGTTATTTATCACCAAAACCCACTAGGGGGCCTAGTTGCATCTTCAGTTTCGAAGGTGACAATTGTGTAGATGATGAAGCATAGCTACCAAATAAATTTGCTATGGTGTAGCTTGAAGTGGCTAGATGTGAGTTTCTTTTGATAGCAGTATAACTATCCGTGTTGAAGGAAAAAAATAATATAACTAACACAGCGCGCGATGAATGCACGCATCTAACAACTTTGATGGTTTGTTGAAAAAATTTGATAGTGTATTAAGTCTATGTTCGTAATTTTAGATGATATATTAAAAATATTTCATATTTCAAAATCCTCAAAATATTTTTCACCTTTTGTTTTTCAATTTAAACTCCATACATATGATATGGGCACATTCAAAATACAGAATTAGGCAATCTAACGGTTTTTTTTGTAATACTTAATTATTGTAAAAGGAATGAAATATTGATAGAGTTGTATTCGATTGGAAATTAGTAACATGAATAATCTAGCCACACCATATTTATTATGTTTATATGAACTATTATCGGTATAGAAAAACTGACACAATTTTTACTGAAACTATTTATTGTACTTCCACATTAATAAGGTAAAATAGAACCATTGGCCCTTGTGATGAGTTTAGGTTTTAATAAAATTATTTTAAAAAATCAATTCCTATAAGATGTAGTATAAAATCTAAATAAAGTTATCTTAATTCATGTTTATAACAAAATATCAAGACTAGCCACGCAAATGTGTGGGTAGGTTGACATCTTCTATCATCAAAAAGATGAACTCATATATTTGTAGACATATATGTGTTCAAAACTGCTTTGTGGTGACCTTTGCCAGCTCCCATTCGGCGTTGTCGACATGTTTATTTTGTCAAACTTCTTACTCCCTACCCAACTTTTATTGTGAGTGGTTTAGAGATAGTATTCGTATCCAACAAAAATAAAATAGGAGACGACGGTTGGAGGTAAAGGAGAAGGTTCTGCGAAGACAATGTGTCTGTTTTCTCAATGCCTGCTCCCAACTTCTACTATGATTATGAATTCTGAATCATAAAACTACTTTAAGCATGAACTTGTAAGTTGTGATACCCAGCAAATACATCCTTACATGGACACTGCATGGTCGTTTGATGTGGGCTTTTCTCCTCATCTTTCGTGAAAGGTACACAGTTCAGATCTCATATATATCGGTATATAATTCACAGTGAAAACAACGAATGAAATTGATGCGTCTATACAATAATATTTTCTCCGAAAGTTGAATGGACAATGCCAACGGTGATATATACTATTTATACAACAAATAAATGAACGTGGCAAACAATACCGCAACGATAGATACAACTGATGTCTGTGACACGAATGGACCGTAATGCAATAAAAAAAAACCATGAAACTCATCATTGTTTTACAAACCAAAGGGGAGCAAAATGCACAGTATGTGACGGTATCAAGGAAATCCAAACACGCGTCGCCTGCGTCTATGCACCCAGTGATGAACCTGGTACATCGTGATCATCAGAATCCAAGGCCAGAAAGCAGCCTTCCAGCAATGTGGAGGCCACCTTCGAAAAGCATCCGGCTGGCGTGGTCGGCTCCCGACTCAGGCGCCGGAGCTGGCGCCGGCGAGTCGGCCCCGATTGGAGGCATGGCCGTGGCGAGCATACGGCGGGCGTCGGCTGATGGCAGCGCGGCGGCCAGGCAACCGGCGAGGAGAAGGGCGACGAGGCAGGTGGCGGCGAGGCTCATCGACGAGGAAGCGGCCATGGTTGTTTGCTTGCGATCGACGTGCACGCTCGTTTGGGGCTTTTGGCTCTGTTTGTTAGTGCTCCGATGGTTGTGCAAGTGCTGTGTGGCCAACGAGCGCCTCCGTTTATATAGGTGCCATCAAGTTCGAGTCACATCAATGTGTTTGGTGGTGAGAGACGTGTCGGTGCGCGGAGGAACGCGTGTTCTGGTCAGCGAACAGCTTCAGTTGGTGCCAGCTTAGTTCCTTCTGCTCGTGCCGCGT
The DNA here is from genome assembly GCA_031894775.1 of Chloris gayana. NCBI lineage: Eukaryota > Viridiplantae > Streptophyta > Magnoliopsida > Poales > Poaceae > Chloris > Chloris gayana. Next base: position 5,447,842 of record JAUNZO010001928.1, read on the forward strand.
CGGGGGTGGTTGCTGGTCGCTGTTGACCGAGAATCGCTTCCTGCACCGCACGCACGACGACACTGGCAAGGTTCCTCCTCGTGAAGGAACATTCCGCAACCACACGACGTTGATGCACGTCGTCTTGATGTTGTTGCTCAGTTCCTTTGGGTTCGTGCCTTCAGCTCGAAGCACGGTCTCTGGCCGTGCAGCGCTCCTAAAGATTCTTTCAGGACACGTCCTTAATTTCAGAACCTCGATGCTTGAATATTTTGAATTGGAAACTCAGACATCAGAGATTCCTTTCCTTCCAAGTTAAAAGAGGAATCTCTCATGACCTGGTGCCTTCTGTTTTTTTTTCGCTTTTGCAAAAGGTGCTGTTTGGTTCTTTAACTTTGGTGGACCGTTGTTTTTTTAGATAATTGCAAGAGTGCCCCTACTTTATACTCAACTGTGAATTTACCTTGGTTTTCCAACTTTGCATTATTGCCCTGCTTTGATCAAGTCTTTGCACCATTGTCCTTACTTTGATGGCAAAATTGTAATTTTTGTTCACCAAAATAGGGGCAATGGTGCAAAGACTTGGTCAAAGCAGGGGTAATTATGCAAAACTAAAAAAATAAGGGTCAATTCATAGTTGAAACTCAAAACAGGGTAACCATGCAAAGGTCCCTTGGGGAGAAAATCGGATGTGTTTACGAGTGTGTTTGGTTGGGCTGTGGCTGTGAAGAAAGCAGTTGTGGACTGTGAGCTTTGGAGAAAGCTGTTGTGGCTTGTGAGCTGTGGAAAAGCTAAAAATCATTTGGTTCAAGTGGCTGTGAGTTGTGACAAAGCTGTGAAATACCTGTAATGCCCCTGAATGTCCGAGGAATATTTAATATGAATATTGATCCTAGGAATGGGCTCTTCTCACCTTTTCTTCGGTAGCAGTAGAGGAGCTTCTTCTTATCTTTTTTTTTTGCTTTCTTCAAAGCTGCCAGCTTCACATCTTCAGGTTCTACCTCAGCTATATTATCATCACTTGACTCGTCAGATGATATATCGCAGGACATGATGCACTTGCTCATGTAACATGCACCTTGTCAAACAACATATGCAAATCATCAAGGTGCATTGGTCCTTTCTCCCTGAACCTCACTTGGTTGCATTTGATTCCTTTTTCAGGATTATTGCACCTTTGAAATTAATAGAAAGAAAGATTACCAAAATGAACAACCCAATGGACAAACAAGAATTATCAACTAAATACAAAACTTACAGCGAGGTGTTCATCCCACCATGCCTTCGAGCACTCAACAATATGTTTGCCTCATTCCATCCTACACCTGTGGCGCTATTTTTGAAGTCCATGAACCATGTATATTCCTTCTTCATATTGTCCAGCTTATTCTTTAATTGTTTCTTTGTTCGCTGATCACCGGACTTTTTGCAAACTTTGACACAAGGTCTTTCCAAACAGTGGATGTGAAATTCCATTGACCCTATTCCCTACTTCTATCTCCCTTTTGCATGAATCAATCAAATGCATAAAAAAAATCCGCCCAATTCGCCTTATCAGCCATTGCAGTGAGTTGCAATCTACTTACACGTTACAAAATTGTTGTGTCACACATCCATTGCACTGATTATCCCTAAAAGAACAGGGAGGGGTCGCAGCTGCGTCGTCGCCGTCCGACTCCACCGGCGCCGTCGCCGCCCGCACCCAGCCCGAGTGTCGCCGCCGCCCGCGCCCGACCCTTGCGCCGCTGCAACTGATTTCGCGCCGCTCGAGCCCAGCCTGAGCGCTATCGCCGCTGATTTGGAGCCACCCCGACAGGAGGCGTCGTCGATTGGGAGGCTGACCACCGGATCCGCTGCTGGCCGCACTGGAGAAAGGGAGGCCGCACTCAACCCTCTCGCTGCAGCCGACGGGTCTCCACCGAGGTTGGGATTCGTTATTTTTTAGGGAAACAGGGGCCAGTCCAACGAACCGGTATGACTAAGCAAGTCGCAGATTGAGACCATAGGATTGTGATAAACTTCAATGCAAATGAGATGAGATGATTATGTTCATGATATGCCTCATGTCTCATAGTAAGAGAAAATACCACAACCTCAACTCTATTCATCATAGAAATAAGATAGTAGACCTTAAGTGAATAGATAAGCAACAAGACATAAATAAGCCTCCACTTATCACCAACATTCAAATTATTATTAAGTGGCAAGGTTCTGAATATTAAGGTGTAAGTGATAAAAATAACATGACAAAACGGTAGCAGACCACCGCTACGTTCACTTGCCTCTCAACCGAAGAAAAAAATGCACAAGGCATGATCCGAAGCAATATCACCTGTTTTGAAACATATACTCACTATATACAATCAATCAAGCATGGACAAACTAAGAACAACGAGTTCCTACACCCAAAATCATCAACCGGCAAAAACAACAATGGTAAACAGCAGCAGTGTTGCTTGTCTTTTTAATAACATTAATATTATAATAGCAAAGATAGCAAATAAATACTCTACAAGAATATACATTTAACAAGTTACAACTTTGGTATTCATTTCCAAATTTAGCTTCGATGTTTACTATTTCTAAATGGCTCTACAAAGTGACTGACAGAGTCTGTCAAACAGCAGCAAGGCACTAATTTTGGAAAACCATAACTCTCAAACTATTGAGCTAAATCAAGCATGTAAATATTCTATGGAAAGAGGATACAAACAAATACAAAACATTTCATATACTACTGGACAGATTCTACCTCTAAAGTATTTAATTCGCTTCCCAAAACTGATGGTTGTTAACTGAAACTGAAGCCTGACGAAACTGACAGAAAAACAATAGTGACATTCAGACAACCATAACTCTCGTTATACTCCATACAATAATGCGTATAAATACTCGTTAGAAACCTTTCTTATACGGTACTAATCAGATTCGGCCACTAAAATACTGCAAACAGGATCGATCTGCTCACGAACCTTACGGACAGATTCAAACAGCCGTAACTTCCTTGTTTCTCAATGAAAAAGTGCGTATAAATATGCGTTGGAAAGGTCTTGACACCTCTACCAATTTCCTTATAATGTACTACTCTGATTCAGCACCTAAAATTCAGAAAAACAACATCGATCTTATACTATCTAAACTGATGGAAACAACACACGTGACTTTTCGCACTGTTAGAACTTGGCAAGTTGCGCAGAGAGTAGGAGTGGAAGGTCAGGGGACGGGGCTTGAAGCCTCGCCGTCGAGGTGGTGGCGCCGTCCTGGCGGCCGGCGGCACCGAAGCTAGGGCACTTGATCACATGGGATGCGGGAGAGATTAATTCAATCTCCAGCTAACTCTTTATTCATGTTTGACCTCAGCCTAAATAGGCCACGACTCAACAGACTCCAAACAGTTTGAAACCGACTCAACTTAACCTATCGTAACCTTTTGTTACGATTTACAACCCAACTCAACTAATTGAAACCTATCTAGCCACTTTGAGTGTTGCGTCTTCTATACTGATTACCAATCATAACATCTCTCCCTCCCTCGGGAAACAGCTCGTCCTCGAGCTGGAACTCTGGAAAAGACTGACGCAACTCATCAGCAGCCTCCCAAGTCGCCTCGGCTTCTGGTAAACCCTTCCACTGGACGAGCACGAACCACTGACCACGGCGCAATTGTGAACTCAAGGCCTTCTCCGGTTCATGTAAGAGACGACCTTGATGTAGTGGAGGCAAGGCAGGAGTCGAAACTGGCGGCGTGCCATGGAATGGTTTCAGCACTCCAATGTGAAAAACATCATGAATCCTGGCACCCTCGGGCAAGCGGAGACGGTAGGCCACGGGTCCAATGCGCTCAAGCACTTGAAAGGGACCGGCATAACGGGGACCAAGCTTACCGCGGGCTCCGGCGACCAAGGACCGAGCCGGGCGGTGAAGCAGACGAAGCCAAACCCAAGCGCCCACGTCAAACTCCGGAGAACGATGATTTGCGTCGTAGAACTTCTTGGCATAAGACTGGGCCTGAAGGAGACGGGCCTTGACATCAGCTAGAAAGGCATCACGGTCCCGTAACAGGGAGTCGACCACCGGAGTGCGAGCTGAATTATCATAGGGCACCAATGGCGGGGCGCCCTGCCGTAGACCACCTCAAACGGTGTAGCACGCCACGCCGAATGATATGAGGTATTGTAGCAGAATTCCGCCCACGGCAGCCACTCCAACCACGCACGAGGGCGATCACCAGTAATGCAGCGAAGGTACATGGCAATAGTCTTGTTCACAGCCTCCGATTGGCCATCTGTCTGCGGGTGAAAGGCCGTACTCATCCGGAGATCAACGCCGGCCATCTTGAACATGTCACGCCATACATGACCCGTGAAGACTGGGTCACGATCGCTCACAATAGATGCCGGAAAGCCGTGCAGGCGCACAATCTCGGAGAAGAAGGCGTGGGCCACTGAAGCAGCTGTGTAGGGATGCCCGAGTGCAATGAAGTGGGCATACTTGGAGAAACGGTCAACAACGGTGAGGATGACGCTTTTGCCATGAACCTTTGGTAGTCCCTCAATGAAGTCCAATGAGATGTCTGCCCAGACCTGAGACGGAATCGGTAGGGGTTGGAGCAGACCGGCCGGATGCAGGGATTCCGTTTTGTTCCGTTGACAAGTAGTGCACGTGCGGACGAACTCCCGGACCACCCGCCGATCATGGTCGACAACGAAGTCCCGGCGCAGACGTTGCAATGTTTTCTGAATACCCTCATGACCCGCGGTGTGGGCCAACTGCAGGATCCGTTGCAAGTGAGCTGAAACTGTGGGGACAAACACCTTTGACTTGTAGATGATGAGGCCATCCTGGACTTGCCATTCCGCGCCACGTGAGGTGGTGATCGAGTCGCGAAGACTGCGGAACTCAGCAGTGGAGTCCAGCTCAGTGCGCAGGTCACTGAAGAGATGAAATGAAGGAGCAGAAATCACCGCGAGCTGTGGCGTTGCTGGCTGCTGCTGCTCATCGCGGCAAGACAATGCATCTGCCACCGTGTTGAGGTGTCCTGGCCGGAATTCCACTGAGAAATCAAAGCCAAAGAGCTTACTGATCCATTGATGCTGCGGAACGGTCGAGAGACGCTGATCAAGCATATATTTCAAGGCATAATGGTCAGTGCGAACAATGAAGCGACGGCCCCAAAGATATGGCCGCCGGTGTCGAACGGCCTGGACGAGGCCAATGAGCTCGCGCTCATACGCAGCCACCTTCAAATGCCGGGCCGCAAACGGCTTGCTGAAGAAAGCCAGCGGTCCAGCGCCCTGATGGAGGACACCGCCAAAACCCGTGCCGGATGCATCACAGTCAACGATGAACGGTTTTGAAAAATCCGGCAGATGAAGCACAGGTGCTGTGGATAGAGCCTCTTTCAACGCTTGAAACGCCTCGGATGCTGTGTCCGTCCACTGAAATCCTTCTTTCTTGAGGAGGGCCGTGAGAGGTGCAGCTAGGGTACCAAAATTGCGGATGAAACGCCGGTAGTAACCTGCAAGGCCGAGGAATCCGCGGAGCGCTCCGGCATTCCGAGAGCGAGGCCAGGAAGACACAGCGGCCACTTTGTCCTTGTCCATGGCGACCCCCGCGGCTGAGATGACGTGCCCCAAATAAGCCACCGAGTCCGTGGCGAACGCACACTTGGCGCGCTTCACATGTAGCCGGTTCACCCGAAGGGTCTCAAAGACGGCTCGCAGATGCTGAAGGTGTTCCGTCCACGAACGATCTGTAAATCAAAATGTCGTCGAAGAAGACGAGCACGCACTTACGGAGAAAAGGCCGGAGGACGGCGTTCATCAAACTTTGAAATGTGGCAGGGGCGTTTGTAAGGCCAAACGGCATCACCAAAAACTCAAAATGCCCATGATGAGTGCGGAACGCCGTTTTGGCAATGTCTTCGGGGTGTACACGCACTTGGTGATATCCCGCACGGAGGTCTAGTTTCGTGAAAAAACCGAGCCCCATGTAGCTCGTCAAGCAACTCCTCAACCACTGGTATAGGGAATTTATCTTTGACTGTGATGTCATTCAGGGCTCTGTAATCAACACAAAAGCGCCACGATCCATCGGACTTGCGCACCAAGAGGACCGGCGCCGAAACGGAGAAGTGCTTGGTCCGATAATCCCTTGCTCGAGCATGGCAGTGCATTGAAGCTCCAATTCATCCTTTTGCAGCTGAGGATAGCGATAGGGGCGCACTGCTGCTGGCGCCGCCCGAGGCAGTAGATGAATGCGGTGATCGCATGGGCGCGATGGCGGAAGGCCCATAGGTGGCGCGAACACGTCTTCAAACGCGGCCGGGAGGCGCGCAAGGAAATCAGGTTCCGTGCTGGCGATGGAGTGGAGGCGGTTGGGATCCGGACCAGTGGCACCAATGCCGCACCACAGCACCCGCCGGCCCTGTCGCCAACATGCCATGCGAAGGCCATCAAAGTCCCAAAGAATAGGGCCAAGAGACTTGAGCCACATCACGCCGAGGACGATGTCGTAACAGTCCAACGGAATGGCGAAGCAGTCAATTGTGAAGTGCTCCTTGTCGACGAGGATGGACACGTCGCGGGCCTGGCCGTGACAAGGCATGCGATCACCATTCGCCACCACGACCTGGGAGCGTGCGGTGTCTTGGAACTGCAGGCCGGCTTTGTTGGCCGCTGCGAGGCTGATGAAGTTGCGGGACGAGCCGAGTCGACGAGCGCGACGAATGTATGGGCGCCAATGGTGACACGTAGCTGCATCGTTTCCGTCGAGGTGATGCCGGTGATGGCATAGAGGGAGATCGGTGGCGTGTCGTCGTCTGTTGTAGGCGCCGGGGCCGCGTCCTCATCCAGAAAATCGCTGACCTCCAAATAGAAAAGCCTCGCACACTTGTGGCCGCGTACATATTGTTCATCACGGTTGAAACAAAGGCCTTGCCGGCGTCGCTCGATCATCTCGGCGGGCGTAAGGCGGCGAAGTGGCCGTGGAGGCGGCGAGGGCTGTGAGGGCGCCACTGGAGCCGACGCAGATGGTGCGGTTGGTATGACAGCTGAAGGTGTGAAGGACGGGCGCGCCGTCGGACGTCCGAGCACGTGTCGTCGACCCAATAGCTAGGGCAGCCGCCTTGCGTTCGAACGCGCGGGCGAGGGCCATGGCCCGCTGGAGCTCTTGTGGTGCATGGAGCTCGACTTCAATCCGGATAGCCTCGGGCAGGCCACCCGTGAAGAGCTGAACTTGTTGTGGAGGCGATAAGGGACCGACATGTGCCATACGAGCCAAGAAGGCTTCCTGGAATGTTTCCACGGACCCCGTGAACGGCAATCGTGCCAAGTCCGAGAGATGATTGATGCCAATGGCCGGCCCAAAACGTTGTTGGCACAGCGATTTGAAGTAGAGCCAATCAACGGTGCCGATGTCGCGTTCCAGCATGAAATACCGGTGTTGAGCGGCGCCCGTCATGTGGAAGGAAGCCAGCCACACTTTGTCGGTCTCCTTGGTGCGTTGGGCACGAAAGAAGTGCTCGCAACGGTTGAGCCATCCAAGTGGGTCTTCACGGCCATCATACGTTGGGAAGGACAACTTGTGGAAACGTGGCACACCGAAGCCCTCCTCCTCGAGCGCTGGTGATGCATGCCGGCTAGAAGGACCGCCGGAAACCGTGGGATCGGTGAAGGCGATGGGGGAAAAGCTATTTGGTGGATGGGAAGTGGGTTGATGGGCGGTGCTGAGGTGTGGACAACAACGGCGGCGGAAGGCTGGACCGATGGGATACCGCCGAAGCCGGGCATGCCTAAAGTGGATGGTGGTGGGGGGCGATGGTATTGTGGTTTTCGAGCTCGGTCAGCCTGGTGGCGAACTAACCCATCTGGCGTTGCAGGCCGTAGATGGCCGTAGTTAGCGAGTCTAGGGCTGTGGCTGCAGGAATAGGGGCAAATTGGGTGGTTGTGGTCGGAGCGGTTGCAGGAAAAGGGGCAGTGGACATTGGTGGAACAAGGGCTGCGGAGGATGCGGAGGAGGTAGCGGCGGAGGTGGCGGCGGCGGCGGATGAAGCGGGCTGAGCCATCGGGACTGGCGAATCTGATACCAGATTGCTAGAACTTGGCAAGTTGCGCAGAGAGTAGGAGTGGAAGGTCAGGGGACGGGGCTTGAAGCCTCGCCGTCGAGGTGGTGGCGCCGTCCTGGCGGCCGGCGGCACCGAAGCTAGGGCACTTGATCACGTGGGATGCGGGAGAGATTAATTCAATCTCCAGCTAACTCTTTATTCATGTTTGACCTCAGCCTAAATAGGCCACGACTCAACAGACTCCAAACAGTTTGAAACCGACTCAACTTAACCTATCGTAACCTTTTGTTACGATTTACAACCCAACTCAACTAATTGAAACCTATCTAGCCACTTTGAGTGTTGCGTCTTCTATACTGATTACCAATCATAACACGCACGAACTGAAGTGTCACAGTCAAAACTGCACCAACAACACAGGGAACACAAGGCCAAGCTGCAGCACCACCTCGCCGCCTTGTTCTGCTTCGTACGATTGATTGGAGACCGTAGGAGAAGAAGCTGGTACTTGGGTTAGTTGGGTTTCTCTCCTATTCCACCTTAGCTAGGCTTTAACTGAATCCAAAGCCCCAATTGGGCCAATGCATTTTCTTATATGTTTCATGGTGTTACATTCTACCCCCTTAAAAGAATTCGTCCTCGAATTCTGCCGTTTCTTCGACCTTTAAGGAAATAAGGTGAAAAGACTAAAACGCATAACACTTATGTGTCTTGAAAAGATACATACACCTCTCGTGCATCTGCTACTCAAGTTCCCAAGTAGCCTCGCGCTCGGACTGATTAATCCATCGGACTCACATAATTAATAGTCCTATTCTTCCTAACTCGTTCCAAAGATTCTAGGATCCACAAACGACAACACTTCAAGGTCAAATCCTGTTGTGCCAATATGAACTCTAACTCAACCTTCTGCTCTGGATCCCGCAAATATTTTCTCAACATTGAGGCATAGAAGACATTGTGTACCCCATTTATGGATCAGGGTAATTGCAACCAATAAGCCAAACTGTCAACTCGGGCTGCCATGAGGAAGAACTTGACGTTGCTCCCCACAAAGGAAAGACCCACCCAGGCTGGATTTCCCCAACCTATCTTGACGGCTGCGCTGATAACACGCTGCCAGCGAGCCCTCCGAAGTCCGAACCAGCCCACCAAAAAGATTTCAAGCCATCCACTGTCACCAAGCTTTGCGCCTTGAACGTGACATGCTGCTCGAGCGTGGCTCCGCGCTCCGCAATGTGAGCGGAAGGACGCACATGCGCCATGCGGTTAAGATATGGAAGAATCGTTTCCTTCCCTTTTAGACCTTCCCTGTCCCTACCTTTCTGATGTGTCTGATAGCTCGACGATATCCGCAGCGAACGCTGGAGCGCGCAGGACATGATCGGAGAGAGACCGGGATTTTCGGATCTCATGGAAGAAGAGAGCGGAGAGAGAGGATGCAATTTGCTAACGTGCCCTTAATTACAACTAATTGATCTCGTAATTGTTTTTTTTAGTATGATCAGTTGAGATTAATTGAGGGAAGAGGTACCGGAGGTACCTCCCAAGCACTGTAACAAATCTCTAAAACAAATCCAGCACATGACAAAGCCTCTAGTGTAATATAGCAGAAAGTGATGACAATTACTCCGATCAGTTGTTCTGTCAAATTCATTTTTAACTTTTCACAAATAAACTAATGTTACAAGTTTATTACTACAATGGCAAGCGTCTAGTCCCTGAGGTTGCATACCTGGAACAATTTAAATTACTGCTTTTATTGGAATACAATTGAAGAACAATCTTAGTTGGCAAATGAGAAAGTAACCTGCATGTCATAACTACATAAGATTCTAGGAATGAGTAGAACTGATGGCGCACAAAGGAATATAAGGATCCAGTAACTGATAACACACAGAACTGTTTAACTGCAGACTCCTTTCAAAGTAGAGTCTCCAATGAAGGTGTCTTCTTTGACAGTTTCTTACATAGTCACCTAGTGAATTCAAACCTGATATTATTTGTGCTCATTTAATTTTCTCATGGAATTCTTGTTTTCCATGATCATATATATTAACTTTTGATAGGACAAGCATAAAAGAAATAGAATTGATGGAACAAATTACCTAAAAGTTAAGGAATGTGTGATTAAGCAAGTGGCCCATTCATTCCTTTTGGGCAGGAACTCTCAGCAAGTCTCAATTTAGTTGATGATGTCACACATATAGATAATGATACTTGACCAAGACAAAGACGTGTCGTAGCAGTTGAAAAGTAGATGATTAGCGAAGCAAGTCAGCTGTTGTAAAAATTAGAAAAAAGTGTATGCCTAATATCTTACAGGAAAAATGGATGGCAAATATAAGTAATTTGGTACCATTAGTTATCATATTTCACAGCACTAATAAAATCATTTTTTTACTTATGAAGTCATTTTGAGACATCATATGCCTATTTCATAGAAGTTAATAATACACATTGTGGTTGCTGATTCAGATTAATTAAAAGGACTCATGATAGCTTATGCAATTGTTAAGCAAACTGAGTGCCCTACTGCGCTTTTACATTTTATACAGAATTGTTTTGAAGTAATTTGGCTTCAAATATAAAAGAACAAAGGGATATAATTTTCTCTGTTTTTAAATTGTTGTCACTAGAAACTTTTGAGTTATGTTTGACCATTCATTTTATTCAAAATTTTAGTTTATAAGTTGTTTCAATTTTCTTAGTGATAAATTGAAATATAACAAAATATGTGTATTTTTCCAATAGATGAATGGTTAAACGTAACTTAAAAAGTCAATGACGATAATAATTTGAGGACCGAGGGAGTACTGTTTCACGGTGTTGGTACTTTTTCGGTTATATATATTTCATGAAAAAGGTATTTTCCTATCTCCAGTAACTTTTAAATGTATTTTTTAGTAACCAGATTCCTTATAAACCCTACCACCAATCCCCTTTCTGATTATTTAAGTTGCATTGCTGCTCTTAGAACTTGATTTATAAAAAATGCAACATCAGATCCACATCACTATGCATATGCATCATGATTTATTGTGCTTGTCTTTCCACTTTCTTGAACCATGTTTCCTACTCTGATGTCCTCGCAAAAAATAAAGAGGACAAGCATCTGATCTGATGAGGCCACCAACTTTTGGCTAAAAAGAGCTGTGGAAAGGGCATTGTGCATCGGATTCACCGTCATCATCTAGATAATTTCATCATAAATGACAACTACGTACAGAGAAGAGGTGAAAGCGTTGCTGCTTTAACAATTACGGAAAGTAGAGAATCAATCAAGCAGCAAGGAGGCTAAAATTTTTCTAACAGCTGGGACTAGAGGCCTCCAGGCTGTGCTTATTGTCATATATACTATTGCTTGAATTTGTCTGGTAGTGCCTTGCAGTCAAATTTGATTTGATTAAAAACTTTGCACAGATTTACTCCCTTGTGTCAGAAAGAAATTATCATACCATGAATGATGCCAAGTTGCCGATATTAAAATAATAAAATAATAGGTAAAAAGAAAAACTGCGTACAACAACCGGTGCCTGGTGGTCGAGATTTATTTATCATATAGAGCTTTCGAAAGGATAGATCGATTTGAATAAGATGTAGATGATTACTTTATACACCATATATATATGCTGATATATGTATATATAATTGATTTGTTTTGATTATCGTCAAAGCAGATTTATTGATCAGAAGTTATTTCAATTGCTTCCCAAATTATGCATTGTTATACTTTTAGTGTAAAATTGTAGAATACTCATTATTTTCTATCTAGAAAGATTTCCAATAACCCCATGACTATATCCATAGTTTTATCTATTTTTAATTTATGTAGCCAAGGAGACAAAAAAATTTAGTTGGTTTGTTATGAGACAGTCCAGAACAGAACTGTAAGAATTAGTTGTTCCATTTTTTTTTGTTGATCCATTATCTAATGTCTATATAATATATAGAATATGACCTGAGTACAACAAAGATTTCCATCAATAACGTGGCCATATCCATAACCTTATTTATTTTTTTCTGTAGCCAAAGGCAATATATTTTTATTGCTTTTGAAGTTATTATCAGATAGAATTGTATAGTAGGATCACGAACTTAAGCTCCAAGAGTTACTAATCTTACGTCTATCTGTTGTATATAGAATATGATCAGCATATTATCTATAGGATCTATCATTGATCCACAATGTAGTCTGTGTAAACTTTTCAATTCCTTCCATTGTCCCTTGACGTTGGGATCTAAGTAGATTGAAGTTATTTAATGGAACAAGTTGCACAAGGATAGACTGCTTGACACATTCAATCCCACAAAATACAATAGAAAGAACTTGTTTTGGTTCTACCTAAAAGTTTTGGAAATAATAAGACATTAGGTAACATCCAAAAGATGATATTTGGACATATTATTGACTTTGTCAAAGCTTTAAAGTATGATATAGACGTCAGGGTTCTTTTTTCTCTTTAATTTTCTCAGCACCACTCTGCTTGTCACATAAGGCTGGTATGTTAAATATACTCCTCCTTTCTTTAAGTCATGTCGTTTCAGACAAAGTAAATAACCTAAACATGAACTAGCTAAGCATGTCTTAACGACATGACTAAAGGAATAGAGGAGTATTATGAAGCACCATGTATTCATACAAATGGCTAAAGTTGATATGTATTTGCAATGCAAATCAGAAAAAAGGCTACCATCACGTTTTTAGTGTTCTATCATTCTTAGTTGAAACTATAGAATATGTGTACTTCGTCTAGGAGTTGAAACAAAATGTCCAAGTCTTTTATGTGTTTGTTTGGTCTAATCCGACCGGAATAATCAGTACTGCAAGCGATATATAGGTCAGTTTTTAATGAAAAAACAGAAATGTCAGTTTTTATTTGTCTTGGCTTTATAACTATATATGTGCACTGGAAATTGTAGTTGCAAGTGGGCGACACAGTAGCTCCGCGCCGTTCTTATGACGAGAACATAAAAGTTATTCTCGCTATCACAGAAAAGATTTGAATTCATTGTTGTGGCACGTTTCTTACCATATTAGTCGTAACAGTTGCTGAATCATATGCAATACTAAATGAATTCGGCGGGATGGACTGAATATAGAATTTAGTGGAATAATCATACATAATATTTATCTTTCAAAGAATAGGAGTATCATTTCAGGAGAATTATTTAAATCTATTATCTATTGTCATGATCAGGTAACTAGAATACTTAGTCTGCTGAATTTGAGTTGTTGCTTAATACAAACCTGGTTTAGAATGCACCAAACTGAAAATAACAAGAAGATGGGAAAATAGGAGTATTCATTGCCTTCTTTCTAAATTTATTATATGTCTTGAACTAGAAAAGGACTGATCACATTCGCTCGACAGGCCTAGAGATTATCGCTTTAACTTATGGAAAGAAACAAAAAGAAAAAATTACCCCTAGCGACCACTGCCATTTTATAATAAGAGAGATCAAAGTAGCACTATATATTTTTTAATTAAAATAGTCCATGATTATTGCGTTGAAAAATACATACTATCCGAAGCAAATTACATCTTGTTATAAAAAATTATTGATTCTAAAATAAAAATAACAACACAATAACGAAAAATAATAAAAAACAATCGTTAGATTGATAGTACACGTCACCTAAATGTGTAGATAAACGAAAAACACTTATCCTTTAAAATGGATCAAGACATTATTTTTAATGAAATGATTTAACAATTTGATTGATAAAAAGTGTAATATAGAAATTAAAGTATAAAAATTTGCAGTTCAGTGCAAGTAGGATGAATAGTTCTTCATGAAACACCAACGTGGAACTTCCTGATGGGATTAGCTGCTTGCGTATTTCGCATGAAAGTTCTCGTGTCATTTCAACTGGACACACCACCCTTCGACACTAAGGAGAGAAATGATAATTTTGTCCTTCGGAATTGATACAGAGAAAGAACATCATAAAAAATCATTTCCACTTATTTTCGTTTATGCCATTCGAAAATTCACTTCTTTCTGCCGAGCCCTTAATACTTGGCCAAGTCCAAAAGTGTTGTGCTTGGCGCTCTTGCCTTGAATAAATAGAAATCTACAACCCAGGCTTGGGTGAGCGCTAAAATCTATAAACTCATTTATTATGCCCCGCCAACGACATATATTGCTTTCTCCTCGCCAGCTTCCATTTGTAAGCTCGCAGAGGTCCAAGGGCAGTAGACACATAAGTTTGAGCAGGAACGCGCACAATTGGCGCAAGCGCAAGAAAAGCCATTTGATCCTCCAAGCTTCTTCCACCATTATATATAGTCCACCACTGGCCCTCCAAGCTTGCTCCGATTAAACAAGGAGCCTGCTGAGACAGAGTCCACACCTTGAAGAGTCGTAGATCCTCCGATTCCATGGCGCTCAAACGCAAGGCGTCTCCCGACATGGCCGACTACCTTCCCTTGGAAGACCACAGATCAGCACCCTTTGTGGCGGCGGCGCAGCGAGGACGGAAGCGTTTCGTCGGCGTGCGGCAGCGGCCGTCGGGACGGTGGGTGGCGGAGATCAAGGACACCATCCAGAAGATCAGGGTGTGGCTCGGCACATTCGACACCGCCGAGGAGGCCGCCCGGGCCTACGACGAGGCTGCCTGCCTCCTCCGCGGCGCAAACACACGCACCAACTTCTGGCCCCGCCCTGCCGGTGCAGCCGTGGCTGTGGCGCAGCCGCCACCAGCGTCTGCTCTGCCGTCCAAGGTCACCAACCTCCTCCTACTCCGCCTCAAGAAGGCGCGCTGCATCAACGGAGACTACCTTAACGCGAGTGCTACCACTCAACATTCACTGGCGCAACAACAACATCTAGGCCAAGAAGAGGATATCAGCTTCCAAATCGACGACTTCCTGAGCTACGACGAGAGTGGCGTGGTGAAGCACGAGGAAGGATCAGACTGCTCACAAGAAGCCGATGATGAGGCGCCCTTGGACTTTGGGTTCATGGACGAGAACCTGTCCCCACCCAAGGAGATGTATTCGCCCTTCGAGATGGTGGCAGCCGAGCTTGGTGGGGTGGAAACCGAGCCAGGCCCAGGCGGTGTATACGGCGGCGACGGCACCCCCGAGCCATCGGCGGCAATCCACGAGGTCATGAAGAGGATGAAGTACGAGAGGAAGTTCTCCGCGTCACTCTACGCACTCAACGGCGTGTCGGAATGTCTCCTCCGCATGCGCCCCAGCGACGTGGACGACCGTACCGCCGCCGGGGCGCACCTCACGGCCTTCTCCGGACTGAGGGAGGCTTGCAGGAAGAGGCAGCAGGAAGACCCGCATGCCGCAAAAGAGGCCCTTGACGGTGGACGTGAGGAGAGCTCGACCAGCAGCTCGTCGGAGGTGGCCAGCTCTTCGCCGGAAACAGCCAGCACGTCACCGGAGGCGAGCGCTGTCGACAGCGACGTGCTTCTCTGGAGCTCCCTTGATCTGCCTCCTATCTGCTAAAGCGTATTCCATTTTTTACTGAAATATTTCATCGTAGCCAGTATAGTATTATAAGAATTTGCGTCATTGTTTTGTCACATGCTAGGGGGATCCATAAGGAGCCATTTGCCGATCATGTGTATTATTGCTTCTATAATCTCTGTGAAAGGAACGTTTTTCTTTAATTCCAGAACCAACAAGACGCCAAATATTGAACACTGAAACTCAGCCACCCCGAAAAACCCAAGTTTTCGATTTGATCTCTCATGCATGGTAGGAACTGGGCTTGTCCCAGTTGGCTAGGTGGTGGAGGATGTGGTTATGCACCCCTAGCCACCCAGGTTCGAGCCCCCATAACCTCGAATTTGGGTGCCTATTTCTGGTCGTTTTCTTCTCCTTAATGAAAAACCACATAGCTCCTCCTAGGTGTGGTCTCTTTTTTTTTTTTTTTATCTCTCATGCATGGTTGAAACAGCCAGTCAGGGTTCACACAAGCAATGGAAAAGTTTGCCAACTAGAGATAATTAAGGATGCTCTAAGCAGTTTCTTGTTCCAGATCAACAAATTAAAAAATATTTTAAAGGATGAGGCCTGAATCAGGTTGGCCAAATCAAGAAAAGGAAAAAAGAAATAAAGGAAAGGTTTACTGTAATTGAAGTAAAAGAGGAGCAGGAACCATTATCAAGCTTAGAGATTGAGGAGAGAATAAATCTTCAAGTAGAATTATCAAACATTCTAGAAATGGAAGAGTTATATTGGTTCGAAAGGAGTAATGAAACATGGCTCTTAAAAGGAGATGATAATACATAATTCTACCATAGACCAGCAAATGGAAGGAAAAGGAAAAACACTATTTTCACTCTTACAAATGGAGATGAAACAATTAAGGGTATTGATAATTTGCGGAAACATGCTACTGAGTATTATATGAATCAATTTGGGCACTCATCAAGAAATGCTTTAGAATTAGATATATAGCAATTTATTGGGCCCAAATGAAATTGTGAACAATGAAGATAATTAGAGCCTAACAAAACCATTTCAGGAAGAAGAAATCAAGAATGCTTTATTCCAAATGGAGAAAAACAAAGTAGCTGGTCTTGACCAGATCCCTATTGGATTTTACCAAACCTGTTTGGGGACGATAAAACATGATATCCTGGAGTTATTTCAAGACTTCTATCTTGGAAAGCTGGACATGCAGAGATTGAATTATGACATTATAATCCTTCTACCAAAAACAAAAAATGCTGAAAAGATTCAGCAATTCAGGCCAATTTGCTTCTTAAACTGCTCATACAAATGGTTCACAAACGTGCTCACTTTAAGATTAGAAGCTGTAGTGAGAAAGATTATACATAAAGTTCAAACAACTGTTATTCACAAATGGAACATTATGAATGGGGTGTGATGGTTTTACATGAAATTTTTCATGAAACCAAAAAGCCTATGACAAAGTATGATGAGAATTCCTATTTAAATGCCTAAAGGCAAGAGGCTATAACACCACATGGTATGAATGGATGGAGAAAACGGTTAAAAATGGAACAGTTAGAGTCAAATTGAACAACCAAGTGGGACCATATTTTCGAAGCCATGAGGGAGTAAGGCAGGGTGATCCATTATCACCTGTGCTTTTCAACCTAGTGGCTAACTGTTTGACTAGGATGCTGCATGCAACACAGAGAAACACTGATAATTTGATCCCAAAGGATATCGAGCCCACTACTCAAATGTCCGGGCGAAGCCCAAGGCAAACAACTCCTTATGGAGATCCACTCGGGGACCTGCGGCTCGCACATTGGAGCCAGGGTACTTGCAGGAAAGGCAATAAGACAAGGCTTCTACTGGCCTAGCATGGTAATAGATGCTAAAGACATAGTAAGAACATGTGAAGCATGCCAAAAAATATCAGGAAAGCAATCTGCACCATCTCAGCCATCTCAATTGACTATGCCGGTGTGGCCGCTCTGCAAGTGGGGACATTGTAGGCCAGCTCACTGCGGCCCAAGGAAATTACAAATACACAATAGTAGCGGTGGAATGCTTCTCAAAATGGATCGAAGCTAAAGCTGTGACAAACATCTCAGCACCAACAGTAAAGAAGTTCCTCCGGCAAAATATAGTCTGCAGATTCGGAGTACCGAGCGAAATTGTCATGGACAACGCAATGAACTTCGACAATGAGCTCCCAAGAGAGTACTTCTATAGCCTTGGAACAAAAATGGATTTCGTCTCCGTACACTACCCTCGATCAAACGGAGCAGTAGAAAAGGCAAACTCGAAAATTTTCAAGGCAATGAAAAAGGTATTGCTAAACAAGAAGAAGGGCAACAATGAGCTCCCAAGAGAGTACTTCTATAGCCTTGGAACAAAAATGGATTTCGTCTCCGTACACTACCCTCAGTCAAACGGAGCAGTAGAAAAGGCAAACTCGAAAATTTTCAAGGCAATGAAAAAGGTATTGCTAAACAAGAAGAAGGGCAAATGGGCTGAAGAGCTCCCAGCGATAGTCCGGTCTCACAACACAACCGAGTCACGTACCACAGGCTTCACCCCTTTTCACCTGCTGTTCGGCAAAGAGGCCATGACATCCGAAGAAATGAAGAACAAAAGTGTCGGACCAACAACCGAGCGAGACGAGCATAGTGAAGCAATATCCAAAGACATGATGGAGATAGACAGACTAGAGGCAGCACAACACTTAGAAAAGTATCAAGAGGAAAAAAGAAAGTGGAGAGACAGAAAGGTGGTGCCAAGAACATACTCCCTCCATTACTAAATTGTTGTCGCCATTGATTTTTTTCGTGACGTTTGACCATTCGTCTTATTCAAAAAAATTCTTTAAATACAAAAAGTTATATGCTATATTTCAAGTTTCTTTAGTGATAAAACATATTCTAAGAAAAAATATCATATTTTTTAAACTTTATTTGAATAAGACAAATGGTCAAACTTAAGAAAAAAGTCAACGGCGACAACAATTTAGTAAGGGAGTAGTACAACTTAGGAGATTTGGTACTCGTTAGAACCCGAGAAAACAGATGCGAAGGGAAAACTCGAGCCCAAATGGGAGGAACCCTTCATCATCGCCAAAGTAGGGAACCCATACAGGGTGAAAACAACAGATGGCGCAGAGCTGCAGCACTCCTGGAACGCGTACAACTTGTGCATGTACTACGTCTAAGATGACATCATACATCATGTCATCTTGTACTGTTTCACCGTGCCAGTCCAACGTTGTCACCACTTCTGCTAGAGTGTTGACCGTGTCTGTCATCTTGGACATCCGCTTATCTAGCCTCTCAATCTGGTTGCCGAGATTGAGTTTGTTGATGTCGTCGGTAACAGCCCTGTTAACAACTTCTGTCATCTTCTCACGTGCCCTATCAAGAACAGACTGAAGCTGCCCTTGACTAACACACTCGTGAAAATATTTGGGAGTGCCAACGTCTGCATCATTCCCTGCCATAGCAAACACCAAAACAGGAACAAACAGTGAAGGTTATCCCTAATTCAATTAGACCAAGGTTCAAGAGCCGATTTCGTCGTTGCGGTAAATGATTATGATGATTTTCTATGTGCTATATCGATTGATCTATCTTCTTTTCATGCTTGCATTCGATCTTGTTCTCCTCTATGTCTTTCTTCTTGTTGCAATGTGCTATATTGATCTTGTGCCGATCGACACATCCCTTGCGATGACCGGCACCAACCTTAGATCCAACAGTTGGTGTGTTGTTTATCTTGTCGGTGTCGTTTAGCTATTAGCGCTATTAGCCGCCACCGTGACAAGGTCGCATAAAAAACTTAATAGTGATGCAATGCTAATAGATGCTCAATGTAGTGCCTGTACCTTTGAATTATTAGCCACTGTCGTGACAGGCTTGCAACAAATAGCTTAAGTGATTAGGTGCAGGACTTGAGGAGATGATAGATTCATGTGCTTCGTCGGACTGTAGATTGGATTGACTTTTGCTATGAACTGCAACTTGTGCAACTTGTGCTCTAGCTAAGACTCGTTTACTTAGATTATTAGCTTTGCAATTCTGCTCTATTATTGTTGTTTCTCTCTCTGTGCCGATCGGCACATCAATATCCACTCATATTTCTCTCTTGTTCAACGTCAAATGCAATTGTTCATAATGCTTAGGATTAGTTTGATGTGCTTAATAGTAGATTGGTTATGGTTTGCTTGTCGGTCCCTGGATTCAATAAACCTTGGAATACTCTTCTAAGGGAAAAGCTATACTACAACTGACCTATACACTTGTAGTCTCAGAAGGTGTGTGTATCACACGCCAACAGCACGTCACCAACGCTTCTGTCACGATGTACCTAGTACAGGTCGTGGGCATAGCGTGCGACACAATGGTACCCGGGCTCAGTGTGAGCTATCCTCCTATAGCGTCGCTCTGTCACTGCTCGTCCCCAACAAGCATGAGGATCATCTTGTACTGAGTCCTAGCCAGTGAGTCCTTGTGAAACTCGCTAAACTCCGCTAGCACGTGCTAGGCCAGCTTGGCCCGTCCTGGCTGTGCATGGATATCGTACGCGTACCACTCAGTCGCCCCAGACTCAATGTGCTGGAGGTGGTCTGTATGCTCTATCTTCATCTCGAGCATGTAAACCCCAGCATTCTTGATGCGCTGGTGCTGGTACAGCGGGGGCTTGGAATACCCAAGATGTTGGAGCATCCCCCACAAGAGGGTGGGGAGAACTTCAGACAGACTGTCTACTCCGTCGGACCAAGCCACATCCCCCGTGTCGCTGTCGATTTTGCTGTCGGTCAACATCTGTCGGAGTACAAAATTTATCAGGTGTGAATATCATGTACTGAAACCCAAAAGAATACCGGGGCATAGTAACAAAGTGACATGGATAGTAAGGTCATATAACAAAGTGACATGGATATATAATTTATAAGCACAAGCATGTCTCTAATTTCAGATTCTGCACTGCCTGTCCAGTCGGTAAAGTCAACAAAACTGTGGATTTCCACCAAACAATCAACAGAATTGGTCCTTCCAAAGAGTGTCAAAGTTTTAGCTTACACTCTAAGCTTTCCAACAAGTACTCATTCAGCCCATTCCGATGCACGGTCTGAAAGTTATGATTAAAACTTGACAGACTGCCAACTCCAAAAACAGCAACCTGTTCAGTTTAGAAAACTGACATTTTGACTCTGAGAACATCAAAATTGGTTCTCCAAAAGAATACCAAAGTTGTAGATCGTGTGTCAAACGTTTCAAAAAGTACTTATACACTTTTATCCGATACCCGAGCTAGAATATATGGCCAAAATGATACATACTACTGTTTCTCAAAACAGCAACGGGGACCTTGCAGTTCAGTCAGAGAAATCTGCAATTTCGACCCATTAAAACTCAAAACTAAGTATTCGGTAGACTACCAAAGTTCAAGGCCGTGATTTAGACTTTCAATAAAGTGCTCATTTGCCATGATCCGACAATCGAGCTGAACGTTATGGTGAAAACATACCTGACTGTCCATCCTGAAAACAGTGACAGCCCATCTGAACAAAATAGAGCATAACTTTCTCGTTCGGGTTTGTCACCTTTACAACTAATACAGTCCTTAAGGGCACGTCCTCGCATGCTAGCATCCTAGTTTTCAAAAATAGGCTGTTTAAGGTATTCTAAAATTCCCAAGATGGCTCTGATACCCCGCTATGACAGAACCGCCTCAAGAAGAGGCGATTCCAGTCTAGGTTAAAAAATCCCCCTCGCTGGTCCCGCAAGCCAAAGCACTAGTGGTAGCAGCACGTTTCCGGCCTGTGGCTGTGGCCCAGGTAACGGTCCCTAACGGTGAGTCTGTTCCTAATGTCAGGGTGGGATCAGGATTCGGGGGTTTCTCGATCGGGAAACTGAGAGTTTCTTCTTAATTAAAATACCATGGGGGCCGGCTTTCCCCCACCGGTCGAGTTTTTTTTTGTTCCAATGGCCTCAAAATCTTTTTGAGAACATAGCTAACCTCCTTAGGTTTCCAGGACATGAAAAATTACTCAAATCTAAGATTGGAGCTAAAAGCCATGAATTTTGAACGACTAAGCTGCTGAAATTTTCAGGTTTTGAAGATCAGATTTTTATGGTTGCAATTTTTAGCATGAATGCAATACCTCGTCCTGTTTGTCCTCACAAAAACAAAAGGATTGGTCACGAAGGACCATACGTTGTATGCGGTGGCGGCGTCACTCCCACTCAATCATGTATTTCTACACGTTCTACCAATAACGTGATTAGCGTACCTGCAAAAGATCCATCCACATCCACATCCATATATAAAAAAGTAAAGACAACTGATAGATAGATATATTATTTTACAGTATTTAAATACGCCATGTATCATTCCATACGGGCCACATAGGTATGCCACTCCTTGAGACAAAGCATCCACCTCCACTTCGCTGGCGGGAATTTCACCAGGCTTCGGTGACTGATGGCCCTCATGTGTTCCGAAGAACAAGGACACCCCATTCAGCCCACTTGGGATGGGGCCGTCGCATATCGGCTACCTGGAAAATGCGAGTGTTTACTTACCTTGTTACATGGGCGTAAGTGTGTCGTTACAGAATAGTAAGTTTTGTAGAAAAGTAATCTATGCCTATGTTGCAATCACAAGTTAGTTTTGCCACCTTTACAACTAATACAGTCCTTAAGGGCACGTCCTCGCATGCTAGCATCCTAGTTTTCAAAAATAGGCTGTTTAAGGTATTATAAAATCGACAAGATGGCTCCGATACCACGCTATGACAGAACCGCCTCATGAAGAGGCGATTCCATCTCCGGGATCATCTTGGATGGCATCACGCGTTGCGATACCACATACAAACATAAGTACAATGGAGATAAAGATACAAATCTTTTACATCCATCCCGATACAAATATAACATCGGAGTCTCATCGGTGCGAAGCAAATAAGTTTGGAATTTAACTGGTACAACAGAAGCAATAAAGATACAATCGCTCTCACGACAATACACATCGGGCCATCCAACGGAGACAGGTGTTTTGTGCTAAACACCTTATCGGCACATCAATGATCTACTCCTCCGAGCCACACCACTCCCGGGTGTAGTGTCCTCCATCGGCAGGTTGGTCCCGCCAGTCCTCCGATCCACCTACGTCATCCTACTCGGATGGGTCTTATAAAAAACCACATAGAACAAAGCCCCGAGCAAATAAAGCTCAGCAAGACCGACTCTGTTAAAGTGGTCATATACAACCGACTCCTAGACATGCAAAGGCCGGAGGGTAGGATAATTAAGCACTAAGACAGACCTACAAGAATCCTTACCGAAGATGCAACTAGGCCCCCTAGTGGGTTTTGGTGATAAATGACAAAGAATTAAAACTTCTAATGTGTTCTTAAGTATATGTGCAGGATATCAAAAGAACAACACCCACAATGTGAGAAAGTTTACCCCTCATATAAAAGATGATCGAGTACTCAAAAGCAAGAGCCACAAGAATAGATTTGTAGCTTTTTGAGTATAGGTATTCCAAACTATCAAGAGGGGTAAAACGATCTTACGTGCACGGAAGAATGTGCTCTAGCTACCATAAGTCAGCTTGGAAACCAAAATATCCAAAAATCCAAGTCCAAAAAGCCAACCAAACTCGGTTTCTACCTAGTGGGACGGAAGTTCCGTCGGTTGCAAAGAATTTGGGATGGAAGTCCCAACTTGAACGGAAGTTCTCTCCCGGGAGTCGCACTTCACATATTCTCCACTAACGGAAGTTCCGTCATGGCTGACAAAAGTTCCATCAATTCTAGAGATTTAGGGACGGAAGTACCAACTTAAACGGAAGTTCTGTCCTAGTGTTTTCCACCTTCGTCTCATAGCGGCGACGGAAGTTCCGTCACAAACGAAAGTTCCGTCAAGCCCGAGCATGACCTAGCAATGGCTCTTTTGGAGCCTCCACTATATAATGCATTCCCCAACCCATCAGCAAAGGTGCTGGTGCCACTACAAGAAAAATGGCCTCTAGACACGTTTATGTTGCTATGTTTTTATAAGCGTGCCTACATCGGTAGCTAGAGACACTTTTTGACACGATTTTGAGAATGTGTCAACATGACATGATCTTAGAGACGTTTTAACGTAAAAATACGATAAACACGTTTTTTGACATGCTTTGTAAAACATCACGAGTGTTACGATTTTAGACACGCTTTGAACCATCGATATCCAACGTAAAGACGTTTGTTGACATGTTTTAGAGAGAATCTCTAAATGATATGGTATTGAGAGGTGCTTTAATCGTATCCCACGACATCGAGACACATTTTCTAACACGTTATTGAAATCGTATAAAAAGTGAGATGATATTAGACACGTTTTTATCGTATCTACCCTCGTTTAGGGACATTTTTGACATGTATTGAAAATCCTAGAGACGTTAATGCACTAAGAGAACATGCATATAAAAGAATATATGGTCGAAGAATATCAACTTCATTTCTTAGGTGAGTTGGTTAGATGAGCTTGTAGAAAATGACGAAATCGCAGGTTCAATTCCTACTAATTGCATGAATAAGTCAATCGTTTAGAACAAGTTTTACAATAATATTTTTTGAAGCATTGTATACAATGTGTCTATATTGATAGAAGCATAGTCTAAACGTATCAATAAAACCGTGTCTAATATTATTAACATGTCATAAAACGTGTCTACTCTAATACATACAACGCATTCGTGAAAACGTATACGTAAACATATCTACGCTTTATAGCATCTCTATTAAACGTCTTATATTTTAATAGACATGTTTTCAAAAATCATATTTACCAAGCTTTGACACGGTACGTTCGGAGACGCCTCGGACACGATTTATGAAGACGTCTCTATTTTTTGATTGAGACAAAATAAACGTATCTAGACCTTAAATAAAACGTGTCTACGGGGGTGTTTTCTAGTAGTGTGCTTTTGAACTCCCTACTTTCACTCAAGCTCTCTCTCACTCACTCCTCTCTACGCTCCTTAAGATCCAACACCATTTGAGAGAGTCCACATCTTGAATCCAAGTTTGAGAGCATCTTCCCTTAGCAAGAAATCTCGTTTTTACTTGTTACTCTAGCAGATTCGTTCTCCTAGATTGGCTGGGTGTCACCCTAGAGCTCCCAAGTTTGTGGTGAGTCGTGAGAAGTTTGTGAAGGTTGTGATTCGCCTCCGCAAGGAAAGGAATGAAAGGAAGAAGAAGAAAACCAAGTTTGACCTTTGTAGCCACTTGGGGAGGATTAGGGTTGAGAGAGACCCGGCTCTTTGTGAGCTCCTCAACGGAGACGTAGGAACCTCGTGAGAGGTCCGAACTTCGGTGAAAAATCTCCGTGTCTCTCTTGCGCTTTTATTGCCCAATCTACTTGTGTGTGGTGTGTCTATTGAATTCCTGCAGATAGAAGACTTCTAGGAGGTAAAGGAAGGTTTCCATTCAAGTGACACCGTGAGATTCCTCTTCTTTTCAATACCGTTGTTCTTCTCAGCACGACCCTAGTCGGTTTGACCTTTTTGTTTTGAGTGTTGTAATTTTTAGGTTTTTATATAAATTTCCTATTCACCCCCCTCTAGTGTGACATCCCCTCCGGGACACCCGGGAATCGGTACGAGAGGGACACTCGACGAAGCGAGTTACAACAGAACATCATCTCATAAAAGCAGAATATATACATCATGGTATAATACAACCAGGTTTTCGAAATACAACATTCGTGCAGCGGAAACATAAACATTATTGGAGTTTAACATCCTACGAGTATTTCAGCGGAAAGTTGTACTTTTATACAACAAAAGACTATCAACGATCATCGTGATGTACTCGAGCCCGTTGTACACCACGGTTCTTCCTCTTCACAGTGCGGGGATACGTTCCCATTGGAGGGAACCTCCCACAGGACATTGCTCCTCTTACGGGAAACTACCATACAAGTCGTGATAGCACGACTCATTCCCTGAAAGATAACGAAACAAACCCTGTGTATTCTAATACTCGAGCAAGACCGACCCGTCAAAATGGCACGCTAAGGCCGACGCCTAGTATGCAAAGGCTTTCTGGCTGTGGGGTTACTCCTTTGCGAAAACAGCATTAAAGGGTGGGTCCTTACTTTCAATATTTTAGCTCAACATTAAGTTCATTAACCTTGGCATTTGCAGCCTATCACTATTGCAATAAAGTTTCCAGTCAAGACCAAAGTAGATCATTATTCTTTTCATCTCTCATCCTCATCTTCCATATTCTTTACTACGATGTGACGAGCTAAACAAGCGGTACTCATTACTGCGAGGGACAGCGATTCAAATCGATTTTATACCAGCTGGCAAAACCCGACTACACGACGTATACGCACCATACGATCGTATACGACAACTTTTCCCTCTAGCACCCGACGGAAGACTAGCCATTTCCAACTCCCCGGGAGTATGGCGACTCCACGACTTCCTTCGTGGCCGACCCATCTCCCTCCCGCGAGACTAACCTCTCACTAACAGCCGGTAAAAGAGAGCTGGCTACGCTACATCTCTCGGGGCGGTAGGGTACACCAGCTTGCTGGGCCCATGATACCAGCATGTAGTACGGTACGTTCAAACTTGGTCAACTAAGCCGACAATGGTACGGTCCTTGACCGAGTCGGACGGGGCTACCACCTTGCAAGACCTCATCTCCGTCTTGCCCTTTCTCCTACGGGGCCCGTCCGGTCTCAACTTCATTAACACTCTCTTCATCCTAGTGTCAACACAATAACCCTTAAAGCCTCCATGTTTTAAGATTCGCTAAAACATCTACCGTTGCGACTATGAATTAAGCTTAGCTTCTATTGAGCTACCTGTAGCGAGTATAGTATAGACAAATGGAAACCTATCATAATGCAACTAGGTATCAATCATTCCCTACACCTAATGCACAAACATAACTTAACTATGTGATAAAATAAAATATTTGAAAACATGGGTAGGATGCACCAGGGCTTGCCTTGATACGAGTCGGGGTTAGCTTCCTCGGCGTGTGGGTCGACTTCGAGATTCCCGTCTTCGACTCGACCTCCGGTGGAACCTCGACCACCTCGTAACCTAGGTCGACCAATAATGCGTCGCGAATCACAATCATGTATGCATGAATGAACATGATATGATTATGCAAAGGTTTTATTAATTATGTTCTTCAACTAATAATTAGTGATTAATTATATTCAGTAGTTAATAGTTAATAATTAACACTTAATCATTCAATTATATTTGTTAATTAACAAATTATAATTAAGCATGTTCATGAATCAATAATTAACAATTGTTTATGCTCATTAAGTAATGCTTAATCATGGTTATTAATTACTAATTAATCATGTTCCTTAATTAATAATTAATTATGTTCATTATTACTAATTACTTAGGTTTAGTAATTAATAATTAATCCTGTTTATTAAGCAATAATTAATCATTATTTAAATGACATGTGATAATAAGGTAATAAATTGGAACCACATGAAATGATAATGTTTAAGTTTAATTTTGGAAAAAATAATTTTCATAATTACTTTCATCTACAAGTATCTCCTTCATTTAATTAAATTATTTTCTTACATTAAACATTTAATTAGCATAAAATGATAGCTTTTCTTTAACCAAAGAATGTGATTAATTATTATCCATGAAATAGAAATACTCAAAATAGATATTTTACTTTATAAACAAATAGTTCTTATTTTTCCGAGTCTAAGAAAATTGGTTTCACAATTTTTTGATTTTTATTAAATTTTATACGAATTTTCAAAAATTGAAATACGTTCAGTGCCACACGCTGGGCCACAGAGTGGCCACACCAGATCCCCACGTGGCCACACGCGATCCCGTGCGTGTGGCCCGCGGTGTGGCGCCACCGCGGCAGCCATGGCACGGCGGCGCGGCTACCGGAGTTGTCCGCCGGTGTCCCAAAGCTCACCGCGAGACCACCTACGTGATCTACTCAACCCGGCGAACACAACCGTGGTGACAAAACAGCATGAGCTCGCCCCTAAGTACGCCGACGGGGAAGACCGGACACGGCGGCGCTCCGGTATGGTGCGAAGCTCGCTCGAGCACCCAAAAATTGGGGAAAAAGCTACGGAAAGCATCTACGGAACGTAAGCAAGCTCGACGGATGATCCTAGGTGCATGAGCATGGTCGGAGAGTAGAGCTCACCGTGAGTGGCGGAGACGGTGGCGGTCGGACGTGAGGAAGATGACGAAATACACAACGACCTGCAGAGAACAGGGGGTGTTGAGCGGCTCTGAAGCTGGAGTACCAACTTGCGCACTCCTAGAAATGAAAGAAAGGCTTGATAGCTCACCGGAGCACGAGAATTTGGGACTCGGGCTGATGAACGTCGGTGAGGTCCCGTGGAAGAAGATGAGCTCGCCACGACGGAGCAAGGCAGCTCAAGCTAATTGGACGGTTCAAGGAGCTTCGCAGGACCTTTGCGGAGCTTCCGGGGTGGTGGCTTGGACGGAGGGTCACCGGAGCGGGCTGGCGCCGGTGATGACAGAGGAGTGGCTATGGCGTTCGGGTTTGGGAGAAAATGAGAGAGGAGGGAGAAGGTGAGGCCGGGCAGGGGATTTTATCCTCGCCGGAGGCGGCAATGGGGCAAGCTGTTGCGTGTTACCAAGCTCCTGCGTGGCGGGGTGGCGTGGCGACCTGGCCGGAGGCGGTTCCTGCCGCGGGCGGCGCTGAGCGCGGAGAGAGAGGAGAGAAAGAAGAGAGGCCGGCTCGTAGGCCGGGCCCGGTATTTTTACAAAAAACTCCCTCGACTTTCGAATAATTAAAAAGTGACTTTCCCGTGTTCAGAAAATTCCCAAAAAATTCAGGGGTGTAAATAAAAGTATTTTAGGCATTTTTCCTATTAAGTCCAGGTTAAGATTCCAAATTATTTTCGGACTAAAAATTCATAGATAAATTAACTAAAGAAGCTTTGTTTATTTCTTGTAATTATTTTTACCAAACAAAATAATTTCAGGGAACTTTGATAAATCTTTATTTATGAAGTTTAAGCAATAGAAAATGTTAAACATATTATTCTCTCTTATTTAAATTCTTTTTAAACATTTCCTTTAGTCTTTAGCTAGTTTGATATTTTATGTGCATTTTCTCAACACAATATTTGATAACTTCATAAATTCAATATGATGACATGCTCATGAATGACATGAAATGCATTTATTTCCGATAGTTGTCACAGCCCTCCCCTTACAGGAATCTCGTCCCGAGATTCACGATCGAAGCGACTAGACGATAGTGCTAAAGAACTCGGGGTAGTTAGATCGTAGAAACTCCTCTTGCTCCCAAGTAGCTTCAGCTTCGAGTGATTACTCCATTGAATCTTGTAGAACTTGATGGTCGTATGTCGAGTCACTCGATCCTTGGTGTCGAGAACCTTGACCGGACGTTCATCATATGTCAAGTCCGGTCGTAATCTGTTCCACCTCAGTTGTCGGTATATCCATTGGTGGTTTCAAACACTTCTTCCGTTGGGATACGTGGAATATATCATGTATACCCGACGAGTGTGCTCGGCAACTCCAAACGGTATGCCACAGCTCCACATCGTTCTAGGATTGGAAACGGTCCGATGTACTCGTGGCGCTAATTTGCCCTTGATTCCAAATCTTTGAACACCCTTGGTAGGAGATACTCGAAGGTAGACTTGATCTCCAACCTGAAATGCCAACTCTCGACGTCTTTTATCGGCATAGCTGATCCGTTGACATTTAGCCCTTTTGAAATTCTGCTGAATTAGACGTACTTGTTCCTCTCGCATCTTTTACTAGATCTGGTCCGAAGATTACTCTTTCTCCTCTTTCGGACCAATTCAAAGGTGTGCGGCAACTACGTCCATACAGCGCTTGGAACGGTGACATTCCGGCGCTCTCTTGATAGCTGTTATCTGTATGAGAACTCCGCCAACGGTAAACATTTCTCCCAATCTTTACCGTAGGTCAAGACGCAGATCTCGAAGCATATCCTCGAGATATTGGTTAATCCTTTCTGTCTGTCCATCGGTTTGAGAATGATACGCCGAGCTTCGTATTAGTTTTGTTCCCGATGATTCATGTAGTTGCTCCCAAAATCTGGAAACAAACTGCGTTCCTCTATCCGATATAATGGTCTTCGGCACTCCATGCGGACGAGAGAATGCGAGCGATGTACAGCTCTGCATACTTCTCGGCGAGTGTACCGAGTATGTACCGGTATGAAGTGAGCTGACTTAGTCAACCGGTCCACGATAACCCAAATAGAGTCGTGCTTCCGTGGGCTTAGTGGTAACCCCACAATGAAATCCATACTAATGTCTTCCCACTTCCATTCGGGTATGCTCAAGGGTTGTAATGGTCCTGCCTGCTTCAAGTGCTCGGCTTTGACTCACCGGCAGACATCACACTCATTGACATACTTGGCTATTTCCCGCTTCATGCGTGTCCACCAAAATCTTTGCTTCAGATCTTGATACATCTTGTTGGTTCCAGGATGAATAGAATACTTGGACATATGAGCTTCATCCATCATCTTCTTGCGAAGTGATAGATCTTTCGGTACTACCAATCGATTCTTAAACCAAATAACTCCTTCATCATCCTCTCTTAAGCATTTAACTTCGCCCTTTTTGTGTCGTCTTTTTATATGGTCCATACCAACACTTTTCCGTCGAGCCGCTACCACTTCTTCACGAATGGTAGGGATAAGAGCTAAATTAGTCAAAGCTCCATACGGAATGATACGAAGATTTGGCTCATCACTTTCGGGTGGAGGTGCTTGAATCATAAGTTGAGCCGTAAGATTATGGCAATGAACCTTGCGACTTAAAGCATCGGCTACCACGTTTGCCTTGCTCGGGTGATAGTGGATCTCCAGCTCGTAATCCTTGATTAACTCTAGCCATCTTCGTTGACGCATATTCAGATCTGCTTGAGTGAAGATGTACTTAAGACTCTTGTGGTTGGAGTATAAATGTACCAAATTACCCAAGAGATAGTGCCTCCAACTTTTCAATGCAAGAACCACTCGCTGCTAGTTCCTGGTCATGGGTGGGATAGTGTTCCTCATGACGTCTAAGTTTTCGAGAGGCATAGGCGATCACTCGACCTTCTTGCATTAGAACACATCCAAGTCCCGTTCCCGATGCATCACAATACACATCGAAAGGCTTCGTCGGATCTGCTCGAGCGAGTATTGGAGCTGTTGTCAGCAATTTCTTTAATGTTTGAAAAGCTTCTTCACATTCTTTGCTCCATGCATACTTCTTATCCTTTTCCAATAGTTTAGTCATTGGCTTGGCGATCTTCGAGAAGTTTGGGATAAACCTTTTGTAGTAACCAGCCAATCCTAAGAAACTTCGATTTGTGATACGGACCTCGGTGGCTTCCAATCCAACACTTCTTGAACTTTGCTTGGATCAACGGCCACTCCTTCGGCTGATATCACATGACCTAGGAACGACACTTCCTTCAGCCAAAACTCACACTTGCTAAACTTAGCATATAGTCGATGATCCCTTAGCCTTTGCAACACGATCCTTAAGTGATCGGCATGCTCCTCTTCGACTTAGAGTAGATCAAGATGTCGTCAATGAATGCCACGACAAACTTGTCCAGCTCGAGGCATGAATACGGAATTCATGAGATACATGAAATGTGCCGGTGCATTGGTCAATCCAAAAGACATCACTAGGTACTCATAAAGTCCGTATCTTGTGGTGAATGCAGTCTTCGGTATATCTTCAGCTGTTATCTTAATCCGATGATATCCTGAGCAAAGATCTATCTTAGAGAAGACCTTGGCTCCCATCAATTGATCAAACAAGACATCAATCCTGGAAGAGGGTACTTGTTCTTGATGGTAACCGAATTCGAGAGGTCTATAATCCACACATAGCCTCAATGTTTTATGCTTCTTCTTCACGAATAAGGTTGGGCATCCCCATGGCGATGAACTTGGACGTATATATCCCTTGTCCAATAATTCCTTTAATTGGACCTTCAACTCTGCCAGCTCATTCGTCGGCATCCGATATGGCCTCCTCGATATTGGTGCTGTTCCAGGCTGTAACTCTATCTTAAACTCTACCGCTCGGTCCGACGGTAGTCCCGACAAGTCGTCCGGAAAGACATCCGGGTACTCACAAACTATGGGTATATCTTCCGGACTCTTACCTATAACCTTATTAACCATGAGCAGCATAGTTCGGGGAAAAGTTAAGAGTAAGCAATCTTGACCATGAACAGGAGAGTTCAAATATACGGCTCGAGATGCTATATCCAGTATTGCCTTATGGAAATCCATCCATTGCATACCAATGATTGCATCTAACCCTTGCCCATCCAATATGATCAATGAAGTGGGATAAATCTTGCTACCCAATTTTAATGGCATATTGGCAGCTTCTTCATTGGTAAGAATTTTACCCCAGGTGTTGAAATGATATGAGCACATAGCAACTTGGATGGCATGATGTGATGCTTAACAACATATGACTTGCTGATAAAATTCTGCGTGGCTCCCGAATCAAATAAAACCATAGCAGGATGATCAGCGATAGAAAACATACCCGCTAAGATTTGTCCTCCTTCGGGTAGCTCCTCTGCCGTGGTAAAGTTTGCACGGCCAGTCTTCACTTGAGCATTCTTGGCCTATGCTCTTGGCTGATTCTGCGGCTGTCCTTGAGGTCTAGGTGCATATGGTGCCTTCTGTGGATATGGACAACTGCGATAGTAATGTCCCGGACGGCCACAATTGAAACAGGGCGGTCCATTCTGCTGCGGTGCTTGATTCACCGGTGCTGGGATTCCGAGTATTCTGCTGCCGATAAGGTGGACGATATCTGCTGCTGAGATTGTCGGGGTGGCTGAGGCTGCCGGTAGTAATTGGGACGAGAAGGCGTGTGCTGGTAGCGCCGACTCGACGGTGCAGTGTAGACCAGCCTATACTTCGACGGTCCGCCACTTCCTTGTCCAGCAGCCGGCCTCTTCTTGTTCTTCTCCGTCCGATGAAGGCGGATAGAATCTTCCAACGCGATAGCATCACTCACAAAGTCATTGAAGCTATCGGTCTTGTTTAGCACCAGCCGTGATCGTAGCTTGGTACTCATTCCTTCCTTGAACAGATTCTTCTTCTTGGCATCCGTGTCCACATGTTCGGGAGCATATTGAGCAAGACGGTTGAATACCTTAGAGTAGGTATGCACATTCATGTCGCCTTGCTTCGGTGATAGGAACTCCTTCCTCTTCGGTTCATTAAACCTTACTGGAATATGGTGCTCCCTGAAGGCTTTGGTGAACTCGGCCCATGAAACTTGATGCCCTGGAGGGAACATCGCCTTGTAATTGGCCCACCATGCTCCAGCAAATCCTTGCAATTGCTGGAAAGTGAAGAGTGTTTTCTGATGATCGGTGCATGGGAACAGCTCCAGCTTCGATTCAATGGTGCGGAGCTAATGATCAGCCTCCGGTGGTTCACCCGCATCCGAGAAGACCGGGGCGAACCGATAAGAAGTCCGAGAAAGTCACCCTCTCTTCTGGTGCATTTCAGCCTTGGTGACGTTCCTGTGGAGCGGTGTTACGAACCAATCTGCTCCAACAATTCTCGCGGCGCGAGAATCCAGACACAGCTGCAATTGCTCGTGCCAATGTCGGGGGTGGTGGTGGTGTTTCCGCCCGCGTTGAGAACTTTCCGGCTCATCGCGTCTCCTTGTTCTAACCATTCTGTCCAAGAAAATTTTACGTTAGACATCTTCATTCCAACATAATAATGGAAGAAACAGGAATACATAGAAGAGAAATTCCAAATGACTCTTATAAAACAACCATCTTTATTAGAACAACCACCAAATCCATAAACACATGCTCATACTTCCATGTTATAACGATTTCTAATGTACACTCATGTGTGGTTACATCACGCTCGTTATTTAACTAACGCCTATTTTACATACTAATTTTTTTCCTCACTTGCTACTAGCTAGCACTCTACTCTTCTTCGCGAAGCCCGGACGTCACTTCCGGCTTATGGAACCGCTCTGTCTCGGATTCTGCATCCTCTAGTTGTGGAATCTCCGTGAAGTCTATGACTGAATCCACGACCATTATCTCTTTAGGATCCTCCTCTTCTTCTTCGATTCAGCCGCCACGGGATTTTCCTGCACTACTAGTTCATCCTCAAGAGGTTTCTGTCCTATTGCTTCATTCAATATCGCATTGTGTGCTTGTAGTAGATCTTGCTCTAACCGAGTGATCGGGGCATGTGCGGTTGCCAGCTGTTGATCCTTGAATTGAATCTGCTGCTCCTTGTTCAGCAACTGCGCCTCTCTAAGTGCTAACAACTCCTCCTTTTCCTGCAGTTGTCTCTCCAGCCTTACTACACGAACATCCTCCCTTCGTCCTCTTACTTCACTAACGACGGTACTCGTGCTGTCCACCTCTCGTGGAGAAGTAAGCATATCAGACACAAGCAGAAACTACTCCTATTATTTCAGCAATTCTTTTATACTAGTAACCGCATACATATATTACTACCACTTCTTTTCATTATTTATTGTTTGTACAACTCAAACCCAACTTTTCGTACACTACCATCCGACCAACATCTGCTAGTACCCTGTCTACACCTGACCTATGTCAGCAAAATGTGGCTACCCTCCTACATCAGTAAAGTCACAACACAACTAAGCCGACGGCGCGTGGCTGTCAGCGTCCGACTCGACGTCCTCTCGCTGGTGAGGCTGGTGGTGGCTCGAAGTCCATACCGGAGACCTCCTCGGCGTCGTCCGGTGGACCCTGCTGCTGCTGCTGCAACTGCTGAAACTGCACAAGCAGTGCGTCGTGGTCGTGTATCGGTGCGTGGTGCGTATCGGCCAGTCCGTCAAACATCGCCTCAAGCTGACCCATCTGGTCCTGCATCTCGATCAGCGTCTCCACAACGTGGTTACGCTGCGCTGTCATCCCTGCCAACTGTATCACGTGCGCCTCGTCCGCCTCACGAGCGGCGTCTCGCTCTGCGGTGACCGTGGCCAGCTGCGCATCCAACACTACGGCCGCCCCGTGAAAACCGTCACGGTCCAGGGTAACCTCCACCAGCTGCTCCTCCAGCTCGGCGATCCTGGCGTGGGACCTATGTACCTCCCGACAGTCCACTCGACAGCAGTTCTTCCAAGCGCCTAGTTGTCGGTCCCGGCTCTGCGTCCGCAACTCCAAACTGTGGACCTGCTGCTCCAGCTCGTGACGCGTGCAGCCCGTGTGTCCTCCTCCTCCCGAACGCGCTTCCTACCGCGAGTCATCGGCATCTGCAGGGAACATGTTTAAACTGGTTAAACACTTCTTTCCACGAAGAAAACGAACAGAACAACCTATACGAGTACTACGAAACTAGCTAAGTATACCCCAATATTTATTTAGCACACAATATGACATGATGCATGCTCGGTAAACTAACTATACGTACTATAGTGTATAAAACTACGACGAATAGTTAGCACTTCCCAAAACCCGAACGTTGAACAGTTAGTAAAATCTAACTATTCTACATCCTTATAGGGCTCCGCACTCTCTCATGTTCTAACGTACTAACGTGTTAAGTTTTGAAAACGAGCTTGTAATGATGTACTTGTTGCCTCCGAACCGCTCCGATACCAGCTGTGACATCCCCTCCGGGACACCCAGGAATCGGTACGAGAGGGACACTCGACGAAGCGAGTTACAACAGAACATCATCTCATACAAGCCAGAATATATACATCATGGTATAATACAACCAGGTTTTCGAAATACAACATTCGTGCAGCGGAAACATAAACATTATTGGAGTTTAACATCCTACAAGTATTTCAGCGGAAACTTGTACTTTTATACAACAAAAGACTATCAATGATCATCGTGATGTACTTGAGCCCGTTGTACACCACGGTCCTTCCTCTTCACGGTGTGGGGATACGTTCCCATTGGAGGGAACCTCCCTCAGGACACTGCTCCTCTTCCGGGAAACTACCATACAAGTCGTGATAGCACGACTCATTCCCTGAAAGATAACGAAACAAACCCCGGGTATTCTAATACTCAGCAAGACCGACCCGTCAAAATGGCACACTAAGGCCGACGCCTAGTATGCAAAGGCTTTCTGGCTGTGGGGTTACTCCTTTGCGAAAACAGCATTAAAGGGTGGGTCCTTACTTTCAATATTTTAGCTCAACATTACGTTCATTAACCTTGGCATTTGCAGCCTATCACTATTGCAATCAAGTTTCCGGGCAAGATCAAAGTAGATCATTATTCTTTTCATCTGTCATCCTCATCTTCCATATTGTTTACTACGATGTGACGAGCTAAACAAGCGGTACTCATTACTGCGAGGGACAGCGATTCGAATCGATTTTATACCAGCTGGCAAAACCCGACTACACGACGTATACGCACCACACCGATCGTATACGACAACTTTTCTCTCTAGCACCTGACAGAAGACTAGCCCTTTCCAACTCCCCGGGAGTATGGCGACTCCACGACTTCCTTCGTGGCCGACCCATCTCCGTCCCGTGAGACTAACCTCTCACTAACAGCCGGTAAAAGAGAGCTGGCTACGCTACATCTCCGGGGCGGTAGGGTACATCAGCTTGCTGGGCCCATGATACCAGCATGTAGTACGGTACGTTCAAGCTTGTTCAACTAAGCCGACAACGGCACGGTCCTTGACCGACTCGGACGGGGCTACCACCTTGCAAGACCTCATCTCCGTCTTGCCCTTTCTCCTACGGGGCCCGTCCGGTCTCAACTTCATTAACCCTCTCTTCATCCTAGTGTCAACACAATAACCCTTAAAGCCTCCATGCTTTAAGATTCCCTAAAACATCTACCGTTGCGACTATGAATTAAGCTTAACTTCTATTGAGCTACCTGTACCAGTATAGTATAGACAAATGGAAACCTATCATAATGCAACTAGGTATCAATCATTCCCTACACCTAATGCACAAACATAACTTAACTATGTGATAAAATAAAATATTTCAAAACATAGGTAGGATGCACCGGGGCTTGTCTTGATACGAGTCGGGGTTAGCTTCCTCGGCGTGTGGGTCGACTTTGAGATTCCCGTCTCCGACTCGACCTCCGGTGGAACCTCGATCACCTCGGAACCTAGGTCGACCAATAATGCGTCGCGAATCACAATCATGTATGTATGAATGAACATGATATGATTATGCAAAGGTTTTATTAATTATGTTCTTCAACTAATAATTAGTGATTAATTATTGTTGACACCAATTTTGGCACGCCCAAAATATGGGGTAAATAATTCAAAATTATAAGGACTATATCATCTAATGTTAATTTCAAAAATATTCAAAATTAAAATATAAATATTTAATTTTAGCTTATGCCTTGGAAAAGACATATAGAGTGAAACAAACAATAAATCATAAATAATGGCACGAATGCGGGTATCTATAGAAATATCCTTGATAAAAAGAATAAAAATACAAATTTGCGAGAAATGCGGTGCTTAGTACTTGAACACTCCTGATATGTCCAAACTCTTTATATAGCCACTAATTGGCTAAAGAAAATGTGTTAGCTAATAAAGAAAAGCATGCATGAGTCAAACCTTGTAGTGTGATCATCTCTTGTTTGTTTAAGAGGGTATACGGTGTATACGCGGCCCATTACGCAAATGGCCGGAAACTAATCAAAGCTTCTCGCTTAATCACGTGATTAGCCCATAGAATTGCAGCCCAAACTACACCTGGAGGCATGTCCCATCTTCAAACAAAAGATATTTTCTGGCCAAGCCGATAGAATCAATCGGTCAAAGAAACTCCACGACCCCGAATCCTGCGCGTCTCACGCGCAACGACTGCAGCCGTGCGGCGCCATTGCGTCTAAAGCTTTGCTTAGCAAATAAGCAAGTCAAATTAGAAGCACTCACGTCCCGTATAAACTGTGGCAAAGCTTTGACTTGACCGCATTCTTTCAGCAGAACCACTCGACGTGCACTCGCTGAGCACGATCAAGGGCGAGAAGCTTCACCGCCAAGTTTCCTT
The DNA here is from genome assembly GCA_031894775.1 of Chloris gayana. Taxonomy (NCBI): domain Eukaryota; kingdom Viridiplantae; phylum Streptophyta; class Magnoliopsida; order Poales; family Poaceae; genus Chloris; species Chloris gayana. The sequence continues at coordinate 5,485,404 of JAUNZO010001928.1, forward strand.
GCTCCATAAATACCAGGCAAGGGTCACGGTGAAAGGGCCCCGATTCCCCGATTCTCCCAACTCGCTGATCCCTCAAGCTCTCGCTCCCCATCACGCACACACGCACAAACGCTGCTGGGCTGCCGGAACGCGACCCCATCGTCAAGTTGTCGGAGCACCACCCCATCATCAAGCTGTTGCTGCGTTGAGAGCTCGGCAAAGAAGAGCCTCGCGTCGACAGGTCGCCGAAGGGAGAGACGTCTTCGTCGACACCACACCGGCAAGCAATCGGGATAGCAGCGATCATCTTCGGCATCTTCTGCTCGTTGTTCATCACCAACAAACCGTCGACGACTCGGCATCGAGCGCTCGTGTTCGTCTGCAAGTTCCATCTTCGGCAAGCACCATCTGCAAAAGCTTGCCGTAGAAAGTTCTGTGAAGGTGAGAAGCTCATATACCTCCTTGCCGGTGATTAGGCCTGCCGAAGGCTGATCACAAAATCATTCTTTTCTCTTTTCACGTGAATTATGCCTCTGGATTTGGTCTAGTTAGTGGATACAAGTCAGGCTCTGTGAGACTTATGTCTCCATCCATGATTTGGTCCCTACGATGATACAAATCCTGATGTGTATATGGGAAAATCTCGCCATTCATACTTGTTTCTCTATATCAGATTCGAGTTCTACAAAATTATTTATATTCTCTCATCGTTTGTGTTCAAATATAAAATCACTATGCCTCTTGATCCGGTCTTGCCGGCCGATACAAATCAGATCATGACAAACTTTGTCTTGAGCCATGATTTGGTCCCCGTGTTGATACGGAATCATGGTGAGCATAAAAATTACGACTTGATTCTCCACATTAGATTCAAGTTTTCCTTTAAATTGCCTATATGACTGTCATGTTATGCCTAAATATGATGATGCTATGCCCCTGGTTCGGTCTTGTTTGACTGATACAAGTTAGGCCATGATTTTTGTCTTGGATCATGATTTGGTCACCACATTGATACGAATTATGGCGCGCATAATCCATCATCAAATTCATGTATTTGATTCTTATATATCTTTCATGTGTGTGAAATTAAGATACCCGACTAAGTGCATAATTTCTTTTATCACACCCATAATCGTGACATATTAGTGACGACATGTGTAAAGGAATAAAACATCCCTATGTACTGTATCATACATGCAGTTACTTTTGTACCGTATCCTTCATGCTATAGTCATTTTGCATCAAACAAATAAACTGAAATTTCTATAGGCTGCATTATAGTTCGCTGTCGTGATAGAGCCTTGGATCATCCATATTTAATTCCAAAAGAAAATAATCTGTTCCGGCCAATTAGCACACCTGACGTCATGCTAAGATCATGCTTAGCCCACAGGCTAGTTACCCTCATTGCAACTATATAAAAGAGAAAAGTGGAAATTAGGTAAACTAATCAATTAGATCTTCCTCACAGGCCAAATTCCTGCATATTTGCAATAATGTGATTATTAGCACTTGTGTTAAAAAAAATGTATGTGGCACCTCATTGTGTTTGCATTATCCAAAATTCCTCATGAAATCGTACTAGCATCATCCTAGTTAAAATAAATAAATAAGTGAATATTTTTATACCATGTTTTACTAGACTAGGTCTGGCTTACATATTTGCCCGACATCTCAAGCTTACAACAATAGAAAGTGACTAGATGATCAAGTATAAATAAATGCATTTAGTCTACCCGACTTCAAAATCTGCATGTTCTAAACAAATAAAATAATGTGCTTCATATACGCTACTGTCATATGGTAGTAATCTCAATACTGGTTGAACCAAGTTGCTAATGAAAGAAACTACGAGCTTGCATCAACTGCTCCGGTGTGTGTGCATATATATCTTAGATGCAATGATGTGTAAATATCATACTATGCACGCCCATTATCAAATATTTGTTATATCAGTCAATATCCAATTTCCCGAAAATATGCATCTTATATTTGCATGTCTTTTGACATTCATAAAGGGCGAAGTATATGTGTGCATCTATATATGCGCATATGTCATATTCTAAAATGAAAAGATATATTATGCACTTTGGCAAGTTCGACTACGACGACAAGACCGAAGGCTTTTATTTTCTTTCATAGTTTGTAATAGGAAGCAATATGCTGCAACTATAATGTAATTTTCTTTTTCTAGGTTGGAATTCTTAATCGGGGTTTTCTCTACGGAGATGTAATTAACATAATTTTTATGTAAATGTAAGAATTATGGAAGTATGAGCTCGCAATACCTGAATTATTTTCTTTTATGCATTAAATTAAATTAAAATTCATAGTTGTCTCTTTTTGACGAGGGTGCACGTCACCTCGACCGTTTTCCCGTCATCAATTATATTCAGTAATTAACAGTTAATAATTAACACTTAATCATTCATTATATTTGTTAATTAACAAATTATAATTAAGCATGTTCATGAATCAATAATTAACAATTGTTTATGCTCATTAAGTAATGCTTAATCATGGTTATTAGTTACTAATTAATCATGTTCCTTAATTAATAATTAATTATGTTCATTATTACTAATTACTTAGGTTTAGTAATTAATAATTAATCCTGTTTATTAAGCAATAATTAATCATTATTTAAATGATATGTGATAATAAGGTAATAAATTGGAACCACATGAAATGATAATGTTTAAGTTTAATTTTAGAAAAAATAATTTTCATAATTACTTTCGTCCGTAGTATCTCCTTCATTTAATTAAATTATTTTCTTCCATTAAACATTTAATTAGCATAAAATAATAGCTTTTCTTTAACCAAAGAATGTGATTAATTATTATCTATGAAATAGAAATACTCAAAATAGATATTTTATTTTATAAACAAATAGTTCTTATTTTTCTGAGTCTAAGAAAATTGGTTTCGCATTTTTCCGATTTTTATTAAATTTTATGCGAATTTTGAAAATTAAAATACGTTACGTGCCACACGCTGGGCCACATAGTGGCCACACCGGATCCCCACGTGGCCACACGCGATCCCGCACGTGTGGCCCGCGGTGTGGCGCCACCGCGGCAGCCATGGCACGACGGCGCGGCCACCGGAGTTGGCCGCCGGTGTCCCAAAGCTCACCGCGAGACCACCTACGTGATCTACTCAACTTGGCGAACACAACCGTGGTGACAAAACAGCATGAGCTCGCCCCTAAGTACGCCGGCGGGGAAGACCGGACGCGACGGCGCTCCGGTATGGTGCGAAGCTCGCCCGAGCACCCAAAAATTGAGGAAAAAGCTACGGAAAGCATCTACGGAACATAAGCAAGCTCGACGGATGATCCTAGGTGCATGAGCATGGTCGGAGAGTAGAGCTCACCATGAGTGGCGGAGACGGTGGCGGTCGGACGTGAGGAAGATGACGAAATACACAACGACCTGCGAGAGAATAGGGGGTGTTGAGCGGCCTCGAAACCGGAGTACCAAGTTGCGCACTCCCGGAAATGAAAGAAAGACTTGATAGCTCACCGGAGCACGAGAATTTGGGGCTGCGGGTGATGAACGTCGGTGAGGTCCCGTGGAAGAAGATGAGCTCGCCACGACGGAGCAAGGCAACTCAAGCTAATTGGACGATTCGAGGAGCTTCGCAGGACCTTTGCGGAGCTTCCGGGGTGGTGGCTTGGACGGAGGGTCACCGGAGCGGGCTGGCGCCGGTGATGACGGAGGAGTGGCAATGGCGTTAGGGTTGGGGAGAAAATGAGAGTGGAGGGAGAAGGTGAGGCTGGGCAGGGGCTTTTATCCTCGCCGGAGGCGGCAATGGGGCAAGCTGCTGCATGTTGCCAAGCTCCCGCGTGGCGGGGTGGCGTGGCGACCGGCCGGAGGCGGTTCCTACCATGGGCGCGCCGAGCGCCGAGCGTGGGAGAGCGTGGGACACAATATTTGATAACTTCATAAATGCAATATGATGACATGCTCATGAATGACATGAAATGCATTTATTTCCGAGAGTTGTTACATCTAGGCAACTTTCGGTTGGTATCGAAGCAGATCTTCTCGTGAAAAGCCTAACCGCTTCGAAGCAAAGATGTCGGGAGAATTTGTGGATGAAGTGGAGAATGATCCAAGCAAGAAAAATGAATTGGATCTGAAGAATGACTCGGATGGGAAAAATCCGGACATCAATCGATTTGCAGCAGGTGGTTCCAAGTTGGATAAGTACAACTTCAACTACACCGATATGGCCAATGTGTATGGTAGTGGTAGTGGAAGGCTACCTTGGTTTGACAGGAAGGACCTTAGTTGGTACAAGCATATGATGAAGATGTACTTGATATCAATTGGTCCGCCAATTTCGGAAGTTGTGGAGAAAGGCTTTATGTTGGAGGACAAGGAGAATCCCACCGTTATGGATAATGTTCTTATACATTGCAATGCACAAGCCGTGTCGGTCATGCTCTCCTCTTTGAGTCCTAAGGAGTACTCTAGGGTGTCCCGACTCGAGAATGCTAAGTCTATTTGGGACAAGCTAATTGCGGCTCATGAGGGAGTTGATGTGGTGAAGAACTCAAGAATGCAAGTGTTGAAGAACCAATTCAACTTCTTCGTCATGAAGAAAGGTGAAGAGACCTAACAAACACATGATAGGCTCTTGGATATTGTGAATGAGAGAAGGTCACATGGAGATGACGTGACCGATGAAGAAGTGAATCTCAAGCTTCTCATGTCACTAAGGGTGTGGAACTCCATCCTTTGCACCATCATTGAAGAAAATGAAGGATTTGAGAGATTCTCCACGGATGAGGTGATTGGAAGGATTCTTGCTCACAAGAGTCGTGTGATGAAGGAAAGAGAGTGAGTGTGCTCATAGTGGATGAGAGCACAAGCAAACATGATGTGGCACTCAAGACCTAAAAGAAAGAGGTTATGCAGTTGATCAAATTGAGATAGAGGAAGACAATGAAGAACTTGCTCTATTTGTGAAGAAGTTTGGCAAGTTCATTATCAACAACGGCTTTACCAAGAAGAGCTTCGACAAAGCCAAAGCTCGAAGGTTATCAAGGAAGTGTTACCATTGTCATGATCCGGGGCACCTCATTGCGGAGTGTCCTCAACTCATTGGGAAGGAAGAAAGGAAGGAGAAGTTCATCAAAAAGAAGAACTTCAAGAAGCCATACAAGGGATAAGCACATATTGGTCAACAATATGTCTCCGATGATGATCAACAAGATGAAGACGAAGAAGGAGGCATTGCCAACCTCACCTATGGCCTCACACTGGCCAAGTCATTACTCTTCAACAACCTCACCGATGATGAAGATGACTTCCCCAAGTGCTTCATGGCCAAGGAAAGCAAGGTACAATCTAAATCTCTTGTCAATTCTTCTAACATTGATGATGAAGAGGAGCTAGTCCCCTCCTTGCAAGAAATGGTGAAAATGATAGGGAAGATGCAAGAAAGGGTTGAAGAGAGTGAGGAGATGATGGATAAGCAAGAAAACATGCTTATCAAGAAGCTTGATGACATCAAGGAGTTGAAGGATCTCCTTGAACAAGAAAGGGAGAAAAATGAGGAGTTGACTTCGTGCCTCACAAAGGTAAACAAGTCAAATGCTAAACTTGAGAACATCAACCTCTCTCTCTCCAAACAAAATGTGACTCTCTTGATGAGAAACACAAATTGTTGGAAGGAGAGATTGAGGATCTCAAAATTAGCACCTTGACTTGGAAAAATAAGGCCGAGTCACCACATCAAGCAAGGGTTGTGCAAGGTGTGACAATGTTGACATTGATAACATTGTTATTGACAAGGTGGCAATTAAGGAGCTCACTAACAATGTCAAGGATGTTGAGAGAGAGGCTCAAGTTGAGCTAGCTAAGAGAATTGTTAGTGAGGAAAGAAAGTTCAATGGCAACAAAGGCACCGGGTTCAAGAAGTGGCCCAAGAAGAAGTACATCAACAAGACCAACAACACGAACAAAAAAAAGCAAGTTGCTCAAGTCAAGCTCAAAAATAAGATCTCATCTCGTATCCTTCGTTAGGGGCCCGACGCGAGCCGGGCTTCGCATGGAGGAAACACCAAAGACCCCGGTACACGTTTCCCACACTAACACCGAGTTTTAACTTAGAGTAGGCCGCACAGAGTCGATGAACGGTGCGAGGCACCCGAAGGAGGTTCTCCGAGGCGAAGTCGGGGGAACCCGAGGATGGAGCCAAGCCCCACGCACGAAGGCCCGCGTCTCGCGAAGCCACCATCCGGCGAGGCGGAGTGGCGCAGAACGGAGCTCCGGAGCGAAGCAAAGCGAAGGGCCGGAGTGCATCCCAGCTAAGCAGCCGGGTATGCCGCGAGCAACGCGGTTTTAGCCTCGCTTTCCCGGAATGCCCCTAAGGGTTACCGCCTCATAGTAGAATTGGGGCGTTTGGCCAACGATAAAATGGTCCTGTAAAATATGGCTCCCTGGACTATAAAGGGAGCCCAAGCGTCACCTGTAAACTCACATGTAATCAGCAAGTTGACTTTGCTTATACTAAGAGTTGTTATCTTGCCACTTTGTTCTTTTATAATCTGCATTTTCCACTTCTTGTGTTCGGTGTGTTAACCGAGCATTACCCTCGCTGCTTAGCACACCAACATTGGCGCCCACCGTGCCCGAGCTCGAAAAACCAAGCTCACGATGAAAAGAAATACAAGAACGATCGTAGCGGCTCAGCCCCGCAAGAGCTATCCACAAATCATCAGCCGTAGCCTCGACTCCCTCGAGCTAAACCGGAGACCACCACCTCGAGCTGAAGGGCCGCAGACGGTTCGACTCGAACAAGCACCTGCCTCGGCCAATGGCGAAGGTACAATCAAAGGGCAAAGCGATGACAACACAGGCAAGTTGCCAGCAATACAAGAAGACGAGCCCGAAGACACCTACACCTTGGGAGACAGCGAGACACCGCTCGGCGAAGTAGAAGAGTTGCAAAGGCACAACTCGGCGCCGGAAGAAGTAAAAAGAAAACTCCTCCGGGAAGCCGAGCGGAGGGACAAACTATTGTAAGAAAAGGAAGCCCTCTTGGAAGAGAAACATAAGCACGAGGAGCTCGCGAGGGAACTCGGAAGGCTAAGGGCAAACGCAAAGAAAAGTAGCCGACCAAAACCATCAACCGCAACAATACAAAGCGACACGTAAGCGGAGCCAATCGCGCGAAACAATGAAGACAGCAGATGCAAGGCAAATTAATACCCTCCGGAAGGCCAAGTTTCGTAATCGTAGACAAAGATTCGCCGCTCTCGGAAGGGTTGCAAAGGGCAAATTACCTAGAGAACTTTCGCATGGGAACCGTCCCGAAGTACGGGGGAAACAGACCCAAGAAAATTCGTCATTAGCTACGAAGCGGCAGTAACTTTAGCAGCGGGAGACGAAGTAACTTTGCCAAAAATCTTCGCTTGTGCACTCGAGGGACCAGCATCAACATGGTATTTCACCTTGCAACCGGGGTCCATCTACAGTTGGGAAAATTTGAGGGACAAAGTAATAGGAAACTTCGGAGGATTCAAGGGGCCATCTAAAGCGCTAGAGAACATGAGAAATATAGCACAACAGCCAAACGAACTATTGGCGGACTACTAGAAAAGATTCCTCGCACTGAAATCCCAATGTCCAAAGGCAGCAGAAGAGATGGTGATCGAATATCTAATCAAATGGCTTCACGCCAGTCCTCTAAGCTCAAAATTTGCAAAGAATGGCCCCGCGCACTGCAGATACATGTGCATCAAGTTCGAAGAATACTACATATAAGAAATAGATTACAAAAGACGCACCGAAAACCAAAAGCAAGCGCACGAGTCGCGAAATAGCACCGACGGATACTCAAAGAAAGCGAAGCCCCAGTGCAAAAACCCACACAGTCGAAGTAAACAATATACGAGCAAGGCAAGCGAAGACTATTGTTGGCATCTCTTAAGGTCACGTGGAAAGAAACACGTGACCGCGGGAGAGCCAAGGGTTTAAGTCACTTGCACTATTTAACCAAATAATCCACATCCAAGTACAAGCACTAGATATGTATTATAAGGTGGGTCATGAATATCCGCAAGCGGACGGATAACCCGTTGTAGCATTTCACCCGAGAGTATTCAAGGGTATCGTATTTATATTTTCCCAAAGGAAGACATGGTTGATAAGAGTACTTATGCTCATGGTGTTACAAAAGAGTGATGAAGTAATCACATTCCAATGCAGGGGTTAGGAGCAATAAATTGAGGATAGTGTGACACACACCAAGGCAATGCATTCTCTAATAAAAGGGATAGAGGCAATCCTAGATAAAGCTAAACTAGACTAGCGAGACCACTACTCCTAATGATACAACATTCATATGAGTGCGCAGCTTCTACCTAACATCCAAGATCATGCAAGCGCAAGCAAGCGTCTAATGCCTAGGCATCATCGGGAGATCCGTCTTACGCGAGGTCCGCCTCGCGACTCCGGCCTTTTAGACTCCTATGCCATGCCCGAACGTGGAGGATTACTTTGGATGACAAGGCTGTCACTTCTTGTCACCTACCTCTACAAACCGTGGGACACGAAGCACATTCAAAGGTGGGTAGTTAACCCCAGCACCATGCCGGCGTCACTAACCACAACTCTAGATCCCTCGAGGCACCCCAACCCTATGGATCGACATGGTGGTAAATCTAGAGCACCCTTGCGGGACGATGAACCCGAAACCTATTCATAAGAACACTAGTCTAACTAGCATAAGCCGGATGAAAGGATCAAAGCTAGCACTAAGTCATGCAAAGGCGTTCGTCGCTCAAGAATGAGCGACGAACGGCAATCAACCAAGTAAGATCAAGAGTAATCGATGATCAAGTATGAACGAACGAAGAACATTCGATATGTGTTCATCTTCTATTAATGAAGAACGAAGAACGAACGATGAACTCATATGAACGAACGATGAACGATCAAGCAAGATCATGACTACTCCGTCAAGCTCATGACAATGATATAAACGAAAGTATTCCATATATAAAAGGTCAAGTCTTACAAAGAGAGGATACAAGAGCTATACCCAATTCTCCACAAGACCTTGGGAGCAATGAGGCAGCCCACTACTAAGCCTAGCACTACCTAGAAAGCCTCTAAACTTCTAGTGTGAGGAGAGAATGATCCTTGTGTTGTTGTGTGTGTTAAGGAGGGGGGGTACCCCTCCTTATATAGGCTTGAAAGGTCGGCTCCCGGAGGCGGTTTCGTAGGTCGGTGGCATTTAATGCGCGTGGAACCGACCTCCGCAGGCGGTGGGCAAACCGCCGGAGAAAAGTGGGCCGGGGGGCCACCATCCCGGTTCGGCCGAACCACCCCGGTGGGTTCGGCCGAACCGGTCCCGGCCCCTCCCGGGCTGGGCTTTGGCAGTTGGCTCCCCCACCGGATGTTGGTCTTTGATCCAGGTGCTTGTGGCCTTCTTTGTGTTGTATTTCGTGGTCATTGGCCTTTTATCTTGGAGTTGATTCCCGCGGCGAAGTGGAAGTTTTGTAAAAGTGTTGATTTGTCGCCTTGGGGCCCGGAATTCATCATTATCCACCCGCACACTAAAAATCTAGAGGTACAAGTGGAACTAGGTTATTTCTAAGTAAAATGCGTGTAAGACATGCCTAATCCTTCTCATTTATTTGACTAATTGACGGTCGAAATTGGTCGTAACGACCGTCAACAAGTCCCCCTAAGCTTACCCCTTGCTCGTCCCGAGCAAGTAGTAGAACTTTAGGTTGTTGATCAGGAGTTGCTATAATGCCTACTTCTCAAAGGTACCAAGTGTATAACAAAGATACTCATCCTTGAGTTGAATAAGTTGGCAATGGTAACTCACCCTTCCCCTTAGTCCTCATGGGGCTTTGTGCTTTTCACTTTACCTTGGGCGGTTGAGAGAGAGAACGGTGTATAGAGCATTTATTTTCTCTTCCCTTGTCTTGCTTTTTATTCTCCGGAAGTTTTCAAAGGATTTTTTTTTTCAAGTAAAACCACGTTCCACAAGTGATACTCTCGAATCGCTCTAGTGGTGTTTGTATTCCTCACCAAGGCATGTGTATTGCCTCATCCTACATCTAATAGGCTTTTGTGGAGCTCAAGGTAGGATATGAAATGAGGCATACTTGCATTCATATTTTTGCAAAACCAAAAGAGTGGATCCATGGAGATAGCAAGTCATACAATCGTAGATCAAGATGTGCAAGTGTGAAAATGATGGTGGTGGTGTATGTGACTACTCCTCTTTTTGTTTCACCTCTTTTTATTTTGGATTTTGGGCATGGCTATCTTTTCTTCTTTCTTTTTCCATGCTCGAAATGAGAGCAGCTTTTTTTTTTTTTTTTTTTTTTTCTTTTTCTCATGCTCATCTTTTGTGAGCCTTATTTTCTTTTTCTTTTGCATAGCCATGCCTTCTTTTGATATTTTAAGAGAGGTGATAAAATGTGAGGAGTGTCTTTATTTTGGTGGATGGCATGACATGTTGCTAACTTCCGGTGTAGAAGTGTAGCATATGAGGTGGAATGTGTACGTGATCTTGATCATGAGAGTATGAAAAGCATCTCACTAGGGTCACACAATTTTGATAAAGCTCAATGAAGTAACAAGTAGCAAATGAGTAAGGTTTTCAAAGGAAATTTGCATACGGCTTTGGTAGGAATTTATCATCACTTGGGAACTTATAGATTTCGCAATTTTTGGGAACAAAATTCCGGAGATTTCAAGTTCAACTTAGGACAAGATCATAGCAGCTCTTTTTACCATATCATCATCTCACAACAACTTAGGTGCAGCTCAAGCATGTGCAGCCCACAAGTTTCAGGTTCTAAGCAAGTTTTGCCAGCCAACAAACTCAAAACTAGGAGAGTTCTAAATTATAAACTAGGCACATGAGAGAAATAAAATAGAGCAACTATTCATCATCTCAACATAGAAAGACTAGCAGCATACTTGCAGCGCATAAAAGGAAACTAAGCTACTTCTTTTTGTTCTTTTTAGTTTTATCATTTTTATTTTGTTTTTCATATGAGAGGCAAGAACAAGCAAAAACAGGAGACAAAAAAGGATACAAGTTGCGATACATGATACCTTAGCGAGGGGTGCTGCCCCCCCAAGCTTGTTCTTGCTCATGGGTTTGGTGGAATGAACCCCATGTGACGGAAGTAAGCCAAAAGATCGGATCGTTGTTGCTCCGTCATGTTGGTGAGGGTGGTGAGCTGGGTGTCGGTGCGCTCTTGCCATTGATGAGTTTGCAAGATGTGTTGGTTGAGCGCATACTCGGTGTCTTCCGCCGTGGTTTGGAGTCTTCCCATTTGTGAGGAGAGGTTGTTCATCTCCTGCTCAAAGTTGTAGCCTTGGGCTGATCCGGAGTCGGTGGAGTGTTCCTCCCATTGTTGTTGTGGAGAAAACAGCCCCGGGCCATATCCCGGAGTTTGCCACGCCGATCCCCCGGCCATGTGAGGTGGCGGGGCTGGGTACCCACCGGGAGAAAGCCCGGGTGGCTGTACCCCGGCCCGCCATGAGCCGTGGACTGCGGTGTGGGCATCTCGGAGGTAGATGGCTGTTCCGATCTGTGCGCCCCCTGCGAGAAGATACACTCCTGCGAGACCGCTCCGCTTCTTGGAGCTCAATGGTTAGATTTTTGAGAGTATACAAACGAAGGTCCGGGTTAGGTAACCGAAACTCGTTTGTATATCCCACAAAATAATATATGAGGGAATCGTTCGGACCATTCTTAAGAGAGTGACCTTGAATAAGATAATCTTTATTTATAAGAGAGCGAGGTGTAGCAAGGTATTCAACATTAGCATCATGTAAAGCTCCCACCCGCATGGCAATTCGTGTCACTAAAGAGGTACATTCAATTGGTCCTATCGTCCCAAGATTTTCTATCCATTGGCGAATCATGGCTTTCACGGGAGCAATCTTAATTTTATCAACCGCAGCAAAAAGAATTTTTAGCTCATCCTCGCAGCACACTCCGAATATCACTCCTTGGAAAAAGAGTGATAGCAATCCACATGTGCATAAAACGCAAGGTAGGATGATGGATGTGATTAGTTCTAGGTCGCACGCAATTAGGAAGACCCGTAATCCTCTCCCAAAAAGCATGCTTTGAAAACTGAGGAAGGGCACCATCCAAGTCGGTATTGCAGCGAGTATTAAAGCCAAGAAGAGTGCTAAGTTCTTTCCAAGTCAAACGGTAGGATTCACGGAAAAACCGAAAAGAAATTCCTTCATCTACCGTTCGTAGGGTGCATAAAAACTGAAGTGTAAGCAAGCGGGAACCCGGCTCATCTACACTAGCAAAATCTGTCCACCCTAAGGCTTTAAATACTTGAGCAAATTCAGCATCCATACCTATTTTGTGCAGCAGCTCCGTGTCAAATGCTCGCGTAGGAGCAAAGAGGCGGTGTTGGAGAAGCGTGTAGGTGTGCGTCTCGTACTCGCCCACTAAGTCGAGGTCGGTGTCGGTGAGGAGACGATGCTCGATGTTGCCCTCTTGCCCTTCTTCCTCGACTTGTGGTGGTGAACTTGGCGGTGACTCGACTACGGGGCGTGCGCGGGTGCTTCGACGTGAAGAGCTTGAACTTGAGCGTGAGCTCAAGGACCTCTTGATCGACCCGAACAGCTTCTTGGCACCGGTCATGGCTGCACACAAAGAGAGCAAGAACACAAGAACAACAACTCCGAACGGGTTATGTGAGGGAGAAATCAAATTGGCGACACCGTCGGTTGTTCATGTGAGCAAGAAATCGCAACTCGAGAAAACCAAACAAAAACAAATCAAACCAAAAACTAGAAAGCACACCAAGAACAAAAGATTTCTGCAGAATTTTTAGGCAATGAGCAAGTGAGGGCAATGGAAAACTTGAGAGCAATGAGAATGAAGTGAGTGAGGAGTGGAAATGATAGTGTGAGAGGGGGAGAGAGTTCTGGCCCGGCCACCTCTACTTATAGCTCACGAAGTAGCCGTTTTTGAACGTTAGGAGGGGCATATGACCGTTGGAAAAAAGACAGACCGAGCAACGGTCATAGCAGTTCGGCCGAACCAAGGAGGTGGGTTCGGCCGGCCTGCTGTGGGTCCCTCTTGCTCCCCCTTTTGGCCCATAGCCCCCACCGGCCAAATGATCATTGACCATGGTTGCTACGTCCGGATATTCCTCGTAAATATTTGCTCAGTAAGAAATCCAAAGAAAGTTGCCTCAAATTCAACTTTATTCGAAAAATCAAATCTCGAGAAAAAGTGTTGGAGAAAATTCCAACATGCAAAATTGTTTTTGGGTTTTGTATAAGGATACAAGGGTTGTCCAAAAGTTTCAAACAAAAGTAGGAAAATTTGGACGTAAAAGGATTTTGGTTTTCAAATTTTATATGCATGGTGAGTGAAAAAAAATCGAATATGCTGGCGGAAAATCCAAATAAATGAAATGAAAATTTTCTTGTGATAAAATAGAGTATGCAGGGAGGTTTTTAAATGCATGTGGTGGAAAACAAAATCAAAAAGAAATCGAAAGATAATACCGATTTATCCCTGTCGGCCAGGGCTTCGCCATTTTAAGTCCGGCGAGCGAGGACTTCTCCATTTCTTTTCATCCTTGTGGTGCAGGCCCTTTCCCTGGAGAGGAGGATGAAGATGGCTGCACCTTCTTCACTTGCCACACTTGGTTGGGCTTTGTTGATGTAGGTGGCTTTGTGTCTTGAAGGACCGGCTTCTTGGCCCATAATCCCGGCCTTGCTGTTGCAGGCTTCTTGGGTTGGTACCATGACGGATTCTCAATTTTGTCAAGTTGCTTCCAAAAGGCGACGAGACTATCCGTCTTTCTTGGTGTCACTTCAACTTCACGGATGTTTGAGGGATTTGGCCCATACTTGATCTTGATCATTGAGCATTGTTCTTCTCTTGGTTGAAACTCAAACTTTTCCTCCTTCCCATTGATGTGGAATCGGATTTCTCCATTCCCAACATCAATTTGGGCGTTTGCGGTACCGAGGAAGGGACGTCCCAAAATGAGGGGCGTGTTCTTGTCAATATCCATCTCAAGCACCACAAAGTCCACCGGTATGAAGTTGCCTCGAATTTTTACCGGCACGTCTTCGGCTATTCCCGCGGGGTAGCGGACCGAAGAGTCCGCCAATTGCAACCTCATTGGTGTAGGAGTCAAGGTTGTGTAGCTCAAACGATCAAAGACTTCTTTGGGCATCACGCCGACGCTTGCCCCAAGATCACATAAGGCTTGGTCGAAGTGGTGTGCCCCAATGGAACATGATATTGTGGGGCAGCCAGGGTCCTTCTTCTTTTCTCGAAGCCGATTGAGTATAGCTGCGCTACACTCCTCTCGTGAGCTTGACCATTTCCTCGTTGGGTAGTGGTCTCTTGTTGTTGAGGATGTCTTTAAGGTAACGTGCATACGTGGGCACCTGCACCATGTCCAATAATGGCACGTTGACATGAATCCTTCGGATGGTCTCGACGAATCGAGCAAATTGTTCATCCTCCTTTGGCTTCCTCGTTTCGTGAGGGAATGGCAAGAAGCTTGTGTCTTGAAATTCAATTCCATTCTTCCCGTCACTTGGCTTCGGTTCTTCTTCTTTTTCTTTGGTAGTAGAAGGGCTTTCCTCCTCCGGTTCGTTCCTGTTCTTCTTTGCTGCATGGTTAGGATATGGCGGATCCCGAGTGGATTTTCCTCCCCTCGTGGTAACCGCATTAACATTTTCCAAAGAAGACTCGGGTTGCCCCGGATCTTCCCAGAATTAGAACCAGGAATAAGAGCAGCTAGCTGAGCAACTTGGGTTTCAATCATTTTATTAAAGCTCAGCTGATTTTTGAAAGCAGAGGAGAAACCTTCTATTTGTGCAGCTTATGTTTTCTAAGACTTTGTCGTTGGCAGCAAGCTTTTTGTTGATAGATTCGTTGATTTTAGCTTGGCCATAAACCAAATCTTTCAAGGAAGGCTGATTATTGTTAAAGCCAGTAAAAATTGTTACCTCCTTGATATGATGGTCGGTTTTGGTTGTACCCTTGTCCTCCGTTTGGACGATACCCGTTGTTGTTGCTCATATAGAACGCTTCTTCATGGGTATGGGGGCAATCTTTCCCCATGTGGCCGGTGTTCCCGCATTCCTCACACGTCATGTGTGAGTCCAATGCATGAACACCACCATTTGCGTTGTGTTCATCCAAGCGTTTTATGAGGAGGTCAACCTTGGTGGACAAAGCATGTCCACCTCCTTGACAGGGTGTACGCCTCTTGAGCGTGTTTGGAGTCGATCATCGCTCCACCCTTGATTGGAGACCATCTTCTCTATGAGTTCTTTTGCTTGGGCAACGGTTTTGGAGAAGAAGGCTCCTCCAGCAGCGGCATCCATATGTCCACGGGTTGTTGGTGTCAACCCGTTGTAGAAGTGTTGAAGAATGAGCCATTCCTCCATCCCATGGTGAGGGCAGGCCGTAATGTATTCTTGAAGCCTTTCCCATGCCTCGGGCATGGATTCATTTGTCGCTTGCTCGGAAACTTGCAATTCTTCCACGAAGGGCATTGGTTTTGCCCATCGGGAAAAACTTGGCGAGGAACGCCGTGGAACATTTGTCCCAAGTGTCAATGCTTGCACGATTGGCATAAAACCACCGTTTCGCCTTCCCAAGGAGGGATAGGGGAAACAGCGAAGTCCGATAGCATCTTGGTTGACTCCGGCCGTGGCCGATGTGTTGCATATCTCCAGGAACTGTTGGAGATGAGAGTTGGCGTCCTCGGAGGCCTTTCCACAAAAGGGAATGGCTTGCACCATAGTGATGAGGCTGGACTTGATGTCAAGTCCTGCGGCACCAGCGTCGACGTTGGGCCCAATGGGCACATTGGCGACGGAGGGCGCAGAGTAGTCACGAAGGGTCCTTTCAGCCATGAGTGTTGAGGTTGATGGTGCGGAAGATGCGGGCTCACTTGTCGTGGGTTCTTGAGGAGAGACAACGACGCGAGGTCGAGTCTTTCTCGCAAGAGCCTCGGGATTATCAACGAAGTTTTTCGGCAAGTTGAATCCACGCATGCACTATCCTGTTTTCACATTGAAGAGAAAACAGATCAAGGTTAGCCTACAAAGGTAATGATTAAAGCATCATCAAGTGTAATCATGAACATTCATTGTATTCTTATTAACCAATGTCTTCCCCGGCAACGGCGCCGGAAATGCTTGTTGGCATCTCTTAAGGTCACGTGGAAAGAAACACGTGACCGCGGGAGAGCCAAGGGTTTAAGTCACTTGCACTATTTAACCAAATAATCCACATCCAAGTACAAGCACTAGATATGTATTATAAGGTGGGTCATGAATATCCGCAAGCGGACGGATAACCCGTTGTAGCATTTCACCCGAGAGTATTCAAGGGTATCGTATTTATATTTTCCCAAAGGAAGACATGGTTGATAAGAGTACTTATGCTCATGGTGTTACAAAAGAGTGATGAAGTAATCACATTCCAATGCAGGGGTTAGGAGCAATAAATTGAGGATAGTGTGACACACACCAAGGCAATGCATTCTCTAATAAAAGGGATAGAGGCAATCCTAGATAAAGCTAAACTAGACTAGCAGACCACTACTCCTAATGATACAACATTCATATGAGTGCGCAGCTTCTACCTAACATCCAAGATCATGCAAGCGCAAGCAAGCGTCTAATGCCTAGGCATCATCGGGAGATCCGTCTTACGCGAGGTCCGCCTCGCGACTCCGGCCTTTTAGACTCCTATGCCATGCCCGAACGTGGAGGATTACTTTGGATGACAAGGCTGTCACTTCTTGTCACCTACCTCTACAAACCGTGGGACACGAAGCACATTCAAAGGTGGGTAGTTAACCCCAGCACCATGCCGGCGTCACTAACCACAACTCTAGATCCCTCGAGGCACCCCAACCCTATGGATCGACATGGTGGTAAATCTAGAGCACCCTTGCGGGACGATGAACCCGAAACCTATTCATAAGAACACTAGTCTAACTAGCATAAGCCGGATGAAAGGATCAAAGCTAGCACTAAGTCATGCAAAGGCGTTCGTCGCTCAAGAATGAGCGACGAACGGCAATCAACCAAGTAAGATCAAGAGTAATCGATGATCAAGTATGAACGAACGAAGAACATTCGATATGTGTTCATCTTCTATTAATGAAGAACGAAGAACGAACGATGAACTCATATGAACGAACGATGAACGATCAAGCAAGATCATGACTACTCTGTCAAGCTCATGACAATGATATAAACGAAAGTATTCCATATATAAAAGGTCAAGTCTTACAAAGAGAGGATACAAGAGCTATACCCAATTCTCCACAAGACCTTGGGAGCAATGAGGCAGCCCACTACTAAGCCTAGCACTACCTAGAAAGCCTCTAAACTTCTAGTGTGAGGAGAGAATGATCCTTGTGTTGTTGTGTGTGTTAAGGAGGGGGGGGTACCCCTCCTTATATAGGCTTGAAAGGTCGGCTCCTGGAGGCGGTTTCGTAGGTCGGTGGCATTTAATGCGCGTGGAACCGACCTCCGGAGGCGGTGGGCAAACCGCCGGAGAAAAGTGGGCCGGGGGGCCACCATCCCGGTTCGGCCGAACCACCCCGGTGGGTTCGGCCGAACCGGTCCCGGCCCCTCCCGGGCTGGGCTTTGGCAGTTGGCTCCCCCACTGGATGTTGGTCTTTGATCCAGGTGCTTGTGGCCTTCTTTGTGTTGTATTTCGTGGTCATTGGCCTTTTATCTTGGAGTTGATTCCCGCGGCGAAGTGGAAGTTTTGTAAAAGTGTTGATTTGTCGCCTTGGGGCCTGGAATTCATCATTATCCACCTGCACACTAAAAATCTAGAGGTACAAGTGGAACTAGGTTATTTCTAAGTAAAATGCGTGTAAGACATGCCTAATCCTTCTCATTTATTTGACTAATTGACGGTCGAAATTGGTCGTAACGACCGTCAACAACTATGATGAACAAGATCAACACGTTTTGTAAAAGGGAAAGCAACGAAGCAATAGCAAGAATGGAAACTACAACGATCAGCGCCAGACAAGAAGCCCTACCGCATATACTGCGAAGGTCACCCTAGGCACAAAACATTAGATTGCCCAAGAACGAAGGAAATCATCGGAAGGCTCGACTTCGAAAGAAGCGATCGAGCAACCAGCACGAGATAAACCACACTACAACAACTCATTGGCATTAGCAACAACCCCAGCAGCCAAGCGTCCGGAACCATCACTACCCACCCCGGCAGTACTACCCAACGCAGTACTTCGGGCCAAACCACCCATCCCAGCCCCCAACCCACCACGGGCAGGGTACCTCACACTACCCAAGGCAGGAAAACAGAATGGCCTACTCCGAACCCTTAACTCTACCACCGCCGAAAATCGAAGATGTAAGCAAGCAAGATGCCAAAGCTCAGCCCCTCCCGAGCAAAGGGATTCATTGGGATGATATCGAGGCGGCTCCAAGCATGGACTACGAAAACAAAAGACAACGTAGAGACTATTTTAGGTTGGTAAATGTAGTCTTCGTCGAAGGCCCAATCAGGAAGACCAAGTAGTCTCACATCCCAATCAGCTTCACCGAAGCGGACCTCGATCCGAAAAGCTACCCACATTCGGACGCCTTCGTAATCGAAGCACACATTGACATGTGGAGAATCGACAAAGTACTCATTAACAACGGTAGCCGAGCAGACATAATATTCCACGGGACACTCTTAAGGATGGGCTACACGGATCGGGACCTCGAACCATCCAACCGTGACACCTCGGTGTCACTAAGAGCTATGCATCCGTGATTTTCCATCAATTATGTTTGCCAGGTCGCAAAGTTTTGAAATCAATTAATGGGAATGTAACAGACTAGATAAAGAAGAAATGTAGATAAAGGCTAGGGTTTGCAAAATACACAGTTTCCTCAACCAAAGTATATGCAAATAATATTTTTCCTGGATTGAGCATGAGAAAAGAGAATTTTGAGGAATTTTCTGGAATTTTTCTTAATGGAAAAATGCCCAAACCAAGAAAAGAAAAATCCAAAAACAGATGGTTTATAGAACTCGTATAAAAATTAGGATGCAAAATCTGAACTTTTGACAATAACGAAAGTCTCTCGAATATTATTTTACAGTCCCTTGAATTTTCCCATAATTTTCTCGGGGCCTAGAAACGTCCGTTTGGATTTCTTCTTTCTCGAGGGGCCTTTTGCAAAACGGTCGAGCCGGCCCGGCCGTCGGCCTCCTCTCTACGCCGCCCGCCGCCAGCGCTGCGCCACGCAATCGTGGGACCCACCGAGTGGGACCGACCGTCGGGCCGGCATAAGGACTCCGGCGCCGTCCTACTCTCTCTCTCTCTCTCTCTCTATCTCGTAATCTCGCTTATCCGCCCGAGCCGGCCGCCGGTGCCGCCACCTAGGTGACGTCGCCGCCCGACAACCCCGGGCGGCCTCCGAGCTCAAGCTAGAAGCACGCAAAGCTGCGCCGAGCACGTCGCCAACCAGTTCCTGCCTCTCCTCTGCCACTTCCCCAAGTCCGGTCGTGAATCGCAAGCTTTCCGCGAGGAGCAACCCCGGGACACCTTGTCGATTCCTCCTTGCACGGTGGGTTCCGGTTCAATTAGCTTCCTAAGGGTCTCCTCTACTTCCTCACGCATCCACTTGAAGTGGTCCGCTGTGATTCGCAGCTCTAGCACGCCGGAATGGCCGTGCCACCGCCGAGACCCACTACCGGTCGCCGTCGTCCGCCCCTCACGGTTGGCGAGCCTCATGGTGAGCACCTCGCTTTGTTTTCTAGGCCGGCACGCAGCTTTCCCGGTGCTAGTGCTTTGAGAGCTAGCCAAGCCCGGCTCCAGTGTCCCGTCGTTGTCGTCGAGCCGTGCCATGCCATGCTCCGTGGGCGCGGTGACCGCACCCGGCCGGCTACATGGGTCTCTTGGAGGTATACTCGTCCAAACGGGCCGCCGGCACGGCCCGGCCCGAGCACGCCAAGGCACGACCCGTTTCTTTTGGGCCGGCACGGCATGGAATTCATTTCGGGTCATGCCGTGCCGGCCCACGTGCCGAGCCGTCGGCCCACGGCACGACACGAATTACACAGGCCGGGCCGGGCCGGCCCATTAGGCCCGTTAGGCACGCCAGCCCGTTAACGTTTAAATAGAGCAAAAATGGTGGTGAAATGTGGAGTTTTAGTGGGATTCGAACTTGGGTCTTCTATTTTCTCAAAAGGCAGCGTCCAATCGGGGGTTGGATAATTGGCGCCGAGATGAGTGCATTCTTAAGGGTAGTGAAAGCAGTCATGCATTCATCGAGTAAACTCAAAGGGTGCATCCTTCGCAAGCAGATTTGTAAGGGGTCTAGCAATTTGAGAGAAATCTTTGATAAAACGACGATAGAACCCCGCATGTCCCGAGAAAGCTGCGAATGCCCCTAACATTCATAGGAGGTGGAAGCTTTTCTATAACTTCTAATTTAGCTTTGTCCACCTCTATCCCCCTTTCAGAAATCAAATGCCCCGAACTATGCCTTCTCTAACCATGAAATGGCATTTCTCCCAATTGAGCACTAAATCATTTTCTTGACAACGTTGCAAGACTTTGTCTAAATTTTCTAAACAATGATCGAAGGTTTTTCCATAAACAGAGAAATCATCCATGAATACTTCCATAATCTCTTCGATCATGTCAGAAAAGATAGACATCATGCAACGTTGAAAAGAAGCAGGTGCATTGCAAAGCCCAAAAGACATTCGTCGATAGGCGTAAGTTCCATAGGGGCATGTGAAAGTGGTTTTACTTTGATCGTCGGGATGGATGGGGATTTGATGATATCCTGAATACCCATCAAGGAAACAAAAGAAAGAATTATTTGCCAGCCGTTCCAACATCTCATCGATGAAGGGCAGTGGAAAATGATCCTTCTTTGTAGCCTTGTTAAGTTTTCGGTAATCTATGCACATCCTCCATCCCGTGACGGTGCGTTGAGGGATCAACTCATTTTTGTCATTATGGACGACCGTCATTCCTCCTTTCTTGGGTACAACCTGCACTCGGACTCACCCACTCGCTGTGTGGAACAGGATAGATAATGCCAGCATGTAAAAGTTTTAAGACCTCCTTTTTAACGACCTCCCGCATCGCATTGTTCAACCTCCTTTGAGGTTCCCTAGATGGTGTACTATCGGGGTCTATGGGAATGCGATGGGTGCAAAGAGCAGGGCTGATTCCCTTGAGGTCTCCAAGCGAGTACCCAAAAACGGAGTGATGTTTTTCTAGCACGGCTAAGAGTTTTGCAGTTTCCTCTTCCGAAAGCTTGTCACTTATGATGACAGGGGTTTCGGGATTTCCGTGAAGAAAACGTAGCGCAAGCCTCGGTGGAAGAGTTTTGAGCTCTACGGGAGGTGGCGTAGGTGTAAAAGTTTCGGGCAGCTCAAAAGTTTCCGCCGAATCATCCTCTTCTAAAATGAAATCAAGAGCATCTTCATCCAAGGATGATTCGGGGTTTTCATGAGGAAAAATTGCCATAACCTCCTTCATGCATTCTTCTTCCACAAGCGGCTCCTCGGCAAAAGAGTTTTGTGCATGAATGATAGGAAGAGAAAAAGTTTTCTTGCCGAGGGTGAAGTCTAAGGTTCCTGAAGGTGATATCCCTAAGAAAAGCTTTTCTATGGGATGACCGACCAAAACATCGAAATCCAGGATTCCGAAAACGTGAAAGTCCAAGGAAACCTCTCGCTTCATTACGCTTAATGCAAACATCTCTAATGATTCCCAAACTCTCAAAAATTGCCCCGGTGGGGCTTTAAGGAGTTTGTCGGAAGGTGCCCATGTCTCGTTTCCAAATAAAGTTGAAGCAAAAGATTCGGACATGATGTTGGCACCTACTAGAGGATTATAGAGAACATCTACCATTACTCCCCGAATTGAGCCACGAATGGTTGATCTAGGATGATCAAGTCGAAGAACTTCCGAAGAAAGTTCGTTTTCCATCAACCATTCATCGCTCATAATTGCTGTCAACTTCCGAACAGTTTTTAAGAGAAGAGATTTTTCAATAGGTTCGGGGTTGGTGCAGGGAGTGCTGGTTTCTTTTGATAGGAGTAGTTCAAGGTGTTTCCAAAATCTTCAAAAATTTCTTCCTTGAACTCAAATGGGAAATCAAGAGGTTCATCTTCCTCTATCATTGTTCTTGTGTTAGATGAGGACTCGAGTGCTAGGTGCTCCATCATGGGCACCAAGTGTTGTATCTCTTGCACAACGAGTTCCTCATCTTCCGACTCCGGCTCTACGAGTAAGTCAGCGGAACAAGGTGTGTTTTCCACAATTCGATCCAAAAGTTCGTGTGCTTCCGCTATGGTCTTATGAGAAAAAGATCCACCCGCGGCCGTGTCAAGATAAAGTGCGGTATCGTTGCTCAATCCCGAATAAAAGTGTTGTAATAAAACGGGTTCGGGGAGCAATAATTCTGGTCCGGAGTCCGTTAGAGAACAGAACCGAATCCATGACGCACTTAAGGTTTCCTTTTCTTCTTGTCGAAAGCCTATTATTTCCGCTCGTAGAGAAGTGATACGAGATACGGGGAAGAATGCTAGACAAAATTTGTCTCGCAATTCTTTCCAATCACCGTTCACTCTCTTAGCGGTGTAAGTGTACCATTGCTTCGCCTTCTCATTGAGAGAGAAGGGAAACAACTTCCACCTCAATGTTTCTTGTGTCATGCCATGGATCAATCGGCATGAACACAAATGTTCAGACTCTCGCAAGTGTTCATAAGGATTTTCATGTTTAAAACCCGAAAAGGATAAACCTCTAATCATCGAAATGTAATCGGGGAGAACTCATAGCCAGGTGAAGAAATAGGTTGTGATGATGATGGTGGCTCTAAGAGTTCACCCCGTGGAGTGGAGAAAGATTGGATGGTTGGGTGTGACTCCATGATATGTTTTTGTGAAATTTTGAATGTAAGAAAAATAAAAACAGAACGGTAAGTAAGATAGATTACGAGGGCAAACCTGATTCGTTACAAAGATAACAACCGTTCCCGGCAACGGCGCCAGAAATGCTTGTTGGTATTTCTTACGTCACGAATAAATCCGCAAGCGCACGGAATACCGTTGTAGCACTTCACCCGGGAGTATTCCAAGGTATCGTATTTATATCCGCAGGGAACAGAGTATTTCTGCAACAAGGTTAGTTTACCCAAGGACAACCAAGACAACGTAGCAAAATAGGGTCGAGAGGGTGACTCTTATCTATTTATCCTTTAAAGGTAGACGAACGCAAGCTAGACTTGTTTACTTCGGGCACCGTCTTAGGCTTGGTCCGCCAAGCCACTCCGGTCTACGAAAGCTCTACTATGTACCCGAACGTGGAGGGTTCCTTTGGATGACAGTGGCTGTCACTTCCTGCCACCTACCTCTACAAACCGTGGGGCACACAGACAAACAAAGGCGATCTCCAGCCCTAGACACCACGTCTATGCTATTGACCACTACTCTAGCCTCGGCCTAGAACCGAGTTCGTAAAGCTAGAGCACTTCTTGCGAAGCGATGATCCCGTAAACAAGTATAACAAGAATTACGTCTAACACAAAGATATGTCACGATAGATAAGTAGATCACCACGTATAAATCACCAAAAAGAGTGTTTACACGCCAAGGTAAAAGAAAAGGAAATACTACTCCACTTTAAAAGGGAGGAACACTCCTTCCTCTTCCTTGCCCTCTCTCCTATTCTACTAAGATACAAGAGGCCCTTGGCCTAAGGATGAGAGTTTTGTCTTGTATCTTGATGTTGGTGGTGTGTTGAGAGAGGGGGTGTACCCCTTTATTTATAGCCTTGGAAGGTCGGCAACTTGGAGGCGGTTCCCGACGTCGGTGGCATTAATTGCAGGTGGAACCGACCTCCGGACGTCGGTGACAAACCGCCGAGAAAGATGGGCCAGTGGGGCCCACTCGTCGGCTCGGCCGAACCCACTAGGGCGGTTCGACCGAACCGGCCTCGGGCTCCCCGGGCTTGATTCTTCTCTCGGTGCTTTCCTCTGGCTGTGTACTGGCCCAATCCACTTACTTGGTTTGATGTTGAGGCTCTGTTTTGTGGTTTTGGGCTTTTGGACTATATCCTTTAGTCCGGGGAAAATCCGTCGATTGCAAAGCCCATGTTTCGTGCATGTTTTCCCCTGTTTTCATATGAATTGCACCTGCATTCATAATTTCACCAAGACTAGTGGAATTTGTTAGAAATAATCCCTATGTCTATTCTTGGTGATGGTGTTTGATTCAAAAAGATGCAACATGTTGACGGTAAAATTGGACCATAAGGACCGTCAACAAGACCCCCACACTTAGCTCTTTGCTCGTCCTCGAGTAAAGGTGGGAGCGTAAGTTGAGAGATTTCTCCCTTAGAGACCTGCACACATGTTATTACAAGCCACACCGTTTTACTTGTGAACATGACGGTGGCTAACATGCATTCTTGGATGATTGATAAGTGGAACAGCTCATGACTCAAGTCACTATACTTTTGCTCACTAAGCACCTTGGGTTTTTGAAAGTTTTGAAAATAAACAACATGACTCCCGCTCCTCTTCGATTCTCTTGAATCGCTCAAAAAGTGTTTTCCTCACCAAAGCATTGTGTTGCCTCTCTTTTTCCTACTTCTTAGGCTTGTATGTGGAGCTCGGTAGGGAATGAGAGAGGCATACTTGTATCACAAATATTGCTAAGCCAAAAGAAAGGATCCATGGAGAAGCCAAGTCATGTAACCTTGATCAAGAAGTGCGTGTGTGTATGGATATGAAAAAGTGACAACTCCTATTGCAATTGGCCTCTCTTTATTTTGCATTTTCGAGACATGGCTATCTTTTTATTTTCTTTCTTTTCTTTTCTTGCTCTATGCTTGAGCATCTCTTTTCTTCTCTCTTTTTCATTGCTCATCTTTGTGAGCTTTCTTTTCATTGCTCATCTCGTGTGAGCTTTTATATAGCCATGTCTCGTTTATGCGTGATTGAGAGAGAGAGAGAGGTAAAAAGAGGTGCAAACGAGGAGTGTCTTTATTTTGGTGGGGTGCTAGCTCCTAGTGTAGGAGTTTAGCCCTGGTGGAGTGTACGTGATCTTGATCAAGAGAGCATGACAAGTTTCTCTCTAGGGTCACTCAATTTTGGTAAAGCTCATTGCAATCACAAGCAGCATATGTATGTAAGTTTTGCAAGGTATGATTCATCATATGGCATTGGTAGGAATTTTTGTATCAAGAGAGGAGCATGAAGCCATGGTATTTTTGTTTTGTGAAATAAAATTCCCAAGGACTCGGTAAGCTAAGCATAAGATCATTTCGTCGAGCCATATCACACTTGCCAATAATCTAGAAAAACATGGGTCCTATGGATTTGATTATTTGTTCACAGTGCAAGTGGTGATGAAGCGAGTAATAAAAAGTGTGCAAGATCATCATGAGAGCATTAGGGAGAGACTTGGGAAAAGGTATTCAAAAGAAATCTTCCCAAGTTTTAGTTGGTCAAGTTTTGGTAATTGTTTTTCGCGTCTCGTAATGAACTTGACAAATAAAGTAGGCGAAAAGGAAGTGTGGGAAACAAACTCAAGTGCCAAGAGGAAGAAGGGGCTGAGTGGGACCCACCAGGGTTCGGCCGAACCACCCTTGTGGGTTCGGCCGAACCGGCCCGGGCCCCACCGGTGCTCTGTTTCGCAGGTTGTGTTTGTGTTGTTTTCCTCGTGATGTCCCCTGCGCGCTACGCGTGTGTTTGTCTTTGCTTTCCGCGATGTCCCCCCACACTTGCCTTTTGCCTCGTTTTCTTCAAAATAGACAAAGATATTTCGAAACAAAACTTGCTCTACCGGTAAGGGAAGACCGGGGAGCACTAATATGATTAAAAATTTGAAAGAGCAGGCGCATTGCAATCTTGAGGAATTGAAAAAAAATGATTGAAAAAAGGAAATTAAACTAAATGCGCTCGCGGGAAATGATGAACGCGGGAAGGTTCATTTTAAACGTCGTATTCGTCCTCCTTCCCCGCGTCCTTGAAGAGACGCTTGATCTTGGAGTTGGTGCTGCGGCGATGGCTTGCCCGGGCATCTTTCAAGTCTTCAATAGCGTCTTTGATCTCCGCGACATTATCACGTAGGCGTTCATGGGCTTCGCGGAGATCAACGTGTTTAGCGAGGAGGATTTGGTAGGGGCTTTTTTAGGAGTTTTCTCCTCCTCGCTTTCATACATTCCCCCTGCCCTCTTGATGGGAGAGGGAGAGAGACGCCTCCTTATCCTCTTAGGAGGAGTGTTGCCCACGGATTCGCGGGCGTCTCTCTTTTCCGCCGAGGTGAGCGGCGGGATGAGCTGCTTTCCGCCACCGCGGATTCCCTTGATCCTGAACCTCTCGCCGGGCTTCTTGATGGGGCTAGGCAGGTTGCGCCCTCATATTGATGGTGCACCACCTGCCCGCTCTTGGTAGCGAGGGTGCCGACGTACTTCTCTCCGGGAGGGAGCGCGTTGTCGGCGGCGTCGGCGCTCTTCTTCTTGGGGGTAGATTTCCCCTTCTTTTGGCGAGGTGCCACAGCAGCGGGAGAGCTCTTGGAGGGTGTTCTTGCTGCTGTGGGTGGAGGTTCAATAGCGAGCGGTAGATCATGGATCATCAAGGCTTGCTCGCTGGGAATGGGGACATGATCAAGGATGTCTTCGAGGCCGACTTGGCGGCAAAGCTCGCCGGTGGTGACGGAGACGTCGAGGCTTGGGATGCTACCGTCCATGGTGCTGGGCAAAAGCTTTTTGTGCGAAATGGACAAGGTGGAAGAAAGGTGCAAGGAAAAATGAAAGAAAACACCTTCATTTATAGATAAAAGCATGGAAAGAATTAATTTGATTTTTCCCGCAGCATGGAAGGCACTAAGCAGGGAGATTTGATCTTGTGACCGTTGGAGACAAAAGATGAAAGAAAAAAGTGACCGTTTGGGGTTTGTACTGGTTCGGCCGAACCAGCTAGGGGGTTCGGCCGAACCGTAGTGGGCCCCTCTCGGTCCCCTTCCTTTTTGGTTGATTGCTTGCTAAAATTATTTCAGGGAAAGAGCTACTACGGGATATAGATAAGAAAGAGCTATCATGAGAGAAAATTTAAATTAATCAAGTGCATGACATCAAATTCTTTATCTTTATCGGGCTCGAAATAAATTTTAAGGCGCTGACCATTTACCTTAAATATTTTACCTTCGTCGTCTTGAAGTGTGATTGCTCCATGTGACGAAGTGTCAATAACCGTGTATGGTCCGTCCCATTTACTTCTTAATTTTCCATGCCCGAAGAGTTTTACCCGTGAATTGAATAGCAAGACCTTATCTCCAACCTTGAATACCTTTATCTTTATCTTTTTGTCGTGCCACCTTTTTGTCCTTTCTTTGTATATAGCTGAGTTGTGGTACGCTTTGTCTCTCCATTCTTCTAACTCAGCCTATCTCCATTTTTCTTTTGCGTCCGGCACCATTAAAGTCCATGTTCCATTTCCGGATGGCCCAATACGCTCGGTGTTCCGTCTCGACGGGTAAATGACATGTTTTCCCGTATACGAGCTGGTATGGGGACATGCCTATGGGTGTCTTGTATGCTGTACGGTATGCCCATAGTGCATCGGGTAGCTTGTCCTTCCATCCCTTCCCCATTTCTGTTACGGTCTTTTGCAGGATCCGCTTGATTTGCTTGTTTGAGGTCTCGGCCTGCCCACCGGTTTGAGGGTGGTATGGAGTAGCGATATTATGCCTTGATCCAAGTTCTCTTAGGAAGCTTCGGAAGGTCTTATTAATGAAGTGAGACCCTCCGTCGCTTATCACTAGCTTCGGTGTTCCAAACCTTGGGAAGATAATTTCGTGGAACATCCGGCGGGCATGCTTGGCATTTGCGGCCCCGCAAGGCATTGCTTCCACCCACTTAGACACGTAGTCTACCGCCACCAAGATGTATTCGCAGTCATGTGACTTGGTGAACGGTCCCATGAAGTCAATGCCCCATACGTCGAAGAGCTCGACTTGTAAATTGTAGTTGAGGGGCATTGCATCTCTTGCCGTGATGCCTCCAACTTTTTGACATTCCGGGCATCGCTCGACAAATTCCTTTGTGTCTTCGTACATGGCTGGCCAAAAGAAGCCACTTTGCCATATCTTGGCCTCGTGTACGAAACACGCCGTAGTGTCCCCCGTATGGCGATGCATGGCACTTCTCAATGATTCGTGTGCTCTCGGGTATGGGCACACATCGCCTTAGCAATCCATCGGCGCAGACACGGTAAAGGAAGGGCTCTTCCCATAAGTGACGGCGACTCTCATAGATGAGTCGTTTCTTATTCTTTCCAGGTGGTACGTACCCCGTTGCCATGAAGTTCACAATGTCGGCAGTACCATGGATGTGAGTCCCTCACTAGGAGCAGCATGTCATCGCGTAGGAAATCATTGATGGGTAATTCCTGCAGGTTAGTGAATTGTATACGCGACAAATGATCTCGCCACGGAATTTTCTACTCCTTTCTTATCACGGATTTCTACATCAAATTCTTGGAGTAGAAGAACCCATCGTATCAAACGAGGTTTAGCATCCTTCTTATTGAGCAAAAACTTTAAAGCAGCATGATCGGTGTAAACAATGACTTTTGCTCCAGTCAAGTAGGATCTAAACTTATCAAAAGCAAAAACAACAGCAAGGAGCTCTTTTTCAGTGGTAGTGTAATTTAACCGAGCTCCGACCAAGGTTTTGCTTGCATATGAGATTGCATGATGCTTTTTATCTCTAGTTTGGCCAAGAACAGCCCCCACAGCAAAATCACTAGCATCACACATTATCTCAAAAGGCAGCGTCCAATCAGGGGGTTGGATAATTGGCGCCGAGATGAGTGCATTCTTAAGGGTAGTGAAAGCAGTCATGCATTCATCAGTAAACTCAAAGGGTGCATCCTTCGCAAGCAGATTTGTAAGGGGTCTAGCAATTTGAGAGAAATCTTTGATAAAACGACGATAGAACCCCGCATGTCCCGCAAAGCTGCGAATGCCCCTAACATTCATAGGAGGTGGAAGCTTTTCTATAACTTCTAATTTAGCTTTGTCCACCTCTATCCCCCTTTCGTAAATCAAATGCCCCGTAACTATGCCTTCTCTAACCATGAAATGGCATTTCTCCCAATTGAGCACTAAATCATTTTCTTGACAACGTTGCAAGACTTTGTCTAAATTTTCTAAACAATGATCGAAGGTTTTTCCATAAACAGAGAAATCATCCATGAATACTTCCATAATCTCTTCGATCATGTCGGAAAAGATAGACATCATGCAACGTTGAAAAGAAGCAGGTGCATTGCAAAGCCCAAAAGACATTCGTCGATAGGCGTAAGTTCCATAGGGGCATGTGAAAGTGGTTTTACTTTGATCGTCGGGATGGATGGGGATTTGATGATATCCTGAATACCCATCAAGGAAACAAAAGAAAGAATTATTTGCCGACTGCTCCAACATCTCATCGATGAAGGGCAGTGGAAAATGATCCTTCTTTGTAGCCTTGTTAAGTTTTCGGTAATCTATGCACATCCTCCATCCCGTGACGGTGCGTTGAGGGATCAACTCATTTTTGTCATTATGGACGACCGTCATTCCTCCTTTCTTGGGTACAACCTGCACCGGACTCACCCACTCGCTGTGTGGAACAGGATAGATAATGCCAAAGCATGTAAAAGTTTTAAGACCTCCTTTTTAACGACCTCCCGCATCGCATTGTTCAACCTCCTTTGAGGTTCCCTAGATGGTGTACTATCGGGGTCTATGGGAATGCGATGGGTGCAAAGAGCAGGGCTGATTCCCTTGAGGTCTCCAAGCGAGTACCCAAAAACGGAGTGATGTTTTTCTAGCACGGCTAAGAGTTTTGCAGTTTCCTCTTCCGAAAGCTTGTCACTTATGATGACAGGGGTTTCGGGATTTCCGTGAAGAAAAACGTAGCGCAAGCCCGGTGGAAGAGTTTTGAGCTCTACGGGAGGTGGCGTAGGTGTAAAAGTTTCGGGCAGCTCAAAAGTTTCCGCCGAATCATCCTCTTCTAAAATGAAATCAAGAGCATCTTCATCCAAGGATGATTCGGGGTTTTCATGAGGAAAAATTGCCATAACCTCCTTCATGCATTCTTCTTCCACAAGCGGCTCCTCGGCAAAAGAGTTTTGTGCATGAATGATAGGAAGAGAAAAAGTTTTCTTGCCGAGGGTGAAGTCTAA
This sequence comes from Chloris gayana, assembly GCA_031894775.1. Taxonomy (NCBI): domain Eukaryota; kingdom Viridiplantae; phylum Streptophyta; class Magnoliopsida; order Poales; family Poaceae; genus Chloris; species Chloris gayana. The sequence continues at coordinate 5,515,634 of JAUNZO010001928.1, forward strand.
GGTTCCTCGAAGGTGATATCCCTAAGAAAAGCTTTTCTATGGGATGACCGACCAAAACATCGAAATCCAGGATTCCGAAAACGTGAAAGTCCAAGGAAACCTCTCGCTTCATTACGCTTAATGCAAACATCTCTAATGATTCCCAAACTCTCAAAAATTGCCCCGGTGGGGCTTTAAGGAGTTTGTCGAAGGTGCCCATGTCTCGTTTCCAAATAAAGTTGAAGCAAAAGATTCGGACATGATGTTGGCACCTACTAGAGGATTATAGAGAACATCTACCATTACTCCCCGAATTGAGCCACGAATGGTTGATCTAGGATGATCAAGTCGAAGAACTTCCGAAGAAAGTTCGTTTTCCATCAACCATTCATCGCTCATAATTGCTGTCAACTTCCGAACAGTTTTTAAGAGAAGAGATTTTTCAATAGGTTCGGGGTTGGTGCAGGGAGTGCTGGTTTCTTTTGATAGGAGTAGTTCAAGGTGTTTCCAAAATCTTCAAAAATTTCTTCCTTGAACTCAAATGGGAAATCAAGAGGTTCATCTTCCTCTATCATTGTTCTTGTGTTAGATGAGGACTCGAGTGCTAGGTGCTCCATCATGGGCACCAAGTGTTGTATCTCTTGCACAACGAGTTCCTCATCTTCCGACTCCGGCTCTACGAGTAAGTCAGCGGAACAAGGTGTGTTTTCCACAATTCGATCCAAAAGTTCGTGTGCTTCCGCTATGGTCTTATGAGAAAAAGATCCACCCGCGGCCGTGTCAAGATAAAGTGCGGTATCGTTGCTCAATCCCGAATAAAAGTGTTGTAATAAAACGGGTTCGGGAGCAATAATTCTGGTCCGGAGTCCGTTAGAGAACAGAACCGAATCCATGACGCACTTAAGGTTTCCTTTTCTTCTTGTCGAAAGCCTATTATTTCCGCTCGTAGAGAAGTGATACGAGATACGGGGAAGAATGCTAGACAAAATTTGTCTCGCAATTCTTTCCAATCACCGTTCACTCTCTTAGCGGTGTAAGTGTACCATTGCTTCGCCTTCTCATTGAGAGAGAAGGGAAACAACTTCCACCTCAATGTTTCTTGTGTCATGCCATGGATCAATCGGCATGAACACAAATGTTCAAACTCTCGCAAGTGTTCATAAGGATTTTCATGTTTAAAACCCGAAAAGGATAAACCTCTAATCATCGAAATGTAATCGGGGAGAACTCATAGCCAGGTGAAGAAATAGGTTGTGATGATGATGGTGGCTCTAAGAGTTCACCCCGTGGAGTGGAGAAAGATTGGATGGTTGGGTGTGACTCCATGATATGTTTTTGTGAAATTTTGAATGTAAGGAAAAATAAAAACAGAACGGTAAGTAAGATAGATTACGAGGGCAAACCTGATTCGTTACAAAGATAACAACCGTTCCCCGGCAACGGCGCCGTAAATGCTTGTTGGTATTTCTTACGTCACGAATAAATCCGCAAGCGCACGGAATACCGTTGTAGCACTTCACCCGGAGTATTCCAAGGTATCGTATTTATATCCGCAGGGAACAGAGTATTTCTGCAACAAGGTTAGTTTACCCAAGGACAACCAAGACAACGTAGCAAAATAGGGTCGAGAGGGTGACTCTTATCTATTTATCCTTTAAAGGTAGACGAACGCAAGCTAGACTTGTTTACTTCGGCACCGTCTTAGGCTTGGTCCGCCAAGCCACTCCGGTCTACTGAAAGCTCTACTATGTACCCGAACGTGGAGGGTTCCTTTGGATGACAGGGCTGTCACTTCCTGCCACCTACCTCTACAAACCGTGGGGCACACAAAGCAAACAAAGGCGATCTCCAGCCTAGACACCACGTCTATGCTATTGACCACTACTCTAGCCTCGGCCTAGAACCGAGTTCGGAAAGCTAGAGCACTTCTTGCGAAGCGATGATCCCGTAAACAAGTATAATAAGAATTACGTCTAACACAAAGATATGTCACGATAGATAAGTAGATCACCACGTATAAATCACCAAAAAGAGTGTTTACACGCCAAGGTAAAAGAAAAGGAAATACTACTCCACTTTAAAAGGGAGGAACACTCCTTCCTCTTCCTTGCCCTCTCTCCTATTCTACTAAGATACAAGAGGCCCTTGGCCTAAGGATGAGAGTTTTGTCTTGTATCTTGATGTTGGTGGTGTGTTGAGAGAGGGGGGTGTACCCCTTTATTTATAGCCTTGGAAGGTCGGCAACTTGGAGGCGGTTCCCGACGTCGGTGGCATTAATTGCAGGTGGAACCGACCTCCGGACGTCGGTGACAAACCGCCGGAGAAAGATGGGCCGAGGGGCCCACTCGTCGCTCGGCCGAACCCACTAGGGCGGTTCGGCCGAACCGGCCTGGGCTCCCCGGGCTTGATTCTTCTCCGGTGCTTTCCTCCGGCTGTGTACTGGCCCAATCCACTTACTTGGTTTGATGTTGAGGCTTTGTTTTGTGGTTTTGGGCTTTTGGACTATATCCTTTAGTCCGGGGAAAATCCGTCGATTGCAAAGCCCATGTTTCGTGCATGTTTTCCCCTCGTTTTCATATGAATTGCACCTGCATTCATAATTTCACCAAGACTAGTGGAATTTGTTAGAAATAATCCCTATGTCTATTCTTGGTGATGGTGTTTGATTCAAAAAGATGCAACATGTTGACGGTAAAATTGGACCATAAGGACCGTCAACACAGAAATTATCCCAAACTTGGGAAATTCATATCTTTTAGAATATAAATGATACAATAGCAAACCCAATTTCGTTTGAATCCTCTGGATGGACTCTATTCGAGTGATTTGGTTAATGAACAGGGTATTGTACATATATAGTTTATTGCCCAAAGTTAAGAGGAGCAAAACACTAATAAATTCATAATTAATTTTCTAGGCAGTGAAATACTATAAATTTTGGCATGCATGATCATCATTGCATATGTATACTACTGGTCAAGTGGCATGTTTAATTTCTACCCACTGTTCTAGTTAGATCATATGTAGTGTTTTTATGCATAATCGTTTCGTATTTTATGTGCACACTCTTAGGATTCAATTTTAGTAGACATAATTCCAGCACCATTTTCCATTGTACGAGTAGAATGCATGCAATGTTATGTCTCCTAGAACTTTGTTAGATGAATCTCTAAAGTTCAGGTAATAGAATAACTATATAACTAACCTTAATAATGAATTCCTATCATTTTATGTGCTAAACTACTTCATAACTAACCTAGTTAATTTAGTTATCTTTGAATTTGTGCACTAATAAACATCATGTCATTGTACGTCATACCATTATATCTATTTATTGAGAAAGTTCCATGACCCTCCTTGCTTATGAAATTTGTTTGCATCACATTGCATCAACTAGGAAACGAAGTTGGCAACGCCACCGTGGAGGTTTCGCCGGAGGAGACCAATCCTAACCTAAACACCGTTGAGGGTGCTAACTGCGAGCAAGCTCAAGGCAAGCCCCGATGCACTCCTATATTTTACAAGTTTTTATTTTACTTCACATGTGTGTGTGTCATGTTATGTGCATTACGTGTAGGAGTTGAATGAAACCCTAGTTGCACATAGGAAATCTTGATCCTATTACTTGAATAAGTTTTTAGCTATAAGCCTACTCGATAGACTTGGCTATGCTTAAAAAGAGTCATCGCTAGAAAAATCGGTTAGTTTGGAGACCTTCCGATATAGGATTATATTCCTGTTTTTCTCACACGATGATAATGAATTTGAGACCGTACGGGAAGTTCATGTGTAGGATGAGGTGACCGAGGTTAATCCCTACTCGCCATAGCCCCATGCGTGTCGATTGAGGACCGTTTCGTTGTGACTCAGCAAGCAAGTTTGAACAAGCTTGATTATCATAGAGTTTGCACGGCCTCCCACCGATCCTTCGAGGGTGGGACCCACACGGTGGAGCACGGGAAAGAGAAGGATGGGAGAGTGCATGGGTTAAGCCTCGGTTACAACGTACTTGTATCGCGAGGAGGACATGTACTTGGGATGGGTGGTCCCGTATCATCTCTATGGCAAACTTGTGAAAGGTGGCCATACGTGTTCTTAAATGATGCATATGTCGTGTACTTGGGTATCTCCTGCAGGAAGTAAATCGATACGTATCGCCGTCCCTTGCGGTTATGAGTACCACTTGTGCGTGCGGACACAACGTAGTTAAGAAGATAAATATGATAATTATGCTTGTCATTCTATGCTCAATAATTTGTATTGCAACCTTGTATGATTAGTGTTACTCACTAGATTTATATTCATGTCTCAACCCTATAAAATTGGCTAACAGTTGATGTTAGAAATGCTATAGGAGCTGTTTTGCAAACTATCCAATAACTCGGTCAAACCCCCTGCATATTAGAGGTGTCGGTCTTAGAAGGCCACGTTGACGGGTAAGACTTGTGGAGTATATTAGATACTCGGGGTTTGTTGTTGAATGTTTATTTGCAGGTATGCTTTCTCAAGATTATGATAATAGTGAGTACAACGAGTGAACCACCTAAGGACTGGACCTTTTAGTGGGTCCCTTGCTCACCCTCCCACGATCTCCGGGAGTGAAGCCGTCGTGCGGGCTGTCATGGTTTCATGTAAGATCTGTATCGACGAAACGTTTAAGCTTCCGCTATGTTTTCAAACTTAAGTTTGAACTCTTTCATGTAATATAAAGCTGAACCAAGTTTGTAATAATGACAACTTTGTATAATATATACTTTATCGATGCTCATGTGTGTACTAATTGGACACTTTCTTCGTCAAGTGTCACCCAAGAGAGATCCTGGTCGGCTATCCCATCGGTTTCGAGGTGGTTATGCCACATGTGGTATCGGAGCTTACTTGGGGACGAAGCGGAAGCAACCATCCGGCGGCCCCACAACGAGGCGGCCCGATGGCGCGACGGCTCTCCGACGAGCCGGCCCCGGCACCCTAGGCATCTCCACCGTGAGGCGGCCCCGGCGCCCCGATCGCCTCCATGGCGAGGTGGCTCCCCCGATCGTTGCACCCCGACCAACTCCTCCCCAGGCCGCCGCTCCTCTAGCAGCTGGATCCGATGAGGGGGCGGCCGGATCCGACCGCAACGCGCACGGGGGCCGTCCCCACGCTCGGATCCGGCGACCCCGAGGCGGCGGCGGGCCTAGCGACCGGGCCTAGTAATGGCCTAGGTCCGGGCTGGTCCGTCGCTACGTGTCTTTTTTTATTTTTTAAAAACCACAGTAATAACGGGCGCTTTTACCGATATTAGAGAGGCCCCATTTGTAATAACGTTTACGTAATAACGGGCCGTCCGCTCGTTATTATAGTGTTTTTTTTGTATTATAAGCTTTTATTCTACTAGTGGAACTTTGTTGACCTCTTCTCATGTTGAGAAATGTTTTTGCAAAAACTTGTTGAATGTGTTTGATTTGTTTTGAGGTGTTTTGATCTTATAATCAAGTTGTCTATCTTGTTAATATAGTTCCCATTGTTTGTATGATTGGCTATTCACAAGAAAACACAACTCCAAGTTCCAACCTAGGCTTTCCTCTTCAAACTTCAAGAAATATCCATCATCTCGCTTTGCCTCAAATTGCCTTCAACCCAATTAGGACGGAACTTCCGTGCAAAACTCTCTCGCTCTTGATGGAACTTCCGTCGTGCGCGGGTTCATAGGGGGCCCGACCCCCTTCTTCCTTCTCCTTCCTCATTCTATTCGTCACCTTCTCTCTCCTCTCCAAACCCTAGCTTGGGGCAACCTTGGAGATCGGCGAATCCAACCGGGGAAAGGCTCAAGGAGTCCGTGGGAAAGGTCCTCCACCCTACGACACTTCCGTTCCCGGCCATCTTCCGTCGATTCCCGCGCTCCATTGCTTGGATTTGGTATGGATCTTGGTCCTCAACTTTCCTTCGATTTGGTCAATGCTAGAAGCTTGTTGGTGTCTCTTAAGTAGAATTGGTCCTAGGACACTAGAATACACAATTGTTGTCGAGCTCTAGCTTCATAGTGGTAGGATTCGTCGATTTGCCTAACTCTATGGATGAAGTTCGCCGGGACGGAAGTTCCGTCACCGATGGAAGTTCCGTCCCGACAAAAACTTGTCCATTTAGTTATACAAATTGGTGAATCCCTCATACTATGTGACATGATCCTTATCGATCCTTTTTTCTTTCTATGTTAGAGTATGGCTCGTACCAATACCTCCGGCAAGAAGAACAGAGGGCCAATCATTAGAGAGCTAGTGGAGGATGTTGAAATTAAGGAGGAAGAAGAATCACCGGAAAGTGAGGAGATGCTTCCTCCTAGGTCTACTATGAAGAGTGAAAGTGCATCTAGGCCCCCAATTATAGTTTTGAGTGATTGACGTCAATACAATTAAAAAGGACTAATATTTCAAATGAGCTTGTGCGCAGTGCATATCTAAAATTCAATTGAGAGCAAAGAAACACAAAAAGGAAGTGTCCATATTCGCTCATACGTGCAAGATTTGAAAAATGGTCCACTTATGCTCAAGATCAAGTTGTGAAGCCTTTTATTTATGTCTTGAGTATAGGAAACACCGTACTATCAAGAGGGGCACACAAGTGTGAGGTCTGAAAAATGAAAGTGCTCAAAACTCCATCCAAACACAAAATAACCTATGGAGTCGGACAATGTCCGACTCACTCGGACATTGGACTCGGACTCCGAGAGAGTTGGTTAAAGAAAATACCCATGGAGTCGAACATTGTCCGACTCGGTCGGACAAATGACTCGGACTCCGGAACCATCGCCAATCTTTTGAAACCCTAGGAGTCGGACTGTCCGACTCCTCGGACAATATCCGACTAACTAAAACACTCGGACATATCCGACTCTTGTCGGATTTAAGAGTCGGACTCCGAGCCAAAACATCAACTCGAAACCCTAGAAGTCGGACATTGTCCGACTCACTCGGACTAAGTCCGAGTCGGATCTATCCCAACGGCTCTTTTGGGTGCCCCGGCTATAAAAGAGGACTTCGTCCACTTTTGGCCGGTTGGCACTTTCCCCACTCTCAAAAATACTCCCAAACTCACTCAAGCACTCCTCTTCTTCAAGTTTGATTCCCCACTCCAATCCTTGGTGGATTTACGAGAAGATTGAGGAGAAATTCGTTGAGCTTCATCATCATCTCAAGAGCACTTGATTCTTTCACATCGCCGGTACTTGTTGTGTTTGTTACTCTTGGGGATTCATCCCCTAGACGGTTAGGCGTTACCCGGCGAGCTCCCAAGCTTGTGGTTGAGACTCGGATCGTTTGTATTGCCCCTCCCTTCGTGGAGATTTGTTTTAGTGGATTTTAAGCCGGCCTTTGTGGTGGCTTGAAGATGTTTAGGGTTGAGAGCAACCCGGTCCTTGGTGGACTCCTCAACGGAGACGTAGGCTTCTTGGTGGAGTTGAACTTCGGTGAAAAATCGTGTGTCTCTTTGTGCCCCCTTCATTTCTTGCAAATTGGTGTGCTATAGCTCTAGGGCGCTCTTGCTTAAAATTCCTAAATTAACTTGCTTAAGTGGCTTGCTTGCTTGTGCCCTTGTTGTCTTAGCTTTCTAGTGTTGCTAGCTGCTTGCTTGTTGTTTATTAACCACGGATTTGTCCAACCCGGCTGCCGATCTACTTTCCGCACGAGGCGGTCGGACTTTGTCCTACTCTAGTCGGATATTTGTCCATAGTCCGACTTTGTCCTACTATTGTCGGACATTGAGTCGGACAAATCTTTCCTGCGTATTTAATTTGTTAAATTAAGTGATTTTCAGGATTATCGCCTATTCACCCCCCTCTAGGCGACTTTCAAAGAGGAAGCGTGCTGCAGGACGAGTCCCTCCACCCGACAGCAAGGGCAAGGGAAAGAAACCCGCTAATGGTCGGTCCGGAGCAGCTAGTGACCAACTTGTGGGGGCGGTGATGTGATTTGTGGTTTGCGGGTGCGGGCACCGGTGTATATTGGTGCTTATGGGAGATTGACCAAAGGAAGCACCCTCGTGTGCTTGATGAGCTTAGAAAGAGGAACCCTCATAGTGTGAGAGAAAGGAAAGCTTCGATCCAAGGTTTCATCTCGTGGGGGCCGTAGGATTACCATCACACATTCTTTATTGACATGAAGAAGAAATCCCACAGTGCTGCACGAGCATCGGTGGATAGACTGGAAGCACATGGAGGACAAGAATGATGCTATATTTGATCGAGGTCATTGATGTTTGTAGGGCACGTGGTGTGTATGACTTGATGGCTTTCGGATACGACTGGAATGAGAAAGTGATATGTCGGTTCTATGCCACTCGTAGATTGACAGTTCTCGACACAAGGTGCTATGGATGACTCGGGGACAACGAGTATGAGTGCAGCTGGAGAATCTTTGCTTTATATTTTCAGTTACCAGCTTCGACAGGGGATGGAACAGAGAGGACCTCACCAATGAGAACATTCTTCCCGAGACCGAGTTAGCATTCATGTATGAGGATGGGCCGTGCATCTATGGTCGGACCAAGGCCTCTTGCCATACTACTTCTACCTCAACCGCATCCTCGAGACGGACCATTGTGCCTAAGGATGGCTACAATGATCATATTGCTTCGTGGTCGAGCAATGTACATGCCAGGTTTGCTCCGGATGCCACTCCTTTCTATGTGACGGGTTTCATCTTTGAGGAGATTAGTAGGCGCAACGTGAACACACGGATGACACCGCCATATGCTCCATCCATCATGGTTATTATTGAGGGAGTGACACAGCTTCACTTTGAGAAGGAATGCCAGCACCGACCCCTGCAGCTCATGCTAAAGGGAGGATCTAGGAAGAGGCGTAGTTCATCCCGGGCACCACCTCCTGTTGGTACGTCTAGCGGTGCTGCTCCTCGTCGTAGTCGCTCCCCCACTTCTCGCATCATGAGAGCGCTCAAGTCCATCTTCAATGTGTGCACTTCAAATGATGTGAAGGTGCACAAGAATGAGCAGCGCACCAAGAAGAACATTCGGAGGCTCAAGGCACTTATGAGGGCACAGGGCTTAGAGGTCTCTCCCGATGGATCCGAGGCTCGGGAGGAGGAGGCACCCCCATGTATCGGTGGCAGCCGGAGGATTATGCTCCATACCTTGGTGGTGGTGGTGGACATGATGATGATGATGATGGTGATGAGGAGGAAGACTTTGGTGGCCAAGAGGAGGAGGAAGAGGAGATCGCCTCCGATGACGAGTGAGCTCGGTTTTCTTGCTCTCCTTCCTTTCATTCCTTTTTGGTGCCTTGATGCCAAAGGGGAAGAGAGTGAGAAAAAGGGATCACTTTAGCGTCACTCTATCCTTTGTATCTTTTTCTAGTGTTGGAACTCATGGAACTTTGTAATGTGTGAGAATATGTGTGCCTTATTGTAATAGGGCTAGTTTCAATACTCTGCAAGCTATTTGTTGTGGATGATGATCTTAATATGGTACTTGTTAATGCTTTAATGTGTGTATCTCATCCTTGTTGCTTAAATATGTGGCATGCTTTATGTGGTGTGTTGCTCTTGCGCTTTGTTGTTTTCTCTTACACACTCTTGCATATCACTTGTGCACCTTTTGTAGACACCCCGGATGTACAAAATATAGGGGGAGCTCTCTCACATGTTTGTGTGATCCATGCATCTCTTTAGGGGAGCTCTTCTATATTTTGTTCATTTTTTCTCTTTTGCTATTTGATATCCTTATACCTTTTTAATTGTTTGTCATCAATCACATAAAGGGGGAGATTGAAGAGGCAACTAGGCCCCCTAGTGGGTTTTGATGATAAATGACAAAGAATTAAAACTTCTAATATGTTTTTAAGTATATGTGCAGGACATCAAAAGAACAACACCCACAATGTGAGAAAGTTTACCCCTCATACGAAAGATGATCGAGTACTCAAAAGCAAGAGCCACAAGAATAGATTTGTAGCTTTTTGAGTATAGGTGTGCCAAACTATCAAGAGGGGTGAAACGATCTTCGTGCGAGGGAAGAATGTGCTCTAGTTACCATAAGTGAGCTTGAAAACCAAAATATCCAAAAATCCAAGTCCAAAAAGCTAACCAAACTCGGTTTCTACCTACTGGGACAGAAGTTCCGTCGGTTTAGAAAGTTTGGGACAAAAGTCCCAACTTGAACGGAAGTTCCGTCTTGGGAATCGCGCTTCACATATTGTCCACCGACGAAAGATCCGTCCATTCGAGAGAGTTTGGGACGGAAGTCCCAACTCCAACGGAAGTTCCGTTCCGGCGTTTCTCCACCTTCGTCTCATAGGGGCGACGAAAGTTCCGTCACAAACGGAAGTTCCATCAAGCCCGTGCTTGACCTAGCAACGGCTCTTTTGGAGCCTCCACTATATAAAGCTTTCCCCAACCCATCGAGCAAAGGTGCCGGTGCTTTTTGAACTCCCTACTTTCACTCATGCTCTCTCTCTCTCACTCCTTTCTACTCTCCTTGAGATCCAAGACCATTTGAGAGAGTCCCTATCTTGAATCCAAGCTTGAGAGCATCATCCCAACCTAGAGCATATCTTCCCTTAGCAAGCAATCTCGTTTTCACTTGTTACTCTAGGAGATTCATTCTCCTAGATTGGCTAGGTGTCTCTCTTGCGCTTTTGTGGTGTGCTTGTTTGTCTCCCCCTTTGGGCATTTATTCCCCGATCTACTTGTGTGTGGTGTCTCTATTGAATTCCTGTAGGTACAACACTTCTAGGAGGTTAAGGAAGGTTTCCATTCAAGTGGAATCGTAAGATTCCTTTCAATACCGTTGTTCTTCTCACCACGACCCGACGGAAGTGACGAAGTTCCGTCCTGGTCAGTTTGACCTTTTTGTTTTGAGTGTTGTAATTTTCATGTTTTTAGATAAATTACCTATTCAACCCCCCTCTCTAGGCAACTTTCACTTACTTTCATCTTTTTGCCGTGGATTAAGTTGTAGCAAAGATTAAATTTAATTTGCACCAATCTATAGCATTACATGTTTCCAAACAAGTAATAAGCAAACAATAAATTAATCATCATAAACATCATCTTTCTCTTCTTACTACATTCCAGCGGACGTCATAAGTGGTACTCGTTATCGTGAGGGGGCAACGATTTGAATCGATTTACTTCCTACAAGAGAAACCCAACCTTTCGCAACCCACACTTGTAGTGTTAGTCGAGCCTAGCTCCCTTAACAAGGGTCCCTCATGCGAAGGCGTTCCGGACATCATCCGTGAGTAGAGTGTTCCCTCCTCTCCTCCCAAATTTCTACCTAGTAACCAAGGGAGTATGGTATCTCTCTAACATAGAGTAACCTTCGGTACGTCGGTTTTTGGTTCCATTAACACTAGCATGCAAGTAGTACGTTCAAACTCATCCATATGGGCCGGACATGACGTGGTCCTTGTGTGCATAGACGGAGCTACCACCTTGAAGACTCTTACGGTCCTTCTCTTTCCACCTAAGTTGCCCGTCCGGCCTCCAATTTCCATTCTCATACTCAATCTTAGAATCGTGTCCAAAGTGATTGTCCTATACTATGAGTGGTCTTCGTACCACTCGACGGGTCATCGCCCTAATTAAGCAAGCAACTAATGTAGGATTACTGTTGACGGTCGTTACGACCAATTTCGACCGTCAATTAGTCAAATAAATGAGAAGGACTAGGCATGTCTTACACGCATTTTACTTAGAAATAACCTAGTTCCACTTGTACCTCTAGATTTTTAGTGTGCAGGTGGATAATGATGAATTCCAGGCCCCGAGGCGACAAATCAACACTTTTACAAAACTTCCACTTCGCCGCGGGAATCAACTCCAAGATAAAAGGCCAATGACCACGAAATACAACACAAAGAAGGCCACAAGCACCTGGATCAAAGACCAACATCCGGTGGGGGAGCCAAGCTGCCAAAGCCCAGCCCGGGAGGGGCCGGGACCAGTTCGGCCGAACCCACCGGGGTGGTTCGGCCGAACCGGGATGGTGGCCCCCCGGCCCACTTTTCTCCGGCGGTTTGCCCACCGCCTGCGGAGGTCGGTTCCACGCGCATTAAATGCCACCGACCTACGAAACCGCCTCCAGGAGCCGACCTTTCAAGCCTATATAAGGAGGGGTACCCCCCTCCTTAACACACACAACAACACAAGGATCATTCTCTCCTCACACTAGAAGTTTAGAGGCTTTCTAGGTAGTGCTAGGCTTAGTAGTGGGCTGCCTCATTGCTCCCAAGGTCTTGTGGAGAATTGGGTATAGCTCTTGTATCCTCTCTTTGTAAGACTTGACCTTTTATATATGGAATACTTTCGTTTATATCATTGTCATGAGCTTGACAGAGTAGTCATGATCTTGCTTGATCGTTCATCGTTCGTTCATATGAGTTCATCGTTCGTTCTTCGTTCTTCATTAATAGAAGATGAACACATATCGAATGTTCTTCGTTCGTTCATACTTGATCATCGATTACTCTTGATCTTACTTGGTTGATTGCCGTTCGTCGCTCATTCTTGAGCGACGAACGCCTTTGCATGACTTAGTGCTAGCTTTGATCCTTTCATCGGCTTATGCTAGTTAGACTAGTGTTCTTATGAATAGGTTTCGGGTTCATCGTCCCGCAAGGGTGCTCTAGATTTACCACCATGTCGATCCATAGGGTTGGGGTGCCTCGAGGGATCTAGAGTTGTGGTTAGTGACGCCGGCATGGTGCTGGGGTTAACTACCCACCTTTGAATGTGCTTCGTGTCCCACGGTTTGTAGAGGTAGGTGACAAGAAGTGACAGCCTTGTCATCCAAAGTAATCCTCCACGTTCGGGCATGGCATAGGAGTCTAAAAGGCCGGAGTCGCGAGGCGGACCTCGCGTAAGACGGATCTCCCGATGATGCCTAGGCATTAGACGCTTGCTTGCGCTTGCATGATCTTGGATGTTAGGTAGAAGCTGCGCACTCATATGAATGTTGTATCATTAGGAGTAGTGGTCTGCTAGTCTAGTTTAGCTTTATCTAGGATTGCCTCTATCCCTTTTATTAGAGAATGCATTGCCTTGGTGTGTGTCACACTATCCTCAATTTATTGCTCCTAACCCCTGCATTGGAATGTGATTACTTCATCACTCTTTTGTAACACCATGAGCATAAGTACTCTTATCAACCATGTCTTCCTTTGGGAAAATATAAATACGATACCCTTGAATACTCTCGGGTGAAATGCTACAACGGGTTATCCGTCCGCTTGCGGATATTCATGACCCACCTTATAATACATATCTAGTGCTTGTACTTGGATGTGGATTATTTGGTTAAATAGTGCAAGTGACTTAAACCCTTGGCTCTCCCGCGGTCACGTGTTTCTTTCCACGTGACCTTAAGAGATGCCAACAAGCATTTACGGCGCCGTTGCGGGGAAGACATTGGTTAATAAGAATACAATGAATGTTCATGATTACACTTGATGATGCTTTAATCATTACCTTTGCGAGGCTAACCTTGATCTGTTTTCTCTTCAATGTGAAAACGAGGATAGTGCATGCGTGGATTCAACTTGCCGAAAAACTTCGTTGATAATCCCGAGGCTCTTGCGAGAAAGACTCGACCTCGCGTCGTTGTCTCTCCTCAAGAACCCACGACAAGTGAGCCCGCATCTTCCGCACCATCAACCTCAACACTCATGGCTGAAAGGACCCTTCGTGACTACTCTGCGCCCTCCGTCGCCAATGTGCCCATTGGGCCCAACGTCGACGCTGGTGCCGCAGGACTTGACATCAAGTCCAGCCTCATCACTATGGTGCAAGCCATTCCCTTTTGTGGAAAGGCCTCCGAGGACGCCAACTCTCATCTCCAACGGTTCCTGGAGATATGCAACACATCGGCCACAGCCGGAGTCAACCAAGATGCTATCGGACTTCGCCTGTTTCCCCTATCCCTCCTTGGGAAGGCGAAACGGTGGTTTTATGCCAATCGTGCAAGCATTGACACTTGGGACAAATGTTCCACGGCGTTCCTCGCCAAGTTTTTCCCGATGGGCAAAACCAATGCCCTTCGTGGAAGAATTGCAAGTTTCCGAGCAAGCGACAAATGAATCCATGCCCGAGGCATGGGAAAGGCTTCAAGAATACATTCTGGCCTGCCCTCACCATGGGATGGAGGAATGGCTCATTCTTCAACACTTCTACAACGGGTTGACACCAACAACCCGTGGACATATGGATGCCGCTGCTGGAGGAGCCTTCTTCTCCAAAACCGTTGCCCAAGCAAAAGAACTCATAGAGAAGATGGTCTCCAATCAAGGGTGGAGCGATGATCGACTCCAAACACGCTCAAGAGGCGTACACCCTGTCAAGGAGGTGGACATGCTTGTCCGCCAAGGTTGACCTCCTCATAAAACGCTTGGATGAACACAACGCAAATGGTGGTGTTCATGCATTGGACTCACACATGACGTGTGAGGAATGCGGGAACAACGGCCACATGGGGAAAGATTGCCCCCATACCCATGAAGAAGCGTTCTATATGAGCAACAACAACGGGTATCGTCCAAACGGAGGACAAGGGTACAACCAAAACCGACCATCATATCAAGGAGGTAACAATTTTTACTGGCTTTAACAATAATCAGCCTTCCTTGAAAGATTTGGTTTATGGCCAAGCTAAAATCAACGAATCTATCAACAAAAAGCTTGCTGCCAACGACAAAGTCTTAGAAAACATAAGCTGCACAAATAGAAGGTTTCTCCTCTGCTTTCAAAAATCAGCTGAGCTTTAATAAAATGATTGAAACCCAAGTTGCTCAGCTAGCTGCTCTTATTCCTGGTTCTAATTCAGGGAAGATCCGGGGCAACCCGAGTCTTCTTTGGAAAATGTTAATGCGGTTACCACGAGGGGAGGAAAATCCACTCGGGATCCGCCATATCCTAACCATGCAGCAAAGAAGAACGAGGAACGAACCGGAGGAGGAAAGCCCTTCTACTACCAAAGAAAAAGAAGAAGAACCGAAGCCAAGTGACGGGAAGAATGGAATTGAATTTCAAGACACAAGCTTCTTGCCATTCCCTCACGAAACGAGGAAGCCAAAGGAGGATGAACAATTTGCTCGATTCGTCGAGACCATCCGAAGGATTCATGTCAACGTGCCATTATTGGACATGGTGCAGGTGCCCACGTATGCACGTTACCTTAAAGACATCCTCAACAACAAGAGACCACTACCCAACGAGGAAATGGTCAAGCTCACGAGAGGAGTGTAGCGCAGCTATACTCAATCGGCTTCGAGAAAAGAAGAAGGACCCTGGCTGCCCCACAATATCATGTTCCATTGGGGCACACCACTTCGACCAAGCCTTATGTGATCTTGGGGCAAGCGTCGGCGTGATGCCCAAAGAAGTCTTTGATCGTTTGAGCTACACAACCTTGACTCCTACACCAATGAGGTTGCAATTGGCGGACTCTTCGGTCCGCTACCCCGCGGGAATAGCCGAAGACGTGCCGGTAAAAATTCGAGGCAACTTCATACCGGTGGACTTTGTGGTGCTTGAGATGGATATTGACAAGAACACGCCCCTCATTTTGGGACGTCCCTTCCTCGGTACCGCAAACGCCCAAATTGATGTTGGGAATGGAGAAATCCGATTCCACATCAATGGGAAGGAGGAAAAGTTTGAGTTTCAACCAAGAGAAGAACAATGCTCAATGATCAAGATCAAGTATGGGCCAAATCCCTCAAACATCCGTGAAGTTGAAGTGACACCAAGAAAGACGGATAGTCTCGTCGCCTTTTGGAAGCAACTTGACAAAATTGAGAATCCGTCATGGTACCAACCCAAGAAGCACTGCAACAGCAAGGCCGGGATTATGGGCCAAGAAGCCGGTCCTTCAAGACACAAAGCCACCTACATCAACAAAGCCCAACCAAGTGTGGCAAGTGAAGAAGGTGCAGCCATCTTCATCCTCCTCTCCAGGGAAAGGGCCTGCACCACAAGGATGAAAAGAAATGGAGAAGTCCTCGCTCGCCGGACTTAAAATGGCGAAGCCCTGGCCGACAGGGATAAATCGGTATTATCTTTCGATTTCTTTTTGATTTTGTTTTCCACCACATGCATTTAAAAACCTCCCTGCATACTCTATTTTATCACAAGAAAATTTTCATTTCATTTATTTGGATTTTCCGCCAGCATATTCGATTTTTTTTCACTCACCATGCATATAAAATTTGAAAACCAAAATCCTTTTACGTCCAAATTTTCCTACTTTTGTTTGAAACTTTTGGACAACCCTTGTATCCTTATACAAAACCCAAAAACAATTTTGCATGTTGGAATTTTCTCCAACACTTTTTCTCGAGATTTGATTTTTCGAATAAAGTTGAATTTGAGGCAACTTTCTTTGGATTTCTTACTGAGCAAATATTTACGAGGAATATCCGGACGTAGCAACCATGGTCAATGATCATTTGGCCGGTGGGGGCTATGGGCCAAAAGGGGAGCAAGAGGGACCCACAGCAGGCCGGCCGAACCCACCTCCTTGGTTCGGCCGAACTGCTATGACCGTTGCTCGGTCTGTCTTTTTTTCCAACGGTCATATGCCCCTCCTAACGTTCAAAAACGGCTACTTCGTGAGCTATAAGTAGAGGTGGCCGGGCCAGAACTCTCTCCCCCTCTCACACTATCATTTCCACTCCTCACTCACTTCATTCTCATTGCTCTCAAGTTTTCCATTGCCCTCACTTGCTCATTGCCTAAAAATTCTGCAGAAATCTTTTGTTCTTGGTGTGCTTTCTAGTTTTTGGTTTGATTTGTTTTTGTTTGGTTTTCTCGAGTTGCGATTTCTTGCTCACATGAACAACCGACGGTGTCGCCAATTTGATTTTTCCCTCACATAACCCGTTCGGAGTTGTTGTTCTTGTGTTCTTGCTCTCTTTGTGTGCAGCCATGACCGGTGCCAAGAAGCTGTTCGGGTCGATCAAGAGGTCCTTGAGCTCACGCTCAAGTTCAAGCTCTTCACGTCGAAGCACCCGCGCACGCCCCGTAGTCGAGTCACCGCCAAGTTCACCACCACAAGTCGAGGAAGAAGGGCAAGAGGGCAACATCGAGCATCGTCTCCTCACCGACACCGACCTCGACTTAGTGGGCGAGTACGAGACGCACACCTACACGCTTCTCCAACACCGCCTCTTTGCTCCTACGCGAGCATTTGACACGGAGCTGCTGCACAAAATAGGTATGGATGCTGAATTTGCTCAAGTATTTAAAGCCTTAGGGTGGACAGATTTTGCTAGTGTAGATGAGCCGGGTTCCCGCTTGCTTACACTTCAGTTTTTATGCACCCTACGAACGGTAGATGAAGGAATTTCTTTTCGGTTTTTCCGTGAATCCTACCGTTTGACTTGGAAAGAACTTAGCACTCTTCTTGGCTTTAATACTCGCTGCAATACCGACTTGGATGGTGCCCTTCCTCAGTTTTCAAAGCATGCTTTTTGGGAGAGGATTACGGGTCTTCCTAATTGCGTGCGACCTAGAACTAATCACATCCATCATCCTACCTTGCGTTTTATGCACATGTGGATTGCTATCACTCTTTTTCCAAGGAGTGATATTCGGAGTGTGCGCGAGGATGAGCTAAAAATTCTTTTTGCTGCGGTTGATAAAATTAAGATTGCTCCCGTGAAAGCCATGATTCGCCAATGGATAGAAAATCTTGGGACGATAGGACCAATTGAATGTACCTCTTTAGTGACACGAATTGCCATGCGGGTGGGAGCTTTACATGATGCTAATGTTGAATACCTTGCTACACCTCGCTCTCTTATAAATAAAGATTATCTTATTCAAGGTCACTCTCTTAAGAATGGTCCGAACGATTCCCTCATATATTATTTTGTGGGATATACAAACGAGTTTCGGTTACCTAACCCGGACCTTCGTTTGTATACTCTCAAAAATCTAACCATTGAGCTCCAAGAAGCGGAGCGGTCTCGCAGGAGTGTATCTTCTCGCAGGGGGCGCACAGATCGGAACAGCCATCTACCTCCGAGATGCCCACACCGCAGTCCACGGCTCATGGCGGGCCGGGGTACAGCCACCCGGGCTTTCTCCCGGTGGGTACCCAGCCCCGCCACCTCACATGGCCGGGGGATCGGCGTGGCAAACTCCGGGATATGGCCCGGGGCTGTTTTCTCCACAACAACAATGGGAGGAACACTCCACCGACTCCGGATCAGCCCAAGGCTACAACTTTGAGCAGGAGATGAACAACCTCTCCTCACAAATGGGAAGACTCCAAACCACGGCGGAAGACACCGAGTATGCGCTCAACCAACACATCTTGCAAACTCATCAATGGCAAGAGCGCACCGACACCCAGCTCACCACCCTCACCAACATGACGGAGCAACAACGATCCGATCTTTTGGCTTACTTCCGTCACATGGGGTTCATTCCACCAAACCCATGAGCAAGAACAAGCTTGGGGGGGCAGCACCCTCGCTAAGGTATCATGTATCGCAACTTGTATCCTTTTTTGTCTCCTGTTTTTGCTTGTTCTTGCCTCTCATATGAAAAACAAAATAAAAATGATAAAACTAAAAAGAACAAAAAGAAGTAGCTTAGTTTCCTTTTATGCGCTGCAAGTATGCTGCTAGTCTTTCTATGTTGAGATGATGAATAGTTGCTCTGTTTTATTTCTCTCATGTGCCTAGTTTATAATTTAGAACTCTCCTAGTTTTGAGTTTGTTGGCTGGCAAAACTTGCTTAGAACCTGAAACTTGTGGGCTGCACATGCTTGAGCTGCACCTAAGTTGTTGTGAGATGATGATATGGTAAAAAGAGCTGCTATGATCTTGTCCTAAGTTGAACTTGAAATCTCCGGAATTTTGTTCCCAAAAATTGCGAAATCTATAAGTTCCCAAGTGATGATAAATTCCTACCAAAGCCATATGCAAATTTCCTTTGAAAACCTTACTCATTTGCTACTTGTTACTTCATTGAGCTTTATCAAAATTGTGTGACCCTAGTGAGATGCTTTTCATACTCTCATGATCAAGATCACGTACACATTCCACCTCATATGCTACACTTCTACACCGGAAGTTAGCAACATGTCATGCCATCCACCAAAATAAAGACACTCCTCACATTTTATCACCTCTCTTAAAATATCAAAAGAAGGCATGGCTATGCAAAAGAAAAAGAAAATAAGGCTCACAAAAGATGAGCATGAGAAAAAGAAAAAAAAAAAAAAAAGCTGCTCTCATTTCGAGCATGGAAAAAGAAAGAAGAAAAGATAGCCATGCCCAAAATCCAAAATAAAAAGAGGTGAAACAAAAAGAGGAGTAGTCACATACACCACCACCATCATTTTCACACTTGCACATCTTGATCTACGATTGTATGACTTGCTATCTCCATGGATCCACTCTTTTGGTTTTGCAAAATATGAATGCAAGTATGCCTCATTTCATATCCTACCTTGAGCTCCACAAAAGCCTATTAGATGTAGGATGAGGCAATACACATGCCTTGGTGAGGAATACAAACACCACTAGAGCGATTCGAGAGTATCACTTGTGGAACGTGGTTTTACTTGAAAAAAAAAAAAAAAAATCCTTTGAAAACTTCCGGAGAATAAAAAGCAAGACAAGGGAAGAGAAAATAAATGCTCTATACACCGTTCTCTCTCTCAACCGCCCAAGGTAAAGTGAAAAGCACAAAGCCCCATGAGGACTAAGGGGAAGGGTGAGTTACCATTGCCAACTTATTCAACTCAAGGATGAGTATCTTTGTTATACACTTGGTACCTTTGAGAAGTAGGCATTATAGCAACTCCCGATCAACAACCTAAAGTTCTACTACTTGCTCGGGACGAGCAAGGGGTAAGCTTGGGGGACTTGTTGACGGTCGTTACGACCAATTTCGACCGTCAATTAGTCAAATAAATGAGAAGGACTAGGCATGTCTTACACGCATTTTACTTAGAAATAACCTAGTTCCACTTGTACCTCTAGATTTTTAGTGTGCAGGTGGATAATGATGAATTCCGGGCCCCGAGGCGACAAATCAACACTTTTACAAAACTTCCACTTCGCCGCGGGAATCAACTCCAAGATAAAAGGCCAATGACCACGAAATACAACACAAAGAAGGCCACAAGCACCTGGATCAAAGACCAACATCCAGTGGGGGAGCCAACTGCCAAAGCCCAGCCCAGGAGGGGCCAGGACCGGTTCGGCCGAACCCACCAGGGTGGTTCGGCCGAACCAGGATGGTGGCCCCCCGGCCCACTTTTCTCCGGCGGTTTGCCCACCGCCTCCGGAGGTCGGTTCCACGCGCATTAAATGCCACCGACCTACGAAACCGCCTCCAGGAGCCGACCTTTCAAGCCTATATAAGGAGGGGTACCCCCCTCCTTAACACACACAACAACACAAGGATCATTCTCTCCTCACACTAGAAGTTTAGAGGCTTTCTAGGTAGTGCTAGGCTTAGTAGTGGGCTGCCTCATTGCTCCCAAGGTCTTGTGGAGAATTGGGTATAGCTCTTGTATCCTCTCTTTGTAAGACTTGACCTTTTATATATGGAATACTTTCGTTTATATCATTGTCATGAGCTTGACAGAGTAGTCATGATCTTGCTTGATCGTTCATCGTTCGTTCATATGAGTTCATCGTTCGTTCTTCGTTCTTCATTAATAGAAGATGAACACATATCGAATGTTCTTCGTTCGTTCATACTTGATCATCGATTACTCTTGATCTTACTAGGTTGATTGCCGTTCGTCGCTCATTCTTGAGCGACGAACGCCTTTGCATGACTTAGTGCTAGCTTTGATCCTTTCATCGGCTTATGCTAGTTAGACTAGTGTTCTTATGAATAGGTTTCGGGTTCATCGTCCCGCAAGGGTGCTCTAGATTTACCACCATGTCGATCCATAGGGTTGGGGTGCCTCGAGGGATCTAGAGTTGTGGTTAGTGACGCCGGCATGGTGCTGGGGTTAACTACCCACCTTTGAATGTGCTTCGTGTCCCACGGTTTGTAGAGGTAGGTGACAAGAAGTGACAGCCTTGTCATCCAAAGTAATCCTCCACGTTCGGGCATGGCATAGGAGTCTAAAAGGCCGGAGTCGCGAGGCGGACCTCGCGTAAGACGGATCTCCCGATGATGCCTAGGCATTAGACGCTTGCTTGCGCTTGCATGATCTTGGATGTTAGGTAGAAGCTGCGCACTCATATGAATGTTGTATCATTAGGAGTAGTGGTCTCGCTAGTCTAGTTTAGCTTTATCTAGGATTGCCTCTATCCCTTTTATTAGAGAATGCATTGCCTTGGTGTGTGTCACACTATCCTCAATTTATTGCTCCTAACCCCTGCATTGGAATGTGATTACTTCATCACTCTTTTGTAACACCATGAGCATAAGTACTCTTATCAACCATGTCTTCCTTTGGGAAAATATAAATACGATACCCTTGAATACTCTCGGGTGAAATGCTACAACGGGTTATCCGTCCGCTTGCGGATATTCATGACCCACCTTATAATACATATCTAGTGCTTGTACTTGGATGTGGATTATTTGGTTAAATAGTGCAAGTGACTTAAACCCTTGGCTCTCCCGCGGTCACGTGTTTCTTTCCACGTGACCTTAAGAGATGCCAACAATTACCGAATATGGATAAACGAGTATCCTACTCGCATGCTAGGGTTTCATCACAACTCCTATACACCTAATGCACATTACGAATCTACAAGCATAGTGATGAAATTAAAAGACTTAAACAATTAAGTTGTGCACCGGTGCTTGGCTTGAGCTTGACCCCGATCAGCTGGGTCACTAACAATGATGGCTTCTTGGTCCTCCTCGCCGGTCACCACGTTCACCACCGCAGCTACATAATGCAAGAGTGATGTTTAATTATATAGCAGAACAACTTATTGAATATTTCCGAATTTCATCCAAAACACGTAGCTACTGTGTATAAAAGAACTAAGGGCTTGGCGAGGGTCGACCGTTTAATTGCAATTATCAAAATAATTTAACTCATTAACTCCCATGAAACATTTTAATCATCATCACATATGAATGAGAATAAAACACTAAACCTTGAAAAAACTAGGTAAAATAGCAATGTAAGTGCCTCTTGTGACTATGCACATATTGGATGATAATGAAGCTAACCCTAAAATTAAACGGAATCCAATAATTAATTAAGCAATATTCTTGAATCTCCAAAAAAGGAAATTAACTTAATTAATTTGCCTCTGATCATTCCAAGATAAGAACGCTATTAAATAGTTCATGCTTCAAAGATTCCAACAAAATTTTGTTTGCAAAATTTTGAGCTCTACATCAAAAGATATGATATTTTGAAGTTTCAACTAAAGTTCCGCCTATTTACGAAATGCCATTGGAGATTTTTAAATTAAATTTGGCGCGTGGTGCTACACGGATTCAAGGCGCGTGGTGCTTCTGGATCAAGTGCGCTTATGGCCATCCTGGATTCAGGGCGTGTGACCCTCGGTGTGGCCCCGATGGCTCGGCCGATCGGAAGACGGCGACACGCTCGTCGAGGCAACACCGGAGGCGGCAGGGCTCAACGGTGCACCCACTAGAGCGGAGCTCTAGACGCGGCGGAGCAAATGGAGACGGACGCAAGGGCGATGGCTCATCGGAAATAGGCCGGCGGCGGCGGCGGCAGTGGTAAGGGTTCTGCGACGGTGCTTGTCCAAACGACGCAACGACAGCGCCTAGGGCTTGATAGAGAAGCTTCATCGGAGCATGTAGATACTCGGTGTGGCGTCCATTCCGGATGAGCTACTCCGAAGGTCGGTGCTCAACGGTGACGGGGCGGCAGCGATTGATGACGACGTGGGAAAAATGGAAATCTACCCGGTTCGATGCACAACAACGCACCTCCCGGAACAAAAAGGGGCGGCGAGAAGCTCACCGTGATGGCGAATCGCGGGTGAAGGCAAGAGAGGGCTCGGCGGTGGTAGTCCGGGGCAAACTACAAAGTGTGACCGGCCTAGTCCATGGGTCGAGGAGCAGTGGGTTCCTAGATCTAGGGAAGGACGAGGTGAAGCTCCAAGCTGGATGGCTGGATGGGCTTGGGCTGCGGGAGTGCGAGGGTGGCGGTGCGACGACGACGAGCGGAACGGCAATAATGGCGGTTCGGGTGAACGCCCAGGCGGAGGGGAAAATTGGAGGAGATGAGGTGCTGGTGCCGTCCCGACCAGGTTCAAACGGTGGGCGGCCTCCCGACCATGTGGGACACGAGGCCGAAGGCGGGCGCCATGCGGCGCCGGTGTACGATGCATTGTGACGCGCAATGGAGCAGTTGATGGGTGGGGCCCACGCATATTCACCTAGCATCTTTCTTTTTTCTTTCAATTTCCAAATTGTGGTTTTCCCCGAAAGAAAATGTTAGATAGAATACTTCCCGGGCTCCAAATCGAAATTTAAAATTTCTATGGGTAGAGTAGAGCGAGAAGGTGACATGCACACTGGTTTCATCCCCATAGCTTGCACCAATTAATTGTGTAAATTGATCAAAAACTGGTAAAAGTTAAGCTTGCTCTATTTAATTGGGGTATTAAATTTGGCCTAGATTTTTCTTTAGACATGCCCTACAACATAAATTTTCGGGAGAGCCAACTTATGTTGTGAAATTTTGAGTTGTAGTTCAAATACATTTGAATTTGAAATATTTGACAACCCAAAACACTTTTCATGTCAATGAAATTTCCCAGGGTGCTTCTACTAGACCAGGGGCACATTTTAAAAATGTTAACTCACTAAAATTGTGATACTGGGTGTCACAGGCATCCTCATTGACTTGTACAACTCCCCACGTATTATCTGGTAGCTCCGAGCCCTTTGTTGTAGCCTGCTTTTTTCAACTTCGCAATCTGGTTGGTAGTAGCCATTGATAAATGCCATCAGCGGGGCTCTCCAGTCTTCCGAGGTTATGGCTTGTATGAACTTTGGCTCGACTTGCAGGCTTCGAATGGATGGCTGCAAGATTTTCTTGTATAACATGTCCGGGGACGGGACTGTTTTCTCGCGGCTGCCTTCGCCAATGTGTCTGCCTCTTTGTTGTGCTTCCTTTTGACGTATCAGCGCGTGCAAGAGGTCGATGCGCATCCATTCGAGATGGTCCCGAGACCAGGTGCTCACCGGAATATATATGGCCGGTGGCAAAGCACGCGTGAGCCCGCGGTCCGACAACGTTCGACGAGGTCGCACGTCTTCGAGGGAGCACCAAATCCAGTGTCGTTTCTTTCTAGATCTTTAGGGCAGCGAGGAGAAGACCGGCATTGAGTCCTTTGTCCACGAAGATGACTGGAAGTGGGTCGGCGTCGGAGGCCTCGCGACGTAATGCGTCGGCGCCGGAGAAGAAGACCAAGAATCAGCCTCGTTGCACGAGAAAAATTGGGGAAAAAGGGTTAGGAGAGTGCGGCTTTGAGTCGCGCACCCGAGGAACCAAGGATGGTGTGATGAAACTCACCGAAGCGGATGAATTTCTGAGCGGCGTCGGTGGAGGTCGGTGAGGAGCTCGCTGGAGAAGAACCCGAAATACTCTTCGCTCCGTGAATGAAACCAGGTGGGGTTTGCTCTAGTTTGAAGAGGAGCTCGGGGCGATTCGTTGAGTGGCCTTAGCTCGCGCTGCGGTCGACCGTGGCAGCTGGACGTGGAGCTTTTCTTGAGGGGCAGCAATGGCGCGGGCTCTTGGCTCTCTGTTGCTGCACTGCTTGAGTGAGAGAGGAGCGGCAGGGGAGGCCGGGTGAGGGGCGTCGGGTGGGGGCGAGCTCAGAGGGAGCATGCCACACGGGCACAGGTGGCGATGGCGTTCTGCTCGGTGGGCCAGGGTGGGAGAAAAGAATTGGGGAAAGGGGATGACGGGTGGGTCCCACAGAGAATATGCTCCAGTATCTTTTCTTTTCCCGATTTTCAAACTTGTGGCTTTTCCTTTGAAAGAAAAAGCTGAATAAAATACTTTCTGTGCTGAAATTGAGATATGAAAAATCTTATGGGTAGAAGAACTCAAGAAGGCGACATGCACGTTGAGTTTGCTCCAAAATTGGTTCTAGAAAAATTTTGAAAATCCAGAGAAAATGCTTAAAAGCTAAGCTGCTCTGATTTATTTGAGGTATCAAACCTCGATGAAATCCAGTGGAGTTTTGTCCTAGATTTTTCTTTTGACATGCCCTACAACATATATTTTTGGTTGACCTTACTTATGTTGTAAAAATTTGAGTTGTAGTTCAATTCCAACTGTATTTGAATTTATTTCCAGCCCAAACCATATTGCATGTCAATGAATGGAGGGTTTCCACTAGACCTGAGGTTAGTTTTAAAAATGCTAACTCGCAAAAATGTGCCACGGAGTGTCACACTGCTGCAACGGTACAAGCTATTGGACTATTATACATATGAGCCACTACTAGAGTGGTAGTAATTGTACGCAGCCTCTCACCACCTTTTGTACGCACAACATCACAGATCAATGTTGGGTCCGACTTCATAGATGAGTTGATTGCACTGTCACTCACATTAATGGAGAAACATCATCGAGTAGACCTAGGCTGAAACCATGTCAACCCAAACCATTTGGGCCCAAACCGAATTAGACCCGAACTGTTATATACAGACCACCAAAGCAAACTAAAACCAATAGCAATGTGATCCTGCTGGGAGCAACCCAAAACCGCCCAACTAAGAGACCGACCCACTCGAATCGGGTCGAACAGAAACCGTTGACAAGTTTAGACGTATGCAATATGATAAGCGTGCAAGCACAATACAGTGTGGCAAAAGGACACCTTCAACCACATATGTTTACTCCTGCGATGGTAGGTGAGGGGATTGTTTGACCACATGAGCTGTCCTCTCCCATTGTGGCCTTGGTCAACGAGACCATCGTCACAAGCGTGATGGTACTTCCATGTTCTCTATCCCTTGAGTCTTGGTGGTCCTCATGATTTACCTGCCATGGTTTACTTTAGTCATTGGCATTTTCTTGTCATATCGATTATGGTAGCCCCACCTTGCTCATGCTAGTACATGATTGACTATGTGTTGTCCTCCAACACTTACTACCTTAGCATCCCACCACATGATATGTTGTTTGCTCAAGCATTCTTTTCATTTTTTTGCCACATGTGTAGAAAGTACACAAAATTTCAATAGAATTTGTTCTCCTTGAATATAAATTAGTTATACACCAACTGCCAGCCATCGGTTACCCAATGATTATATTATTTTTGAACTATATTCCAAACATGTATTCTCTACCATACAAAATAGTTTAAATGCATTTAATTTTTTTATCATTTCTTATCAATTGCTTTCCATATGGCCATGTTAGTTTTGAATTACATTCCAAACATAGATACCACTACCTAAAAAATAAATTAGATAGTATTAATTGTATTGTAATGCTTATTAAATGAGTACATAATTAGTAGTTGTGGTAAATCCAGCTAGATTTTGCTGTCATGTTGACTGCTTTGAACACACCATCTGTTGGCCCACAACTTGGCCCATTGTTTACATGGCCATTCCCCTTTTTTGGTCTATTGATTCTTGGTCGAGTTTCATGATTTTCTCAAAATATTTAATGGTTTACTCAAGTAATTGGGATGTCCTTATCATATCCAGTATGTTGGCTCCACCTTACTCGTGACGATATACTGTATTGGACATGCATGTATTGTCCTCCCCACTTACCTAAGCATCCCACCACATTATGTGCTATTTCCTCGGGCTTCATTTCCCACTTTTCTTTGCCACATATTTGCCTAAAGTTGCTCTACTATTAAATATAAATTAGCTATATCTAGCTGTTAACCATTATTTACTCAATGATTATACACATTGAATACATTCCAAACAATGTTACTTTTGAACTACATTCCAAACATGGATCCCACTACCATACAAATAAATTAGATGGATATTAGCTGTCTTCTGGTGCTTATTAAATGACTGCATAATTGTTAGCTGTCTTCCAGTGCTTATTAAATGACTGCATAATTGGTGGCAGTGGAAAATCTCGCTGGATTCTAGTGTCATGCTGATTGCTTGAAATACACCATCCATTGGCACATCCTTTGCTCTATGAGATCCAAGTAAAACGTTTCTTGTAGAGAGGATAATTCTTGCCAAACTCAGGAAATGAGTGACAACACAATTATTGTGATCTCGGATGATGAGGGGTTGGATAAACATGATGAGGGGTTGAGCGAAGGCACACCGTTCATGGAGGAAGAGGAGGTGGAGGATGAGGAGGACATGGATGCAGAGGGGGATCTGCCTGATTGGCTCCCTGATGGATGGATCATGGAAATCTTTCATGCTGCTGATGGAAGCGAAAATCGGGTATGATTTATTCCACATATTTATGGAAGAAAAAATTCGAAAGAGAGATTGTGCAGTCCATCTGATGCTTTATGTATTGATTTCCAAATACGATTTGTAAACTTTCTAAAATTTTTGATTTACTTTATAATCTCGTTTCTTTTAATGCTTCCTAATTTTGTACCTTTCATTTTTTTCAATACAGTACTACACTTCTCCTATATCGGATTCGACATTCACGTCACAAGCAGAAGTACTCAAATTTCTCTTCTCTGGAGTGGATGAGCGGATACTGCAATCAGAGAAACGCGCTGCTGAAATCAAACTTCATGTGCGGATGTCCTATCTTTTCTTATATTATTTTTCAATTGTGTAACTTTATTTTGATGGCTGTTGCAATTTTTTAATTCAGAGAGCACACCTATGGCTTCCAGTGGGATGGGTGATTGAGGTCAGAGTAGGAGGCAAGAACATGGATATGATGTATAAGGTTCCATTAAACTTATAACTTCTAACCTTAGTTGTTGCTTCATACAGCGTAGCATTTTCTATACTTATTATGAGGCTGCGATTCAGTGGGATGGGCGCTAGTCCTATATTATGATGATTATTTATTTATTGGTGTGGGTTGGTAAATTCAAATAAGGAACATCCTTACTCTAACGTATTAAAACATATAAATTAAGAAAACTTATTTCTTCTAAATAATTTTATAAAATATCAAATAAATTGAAGTGATAGGGTTGAGCAGGGGAGGGGTCCTAGGGGTAAGGAAGGGGATAAATAGAATGAGCAAGGAACTACTTTGCAAACTCGAATAAATTTTGTAATACACTTAACGTATTGGAAAGGTTTTGATGAAACCTGTTATATATATGATGCTATGAATAGGTAATTTATCCTATTGCATATTAGGAAGATAAGTGTATGTCTTATGTGACACGAGTACGTGTTTATTGTCTTCATATATATGATAGGAATATTGATATATTAGGTTTTGGATTTGTGCATTATGTATTATAAATTTACTTTCATATCTATCAATACATTATATGCCGCTGTGAACATAAAGAAAAGATAAATTGAATACACGCATCATACATAGTGACTTCCAGGTAAAGGATTCAATTAAGATCAATTACTGAACATATGATTCATTTTTGCAGTTTTATGTTCAACCAAGCCTAAAGGTGCGGTTGCTGTCAAAAGAAGATATACAACTCTATCTCAAGGACTCAAAGATCACCAAGTTTGATACCAATGGACAATGTGACACAAGCTCCGACAACAATGTAGGTGTTTTTTTTGCTACAACTTATCTTTCTTGAAGACAATTACTCTTTAATGAAATGTTATGATAATTACATGCTTCACATATTATAGATACTTGGTCAAGTTGATCTGTACCCTGCTGGATTGCCGATTGGGTGGGTTAGAGAACTAGTATTTAGAAAGACAAAGGAGGGATCCATCAGGAGAGATCCGGTAAAAAAGTTGTACATCACCTTTTCTTTGTTAGCATGAAACTGCAATCATTTGATTATATAAGAAGTATTTTATTGATTTTTCAGTATTACACGGATCCTACTTGTGGTTACACATTTCGTACCCTGAAATCAGCAATAGCCTACCTCGAGAGTGGAAAAGTACCAAAGCGAGCTTTTATTCAAAAGACAAGTGTACATGACATATATTCTTTTGACAAATGTGCAAAATTGGTACAACTTTTTCTATATCCCTTGGAAAACTATGTTCCCTTTCTTATTTTGTATTGGCATTATGTTATTTACTTATCTTGCCACAAACAAAACCATGTCAAAGTTTTTGGTCACTTTAGTTCTAAGCAATAATATTGTGAAATATAGATGAAAATGTCCCCACTTGGAAAGTTGTGCTTTAAGTTTTGTTACCATATCTTCATGTGCCCTAAATGTTTACAACCTTAACATAAGATAAACGGAAGATAACTATTGGCTCTTTTATTGTAATAGGTTTATTGGCATAATATGTCTATTATATACATAGTACCTAACCCATACCTATACATTTACAACATTCCTATGCTCACTTCCATCTGAATGCTAGAAACTGACCTAGGTCATGTTAACCAATCATACAAGGTGATCTAACTTCTAATTATTTGTGTCCCTCACAATTAATACGTTTTAAATATCTTGACCATTTTAAAAGAATTTCCAATGAATTTCCCACAAATACATTGTAAATTGAAAACCCTTTCCATTAACTAAGGTTCTATTTAACCTTACTCCTATTTTACTAATTTTTATCATTATTCTGCTATGTAGTAACATATAAATTAAAATTTCTAGTGACCTTTATATGACATTGTGAAATATTTGAGCACTTATTATGTTTCTTTTGTTACAGCATGAATTTTTACGAAGCCGACTCACAGTGGATATGAAGCGTTGTCATAGACGTAAAAGCACACAACAACCAGAATTATTGCAAACAAATTATGCTCCAGATACAGAGAGTTGTAAGTTCTTACTACATGTTTTAGTATTGCGGTATGTATATATGGGTGTTTGTACCTCTGTGAGCTTTCTTTAGATTCTAGAAATTACTCACCCTACCACATTTTACGCACTTCATAAGCATATGGTGCCCACCACATCCAAGATTCATTGTGATATGGCTCTAAAGTTGACATTACTCCTTGGCAAATATCTTTCAAATAAAATATTTTCTTTGCTATTTATAAATTCATATACTCTCGACCACGTGTTCGAGCAACACATTTAGCTAGCTTTCAAGAATTGCGTGGGGTACCAATTAATAGCTATTACGGAATCTGCACATACACTTTCAATTATCGTTACATCCACGAACCAAACACTTCTCCCATGTTTACTTTAATTTACCGATTAGACAAAAGAACTATACTTTTTACAGAATATATGATTTTTCTACTGAGGTACTCTCCTTCCATGTCCCATTTGATGTTTATCTCTAGAATTGAATGACCATGATTATTGTTTATCCCTAATGATCAATTATTTCTAATAACCTTGATCAACTTAGATATCATGAATTTTTTACTTTTAGATTTGTTATGAAATTGCATGTTATTAAACATTTGTAAAAACTATTAGTAAAAGAAATTAGAGGTAAACATAGTGAACCAATTCCAAATACATACTTCAAATGAACTGATGAAGTACCAATACTTTAGTGTTTATTCATTGTCTTTTATTCAATACATCATATTTGTTAGAAGTTTTTTGTTGCAAAAGATTGTACATATACAACAAGGCAATTTCTTTTCGCGGGAAAATGTACAACAAGGAAATTGATAAAGTCATGCATGGCTTTATTCTATCTATGTATATCTTGGTTGTGCAGAAAATGCAGTCATATGGAATGCTAGCTAGAATGCGTGATTTCAACATGCATCATGGAATTAAAATAAGTATAATTTGTGTCATATTTCTTTGTATTGTTTCCACTTACCCTAGTAGTTAATATTTTCTTTATAGCTGAAGATGTTGACACCTCATTGGACTCAAATTCAACATATCAGTCCAAAGATAATGTTAGCATGAGTGAGGAAGATGAAGAAGCATCTACCTGAAAGACCATCAAGCATTCGAAGATTAAAGCCACAAAAATTATCATGAATGGGACAAAGAAGTAATGTTGGCAACAATTCAAACCAGTAGTGGCTTCTAACAAAGCTAGCAACAATTCTCAGATTTTAAATGTTATGTAACAAATTTATTTGTATGTTTTCTTATATTACATATTTCTGGTGGTATTGATACAAACGTATTTGCACGAACTAGCTACCAAGATAAAAGTGGCATTTCATGACATATAAAATATCCAAAGAGGTTTGTTAGCTTCCTATCCTCCGCATAAAGTAATGCAAGCGCAAGAATTATGAAGTGTTTTGTAATTATTTAAGTCTCCTTCCAGCACAGAAAATTAACGTAGTACAATGTGATGTCATCCGGTTGGATGACGCAAAAATGGGGATGCCCTAGTTATTCTCCTTTAGTTGTGTGAATGCTCCTGTTCTCTCATTGTTGGCAACAAAGGGACTGCCCTTCACACACAACTCAACTAACCCTTTGAACGAGATAAATACGTGCCTAGATATACTCATTCTTTAGTCATTTTGTCTTTTTTTTTTGTAACAATCAATCCTATTAATTTTCACTAGTAGAGAAACGACCTTTTATGACAAGTTTGATAATGACGTTCCTAAAAGTCGTCATTACATCCTTAAGTATCAACAATGGCCCAGTACCAGTAGGTGGCATCGGCTGAACAGGATCTGTCACAGCTTTAGCTGACGACAGAGCGTTCGATTCATTATAGGACCTGCATCTTCTAAAGCACATGCCAAGATATCCACTGATCTGCAGCTGGCATTCTTCCCGAGTTGAGTCGATTCCAGGTCTTCTCCCATGGAAAACAACATAGAATGCCATAGATCTGGATCATAATGAACATAGTAATGTGGCGAGGAATACAAAAAGATCGGGGAGGAGGAGAATTAGCTAGCCATGCCGTCGTCGACACGATGGGGATGGGGACTTGGAGAAGAGGAGGCGGCGGCGTGGAGTAGTGGTGCAGGATTTCTGAGTGGAGGTGAAGTTGTTGTTGTGGCGCTGAAGTGGATGAGGATGCAGACCAGAGACAGAAGAGGGCATATGTTTAGTATTCAACGAATGCCCCTGCATCCAATTTCTTCTATTCGATGGGTGCATGGTAGAATCGACATTCCACCATTATGTGTGTGAATGAAAAGTGGGACCCACACCTCTTCTTCGGTTACAGATATTGAATGTGCCAAGCCCGCGAGCGATCTTGTTGGACGCTCTATTAGGGCTTGTTCTTTTTGTCCAGAACGGGCCGAGCGGTGCCCACTTCAGTCGAAATAGGCAGAACGAGGCCCATTCTGTTTGAACTGAATTGACCCGGAATAAAATCACCTTTGTCAAGTTGTGCACAACAGGATTCGCCCTCTATTGTAGGCTGTTTGAAGATCCATTTTAGTTGTGGCAAAATACAAAATAATTGCGTTCCCTTTGGTTTCCTTTTCATGCTAGTTATCAAAGATCCTCTAATAGGCCTCTAAAACAATTGAGTAACATCATGATTGCTCTTAACCCTTTTTATTGTGATAGCGCACCATTGATTTATGCTCTGACTAACTAACTGCTGCTGGAGTGAGCGTGGCCATAAGTGATACAAAAAATCTATATCACAACCAGGAACATGAAATAGTATATAGAGAGAGGCAAGTACACGCGATATACAAGAGTTTATATTGTCAAATTAAACAATGTACACAAACAAGCACACGATACATAAATAATAGAGGTCCACACGAGACAACGCACGAGATAAATAAGACCATAACAGCCAGGGGCTGGGCGACACTACTAGCATGCACGATGGAAATGATGCAAGACCACATGACAGTGATCACTCCACCCAACCTTCGCTGCGGACAAAACGACGGTGGCGGCAAGCATCTTGTCGTAGTGCCTCTCAGCGCCGAACTGGATCAAGGACATGATGTGGTTCTTCACTGGCCCTGTTCGCGCGCTTCTGTTTCCTGTTGACGCAGATCGGGCACTAGAACAAGTGTTGATGGCTCACGACGTCCTTGCTGATGAATACAATGCACATATCATCACCCCTTGGTACAGGGTGCTTCTTGCTGTACCCATTGAGCTCATCATGTTCGTGGTCTATAGAGATGTACCCCGACGAGTCCTTCGAGGAGGCATACCCTGTCGTATACTTGCTCTATGGGTATACAACTGTCAAAGGAATGATTAGTCACAGATATGGTGGCAGACTGATCGAAAGGGCCCACAGAGTGCTGTCCGACCGGTATGGAATAACAGAAGATTCCATATACCGGTATGGAAATAAGGCAGAATGCAATATCAGCGTCCGATGACTTGATCGACAAGTAAACGCGCAATATTAGTCTGATAGGACTCTGATTCAATAAGGAAAGCTTAGAGATAGAGCTTCCGAGTATGTAATCTATATAACCGACTAGGACTCTGCATGTAACCCTATCTCTCCGGATATATAAGACAGAGGAGGGACCCATGAAAACATCTCGACAAACTCGCAATTAGCAATGTGCTAAAGGGAATACATAACATACCGGACGTAGGGTGTTACTCTCTATTAAGGGGCTTGAACCTGTCTAAAATCTTGTGTTCTTGTGTGTTCTGTGTATTGCATCATCGAATTCCACGCTCGTGAGGGACCGGGTAGTTCTAGTGACGAGATTAAGACTCGACATTTGGCGCGCCAGGAAGGGGTCCCGACAAGTTTCTTTGCAAGTTCGGTGGCTTCTTCGTTCGACGTCGACTTCGCACCCAGCTTCGCAATCCGCTTTGGGTCTTCGGACTTTGAGGTTGATTCTGCCAGCAACCTTCACCCGATGAATCCTGTTCACAATCTGCCGCTACTCGTTGAAGCGTGATCATCGGATACGATCTTGATCTCTGCTTCAGATTCCAAACAGCCCAACACCGCCAATCATGCGGCGTGACCAATCGGACCGGTCGAGTTTCCCTTTGGTCCGGCCAATCGGGCCAAGATCTTGACCACTACCGAATCTGTAGGGATGAGTGGCTCTTGTGAGCACTGGAAGCGACTTTAAGGAAGGTCCCCAAACCTTCTTCCAAGTCTTCACGCTTGGATCGGTCCTTGTGCGGCTGAAGTCGAAGGACCGGCCAAGCAAGCCGAGGACGAACATTACGAGAGGAAGCCACACCGAATGCGAGAGGGTGATGATAATCAACCACCACCTCCGCCAGGTCTAGCTAGTAATCCTCCCTCGGGTGTTGATGCTCTAGGGACCGGTCGAACCGGAGCTCTAGGAACAGGAGTTCCCGCTAGTAGAGCACTTGCTGCAACGAACTAGGCTGCTAATGCACCGGACATTGATGTAGACGGAACTTCACCCACTTATCGTAACTACGGGAATTGCGCTAGAAGAGGTCGCGATCGTTCGAACAGGGCTCTTAACATGGATGCTTTGGAAATTGAACTAAACAAGTGTGTGGGTCAACACTTCACCTCTCCACAATATCTCGGAGGATGTATTTAGTCAAACATCCGGATTAAGGCGGGCTCTAAATCTAGTTGATGCAACTACTCGGGACCGTGGAGAATCTTCTAGCCGATCACGAGTCATGATTGGACCGGTATGGAAAAGGACCCGGTCCGAGGGAGCTTCATCTAGTGGAAGGGCCAGAAACGGACATACTCCAATTGTGGATGCGCATGAACGAGCACCTGATTAGGCCCTGTGAGGCCCGATCAATGGGAACCGCGACGCGAGGAACAATTTGATCGACCGTCAAGAAGAGCGGGTTGAAGAACGGCGAAGGCAGGAGGAAAATGAACGTCGCCTAATCGGTCATGTGGACGATCATCCAACTTCTCTAGTGCCGCCACCGCCACCGCTGCCGACCGGTCGGAAAACCCTAGGTAGGCAGCTCCGGCGCCACCACCGATCGGCGATCAGCAAGGAAACAATAATCATGGACATGATAATCGTACAACACGACATAACGACCGGTCGAGGAGAGATGACTGCTATGACAGGCGTGATGATCGCTATTACGATCATGATAGAACTTCGGCGAGGATGTGATCGTGACAATAGAGACAGAGAGCCTAGGCGTGGCAACACCGACAGGCAAGCGCCATCGCCGCCGCGTCCGCCTCCACCTCTACCTCCACCGCCGCGAGATGAACAACTATCGTCAACCTAGTCCCGATGCTCGGGCGTAGAGATAAGCACCATGATGATGATTCATATGATGATCGTAATCGGAATTATCAGCACTCGCACTCATCGCTCACCCTAACCGGTCCGGATGGGCTTTGAGGACGATGAGTATTCTGTTATCCCAGCGCTCACGTGGGATTTACACATCTGCAAATATCCCATGGCTTTTAAACCTCGGAACATTGACAAGTATGATGGCATGGCCCCTCCGAATGGCTTCTTATGTACACGATCGTCGTCCGGTCTATAGGAAGAGACACTTTTGTTATGGCTAATTACCTTCCCATGTGCATATAGCAGGCTGGTCGCTTATGGTTACATTCTCTTCCCAGGGAGTCTATTTCATTGGGGCGATCTAACCAAAAAGTTCACCGAGAATTTTCAAGCGACTTGTGAAAGCGTGAAAACTTTTTCGATCTCAACAGGATCGGGCGGAAACTGGATGAATCGCACACGGATACATCGGGCATTTCTGCAACAAGAAAGCCCTAATCCCGAATAATTCCGATCAGCAAGTGATTGCTACATTCCAAGCTAGCATCCGGAGTGAAGCATTGGTGCATAAGATCGGTTGGCGTAACCGAGATCTTACCATGACGACGTCGAGTGCTTCAAGATAGTAGATGATTATGCTACTGGAGAATCCAACGTGGTGAATCTGCGCGAGAACAAACAGAAAGAGCCGAAGCATGACCATGGGAACCAGCTCGGCTCCAGGAACAACAAGCGCACGGCCGACAACCTCGTTGCTGCAATGGAGTTTGGTTTGATGATTGGCTCGATGGGCCTTGCATGATTCATAATGGGAATCATAAGAATACAGAGTGCTTTCTGTTAAGGCATTTTGCTTCGTACGCATTGAAGGTGGCTCCTCGGTCGGGGCCACAAAATCACAAGGATGATAAGGGCAAAGACGAGAAGCAAGATGACAGCAAGGATGAAGATGATGGAGGTTTTCAAGATTCGGAAAAGGAACCGAACTTCATTTGTGGTGGACCTCATGCTTATGAATCCAAGCACAAGTCGAAGCTTACGATAAGAGAGATCAATACCGTTGCTCCTGTGACTCCTGAATATCAGCGAGTGGTTTGAAGTCCCTATTACCTTCCGTAGAGCTGACCATCCGAAGTCTTGCCCAAGGCCGGTCGGTACCCGCTTATTTTCGTACTCGGTCATTCACAAGGCTCATTGGAAGAAGACTTTCACCGATGGTGGAAGTTGTTTGGATATCCTTTTTCTAAGACTCTTCCAAAGCTCGGTCTTTTGGTTGCAGACTTGGAGCATAGCGTTTCGCCATTTCATGGCATTGTGCCCGGCCGAAATAGCTATCCTTTGGAGCAGATCACTCTACCAATAAGTCTTGGTACTAAAGAGAACTACGGAAGGGAGCTCATCACGTTCCAGGTGGCTGATATTGACTCGTGTAGCATGCTATACTTGGAAGACCGACAATTGCCAAGTTTATGGCGATCCGGAATTACCAGTATTTGACGTTGAAGATGCTAGGGCCCAATGGGGTCTTATCATTCCGGTCTGATATCAAGACTGTATATTCTTGCGAAGTACATAGTATTGAATTGGCAGTTCAAGTCAATTTATTGGTTTCCTTCAAAAAAAAAGTCAATTTATTGGAACAGCATCGGGAAATCAGGTAGGTGGCTGATGCCTTTGAGACTCAAGTGCCGCTTGAAGGAGAAGGGTCGTAGAAGAAGGCTGCAAAGGAGAAACTCAAGGCTGATGCAATTGCTTCCAAGACCATCCAGCTTGATGAAACAGACCCCTCGAAGGTTACTCATATTGGGGCTGACCTTGGGGATAAATAGGAAAGCGCGCTCACTCTATTCCTCTAGGAAAATAGGGACATCTTTGCATGGCAGCCTTCGACATGCCGGGAGTTCCTAGGGAGAAGATTGAGCACGCACCGTTGGTGTGTCCTTACGTGAAGCCACTTAAACAGAAACTCCGGAGGTTTGCTCAAGACCGCAAGGAGGCTATCAAGAAGAAAATTATTAAGTTGTTAGCTGCTAGGTTCATTAGGGAGGTGTATCATCCAGATTGGCTTGCCAATCCAATCCTTGTACCCAAGAAGAATACTATGGAATTAAGAATCTATGTTGATTATGCCGATCTCACTAAGGCCTGTCCAAAAGACCCTTTCACGCTGCCTCGAATTGACCTAATTGTTGATTCGACTGCTGGCTGTGAGCGTCTTTATTTTCTTGATGGTTATTCTGGTTATCACCAGATTCTACTGAAGGTTGAAGACCAGATTAAGACTACTTTTATTACCCCCTTTGGAGCCTACTATTACACAACTATGCTGTTCGGTCTGAAGAATGTTGGCGCGACTTACCAGCGTGGTATGCAACGCTGCCTTGGTTCACGAGATCGGTCGGAACGCTGAAGCATATGTAGATGACATAGTGGATAAGTCCCGGAAGTTTGAAGATCTTCTCTCGACCTGGCAGAGACCTTTAGAAATCTGTGGAACTTTTCTATGAAGCTTAACCCAAGCAAGTGTGTGTTTGGGGTTTGATCTAGAAAATTGCTTGGATACTTAGTATTGTGGCGCGGTATTGTGGCAATCTAGAAAAGATTCAGACGATTATAAACATGAAGCCCCCGAGCTCTTTGAAGGATGTGCAGTGGATGTATGGCTGCACTAAGTTGCTTCATCTCAAGACTAGGAATCCATGGTCTTCCGTTCTTCAAGCTGCTCGAGAAGCCGGATAAGTTTGAGTGGACAAATGAAGCTCGGGCTACGTTTGATCAGCTCAAGAAATAGTTGAGCAATACACCGGTCTTGGTACCGCCGGAGCTCGATGAAACTATCTAGTTGTATATTTAAGCAACTACTCATGTGGTAAGTACAGTTTTTGCGGTCGACCGACGGGAAGAAGGTCACCTCCAATTAGTTTCGCACCCGGTCTATTTCGTCGGTGAGGTCTCGACTGAATCCCGGATACGGTATCTTCGGATGCGAAGCTAATATATGCTATTGTGATAACTTCAAGGAAGCTAAAGCACTATTTCTAAGCACATCCGATCGAGGTTAAGACTGGTTTTTCGATTGGAGATGTGGTGCGGAACCGCGAGGCAATCGGGCAGGTTGCCAAGTGGGCAATTGAGCTTGGCCAGTATCAGGTTACCTTCTCATCAAGAACGGCGATCAAGTGCAAGCATTGGCTGATTTTATCACCGAATGGCTTGAGACACGATTCCGCCTGCTATACAGAATTTGGAGAATTGGGAGATGTATTTTGATGGGTCTCTCGTAGCTTTTAGGCACGGTGGCTGGAGTTTTGCTTTTGACTCCACAAAAGGATCCATTGCGATACGTACTTCAAATGCATTTTAGAGCATGTAACAATGCCGTGGAGTATGAAGCTTTGCTTCATGGGCTTCGTGTGGCAATTTCACTTGGCGTTAAGCGCCTGGATGCTTATGGGCATTCGATGCTTGTCATCGGTCGATTAACAATGCTCGGGATGCGGATGATGATTATATGATGGCTTATCGGCAAGAAGTTAGGTAGCTCGAAGACAAGTTTGACGGTCTGCGTTTTTCTCACATTTTGCGCGGAAACAATTCTGCTGTAGATGAGTTGGCCATGATGGGGTCTTCAAGGTAGGCAGTACCACTTGGGGTATTTCTTCAAATTTTGGAGAAGCCAACTATCAAGATGGTGCAAAAAGCTACAATTATCGACACTACAACAAATGTGACTTTCTATGACGTTTTTCTTATGACAACATACCGTTTCGTCATAACTATGTTGGATTTATGACGTTTTTTAGAAAGCCAGATGTTTTATGACGAAAACTGAGATTCGTCATTAAATTTAACCACAAAATCGTCATAAATCAAGACAGCATTAAATTATGACAAACAAAAACATCATAATTAGTAAAAATAAACGTCACAATAGTTATGACAAATATGAATCGTCATTATAATGTTCTTTTATTAAACACCAAAACTTGTGACAAATCAAGTTCTAACCTAAACAATCGGCCCATCAAGTTCTAACCTAAACAATCGATGCCCCAAGTCCTAGCCGCCACATCGAGTCCTCCCGCAGACGACGCGACCCACAAGCCTCGTTGCAGACGCAGCGTGGCCAGCATGGGCGTGCGCAGCAGGCTAGAGCGGAAGCACGGCCGGGGGAAGATGGGGGCAGTGCGACAAATGTCTGTTAGCGCGAGGTCTGATGATGAGATAAGTTCGGTGAATTCGGTGAAACCCGAAGCCGAATTGTGCAGTTTTCAATATTTCTTCTACAATTTCGGTTGCCATTTTGTGATAACCGAATTCTCTTTCTACCAAATTAACGAAAGTCCCAGCCCTGCGCATATTTGCTTGTTCTCACTCCAGACAAATACGTCAAAACCGTACTAATTTGATTAGAAATTTTTCAAATTTAAAACAAATTCAATTAAACTAGAAGCCAAAACCATACTAATTTGATTTTTTTAATTCTAAACATGCATTAAAACCACCATTTGCGTATTTGAATTTTCCTGTTCTAATTTATGTGTTTGTTTGGTTTTTAATTTTTTGCAAATTTGATAAAATTGTATATAAACACGAAATTAAAAAAAGAAAATCCTTTCTCCATTTCGTGGGCTGTCCCTTTTATTTTCCTTTCCTGTCGGCCCATTCCCTTTTCTTTCCTTTTTTTCCCCTCGCACCAGCCCCTGGCCCAACTCTATTCCTATAGGCCCAGCAGCAGCCCAGCCCGCTCTCCTCTCACCGTGCCACCGACAGGTGGACCTCACCTGTTCTTCTCCAGTTCTTGGCCCCCAGTTCTTTTTCTCAATTTGATTCATTGCTGAATTTTGAAAGTTGTATATATTTCGCATACAAAGTCCAATAGCCTTTTTTTTTCCTCCATGTTGATAAAGATATTATCTATCCATTTGTAGAATATATGAAACTACGTTATATGATATAGCTATGTTGTATCCCCAAATAACCGCTGGCCATTTTTTATCAAAATTTTGTTATTTTTGTAAATCTCGAAAGAAAATGTTTTTGGACATGATTTTCTTGTGGAGATGGCGAACTGAAGCACCTCTACAAAAGAAAATTATAGTACAATTTTCTCAAAGCTTTTGTTAAGGACATTGTTCACTTATGGATGAACTTAGGTGTTAGTTTCATATGATGTGTCTAGAGTTGTCCATTTTGAACACACTTTAGTGGATTTTTTTCAAAAAAAATAACAAAAAATCCCATGAGTTTGGGTTTGACATGGAACAGCCACAATCCAAAAACAGCTGAAAACTCGTTATGTTTCGCTAGATAAAATTTGACAAATAAATTAGAAAAACCACATAAAGTAAAAATGATTTTTTAATTAGAAATCTTTACAGGCCTGGGCTGGCTGGGCCTAGCAAACTCCGGTCTAGCCGGCCTTTTGCCTTTCTTGGCCCACTCCATGCTCTTTGATGACCGTCCGATTCGATCAACGGCTCTCTTTTCATTTCGCTCGAATAAAGCCAGCGACCGGCCTGCAAACCCTACATCGCTTACCTGCCTCCACTCTCCCGTTCTTCGCCGCCGAGCTCCTACCCGTTCACGGTCTCGTCGGTACACTGCCGAAGCTCGTCTTCTACGCGCGTCGCTCCTCCATTCCCGGGGCCGCACACCCCTCGCCCTCCCAACTCCTTCCCCATCCCAAGTCTTTCCCCTATCCCACTCTCCTCTCGGGCAGCTCCTAGATCCGGCGGCATCCGCGGCCCTCGCCTCCCGGCGGCTGGGCAGCGCCTCGGCCCTTGCTCGGGCTTAAGTGGATCCAGCGGCCATGAAGCCGGAGGAGCCAGATCTGGGGTGGGGGACGGCAACCTCCCTCCCCTTCCCACGCGGCCTCGACCCTGGTGCGGCGGCCTACCTCTCCTTCCCTGAAGTCTCGTTGACCCCGGCGCGGTGGATCTGACCCGGTTGCCCGGCCGGAAGAAGGCTGCCGACAGCGGAGGCATCATGGCCACCTACGGCGCCATGAAGCGGCTGGGCAAGACATGCTGCCGGCAGGAGGAGGCCCAGTTTCTTAGGGGCTCAAGCTGCTCGCCGAGCTCCGACACGACAACGTGGTGTCGCTGCCCGGGTTCTGCTGCTCGAGGGCGCGCGGGGAGTGCTACCTCGTCTACAACCTCGTGCCCAACAGCAACCTCTCGCAGTTCCTCTACCTTGCCGAGCGTTCCTCAGTATGGTGAGATCACCATTGCCTCCCCGTGCTTCCTCTCTGATGTATTGCGTCTGCCAAGTGTTTGACGTTTTGCCGAAGCAAGTGTATGCCCTGTTCCCTGCTTGAGATGTTTTCTTACAATTATGACTGGATACGTAGCACCATCCAGATCTTCGGGCATGCTATCGTGATTGTTTTGCTGTTGATTAGACCACTAAATCAGTTGGGTTAATTGATCCCTGCCTTAGTAGTTCTAGCATCATCATCACTACATCTCCTAGTTTGCAGGTGGTTTCTACTGGTGTAACAATCTGTATGTGCAGTTCGTACAATGTTTATTTTTCAATTATTTCAGTGCAGATTTGACGAGTGTCAATATTTACCTGTCCAATACAGAGAATTGCAAATGCATGTTGAGTTTCATCGTGATTGATGGCAACGTACCAATGATTAGCAAAATAGTTTTTCCTTGTTACTATTTAAACTATAGTAGCTTAGCGACACATTCTCGCTAATTGATCTTAATTTTTTATCGACATACCTGACAT
This sequence comes from Chloris gayana, assembly GCA_031894775.1. Lineage (NCBI taxonomy): Eukaryota > Viridiplantae > Streptophyta > Magnoliopsida > Poales > Poaceae > Chloris > Chloris gayana. Next base: position 5,557,481 of record JAUNZO010001928.1, read on the forward strand.
GGTTTCCTCAGCTAGAATGGTACTGTATATCTTTCACTGTGGTTAGTTAAAGTACACTAAACATGTAAATCTGCATTCTAATGACATTACACTGCTTTCAGGTTATCCTGTTAGTGAGTGTTGGGAAGTTTACCTGTTGAAACCTGAGTGTCACTGTTTGGCCATTACCTGAAACCTAAAAGTGAGTGTTCTACCACCAGTACCTTGTTGATAGATTATCTCTTGAACAATGCTTGGATCCTTGATTCAGGGCTTGATTTCAGAGATGAATGCCCTTTTCGGAATTCAGAGTTATTCTGAACATACGCTCTTCCTAATATCTTTGCACTTGTGCTGTTGTGCATCTCGTTAATGCATATAGTCAGTCTGTGCCATAATCTACACAGTTTGCTCTTGTAAACATGTAGACTAAAAATGCCATTCTTATCAGCAGCAGCAGCTTGGCATTGAGTTTGCCTGGGCAATTTATTTAACATCATCTTGATGTTGAGATCATTGTCGCAGTGGTTTGAATTTATTTACTTTCTATGTTCTACAGTTCAACTTTGCCATTGCTCCATAATGTTTTGTGTTTCTGTTAAGGTTTGGGGAGAAGGCCACACTCAGAAAGAAGCCGATGATGGATGTGAAGCAAGAGGATTCAGCTAACCTTTGATGCTACTGTTTTCTTTCATGCATATTGTAATATGAGATAACAGATAATTCCATGAGATCTGTAATTCAATGGAAATTTCTGTAATGGTTTGTTCCGATTTATGGCATGTTGATTATCTTGTTCATGGTGTGATTAAATTATATGCCAGAAATTAATGGGCCAAAAAACTATTGGGCCACAGAATTTTTTTTGGGAAGCATTGGCTAGAAAATAAAACCGGCCTGAAAACAAAGTGGCCCAGAAATTAAATGTGCGTGAATATAAATGGGCGGAAAAAAGGTTTGAATACTAATGGGCCGGAATAATGGGCTAAATTGGAAAACGCCTGTGGAATTGGTGGGCCGACAGTAAAGAAGCTTGCTAATCAAGTGGGCCGGAAGTAAAAAGATCTGTAATTAAGTGGGCCGAAAGTTCAATGGCCTGTGAAATTAACAGGACGAATGTAAAATTCTATGACGAAATTAGCAAGCGTCATAAACAGTTTGTGACGAATTTGAGAGCGTCATAAACATTTATGACATTTTTGTGGAACGTCACAAATTTATGACGAAAATAATGAAAACGTCATAGAAGGTAATTAGCTACGCACCTTCTATGACGAAGTGATTTTTGTCACCGCTGCGTCATAGAAGATAGTTTGTGACAAATTTTAGACTTTCTGTGACAAAATTGCATCGTCATAGAAGGTCAAAATTGTTGTAGTGTGAGATACAAACCGGTGAGGCGGTCCCGAAGTAGCAAAGGCTGGTGAGCCTGTCCGAATACGATGCGGACCGATGAATCGGAGTCAATAGTTGAAGTTATGATGATTGATTCTGATTGGTGTACTCCTTATATAGAATATTTACTGTCTGGTGTATTACTAGAGGATAAGACCGAGAAGCAACGGCTAGAGATTAGAGAGCGAAGCTATTTGCTTGTGGAAGATGAACTCTATCACTGGAGGGGTGACAATATACTAATGAAGTGTTCATTAGACCACCAGGCCTCACGTCGTAGTTATCTTGGATATTTTGCCGGGAGGCCTCGGCAGCCTGGTGCACAGCAGGGAGGGCAGTGGCTTCGTTGAGTGGATCACTAGTCGGGTCGAGTGGAATATCCCGGACGAGCTCCGTCAGGGTACCAATGAGCGAATTCTTCAGCTCATTGAATCGGTCTCCAGTGGTCTCTAGATGGGCTCCTGCTCGGATAAAGTTGAAGTCATAGTCTTCAACCGGCGTCCACGACTGGATGGTAGCTACAATCTACGCGCCTCCGACTCTAGCCACCATCTTTGAGCGCTCTCGAATCCTCCGCGGGACATCCCATATGGCAGTCTCGAGATTCATGTTATCATCTTGAGGGATTTGACCCTCGTTTAGATACTCGATGACTCTTTTACGGCATGTGCCGAGAGTTCTATAGGAAGGCAAAAGAAGGATTTTTAGTGCTACAGACCGGTATTTAAAGACTGGTTATGAGAAAAAGAGAGAAAGAAACTTACGCTCGTGGGATATGTCCGGGGTTTTGAATTTGCTGTGATGCCCAGCTATAACAGACCGACCCACGGATCATGATTCCCGAGGTGCCGTTTAAGCAGACACAAGATAATACAACAACGGACGGGGTTCAAATATTACATAGTTGAAATTAACATCATTTTACATCACAGTTTAGTGCAGGAAAAGCAGTAACTAACGTCTAAAAATATACATCTCGACGATACATGCGAAGGTGATTAATCCGAGCCCATACGGATAATCACGTAGCCAAACACAAGCAGCGGCGGGGCTGCAGGTCTACATTTGCAAGTTTTTGTACAAATGCATTATGGAGATGATGTGGGTATGAAATAACAGAATAACAATCAAGTTTCATGATTTTATGTAGAGAGGATTTAAATTTGGAAATTAAAACAAGACTTTCTATTAACATAAATGTTCAGGAAACTATAGGGTGCAGGTCTAAGCATATCCTACAACATGGTGATACTACATGCTATTTGTGACATTTAGGCTTTGGTAAAACATTTATTTGATGCATAAAATAAATATTAGAAATTAAACATGCCAAACGAGGAATTAACCATACAATGCTATACAAGCAGGAACATTATGAACGTGATGCACCATAATAAAGATCATACTTAGAGGAGTTCAAAACATCTTAGTTTGATATTTTATCACATTTAGATAAAAAGATATTAATTAATTAGGGTTTACACACTCCTTATTATTCTGGAAAAACTAACAAAAATGAGTTTCATCAGCACCATTAATTAGATCTTGTTGCAAGGAATCCAACAAAATTGGTCTCACTTAATTTGGAATTTTAAAACTTGAGTTATGAATTTTCTAAATAAATTCATTTTTTTAAGTATTTATAGAAATGCCATTACAAATTTTGAATTAAATTAACCACGCTTGCAGACACACGGAAGGCCACAAAATCGTAGATCAGGTGCGGCCACGGACATTCGGCATCCCGGACCGTGTGGCCCCGCCCGTGGCTCGTCGGAGCTAGGTGGCGCGCGGCGGAGGAGCTGCCGGAGTTAGGCCAAGCTCGAGGGGAAGGGCATGGGACCGTAGCTCGTGAGCTGGCGGCTCAAGTGGGAGGGGTCCCATGGAATGGCGCTCACCGGAATTAGCTCAACGGCGGCAATGGCGGAGCGAGCAACTCCGGCGGACGCGTGAGGTCGCGGTGGTGGGCGTAAGGGTTGAGACGTTAGTGGCGAGCTTCACGGAGACTCGGGGAAGGCTGTCATGCTGATCATTGGTGTTGGCGCTCATCCGAAGGGGGCGCACGCCAAGGAGGTCGTGGATGTCGGACGGCGGCATTTGGGGAAAAACTCCATGGCAGCCACCTCGATAGAAGAATCAATGGAGCAATGGGTCAATGACAAGCTCCATGGATTTGTGCACACACCTGGAAGAGAAGATTAGGACGAGACTCACCGAGGGTGGCGAATTTCGCGTCGATGCTTGAGGCGGTCAAAAATGGTGTCTTCGAAGAAAAGCTCCCGATTCGTAAGAACAGCGTCGGGAATCTGGAGGGAGACTTCACGAGCATGTAGCCGAGGTCCAGGTGTAGCTAAGAGCGCCCTTGGCTTAGCCGGGGATGAAGCGGAGCGGCAAAGCGAGGAGCTTTGGCTCGCGGCAGCAATGGCGGGCGTGCTCGGGCGAGTTGCTCTCCGGCTTGGGCGTTTGAGAGAGAGAGAGCAGGGAGGCGAGAGCGTGTGGTGTCTAAGGGAGTGGGGCGCGGTCGTGGTGGGGGTGATGGCAGAGGGGGGCGCCACGGGAGGGGTAGGTGGCGGCGTTCTTCTTCCTTGGTCGTCCGGTTGAGGGAGAAAGGAGAAAGAGAGAGGATGACAGGTGGGTCCAAGGGAATATGCCAAAGCATATGCCACATTTCATATTTTCAAAACTAGTAATTTCGAGTTTCATTTTCACTGAAATTCTTCTTCTTTATCTAAAATGTTGTGAAAGATTTGTTCTTTCAATCTATTTCTTCCCTAACCACTATAGACTCGTGATGAGGAGACCGAATGGTCATAACAATGGTATCAGTCGTCAAGTATCTCCTTAAACACACAAGTTATCTTGCAAACAATGTGAGCTATGAGCATGATGTCGATGATGAAGCGATTGGTTACCTCCAGTGTTTAGTATTTGGGATTGCTTAAGCTTGCTATTGGAAAGATGGATGTTGACCGTTGTAAGGATTGCGTCTAAAGAGCAAGAAAAGTTGGAATTTCAAGATCGACGTTCCTCAAGGGATGAAATGCATTGGTCATCACCCTAAGTTTAAGAACTAGGATCCTTCCCTTCCTATATAAAGGATGTTAGAGACAACGTTGTTAATTGTATGCTTGTATGTGTTTGTGGTATGCCTTGCTCGATTTGGATCTTTGATTGTCTGTTGGTGTGTCGCAAAGCATTGAGCTTTGTTATCACATCATTAGTTTAGCCTTAGTTGTAGTTATAGAGTAGTTTGGGGTACCTATTCTCTCTATTCTTTGATCTCCACTTCCTATCAAGTATGTCCTCTATTCATTCTCCGCATGCAAAACCAATCAATTTCCTCGGATGATGAACTCGAATTGGAACCCTTGACAAGTAGCACTATTGTTGATCAAAGCAACTTCTCGGACAGTTTAACCTTCCATTTGTTGATTCCAAACAAGAAACATAAGACTGGTATCTTCCCACAAAAAAAAGCTACTACGACAATCAAACAACTACGAAGGTGTCGAGTTATGAAAGTAGATGCCCCGTTAAGAAAGAAGAGACAGCTTGAACAATTTTTGGTCAATATCTAAGCATTCGAGAAGACTAGAATCAACAATAGCCCGCTAGCTATCATGGACTCGTTAAAAGTATGGAGTAGAAGAATATAGTGCTAACAAGAGTCACCAATATGAAAGAACCAAAGCTCAACTACAAGATACAGTTCTCGTGGATAGCAATGAAAACTCGATGAAGACACATGCTAATCATAACTATATCTAGAGACATGTGAAATATTCAAACCAGAAGGACAATTCAAGATATCTCAAACATGATGCTTGGAATGTTCATCGTTAACCGAGGTATAAGCTACTTGATTTTCGAGACCAATGTTGGTTAAATCACTCTTGGGCAATGTTATGAGTACAATCTCATGGAGTAAGAATTACTTTGACGAAGGAGTTGAAAGTGAAGTATAATCCAAAGGGGTAGCACCCATGTCAGCAATCTCATTCTACCAAAGACTCAATAGAACAAGTGTATACAAGAAAAAGTGTTACGATAGGTGCAATGACAAGTAATCATATTGCTTGCTTTGAGGAATTGCCTAAGTGAGTAATATCCATCAAATAAATAAAGGAAATCCAAGCATGGTTCTCAATACATGTGTGTGGACCACCGCTTTCTTAGAGATGTCACTATCGGGAACAAGTAATCATTTTCTACGACCGATGATATGTTAATCAACTTCAAGAAGGTTGTGGTTACTTCAAGATGGATGTCTAACCTAAGGGTATGTTCCAATACAAGTGGATGTTGTCACACAAGAACTACAAAGGTTAGCTAGAAGATATTAAGATGCAGGAGGTCAAGAAACGAATCAAGAAGGATGAAACCCATGATTCACAAGTGAGCAATCATGGAACTAAACTGTAGAAGAAGACTAATCTTTATCGACCATGTGAAGGTTGGTAATGGGTTGATACAACAAGAAGCTTATGGTTCAGCGTACTTCACAACTTAGAAGTACAAAAGGTAGAAGATCTCAAGTGTGATATTGGAGTGAAAGAATGAAGAAATAGTGGAATATGGAACTATCTAGGATACTTGCCGCAAAAGAAAAGAGCAGAGCATCAACAAGTCGAGCAAGAAATGTGATAGTGGAACCCATGATAATACGTTCACACTAAGCACCCATGAAGACATGTCTCATCATAATGTCGCTTTGTGTTGCCTTATTATGGAGAAGTTAAGTAAGTTATGGATACTAAAATAAAAAAAATGTTGGTTGGACATAATGAGTAAACCAAATGTTGGAAAATGGGTTGAGCGTTGGTTGATTTTCAAATACAAAATTCTTCTGCAGCCATAGTTATCAAGTTTTGTTGAAGATCATACCATTGGAAGTCTTGGATAAATGGAAGAAGAAACATGTGTTATTGTATGGACTTTGGAACAAGTTATGTCTTTCATACTTGGTAGAGTTGAATCTCTTCAACATGCTGCACATACGAGTTCACTTTGGAGAAGATGAAGTGGAAATGTATTATTTCATTGAAGGTTGTATTAATCGAAAGAAGAGATCTATATCAAAGCGTGCAAAGAAAAATCCTAAGGAACATGTGTTCTAGCCGAGAAAGTACAAATATCCAAGTGATGAGTTTGGAAAAGATCTAAGATCAACTAGTATGGGTATAAGATCATCCTACGTCCATTTGGAAAAGTCGCAAAAAGTAATATAATCATCGAGTAATGTGAGGTACGAGATTTGAACGAGACCTAAACAACGGAGATAGAACCTACACTCGTTGAAGGAGATTAGCAAAGCACACGAGAAGTCGAGAAGATGAATAAAATCTGGAAGCTTATCTTGGACGGAAATAGAATCAAACTTTCAAATCCAAAACTCATTCGGCACATGATCCGAGGGAAGCACATGAGTCAGCATACATTATTCTTCCTAGTTGAACCAAGATGATCTATCAACATCGGAAAAACAATATTGGTGATACGAGAAGTGCGACATTGCTAAGTATGTAGCAATCATCGATATCTGCTAATAATGTGCGAGAGAAGGACATCAACAACCACCAGAATTATCAAATTACCTTACCCACCTCTTGCTAGCCACTTCGAATCTTGAGGCGAGATTCTTGTTAAGGGGGTAGATTTTTCACACCCCAAAATTTAAATTTTGGTTTGTGACCTAGGATTCAATAAATTCAAACTTTTGCTATAAATTAAAACTTTATTTTAGAGATGTTCTCAAATTTAAAACAAAGGTTTATCATTTTATGTAACAATAGTTTATCATTTTATGTAACAAGGTTTATCACTTCATGTGCACAAAAGATTTATTTGAATTCTATAAATTTACCTTTGATTTGATTTGATTAAAAAATGTTTTATCTATGAAAATGTTTACAAAAATCTTTGATTTATTACACTAAATGCATTTAAACTATCAAAATACTTTATTGAATAAAAGCCTTTGATTTATTGAGAAAATGAATTTGATTTATGAGGAATATCTATAAATACTTTTGATTTATGAAAATGGTTTACTTATAAATAATTTATTTGATTTTATCTTATGAAGGATTTTCCATTTACCAAAAATATTGCAACAAATAAAAAGGGATTCTTTTTCAATGAGTTTAATTTTGGAAACCAATTATTTTGAAGTTATTTTACCTAAATTAGGTAAGGTATAAATTAGGCTATATAATTGTATATTTTTCAGCATATATGTCGAATTAGATACATTAAGTTTTATTGTGTGGGAAAAGGTGTTTAAAAACTTGAGTAGAAATAGTTTCGGAATAGTATATATAAAAGAATAGATTTAGTTTAGCAATAGAAAAGGAAAAGAAACCAGCCTCAGCAAACCTTGGGCCTTAAGCTTGCCGGCCCAACTTCTCTCCCTCTCTCTTCCCTCACTCGCACGCCTCACGAGGCCCAGTCAGCATTGCGGCCCAGCCCACCCCGTCCTCATCCCCAACCTCACACCACTGCCGACCGCGTCGCCGCCGCTGCACCGGAACCCGGCCGCACTACCGCGCCCCGCTATTCTCCACCACCCAGCGATACCAGGAGACGCACAGCAACGCACTGACCCACAAACCTCCGTTAATCGCCCTTAAGCCCACTTTAATCACCACGAAATCGTCGCCATAGAAGGCACTAATGGCCTTAATGCCATTTAAGCCGACGAGCCGGTCGTTCGCCTTCCCTCCCTCCTCTCCCTATAAAAGGAGGACCCCCGGAACCTCGTGCTCTCCTTTCACCTGACCCCGGCGCCGCTCGCGCACCCGAATCCCCCGTCGTCGACCGCGCCATGACCGCCGCCTGACCCAACCACGATGACCAATGCCAAGAGGTAGCCTCGGACGCCGACCACCCTACGTCGAGTATGGGAAAGCAACACCGCCCCTGCTAGACGAGTCCCCGGTGAGGTTTCCCCATGGAACCGCCTCCGCGACGCCAACAGAACTCCGTCGTTGCCCCTCGTCGACGCAAGCGCCTTCCCGACCACCTCTGCAACAGTGCAACACCACAATGAGCTTCCCTACCTCTCGAGCATCGTGTAGATCAAGTCATTGTCGAGGTTAACGTACTGTAGCTTGAGTTTGACGAAGCGCCACCGCCTAGCCATGGCGCTGTCGTGTCCTGTGTCACCGGCCGCCCGATCCCACTCCAACGGTGGAGATTACATTCCCCTGATACCCCCTTCGCCCCGGTCCACCATAAACCCATAGACCGGCCTCTCTGCCCCTGTCCACAGGACCACGAACCCGGTCCACGACTTTTCTAATTTAATTTAATTCGATTAATCCCAGTAAATCGGTAGCTTTTGCAGTTAAGACGCTGTACTCTCGGCAGTTGACGTTTAGGTCCTGTTTCTTTTCAAAAACAGCCTTTGCCTCTATTTAGTTCTGTTGTTGACCTAAATATATTTAAAATAAACCTTTTTATTTAATTAAAAGTTGTTTTACGCTCCCTCAACCTTTTTTGCATAATGTCTTAAGCCATTGCCATTTTACATAAACACCCCTAGTCTCTCGGTAAAATTATGTTTTAGCCCTTTATAGCATAAAACCACTAGTTCTCGCACTTTTACAAAAGAACCTTAGTTTTATGAAATTACAATTTAGTCCTCATTCTTTTACACTTTAGTCCCTAACCTTTTCATATTTACAAATAAGTCCTTAACCTGCTGTTTTTACGTTTTAGCCCCTAAAACTTAATACCCTCGTAACTTTTCGCTCATAGCTCCGATTTAGGCAATTCTTGCGCCCACAAAATCATAGCGACACGTACTATCTTTTAGTAGTGTTTTTATAATGTTTTGGAATGGTGTGTTGTTCTGTTTCTTAGTTCATTTGTATGCTTGTTTGCATGTTTGTTCGACGCGACGTAAATAGAAGACGATCAAATCAAGGATATGGAAGAACAAGATGTTGAATACGTAATCAGTAGCATACAACAAACACTACTAGAATAGCGGCCTGCAATAACGGGCATTTTTCCACCGTAATAACGGCCAAACGAGCCGTCACTACGTAAACGTTATTACAGTGGTCCATTTTCGATATCGGCCAACACCCACCGTTATTGCAGTGAACCACCGTAATATCGTTCTAGATAACGTCATACGGACCGATATTGCAAGGGTGTATCGCAATAACGGCCACTGATATCACCTAGGCCGTTGTTGCGGTGAGTCATCGCAATAACAGCCACTGACATCACCACGACCGATATTGCAGTTCAAACTGCAATTTTTGTTGTGATGTCAGCTTGCCGCTTTTGTTGTGCAACGATCTGCGATAACGCCCATGATGATGTCAGCAAGCCCGATATTATAGTATGTTTTATAATAAGCGGAATAATACGATTTTATTTGAAATCCTAGGTCACAAATTCAAATTTAATTCACAAACAAGTAAATTCATATACATAAGTTATTCATTCACGTACACAATTCACAGTTGAACCAAACCATCATTCACTTTTTTACATAAGTCAAAACAATCTCAAATCATCATGCATAACATAAGTCTCATATATATACAACAAAAATTAATATGTTTAAGACAAGTCATCATTGCTTATCCGGCCATTTCGGCTCAAGTTCCTTCAGTCTTTCCTCCTCGGCCTTGGTGTTTTCTCTAATTTGAGCGCCGACCCTTCTTTCAAAACACGTAAGAGCCCATAGACCATCCTCTCCTTGACCTGGAGGTCGTTGGACCTGGACACCGGCAAGGCTGCCAAAGAGAGAAAGATCAACCGATCAGGGCCGTACCTGAGTTTTTGAGGCCCGAGTGCAAAATTAAAAATTGGGCCCTTGTTCTTGAAAAATGCTAATAAAAATGTATACACTAACAAGCTCTTTAAGTTGCTCGACTGCAGCATGTTCATTTTTTTTTTGACTGCAGCATGTTCATTTCTAAAAACGAAAGTAGTTGGGTACAACAAAGAAGGTAATCAAAACAAAGAGTTTTTCATTAGATGAAAACATACATATGTACTATTTTAATTCTATAATTGCACTACAGATTTTTTTTTAAAAAAAGAGTAATATTCACAAATCAATTGTTGGTTTGAGCCTAAAAAAAGTATTTTCTTTTATTTCATGATCAGGGAGAAGAAACGTTAATCTAGAAATACATTTTTCATAATCTAGCATGGTCACAATATAGTAGCTTTCAGTTTACATCTATTGTGAGGCAAGTTATTCGATGGTAGTATACACCTTGCTTAATAACCGGCATGCACATGCATTGCATGCATCTTCAACGAGAACAACCGGCATGCACATGCATTGCATGCATCTTCAACGAGAACAGCACTACTCCTAATTTTCTACAAAATAATTATAGGCACTAGTATAATGCACGTGCTAACGCTACGGCTATTTTTCATAACGAAAATCAACAAATGGAGGGGAATACTTTTTTTGGAAATTCAAAATAGAAAATATGTCTTTACCATTCACTTTTTTTTCATTTCATTATATCAATCCTCATGCCTTACTTTTTCAAATACTTCCGATATTGCTCAATGATTATTTGAAGTTCCAACTTTAGTTAGAGAAGTAAATTTGTTTATTTCAAATTCATACAGTCATGAGTCTTTCTACTCAAACCCCTTACAAATTGTAGAGTATACAATTTCAACAATACACCATCTTATTCATTCAAGAACCATCTGATGGAAGACTTCATGGGCAAATTATTGGCAACTGTTGTGATCTGATCCAGAATCAATTTGGTTGATCATCATCTACAAGATAGTAAAACTAATATGAGAAGTGAACAGTGAAACATTAGGTCCATTTAGCCTGAGTTAATGATACCACTAACATGTGACAATTTAAAATGTTGATTGCTCTATATTTTTTTTTGTCAAAGATCTGTTTAGGACACACCATCAAGTAACATCCAACGACCGCAGTCTATGGAGCTGATGTGTTCAATCACTATTTCCATGTTTCTTGAGCTGTTGAGGCACAATGCATCTTGCCCTTATTTGGAGTCAGAGTTATATATCCATTTACAATTCATATTTTGTGAATAAAGTAAATCATATCTAAGAAAATGTCAGTATTTCAGTATTTAATCTAAAATTCACGATGTGAGAAATGCAAGTAGTTCAATATTTAATCTAAAATTCACAATGTAAAAAAGTGTACTATATTAAAAATTTACCTCAGCTGGCTTAGAAAGGATGCACTTTGCTGCTCTGCTTCCAATTTCAGAGAGCCTGTGCAAATAAGAAATATTGAGCATCTAATAAAAATTGTAATACAGTTACATGAGTAGTTGTCCCAAATAAAAAACCGAAATAAAGTTAAAAATGTCACTTATATGAAGGTTAACTATATATCTTTCATTCATCTCTGTTATTTCACCCGCAAAGCATGCGACCTTCATTATATAACATGTTGCCAATACCTGCACTAACATGTCTTTATATGCAACGGTTAGCTATGGAGTTGTTGATAGAACACAGATGACAGTTGCTAGAATGAATAATATTGTTAGGCTGTGCAATTTATTTTGAACCCAAGTAAGCAACCATGAATCTTGATAATTATCTTACTTGGATTGCTTTTTGTTTATTTTAACGGGGCAGCACAAACATATGTGAAGTAGCGGGGCAGTAAGTATCACACAGAGAAGAGGGAAAATGTATGATGATACAAATCAGACAACAAACAAAATACGATTCACTAAAAATAATATGTGAATGGAGTGCCGCTTCCCTTCGTGTGCCCATGGCCCTCCGGCCAATGCGTGTCCCGTACAAATTTGGCATGTAGCAATTTGACCCAAATATTAGCTTGTACTTATAAGACAACTAAATGAAATGAACAGGACACATCATATGGATCTCATACACCAAAGTATTATGGTAGTACCAAGATGGTTTTCAAATGAACTGATGCATTGTTACATGTAAAAGCACATAGATATTGGTTATATGAACAAACCACCTTGGATCTTATTAGTTAATTCTCCGAATGGGGTGCGATTTCCTTTCGGTGTGCTCATTCCTCTCTGGCTGATGCTGGTCAGGTGCAATGGTGTACAAATGTCCTATACAAGGAAAAAAATAACTGTATTAGCAATATGGTTGAACCAAATTTAAAATGCACAGTTAATAATTAGTGCATCGGTGTAAAGAGTACTTTTTTCTAAAACCAAACATACCCAAATTTGTGAATCTCTGATGGTTTCCTAGCATAACCCTACTGGGTCTGAGCAAAGACATTAACTATTGACTTACCAGTTTTGTGACCTCTTTCCATGAAAAAAGCAAACAAGCCTCTTTCAGTGGAAAAAGCAAATAGGTTTTGTTCGACGATGTAGATGTGTTGATCACGGAACAAGAATGTTCAATTAAAATTTCATAACCACAATGGACATATGATAGTTATAAAAGGGAAAGCATAATTCATATTTATAAAGTGCACTCTAAATGTTTGAATTTCTAAGAAGCTGTAAATTTTTGTGAACTAACACTCTGATTATAATAAAGCAAAATGGCAATGGATCATGGAAGCTTCACCACATCCCAAATACATCAGAGTAAGGATGCTACAATCTGTTTAATAATATGCTAGTGCGATGCAACGGTAGTAAAAAAATAATGTAAAACTGCATACTTCTGCCATGTCTCATGAAGGCATCTTCTCAGGACCTACATGGTAGCGACACATGGGGTGGTGTATTGTGAAACTCAAAGACCTTGCTAGATTATTTCTATGGTGTTAAATGTTCTCTGATATAAATAACATTTGTGTTTTCAGACGGCCGGGTCAAAGCAGAATAACCACCCCAAGAAAGGAGACTGATAAATGCAAAATTCTGTCAGGGACATCTGAAGGTATGCTTTCCAGAATACAAGACATATATGGTTAATTCCTTTGGAAATAAGAACACATTAGCTTCCTTCAGTGGCATGACAGGGCCTATTTTGGTTGTCTGCAGGGCTGACCACTGGTACACCAATTCAGGTCTTGGTCCCAAACACAGATCAAAGAGGCGGTGTAAGTTTATGTTTTCTTCATATATGTCTATCATGTGATGAATAAAACCTACGGAACTTGAACATTTAGAAGGGTAAGAGTTGTTATTTACAATCATAACTGACTCTACAGGATTACAGTGAAATGGCTAAGGCGTACAGACCTTCTCATGACTTCAAATATGGTGTAGATCAGTGCACGACGGCCGGGTCATACCCATCACAGTCTTCTCGTTTGCCGGCCTACACGTGGGGAACCTCGGCTTCAGGGACTGCTGCGGCGACCTCGGGCTCAAGGTGCTCCGCGTCGTCAACGATTGACCAAGATGCCGGGCTTCCTCTCCAATGAGACCGCTGCTAGGGCTCTGGGCCGGTTCAATTTTCCGTGGAGCAAGGCATGCTACACGCACGTCGGCGTCGAGGTCGCCCTTGATTTCTTCAAGGCCGGGGACATCGCCTCCGAATCACGCAGGCTAAGGCAAAGATTGGCCCTCAATTGAGTGCAGATCGGTGTTTGTGCGTGGGAGAGAGGACCTACCGGTGGCGGGGGCGACCAACGATCGGCGGCGGCGTGCGGAGACAGGAGACGCCGGCCTTGCTTCGAGGGCGTACGGCAGTTCGATTGCTTTTTCTTTTTCCCGATCGAATCGAAATCCAAAGGTGTTGATGGTTGGTGGGAGGTGGGATCGCTTGTAGCCGTCGGTTGTGACGCAGTCAATATGGACCATTAGATGTGTAACAATCTCACTAGTGAATTTAAGGGGTGGAGATGCAGAGAAGTGTAGTATTTTGATGACTAATGAAGTGCATGCAAAGAAGAGAAAGTCCCGGCTCCTATTTTTGTGCTAAACAATTATATGCATGCAAGGAAACTTAGGGCCCCTAATTTTTTTGGGCCCTATTTTTTGGGGCCCTGAGCCGTCGCTCAGGTTGAACCTGCTGATCTACGGCCCTGCGACCGATGGCTTGCCTCCTTTCGCCACTTGGCCTGCCACGGAGGCGAGAGCAAGACCAGATAAAAAAATTGGATGGAGGTGAATAGCTAAACTTTTTGACCTTGAGGACTCCGAGCACAAGATGCATGGTTCGTTGGGTGAAGGGTAGGTGAAAGAGATTACAGGATCAAAAGAAATGGCAGCAGGAGCGCTTAATTCTAGCGTTGCTCCACCTCGGTTTTTGGGCGACAAAGAAGCTTTTGCATGATTGATGCGTGGATGAGTGTTGGGAACAAAGAAGACAAGGGATTAGAGAGAGGACGATGTGGGCTTTTTCAGTAAATATCAAAATTTCCTGTAAAAAACTGAAAGTAAATGGTATATTACCCTAGAATAGAGATCTTTGATCCTTCTTTTTTTATTCATAGTTCATATTTACGATGTAATAAATTATGGCAGAAGTTACACTGAAAATAGGTTAACAACATTCTATTGTTTACTTCATGAGCGCACAGAGCGCGCCAGCTTTACTAGTAACCTATATCTGCTAATACTTACTTGGACTTAGGGTATGCCATGGCATATATGGCTACCCCTAGGTCTGCCCCTGGTTGTGGAGATGGGATGAGATATGTTGCAATGAGTTTGTTCTTAGGCACATAGTAAGTTCTAGTACTGGCAGAACTATGGGAATACATAGACTATCATCGTCAAATATCAGTAGTAAACTACAAAAGAAAAAAGTCAAGAGATCCTCACACGGCACAAACTGTGTCATGTGTCGCACACGACACAATGCTCACGACATATTCTTAGACGGCACAATAATTGTGCCGTGTGCAATTTATCGAGCACACGACACAGTTGCAATCTGTGACACACTGTGCCGTGTGCCAAGGTCATGGCACACGGCACAGTGTTCACAGGTTGCCAAATTATGGCCTCTGTGCCGTGTGCCATGATCATGGCATACGGCACAGAGGCCATAATCTGCCAAAAAAATAGCAGCAGATCTATATTCATACACTCGTTAGCAGCATTAATAAAGACTGAAGACAACCAAAAACAGATTGCAACCAACACTCTCTGCACAGATAGTATGGAATACTCATTGAAAGTTTGAAACCTTATTTCAGGGCACATGAAAATACAACTTCCAAAGCTAGAACTAGTCACTAGATAACACAAGTATTATCATAGCAATCTGTTAACTATAATGCTGGCGAACATTGAATGAAACTATTATGCATGAGCTGCATCGTGAACAAACTAAGGTTTGTACTATAACTAACTCTGCTACTTGACTCAAATTTCTGCTATTGGCAAAAAGCTGCTACAAATACCTCATTGATCTGAACTTTGGAGTTGGTCATCTGAGCGTTTTCTGGTTTATATTACCTTCACGCCTGAGAGAGATAGTCATGACAAAGTTAGAAAAAACATGTGCATAGAAATCTAAACTCAGCCCGATAGGGAGTGGACTATATATTAGCATCTGTGAAAAAAGTAAGTTCAACAGAAAAATCATTTCAAAACACTAAAATATTGCACTAACAGGAAATCTAGCTTGGTTTGGTTGTTAACAAGAGCTAATGATGTACTAACACGCAGTTCATGCAGTGTTGTGCACGTGAGCTAAATGTACTCTACACAGTTACTAGAAATCCATACCACAAGTGGTTGTTGTATTTATTATGAACCAAGGTTACAAGGGAATATGCAGGGCACACAAGTGGCCCAGAAACGATGCAAATATATGGTTTGTTGTTGTATTTCTTATGAGCCAAGATTACAAGGGAATATGCAGGCACACAAGTGGCCCAGAAACGATGCAAATATATGATTTGGAAGAAATGCAGAGCAACTCCGAGGCATATGTTTCACTGCACAGGCTGCAATAATAAACCAATAAATAGAGTAAAGTCTTAGGCAAAGAAGCTACCTTGAAAGAAAGATTATTAGTGATTTTCTGATCTAGTTTTTCATTTCCGTGTGATATATGCTTGAATTTGTTGTGAAATCAGAAAAAATAGGTCAGTAATTGCATCCATAGTTTGACAGATACATTGCAACGCAGCATAAGAATGGGCAGAGAACAAATGATATATTTTCTCCAAAGTGCATTTTCTGCATTCAAGAGTTATTGCCAACCCTCTCTACCAGTCAAGAAAAATGTTCAGTTAACTGAAAGTCTGAAGGAAGAAATATGCAAGCAAAAAAAATAAAAATAAAATAAAAGGGGTGCTCACATGGATTACATACATGTTGTCATTACATGTCTGGATGTTGAATCTTTGAGTCAACTGCTGCAGATTGACTTCATTGATGAAATACGATCCCTTTTATTTTCAGCTTCTGACCAGACCAAATTCTCAAAGTCAAATCAGTTCAATATTAAGAGAAGTACGGTCCACTTTACTTTTAATTCAGTATCTAGGTATTAACTCAGGGAACCATTCAGTTCTGTATTCAAAGAAATAGTTTCAGAGATCAGACCTTTGGCAAAGCACTAAAGCATTTAAGAAAACTGCAACATGCAACAAGTCTAATTCTGTAAACTGAAAATTCCACGTTACTTTAGTGGATAGGTCCTTAAAAAATTAAATATAAACAAAACTCGGCGGGCGGAGTGGCGGAGGCGAGGTGCGCATGACGGGTGGGGCTGCGGTGGAGCGCAGGCGGCAGCGCGCTGCAAAGCAAAGGGGACGCGCGGTGGGATGCGCCGTCGGAGACGGCCGCGGTGAGATGCGTCGCCGCGAACGCGTGGTGGGGGTGCCGGCGTCAGGCGGGCGCAGAGCGGTGGAGGCGGCAACGGCGGTCGACGGTGGTGCCGGCGGGTTCGATCGGCAGGGGCGGTGGGTCGAGCTTTTTTCAAGATAGATGGGATCAAGCACGACAACCCTTTGATGGATAAGTCCCGCGTCTCCCTTTGTGCCGTGTGTCTCGATCCAAAAAATATTGTGCCGTGTGCCATGCGTAACACACGGCACAAAGCTTCGTGTCGTGTGTCCCGTACCTGGCACAAGGCACAGAGCTTTGTGCCGTGTGTGAAATTTGTGTTGTGTGTAATTCTTCAGGCACACGATACAACAGGCTTTGTGTTGTGTGCTCGATAAATTGCACACGGCACACATTTTGACACACGACATAAATAACGTTTCCCGTAGTGCCTTACGTATCTACTAAAAGAATTATTTTCTCAACAGGAACTAAAATACAAGAATATAAAGATTTGCGAACCTGGATGCTGTGTAGGCCAAATCCTGATTGGCCTCATAAATCACAATGGATTGTGATCTAAAAAAACAATCACAATGGGCCGTCCCAGTTGAAGGCCGAAGTCTGAGCCCTAGAAAACTTTTGGCCATGAAAACGGTTTTGAGGTGCGAGATGAAGCACCCGTGCAAGAAAACCCGTGTGGAATATTTTTTTTATTTGAATGAATTGCACAAAACTACATCTCTTTGTATCATAGTTACATAAAACTACAACTTTCAAACTAGCTACACAAAACTACAATTATTTTGACCCTTAGGTACACAAAATTACAACTATTTTGTGCAATTTGTTTCAGAAGTAGCACAAAACTACAACTTCTCTACCCCTAAAAATAGTTGTAGTTTTGTGTAACTATGGTATAAATATTTGTTTTGTGCAATTTGCTCTTTTTATTTTACGGGTAGAAATTAAAATGTGCTGTAGTTTTGAACTTGGGAAACCATGGGTAATTTTATGCTGATATAAAATAAACGTTGAAGAGATAAGGATAGTTCGTGAGAAGCAACGAGATGCAAACAAGAAAAAGAGTCTGTAAATTTTTTTGACTTTATTACTGGCTTGGACAAATTAACAGAGACGAGTCCTCCTGCAAGAGTAAAATTCCTTGAGGTTCGAGTTAGATAATAACACATACTCTCTCCGTTCTTAATTGTTGACATCGTTGACTTTTTTCGTTACGTTTGACCATTCGTCTTATTCAAAAAAATTTAAGAATTATCAAATATTTTATTATCATTTGTTTAATCATCAAAGAAAGTTGAAACACGACTTATAATTTTGCACATTTAAAAAAAATTAAATAAAACGAACGGTCAAACATAAAGAAAAAATCAACGGCGTCAATAATTTAAAAACAAAGGGCGTCAATAATTTAAAAACAGAGGGAGTAGATGTTCTGGCAGGTGACGGCCGGCGATTACCTTGGAGGAGTTTGCAAGGCTGGTGGATACTGGATAGCAGTTCGGAGCAGGCTATGTGGTTATTGTGCGACGTCATCTCGACATGCATCCCGCTGTCAATTTTGGCAAGACTCGTCACATGGTTCTTGTCAACGAAACCAAGAGTGGAGGTCGACTGCTGTGTGGCAATGCAAGTTGCTTGGCTGACTAATAGCCAGGCCGGCGGTGACAGTAGTAAGTATACATCCTGTCTCTTCAGTGCCGTTTGAGCTGATTACTGTGGACAATCTTGCCCTTTGTCTCCCGATGCCTGTGGTCACCTGAATCTTTCTCGTCCTCCTCAAATAAATGTTTTACGTACTTCTCTTCAACCAGACGAGTTTCATTGGATCAAAAAAATATTACATTATGTTAGAAGGTATTCGGCTGACACAACATGTAATGATTACCAGACGAGTTTCTAAAATTATTTGAGATGAGTTCTTGAAAATCATTAATGTGCATTATTTCAAGTTTCTAATTTCAATTATGGGTTCTCTGAGGCTTCGATCCGTTTGGTTTGTAGAATTCAGTAGGATGAATTGAATTGAGGCCCAAACCAGAATCCAGATGGAGGTTCGACAACGAGTTTCAAACGCCATGGCGAGGCTAGTCGTGGCAGATGTGGAGCTTCGACAACGAGCTTCAAGCACCACGGACACTGGCTGGTAGCTTGACGCCTTGCTGTTATCGGGCCAATACGAAATGTGTTCCTACCCCGTCGTCGTTGCATACCACGCCGTAATTAAGGCGATAGCATAAGCGACATTCACATCCACGTCCGAAAATGGCGAAAAGATGAATGAATATAGCGATTTTTCAGACAAACATGCATGCTTCAGGGGTCCCTACATTATTTGTCATCCTAGCTGTCTCGTGAGTTTCGCATTCGTTCATTTAAGATTCTTTGGCAAGGTCTCCATAATTTTCAACGAGACAAATGATGTTGGGCCATACGAACAGCTGAGAATGCAGCACACAAGTCTGGACCTCAACTCAATTTTCTCCTCCCTAGCGAAAAATAACTAGTAACTCGTTAATTCGGCAGATGAACAGCGCTAGTCAACGGTTCCATCACCTCAAAATCATTTGCACATATCCCAAAAAAAAACTAATTACCACACACCCCGAGCGAGGATGATCTCCCTGCACAGTTACAGTTACAGCTTGCACCACCAAGAAGGATCAGTCAGTTGAAGAGGTTCAGCAAAGCCGGAGCGCCGGCCTCCGCATCGGCGGTAGCATCCTCGCACGTCGTTGTTGCCGAGTACTCGTCCGACGCGCCGCCGCCGCAGCCCCGCTGCCCTCCTGCCTGAGGCGATAACGCTGGCGTCAGGCAGAGGTTCAGCTCGCACGATTGCAGCAACCCGGCCGGTGACTTGTGGCAGTCGCCCTGCTGCTTGTAGGCAGCGGCGAAGGTGGGGTAGCTGTTCTTGCGCTTCCTGGATGGCGCGGAGGACGAGTGCTCGGGTGAGGAGGAGGATGCCACGCCGCCGACGTTGCCGTAGAGGCCATCCATGTCGCGGTCGGTGAAGGCGGCGGGGATGGCGGAGAGGGCCCGGAGGGACTCGCCGCGGAGGACGGCCTCGGCGGCGGCCTGGCAGAGGTCCCAGTTACCCGTCCACATGAGCCCGATGGCACCGCTCACCGGATTGATCGTCCGCCCGCAGGCCTCGTACAGCAGGGACCGGAACAGCGCTGCATACATCATCAAGTGCGTGAAAATGTTAGTTACTACTGTATGTACTTCTCCACTACTACAAGTGATGTGCAAAAAAGAAAAAAAGGATCAAATTAAGTGACTCTTTAGCTACGCTAGCGGTCATGCTGAGTCACAATTCAAAGATATTTAATTTAGTTTAGGCCGGGGATTTAAAAAATGTGAGGCAAGATCATGTGAATAAACTAGCATATCTGGGCTAGTATCTGTTTGGTGAAGCACCATTGGGCTAAAAGATTCTATCTTGTCCCATGGGGCGTCGGAAGGCCGCGTAACGCCAACACCATAATAAAGAATATTTATGGTACGGGTTCCCTAGCATAGATAGTACTAGGACAGGTGCTGTCATCGTCAAGTTAACATTGTTCATCTAAGGTAAAACCAAAGCAAATCTTGATTACCATCATTTCTAACGATCAACTTAAATTCTACAGCCCACAACACCTTGCTATGTGCTGTTCCTGAATCTTATTTCTACCAAATTAATGTTTGTGCTGCACAACCGATGGTGTCTACTCGAAGAGCTTTCATATTGGTACCGATCGAAAAATAGCAGGAAGAAGCTAGGCAGCAACCAAGATTCGTATGGGTATAAATAAGGATGAAATTCAAGTTACCTGGCCGGTGTTGCAGCGGGACTGCGGCGAGCGAGGCGACGAGGCCGGCGCGGCCGAAGAACTTGGCAACGAAGACGGTGGCGTTGGCCTGGGGCTGGGCGCCGTCGATCCACTCGATGCTTGGCCGGAGAACGCAGGCGTCGCTGCAGCCCTTGCGCAGCACGCGGCACCCGTTGCAGCTCATCTCGACCGCTTCTCTTCGATTCGCCTGTTCGATCGATCTACAACACGCAGGACCTAGCAGAGCACACAGCACTACTAACCTGCTAAATTAGTACTAGCTCAGGCTGGGGCCAGATTGTGTTCGGAGAAGAGCGAGCTATAAACAGCTAATAAGCTAGCTCGAGGTGGCTTATATAGAGAGGGAGAGCGGTCCTCCGGAGTGGCAGGGGGCAGAAGGAAATGTTGGTTCGGTTGTTACATATATTGGGGTTCCAATGACATCGGGCGGTTGGCGCCTCCGTGTTGCCGCAATACCACTGTCCGCATTATTCTTGCTTCCCCCAGGATCCTCTACGCGCAACACACCCTGCTTGCTAAACAGTTGTTGTAGAGCTGGAAATGACATGGGTGCTGACATGTGACCTCGTAGTGCAGCCTCCATTTGCTTCATCATGGGCAATACTGCTCTTTGCTCGATGCATTTATGCGAGTTTTTCGGGTGGTACCATTTCTATTCTATTCCGGTGAGAGAGAGAAAAAGGAAACTCCATCTTGGCATGTCTCTTGATTTCTGACAAGGAGTTGAGGTATGAATTATCTCTCTCCCTTGTTACACAATGGACCTAAAATGTATTGTTACATAGGGCAAAACCAAAATATTTCATGAGAATTAGAGAATGGCTAAACTCTATCATGTAATCTTCCTTTTCTTTTATGTACGTCTTGAACTTCTGTTTACAGTATGCTTTATGATAATACTCCATATAACATGTAGGACATTGGTCCTCCAGTTACATAAAAAAAATATACCATGCTTGGGTTTAGGTAACAATCATCCCGAGTTTCTGCCATGTCAATGTACCCCCAAGTGCAAATTATCAAAAGGAAATTTCTCCTTGTGTGTGTCGTTAGATGAACTCTTCTCTTCTATAGAACATTGTTGTCATTGCCATCACTAGGCAAGATCAACTTGCGTATACTGTGACATTTATATGACCTGGATTAGTTCGAGAGATGTTATCGGTCACTTACGATCTCGTTCATCTCTACAAGATCAACATGTGGTAGCTCGGGCCAAGATGCAACATTTGGTCATAAGTTACGACAGTTTTCAATAATAACTGATGGGTTGTCATTAATTGTTGGCCATCTCTACAATTGGATAAAGCCCCAAGGACCAATATATCGAGCACACAGGCTGACATCTGAAACCAAAAACATGCAAAGAATGTGGATGTAGAGGATCCAGATGGAGTGGGGTTTATTACGGGTGTTCAGGTTAATCTAAGCCGCGGAAGGGGGTTGTGGATAGGAACAACGGAAGCAAAGCAGGGAGGGAGGAAAAGGTTGGAAAGCGACTGGGTCCGGCACGAGTGGGTGGCCTGCCCTTTGGGTGGCGCCAAGAGTTGAGGTCGCCGACTCGCCGTTGCCATCACCCCAAATCGGCCCTCTCCCCTGTTTGGCCCTTCGCCTGCGGCCTCCTCAATCGTTGGCGCCCCTCCCATGTCTCTGGCAACTTGCATTAACATTGCTGCGCACCTCCCTTTCGGCTGCAAAAAAAATAATCTTTCCCAGAGGACCGAGATACTAGCCTACGGCCGTGCAAGTTGGCGATTAGTACCAGTTGATGAGGGTCTTAGGAACGACTAATTAATTAATTAATTCGGAAGGCTTTTGCGCCGGAGTCGCTTTTGGAGGAGTGGCGTGGCCACGTACGGTGGTTGCATTCTGCGGTGCGGCGTGACGTACGCCGCCGGGCAATACTGGAGGCCCAGCTTGGTCCGGCACATCACAATCCCTGGCATAAATCCTTTTCCTTCCAATTTCGGCTTCGAGGATTCGTGATTTTGGCTCTGCCCACTCGATAGTGCGCACGGACGCGACGAACGGCCGGAGCTAGAACAAGCCGTTTTGATCGGTTGAGGTTCGATGATTGCCCGCGACGTGCCACCGTGCCAGCCTCAGGAAGCTAAACCAGATACTTAGGACCTGTTTGGCATGGCTCCACTCCAAAACTCCAGGGGAGAGCTGTCCGGAGCCAGCCAAACACTCCAACTCCAAAACTCCAGGAGCAGCAACTCCACGTAGAGTTGGTGGAGTCGTAGTTCAATTCTGGTGGAGTACTCTTTTCCAGCTCCAGAGGATGTAGAGTTGTATGTCCTCATGGAGTTGGGGTGAAATTACCCACCTTTACCATTGATTACACAACAAATCGAAACGTTTTCTTTTTCTTTTCCTTCTTCGTATCCGCATCTTGTACGATGATCGCGAGTCCCCGCGTGGATTCGTGAGGCGGCCGCCGTCCCCGATCGCGCTGCACCAGGACGCCGCCGTTCTCCTGTCAGGACGTCGCCGTTCTCCTGGAAGGACGCCGCCCTTCTGCTCTGAGAACTGCGCCCGCACCTACGCCCGCCCTTCGCCTGGTTACGAGCTCGGTCCAGCGCCCTTCGGTTCTGAGGACTGCACCCGCCACCTATCCTGCGCCCGCCCCGACTCCGATCTCACGCCCGTCGATCCCCGGTCCAGCACCCACGGAACCCCGGTCCAGCGGCCACCCAAATCTGGTCCTGCGCCCGCACTGCACCCTGACCTATCCCCGGTCGCACAGCCCAAGAAGATTGCACAGGTCGTGACCTGATCCCTGCACCAGCAATGCCTCCTAAGGTAAATTTTTTTTCAATTTTCAATTTCAAATGGATGCAATATATTTATTTTGTTTTATAAACTAATTGCATTATGAAATTAGATTACCCAACCCCAATCTACAGAGCCATAGCTGCTGGCTTCATGATTAGACCTTATAATATTGCTGGTTTTTTTGGTTAGGTGTTCACCAGATCTTTTACACGCTATAATTATTTAGATAATGTGGACATGCTATAATGTATCTGTGAATGTATTACTCCCTTCATTCTTTTAAGATAACCATTGAACTTGTGAACTAGAAAAGAACTGGTTGGTGCCTTGGTGGTGTCCGAAGGACATAATTTTAAAAACAGAGGAGTAACTTTTAAGATAACCAATGAACTTGTGACATTACTGTAACCCTAAAATTTTGGTTGAGAGGTATGGATTGCAACCACCTAAACATATGAACACTTATGAGATGCTTGCTATATTTCTTTTCATATGTGCTGGATGTGAGTCAAATAGAATGGGTCAAAATAGGTTCAAACATTCTGGAGAAACTATAAGTAGAAAATTTCATGAGGTGCTTGAATCGGTGATTCGAATGGCTGAACACTACTTGAGACCAACAGATCCAAATTTTCATAGTACTCACAAAAGGATTCGGGATGATAAGAGAGCATATCCGCATTTTAAGAATTGTATTGGTGCTATTGATGGAACACATATTCGTGTGTCTCTCTCACCGGATGAGCAAATAAGGTACATTGGAAAGACGGGGATTGCAACTCAAAATGTGCTAGCTGTAGTAGATTTTGACATGCGTTTCACTTATGTGTCTGTTGGTCAACCGGGTTCCTATCATGACACAAGTGTATTGTACCATTCCTTAGAGGAAGACAAGGATCACTTTCCACATCCTCCACTAGGTATCCATTTTTGTACTCCTCCAATTAGCTATTTATTATATGTGTTTTATCATTCATATTTCTACATCACTAAGCAATTTACGTTAAACATGTAGGCAAGTACTATGTTGTTGATGCGGGTTACCCTAATCGGCCAGGATACTTATCTCCATACAAGGGTGAGAGGTACCATGTACCTGAGTGGCATAGAGGTACAGAACCTACTACTCCAAAAGAGAGATTTAATCGGGTGCATTCATCTATTCGAAACGTTGTTGAGAGAACATTTGCTGTATGGAAAAATAAGTGGCAAATCCTTTACAAGATGCCTAGTTATTCAATGCTCACACAAAAGAAGATTGTTGCTGCCACTATGGTCATCCATAATTACATTCGTGAGCATTCTAGTGGTGATGTGGATTTTGCTAATTGTGATAGAGATCCGGAATTTGTGGCTATAATACCCGATAGGTATAACAAGTATGTTGTGCCACCAAGTGCGTCCGATGAGTCAACATCCGAAGCAAGTTTTCACACTATGGACACTTTTCGTGATACTATAGCCACATCACTATCTCTTTTTTAGAATAGGTGAAATATTTATGTAATATTGGTATTGGAAAACATACCATGTGGTACTTATTTTTTATTAAGAATTTTTATATCATTGGGTTAATATTGTTATTGAATGCGCAAGTGAAAAAAAATTACTGTGAATATTATAAGCAAAGAATATTTAAATTATCATCAACAATAAACTCATACAATCCATGGGTAACAATGTCTTTTTACCCTCCAAACCAACCTTTCTAGAGCTGGACACACCCTCGTAGCCAAACACCTAGGAAAACAACTCCAGCTCCACAGCGGAGCAGCTCCACCTTGGAGTTTTGGAGCAGAGCTGCTCCGAGGTGGAGTGGAGCCATACCAAACAGGTCCTTAGCCTAAACTTGAGCACGAGTTGTCGACGCCCTCGCGGCCACGGCCGATCACCATGTTTTCTTTTTGTTACCCCTTGACTCTTTTTCCTACAGAGTGCTTAGAGCAACTCCAGCGGGGATATAAATAGAGGCCAAAAACCGGATGTGAACTCCAGCGGTAAACTAATTTGCAGCCTCTATTTTGCGTGGGGACCACCTGCCGGGGAGACGATGAATGCTCGCCCGCCCATCCGCCACCGGTTCCGAGCGCCATCGCGATGAACCTCGCCGGGCCGCGCCTGCCACGCCCATCCGTGCTCGCCCGCCGTGCTCGTGCCCACCGTGTCACGGCCATCCGCGCTCGCCTACGCTCGCCCGCCACGCCCATCCGCGTCGCGCCCACCATCGTCGACGCGGAGGCGTGCGCGGCCGACGGTGGTGTGGATCTCGGTGATGGGGTGGGTCGACGGCGTTGGATCCGGCGGCGGGGTGGGCCGGCGGCGCCGGATCTTGGCGGCGTGCGACGGCGTGTTTCTTGACCGGAGAAGGGGAAGGAGGGGGAGAGGCGGGATCGGGGAGGCGCACGAGGGAGGCGCGCCGGGGAGATACGGTAGGGGCGTGCCATGGAGGGGTCGCGCCGGGGAGGGCCGTGCTAGGAGGGGAGCGCTGCGCCGGAGGAAGTCGCGCCGGGAGGGGAGCGTTGGGGAGGGCCGCGCCGCAGGAAGTCGCGCCGGGGAGGGGGTCGCGTCGGGGAGTGGGCGTCGTCGGAGGGAGCCGTGCCGGAGGAAGAGTGAGGAAGGCACGGGACGAGAGAGGGAGAAAGAGAGAGAAAAATGAAAGGAAAGGGAAGAAAATAAAGAAAATAAATAAAAGTGGTAGGGCCCACGTTTTGTAGATGGGAATAGAGGCCCTACAGGAATAAAGGTTTGGAGGTGGGATTTGGAGGGGTATGGAAAAATACACTACAACAAAACGCTATCGTAGCGGCGGGCCAAAAACGGCCCAGCGGCACGGCCCGCCACTACGGTGATTGGCCGGCACCGGGTTAAAGCGGACGCCGCTATAACCACCTAATAGCGAGTGGTTGGCTTTACGAACCGCTGGTACAAATGACATGAATTTGTACCGGCGGTTGACAATGACGACCGCCGTTAAAAATGCATTTGTAACGGCGGTTGGAAACATGACCCGCTAGTACAAATGACCTGCTATAAACAAGGCGCGTTCGGACAGCACAGACGAGCTTCTCCACTCTAGACGGTCCAAAATTTCGGGCAAAAATTGAAAAATAAGGGAGGGGGGGGAGGTTTTGTGTTCGTTTTTCTTAGATAGATTTGTTCCCTAGGGTAAGGGGAATCTATCGCATGTATTATTTCTACCTATCATGTTGGAATCTAGTAGAATTTTAGCTTTGTAATTTACTTTGAATTTTATGCCTATTTGTCACAATTCTCTAGATTTGTAGAGCTATGGTTGGTTTTTGTCCATCTATATGTATCTTGAGTCTTTTACATAGAGAAAAGTTGTATCTCTAGGCTTCTCATGGAGGAAAATTATATATCTAGGTTTCTCATGATAGATGGAGAGCTTGGTTAGGTAAAGGAGGAAATTTATTTGTAGCTCACAAAACTTGATCCTACGAGATATATTGTCCCATGTTTTGTTGAAGTAATTATTATTTTTGATGTGTAGTGCTTGAGGTATGGATAAATCTTGGATGCATGAGGCGTCAAGAGCGGGAAGTTATTTTCGAGGACAAGTCAAGGAATTTGTGAAAGTCGCCTAGAGGGGGGTGAATAGGCGATAATCCTGAAAATCACTTAATTTAACAAATTAAATACGCAGGAAAGATTTGTCCGACTCAAATGTCCGACTATAGTAGGATAAGTCCGACTATGGACTAATATCCGACTAGAGTAGGACAAATCCGACTCCCTCGTGCGGCAAGGGGAATGGGAGTCAAGATGGACAAATCCGCGGAATTAAAGTAACAAGCAAGCAACTAGAGACACTAGAAAGCTAAGGCTACAAGGGGACAAGCAAGCAAGCCACCTATGCAAGTAAATCTAGGAATTTAAGCAAGAACACCCTAGAGCTATAGCACATCTATTTGCAAGAAATAAAGAGAGACACAAAGACACACGATTTTTCACCGAAGTTCAGCTCCACCAAGAAGCCTACGTCTCTGTTGAGGAGTCCACCAAGGACCGGGTTGCTCTCAACCCTAAACCTCGTCAAGCCACCACAAAGGCCGGCTTAAAATCCACTAAATCAAAGCTCCACGAAGGGAGGGGCAATACAAACGACCCGAGTCTCAACCACAAGCTTGGGAGCTCGTCGGGTAACACCTAACCGTCTAGGGGATGAATCCCCAAGAGTAACAAACACAACAAGTACCGGCGATGCAAAGAATCAAGTGCTCTTGAGTTGGAGATGAAGCTCAACGATCTTCTCCTCAATCTTCTCACAAATCCACCAAGGATTGGAGTGGGGAATCAAACTTGAAGAAGATGAGAGCTTGAGTGAGTTGGGGAGTATTTTTGAGAGTGTGGGAAGTGCCAACCGGCCAAAAGTGGACGAGGTCCACTTTTATAGCCGGGGCACTCAAAAGAGCCGTTGGCTCGGATCCGACTCGGATATGTCCGAGTGAGTCGGATACATCCGACTCGCTAGGGTTTCGAAAGATTGGATTTCGCTCCGGAGTCCGAGTCTTAAATCCGACATAACTCGGATAAGTCCGAGTACCCCTGTGGGGTCGGATATATCCGACCGAGTCGGATTGTCCGACTCCTAGGGTTTCAAAAGTGTGTCACGGTTACGGAGTCCGACTCTCTGTCCGACTGAGTCGGATATGTCCGAGTCTATGTGGAATTTCTTTGGCTAGCTCTCGGAGTCCGAGTCCAATATCCGAGTGAGTCGGATATGTCCGACTCCAAATGATATTTTGTGTTTGGAATGAGTTTTGAGCACTTTCATTTTTCACACTTCATACTTGTGTGTCCCTCTTGATAGTACGGTGTTTCCTATACTCAAGACATAAATAAAAGGCTTCATAGCTTGATCTTGAGCATGAGTGATCCATTTTTTAAATCTTGCACGTATGAGCGAGTATGACCACTTCCTTTTTGTGTTTCTTTGCTCTCAATTGAATTTTAGTTATGCACTGCGCACAAGCTCATTTAGAATATTAGTCCTTTTTAATTGTATTGACGTCAATCACTCAAAACCATAATTAGGGGCCTAGATGCACTTTCAATCTCCCCCTTTTTGGTGATTGATGACAATACAACTAAAATTCACAATTAAGTATAAAAAGAGCTTGAACAAGAGAGCAAGTAGAAGAGAGCTCCCCCTAAATGTGTGCATGAGTTGAATTCAATATTTGGTCATTTTAAAACCAAAAGCACATATTTTGAGAGAAAACAAGAGAGCTCCCCCTACATCCATGCATTTTACTCACAAGGCATATAATACAAAAGGACAACAACTATGCATATGACATGTGAATCACACAAATGCAACTAGAAATTAACAAAAAAAACATTACACCATCCATCATTCATAGAGCATAGCTTATCACATAAATAATTAAAAACGAGTTATTACAAATAAAGACACACCACATAGTTCACCACGATTACAACTCAAAAGTAGCAACATGTCCATAAAGTAAAACAAGATACAAGAGCAACTCTCACTTGCTCTACTCACAACGGAAACTCGGGAATTTTTACTTCTCCCCTTTGGCATCAAAACACCAAAAAGGAGGAGAGGAAGCCTACTCATCATCGCCCCAATCCTCGTCGTCGTCGTCGTCATCTTCTTCTTCTTCCTCGGCGGGGCCCTTGCCTTTGGGGTCCTCCTCTTCTTCTTGTTCTCCTTCTTCTTCTTCTTCTTCCTCGGAGGCTGCTGCCACGGGCTCATCCTCCTCATAGTGAAACCGAGTGTGTGTGGAGGTACCGGTGCTAGGGCCGGTAGGAGCGATGGTAAAGCCGGAACACGAAGAGAAAGGTGGAGGAGGAAAGTAGCCAAAGTAGAGCGACTCATCCGGGGTGAATGAGTCCCAAGGATACTCAAGCTGGAGGAGGAGCAGGTGCGGGCTCCGGAGAGGGAACTCTAGGAGTAGTGATCCGAAGATGATCAAGAATAATCTTACTGCCTTGCCTTTATCACCTCATTATCCTGCTTAAGACTGTCCACCTTGGCATCAATCCGCTGGCACATGCCGAAGAGACCCTTAAGCATCTTGAAGAGAGCGCTCTTGCTCTTCGTGCTAGCACCACGACCACGGGCTCTATCCGGACGAGGAGCCGTGCTAGAGCTAGGAGGCTGAAGAACGGGTCCGAGCTGGAGCAGGAGCAGCTGGAGCAAGCTGGAGGTATAGCTCGAGATGAAGTCTTAGGAGCATTGGCCGGCATCCTAGGCTGAAGGGGTTTGTGCGTGCGAGTCCTTGTTGAAAGTCTTCTTGGAGATCTTCTCAATCATGCACATCACAAAAGGTGCATACACACAAGCACGTCTAGCGTCTACGGAGCGAGTGCCACATCTCACTGAAGATAAAGTCCCACACATTGAATTTCCTTTGAGTGGGCAAGATATGAAATAAATCCTTGGCATATGATGCAACATGATCTTCATTGCCACCCCTAGGTGAGAGAGTGAGGCGAAGCATCCTGTGCAAGACCACATAAAGAGGCTTGAGACCGTGAGCAAAGGGTGGCTTGCACGTGTCCTCATCCTCATACATGTACCTCATGAGCTCCGGGTTGAGAGAATCTGAATCATGCAAGCGAAGATCCCTGTTCATTGTGTCCCTCAATCCAAGAATGTTTGCAAATCTACTGAAGGTACAAGAAAGCTTCTCTCCATCGGTCATCCACCAAAACCTGCCCAAGTTCTTGTCAAAAAACACGGTGGAGTAGAACCGACACACTATCTCCTGGTTCCAATCATACTTGAAACACATGATCTCCTTGAGTCCATGAAACTCACACATAGCAATGACCTCATCAAACAAAGCTGTGTGCACGCTTGACATGTAGTCCCAATCTATGTACTGCATTGGCACTTGTGGGCTTCACCTTGCTCCTGTAGGCACACATGTACCGGTCCGTGTGAAAGTGAGACCAGAAACGGTTGTCTAGAGACTCCCGTTCCATGTCAAACCAGTTCACCTCTCTTGCTTCGAGTTGCCGCTGCCTCGGCCCCTTTGATATAGTCAATCATCACACGGTCAACTCCGGGATGGACCACCACATCCCTCATCTCCCTGCGGATCTCGGTGGGTTCCTCTTCTTCCCTTGGTTCAACAATGGGAAGATGGATGGTTCTACTCCTTTTCTTTCCGGCAACTTTTGCCCTCTTTTCCGGATGGGGATTGGTAGATGAACGACCCATGCCGACAAAAGATAAACAAGGAATGGTATGAGATGGATAGCATAGATATTTGAGTTTGGATAGAAGTAATGCACAATTTCGAACTTTAGTGAAAATTCGTTGGAGTCGGATATGTCCGGTCGAGTCGGACAGAATCCGACTAGTCATAGGGAGTCGGATATATCCGACTCACTCGGACATGTCCGACTACAACAGGATTTTTACTAAAATCGCTATTCCGCATAGATCTACCGCACATTCCTAGCCATATTGCGTTTAGAGCATCTATAGCATCCTAGGAACAACATCTATGCAACATCTAGGCAGGGGAAACACTAGAACACCTAATCCATGGAAGTTGACTTTAAACCCTAGGTGAAAAGATGGGAATAGGGGAAAAACCTTGAGGCCAACAATGGAGTCGGATAGAGTCCGAGTAGGAGGAGCCTTTCCCACACAAATTTCTCCAAAACGCCGGTGGAGAAGGGAGATCGCCGGAGATGAACTTGCGCCGCCGGTTGGAGAGGAGAGAGAAAGGTTGGAGTTTGAATGAGGAGATAGGGTGAAGGGGTAAGTTGGATTCGGGCTTATCGGTAAAAATCCCGTGGAGTCGGATATATCCGACTCCGTCGGACATAGTCCGACTCCTCGGGGACAGTCGGATAAATCCGACTGGGTCGGATAAATCCGACTCTGCGGTTTTTAAACTGCCTTGCTCCAAGAGCAGAAAGATCCTTCACTCTTCTCTCTCTTGATCTCAATTAAACTTAAGGACATGTGCTAAAACTTCATTGGATGTAGCCAGCTACAATCAATCATTCCAACAATGATTACATCCAAATCCGTATGATCCAAGGATCAAGAACCAAATGTTTTCGAAGAACAAAACATACAAGAGTTTTCAAGAATTTTATTTTTCAAAAACAATTACTCTAAGTCACGAGCAGATATGCAAGCTTTCAAGCCACATTACTAGAGTCAAGGATATTTAGCTCACTCCTTAAGTAACAAAAACGGGTTTCGTCTAGTGGCTTGGTGAAAATATCGGCTAATTGTTCATCGGTTCTCACATGACTCACTTCAATATCCCCTTTGATAGAATGATCTCTCAAGAAGTGATGTCTAATGTCTATGTGCTTTGTGCGCGAATGCTCAACGGGGTTGTAAGCTAGCTTTATGGCACTCTCGTTGTCACATAGGAGTGGAATACGGTTCAACTTGTAACCATAGTCCCTTAGAGTTTGTCGCATCCATAGTAGTTGTGCACAACAACTACCGGCTGCCACATACTCCGCTTCGGCTGTGGAAAGGGCAACGGAATTTTGTTTCTTGGACGACCACGACACTAGGGACCTACCCAAGAATTGGCACGTCCCGGAGGTACTCTTCCTATCCACTTTGTCCCCGGCATAATCCGCATCGGAATAGCCTATTAGGTTGAACTTTGAACCCTTGGGGTACCAAAGCCCTAGGTTGGGTGTATGCACTAGATATCTCAAGATTCTTTTAACGGCCACCATGTGGCACTCCATAGGAGCGGCTTGAAAACGTGCACACATACACACACTAAGCATGATATCGGGCCTAGATGCACAAAGATAAAGCAAAGAGCCGATCATAGAGCGAAAAACCTTTTGATCAACCGGCTTGTCTTTCTTGGTGAGGTCGAGATGGCCGTTTGTAGCCATGGGTGTCTTGGCGGGCTTTGCCTTGTCCATGTCAAACTTCTTCAATATGTCTTGAGTGTACTTGGCTTGACATAGGAAGGTGCCCTCCTTGAGTTGCTTGACTTGAAATCCTAGAAAGAATGTCAACTCTCCCATCATAGACATCTCGAACCTCTTTGTCATTATCTTGCTAAAATCATCACAAAACGTTTGATTAGTATAACCAAATATTATGTCATCGACATAAATTTGGCACACAAATATATCATAATCAAAACGCTTAGTGAAGAGGGTTGCATCGGCCTTGCCCATTTCAAAACCCTTTTTCAAAAGGAAATCCCTAAGGCATTCATACCATGCTCTTGGTGCTTGTTTAAGCCCATAGAGCGCCTTATGGAGTTTGTACACGTGGTTAGGATACTTGGGGTCTTCAAAGCCCGGTGGTTGCTCCACGTACACTTCTTCCTTGATTGGTCCGTTGAGGAAAGCACTCTTCACGTCCATTTGATACAACTTGAAGTTGTGGTGAGTGGCAAAGGCAAGTAGTATTCTTATTGACTCAAGCCTAGCCGCGGGGGCATAGGTTTCATCAAAATCCAATCCTTCTACTTGTGAATATCCTTTTGCCACCAATCTTGCTTTGTTTCTTGTCACAACACCGTCTTCATTTTGCTTATTGCGAAACACCCACTTGGTGCCCACAACATTCTTGCCTCTTGGTCTTTCTTCTAATGTCCAAACTTCATTTCTTGTGAAGTTGTTCAATTCCTCTTGCATGGCCATCACCCAATCCGAGTCCTCGAGTGCTTCTTCTACTCTAAATGGCTCCAAAGAAGAGACAAAAGAGTAATGTTCACAAAAATTGCAAACACGAGAACGAGTGATTACCCCTTTTTCTATGTCACCAAGAATTTGTTCCACGGGGTGATCACGTTGCACACTTTGATGCACTCTTGGATGTGGTAGATGTGAGCTTGTTTGACCGCCGTCTTGTTCAACCTCTTGATCATGCGACATGGGTTCATCATCTTGTCCTTGAGCATGATCTTCATTGCCAACCTCTTGATCTTGATCAACTTGATCATGATTTGTGCATGGTTGATCTTGACTTGAGGGGGAGGTTGATCTTGATCATTTTGCGGTTCTTGCGGTCTCACATCACCAAGTGCCATCCTTTTGATTGCTTCCCTAGGAGCCTCAACATCTGCATTGTTAATAACAACTTGCTCCCCTTGAGAGCCGTTAGATTCGTCAAACGTCACGTCCCGTGAAACTTCAACGCAACCGGTGGTTTTGTTAAAGACACGATAGGCGTGACAATTTGACCCATACCCAAGCAAGAAACCTTCATCAACTTTAGGGGAGAACTTTGAAGTCTTGGGTTTCTTGTTGAGCATGAAACATTTACTCCCAAAAACTCGAAAGTACGAGATGTTAGGCTTTTTACCGGTTAGTAGCTCGTATGGCGTTTTCCTCAAGAGTCGATGGAGATACAACCGATTTGAGGCATGGCATGCGGTGTTGATTGCTTCGGCCCAAAAGCGATCGGAGGTCTTGTATTCATCAAGCATGGTTCTTGCCATCTCTATGAGAGTGCGGTTCTTTCTTTCGGCCACCCCATTTTGTTGCGGTGTGTAGGGTGCCGAAAACTCATGCTTGATGCCCTCTTCATCAAGGTACTCTTCAACTTGAGTGTTCTTGAACTCGGTACCGTTGTCGCTTCTTATGGCCTTGATCTTCACTTCAAATTCATTTTGTGCTCTTTTCAAGAATGTCTTGAGTACATCTTTCACTTCACCTTTATCACATAAAAAGAATACCCACGTGAAGCGAGAATAATCATCAACAATAACAAGTCCATATTTGTTACCGCCAATGCTTATGTAGGCGATGGGACCAAAAAGATCCATGTGAAGCATCTCCAATGGTCTTGTAGTTGTCACTATGTTCTTGGATGGGTGTGGTGCTCCAACTTGTTTTCCGGCTTGGCATGCACTACAAATTTTATTTTTCTCAAAGCAAACATCCGTTAGTCCAAGGATATGACCGCCCTTTTGGAGTTTGTGAAGATTTCTCATACCGACATGGGCTAGTCGTCTATGCCACAACCATCCCATGTCGGACTTTGCAACTAAGCATGTGTCAAGTTTTGCTTTATCCGCGGTAAAATCCACGACATAAAGCTTCCCTTTGAGCACACCCTCAAAAGCAATCGAGCCATCACTTCTCCTTGAGACAATCACACCCTTGTCGTTGAACAAACAATTGTAGCCCATTCCACAAAGTTGTGAGATAGACAACAAATTGAAGTCAACGTTATCCACAAGCATAACCTTCGAAAGTGAATGCGGAAAAGTTAAAGGAATGTTACCATATCCCAACACATAGCCTTTTCCGTTGTCTCCAAAGGTGATATATTCATTTCTTTCTTTGCTTGGCTCGAATGACTCGAACATTTTCTTGTCTCCGGTCATATGATTGGTGCATCCACTATCCACCACCCATGATGAGCCACCGGAGGAGTATTCCTACAAAACAATTTATGCTTTGTTTTTAGGTACCCAAATTTGTTTGGGTCCTCTCACATTAGTAACAAGTGCCTTGGGCACCCACACACAAGATTTGTGTGTCTTGTTGCGTGGCCCAACATATTTCGCATAAACACGACCATACTTGTTTCTCATTAGCACATAGGTCGCATCAAAATCATTAAAGAGAGCACAAGAGGGGTTAGGCACATTAGTATGCAAATCATGAATAAGAGAAGATTTGTTAGTGTTCTTGATTTGCTTTTCCGTCTTGACTTGCTTCTTTTGAAGTCCACTCTCTTTGGTGAACTTGATGAACTCGGTGCCGTTCTTGTTGATTCTTGCATTATGCTTGTCACCTTGCTTGTACCCAATGCCATCCTTCACATGTGACCGTCTCACATTGGTGTATGCACCCCTTGCATACTCGGCCTTGGCATCATCAATGACCTTCTTCTTCTTTTGTGCTTGGTCTTGAAGCTCTTGCACTTGCTTCTTCAAGTCACCAATGGTCTTGATGTTTCTTGTACAAGCTTCAACATCAACCTTGAGGCACCTAGGACACTCAATGCTAGACGGGGGCAAGACGAAGATTGAGAGGAAGTAGTGTTACACTTAATTTCCTCAAATTTCACTTTAAGAGAGTTGTGATCCTTTTGCAAGCTATCACACTTCTCTTGAAGTGACACATTTGTGACTTTAAGTGTCTCACTCTCATTTTCAACCATTTTTAGGGACTTTACCAAGTCCTCATTCTTCTTCCTCTCAATTTCTAGGAGCTTCTCGAGTTCAAGCACCCTTTGCTTCTCTTGAACAAGCATTTCTTCTTGTTTCTCAAGAAGCTCCTCTTGCCTCTCATTGTTCTCCTTTTCCTACTCAATAATATCCAATAAATCAAACATGTTAGGAATTTGAGAACTAGCATTAGTATTCACCTTGGAGCCTTTGGCCATCATGCACTTGTGCCCGCCATCATCTTCATCATCGGTCAAGCTTCCAAACAAGGAGGAGTTGGTCGGTGTTAGCCCTATAGCAAGTGAGGCAATCCCTCCCTTTTCTTCATCGGATTCCGACTCGGAGGAGGAAGATGATCCATCGGAGTTCCACTCTTGCCCAATGTGTGCTTCACCCCGACGGTACTTTCTATGCTTCTTGTACTTCTTGTCACCCTTCTTGTTTTGCTTGTTCTTGTAGTTTTCCGGACACTCTGCCATGAAGTGTCCTTTGTCTCCACAAATGTAGCACTTGTTTTTGGCTTTTCTTGATTTGCTTTTGTCTTGATCATCCTTCTTGAAGCTTCTTTTTGACATGAGCTTGTTGAATCTTTTCACGAAGAGAGCCATCTCATCATCACTGTTATCATCACTCTCCTCAACCACTTTCTTTTTCTTTTCTTGTTCGGCGTTGAGAGCCAAATCATTCTTGCTCCCACTAGCCTTTTCCTTGTCCCTAAGCAAAGCGTTGATTCTATTTCCTTGATCAATTTGCTGTTTTTGGGAGAGCACCTTTCCAATCACTTCATCGGTGATAAAGTATCTAAAGCCATCTTTGTCCCTTATGTTGGACACTATGTTTGCATCCCATGCTTGCAATGCTTGTAGCAACCTTCTATTTACATCTAAGTCCAACACCTTCTCTCCAAGTGCTCTTCTCATGTTGACTATCCTCATCATTCTATCATGGGCTTCCCTTGGCCCTTCTTCCGACCTCATGACAAAGTAGTTGAACTCTTCTCTAAGCCCTTCTAGCTTAGACTCCTTCACACTATCAATGCCCTCATGAACCAATTCGAGCTTCAACCAGATTTGATGGGCATCCTCCAATCCGGTTACCTTCTCATACTCGGCGGGACTAAGTGCGGAAACTAGAGCACTAGCTGCCGCCACATTGCATCTTACATTGAACAAGTCTTGTACGGTTGGCTTGCTTCTACATTCCCACAAGAATCCATTTTGAGTTACACTTCTCACATTTTGATGCATTGAGTCCAAATGTAGCAACATCTTTGTTTTCCAATGATCAAAGTATTGACCATCAAAATATGGTAGTCTTCCGGACCCTTGTCCAATATGCTCATCTCTTCCGTCATTGTAGGAGTATGGTGTTTTGTTGTAGCTTATTGGCAAAGCACTTGGCACATTTCCATCCTTGGCAATTCCTTTTCCACTTCCTTCTCCAGACATCACCCGGTGAGTTTTCATGCCTTCCTTCATCGGTTACCTTAGGTGGTGCTTCACCACTACCACTAACCGTTGCATCTTTCTCATTTGCCATCTTTAATCTTCAAGCGGTGAGGCTTCAACGAAGATACCTGCTCCGATACCAATTGAAAGTCGCCTAGAGGGGGGTGAATAGGCGATAATCCCGAAAATCACTTAATTTAACAAATTAAATACGCAGGAAAGATTTGTCCGACTCAAATGTCCGACTATAGTAGGATAAGTCCGACTATGGACTAATATCCGACTAGAGTAGGACAAATCCGACTCCCTCGTGCGGAAAGGGGAATGGGAGTCAAGATGGACAAATCCGCGGAATTAAAGCAACAAGCAAGCAACTAGAGACACTAGAAAGCTAAGGCTACAAGGGGACAAGCAAGCAAGCCACCTATGCAAGTAAATCTAGGAATTTAAGCAAGAACACCCTAGAGCTATAGCACATCTATTTGCAAGAAATAAAGAGAGACACAAAGACACACGATTTTTCACCGAAGTTCAGCTCCACCAAGAAGCCTACGTCTCCGTTGAGGAGTCCACCAAGGACCGGGTTGCTCTCAACCCTAAACCTCGTCAAGCCACCACAAAGGCCGGCTTAAAATCCACTAAATCAAAGCTCCACGAAGGGAGGGGCAATACAAACGACCCGAGTCTCAACCACAAGCTTGGGAGCTCGCCGGGTAACACCTAACCGTCTAGGGGATGAATCCCCAAGAGTAACAAACACAACAAGTACCGGCGATGCAAAGAATCAAGTGCTCTTGAGTTGGAGATGAAGCTCAACGATCTTCTCCTCAATCTTCTCACAAATCCACCAAGGATTGGAGTGGGGAATCAAACTTGAAGAAGAGGAGAGCTTGAGTGAGTTGGGGAGTATTTTTGAGAGTGTGGGAAGTGCCAACCGGCCAAAAGTAGACGAGGTCCACTTTTATAGCCGGGGCACTCAAAAGAGCCGTTGGCTCGGATCCGACTCGGATATGT
Organism: Chloris gayana; assembly: GCA_031894775.1. Taxonomy (NCBI): domain Eukaryota; kingdom Viridiplantae; phylum Streptophyta; class Magnoliopsida; order Poales; family Poaceae; genus Chloris; species Chloris gayana. The sequence continues at coordinate 5,595,748 of JAUNZO010001928.1, forward strand.
CCGAGTGAGTCGGATACATCCGATCGCTAGGGTTTCGAAAGATTGGATTTCGCTCCGGAGTCCGAGTCTTAAATCCGACATAACTCGGATAAGTCCGAGTACCCTGTGGGGTCGGATATATCCGACCGAGTCGGATTGTCCGACTCCTAGGGTTTCAAAAGTGTGTCACGGTTCCGGAGTCCGACTCTCTGTCCGATCGAGTCGGATATGTCCGAGTCTATGTGGAATTTCTTTGGCTAGCTCTCTGGAGTCCGAGTCCAATATCCGAGTGAGTCGGATATGTCCGACTCCAAATGATATTTTGTGTTTGGAATGAGTTTTGAGCACTTTCATTTTTCACACTTCATACTTGTGTGTCCCTCTTGATAGTACGGTGTTTCCTATACTCAAGACATAAATAAAAGGCTTCATAGCTTGATCTTGAGCATGAGTGATCCATTTTTCAAATCTTGCACGTATGAGCGAGTATGACCACTTCCTTTTTGTGTTTCTTTGCTCTCAATTGAATTTTAGTTATGCACTCGCGCACAAGCTCATTTAGAATATTAGTCCTTTTTAATTGTATTGACGTCAATCACTCAAAACCATAATTAGGGGCCTAGATGCACTTTCAATTTGTCACGAAGGCCGCACAACATGCTAAGCGAGAAGGAAGGGATGAAAGACATTGTCCGTATCGTGATTGCAAAAATGAGAAACCGAGGAAAGATTAATCAATTCACACATAATAACGAGAGGTTTTGTTAAGGACTACACCCAGTGGACAAAGCATGGTGAAGACGTGGTGGAGGCAATACCCGAGCAATCTGTTAGTGGTGATGTTGACAATGACCTTGATATTCACGATCATGTCAATGTTAAAGATGAGGAGCCTGTTCGAGCCGAGGAAGTAAAAGAACCATCATGTGATTGTGATGTTGAGGAAATGTTGCAACACGTTGAACCGCAAGTGTTACTCAATGTAGGGACAACGAGAGGGTTGAGCAACTTTGCATCGCTGGAGAAAGCATCGAAGGATCCACTATATGAGGAATCTAAGGGATGTGAAAAATGGTGCACTATACTACGTACGGTACTTGAGCTGATGAAATTAAAGGCCATCCATGGTTGGTCGGATGCTAGTTTCACGGATTTGTTGTAACTCCTTTCGGACATTCTACCGAAGCCCAACTTATTGCCAAATGCACCTATTTTGCTAAGAAGCTTATAACCCCACTTTCGTTGGGTGTGCAAAAGATTCACGCGTGCCCAAATCATTGCGTATTGTATCGGGGGAATACAAGGACGTCGTGAGATGCCCAAGATGCAAGCGTAATTGGTACAAGTGCAAGGACGACTATGATGAAGACACATCGGTTGTTAGTGGAAAAAAGAGCAATAGGAATGTGAGAAAGAGGAAGAAAAGCATCACCATCGATGACAGCGAACAAACGAAGATTCCTGCCTTGGTCATGTGGTACCTACCGTTTGTCGATCGGATAAGACGCTTGTTTGCCAACCCCAAGGATGCTGAACCGATGACGTGGAATTCGCGCCCCGGGGACCCAAAGAAACTTAGTCATCCAGTTGATGGGACCCACTAGAAAAAGTTTGATTCTAACCATCCAGAATTCTCCGAAGAGACAAGGAACATACGGTTTGCTCCGAGTACGAGACGGGATGAATCCTCATGGTCAATTGAGGAACCCGCACGAGCACTTGGCCAGCTTATACTATCAATATACAACCTTTCACCATGGTTATGTTAGAAGAGAAAGTACTTACTATTGACAATCCTTATATCTGGTCCGAAAGAACCTGGTAACAAGATAGATGTGTTCTTGGAACCATTATTGGAAGACATGCGAAACCGTGGTTAGAAGGGGTTAGTATATGGGATGAGCACCGTAGAGCACCCTTCTTGCTCAAAGCCATCATTTTTGTGACGATAAGTGATTCCCGGCGCTAAGGGCGCTATCGGGACAGGTCAAACGAAAGTATGGTTGTTTTGTATGCATTGATGATACATCCCATGTGTATCTTCCATCACCCCGAGAAGATAGTGTACGTGCGAAACCGTCGATTCCTAGCACGAAACCACATGTATCGCTTGTTGAAGAGACGGTTCGATGGCACTATTGAGGAAGGCGAAGAACCTCGACGTTGGACCCCTAGTGTCGTGTTCGAGACGGTAAAGAACATCAAAGTTGTGTTTGGCAAACCGGTGAAGGGAGTTCGAAGTGCAAAGCCCACACGCCCTTTAAGAAGCAATCTATTTTCTTCGAGATACCTCGATTACTGGTCGCCGTTAACATTTTCAATTCAGCTTAATTGTTTTGTGCAACTATGGTGCATGCCCGCTCGGATGTTGCTTTACTGAAATGCTAGGGTTGTTATACTATGTTGTTCACTTCGGATAGTGTTATGTGGAAACACCCAAAAGTTAGCACTCGAAACCTTCAAAATTGAAATGTTAGGTTTCCCACTAAACCTGATTGCTCACCGACAGTTAGCACTGAAACATGATCGGTTAGCACTCAAAATTGATCACAAGTTTACCTGAATTCCGATGCCCTGTACATTGTCTCGATAAAATGGTTAACCCGAAACACCCAATTCCAACGTAATTTTTTCTAGTTCGGTGGCAACTTGAGAACACCCAATTCGAGTGCAAAATTATCGGTGAAGGTTGACTCACCTCCTCGGGTTGTACATCATTTTGTTGCCTTTCAGTATTGTCTATGATATTGTCTTGTTGTGTCAATGAACTAGTCGTGCTTGAACTTGAAGCAGGGTACCTTCTTCTAATAGTAATTCCTGTTATGTGTTCTATGCCCGAAAATTATATCGTTGATTGATGATTGATGTAATCTAGGCAGTGAGAATATATATAACTGCCCTCTCTTTCCTCCTCTCTTCCTCTCTTTCATGGCTAGACCAAATAAAGGAAATAAAAACTATTTTCTTCTCTTTCCTCTCTTTTCTTCTCTTTCCTCTCTTTTCTTCTCTTTTCCCCTCTCTTTCCTCTATTTCCTATCTTTTCTCTTCTCTCCTTTTTTTCTCCCCTCTTTCCTCTCCTTGGTCTATCCATGCTCGATGATGAAAGCGGGCAAAGTGAGATGAGTCCGGCAGCATGGACCACATCCTCGGATGTTGGAAACATGTTACCATACGAGTCAATGACCTTATAATAGCGTTGGATGGCCGTTGAATCGGCAACCCGCACCGAGAGCATATTTCTGGCAGATTATGACTTTATAAGCATCAATATATGTAGGAGAAGGGGAAGATGGGGAGGATGAATATAGAATGTTGGGTGTCTTTCATTAGGAAGGTTGGTACAAAAATATGCAAGACGTATTGCAACTCGTACGACCTTTAGGTAGACATGGACGAATGCTTGGGTATTCTTCGGATGATCTATGTGATGTGTATGACATATTACGTTTGATTGTCCGGAGGATACCCAAGTATCCTGACCTGTTTACCTCGAGGTCTTATGAATTATGGTATGTATTGCATAATGTGCACATGCCTTTGTTATGAAAGTGTCCTACATTGTACGTCCATCCTCTTCGTCTTCCTCCTCTACTTGTATGATTGAGATGCTATCCTTATTCCGATGCCATGCAAAACATATTTGTTCAATATAAATTAATCTATTTTGTAAATCAATTCTCATTGTTTCCTCTCGTTGTCTCCTTGTAAGTACAAAGATATATCCATGTTCTAACAAAGTCTTCGTCTCTAATAAGGTAGCCTAACCCTATGGCAGACAAGATGCCATTAGAAGGAGAGAATGTGTCGGTGGCTCCGAACCCCGATCCTTCCCCGCCTCGTCGTATCAACTACACACCGCCTCAAGGTGACCCTCGGCCATCGTCTTCGACGATTCATCGGCGAGAGGAAGGATATGTGGAGCCGGAGGATCCGCATCCTCAACCACCTCGACAACCACGGGGCCATACCCCGGACCCTAACTACATGCCCGAAGAAGAGGTATCGCATCAAATATGGCATTCCTCATCTTTCTCGTCAAATAGCTACGTACTAATTCTATTCCTTACATCGTAGGTTCCTAGACGAAGTTCCCGTCGTCAAATCGCTTCACAAGATGAGGCGAGAGGGCAATATGGACTCCAACGAGCCGGCCACAAATGTGACTGTCCATTTGGCCCCGAAGAAACGCAAGCGCGGTGAACGCTCTGCGAATAAGGCAGAGGGCATATATGAAGTCACTGCTCTCGACCCCAAAGACGGGACGCCAATAGAACCCGCCGGTGTCCACGCAAAACGGCGTAACCGTTGTGGCAAAGTGGTCGGGGATATTTGCCGAATCATTTGGCCCGATTGGCGTTCCGTGCCACGGGAGAGGAAAGAGGATATGTGCAATGCTATAAAGGAGAACATCCAGTTCCAACCAGCCGATCTCGACGGGCGAAGACGGCAACGATGAGCCGATGTAATCACATCTAGCGAGATTACAAGTCCAGGCTGAATTGTGAGTATGTCAAGAAAAACCTTACGCCTTTTCACAAGTACAACAAAATAAGTCAGCACGATCGGAAAGAGTTTGTTGAGCAGAAGACGAGCGAGTCTTCCTTGGAGACTAGTGAGAAGATGGTTGAGTTCAACAACAAGTACAAGCCACGCTTGGGTCCGAGCGGTTACAAGAAAAAGATTCCCATCCGGAGAGAGATGGAAGAGAAGAGGATATTGGAAGGGAAGCCCGATGAAATGGAGGGTATCGAGGAGCGTGCGAGGAATTAGGTCTATGCTCGCTCCGATCAAACGGAGAAAGGTATTGTTATGAACGACCCAGCGACGAAGAAGTTCTGCAAAACTTGAAAGATCGTGTCAAGGTGCAGATGTAAAGTGGAGCTCTTAAATCCGAGTATCACAGAGATCGGTTCACGCACGCACTTAACAGCAAGGAGCATGGTGGGCGGGTACGAGGAGTGTCCTCGTCCGCCACGTGGAAAGAAGGATTCTCCTCTTCTTCTTTTGCTCCCTCGCTGTACAAGAAGCATACCTTATACAAGCAAGACATGGAAGAGAAGGCAAAGATAGAGTGGCGACGACAATATCCGATGTTCATGGCCGAAAAGAATCCCAACCTCTTTTCTTCGTTCAATCCTGCAGACCCTAGCACTTGGAAGGAAATGGAAGATATGCTTGCTAAGATAGGTGCGGGGTTTATGCCTATGCCTTCGCCTAGTGCTACGCCGACCTCCAGCTCCGTGCCAACAGGACCAGCTGACATTGCGGATGATACAGCCTATGAGCTCCATGTCCCGTTTGGATACAAGGGAAAGAAGAGGAAGGTTGCAGCGGGACGCGGCGAACACAACGGGGCGGACAATACACAACGTTGAAATCCCCGAGGGTACGTGCGTGTACTGCGTCCAATAGATCGTCCCGGGTCATGAGGACGACGAGCTTGAATACCCTATACCCGAGGCGGGGATCGAGACTCTACGAGACGCTGTCGGGGCATTCATTATCCGGAAAGGTAGTGATATTGTCATGTCCACGACTCCGCAAGCTTCTCCACCCCCAATATCCGGACACGAGATCAGCCCATGCGAGCCAACACGCTGAATATGCACATGGACAACCGTCTCATCTATCTGGTGCTGCTTCGGCCTCTCGAAAGGCGGATGACACAGCGGGGAAGCTGTCCTCAGCCCGATCCTCTCTAACCTCCCTAACTCCGAAGAGATTTTGCTAGAGGGAGTTCGGCATCAAGAATTGGCGGTGATCTCCATGAAGGCGTCTCTAGCGGTTGCGGTTGAGCAACCCTGAGATCATCGAGCCAATTAAGACGATTCCTCCGGAAATCTCGGAGACTCAGGAGCACAAAATTGCACCGCCCGAAACTCAAGAAAACATTAAAGCGTCCTTGGATTCATTAAAGCTTCCTAAGCCGCAGATCGTGTCGAGTCCCGACAATTAATCTCGTACAATGATGACCTATTTAGGGACAATGATGACACGGATTACCCCACATACATGTTTGCCAAGCCTCTTATATCGAAGAATGTGTACAAGAACCTGCTCGACGCGATGCGTAAGCTGCACGACCGGTACATGCGGGCATCGAAGCTTGGAGTCGAGGTCATCACGTGTAAAATTCCAAAACACGTGTTCAACGATGAAGCCGACTCGGTTCTTGAATTTTATTTCAACGACATTCACACTATGTTCCGGCTTGGCAAGGTGGGCACAACCTTTATATCCCTTTGGTCCTTGTAAGTAACACCATGTTTCTATTTCCTATTTCAAATATCAATTCTCGTACATATTCTCATATTTCAAGCATTAATCTCATTCATTTTTTACTTATGCTTCATTTAGGTGAATTCGGAATTTCAGATTGGAGGGTCGGGTACCTCAACCCGAACATGATAAATCAATTCGCGATCAACTCGCGGATAAATGAGAAGGACCCAAACTATAAGGACATGAAGCCCGAGGAGCTAGATCAACTCAAGGCCGAGATGACAACCAAAGCTAAATCCGATGTTGCAACCTACATCTATAACTCGCTTTATCAAGTGGCAGGACGAGATGTTCTATTCTCGCGCCTTACAACTACAAGTAAGTTCCAACAAGTCTCTTCATCTTGTCTTGCATTGAAAGGCTTTGTTGAATACTAACGCGTACGATCATTCTTGCAGTGATCACCTGGATCTGTTTTGTCCTTATGCCGAAAAATGGGTACCTTCTTGTCCTCGACAGCCTCGACGTGGACAAAAAGGGCTACTACGACATCATGAGCGTCATTGACTGGTACGTAGTTAATCATCGTACATATATATAATTCAAAAATGATAGTTTTATCTAACTATACGTTTTTTACGATGGAGCAGCGCATACGAGACTTATGTAAAGGCTGGCGGGCCGCACAACCCAAGGCGGCCAAAAATATGTACTTTCGGCACAAATTCCCTGTAAGATACATTTGTCTCACTTCTCTATGCCGTTGTCCTACTATGACTGTGATTCACAAAATAGTAACTTATTTCCTTTATTTTATAGTGTGTTTAAACAAGTGAAAGGTAGTGTCCACTGTGGCTACTACACTTGTTTGTACGAGAATAGCTTCTCCGATTATATATATGCCATTGTTGAAGAGAGTGACCAACAGATGCGTTTTGTTGAGTTTATCACATTCTATTGATTTTAATTACAATTGTAATCTTGTTAATAAAGAAATTCTAATGGCGAGAGAACCAAAACGGACAAACGAGATATTACAAGAATTTAAGAACAAAGGATTCCCGCAAGGACCGAAACATCCGACTTCGGACCAAATGTTAATGATCGTGGAACGGATGTGCCGGTTCTTCCTCAAAGAGGTTATCTCTCCTGCTAGCAGGTTCTTCGACAAAGACAATGAGAGCACTAGAGACCATCGTTCTCTCTATGAGCGGTGTGGTTCGACATGACCATTCGTGAACGATGGTAGTGAAGGCAATGATGAGTGGATTAGGAAAGTTGTTTGATAGACTTGGTAGTTTTTCATGTAAAGACAATGTATATATATATATATATATATATATATATATATATATATATATATATTGTGTGTGTATATATATATATATCTATATCTATATATATATATATATATATATGCAAGTGACTTGTGATTTGTTTTGAGACGTAAACATTTGGATAATGAATACATGTGAATGTTTTGAGATGTCAATGACTTGTGATTAATATGTGTATGTTTCGAGATTTGTTTTATTTCTGGTGTACTTGTAATTTAATTATTTTTTACGATATTCAAATATTAACGGCGGTTGGTGATGAAAATCGCCGTAATAAAGGTCTTATTAACGGCGGCTTATATTTTTGGCCGTCGTTAATAATAACCTTATTAACGGCGGTTGAAGATTCCAACCGCCGTTAATAAGGTTATTATTAACGGCAACTGGCACGACCAACCGTCGTTAAAAACACATTTGTAACGACGGTTAGTGATGGGCCGCCGCTACAAATCTTCGTTTATAACTGCTGAGGCGTAGCGGCGGCCCGGCCTACGCGCCGCTATAGGCCCATTTGGTCCGCCGCTACGAGTGCGTCGGTGTGGTAGTGATAGAGGCCCTTTTAGAGTGTCTCGCTGGAGTGAAATTTTTATGTGAGGCCTCCAAATTTTAGAGTAGATGGTCATTTAGAGGCTCCTACTGGAATTGCTCTTATAACAGAAATTGGCGCACTCTGACAACGTTCTAGTGCCATGTTTCTTCAGGTTATGAACAAATTACCCATTATGTTTTGAACTTTCCGGTTTGATATTCAATGAAATGTAAGAACTAATTATGAAGCCACTGAAGTAACATCGTTTCAGGCGCTTTCAATCGGTTGGGATTACCGTTTCGGGGCTTGGACAATGTATGTTCCACACATTTGGTGTCACTGTTGATCTACAGAACTCTATTGTGTTGCCTACCAATACACGTCCACATATGTATTTTTCATAATGAAAATGATGTACACTATTTTATTTATGTTAATATGGTAATTTATACAAAAGAGTTAAATTGAAAACAGTTATACTAGCTTTCGTTGTTATACTTGACAGAGCAAAAAGTACTTATTTGTTCCTCACTTTTATTTGACGCTCTAGAAATCGGGAAAATGTTAAAGTTCTAATACAATCCAACCGATTTGGAGGAAAAAGGATCCACTCATTTCATTGTAATCTTCCTTTTCGAAAACCCCTCTACCTGGAGCAAGCGCAAAAAATAGCGGAAAAGGACATATAAATTGACTCTGATTCATTTAGCTAATATAAGCCAGATAAGTGTGAGAGAGAAGTAAAGTGTAACTTGGACGGGGACCACTGTAGAAAACTGAGAAATCAACTGAAACAACAAATGCCAATTCTATCACATCCACAAAATACATCAAATCAATTGACAACATACTCCAAATTTCTATCACATCCGCAAATACAAAAGACAGGTCAGGGACCATTGTGAGAAATCAATTGAGACAACGTACGCCAATTATCTATCACATTCACAAATACAAAAATAATTAATTGAAACAGCATACGCCAATTTTGTATCACGTCCACAAATAGAGGAGACAAGCCTGGCAGGGACCACTAGAGAGAAATGAGACGAAATCGGTTAAAACAACAAGCGCCAATTCTACCACATCCACAAATAAATAAATCAGCAGTTTTGCAGCCGTGAAGGCCTTCATTTGGCTTCTTGTTCAGTTGTAAGCAGTGCTGAAGAAGACCTTCACCGTGCTACCGGTAAGGATTCGAAGAGCCTTGAAACTGTTCCGGGAGATGCACCGTGGCAACTTGAATTGGTTGGGTGGAAAGCCGAGTGAGAGGTAGTGGCGCAGCACCTTCTGGAAGGTGCCCTTCTGCAGTAGCCTTAGCTCAAGCGGCCCGATGGCGCGCGTCTTCCTCGACCCCACGTACCCGGCGTCAGAGAAGTTGCGGTCCAGCTCGTCGCAGCAGCTCTGAAGCAGCTCGCCGTCGGCCTCCTCGTCGTTCAGCTCCCAGAAGACCACGTAATGGCCCGGATCGGATGACAGGTCGGCGTAGCTTGTGTAGTCAACGAGCTCTAGCTTACGGGCGATAAGGATTTTCACCGCTTCGTCGACCGCAAGCTGCACGTCCTGCTCGCCATTCTTGTCGATGTTGATGGATAGCATGAGGTTCCGGCGGCACACGAACTTGAGCTTGGGCGTGGAGTTGTAGAACCCGGTCACCTTCACCATGTCCCCGAGCCGGTAACGGTACAGGCCCGTGAAGGTGGTCATGACCACCTCGTAATGCTCCCCGACGGCAACATCGGCGAGGCCAATGGGTTCGGCCTCACCGTCGTCAGAACGCACCGGATTATTATTATTATTATTACCGCGTCCGAGTTTCAGAGGAACGAATTCGAAGTAGGCCGCGCTCGGGAGCACGGCGAACGTTGCGTCCTCCGGCGGCAGGTCCGGCTCGACGTTGGGTGCGATCATCCCCTCCGACGCGCCGTAATCCGCGCCGACAAGCGGCAGGTCGCCGGCGTAATGCCGGAGCTTCTTGACGTAGTGCTCCATGGACCCGGTGACGATGGTGAACACGTACTTGGCATTGGGCCACAACGCCGGTATCGCTCCGTGCCAGTGGCCCAGTTTCAGGCCGGCGCACACCCGGGCCACCTGGTCGGCGAGTTTTGGATTGGGCCCTGCTGACAAGAGGGCCGACACGGCCCGCCGCACCGCGGGCGTGGCCACCCGGGCCGGCGAGGGCGCGCCGCGGCGGATGTCGTCGCAGAGATCGGGCCACACGCGCTCGAGCGTCTGGAAGGCGAGCACGAGGCTGTGCGCGAAGGTGGAGGACACGGTCTGGACCTGGTCGGCGAAGAGGAGGCCGCAGAGGAGGTGGCAGTAGAGCGACTCGTCGAAGTCCGGGCCGAAGACCACCTCGTTTGGGCTGGTGCTCTGCAGCTGCACGTTCCCGGTCGTGGGCTTGAACTCCTTGCTGCGGTACAGGTGGGTGGTGGCCGTGGTCGCCGTCAGGCCGCCCTGCGTCGTGAACTGCCCGCTGGCGTAGATGAACTGCAGCGTCTTGCCGTCCTCCACCGGGAACGCCCTGCACAATAGAAACATGTCGTACACTCTAAGAATGTACCTCCAAATCTGCTCTGCTGGTATGGGTGTCAGCATTTTTGGCACGGGGCAGTACTTCTGAAGCTGGTCAAATTAAATTTGACCGATTTTATAGGGAAGAATATTTACATGCGTGTCAGAATACATTGTGAAAATATGATTCACACAACAAATCTAATAAGAATATTAATTAGCTTGCTGTCACAAAACTCTTTCTATAAACATGGACGGAGCGAGCTGGTAGCCTAGCAGTCATTCTTATTATAGCATAAAAAGGAACGCAATCAGCTAGCGTGCAGATGGATCAATAGTTTCTCGACGTCCAAATCTCAATTCTATCCCCCCAAATGCGAAAACAAGTATCAACTCTTAGCAATAAAATACATTGAACAACGGCAGTATTGACAGAAGCTATGGACCACCCTCGCATGTGTGTCTATGCTGCTGCACATACGTACCTGTTCCTGAAGGCGAATGAAGTTCGGTATACTTGCATCGCCGACTTGAAGAGCTCGTCATTGAACGGCAGGTACTTGCGCTTCCCTGCGTCGTGCCAGAGCTGCATGCGTGACCCAAATTAAATCAGGTTAGCTGTTGAGAGCTGCATGCGTGATGAACGGCGTGCAGCAGCGACGCACTGATGCTGGCCAACACTGACCTGAGGGAGAGGGAGGTGACGGGCCTGGCGGTGAGCAGGGGGGATGTGTTGCCGTCTGCGATGCGCCCAATATAAGGCTCCAAGTCTTGGTGCGTGACAAGCGGCACGCAGGACCGGAAGCTCTCCGGGTCAGTGCGCCCGCCGAGGCCCCGTCCCCGGAGATACTCGACGTCGGCGTTCTCGGAGAGGATGCGCCGCAGCGTCTCCCGCTGGACGGCAGCGGCGTCCTGGGTCAGCCGCTCGAACTCGGCGATCACCTCGTCCCCTCTGGCCTCACCGTTCTTAACCAGCATCTTAATTGAGCTGCTGAATGAGTTGACCAGGCCGGCCGTTAGTTTGGAATGAAAATGAAATGCTGGAGGCCTGCGCTGCGCTTCCATTATATATATAGTCGCCGGGAATGAGGGACTGAAGGTTCCACGCAAATCGATCGATCTTTTTCAAAACATGGTAATGTTTCGCGTGTCAAGTTCATATATATGCATCGAATTTAAAAGGTCCAACGGTTCTACATGAGTTAATGGCGCAAGAGGACGAATTGCAGAAAGTAGTAGAAACGCACGAGTCAACTACACACACGGAAAGTAATAAACAGGGGAAACAAGGTGGGCAGTCATTTTCAGAACTCGGTAAAAAGTGTAAAATAAATATCAGAATATATAGATGAATATGACATTAAGTTTTCTATTTATACAGATGGTGGCGTTGCCCATTTTAAATTAAACCTTTTTTAAGAGTTGCTACAGCTGTGCTGCTCAGGCTGCAGTGATTGCAAATCCCTATGCAGTGATTAGCCATGAATAATGCTAAGATTTGGAGCATACTATACTAGGACTAGGAGTGATCCAGCCCAGCCATCAACCATACCAGCAATTTGTTCTTGCTTTAGTATGTACGTCAACCATTGGTCACGTGAATCATGTTGCTAACCACAGTTGAGTATGCTCCATGCGTTTAGCAAGGAAAATTATTATGGCTTATTTAAGAAGATTTTCTTACGTGTGCGGGAATGAAGTCTACCTAAAACACGTTCTATGGGATCATTTCAACGACGTCCGATATTCTTGGGGATATCCAGATGATAAGGCAGTTATTTGCATGCTGAATCTGTAAAGTTAAAATGACTCTCGAGTCAAGAGCATGTGCTATGCAATAATGTTAACCTTGGATGTGCATCAATATGAGTGTTTTTGCATCGTTACAATGTGACACATCAATCAGGATGCGAAAGTGCTCATCTCAATGCATTATATGTCGCTTTGCATATAAGCACATTTTCCACTTGGGTCTTGGTTTTTCCCCTTCTTTTCTCCCTCACCTATTCCTACCTATCCCAATGCAACTAGCAAAACACTTGCACTTCTAATATCAGTCATCCGAGGGTGAAATTATCTGCAAAAGTTTTGCCAGCAAGGTTGGCTGAAACGGGCTATTGTCAGCCGCTCGAACTCGGCAATCACCTCCTCCGCGTTTAACTCGACCTTTATAGTCAACATCTTGCCTTCTCCAGGCCATAGGAAACTCCTGAATCAGATGACAAGGCCATAGCATACTCTACCATATTTGCTTTGGAGCAAAAATGCTGGAGCTCTGCGATTGCTTTACACAGTCGCAAGGAATGGAGTGAAAGGATGTGTTTCAAAACAAGCAAATGTATCGTGTGTTGAGCTTCTAGAAACAATAAAAGGAGTGAAAGGATCTTTTTCTTTCAAAACAAGCAAACAGAAAAAGGTTGAACCTTTTATATTCGTGGCGCAAGCACGAAGTGCACAAAGTAGAGATACATTGGTCAACTACAGGAGCTAAGCTACCCCACGGAAACGGAAACTAAAGAGAAACAAGATGGAAGTCATTTTCGAAGCTCATTACAAAATGACGTTTATACTTCAGTCCTTGTGTGTCCTATTTAAACCTTTTATCACAATTTCTGCAGCTCTGCAACCCAGGCTATAGTGATTGTAATTCCCAATGAACAGCTATATAGGGCCCTTTTGGTAGGACTTTAGAAAATGGATTCTTTAGGTCAGTCTCAATGCAAAGTTTCATCGTACTGTTTCCAAGAGTGCCACATCAGATTTGAAGATTTAGTTTGATGTATGAAACACGGTTTCTCTCAATGCATAGTTTCATCTCACGGTTTCATAGGCAACTTATAGCATTAATTGAATATCTATTTGTTGCATTGAGATTGGTTAAAACGTGTTGGGATGAAACTTTATGCTCTCAATGGGAGTTTCAATGCAGTTTCATACCTATAAAACAGTGCCAAATGAGTTTCATCCTTATGAAACCCATTTGTCCAGTTTCATATTAATTGTTATGCCACATCACCTCTTTTGCTTATGTGGCACCTTATTTATTGCTTATGAAACTCCCACTGAGACTGGCCTTAAAAATAAATTCTCTACAAAAATATCGTTTCAGTAAAACGGATTCTCTTGCATATGTTCAATACAAAGATGGGTAGAGAAGCCATCAAAAGCTATACTATGTTTTTAGTGTTTTTGTATTCTAGTACAAACTTGAAAATCATTTCTATGGACAGCCGAACAAAATCCTTTTTTAACCATTTGGAAGGCTCCTTCCAGAATATGGAGCAGAAGCACTAAAAAAAAACTACCAAACAGGACCTAAATATTTGGGGCATACTTTAATTAGGAGAGACGGTGATCCAGTCCAGTAATAATCAACCACCAGTCGAGCACATTTCTTCTTGCTTTGGTATGTATGTGTCGATGCCACGTGACCCATGCATGCTGCTTACTACCATTAGAATACGTTCCATGCGTTCAGCGAGAAGGAAAACTATGGTTCAAGAAGATCTTCTTCAATTAGGAAATGAAGCTGCAACATGTGCCACCATGCGCAAAACAAAGTCTACCTAAAAAACGACGACGTCCAATTTTCATGGGGATAAAATTCTATCGTTGAGGCAGTTGAAAACAACACAACACGGGTGTCAAGCTCAATCGTTTGGATTCATTACAACCGCAACATAATAACACTTCCTTGTTTTTCTCTACGTCGTCTCCCTCACCTATTCCTATTCTCCATGTCCATTGCGATGGCACGCTTGCTTGTGTCTCGTCCTGCTCCCCATCTCCTATATCGACTACCGGGCAACTCGCACATTTGCCAAGGTTGAAGACCTTCTTCTGATCAGAAACTAGTATTTTTATTAGCCACTGTCAAGGTTGAAGCAAACAATATTTTAATTAGTGACATGATTTTTCGTCAGTTGTCAGTTGTGAAAGGTCATGTAGCTCTGTGACTCCGACCCTGCGCTAGAATTTTATTATGCAATAATTTGAGTAAAATCCACTAGCGGTCCTCAAACTTGTTCCGAAGTGTCATCCAGGTCCACGAAGTTGTGTCTTGAGAAAGCGCATCTTTAAACTTGCAATCTGGTGTCGTTTAGGTCCAAACCGTGGAAGCAGGCCTAATTCTTTGCCAACGTGGCTTGGAAGGGTAAGAGCAACTCCAGTAGGAACCTGCAAATTGAGGCCTCCAAAACTCATTTGCAGGTTGAAGTGCAAAGAATATAGGCCCAAAATTATCTTTCAACTCTAGTGGGAAATCAGTCTAGGCCTCTATTTTTCCGTAGACCCGTCTGTCAGTGAGAGATAAGAGTTCTGCTCGGGCAACTGAGTTGCGCCTCGACCACGTCGGCGCTCGGACTTGCCGCGTCGCCGGTCCTGCGCTTCCCGACCGCGCTCGCTGCTCCTACCTGCTGAGCCGCTGCTCCAGCGCACCCCAACCGCGCTCACCGTTGTCGCCCAGAGATCGTCGTGCTGCCCGTGGAAGATCCCCGCCCGCACGTGTGCGAAGCGTCTGCCACCAGGGAGAGGCGACGTCTGTTGGATGCCAACGTTGGGAGGACGGCAGGCAGGCAGAAGTCTGGGTGGCTAGGGGAGCATGGGAGCGCACCATCTGGCCACCCGACCACCACCGGCAAGGTAGCGCTCGCCAGACAACCTCATCCACACGCTCCCCGAGCCGCAGCCCCGCCAGCCCCGCATCCTTGCGCGCTCAATCTCGTCGGGAACCTTGGCAGCACCGCAGATCCTAGACGACATCGCCGTGGG
The DNA here is from genome assembly GCA_031894775.1 of Chloris gayana. Taxonomy (NCBI): domain Eukaryota; kingdom Viridiplantae; phylum Streptophyta; class Magnoliopsida; order Poales; family Poaceae; genus Chloris; species Chloris gayana. The sequence goes on from JAUNZO010001928.1 coordinate 5,611,102, forward strand.
GCGTCCAGGCACCAGCGTCTTTCCGATGTGCGGCCGCGGCGTGAGTACCTAGACGAGGCGATGGGATGCATGCTGGATGTGCCCTTGACCGACTAGCCGCTGAAGCCCGACAGCGAGCTCGGTGGTGCACGCCGCCGGAGGTGGAGAAGAGGCGGCGTGCGCGGCTCGAGGCGGGAGTGTAGAAGCCCATGTAGGCACACGATCGGAGTAGGGAGGGGAGAGGCGGTGCGTGGCTGCATCGGCGCCAAGCTCGAGGCGACGGAGTCGAGCTTGGAGCGGCAGCATAGCGCAGCCAAGCCGTGAGCGAGGTGGTGGTGCGTGGCCGGGTGACGAGCCAACGTGCGGTGACGGCACGGTGCGACCAGGCCGGGAGTGAGACAGCTACCCCCATGTAACAGGCGACCGAAGACGGGATGGCTGCGGCGTGCGAATGGAGGCGGAGTAGCAGCCGTCGAACGTGGGATGGAGAGAGGAAGAGAAAGGAAAAACGAAAGGAAAAAAGCAAAAATCATGTGAGAGCCATGTTTGGAGAGGGGAATAGAGACCCTCCAGTAATAGAGGCTTGGAGGTGGAATTTGGAGGGGTATGAAAAATAGAGTCCTTTTTAGAGAGCCTGTTAGACTGGAGTTTTGGGTAAGGCCTCTAAATTTTAGAGTAGAGGGCCATTTGGAGGTCCCTACAGGAGTTGCTCTATGTGAGGTCAGAATAATATGCAGAAACCCCTGACCTTATCCAGCTTCCTTCCTCACAAAGCTACGAGACCACTGATCCCTGGCGACTCGACAGCGACCGACGGGATTGCTGGCGATTTCGAACGAGATCATCCACGTGAAGGCTGAGAGGCAGCAGGGTGCCGTGGTTCTGCTCGGCAATCGCGGTGAAGGTTGAACATGGCTCCGCGATTGAGGAAGGAGGGAGAGCCACCTAGTCCTGGCGTCTTATAATCTCATTTGATTTTGTTCAATAAAGCCTTGTCTAGTAGTTCGAGATTGCAATTTCATTGGAAAAGTATTTTTTTTGGAGGTTAGGGTTAGGGTTCTAAATGGATTATATACGAAATTTAATTCACTTGAAAGTGTTCTGAAATTACGTTTTGTAATGTAGAGTCTGGTTGTGACAAGTTTAAAGTTGAGATACATCATGATGGATTTTTTTGTGGTACTAGCAAGAATTGTACGTATCTTGGTGAAAAGATTAGTTTCTATGATGGGATTGAAGTAGACTCTTGGTGTTATCTCACGGTTGAGGAGTTCATTTTGCTACTTGGGCATACCTTGGACCAAAATCTGAAGGTGTATTGGCTGCTTCCTGGGAAGGACATGTCAGATAGTTTGAGAATCATCATGTCAGATGCGACATATTGGTAGACAATTTTCCCCTGCTTCCATGGTTTGGACCTAAATGACACCAGATTGTAAGTTTGAGGACACGGTTTCCCAAGTCACAAGTTCGCGGACCGGGATGATAATCCAACACAAGTTTGAGGACCGCCAGTGGATTTTACTCGAATAATTTTATGCTTCTTATATCAGCTAGATTTTTTTCCGGTGGATGAGAAAACAAAAAGAATGCCCGTCACATTTTAGATTTTAGATGCGGACTCTCCCGTGTGGCACATTTTAGTTCAAAGATATTTGTTGATTCATCTCAATAATTGTGAACAAGAGCTGATGATCCATGTCAATAATTTAAGATCATTCCACTTAAATTGGTTTCTACAATTTCTGGAAGCAAACCAGTGCGTAACAGTAAAGCAGAGCCTGTAGTCCACAGAAGAAGCAGAGCGTGCCAGAAAGGATAATCTTCAGGAGCACAGAACTAGCAGCTCAGGAGCACGGCACACTACAACAAATATGCAGATACACAACGCCATAACTCTAGCCATCAGACAACCAATCCAAAGAAGAATAACAATCACATTGCTCAAAATTGCATGCAAACATCTACAATTTTCACATGCCTGGGCAATGTACATATCAGTTTAATAATTAATAGCAAACTAACACGCATTAGCAATTAGCATCATACCAAAAAATAGCAGTAAAATCTCACTGTCACGGTGAAAAGGCGTTCGTGGTAACCCTATTACAAAAATGATAACAAAAATTCTGACAAAGTTTTACAGAATAGGATACAATTTGAACTCTGCAATTTGACCAATATTATAGTTACATGTGAGATTCTCGTTTTGCTATCCTGTCTCAACGTCGTTCTTCATTCAAAAATCTTTTCACCGGTCGAAAATATCAAAAAAATGAAAGAACTGATAATACAAAGGTATGCTGGAAAACAAAAGACTGTACTCCATGTTTCTGAGTTTGATAGGTCCTTGTTAGAAGTTTTAGCAGCCTCTAGAATAGTTCCTGTCAAGCTATTACTCAAAATGGCAGCCAGTGTCCCGGCCGTGTTTGAAACTCCCATTACTATCCCTGCAAACTTTGGAGCAATATCCATATGATTTACAGCAAATCCTGCCCTACCTAGAGCCAGAAATCCAAGAGAGAACGTTGAACAGATCACACTGCCTGAGGGTGTACTGAACAAAGGAAGCGCCATAAGTGCAAAAGCTGAGACAACAAAACCGATGGTGTTCAGAACCTTCCTTGTGTTGGTAACTGATAAAATCCTTCTTGTGATCAAGTGATCAGCAACCATGCCACCGATATTTGAAAAGATGAACATGTTCAAATAGGGAAGCATCTTTGAAGAACCCATATCCTGGAGGCTGTGCTGAAGGCCTAGCTCAAAATAGGTTGGGAGCCAGTTCAGAATAACATAGAAGGCATAGTGGAAGGTGAAGTTATTTACAACAATAGCCCAAACAGGTAGACTGAAGATTATCCTTCGCCAGGGGTGTTTACAGTGCGAGATGACAAAACTCCAGATTGTGCATTGATCATCGGAAGCAGATCAGAACGAGCTGGCTCACTGGAAAATTTCAACCATATTACAGACCATGCTGCTCCCAATACTGCTTCAACATAGAAAACCGACTGAGTTCCCTTGTGCTTTACCAGACTTGGAAAGAAAAGCATGGCACAGGCTGCACCAAGATACATTCCTGAGGTAGTAAGAGAGACAGAACGAGAACGCTCCTTAGGTGGCACCCATTGTGCTAGAACAGTGTGAATGGCAGGAAATATGAAGCCCTGGCCTACACCAACAAATATGCGAGAAAGGCCCAGTCTATTTTCATTGTTGGGGTCCAGTGGAATTAAGCCGCATATCAAAGACCACAACACAAATGACAGGAACAGAAGTCGTCTACCACCGATTATCTGTGCTGCCCATCCACCAGGAATTTGAGACAAAAGATAACCAAAATAGAACTTACTGAGTATATTGCCTTTGGTTGTTTGATCCACACCAGCGGCTTCAGCTGCGGCAGTGTAAGCAATTGGGAAACCAGTCCGATCAACATAACAAACGTTGGTGCAGATAAATGTCAGCAATACTATCACATAACGCTTTGGGAACGTCATTCTCCTGATTTTAATAATTATAGATGAAGCACAGATTCTTTTTAACCAGTCTTAGTAAGGCCCCCACTTGCTGACTCCCATGAATATTCACCAGAATTAACCATAAGCTTGCCCCTCTTCCTTTCATATAAAGGTATAAAAAGAACACTGATTGCTCCTTGATTGTGCTTGAAATTTCCTTTTCAGTCTGCTGATCTCATAAGCAAATTCACAGACAATTCCAGCACGCAGAACATGAAACAGAGAGCAAAAATACACAAGTTAGATGAATCAAGAAACTTCTACAAAACTGAGTTTCTACTATGCAATGCAACAAGACATTGTGAAATTCTGCACAAGATTCAACCATGGCTGAAACAGAAAAATGCAAGCTACAACCATACAAATTTTAGACCAGCACCACCAGAACATTTCACGAAAGAAAAAAGGACTTGCCGAAATGTACTTAGATAGTTAGATGTTGTCTTGTCGATGAAGGGAACTGTTACCCCTATGTAAATTGACCAAACAAAGCCCTTCTTGAACCATAAACTGTCCAAATTAAATCACAATCAACTCAAGCCGAAGTATAAATTAACTTGATAAACTGATCCTATCAATCAAATAACCAATACAGTGCCTGCACTAGATCTTGCCTGCATTCCATGAAGTCCTATTTTAACAATTTTGCTTGCAAGATATTGTAAAACAAGCTTGAGAGCAATAGCAAGGCTCTAGTCAACTACTCCTGGGGCTCCTAAGCAGCTACACGTATTGCTGAAAGTTGCGCTAGCTCCAGTAGGTTCAATTCAAGTCAGCTAATAATAACAGCACTGCTGTAAGCATTACGATCAGCGAACAAGCACAAAGCACCTGAATGCGCAATTGAGGAAAATCTCACGTGTGGGATCTGAATTCGCAGATCCAACGACGCTTGCGGCGATCACCTTAATACTGGACTCGGCGGATCTGGATCCGTAGAGAAGGCGTCCGAGGCGTCTGTGTGGAGGGCCGTCGGAGACTAACGTACCGTGACGGGGGCGGGGCTCGCCACTGGGGACGCAGATGCGACCAGGGACCGGCGCTCTATGTGGAGAACGGAGACCGGAGGGTGGGTGGTTGAGGGGACCACCGACGGCCTGAGGCGGCGGCGCCGCTAGGAGCAATCGGCGGCGCCGTCCAGGACCAGATGGTTGGAGCGCCGGAGGGAAGGGCGTTAGGGGTTTTCGTACAACTGTCGTTCTCTTCTACTAGACTACTAATATACAATTTCTGTCGAAGATTTTATCCACGAAACAACCGATAGGAGTAGATCTTCTTCGGTGGTTGTTGATTATACTATCTCTACTTACTTAAAAAATTCATAGTGTTTTCATCTTCCTACGCTGCGACCTTCGTCCGTCACCTGCGATCAAAAATATCTACGTGCGATCCCAATCATCCCTTCCTGCAACCCCAATATCTCCCGCAACCTCCCTCCCCATCGCCTGCGACCCTAGCCTCCGTGCCTGCGATCTTTGCAGCCGGTCTGCGATCCAGCCCGCCAGGCCTACGACCCTGGCCGCCCCGTTGATCCTATGATCTCGGCCTCCGCGCATGCGATCTTCGGCTTCTGCAACCTTCTCTCCTCGCAAATCGATGACGGCATCAATCCCACCATCCTTCCGCTGTGATTTCGGTCGCCAACCTCCGCCGACATCCCGCCCGCCGCGGCGTCCCCTCCTCCGCCTCATCCCACAAATCCCTGTCGCCGCCACCGCATTGCGGCTCGCCGGGGCACATCCGTCCTCCTCACCTGCAACGCACACCCTCCCTCACGAACCGTATGTCGGGCTCGGTCGCGGTTCCATCACCACTTCCTCTCCCACGGTTACCCTTCTTCCTCCCCACGTCGCCGGTTCCTCTCCTACCCGTCCGACACCAGTTTCATCTCTCGTGCACACGGGTTGCTTGCATGTCATGCGATCCAGGTGGTGAGAGAATGGCGACTTGTTGCAATCCATTGTAGGAGATATGGGAGCCCCACCTGGTTGAAGACCACTACGGGAAAACGTGTGTTTGCCGATTGTTCTCGTGCTTGCCAAGTGTTTTATTATGGGCACTCGGCAAATAACGTATTTGCCGAGTGCCGGACACAAAACACTCGGCAAAATTTGTTTGCCGAGTGTCAAAAATCAAAACACTCGGCAAACATGATTATTTGCCGAGTGTTTTTTATGACACTCGGCAAAGAGCTATTTGCCGAGTGTACTATTTCGACACTCGGCAAAGTTGATATTTTGCCGAGTGTTTTTTTACACTCGACAAAAGAAGATTTTTTTCCCCTCTTTTTGCTTCAAAATTTTTCCTACTTTCAACATACAACATGTGTTACTCTATGTTAAAATTTGGTATTTTTTGTCTTTATTTCCTATATTTAATTAATTAATTACATTCAAGCAATTTTTTGAATCAAGTCAAATTTGAACTACAAGTGATTCAAATAATAAAATACAATGAGTGTAAAATTCATATTTATGTTATTTAGCTCAATTTAGGACCTTACCCATCAAATAAAAAGAAATTGACCTATATTTTGTAAGAAACATGCTTGCTAATGTGTGTGCGTGAATGATTTTTAAATTCAAAAAATATCAAATAAAGTTAAAAAATCATGAAATTTGTTATGATGTGTTGTTATCACACGTGTAACCTACACCGATAAGTAGATAAGGTTTCGCAAAAGTTACCACGTATATTGCTCACAAAATGGAGAATCTCCGTAGAAGAACAATAGAGTTGAGATTGACTTATTCAAATTAAGAGTGAAACTGATGGACGAATTTTATTTTCACTTCAAATGATTTTGTATAGGTAATAGATCATATAAATAGTGTCATGTCAAAATTTTGTTATTTTTAGAATTTATTTGCTAATTTTAGAATTTTTTTAATATATAGAATATTTTTTTACTGAAGAAAAACACTCGGCAAAGAAACTCTTTGCCGAGTGTTTTTCTTCACACTCGGCAAAGATGCCATGTCATCGATCCATACCCTTCACAATGATGGCCGGTCATTGGTCCAAAGTTTCCACCGGATCCCTCCCCGCCGGTCTAAATTTTTCACCACCGATTCTTTTTTCTTTCACCACCTCTCTCCCATCCGTCATCTCCCTTAGGGCCGGCGGGCGGCACTACGGCAGGCACTCGGGCGAGCGGTCTAGATCCGCGCGCATCGGCCGTGGGCCCGTCCGAGACGGGCACCGACCCGGCCATGGCGCGCGACGGTGAGGATGGCGGCGGCTGGGGCAAATCCAGGCGGCGATGCGGAGGGACCGCGCGGCGGCGGTCTCGGGCGGCGTGGAGGACCGGGCGGCTGGAGGCGACAAGGGCAGGCGCGGTGGATCCAGGCGGTGCGACGCGAAGGGCTCGACGCGGCGGTGGCCTCGGGTGGCGCGGAGGACCGGGCGGCTGGAGTAGGGAAGGGCAGGCGCGGCGGATCCGGGCGATGCGACGCGAAGGTCCCGGTGCGGCGGCGGCCTCGAGGCGGTGCGGCGGATCCGTGCGGCTGGCGGCTGCAGGGGCAGGCACGGCGGCGACCTCGGGCGACGCAGAGGACCCGGCGCCTAGCGGCTACGGATGCAAGCACGGCGGCGGCATCCTCGGGCGGCGTGACGCGGAGGATCTGGCGGCCCCCATGGTGCGGTGGACTCCAGCTGGGTGCGTGGCGAGGAAGAGTGCCACCGAGCTCCAACCATATTTTTTTTATTTTCGAATTTCCATTTTATCGAGTGTATTTGGTTTGCTGAGTGTTTTTCGCGGCACTCGGCAAACGTTTGCCGAGTGCCCGATAAGTTGCACTCGGCAATGAACCTTTTGTCGATAAGAGCTATGCCGAGGGTCCTTGCCGAGTGCGGCAATAGGCAAACCGTTTGCCGAGTGTTTTAGCCGGTTTGCCGAGTACTTCTAGCACTCGGTAAATTAGCGTTTTCCCGTAGTGGACGGTGATTGCTTGGTGGGAGGCACACCATGATTCCACGAGGAAAGATAACTGATGGTTGGAGTCATGCACTTTTACGAGTTCTCACGTGTGTACTATACTATCCATAATTTCTACTGGTTGTAAACCGTATTGTATTATCCAGATGATTTACTGGATCCAGCAACCAATGCCCTGCATCCTATCACTGGAATAGGTCACACCGCCACACAATCTGACAAATAACGACGTGTGATCCAATCTCGTCCGCTGCGCTTACCACCGACCGGCGACCATCGTCCTTCCTCATGTCCTGGTCACCGGTAGGTTCTTTCCTTTTTGATCATTCACCGTCAGTTTTTTTACAAAAGCTATTATATATTCGGACCAGTTAAAAGGTCGATTAGCACTAAAAAGCAACTAAATATTTGACTAAAGGATGCTTCCACATTTTCAAAACTTGCTTAATTATGTTATGATACTTCACATCAATCGTGCACTCGTTTGTGGTACACAATATTTGATGTAGAGGTTTGTTCAATTTCGAGTGAGTAAATGATACAATTTGTTTATTATTGAAAAGTTTCAAGACTTCATTGAATGTATTGATGTGGCATTTATATTTTTCACATTATATATACAGAGAAGTTTGGCTGTCAAGGAGTCGCAATAGTACAAAATTGTTACTTTATATTGGCTTTATGACCTGTGGCCTGCTGTCTCTGACTGAAGACTAATTTTTACCACAGAGAACTTCAAAACAAAAAAAATTATGCACAATGGAATTATTTCAAGATAGTTTGATCAAAGCATTTGAGATGTTATGAAATTCTTTTATCGGTCCTTTTGCAAAGTTCTAAATTTGTTTCACCTTTTGTTCTTGAATCATTCTAGATGGTGAACTTGAATACTACCTTTGTTTTATTGTATATGCTTTTGATACTAACAATCTGCTATAGACAACTTTGACCATTGTGATGTATTCATATATAGTCAAAAACAAAGAGTATTGATATTGACATGCTTTTAACGATGAATCTAAGAATATATATTTTTATAAAAAGCTAACTACAGATGTTCTATAGTTATAAGTAAAATCGAATGGAGGTAAAGCATGCTACTTCCAAATGATTTTTAATATAATGCATTGGTTTAATTTTGTAACCAGGTTTGTTGAAAGTATGAGAGATGTTATGAAAGTCTTTTATTGATCCTTTTGCAAATTTCTAAGTTTATTGCACCATTTGTTCTTGAAAGGTTCCTTGAATACTAAGAGTCTGCTATAGACAACTTTGATAAATTGTGATGTATTCTTATATATTAGTCAAAAACAGATTTTATAACCAAATATGAGGTGGTAGATTGTGTGAAATTTAGAGGAAATGTTAATTCACCTGCTTTTGGGTGGCAAGGTGTTGAACCCAAAAGCATTGGGTTTTTCCGGTCAATACTTGACAATGATCAACTTATCATGTCATTTTGTACTGGAGAAGCCTGTGTTTTGACTGCTGAAGTTATCAAATCGTTCCACTAAACAGGGGGAAACATGTGCAGCTCAAACTGGATGTTTCAGAGCCAAGGTAAATAGAACTTGTTCCTTTATTACTTTGTTACTACTTACTACATCCTATTGCTTGCTCTTGCCTCATTTGTGAATTAATTTGATTGACCAATGCCTAATAACCTAATATGTTCATATGAGGCATATCATCACACTGAAAATGTCTTTTTACTTGCTGGCTCACTTTGTTCCATTAGTCTCTTCAAAACTGTGGTATATCATTTTGTTATTTATTTTGACTCGAGATAAAAAGTAGGTGGGGAAAGGAAACCGTCAATGACAATGTCTTAGTGAAGAAACGTTGAAAGAAAAAAGTGTCTTACAGAAGAAATGTTGAAAGAAAGAAGCAGGTGGGAAAAGAAAACCACCCAATTACAGCTGCTTACTTCTTTTCTTCTTTCTAATAATAGACAAGATACATATTCGATTGCAGAACATAAAGCCCAAACATTATTGGAATCTCTATGTTTTTTTTACAAACATGTAAGGGATTGGAATAGAAATTACTGCACATTTGTTTAAGAGAGGGCTGGGATTGTGAGTCTCTAGATTTGTTTATTACCAACAAAGAGTGTTTGGCTGAAAAATATTTTAAGTACTTAATATGCTTAGCTAGCTCTGCAGAATGAATTCCGTTGCTTAGCAGTGGAGGTCTGGAGGAACTTATTTCAGAGGTCAAACAACCTAGGTTTCTTCTATTGAACAAGTAACCTACAGCGTTGCTGAATGGAGCATGGAGGGTATATATGCCTGCTAGAGATGGGGTTGCTGAGTGGTGCACGGAGAACATTTCTATACATGCTGTAACCTGGAAGGAAGGAACCAATTTGCTTGAAGAAGATGTGGACAAATGAGGTCTACATAACCACGTAGAAAATCAAAAGCAATTGAGCCTTAATGTAATTGTACATGTAGCATTTGTACATATTTTTCCATTTATACATTTGCATAAAAAAGTGAAAATATACTTTGAATGTTTTAGACATAAAATAGTGGGAATTCATAATTTCAACATCTCTAAAAAATGTTGTGTGTGGCCATATTGTTACTTTTGTTTTTTTAATTTTATTCATGCCCGTAGCAATGCACGGGCCAATTACTAGTTAGACTAAAAAGGGGTGGCTGCATCCAAACCGCGTGGGATGGATACGATACACAAACAAATAGGAAAAGTATGTTGTACGTGGTTCGTCGATTAGATGACTCGTTTTTTTTTTCTAAATGCTTTTCTTCAATCCACTGAAATTGTGGTGTGATTTCAATTGTTGTACAAACCTCACTGGAGTTTAGGGTGGGGACTCTCGAGCAAAGTTCATGACCATCAACCCTAGAAAAGGGCTTCAGGAAGGTAGGCCGGCTCGGTGGTGATGGCAGGAGAGACAACGGAGGTAGCGGAGGTGCCGCCTTGCAAGCGGCAAGATGGCGGTTAAGCCGGGTTAGGATAGGGGAGCTCCATGACAATGAGTTAACACGGTGGCCGACCCAACAGCGTAGCGGCAATGGTGGTGGCGGTGGTGGGTGTCGCCAGACCCGAGGGGCGGTGGAAGAAAGCGGGGGAGCCAACACTACTACTAGTTTGGAGAGAGAAGAACGAGATAGGCTAGAGATAGAAGAAAGAACCATAGTCGTCTCACTACGGGAAACTGTCATTTGCCGAGTATTTTTAGTCAAGCACTCGGCAAAAAACATCTTTTCAGAGTGCCTCATAAAAAACACTAGGCAATTTTATTCTTTTCAAAGTGTTAAAATAATACAATCGATACAGAAGGTCTTTGCCAAGTGTATTTCCTGACACTCGGCAAAGATGGTCATTGCCGAGTGTATTATTTTAGACACTCCGCAAAGATGAAGTTTTGGCGAGTGTATTATTCTTGCATTCCACAAAGAATTTAATTTTTCTTTTCTTTTTCATTCTCAAAGCTTGTTCTCCTCTTTATATACAACACGTGTTACTCCATGTTACAATTTGATACATTTTTAATTTGTTTACCATATTTAGTTAATTAATTACATTTCAAGCATTTTTTCGAATCAATTCAAAATTGAACTACAAGAGATTTAAATAAAAAATACAGTGTGTATAAAATTATATTCATGTTATTTAGCTCAATTTGGGACCTTACCCATGAAATCAAATGAAATATGACATATCTTTTTTAACAAATATGATCACAAACATGTGTTCGAATGAGTTTTATTTTGACTTAAAATTAATTTGTATAACTAATAGATTATATATATTATGTCATACCAAAATTTGATTAATTTAGAATTTATTTGCTAATTTTCTTTTGAAGTACGTAGAATTTTTTTTACCGAGTGTCAAAGAAACACTTGGCAAAGAAGCTCTTTGCCAAGTGTTTTTTTCTAAGCACTCGCAAACACACCACATCGTCAATCCAACAATTCAATCCAGCGGATTCCTATTGGTTTGTATCCCTCCCCACCGGATCTACTCTCTCTCTCTCTTAGGTTGGACAGGGCAGCGCGCCGGCGCGGCGGGCGGGCTCCCTCCCTCCCTCTCTCTACCCCGCCGACTCCTTTCCCTCCCTCTGGCAAGGCGAGATTGTTTCTCCAAATTAACTGAACCAATTTAACCTGGATACCAATAATCGAATGCCCAAGCCCAGTCACATGAACAAGGCTATAGAGAGAAGCATGATCTGTTTTGGCGCTATAGACTGTTGATTTCTCCACCAACATTTGATCAAGAACAGAATGATTAATTGCTCGGCTGAAAAAAGGGAAAACCGGTTCAACAGAGTGCAACTAAGAGTATCTTTAACAGCCTCTCTAAATCAGAGCTAATTTTCAAGTTATGATTATTTATATTTTCAGTAACATATTATTTTTGAATCCTTTTTAATGGCCATTTAGGTCACGGACAAGAACGTGGCAATACTTCTAAAAAGGGTTTTTGGTCCCCTGACACTCTAAAAACGTGGCTTGATCTCCTAGACAACGTATTTCTTCTTTTAGTCGCGTGGACACCGAGAAAATGCGGCTTTTGTTTTGAGGACACTAGCAAAAAAAAACAATTATTTTCAAACTTTTTATCTCAATGCAGAATATACATTGCAACTTGAAATTTGGCACAAGCAAACATCATTGTATTCCCTGTACATGTAATTTTTTTCATATTTTTTGTTGATCAGTTACATATTTTTTTAACTAATAAATATTTATTTTCAAAATTAAACTATACAAACAGTTGGCAAAAAATTAATAAAAAATCACATGGACTGAAGATGCAACAATGCAACTTTGTGTAAAATTTCAAGCTGTAATGTATATTGTGCTTTGAGATAAAAAAATTGAAAATAATTGTTTTTTTTTTGCTATAGTATCCTCAAGACAAAAGCCGCGTTTTCTCAATGTCCACGCGACCAAAAGAGGAAATGTGATGTCTATGAGACCAAACCACATTTTTAGAGTGTCCAGAGGACAAAAAACCCTTCTAAATATGGTCATTATAAAGGACTCCAAAATAATACTCCTCCATTTTTGATTTGTTGATGTTAGGACAGTTTTGTTACTGCAAATTTACACTAAATTGACGTCAAGAAAAAGAAAATGGAGGAGTATGTTACTATTGATAATTATATAACGACTTGGGAAATATTTTTTAATATAAGAAAGAGCTTCTAACTCAGGAAACTGCGTGCACCTTAGTGCATACATAGTTCTGGCCTCATAGGATGTCACAGATCATTTCATCTTAGTGCATCTTATCCCCCTCGATAATCTCAGATTATTAGCTTAAAAATTTACCTGGAAATTATAAAATTGTGACTTTGCCTGCAAAAACATAGTGATCCATTTAGACCTATACTTGCTTTGTATTTCTACCGGGAAAATTTACAGAAACATCCCGTGAAACTTTGCTGGGAATATCACCAATTATCAAATCTAGGCCCATAACCAGCACTCCCATGCTAAAAAAATATCACTGACGAGATGACAAGTAAAGCCACTATTCCCCATTCTAAGGTTGCTACTATTTCTCAATAAAGGCAAGTCAAGGACAAAACCATGGTTGTGAATCTGTTAGCCTTGATGACTAGGACACAGAATTCCTTGTGATCCGTGACTGCATGGACTTTACTTCCTCCGGGTTGACGGATCCTGGGCTCTCCGACGTGTCTGAGCTGCTGTTCTCGCAGTTGTTTGATTTGCCCGACCAGAGCTTGCTCAACATCTTCTTTGGCATCAACATTCCCTTTGCCTTCCCTGTGGCACTCTTGTCATCGCCGTTCTTGTTGGCATCACTGCTACCACTGCTCCTCTCGCTGCCGCCACTGTTATTGGCCAGCCTCATCGACCTTAAAGAGTTAATGTCACTAGATGTTGGAAGCCCACATTCATCCTCCGTTGTCGTTGTGGCAGCCGATCTGGAGCTTCCTATGGAGTTACCATTCTCTCTGGGAAGAAGAGACCGAACCGTGGATGGAAGCTCAGCTGAAGGGTCACCCCTTGCAGAAGCAATTGATGCCCGGATTTGCTCAAAGAAGAGAACTTGCACAACCACTCGCAGGGGTAGGCGCTCATTCTGCACAGCATGCATGCATGCATCCTGAGACAGTTGTTTGCAGTCCATCAATCCGCATAGTTTCTTCTTTTCGCTCTTTGATAGGCTGGGGTGCTCCTGTAAACATGAAAGGCACTGTTAAAGTTTTCAGATTCCCATTTTGCAAAAACTCAGTGGGAACAGCAAGTACCTTTAGATACATGTCAATGGCACGATAGAGGCCATCATGTGTTGGCCGGGCAAAGAAGACACCATTTCAGCAAGGGCAATCAACTTGTGAAGTGGAAGGTTGGGGTCTTTGGCAATCTCAGCAAGGTATCCATCAATAAGCTTTGCAACTGCCAATTTGGACGTGCTTGAGACAGAACTCAGGCTTTCAACCTCCACTATTTCTGCATCTTCTTGAAATTTTGCCTTACCATTATCAATACATAGTAACATGAATTCCTCCACTACTGCCATGACCAAATCTATGTTATATACACAGTTTTCACCTGTACCTGCCGGTATAAGAAGGTCAGTAACCGAAGCACCATCCAATTGTGTGCCTATTCTCTTGATCAAGTTATTTCGATGAGACTCCCCAGATTCCAGCAAGCATGCTGACCTCAGGAGTTTCAGAAGAAAACCGCATGACACTGAACCTTCCTCAGCAGGCAAGAGATCTAAGATACAATCGAGAGCTGCACGTCGTTTTGTGCAATCAACTCCATTACTAACAGCATCTTCTAGGTTACCAAGCAACCGCCGGTATGCATAGGCCCTCAGTGCTTCTCCAATCACAATAGCTGGTGTTCTCCCCTTAGCCTTGATGGCCATGATCACCCGCTTGTACAAATCCACCTCGAGTTCACAAAGATCCTCAACCCACCAGTCACTAGGCACTATCTGTTGCTTCCTGACACCATTCCAATGAGAATCAATACCATTCTCAGACGGAAGTTTCTTTCTGTTGTAAGTGTATGACCACTCAACCTCCGATGGATCAATTGATGCCTTGGACGCGATAGAATCAATGCAGTGGTTGACTACCTTCAAATTTTCAGACCAAGGCAGTAGTGATTTTGTGCTCTGTAAGACTATGATTGAGTCCTTCCAGGTGCGAAATACACTTGATGTCAAGAATACATCAATTTTGTAGATAAGGTTTCCTTTGTCAATGGTCTCAAACATTTCTAGATACTCAGCTGCACAGCGGGCAGCAAGGACATTATACGCATTGAGTGTTACGACCATGCCATAACAGAACTTGGCACAAACTTCAAATGCTGAAGGTCCACCAGGGATGTCAGAGATATCAATTTCATCATTTTTATCCTCACTGCTTGAAGCCACTAATCTTTGCAAGCGTGAACTCTTTGATAGCAGAGGGAACTGCAAATACACCAAACAGTTTGAACAGGCTGTGTTAATATTTTTCCTTGGTTCACAAAAACAATATAAAATAGTTGACCCGCACAAAATCTCTCTCTTCCTCGATAAGAGCTACTTATTGGTGCAATGAATAAGATAGTTTATTAAATGCATGCTGAGACTAAAATGTGAGAAAAATAATAAAGCTGATACCTTGTGAAGATAAAACTTGACCTCTCCTATGGAGATAACAATGTCTGTTGCCAGCTCTGTTGCAACAAACCTGAAAAGCGTGATTGTGCAGTTGACATTAGCCTAAAGGTGAGATAAGGAGTGATGGAGGATATGCCATTATAAGAAGCGAAACTAGAAAATGCAAAAGCAAATTGCATATAGCAGCAATATGCAACAGTGCACAATAGGCAAATCTAAATAAACTGAAGTGGTCCAGCAAAATCTGATTAAACAACATGTAGGACATATCAAGAGGTAAAGATAATTTATTGAGCTCCAAGAATTATTTTACATGATGGACCACAGTTGTTAACAACCAATCCACTCCTCCAAAAAGGTCAATATAAAAACTAGAGAAAGGTACTCCTGTGAGTAAATCGTCACAGGCCACCGAAGTACAGAACTTTAAGAACATATGCCACTGGGACGAATCAAGCAATGAGCCTATAAAGAAGATCATTTGGGACAGTTAACCATCTGCATGTCATCATAAGATGCGCTACTTAGCACACCATGTCATGAGTTTCGAGGTGATTGTTAAATAAGAGGGCAATCCACTCCTTAATAACTGGTACACATGCCACATATAATTTAGTGGAAGCTCTGAGACTCAGAATAGCTGTATAGCTTTGACTCTATGAGAAGATGAAACTAATCTTAAAAAAAAAATACTTTGAAAGGACTAAACTTAAAACCTTAGCTGGCTACACGCCAAATTAAATGCACTGTTCTAAATTCGTAGCATCTTTTATTTATGTTCCATTCAGCCTCCTGAACACAAAGAAACAATAGAAGTATAGAACAGAACTAGGCCCCCTTTTGCGCACAAAGCTGATCTTATATTGTGACGAGTCACACATGATTGGCTCCTCAAATAATTTCACTTACTTGAATTTGGTCTCCATGGAGCCAAATTTAGGCCCGCTAAAAAAGTGACCGAATAGCATATTCATATTGAGACATTAATACATCCGGGGAATATAACTAATTCTACTGAGCTCTGTGTCCAAGCCTATCTCAAAATTGCTACCACAAAATCTCTAGAACAACTCATCAAACTAACATTCAGATTTCAGTTCAACATGATGGATAGTGGAGAAAAACAATGGGTAGCATGTTCACTAGAAAAAGAAACTAAAATTCTGTTCAATCTGAAAGAGTGGTGTGCCCAAGACCAGAACAAACCAACTAACCTGATATTGCTTCCCTCTGTCTGAAAGACATCCGGCTTTGATCCAAGCTTCATATACTTCATTGTGCCACACCAAAAGATAGTCCAGTAACAGAGAATTCGCCTCTTCCTTTTGTTCTCCCTAACCCTTGATCTTCACCGATGACCACCAATGAGAACCAAGCCACACAACAACCCACAGCGTCCGTCAAGAAAGTACCAAACCGGTGGCCACTGACGCTGCCATGTGAATGCTTGTAGCCGAAAGGAGCGGGCAGGACCAACAACTGGTGATAGAGATCCAGCAGGCCTAACTGTCCCCCTATTACGGTGGCAAAGCCCCCACCAAATCGGGTCCAAGAGCCCCTTCCTCCTCTAGATGAGTAAACAACTTGGCAGCCGCATCAAGATCTGGGTCCAAGAACGCGTCGTCCTCCTCCGAGCTGGATCTCACACAACCCAGTCAGGCGGAGGGAGCAGCAGCACCTGCATAGCACAAGGCAGCATCCTGCGGTGAGGGGACAGCGGGAATAATTGGCGCACCGGTGTTGGGCGACCATGGGAACAAGCACTAGCGAGGGGACGAATCTTATCTCGTTAAATTTGCAAGCAAGCCACATGAATGGCAAAAACGGGTTGCAACAGGGCAAGTTTTTTAAGAATCTAGCACATGAGGGCAGTCAAACATCGACTAAAGAATTGCAATCCACAGACCATTCCCTACTTTGTTTTTTTTCCTCCCTGAACTTATAGACAAGGGGATTGGAATGCGCAGAAGAAAATTGACCGAGAAATCTTCGATGATTTTAGGTGAAAGAAACGAAAAATGGAGCAGAAAATTGGGAGCAAAGCTTGCATTGCAAAAACAATGGGGGAGACCTTGTCTCTGTGCTGATCCCCATTGCACAAACACCGACAAGAGCGCACAGGGTCCGCACTTTCGAAGAAGGCGAAATGAAAGAAAAATAAGAACACGGCCCATCAAATTTACAATTCTCGCTTCTGGAAAACTACTTCACTCCACCTGGAACAACGGTGAGACTCCAATTTGGTCCAAAGCGAAAAGAATTAGCGACAGGAAAAGGACTTATCTGGCGGAAAGCAAATCAAGACTACCTGGGGTGGCGGAGAGAGCAGGAGCACGAACGCGGCACCGAAGAGGATCCCGCCCGGTATTGTGGCAGGCTGGGCCTGGCGAAGTAAGATTTGGGGAAGGAGGAAGGAGGATAAAAACGGGGGGGGGGGTTCTTGGAACCCCGGGAGATCGTAACAGAAGCCGCGATCTCTTCTCTCGGGGAACTGGAAGCGAGAGAGACGAGGCAGCTTTTCAGGACAAGGAAATGACCAAACCAGCACCAAGAAACATTCCTACCGAACTCCGGTACTAACCATCGTCTAATTTCGATAACGCAATAAAAGAAATTGAATATTCGGGAAGGAAAATGCGATCCAGATAACGAAGAACCTCACAAGCCTGCTTGACGCTAACGAAAAATGCTCCTCTTAAAAATTCAGAAACCGGGAACACAAGAACGGAGAACGACAAAAGAAAAGCTAAAGAAGCAGAGCACTCACCTTCTTCCTCTGCCCTACAAGAACTGCTCCAGGCGAAACGAATAGTGCCAGAAACCGCAGGGCGACAGGCACCTAATGGAAGATGCAATCAAATCGCACCACTTTCTCGTTTGGTCGCTGCTCGCTCATCTGCTAGCTGTGTGTCTTGCACAGCAAGAGCCTGCGGTAATGCAGGGCTAATGGATTTGGTTTATCTTAAAAGCTGCTGGTGGTGGGGGTTGTGGTGGGGTGGCGATGCATGGGGTGGGCTTGTGAATGGACTGTCATGCCCCTGTCTGTAACAGGTTTCTTTCTCTTGTTGGTCCCTCCTTTTCTCACCCTCAATTAACCTATTAGCTAGCAGAATTTGTTTATAATCATGTCTCTGCTTTCGATCATTTTTTTTTCTTGTTCGATTTTGGCGATCGGTTTCTTGTTATCAGATTTCTTTAATAGGAGAAAGTAGGCACACTTTTGTAGTGCCGCTTCTCTTTTCTTTGCCTTTGCGAAAATAAATCAGATGACACCCTGATAGAGACTTGAGTTGCATAGGTAATGTTCATTGACAGATTGATCAAGATTATTGCATTATTTGTCTAATCAGTGATTAGTCATGAATTCTATATCCACAAAGCTGCCATGATTGAAATATCTAAACACAGGAATGGCTACAATTCAATAGGCAGTCACAAAATCAATGAATTGCATGCAACAAAACCGTCTTCGTTTGTGCAACAGTGTATTCCATCTAAAGTATCCCAACGAATGTTTTCCAACATACATAAATATGCCAAATGAAACAAAAATGTAGTGCTAGATATTTTCCAGCCGGTTAGGTGGCATCACGAACTTAGCATATGATTCTATTTGAAGAAGGAGCTATGTATGACAAACATTGAATACATGTCTCCATGCATGATGCAAAAATGTTACAGGTATTCTTCCATGCTTACTCTTGAACGTTTAAATAGTTTCCATCCATATTTGATTGAATTGTATCCTTTTTGTGCTACATCCAACTAGAGTACACAGGCAAATGCTACCCATATGTGTGTTTCCTAATGTAACAGTTAATAACGTTAGAATCTCTACTATGACTCTAGTCATCATACTAGCACTTTCAATCAAATATGTTAACGGTGCTAAAACCTCAAATTGGATCACCATCTTCTAAAATCATAGGAATTCACTTAGCACAATCTTCTAAAAATAACTCTGGTAGTGAATTTGTTTTTTAGTACATTTTTACTGCTATATGGAATAGTAATTTACTTCGCAATTTGAATCTATGGGTATTATATATTTTTATTTTTTGTAAATAAACCCATGTACTGTTAGACTAACTGTTGGTTACCCAGTTAGTTGTTTCAATCAAAACATTGTATTTAAACAGCGCTAAAAACCATAAACGGATCACCATCACTTTGTTTTCAACCAATTGCTTTCCAAGAAAGGCACGTTGTCGTGGCTGGTGCGGGCAGTCTATCCATGGATCGATCGACCCCGTTCTCTCTCGACCCATCTCTCATGTACGTCTCTGTGCAATACATGCACACCACAAAAATGTAACTGTGGTTATCCTTGTATTAAAAAACATTATTGGTTTTTCTTTCTATGATTTTCTGTCCCGTACGTAGATCATGACATGAGTGTAGCTCTCAGCGTGCAGACAGGCTTCCCATATCGCTACCAGCAGCAGACACAGGCTATCTTGACAATTGACACTGTCGCTGGATGCGTCCATAGTACTATCACTACAACAAAATACTACAAAAGAAGCCAACAATAACATCTCGTATTTTTCCGTAATAGCGGGCACAAAAATTTTCGCTATTACAGGACGTAGTCGCTGATGTCATCGTGGGTGACGCTATTACAGGCTCCACTATAATAATGCAGGCGATGATGACATCATCAATAAACGATATTAAAAATGGCTAGTAATAGCGGACACAATGACGTCATCGCTGACCGATATTGAAAAAACCAAGTAATAACGGGCAAAATGACATCATCTTAGGCCCGATATTGTTGTACCTTCTCTAACCCAACTCAAAGCCCATCAGCCCATTTATATATATATACACACCTAGGGTTGCAAAAACTCACAACTCCTCCTGCTCCCTGAGCCGCCACTCACAACTCCTCTCTCTCTCTCTCTCTCTCCCCGAGCCCTTCGATCCTACGCCTGTCCCCGGCGGCGACCCATCCGGCATGGGACCCTGCGCCCGTCCCGGCCGCGTCCTTCCCCGACGGTGACCCTCCCCGGCCGGCGCGGGACCCTCCCCGACGGCGACCCTCCCCGGCCGCGTCATCAACTTCTTCCTCGACCGGCCGCATCGCCGCCTCTCCCCAGCCTTCCGCGCGCCGCGTCCTCCTACCCGGCGCCGGATCCGACGAGGAGGCTGCCGGATCCAGCGAGGAGGCGGCCGGATCCGGGATAGCGGTGACGGCGCACGGGCTGGCGACGTCGACGGCGGCGTGCGGGCTGGCGGCGTCGATGGCGTCGCACGGGCTGGCGGCTGTAGCGCACGGGCTAGCGGCGTCGATGGCGTCGCACGGGCTGGCGGCTGCAGCGCACGGGCTAGCGGCGTCGGCTGCGTCGCACGGGCTGGCAGCGACGTTGGCGATGGATGATCCGGCGCTGGCGGCGTCGGATCCGGCGGGCGGTGGTCGCGTCTCGGAGGCGGCGGATCTAGCCACGAGGCCCTGGCGGCGGGCCGGGTCCGGGCTGGATCCGGCGCCATCTGTATTTTTTTTATTTTTTTCTAGACCTTGTAATAACGGGCAGCTTGTCCGATATTGAGAAGCCTCCATTTTTAATAACGTTTGCGCAATAGCGTTCTGTTTGCCCGCTATTGAAGGGCTCTTTTGCCCGATATTGCAGGGCTTTTTTCCAGTAGTGTATTTACTGGAGTTTGTGTTTCTTATTTTCATTCAGTATCTCTTTTTTTCCTGCACACCCGGATTATTCAATATCTATCACCAGAGAATGGTCGATCCACTTGGGTTCGATTTACCACTAGCCAATAGATTTTGTGCAGCCGTACTGGAGAGGTGTTGGTGCTGATCGATTACAGTTGTCCAAACAGTGCGAATCGACGCGACCTATTTGTAGGGCAAAAGCACGCGTCCATGGAGGATGCACTGTCGTGTCTGTCCGATACAGATGTGGCAAGAACATATCTCAGCTCCCAGTGGCACGGAACGGAAGAAGGCAAGGATGGCGACGTCTGAGGCCCAGGGCTGCACCAAAATTTCTACGGCTGTGGGCAAAAAGTCGATAGATCCTGCCGCCAAAGTGCAGGTTGGTACCGGCCGTTTCGTCTGTCTGATATTTTTCAGTTACCGGTCTCAGCAAGCAGGCTCGTGCATGACCAAGACGCGGGTGTGGCTGGTAAAGGGGACAAGTGGATGCAAGCAAGACCTAAGGGCGGAGCAAACATGATAGAAAGATACTACAAACTGAAATATGATATGAGCTTGACTGCTTGACTAGATGAGCTTTATTTTGTAACCTTGAAATTATATATTATAATTTGAAATTGAGGTTTCTCTACTTATTACTTTCCTGCTTCACTCAGTCATCTAGCGACCTGGAATTTCTTATGCATGTTTTGTATATGTACATCCATCCTTATAATCAACTTAATAATAATCTGAGGGAGTCGTATGAATATGGATGGGCCTTCTCAACAGTGCGCTTGCTTTTTTCTTGATGAGAAAGCAGGGGCCAACGAGAACCAATCGCTTAACCTTTTTACCATTTCTCGCTAGCTAGTTTAGCTCCATGATACCAGAATCTTCTACTTGAGTTTAGTCAGTTTCGAGATGAAAAATTCCAGCCGAAATAAATCGTACATATTCGAAATGCATGAGGTTCTTCGTACTACAGAACAATGGCAAGGAAAACGTTCTTCATACAGAACGTTCAAGTCATCTAAGGCTCTTCTAAGCCTGTGTCACAGATTTCTTCAGCAGCATCAAGTCATCTTCAACACGGGAACTCAAGAGTCGACGTCGTCGAGTGCCTTCTGGTTCGTGAGTAACCCAATTATTAACTAGTAGTTACCTTTTAAGCATGTTGAATTGGAGTGACCCATCGAGATGCGTCTATACATTCTGGGCAAAGTATAGCTACTCTACTACAGTAGTGAGTAGTTGACAAGAGAGAAGGATATGCCCATCCGTGCACGGCGTGGGCATGCTAAACAGTGCACGGGTTGGCACCGAGCGGCTCAAGTCAAAAGCGTGATTTGGATCACTCTTCCTGTCTCTTTGGAATTGGTAAGACCGCAGTGCGAAGCGATCCGTCCTGCATGTCTCGATTTTGGCACTGAGCTACTGGCGGCCGGCATCACATCGAGTCTTTCGAGGTCTCTATGCGTTTGCATGGTAGCTCCATCAGGCCTAGTAGTATGAGTATGTGATTAAAATTGTGGTAGACTCAATGAGGTTCACTTCAGTAAGGTAGGCCGGTCCTCGGCAGACATCGTCTCTGCAAATTCCCGAAACGCCATGTGTTGTGTGAGCGGGAGGATCAGCTGTATATACGCATGCAACACGTATATGTGCGTACGGCACAAGTGTCACCGACACTGCGTCCACGTGCTGAAACAGCAACACGGAATGCAGGTGCAGGCCGCGGAGTGCACGTACGCATGGACCGCACAATCATGATGATGGATGGATTGGATGTAGCGAGCGAGGTCGACACGTACGAGCGTGTGTGAATGGGCGAGAAATAAATTCATGTTGAACACGTACCGCGCAAGTCCGCAACCAAGGATTCGGGACCGACATACCTTTCGATTTCGTATTAGCTTTCGCATAAACTTAAATCAAGCCGCATTCCTTGCATGACGCTCAAGTAGAAATGCGGCTACTTCCATTGCAACATGCATGTGTGAGATTTCCTTGGCAGATCCGGCGGAGCTATATATTCAAAGTTGTGGGGTGCTGATGCACCCACAAAATTGAAAATTCCCCTTGTATTTAGCTTGTTTTCACCATGTTAGCACCCCTAATTTCAATATTAAGCACCCAACAAAAAAAGTCTAATCAGCGAGGTACTTTTTCATCTCTAGCTCAGCCACTACCAAACTCTCGTCTCCTAAAATCCTTAAGTCTGTGATTTAAGGACTAGCTTGAAGTACTAGAAAGGGAGGGAATGGCAATGAGGCTAGAAGAAAGAGGAAACATATATAGTAATGCATGCCGCCTATTATTACTTTGTGCTTAATACAGAAAGTTGGAACGAGTTGTAGTGCAGAGGCCACACGTGCGTGAAAAAATTACTGTTCTTAGATACTACTAGTATTCTCTACAGAAGAAGATTTTGAACGAGTTATGTGGCCGGTCCGCACATTGATTTTTTGGAACATGACAGGCGCGGTGCGTGCATCCATGCGTGCGGTGCATGGCAGACAGCGCCCGCCTTGACGGCCGAGTGCCATCTAACTTTGCGTGAAGGGCTTGCCAGGCTGGTTCTCTTCCCTCCCGGTCCACCAATTATTTTAGACGGCCCATTCTTGTGTGGACCAATCCAAATTTAATGACGACAAGAACGTTTGTACAATTTGCATTGCCCAGGGTCGATTAGGCACTAAAATCTCCCGGAGCAAATCGATCATTGTCCCTCCCAAAAGAGTGACGTCTCGGTCTCTTGGACATAGATGTGTCGTCGTCTCACAGACACAAATTCAATTACGTACTAGTATATACTTAAGCTTTAGAAAAACAGTCATATTTAACGCCTATAAACAAATTTCAATGCAACCACAGGTTTTTTATAATTAAATCACAAATTAAAGCTGAAAAAAGTTACTCTCTCAAAACATTCAATTTGTTTGACTCAGTAGCCAAAATATTGGCTTCACTTACATTAAACAGTTTACGTCACTTGAATCTTCACCTTTATATGGTCGACTTTTCTTGTTTCTTTACATATATTTTCTTTCTATGGTCTACTTTACCTGTTTCTGTAATTTTGAGTTTACAACAAAAATTTATGTGAAAAAGTATTTTTTTCCTTAAAAAGGTTCCATGTGTTTGTTTCTTATACCCGATCTAATATCAACAAAGACATGATATGAAATTACTTTTTTTAAAGCCATCAAAATTAGTATTGGACTGAAGCAGTAGAAGAATATATATTTTGTAATTATGAAGTAAAAGCTATTGATGTTTCCTTATGGGCTTACATTGATTAAAATCAGAAATTATTTTCACTTTGAAAGCACCTTATTCTTTGCTTGTTTTTAACACTGAAGATAGTGCTCAATTATACATATAAAAGTTTAGCAAACTAAGTGTAGATCGATTGGTTAAGTTTTTTATGGTGGGATCAATACACCTAGGTTTAAATCATAGATTTAACACTAGTGTTACATTTATAATTAATTAATTAATCTTTTAGTATTCTCGTTGGGCAGTCGGATGACTGCAATCTTTGTAATAATGAAAATCAGGTTGTGTGCTCTATGCAGAGGCTAGAAACAATGTAATTATTTTTATTATCTATCTATATATATAAGTAGGAGACGATATTCCTACCAATAGCAAGGAGTATGCGACTTCATGATTAATCTTGAGGTGAAGTCAACTCAATCTTTCTAGTACCCTAATAAGGATAGGACATGCGCATGTATTCAAAGGAGTACCCGTTCATATATATAAGTGTTTGTTGGTATTGTGTTCAATTTGTAAGAACACATATATCAAGCGGATGTGGGTTTTCCTCTTTAGAAAAGCATCTTCAAGTTGAAAATGTGAAATTAAAAAAAAAAATCAAAATGAGTCACATGTTCATGCATGGGTAATGTGTACTTTCTATTGCAACCTTTTTCACCATCCCGCGACAAACATTTCACATTCACTACTGACGTGTAAATTTCATAATCTACACTCTGATTATTCCACCATCCTCTAGGTCGGGTCGGTACAGGCCACGTGATGTCCATGTGTGTATAATACCGTAGCCACTCACCTTCTTCGTAAGTGATGAATACAGAGCTCTCAGAGAACAATGGGTTTCTTTAACAATAAAATGGAAAATATGAAGTGTAATACTGCGATTCTATTTTAAAATTACTACTTGAAGAAATATACTTGTAAAAACGTTGACATTCTATTACTCGAGACAGTTATAAGTTGGGTCTTTTGGCCCAACGTGTCATACCTGCCCACTCTTACAATACTGCTTACTGTATCGTCACTGCAAACTTGGGATTATCAACTTAAATAACTCCTAAGTCCTGAAGATAATCAAAACTAGAGAGAATCAGGGCATCCAAAGAGAGGGCCAGCGGGAGATTAGAGAAGCATAGAGCCATAGACACATGCATGAACGAATGCACTAGAAGTTATTCCAACATCGGATGCCACTAACTAATCTCTTAATTGATTATAAGCAAACTGCAAGCAGGAGCAGTGCACCGTACCGTGCTTATATAATAAGAATAATTTCTCGAGGAAAAACAACATTATTTATGGTACGCATCTAAGGATGAGAACAATGAAAAGGAATCCCATAAACGATGCTGCAACGAACTTTGACGACTTGTGGTTTGTTTTTGTTTTTTAAATTTTGTTGATTAGTTGACGTCATGTGGTGCCCGGGTTTAAACTAAGCGGGTCGTGTCCCCTGCCGTGGGCGACATGGCCGGAAATGGCGCCTGGCCGAACGTGGCTGCCGGCTGCACAGGATGCCCAAGTCAAGTGGGAGTCAGTGACTTCCTGTTGCCATGTTTCGCTCTTTCTCACTGGACTCCGAAGTCCAAACTGCTTACAAGAGACAACCTGAGCAAGAGGCGAGAGGTAAATGGCACCTATTCTGTAATGAGTACTCTCTTATGGAATCAGGTGAGCACAATTTTTCAAATTGAGTGTTGGAACTGATTTTGAGTCAGTTGAAAGGTGGTGGATAGCCGGATAGGTGACAAAAAATACTGTCTTGAACATTGTTACCTTTACTGTAATGTGGAAAATAAGAAACAATTTATGTTTTCAAGGAAAAAAAGTCATGGAGCAGGATTCAGGAGGTGATGGCTATGGTGGCCAGGAACTGAGGAGTTGGAGGTTTATCAGTTGAGAAGAGAATGCTGGATGCCTGAATGTGGCGACAGAAGCATGGGAGAACGCAGCTGGAAAGAGATGTACTATATATGGACAAAGGGCTGGTAAACCAGTTGACTGGTGTGAGGATTTTGGAAGTTGATCAAGAACGGTAATGTCTGAGTTTGGATCCGCAAGATAATGAAATTTATGCGAGCAGTGGTGTGAGTTCTGTTTTGAGAGTTGGTGAAACTGTAACAGGAAATGAGCTGTACTTTGTTGGGAAACCATTTACTCTAAACACAAGAAACTGTTTTTTCTTTGGCAGAAAGATAAGGCGACAATTGAAATGCTAGTAAATAAAAATTTTATGTTTGAGAAATGAATATAGCTGACTAGGGGCACACGTACGCACAAGTTGCGAAATCCATGGTCTTCACACAGGAGAGTCAAGCACATGATGTATATCTTTTTTGAAGTCTGAGGATTGGGCTATAGGTTAGGACTCGGCCCATGACCTTAAAAGAGTCCAAAATCTCACAGGAATCTTTTCCATGCACAAGAAAGATCCATTAGTTCATTTCCTGAAAAAAAAAGAAAAAAGATCCATTAGTTCACTTGGGCCTTTCATTTTCCACAAATTCATTTTTCATCATTGGTTGAGGTTATTGCCTCATTGCCTGTAGGGAAGGGCTCACCTTGGTATCAGACCTCTTGCTACAGAAATTCCGATTGGCTAAGCAATTGTAAAGAGCAACTCCAGTGGAGGCCCTCAAATAAGCCCCAATCACATTTTTTGGGGTCCAAGTCAAAAAACTCAACTCCAAGCGAGGCCCCAAACCAGCTCGCATTTTGCATGGACACCAAAACTTCTTTCACCAGCCTCCCATTCCTAGGGGCCTCCAATCCACCCTCCCATACGTGGGTCCCACCGATTTTATTCACTTTCTATTTTTTTTTTCTTTTGTTATCTCCTCCTTCTTCTCGCTCCGCCTCCCGGAAGCCGTCCTCGCCACGCGCCGTCACTTTCTCCGGCCAATCCCAACGTGTCGCGCCATCCTCGTGCCCGGCGAGTCGTCCCACGCTCGTCGCACCGCACCGCGCCCATCGGCCCCACCCTCGCCGCACTCCGTTGTGCCCGGCTGCCCGCCGACCCACCTCTCCGGATCCGCCGCGCTGCCGGCGCAGCAGGTGGTCGGGAATCCGGCCTCCTTCCCGCCCGCCCGCCGACCATCGCGCGTTGCCGCATCCTCGCTGCGCACGGCCGCCACCCCGCCGGTGCTACACCATGGCGTTTGGGCGAGCTCGCATGCAGGTCGCCGTCTTCCCCGTGCTCGGGCGGGACAGGTCAAGGCGTGGCCGCCATCGTCTTTGGGCCCGAGCAAGGCGGCGCGGCCCCGAGCCCGGCTTGAGCGGAACTGCCGTGGCGCGGCCTTGCGGCCAGCCTCTTCCTCCTCCCAAATCCATGGACGTCCCGTTGTCTTCCTTGTTGGAGTCGCCTCCCTCCTCTAGGCCGCATCTTTCTCCAATCCGGCGCCATGGGCCGCGGCGAGGAGTAGGAGGTCGACGCCACCGTCCCTGCGAACACGCCGTGGAAAGCTTTAGCTCGGGCGCGGGAGCAAGATGCGGCCATCTGGTATGCAGGTTTGTTTGAGATCCCCGCTGGAGTGCCCTTGCTGAAGAAGGACCCAAAAGTCTGTTGTCCGGCCCCAAAATTGGATTTGCGGGTCTTCGTTTCGGGGCCACGACTGGAGATGCTCTAAGGAAGAAGGTATGGGAGTCGACGGCCACGGGCCACATTGTGCAGGAATTGAAGGCTTGATCACAGGATTTTCTTGTGACTGAGTTAGTCCACAGAGAGCAGGAATTCAAATATCGATGCTATGTTTTAGCTAGAAGTTAGTCAATAATCAAACAGGCAGGCATATCAGCGGAAACTCTCCTTTACGGACGTTCGCGACTTGAGATGTCGCAAACCGGCTCGGCCCCGCGCGCCTTTCCCTTTTCGTAATCGATTGGCTTCCTTTTTCGTCACGCGCGGCATACTTGTGGGATCCATGAAATTTTCAGAAATTTTCCCATCGACTCCCCGTCTCCCCCGAATCTGTTTCGAAATTTTATTTTCCCTTTCCCCCTTGCTGTTTCGTCTCTGTCCTTGTCCACCGCGCGGATCTGCCGAGGTCGAGCGGCGACCGCGGTGGCGAGCGGCCACGGCAAACGGGGAGGAGCCCGTGGACCACTGGGGCCTGGAGCGGCGAGCGGCGAGCGGTTCCCGGTGCGGCGAGCGGTTCCTGGAGCGGCGAGCGGCGAGCGGTTCCTGATTCCTGGAGCGGCGAGCGGTCCCTGGAGCTCCCTCATCGCACTCGGCGTTCTCTTCCTCGCGCTCGGCATCCTCTTCCTCGCGCTCTTCTTCGAAGCCGGTCGATGACTTCTGCGGCGACGCAGCCGCGACTGACGGAGAGGAGCTCGTCGACCACTGCGAGGAGGTTCCTCGAGCGCCCCTCACGACGCTCGCTGTCCTCCTCGTGCGCGCCCTCACGGTCCTCGCCGCGTCTCTCTGCTCTGCAGTACATCCTCGCCCTAGCTCCTCGCGCCCTTCCTGCTCATCGTCCTCTTCGCGTTCACCATCTTCGTCTTCGTGGTCTCCAATCTCTCCCCGATCCAGGTACATTGAATCCCCAATCCGATGCATTTGATTTATGTTGAACTGCTCTGTTGTTGTAGTGATTCTTAGTGGTAGTTACTGATGTAGATTTGTTAGGATTTATTTATGGTTTCTGTTATGCTATGAATTGCGGAAGAGCGCGACGAAATATGCGTGACCTAATTTGTCAGCAGACATTAGGTTGAAATTTGGCATCATCTACAAATTGGGTGGATTTATTATGTGATTTTAAGTGTTTTATCCTAATAGACTGGCACGTGAGGTGATATTGTGTCTTGATTTTTTTTGTGTTATTTTAGCATGTGCTGGCCTATCTCAATTTGCTTGGGGATTTAGCATGTGGTGGCCTATCTCAATTTGCTTGGGGATTTACCATGTGGTGGACTTATTCTGGTCTCATTAGGATACAAGGCTAATAAACACGATTTGCAACTGTGAACCAGTATTTTTTGATAATCAAAATTATGCAATTCAGTTTAAACACTAGCAACAACACTAATAGTCGTCTATGAGTTAGTATAAATATGTTTATTTCTACGAACAATATGGTGCAAATTATGATTTTAGATTTGGTAATATTTTTTCTGATTAAACAACAGCTTTCAGTGCTGTGTACGGCGCATTATCGGTTTTTACAGTACAAATATTAGATAAATATGTAGCTGCACTAATTTATTATTTAGAAAAAATTAGGATATCAACGATGCAGCATGTAGGCTATGAAGTTATGAACTGTTTAACACTATAACATATATCTAGGATGTACATGATTTGATTCAGTTTGCACATGACTTGTTTTTTTTTATGTGCCAGTATCTTCAGTGCTATCATAATAAAATTCCGCTGCATATGTCTAAGATTCTTTGTATAAGCATTCCTGTGTTGTAAAATGTTTTTTTATTTTTGTTTTATTGCCTGCTAGGTGCAGTGAAAATGGATAGCTTTGACGATGTGACATCTGAAGCTGGTCCTGAAATCAGTAGCAGCGACTTGTCTTCGTCCAGCACGAGTAACATTGCTGAGGTATTTGTTTTTTTCAAAATGATCAAAGTAATGATTCATCTGTTTTTTTTTCCTGAGTAACCTGTTTAATGGCCTTCATGGCAGGAATTACTGCAAGACCCGGAGCTTGAACCAAGTGACATTAGCAACCTGTTTGCTCAAAAGAGATATGAGTATAGACTTGACACGATGGACGTGGTATGCTTCCTTTACCTAATCCTCTTTTTTTTCATTTCGATGTGACACAAATACACAACAATTAATTATTTGTTTTTGTCGCAAGGTACTTGTGTTTTACTCTGCTCTTTTATTTTTGTCAGATTCTTCTGCCTCTCAAGGCCAACAGGTTTTGGTATCTTATCGTAGCAAATCTGAGAGATAAGAGATTTGAAGTTTTTTGCCCAAACGAACATATGGATGACATAAAGAATGATGCTGAAACTGTCATTTAGAACTTTCGGAGAGCATTTAACATTGCTTATCCCAAGCCATCGCCAGTTGATCTTTTTGATATGACCACGGCGTACTGCAGTGTATCGAAAACAAAGAACCTGTTAAGTTTCACTTTATATCTCAAACTTTTTTTGGGGACAAACCATTTGTATTCTAGTTCTTGTTTTAATTTTTGTCTTTTTCTTTTTGACAGCAATGACAGTGGAATGTTTATAATGCTACTCATCCAAAAATATGATGGCAACACACACATTTACTTCAAGCCTGTAAGTGAACCAACTTATTTCTTACCTGTTCTTTTTTCATGGAATCAAAAAATGCACACTTCTAACTGTATCTTTATTCTGCATTTTTGTCATGAATAAAATAGGAGCATGCCAAACCAATTCGGGAGATCCTGACATACTACCTGGTAGCAAACAAGCACAACCAGATTTTGAAATGGAGCCGGGGTGTCAAAACTATTCTTGCAAGTCACGTAAGTAGAAGTGAACAAAAATCCGTTTGCTTCATAACTATTGTGCAATTCTATACACTACACACACCCAAATGCCATGAACATTTGTCTTTTTTCTTGTTCATTCTTATGCAGAATATTCATATTCAGTGACAAGTCATTACACTTCTGTTCATTAGGAGAACAACTACAAGGTGCACAACTGTTTTTTTTTATCTAATTTCTGTCAGAGATGTATGAACAAAAGCTCCATTACTGTCTGCCTTACAATTGTTGTGCCAAACATGAACAAAAAATTATCCTTTTTTTATTACACGACAAGTTTTTTTTAAAAAAATTATATAACAAACTTTTGACTTCTACTTTAACATCTAAAATTTTGCCTATGAAGTTTTTTAGTGACAGACAACAATTTTAGTCTCAACTTCTGTGTCAAAGTTTTCCCTTTCAAAGTTTGGCAAATTGCTTCGGGCAACTTTTGCATCAAACTTTTTGGGTTTCACATTGTGCCCTCTCAAACGTTTTCCACAAAGTTTGCACTGAAGTTTTAGGCAAGAACTTTTGGGACTTGAGGTTTTTATGAAACTTTTTACGTTAGATTTTGTAACAAACTTTTCTTATTCCATAGTTGGTCACAAACATCTTCCCAAACTCTTTTTCCAACTTTTGTGACAAAGATATTTTGATCATAATTTTGCCTTGTACAAGCTGTCTTAGAATTAATCTAAAACTGTTGTCCTTTCAAAGTTTCATAAAAGTTTTAGGAAACTGTTTACTAACAACTTCCTGAAACCTTTTGATTAAAGTTTTTGCTTATCTTTATTTTCCTTGATCTGAAAATTATTATAATCTTTTCCTCATATCTAATGTGCCCATCACTTTTCTTTTTCTTTTTACAGCCCAATCATTGCAAAGATCGGACGCTACTATGGTACCCATATGGTGATCCAATCCGTGCGACAAAATGGATAGGACCCTTTGTCATGAGTGTTCAATGTGAAGCTTTGAAACACATTAGCAACCAAAAAGATTCAAATTTATGTAGTATAGAACACATAATTTTTATTGTAGCTAAGATTCTTATTGTGTTATACATTACAGGGGAAACAATTTATTCTTGTAACTTTTGTGAGACCTAATTTGCAAAAATTTACTTAGATGGAAATATGTAGCAAATTTTTGTTCCACTTCTTAAGAAAAAATGAGTTCTTTTTTTGCAAATTTTGCAAATGGAGCTGTTTATAAACAATCAGTAGGGTATTTCCAATAATGCATTTTTTGACATCATGTAGCAAAATCAGTTTAAGTCCAATTAGCTGAAATCAGCTTAACATACGCAAACCAAATATCACTTTGTATTCTAGTTGAACTCGTGTATCAAATTTAAGTCCATACATGTAGCAAGAATCTGTGTATGTCCAAAGGAAGAGCACATGTATCAAATTTAAGTCCACACATGTAGCAAAAATTTATGTATGTCCATAGGAAGAGCATCTCGGACAATTTCATTTTTTTTCCACTAAAATCAAAATCACCACACTGAATTTAGGGCGCAAACGGCTCGGAGAATTTAGTGTGCAAATAGGTTATAGAATTTAGTGTGCAAACAGGTTGAAGAATTTAGTGTACAAACGTGTCGGACAATTTAGTGCGCAAACGGCTTGGAGAATTTAGTATGCGAACGCCTTGGAGAATTTAGTGTGCAAATAGGTTATAGAATTTAGTGTGCAAACAGGTCGGAGAATTTTAGTGGGCAAACGGGTGGGAGAATTTAGTGTACAAACGGGTCGAAGAATTTAGTGGGCAAACATGTCGGAGAATTTAGTGTGCAAACGGGTCGGAGATTTTAGTGTGCAAACAGGTCGGAGAATTTAGTGTTCAAACGGGTTGGAGAATTTAGTGCGCAAACGGGTGGGAGAATTTAGTGTACAAAATGGGTCGGAGAATTTAGTGGGCAAACAGGTCGGAGAATTTAGTGTGTAAACGGGTCGAAGAATTTAGTGTGCAAACATGTCGGAGAATTTAGTGTGCAAACGGGTTGGATAATTTAGTGTGCAAACGGGTTGGAGAATTTAGTGGGCAAACGGGTGGGAGAATTTAGTGTACAAATGGGTCGGAGAATTTAGTGGGCAAACAGGTCGGAGAATTTAGTGTGTAAACAGGTTGGAGAATTTAGTGTTCAAACGGGTCGGAGAATTTAGTGTGCAAACAGGTCGGAGAATTTAGTGTGCAAACATGTCGAGAGAATTTAGTGTGCAAACGGGTTGAATAATTTAGTGTGCAAAAAGGTCGGAGAATTTAGTGTGCAAACAAGTCGGAGAATCCTTTATTGCTACATGTTTTGTGTCCCAAGAGTCCAATATTTCGTATACCATAAAACCCTAAACCCTAAACCCAAAACCCTAAACCCCTAAACCCAAAACCCTAAACCCTAAACCCGTAAACCCTAAACCCTAAACCCCTAAACCCTAAACCCTAAACCCGTTTGTCCTAAACCCGTTTGCACACTAAACGGTTTAGAGAATTTAGTTTGCAAACTGGTTGGATAATTTAGTGTTCAAATAGGTCGGAGAATTTAATATGCAAACGATTCGAAGAATTTCTTGTGGAAATGGGTCGGAGAATTTAGTGTGCAAACCGGTAGGAGAATTTAGTGTTCAAACGGGTCGGAGAATTTAGTGTGTAAACAGGTCGGAGAATTTAGTGTGCAAACAGGTCGGAGAATTTAGTGTGCAAACCGATAGGAGAATTTAGTGTTCAAACGGGTCGGAGAATTTAGTGTGTAAACAGGTCGGAGAATTTAGTGTGCAAGCAGGTCGGAGAATTTAGTGTGCAAACGGGTAGAAGAATTTAGTGTGCAAACGGGTCAGAGAATTTAGTGTGCAAACAGGTTGGAGAATTTAGTGTGCAAACAGTTCGGAGAATCCTTTATTGCCACATGGTTTGTGCCCCAAGAGTCCAATATCTCCTCCTCTCGGGCATAGAAATAAATAACATGTTGAAGAATTTAGTGTGAAACCGGGTCATAGAATTTAGTGTGCAAACGAGTTGGAGAATTTAGTGGGCGAACGGGTCGCAGAATTTAGTGTACAAATGGGTTAGAGAATTTAGTGTGCAAACCGGTAGGGGAATTTATGTTCAAATGGGTCGGATAATTTAGTGTGTAAACAGGTCGAAGAATTTAGTATGCAAACAGGTCGGAGAATTTAGTGTGCAAACGAGTCGGAGAATTTAGTGTTCAAACGGGTCGGAGTATTTACTGTGTAAACATGTCGGAGAATTTAGTGTGCAAACAGTTCGGAGAATCATTTTTTGCCACATGGTTTGTGCCCCAAGAGTCTAATATATCCTCCTCTCGGTATAGAAATAAATAACATGTCGGAGAATTTAGTGTACAAATGGGTCGGACAATTTAGTGTGTAAACGGCTCGGAGAATTCAGTGTGTAACTCGGGTGAGGGAATCTAGTGTGTTCAAACTTTTACTAACAAACATTTTTTAAAACTTTTTCTACAACTTTTACCAATAAAGTTTCTCGCAAACTCTTGTCTTTCAAAGTTCCTACAACATTTTGGCAAACTCTTTTAGCGTAAACTTTTGAGCTACAGTTTGTCTCAAACTTTTGATGACAAACATTTTTGGTAACTTTTTTTGCAACTTTTACCAGTAAAGTTTCATCTTGTCCCATCAAAATTTTCTAAATTTTTTTTTCAAAGTTTCTCACAAACTCTTGTGTTTCAAATTCCTCGCAACTTTTCGGCAAACTCTTTTAGCTCAAACTTTTGAGCTAGAGTTTGGTTCATACTTTTTGTTTTCTTAATTTGTGACAAACATTTTTCAAAACTTTTTTTACAACTTTTACCGATAAAGTTTTCACGGTTAGAAAGCTTGTCCTGTCAAAATTTTTCTTTGACTTCAACATGATCTTTGGGAAGTTTGGGTTTTTTTTTCAAAGTTCTTGCAAGATTTTGGAAAAATCTTTCAGCTCAAACTTTTGACTTAGAGTTTGCCTCAAACTTTTGGTGACAAACATTTTTTAAAACTTTTTCTACAACTTTTACCAATAAAGTTTTTGCAAAAACTTTTGTTCCATCAAAATTATCCTAAAATTTAATCCTAAATTTTGTTTTCTGAAAGTTACCCGCAAACTCTTCTCGTTTAAAGTTCCTACAACATTTTGTCAAACTCTTTTAGCGCAAACTTTTGACCTAGAGTTTTTCTCGAACTTTTGATGACAAACATTTTTGATAACTTTTTTTGCAACTTTTACCAGTAAAGTTTCATCTTGTCCCATCAAAATTTTCTAAAAAGTTTTCTCAAAGTTTATCACAAACTTTTGTGTTTCAAAGTTCCTGCAACTTTTTGACAAACTCTTTTAGCTCAAACTTTTGAGCTAGAGTTTGGTTCAAACTTTTTGTTTTCTTAATTTGTGACAAACATTTTTCAAAACTTTTTTTACAACTTTTACCGATAAAGTTTTCTCGGTTAGAAAGCTTATCCTGTCAAAATTTTCCTTTGACTTCAACATGATCTTTGGGAAGTTTGGGTTTTTTTCAAAGTTCTTGCAACATTTTGGAAAAATCTTTCAGCTCAAACTTTTGACTTAGAGTTTGCCTCAAACTTTTGGTGACAAACATTTTTAAAACTTTTTCTACAACTTTTACCAATAAAGTTTTTGCAAAAACTTGTGCCATCAAAATTATCCTAAAATTTAATCTTAAAGTTTGTTTTATAAAAGTTTCTTACAAACTCTTCTGTTTTAAAGTTCCTACAACATTTTGGCAAACTCTTTTAGCTCAAACTTTCGAGCTATAGTTTGCCTCAAACTTTTTCTTTCAAAGTTGGTTACAAACATTTTACCAAACTTTTTTCATCACTTTTACGGAGCAATTATTGACGAAAGCTTATCCTGTCAAGATTTTCCTTAGAGTCAAACATAAACTTTTGTTATTTCAAAGTTTCTCACAAACTCTTGTGTCCTAGCTCCTTAGCAAACTCATTCAACTCAAAGTTTTTAGCTAGAGTTTGCCTCAAAACTTTTTCTCGACAAACATTTTACAAATCTTTTGTTTACAACTTTTATTGATAAATTAGTCACGCTTTGACTTTTTTGAAACTTAGAGTTCTCAAACTTTCATGTAAAACTTTTTAGTTTTAAAGTTTTCAGTGAAACATAGTTCTGTGTGAAACTTTTCAGCTGAAACTTTTTTACTGAAAGCTTCCGGTCTAAAATTTTAAGCTTTCTCACAAACTTTTGTCTTTCAAACTTTCTGGCAACATTCAGCAAACTCTTTCAGCTCAAACATTTAAAGTAGAGTTTGCCTTAATCTTTCATTTTCTTTTTGTGTACAACTTCAAGCATAATTTTTTGTTTAAACTTTAATGCAAAGCTTTTTACAATTTGAAGTGAACCTTCTTTACATAATATATTTTTGAAAGTAGTAGTACTTACTGATTGAAAGTAAAACTTCCCCCACCCTTTTATTACCCCATTATCCCCATTTCCCTGAATGATTTCGCGCTTCGCGTGGAAAAGAGAAACGCTGATGTCCGACAGCACAGAAAACGCGGTTGCAAAGGCGCGCGGAAAACAGACGTCACGGTTGCAAAGGCGCGCGGCCCACGTGAAAAAGGGAAAGGACAAGATTGGCGTCCGCGTGGAAAAAGAAAACGTAAAAATTGGGACGCGCGGCCCGCGCGGGAAAAGAGAACGTACTCTGCGGGGCGGGAAAAGTAAAGGGCAAACTTGGAGCGGGAATCCACTGCGGAAGCTAGCTATGCGGGGTCCACCTATCTTGTCATGTAGCTGTCATAACGTTTGTTTCCAGTACTCCGCGCGCACGCGCGCATTAGACAGCCGCACATATCACGCTGTTAAGGCGTGTGTATGTCGTATGACCAGCTCGGTCGTCAATAAAAAGTTGGTAGTCCCCTAAAAAAATGTTCATTTTTAGCCTCGTGTATCTACCTTTTATCTTTAGAGATGGGAAGGTTGACCTTAAGCATGTCCAGATTGCTGTGGCGAAGATGCAAAAACATGCCTGCAGCACACAGGCGCGCGCCAACTAGAGATAGAATTGATTTGTTGGCTTACACAAAATGCCATGTTCTTTAATTAATTTGTTGGCTTACACAAAATTCACAAAGCACACAGATCGACGAACGGATCTTTAGCAAGCAGCTGTGCTTCCGCGATCAAGCCTGGCGTGCTGGAATCATATCGGTATCATCGGTGGCCTCGATCTCGGCGTATCCCTTGGTGAGATACTGCTCGCGGATATCATCGTCCCGGTCATGCCATGCCTTCATCTGCGCCTCGCCTCTGTCGAGAAGCTCCAGGAGTTCGGTTGCGATCTCCAGCGACTCGGGATCGGAGGGGTCCGCGGCCTCATGGATCATCTCGGCGGTGGGGCGGGGGAAGGGACGACGGGGAGGCATCGCCATGACCATGTCGATCTCCGTCTGCGGCACACCTTTATCATCTTCTTCTTGGTGTTCAAATCCTCCACCTCCAAATCTGCCCTACCAGCGATCTTGCAGTCCATCGCCTCCTATTCTGTGCGTCTCGGGTACCAAGGCTTAGATCGCCGGATTTGGAGTTGGAGGACGAAGTTGAATCCCACGTTCATATATGATGGCAACAAGCTCCAATTTGTCGTCGGACAGCGTAAGGAGTCATGACTACTCCTCGGCCCCTTTTCCCCTGTTTCATGGGCCATTTGGGCCGTCTATGCTTGTTAAGGCAGAGAGTTTTTCTCTATTTTTTTTTGACAGGAGGCCGAGAATTATGTTGTTTCAACATACAGATACAACGCTCCTATAACAGATACAAAATGTCATATGTCGGTGTTTGCCGTTGTGTCCTCTTCTTCTCAAATTCGTTGAAGGATGAGGCGACTCACGTTGGCACCAGCGCCAACACCAGCGGTGACGGGGATCGCGGAGACTCCTCCGGTGAGCGTTGAGAAGGCGCGTCCACCGGGATCCAGGTTCTGGGCCTTAGCGGACGACCCGAGCTCCGACGAGGAGGAGGAGGCGGACCCTGCGGCGGTTCGCGTGACGCCGGCGACGTTGACAAAGCAGGCTTCCAAAGAACTGAGTCCTGCCTCGGAGGTGA
This sequence comes from Chloris gayana, assembly GCA_031894775.1. Classification (NCBI taxonomy): domain Eukaryota; kingdom Viridiplantae; phylum Streptophyta; class Magnoliopsida; order Poales; family Poaceae; genus Chloris; species Chloris gayana. The sequence continues at coordinate 5,648,671 of JAUNZO010001928.1, forward strand.
GCGTCCTTCCGTTCACTCCCGTAAACTCACATTTTCAGTCTTCTTGTGGCAAGAATAGACAGGGTCCAGGTCGGCAGGCTGGGGTGAGACGACGAGCTCCGGAGCGCAGACCATGGAAGGGCCGCTGCCGCCCGGACGAGTGAGACCCCAAACTTCTTTTCAGGAAGTTTTTGCCCAGGCCAAGTGGGTGAAACCAAGCCGGAAGCGAGGTGACAGAGCTCAGCAAAAGCAGTCCCGGGCGGCTGAGCTGCTGCCGACGAGCTCGTCGGCATTTTCGCCGGAGAAGGCGAAGGAAGCGGATGCTACCGTAGCTTTTTCAAATTTCAAACGTAGGGGACAAGTTTCACAGTACCCAAAGCTGGTTTGTCGGGGAGGAGTGCAACAGAATTATTGGGCCGGACTTTGACTCGGGCTCCAAATATCCCGAAGGCCCATCATACTGGTTCGGCTGCTCTGTGGTATTTCTTAGCCAACGCAGGGCAACACCGGTTCATTAGGGTTTCTCGGGAGAGTTTTGCTGTCGCTTCCACTTCTTCAAGTGCGGCCGGCCAATCCGGCGATCACCAGCGATCAGCGAGAGGGTTCGGGCAAAGAGCAAGAAGGTTCCATGGAGAGGGGCTTACCTAACCGTTTCAACTCCGGGCGGGTACCTTCGCAAGGGGCGAGGAAGAGCGCCGTCGGGGTCCGAGAGATGGGCTGAAGAGGAAGAATGGTTTGCTGGTGGTGGTTTCCAAGCTGGGCATTTTGACCCCGGCCATGGAGGCCCCAACAGAGGAAGGCGTGGTTATCGCGGCAGGCGACCTCATGCCCGGCCATGGGCCTCACGCAGCTTTGGAGCTCGCCGTGGGGGCTTGTCCGGCAGTGTCCGGAAGAGGGCGCAACACCTTCGCCGAAGCGATGGCAGGGGCGTCGGCCGAGGTTGGGCATGGCCACAATGGTTCTCTCGAACTAGGGGACCATCGGCCGGGGACAGCATGGCCGAGCTCCTGGCACGGGCGGCCGCCCTGGACCGACGCCCTCCGGAGGGCACGGTGCTGGCGAGACGCAGGAGAACCGACACCACAACGCAAGGGTCGACAAGGTTGTTGACAGAAATGCAGGTCGGAGCAAACAGGATGCCGGTTCAGGAGAAGCAGCGGATAGCAATCGGCAATCGGGAAAGATTGTCACTTGTGGGAGATGCTCACATAAGGGACATGTCTCGGCAGACTGCAAAGTGGAATATTTTTGTGATATTTGTGAGGGCAATGATCATCCAAATTACAGGTGCCCAATAATTAAGATGCCTAAACCTGTAGCCTATGCAGTAGGCTATTCTGTTGCAGGTTTGGGATTTTATCACATCCCGTACACGGCTGCAGCAAAGAGGAAGGATTCTCGCTGTGCTCTTGTTACGATTGTGGGTGGCTCTCTCACTGCTGAACAGATGATTGATCAACTTCACAAGGTTGCTCCGGGGTATGGCAAGTGGGATCCTATCATACGGAAGGACGGTTCTTATGTCGTCTCGTTCCCTTCCAAGGCGGAGCTTCAACGGGCAATTAGCTATGGTGGTTTGAGCGTGAAGGAAAATGGGCAGCCGACGGGGGTGAGACTTGAATTCAGCCCATGGCATGACAAGGAAGAAGGTTATCTCCTCCCCAAGGTTTGGATGAAGGTATCCGGTTTGGGCAAACAATTGAGAGAGTATTTGGTTTTATGGGCCGTGGGTTCCATCATGGGCTCGACTCAAATAGTAGATATGAAGACCACCCGAAAGAATGAGTTTGGGAGAATTCAAGTGGCGGTTTTGGATCCTTACCTACTACCTCCTACCTTAGACGTAGTGATTCGGGATCGGTATTTTGAGCTAGCTTTTGAGTATGAAAAGAGGGGAATTGATGAACATGGTGAAGAAGTGGAGTTCAACTTTGGGGATAGTGAAGATAAAGATGATGATGAGATGGAACATGATGGGCTTGAAAACAATGGAGAAAGGAGTCCTAAGAGAACAAAGAGTAATGACAAAAACTCGGATGGAGATACCCAAACTGATGCCGAAGGCTCCAATAAATCTACCACCGATCGCGCGGTTGATGAGGAAAAGCTTAGGGCTTGGGCGAGAGGAAATTCTTGACAAAGCTTACGACAAATTGATCAATGAGTGCGCGGATAGAGTTATGGCCGAGGACGACGATCCGATGGTAGATGGATGGCTGGAAGATGTCACCTCGGAATGTGATTCGGATGCCGTGCCGGAGAATAATGACAGAGAGGTGGTGATGGAGTATACAGATTTGGAAATGTACAAGGAGGATCATGGCAAAGCCTCGGGTGGGCTGGTACCAAACTCAGCAACAGGGCTGCTACAGGACAAGGTTTCAGCTCCGGCAATGCAGAATGTAACCGAGGTCGGCAACTTGCCGGCTGCGTCGGGCGAGATCCTATCCGAGGGGTGCCGGGGCAAGCAGCGGCAGAAGGGTCCAGAGCCGGGAATGCTGTTGCCGGCTGTTCCTGTTCGGACTCTTCCAGTCGAGGGTGATGCAGTAGTGGTGGATGGCAGGAAGGAGGTTATCAAGGGGCAGCAGGGCTCAATGCAGCAGGCCAAAACGGCAGGGTTGGGGGCGCCTGACCTGGCTGTGGCCACCGGTCTTAGCACGCGGGAAGAGGCGGTTGCGGCAGCAGCTGGGATACATGAAGTGAAAGCGAGTCCACAGCGCTCCAGCCCTCGGTTGAATAGAGTTGCGGATGGCAAGGTGCTAGACAGGGCAAAAAAGAGGGCCGCGTGGAGGAACTTAGATGGAGAAGGTAACTCTTCGTCTATTCTCTCGTTTTCAGATTATTCTATAGTTGATAAAATCTCTAATTTGGGGGTCAACTTGGGAAATAACACATCTGAAATTGTTCAAGCGGTTCATGCTATTAAACAAAGTGAGTTTGATCGTCTTTCCTTATTGCCTACTAGTGAGGTAGAGGAATTAGACTATGATATTGATGAACACGATAAGGAGGTTGAGGATGACTTTGATTTTGAAAACCTCACTCTAGGCCATTTATGTGATGACTTAATGGAGGAGGTGTTAGAGGAAGACAGTGATCACCTTGGTAGTGATTTTGAGACTGTCTTCAAAAAACATAAATCAAAGAAATCAAAGAAGAGAGCTAAGGTTAGAGTAGTGAAAAAACACAATAATGGTTGGAAATGAAAGGAGTCTTTTGGAATAGCAGAGCTCTTTCGGACTTGGCTAAACATGGATTTCTAGAAGATGCTAGCAAGCAACAGAAGCTAGATTTCATAGCCCTCTTAGAAACAGGAAAGAAAGATTACTCCAAAACAGTTCTAAATAAAATGTGCGGTGGTCAAGAATTTTTTGGCACGGGACGCAACCTTATGGTCGGTCCGGGGGCATTTTATTGGGAGTTAATCTGGATGTTTTTGACATAGGGAGTATTGATGAGGGAGACTTCTATGTGAAGTTCCGCATCCGAAACAAAGTGGACGGTTTTAAATGGATCCTTGTGGCGGTCTATGGGGCGGCACAAGCTGAATTCAAAGAAGCCTTTTTGGCGGAACTAGTCCAAAGTTGTTCAAAGGAGGATTTGCCCATGATTGTGGGTGGTGATTTTAATATCATCCGGAACCCACAAGAAAAGAACAATGATAAATATAATGACAGATGGCCGTTCCTATTCAATGCTGTCATTGACAGCCTTGATCTTAGAGAACTAGAGCTATCCAATAGGAAATTCACATGGGCAAACTCTTTACCCACACCAACGTATGAGACGTTAGACAAGATTCTGGTGAGCACGGAATGGGAAACTAAATACCCTTTGGCAACGGTTCAAGCGTTGTCCAGGGATATTTCGGATCATACCCTCTCGTTGCCAGATACGGGCTCTGGAACTCATTCGCATAAACAGCCAATTTTCAGGTTTGAGCTTGGATGGTTGCTTAGGGATGGGTTCCATGATATGATCAAACAAGTGTGGGAAGAAGAGAAAAGGGGCAGAACATCCCTACAAAAATGGCAATTCAAGATCAAAAAGCTTAGACAATTCCTAAGGGGTTGGGCTAAAAATACAAGTGGGTCTTACAGAAAGGAAAAACAAGATATAATTAAGAAAGCAGATGAGTTAGACAAGAAAGCTGAAAAACAATGTTTAAGCGCGACAGAATTGGATCTTAAAAATTGCTTAAAGCAACGTTTGGCCAAATGCTACGTGAGGAGGAAATCAAATGGTACCAAAGAGCAAAGTCATCTCAACTATTATATGGAGATAGTAACACTAAGTATTTTCACTTGGTGGCTAATGGAAAGCATAGAAGGACTAGGATTTTTAGACTTGACCAAGAAGAGGGTGTAATAGAGGGAGATGAAAATCTAAAACGTTATATCACTAACTATTACAAAGGACTCTTTTGCTCACCGGATGTCAACGGGTTCTCTCTAGTAGAGACGCAAAGAGATGATATCCCTCAAGTAACTTCCGAGGAGAATGCTATTCTTGACTCCGATTTCACAGAGGAAGAAGTTAAAGTAGCAATCTTCCAAATGGAGCACAACAAGGCCCCGGGTCCGGATGGATTTTCGGCAGAGCTTTATCAAACCTTTTGGGAGCTAATAAAGAGTGACCTTATGGCACTATTTAATGACTTCCATAAAGGAGATTTACCTTTATTCAGTCTTAATTTTGGAATAATTACATTATTACCAAAACAAAAGGAAGCTAAACAGATTCAACAATATCGGCCAATTTGCTTACTTAATGTAAGTCTCAAAATTTTCACCAAGGTTTTGACCAATCGGATGGCACTTGTGGCAAACAAGGTCATAAAACCTTCTCAAACGGCTTTCATGAAGGGACGGAATATAATGGAAGGGGTAGTAATTTTACATGAAACCTTACATGAGATGCATAGGAAGAAATTAGATGGTGTCATTCTTAAACTTGATTTTGAAAAGGCTTATGACAAGGTCAATTGAAACTTTCTCCAACAATCGTTGAGAATAAAAGGCTTTTCACCAATTTGGTGTAAGTGGATTGACCAAATTGTTAAGGGTGGGAGTGTGGGCATTAAGGTAAATGATGAGGTTGGTCATTATTTCCAAACAAAGAAAGGTCTTAGACAAGGTGACCCATTATCTCCTATTCTTTTCAATTTAGTGGGGGATATGTTAGCCATCCTCATTGAGAGGGCCAAATCCAATGGCGAATTCAGCGGGGTAGTCCCACATTTGGTGGACGAAGGATTATCCATCCTACAATATGCGAGATGACACGATTCTTTTTATGGATCATGACCTAGAGGATGCTAAAAGCCTTAAACTAGTGTTAAGTGCTTTTGAACAGTTGTCCGGTCTTAAAATCAACTTCCATAAAAGTGAACTCTATTGCTATGGTAAGGCTAAAGATCATGAGAAGGAATATGCCAAACTTTTCGGTTGTGCCAATGGTGCTACACCGTTTAAATATCTGGACATACCTATGCATCATAGGAAGCTTTCTAATAGTGATTGGATTATCATTGAGGAAAAATTCCAAAAAAAACTTGCTAGTTGGAAAGGAAAACTCCTCTCGGTAGGAGGTCGCTTAGTCCTAATTAATTCTGTTTTGACTAGCCTAGCAATGTATATGCTATCTTTCTTCGAAGTCCCTAAGGGAGTGTTAAAGAAACTAGATTATTATCGGTCTAGATTTTTTTAGCAATGTGATGAACACAAGAAGAAATATAGACTTGCGAAATGGAGCGTTGTGTGTCGACCAAAAGATTTTGGTGGTTTAGGCATACAAAATCTTGAAGTTCAAAACCAATGTCTTCTTAGTAAATGGCTCTTTAAACTTATCAATGAAGAAGGAATGTGGCAAGACCTCCTAAGGAGGAAATACTTGTCCAACAAAACCTTAGGGCAAGTCAAAAAGAAACCCGGTGACTCCTATTTTTGGGTAGGCTTGATGAACATTAAGGATCAATTCTTTGAATGTGGTCATTTTAATATTAACAACGGCACCGGAGTTAGATTTTGGGAAGATAAGTGGCTAGTTTCTAAACCACTTAAAGTTTTATATCCTAATCTCTACAACATTGTTAGGAGGAAGGACGACACAGTAGCAAAAGTTGTAGGATCTACCCCTTTCAACATTTCTTTTAGGAGAGCTCTTGTGGGCCACAACCTACAAGATTGGCTCACTTTGGTAGCCAAAGTAATGGATGTTTCCCTTAACCGGTCTAAAGACACCTTTGCTTGGGACTTGAACGCCAATGGACTTTTTCGGTTAAGTCTTTATACAAATTGATCATGCAAAGTGGGGTGGTCCCTCATACTAGTCCTATTTGGAAAATTAAGATTCCCCTCAAGATTAAGATATTCCTTTGGTATCTAAATAAGGGTGTCACTCTTACAAAAGATAATTTAGCCAAGAGAAAATGGAGAGGATCTCAAAAGTGCTGTTTTTGTAGTTCATTGGAAACTATCAAACACCTCTTTTTTGAGTGTCACTTTGCACGCTTTGCATGGAATGTCATTTTTATCACCTTTGGTGCTCGGCCACCAACATCCATTTCGAATTTATTTGGTTCTTGGATTAGGGCTTATCCATCAAATTTCAAGTACCAAATCTTAGTTGGAGTGGCGGCTCTTTTATGGGCCATGTGGTTGAATAGAAATGATATCGTCTTTAACAAGGAAAAATCAATCAATTTCTTGCAGGTTATTTTCAGGACAACCTATTGGATCCTCACATGGTTGCCATTGCATAAATATGAAGGAGCACAAGTAAATTTCAAAACCGGTTGCCGATTGTTGGAGACGACGATTATGGAGATTTTCTCAAAGTTTGGATGGAAGTTTTCTAGAAGAATTGGTGGCTGAATCGGTTTAGGCTGCTGTAGATTGGCTGGGTCGTCTCCCTGCTGATGTTGGATATTTTTATGTCTTGAGTCTTGTGGCTATACTTTGTTGGAGAGCCTTCGCGCCTCCGTCGTAGTCGCTTTGGTCATTGTCTTCTCTTGTTAGAGGTCGAGTCTTAGTACTCTTTTTCGGTGCCATGGGGCGGTGATTGTAAAACTTTCGCTGTGTACACCAATGGTGTAGAGGCGGGGACCTTGGTTCCGTTATCTAAAAAAATCAATCAGCTAAACATTATTCACCCCTGTTGTTATAAATTAGTCTAAAACATCTATATTTATACTTATATATTACTCACTGTTGCCATTACAAAGACAACCAGAAATATATGTATAAATTACTCACCGCAACCAGCTATTTTATTTATCACTAGCTGATACTCCGGTGCTGCGGTATTGTATAAATGATATTATCACATGGTTCTTAATAATTAGAAGTGCTGAAATCAAAATATTTTACAGAAAATTGTCAAAATTGGCATGTATAACCAAAATTGAAGTTGACTTTTATTTGGTTCTGGCATGAAGTGGAACAACTCTTCAAATTATCAGGAAGGCCTAAATGCGTAAAAGATAGCACACCTGAAGAATGAATGCATAATGAGTATTTCAAATGATTTGAATATGGATAAGGAAAGCTCTATATGCAAAGTGGATTATTATATAGAGTTGATTTGCTATTTTCTTGTAAATCAAATGCTCACGGCTTAGAATCACAAATCTTCTACTCGTGGAACAATGAAGTGGGATAGAAAAACTAATAAACAATATTGCAAAATCTCTGCAAACTTTCCAATTAAATTTGAGTACTAAACGTGATATAAATTTGATCATGGCATTCTTAATTTCCTGCAGAGATATGAAGTACAAAACATATACATACATTAGTGGAGATATCAACTTACAAGATTTCAGTAGTTAGACTGAATGGGTGAACAAAAAAAAAAAAAGAAACAAAGATTGGGATGCACACTTTCGCTTAGAAAAGAGGACTTAGAAACAAATAGTAATAACTATCAGTATGCAGTAGAAAGAAACTGTTAGTGATCCTTCCTCTATGATTTCTTTCACGGTTGTTTTGTTTCCGTAGCCTAATTTCTTCTTAAGAAAGTAGATGAGGTCAGTAGAAAATCCGAGAGGGTATAATGTACTTTCCTATGCTCAATATGGTTGTAGAGAAATAGCAATTAATGACATATAGCGGGTTGCACATTTTATATATACTAGCTGAGTTGCGGAATGCTTGGAACACTTATTTATGATGAATCTAAAAAGAACAAAAAATGGATAAATCCTAATATTAGAATTTAAATCATAATTGACTAAAATATGATTCAAATTGATTTAAAAGGTGTAATATAAAATGATGCATTGCTTATTGATGAGTTTCAAATTTATCTAATGTTATGATTTAAAACATAAAAAAATAACCAATAAATACACCATCAAGTAGGTTGTGTAATAGCTGAGCCTGCACAAATGAGCGTTTGCAAAGAAAATGGAGATGAACTTATGGAGTTTTTGCTGCATGTCAATGGGCTTAAAGCAAGGTAAGATAAATTCAGATCGAGCAGGAAGTGATTGTGATTTGAATAAAACACACAATCCAACCATCAGCATCAAGGTATAAGAAAAATATACCTAGAAGGAAGACAAACAATATTTTGTTATAAAAAAATGTAGGGTGAACTAAAACCAAAAAGAAAAAATAGAATTTAGTAATAGCTAATATGAACTTGTTTGTAATTAGGAACTCTTAACTCCATTTCTTAGCCCATACTATGCACATGTTAAACTGATGCTGGACACAAATCTTGTAAAAAAAGTTTGTATCGAAGACGATGCACTCTCCTAAATCTATACTATAAGGAGCGAGTTGTATGACTTTTGTTTGGTACCTGCGATCTTCTACCCACCCTCACCATCCACCGTAGATCTCGTCTTACCATCAAGTCTCCCACCGTCAGATCGAGATTGGTCCCACAAATTGTCCACGTCACCATTACACTCCATCACAAAGTTTACGCTACCATGTATTGAGGAGGGTCTCCATAATATCTTTTCTCACCTGTGCTTTACCTAACCCGCACCTATACCCCCTCAAATCACGTTCTATATTGCTTTAACCTTTCCATATTCGTCGTCCAGCATCTTGGACGTGGAATCGCAAAGATTTCTATCATCTTTAAACCTTTCCATAATCTCTCCCGTAACCTGTCGCAGCATCTTGGACGTGGAATCGTAAATATTTCTATCATCTTTAAACCTTTCCATAATCTCTCCCGTAACCTATCGCTAACCCGTCGCCTCCTCCCGTAATTTGTCGACCCAATAGCGCAGCAAGCACGGCGGCCTCACCCTTGTTGCTGACAACGCCTCGGTCCCCTGCACAGCGGCCAGAACCCTCCTCCCGAGCTTTGACGGAAAGGCAGAGGCAGCCAGCCCGGCCAACTGCACGAGTAAATCGAGACCACAACAAATCAAGGACGAGCAGTACCCACTACCTCATCGATGCATTCAACACCATCAAACTGCCCCTGCAGGTGAAGATTCACACCTTCTCGTGTGTTCATTTGATGATTTTCTTCTGCAGTCAATTGGTGAAATTGACACATATTTTGTTTTGCAGAGAAGGTGTCTGTGTACTTGCAAGCACCACTCGTTACTATCTGTTTCGTTGGGATTGAGACTGCATCTTAGTAGTTTGGATCCAAACCCATAAAGCGTAGATAAATACTACATGTATGTCTCTTCTTAACTGCATTGCCTCCTTTTTGTAGAAATAATTCTTTACATCAGTACAGAACTCTAAGCTATTAACCTCAGGCTGTAGTCACTTGCACTCACAAAATATAAACCCATGTCTCCATTTTTACTGTCAATTTAATTGTTTGGGGCTCCACTGCGTCAAAAAATATTTGGGAATTGTTTTGTTCCTATTGTACTTCGAATTTTTTTTTTGGCTGCAACAACTTGCCTTCTCTAGATTTAAGTTGGGCCATGTGTTTGTGTTTTCCTGAAACTAAAAATTTAGGAGTTCTAAGAGAGTATCCGTAGAGGAAGATCAAATGAAATAAGATCAAGCTGTGCATGTTTATTTTTTATATGGATTTTAATAATTGAAAAAATGGTCCGATGTTGTTTCAGGTTTTTTATACCATGGTGTGAATTCTCATTATCATGATGATGTAGATGAAGATGAGCTCCCATTTGTTCATACATAAATTAGAAACATACCTATGGACAACAATGTTCCAAAGGGAACGAATGGACATAATAATTCATGCCGTTCTAAATTACAAACTGCAGCCTCACAAGTTCATCTTGGCGATCGAACGAACACTGTGAACACACAAGGTCAGTTTCTACCAGTCTTGATATGATGTATCAATTCATCACATTTCTGCCGCTAACTATATTTTTAATTGCATAGCGGAGACAAGGGAGGAAAAGGATCGTCGACTGAATATAGAACGAGTTAAGAGATTCAGAGAAAGAAAAAGGTTGGATGAGGCGCTCTCATCGACCCCAAGGTCCCGTAAAGGAGGTAAACAGGATAAAATCATGATCAAATACCTTATTTTTATGTGTATCCCAATAGACTATTTGTGATCGTTCAGTAACCTCAAATAGGTGTGAAGGAAAATTGTCCATTAATTCTCATTATCATGATGATGTAGATGAAGATGAGCTCCCATTTGTTCATACATAAATTAGAAACATACCTATGGAAAACAATGTTCCAAAGGGAACGAATGGACATAATAATTCATGCCGTTCTAAATTACAAACTGCAGCCTCACAAGTTCCTCTTGGCGATCGAACGAACACTGTGAACACACAAGGTCAGTTTCTACCAGTCTTGATATGATGTATCAATTCCTCACATTTCTGCCGCTAACTATATTTTTAATTGCATAGCGGAGACAAGGGAGGAAAAGGATCGTCGACTGAATATAGAACGAGTTAAGAGATTCAGAGAAAGAAAAAGGTCGGATGAGGCGCTCTCATCGATCCCAAGGTCCCGTAAAGGAGGTAAACAGGATAAAATCATGATCAAATACCTTATTTTTATGTGTATCCCAATAGACTATTTGTGATCGTTCAGTAACCTCAAATAGGTGTGAAGGAAAATTGTCCATGCGGGATACCAGCCAATGGTGGTACACCCACCCCAATATCTATGGTGTCAGGTTTGCTTCAAAGCTTAGATTTAGCATTTTATTCCTTCAATTGTGGTACGCCAACACCAATATATATGGTTTCAGGTTTGCTTCAAATCTTAGATTTAGCATTTTATTCCTTCCATTGATTTGTGTATGATCAAATATCGAATGTTAAGAAAACTATTCTTATTGTGTAGTTGAAGATGCACTTGCTGAGGCAAAGCGCAGGGATTCGAGCGAACGATCCAAGCGATACAGAGAACGTAAAAAGGCTGAGAAGAATGCCAAAGACCAACCTCAAAAAGGTAAATTTGACGCCGCACTTCCTGGTTCTATTGTCTTGCAAACAAGTTGCATCACTAATACCCAAATTTCCCTTTCTTTAGGCGATGTCACACATTCACGAGTCTCTATCATATCAGAGGTCACTGAAAGTCTAGGACCTTTACATAATTGTATAAAGGTTGACGTAAATGAAAATGATGACAGTTGGCTGCATAGGAATGATTCCTTTTATCCAATGAACACTGATGAGGCAGTTACTGAAAATGAGCTTGGGTGCGTGACACAAGAGGATGCTATCAAAGCCAAAAAGCGTAAGTACCAACGAGAATACCAACGTGAATATAGGAAGTGTAAGAAGGAAGAGGTGACTGTAACACCAAACACCACTGGTTAGTCTAAACCATTCTGGACTACTTGAATATAATATATATTGATATTGTATCTAACATCAGAAAGGTATTGTAGTGCTGTCGGTTAATCCAAGGAAGCCCGATGAGCGTCAAGTGGCATTTGATTCCCGTATTTGGGAGCCGGACGAGGCCGGAGATTTAGATCGCGGTATTCAATTTTATATTAAATAACTCACTAGAGGAAAATCTTCGTTTATATATTCTAAGCTATCTAGAAAATTACTTGGCAGAGGAGGATCTTGACTGCTTGGACCCACATGCGCATCGACATGATGACATACCTGAAGATGATGAAGAAAGAATACTTATTGGCAAAGGTACTATGTTTATAGCATGAAGCTCTTTATTATGTCTGCAACCTTCTTGAACTGATATATGATATATGCACTGCTACTACTTAAAATTACTATAAATTATCTTGTGGCACGTTCTGATAATTGAAACTCCATAATCTGTGATATCTATGCTGGTCTATTGCTATTGTTCTATAAAATATATTGTGCATAGCAATTGCAGTTGTTTTATATCTAATGCTTCCGAGATGATGACAATGTTGCATCAGCGGGAAATAATCATTGAAAACCTCAATAGTATTTTTTCCATATTCATGTATTTGTTTCTTTTTTTTGCAAATTTAAAAAATGAATATAAGTGGGATCTTTAACATTCTCGTACTCAGTTTTTAATCATATTATATTTGTCTTAATACTATATATGTTATCACAAGTTGTTAGCACTATGATAACTAGCAAAGGATAATAGATGTCACGATAATGATTTTATCTCGAGTGCCTTTGATGTATATATTTGTCTTAATACTGATATGTCTTAATATTATATATATTCCTACAATGTTTTGATGTGATTCTACAGAGGTTCGGTATAGGTCAGACAGGGTGGATACTGGGAAAGAATATGTCATAGATCCTTATGACTTTGTATACCAAAACCTACCGAAGAAACATCATGTGCTACGCAAGATACGTGACTTGTAGGTGGTGTGGTGCCAAGCGGTTTCCTGGTGAGGCCCCGACTTTCTGTTGCAGAAAGGGAAGAGTGAAGTTACACACACCTGAAGTATCTGATGAGTTGCGACGTCATTTCACAAGCCAAATTGATGTTGATGCCAAATATTTTAGGAAGCATATAAGATACTTTAACTCACATTTCTCCTTCACAACTTTGGGTGTGAAGCTGGACCGTCGTTATTCCACCGCGAAAGGGTCCGGCATATATACATTTCGTATTCATGGCCAGGTCTATCACTGCCTTGATCCGTTGAAACCGGGTCAAAAGGGTCCTAGGCATATGCAGCTATATTTCTATGATACGGATGAAACGGGGACCCACAGGAAACAACGTTCTCCACATCTTGATCAAGGAATAATTAAGAATATTCTCAATATTCTACAAGATAATCCATATGTACAAGTGTTTAGGCATCTGGGGTCTGTTGAGAATTTGGATGATTATAAGATTGAGTTGAATACGGACATCGATGTGGACCAGTGGCGGTACAATGCACCTACCGTGTCCCAAGTGGCTGCCGTTTGGTCCGATGGTAGCGATCCAAGAAAAATGTTTGAGAGAAGCGTTATGGTACATGGTATATCTGATCGTCGGATGTACATTAAAGCATATCATGGCTGTTATGACCCCTTGTCCTATCCTCTTTTCTTTCCGCGAGGTGAAGCGGGTTGGAATAAGAAGATATTATTATATGATGAAAACAATGAAGTGAATGACCCCGGTATGCTTACTAAAAATGCTTATAAATGTTAATGATAATGTTTTCATATGCTAAGTACTTGTATTTATTAAATAATGTAATTTGTTCTCATTTATAGGTGATGCATACGCTGAGGTCGAAAATGGAGACGATTGTAAGGGATTATAAAATTAATACATCTACATATATATCAGATTAAAACTATTGTTGTTTCTGATTAATCCTCCTTAATAGCTCATGGGGAACATGTTCCTGATGGAGTGACTGACGAGGTGGCGGACGTAGACGCAGACGGAAATTCTGGTTCTGCCAATGTTCTTTAGGCTTAATTCAGTAATTAATTTTATTGAACAAATTTGAATTCTATACTTTACTTAAAATTGTTCTGGTTACCATATGCAGGTGGTGCTAGGATATATGTAACTGCAAGGGAGTATTATTGTTATAAACTTCAGATGAGGCCTAATGAGTTTAACATTATGTTCCATGGTGGAAGGCTGATGCAACAATGGCTTGTTGATATGTACGTGAAGGTCGAATCTATGCGTCTTGATTGGTATTCATTACCGTCGCATCAAAAAATCATTAGAGCTGATCTATATCAGGTATGTTTGATGCAAAATTCTTTTTGTGTTAGTTCAGAATGGATGTGGATCTAAATTGCTGAGCTACAAAAAAAAATTTGATAGCAAAATTGAATGCATGCTACTGATGGTTTTCTTTTAACTAGCAACTACTCATGCTGTAGTGACAAATGAACTAGAAGAATTGTAATAATGATCACTTTGGTCTTCCTTTGTTGGTTCTTGCAGTTGGATGACAAGGTGTTTATTTTATTTTGATGGACATTTTGAATATATATAACAATGGCATCAAGCTTTAATTTGAGTGTTGATTATTCCATCATCAGCACTATAGATAGCTAGGGCATGTCTTTATGAGTGTGTTTTTTCCCTTCATCTATCTATCCAATCTATATCTTTCATTATCGTAGAAAGCCAATCTATATTTTTCATTCTACATGATGTCCGATCTTTATTTTCAATCAATTTATTCTTTACGTGCCAACATTTATCTCATTGTTCACACTGCTAAGGAAATTATATTTGTGTATATTTTGTAGGGGATTGTGGACACACTCGCAAACGGCGAGGCACATGCATATGAAGTGGGCAAAAGGATCGTGTTGTCTAGAACCTTTCCTGGAGGTGACCGTGATGTCCAAGCTAGGTTTCCGGATGCCATGACTTTAGTGCAGCGTTTTGGCAAGCCGGACTACTTTATCACCATGACATGCAACCCTTATTGGCCTGAGATCATACAAGAATTGTTTCCTGGCCGGACTCCTCAAGACCGTCCTGAGTTGGTCGCGAGGGTGTATAGGGCCAAGCTCCGTGATTTGCATGACCGGTTAATAAAGAAGAAACATTTTGGTGAAGTAAAAGCATATGCTCACGTTACAAAGTTTCAAAAGAGGGGGCTACCTCATGAGCACTTTCTCCTCATAATGGATGGTAAGGATAGGTTGAATAGTCCAGGATGATTATGACAAATGGATATCTGCTGAAATCCCGACAAGAAGAAGTATCCAGTGTTGCATGACCTTGTTTGCAAACATATGATGCATGGCCCCTGTGGTGAACTCAATAGAAATTGTCCTTGTATGGTTGATGGACAATGTAGATTTCGGTTTCCGCGACAGTTCACTAAAGCAACTATGCAAGGGAAAGATTCATATCCTACCTACAGGAGAAGGGATGATGGGTGGAAGGTTGAGATCCGAAAAGCAGTGTTGGACAATAGGTGGGTTGTTTCTTACAATCCAGCTCTTCTCATGATTTACAATTGCCACATAAATGTTGAAATATGCTCTTCTATCAAGGCTGTTAAGTATTTGTACAAGTATATCTACAAAGGCCATGATGCCATGGCTTCTTCAGTTGATAAATCAGAGAAGGATGATCAAGTTATCAATGAAATCAAACAATATCAGAATGCTAGATGTGTTACTCCAGCAGAGGGAGAATACAGGATATATGGATTCCCTCTATACAAAATGTATCCTTCTGTGCTTAAGCTTGCTGTCCACCTCCCTAACATGCATATGGTAGCATTCGAGGCCTACTGAAAATCTTCGTGACGTGGTCAATCGTGAGAAGTCCCAGAAGTCCATGCTAACAGAATACTTTAGGATGAATTCTTTGCATGCAAAGGCCAGGGGATTATTGTATAGGGAGTTTCCGAGTATTATCGTTGGGACAAACCTAACAAGACCTGGGTCGGCAGGATGCAAAGGAAACAAATAGGGAGGATGGTATACACAAATCTGGCCGAAGGAGAAAGGTATTATATGCGTGTCCTATTAAATCATTTACGGGGGCAACATCGTTTGATCATCTTAAATCATACCGTGGTGTCACATGTTTGACATTTAGGGAGGCATGTGAAAAAAGAGGACTTGTGGACACCGATGATTCTCTCGACAAGTGTCTAGCTGAAGCTGTTGTATGGCAAATGCCATGGTCTGTCAGGAGGTTGTTTGCAACTATAATGGTTTTTTGTGAGGCTACAAATCCCAGGGCATTGTGGGACAAGCACTATAATTCTTTGTCCGAGGACTACAACCGTAAAAATGGTAATACACGTGTTGTTGAGCAGATGGTCCTTAGGGACATAAATGACATCCTCAAAGCTATGGATAAAGACCTGAAGCCATTTGGACTGCCGCACTATGATGAGAAAGGCAAGCATAGAATTTATTTTCTTATTTCATTCAGGTCGCATGGTGTCATACATTTTAATTTTAAATAATACTTGTAGATGCAGCAAATGAACACCTAGCTACAACTCCTCGTTACGAAATTTTTTATTTTTCATAATGATCAATAAAAAGCATGTTACAGTTTCTTTCTTTAGTCATAATGTTCAATAAAGCATGTTACGGATTTTCTTCCTTTTTTTGAAATACAAATCTGTTGAGGGGATATATCTTGCATGTGCTGTTAACACGTGCGTATATGATTTACTTTTGTATTCTGTTAGTGTGTGTGCAATACTATAACAATTACAATAATAGTTGTTGATCTTTTGTTATTATTCTATTTTGATTATATATCCAACAGAATATGGTTCTCAGCATCACTACATGGAGATTAATGAACAGTGCTCAATAAATATCAGTGATGAGGATCTCAATATTGTGAACACCCTTAATCCAGAGCAGTTGTCTGGTTTTGAGGAAATAATGTCCCATGTACGAGCCAAGAAGGGTGGTGTATTTTTTGTTGATGGTCCTGGAGGCACCGGAAAAACATATCTCTATAAAGCATTGCTCGCAACTGTACGTTCCAAAGGAGGAATAGCGGTGGCCACAGCTACGTCTGGTATTGCAGCGTCAATCATGCCAGGTGGTCGTACAGCCCACTCTATTTTC
Organism: Chloris gayana; assembly: GCA_031894775.1. Lineage (NCBI taxonomy): Eukaryota > Viridiplantae > Streptophyta > Magnoliopsida > Poales > Poaceae > Chloris > Chloris gayana. Next base: position 5,665,583 of record JAUNZO010001928.1, read on the forward strand.
AAGCTCCCCATCATTATCAATGAAAGATCGACATGTAGATTTACTAAACAAAGTCAGACTGCTGATCTTATGCGTGATGCTGATCTTCTAATATGGGATGAAGTCGCTATGACGAAGTGACAGGTCATTGAGCTTCTTGATCAACACCTTCAAGATATATTGGATTGCAAGCAGCCGTTTGGTGGTAAGGTGATGGTGTTTGGTGGGGATTTCAGGCAAGCATATAAGTTAATCTTATTTTATTTTGGTTGTGTCATAGTTTAAATTTTAAATAATAGTTACTGTTGCAGCATGAACACCTAGCTACAACTAACCTTGATTTTCATGAACTTTTGTTTAAGGCAGTTAACCTTGATTTTTTGGTGAATTAACTGCAATCTATACTTATTCATTGACCCATCTTCACATATGATATTACATTTTCCTCCCATGGGGCTGTTTAGCTTAGGCTAACCTAAAACTTAAAAAAAGGAATAATTCAACTGAGTGGAAATACTATGAATTCTCCCTATCTTTTATCTAATATAATAACATTACCTGTTGTTATTTTAGACAATCATTTTTTAAAATATGATGTATTATTTGTTGCTTTCCTAAAGTATACATGGTTTACGTAAAAGTTATTCTCTCGATTTCATGGTGATTTTTCTCCGGATTTCAGGCAGGTGTTACCCGTGGTCCCTCGTGGTACTAGGGCACGGATCACCGATTCCACACTACTGATGTCATATTTATGGAAGAATATAAGGAGGATTTCGCTCACCCGTAACATGCGAGCACAGTCCGATCCTTGGTTTAGTGATTATCTTCTTCGGATTGGCAACGGAACCGAGAAAACCTTGGCATTTGATTATGTTCGCCTTCCGATGAGATTGTCGTGGAATACAAGGATGAAAACTCCGTGGACATACTCATAGACCATGTGTTTCCCAATCTTGAATGTAATGCGAAGAATGCTGAGTATATGGGTGTTCGTGGAATTCTTTGCACGAAGAATGAGTATGTGGATGATATCAATGGTCGCATGATTGATAGATTCCCTGGAAAAGTCAAGGTATTCTATAGTTACGACTCCGTTGATGATGATATAAGTAATAACTATCCTCAAGATTTTTTGAACTCAATCACTCCTAATGGACTGCCTCCCCATGAGCTGAAAATCAAGGTTAACTGCCCTCTCATCCTCCTCGGAAATCTAGACCCACGTAGCGGTCTGTGCAATGGTACTCGTTTGGTTGTTAGGGCCTTCCAAGATAATGCTATAGATGCTGAGATTGTCAATGGCCAAAATGTTGGTGACAGAGTGTTCATACCTCGAATTCCTCTTTCACCCTCGGAGGATGTATCACTTCCATTCAAGTTCAAGAGAAAACAATTTCCTGTGCGGTTGAGTTTCGCTATGACAATTAACAAAGAACAGGGTCAGACTATTCCAAATGTTGGTGTCTACCTCCCGGAACCAGTATTTGGTCATGGACAATTATATGTTGCTTTGTCTAGGGGTGTCTCTCGCAAGACTACCAAAGTTCTTGCAAAGCCAAACAAGACTGTTGATCCTGAGGGAAAGAGTACCAAGAATATTGTGTATCGAGATGTCTTAGGAGCTTGAGTTTTAAATCAATTTATTTAATGTCAATTTGTTGAGTGAGTTTTTTGAACCAATTTTTTTACTGTCAATTTAATTGTTTGGGGCTCCCCTGCCATTGTCAAAAAATATCTAGGAATTTTTTTGGTTTTATTGTACTCAGAAATTTCTTTTTGGCTGCAACAACTTGCCTTCTCTATATTTAAGTTGAGCCATGCGTTTGTGTTATCCTAAAAATAAAAATTGCTGCCCATTGGTGATATAATCCTGTTAATGAATTTTTCTCAGTTGGACTTATGATGTAATTTTTAGACCTATTATTTATATCATTGGTGTCGTGCAGTTAACTCGTCTATTTTATTATGATTAATATCACTATCAATGTTACATGCACAAGGTTGGTTTATAGCAATCGTGATAATACAAAATCACGTGCGTGTCGCACGTGCACAGTTGCTTGTAAAATAAGTGCATATGTTTCTCATCTGATTCCTTCTGCTATCCACATAAGCAGATAAAGCTGATCGCTGCAATGAACTGAAATAAATTTCAATCTGATATCACCACTAGAAAACACCCCCTATAGATACCCTTTATTTAAGGTCTAGATACGTTTATTTTGTCTCAATCAAAATATAGACACGTTTTCATAAATCGTGTCCGAGGTGTCTCCGAACGTACCGTATCAAAACTTGGTAAATATGATTTTTGAAAACATGTGTATTGAAGTATAAGACGTTTAACAGAGATGCTATATATAAAGCATAGATATGTTTATAAATATGCTTTCATGAATGCGTTGTATGTATTGGAGTAGACATGTTTTGTGACATGTTAATAATCTTAGACACGATTTTATTGATAGGTTTGTACTGTGTTTCCACCAATATAGTACACATTGTATACAATGCTTCAAAATATTATCATGCAATTAGTAGGAATTGAACCTGCAACCTCTTCGTTTTTCGCAAGCTCATCTAACCAACTCACCTAGGAAATAAAGTTGATATTTTTTGACCATATATTTTTTATACTCATGTTCTCTTAGTGCATTAACGTCTCTAGGATTTTCAATAGCGCGTCAAAAATGTCTCTAAACGAGGGTAGATACGGTAAAACATGTCTAATATCGTCTCACTTTTTATACGATTTCAATAACGTGTTCGAAAACGTATCTGATGTCGTAGGATATGATTAAAGCATCTCTCAATACCATATCATTTTGAGATGCCCTCAAAAACATGTCAACAAACGTCTTTACATTTGATATCGATGGTTCAAAGCATATCTTAAATCGTAACACGTTGTGATGTTTTATGAAGCATGTCAAAAAATGTGTTTATCATATTATTTACGTTAATGCGTCTCTAAGATCATATCATGTTGACACATTCTCAAAATCGTGTCAAAAGTGTCTCTAGCTACTGATGTAGATACGCTTATAAAAACGTAGCAACATAAACATGTCTAGAGGCTATTTTTCTTATAGTGTATGTAAATCAACAGATAGAGTTAACATATGAATCTAGAAAAATTAATTCATGTTGGACTTAATTTTTAAAACCAGCTTGGAAATTGTTCCTTTCTTGGGCCCTTTGTTTGTGCGAACAGGGAAGGGAGCTATTCACAACCCTGAGTGTAATAGACCAAAAAATCATGAAAAATCATGTTACATCCATCGCGTCATGAGATTAGAGGTAGGTGGAGCTATATATATCCAAACATGAAACAACATGGGTGTAACACCCTAATTTTAGATAACTAAAAATCATCTAGTAAATAATTTTCCTTCCCATATTTTTATTTATCTTTTTCAATAATCCAGAAAATATAGGGAAATAAATGCCAAGCAAGAGTTCTTCCCCTTTAAATAAAAAAATGCCCTAAAACAAACCTTGCTCCAACCATGGCTGTTATTTTACTTTATTTGCCTTTATTTACATTTTCCTCTCCTATTTGAAGTTGTAATTTATTTAGTTTTATTTGCATTAGTATTTTTATTGCTTTTAAACCCAAAAGGAATAAGAAAGGAATAGAAACCTCAAAAGAGCCGAGCCTCCCCTTCCCCAGCCCTAGCCGCCTCCCACTCTCTCGGCCCGGGACCGTGGCCCCCTTCTTCCCCGCCATGCACTCGCCACCAACACCGGGAGCACCGCTTCGACCGGTCCGCACCCCCGCACACGCACCCGTGCATGGACCGAGGCGGCGCACCCCACGTTCCGACGCTCCCTTGCACTCGCTGTCCTCTCCTCCGGCCTTTCCCCAAAGACGCGCGATGGGCGGGCACAACACCACCACCATCCGGCCACACGTGCGTCGTCCTTGGCTCGAGCGTCCACTCGGGCATGCTTATCCTCATCGCCACCGCCACCTCAGCCATGGCCTCCGTGCTCACCTCCTTCTCCCCTTCCGCGCGGCCGCCTATAAAACCTCTTCCTCCTCACCTTGCGTACGTCACCACCGCACCAACCAGCAATAGGCAAGGCTCGCTCCCCTTCCTGTTCCTTCCCCTTCTTCCCCGCCTCTTATCAACACCTTCCCCTTCCGCCATTCACCGGCCAGCCGCCCCTCTTGTACCCCTCAACCCAGCTCGAGCTACTACTCGACTTCCTCGCACTCGCGCGCACCCAATCGACCCTTTCCCCCTCAATTCTATGTGTGCGCTAGATGGGCACTTCGCACCACCGCCGCGCACCCCATCCGGCGGGCTTGCTCGTCCTCCACCGACGCCACCGCTCGACGGCGACCATCCCCACACCTGTGCGCACTTCCGGCATACACACCACGCACTCCCTAGCCAACTGCAGCCGCCGCTCGTGCCGATTCCAGCGAGCACCCTTCGGTGCTACCCTCCGATCCAAGATAGACCAGGGCTCCCCAACCCGGTCCACGAGCCGTAGACCCATTCCATCTATTTTCCTATTGGAAAATAAATTGGAAACCAATAAATCCTTTCATTTTCATATAGCCCCTTGACCTTTCAAACAATTAGATCTAAACCCAAAATTCTTACAAAGAACCCCTGAAACCCTTCCATATTTATAGAAAATACCATAGAACTTTCTAGAATTTACAACTTAGTCCCTACACCTTCTAAAAGCCCCGAAAACTAAACCGTAGCTCCGATTTGAGCGATTCTTTTGCCATTTTGATCCTCCACTCGAAACCCTAGCCCCAAAGCCACTCCTTTTCTCTGGTTTATTTGGTTTAGTTGTATATTTGGATTTATTGCTTTTCGTTATAGTTATTTTCTGTTTATAAACGTAATATAGACAATGAGGAGTTCGAGGAAGAGAATACGGAACATCCTGAGTATGTGGAAAGTGACTTGGAACTACTCGGTGGTAAGATCTACTTTCCTTGATCATGATTGATACCATATTACACTGCTATACACCTATTACTAGAACCTTTCTATTATTGCATGTGATATTGATATTATTGCCTATCATTTACCTATCCGTATCTTTATTCATGTATGTTATATGAATATGTACATATGGCCATTTACACCCAACAAACCTTGAAACCCAAGGAGTTACATTGGCTTTGTCAATGCTAGCACCCTGCCTTGTCACTAGCTCGCTTAGCAAATGCGAGCACACACTCGCACTATCACTTTTATCCCGAAACCCCTATTTGCAAAATATATAATGAGTTTGGTGATGTGTGTAAATAATGAGTAGAGTAGAGACAAGCTGGGTTTAGGAAAAGTTGATGATAGGGCTACAAGGGAGGTGAGGCTCTAGATGTGATCTATGGAATGAGAGATTTTCGTGGATGAGTGCTCGCCCCGCCATATAAGAACCGGTTCACTTGATCTCAACTTGGTGATTTAGTATAAACATGGAACCTGTTTTCGGCAAGACCTACCCTTTCCCTATATGACCATGGCAAATAAAGTCCGCCCGGGTGTAGGTTGACGTTGGAGGACAGGAGTAGGTCCCCGTATCACATGGCCCTGCTAAGTCCATGGCGTGGGTGCTCCCGGTCATTCACGGTGGATTTGTAGATAGCGTGTCGGGAATCGGAAGACGTTATGTCGCTCCCTTGCTAGGGGGTCATAGCTCATGGGTATGACCCTTCGGGATCTAGGCTCACTTGATTAGTCACCATGATTACCTTGGCGTGTGAGCGGGCATAGAGAAGGCTCGTCTTTTGAATGGTGTGATTGGATCTTGAGCCTAGAGCTGTTACGACCCATGGTCGGAACGCTCAAGTTAAAAGATGGGAACTAGTGGGATTGAAGGATATCTCCCCTAGATCCAAATATTAATATGAACAAAATCGTTTTATTCCCTCAAAGCTATTTCTTAGATGAAGTCCACCATATCATGCATCCGCGCAACCAACCATAAGCCATTTCCTTGACCACTTCCCAAAATGCATGCATATACCCTTGTGTAGTGTAGGGCCTGCTGAGTACCTTACGTACTCACCCCCGTTGGTAATTTGTTCAGATGAAGATATGGAGTATGATGGTGACGAGGAATAGGTCACGTTCTTCGATCAAGTTGCCTATGGTCTTTACATGGAATTTCCCCTTGAAGTTTCTGCATCTTTTATTCAAGGGTGGTGTGAGGGACTCGAATTTCACCTAAGTGAAACCCGAACCCTTTGTACCTCTATGTCACTCCCGGGAGGGTGGCACGTACATCCATCACAAGTTAGTATAGAAAAAACATAAAAAAGAAAGTAATCAAGGCAAGATAGTAGAATCTCCAAGTACATCATCGTTATGCATAAGTCTCAATCTCATGGATACAAAAGCGTGGCACGCAGGCCATCGTGATATCAAAGTAGAAATCTAGCGGAAGCGAAGCGGAAGCAACTCGATGAAGATCCGCGATGAAGACTATACCCACAAGCGACTCGAGTGTAGGCGAGACCGTCACTCCTCTCTGTCAACTCCCTCGGCTGGCTCGACCGGCTCCTCGAGCAACGGCGTACGAAAAACAAAGTGATAAAGCCGTGAGTACATAACGTACTCAGCAAGCCGCAACTACCTAGCAACAATGTATGCATGTTCGGATATTCCAAGGAAAGGCAAGGGCTAGCACCTAAAGCATTATTCCTCAAGTCTATGTGAATCATATTTTATTATTAGTCAAATTTTATAAGTGGCCTTGCAGGAAACAACACAATCCTGCAAGGGTCAAATTTTATGTCCAGCACACCTCCACTGGACCACAGCTCGAAGCCGGAAGTAAAACACCTATCGGAGGGGAGAAGTAGTAAATGCTAATCAAGTGGATTTCTCTCGGTAGTACCCATACTTTGGGCTAGACTATACGTATAGATTTATATATCTCTGCAGAGAGTAAGCAAGCTGTACCCACGTGAAGAGGTACTCAAACAAAAGACCACCGTCGTGGCCCAAGCAAAGCAACACTTACGGGATCACTCTACAAAGCATCGATCGGTAGGAGCCCATCCCTCGAGTCCGGGATCCTCTAACCACAACATAGGAAAAGAAGGTCCTGAAGGATGTGACAAGGCGTACCACGGGCCGGGTGGGATATCCTCTGCTCGTGGGTCGAGACAAACGCTCCAACACCCATTACCACTAATCTCTACACCACGGCGGGCCACCCGAGTCCTCCGCTAAGTATCATGATCCAGCCCGCCCATACAAGTCACGTGGTACGCTAGTAAGACCAAGAGAGGCATAAGCACAAGAACCGGTCCTTAAGGCTGCAGGGCGAGTCACCATCCCTCTCCTCAAAACAACGAGTCTCACCACAACAGGGGCCCCATAATCCCAAGGCCCCTACACAAGCTGTACCCGTAACAGGTACTCTCCAAATAGGGACTCCCCAGAAGTCTCCCAGCACCTAACCACCTACACTCGCCCCCGTAAAAGTCCTACAAGGTATCTAGTACGAAACTCGACACCTAAGAAACACCTACAATTTATTTTACACAAAAACATGTGTACACATCATGGGGTTCAATTAAGCAAGTAAGCAAGTACTAAGCATGCGAGTAACGAGTAGAACAACCTATGGTAACGAGTGGTAAGGATGGCATAGTATGGCATAGGTAAACTACAAGTGCAAGTAACCATTAATCATGCATGGTTCAATTTAATGCAAATACTAAATAGGAGCAAGAGTGGTCAAGGATTGCAGCTTGCGTGGATAGGGATGCCCCCGGGCCGGGTCGGGGTACTCGTACGGCTGCTCCGGCGGAAACTCCTCAAACTACAGCTCGGACGGGAACTCCTCGGCACCCTCCGACGGACGGATCGCGAAACGGGGGTTAGGCACGCATAACGAGGCAATAGAAAAAAGGACGAAACGTACGACGGAAATTACAGTACTAGAACATGACCAAAAGATACACTAACGCGTAGAGAACGTCGCTATGAGTCCAACGCAATCGATTGCGTATTTTTCCGATGCTCCTGGAAAAAGATATGAATTTCCAAAGATAAATGAATTATGGAAATTCGGGAAAATTCAAGAAAATGAAAATCGAGGAATATTCCCTCGGAATATTCCGCGGTCCGGCATCTGTGCCGTGGACCGGGTCCACGAGCCCATTCTCTCTCCTCTCTCTCTGCGGTCCACGTGAACCGCGTCCGTGCGAGAGTGGGGAACCGAACCTCATGGACCAACCCGACAAGCGGGCCCCACGGCCGTCGTCATCACGACGCCGAGGTTGTCGGAGACGGGCGGCGCCGCCCAACTCCGCCGCGGGGCTGGCCGGAATCGCCTCGGCCCGACGCTACGGCTCGTCGCGGAGCACTCCAAGGACACCGGACGACTCCCCACACCAACGCGCGCCGTGGTGGTTACGAGGACCGGCTCGCACCACCTCAACGACGAGACCTCGCCGGAGTTGACGCGGCGGCGGGCGAAAAGGGAAGGCCCCAAACTCGACCAAAACTACAATCCGGGACCTCCAAACGGTCGCTCGTGCACGCGCGAACCTAATGGAACCACTCGCGGTCCGAGAGGTCGACCGGAGCAACGCCGACGGTGAGTTCCGCGATGGCGGCTCAACGGCGCTCCGCGCAACCAAAGAAATCTCCCGGCTTTCCTCAAACAAACGCGTGCACGACGGTCCCCACCACCCTACGAGTCTAGCCAACCTACCAATTGAACACGAGCGCTACTCTAACGAGCTCCACACCGGCACTCATGGCACGGCGGAGGCGGAACCCGACGAAGAAGGGGGAATCGACCACAATTCGGGGAACCAAGGAGGGGGCAAGGCGTGCGGTCTTACTAGGAAACTCGCGGCGGTGCTAGCTCGGAAGGGGGGCCTTGGCGACGACGGGCGGCTTGACGGCGAACGACGGGCGACGCGCGGAGGAGAATGGTGACCACGCAAACTTCCGTTCCGCTGCAACCAAGGGTCAACGGCCTCGTGCTTAGCGCCGGAATGAAGAGTGGACGATGGGGCGTTAGGAACACGAGCACAAGCCGGACGGGGGCTTACCGGAGATAGAGAACGGGGACGAAGACGACGGCGGTTGAAAACTTGGACGAGCCTGCTCTCCTTCTCCTCTACTCCAAGCTCGACGGGAAGCACACCGCTCGACGCGGGACGGCATGCCACGCACGGTGGTCGGCACGCGCTCCGGCGGTTCGGAGCTTCTCCCATGGCGGAGGGGAAAACCGCAACTCGCGGCGTTCCTAGGGTTTGGAAGGTTTGGGGAGGAACAGGGGGCGGCACTAGGGTTTTGAAGGGGAGGAAAGGTGGAGGGAGTTGGTGGCGCGGGCCCCGGCCGTTGCGGCGGCGCTACACGCCACTCGTCCGAGGTGGCGGCCTCTCCGCGTGCCGCGCACTCGGGGTGAGCTGGAAAGTGCGGAGGTGGAAGATGACACTCTGCTCGGGTCGAGGTCGAGGCTGGACTGAGGCTGGCGCGAGGAAGAGTATGGGAGGTTGGGCTGGTGAAGATTCGGCCCATGGCGCGAGAATTCAAATTAAATCGTTTCGTGAATATTTCATCCGAATAAAATTCAAATCTTCTCCAAATTCAATTAAAACTTATCCAAACTCGAAGTTATTTTATTACATCTCCTTTGTTACATTTTGGGATGTTACGGACTCCCCCCCCTTACAAGAATCTCGTCCTCGAGATTTCTCTCCTCATCCTCGAACAAGTGAGGGAAGTCCTTCCTCAAGTTATCCTCCATCTCCCAAGTGGCCTCTCGCTCGGTGTGGTTGCTCCACAACACCTTGCAGAACTTGATCTTACGACTCTTTGTTTCCTTGAATGCCACATCCAAGATCCCGATAGGATACTCCAAGTACTCAAGGCTGTCCTGCAGATCCAACACCTACTGGTGCAACCTGCTCCTCCGGCACACGAAGACACTTCTTGAGCTGCAAAACATGGAACACATCATGCACTCCGGCAAGGTGTCCCGGCAACTCAAGGCGATAGGCGAGATCTCCAATCCTCTTCACCACTCGAAAAGGTCCAACAAACCTTGGTGCCAACTTGCCACGCACGTGGAACCTGCGCGTCCCACGAAGTGGAGAGACCTTGAGATAGACATAGTCCTCAACAAAGAACTCCAAGGGTCTCCTCCTCTTATCCGCATAGCTCTTCCGCCTGCTCCGAGCAACTCCGATATGCTCTCTCACTTGCTCAACCTTTTCCTCGGCCTCTCTCGACAAGGTCCGGTCCATAGAATGACCTCTCTCCAACCTCTGCCCACATGAGAGGAGTCCTGCACTTCCTCCCATACAAGAGCTCATTGGGTGACATCTTGATGCTTGCACTGGTAGCTGTTGTTGTAAGAGAACTCAGCAAACGACGAGACTCTCCTCCCAATTCTTGCTATAGGTGAGCACACAAGCTCTCAACATATCCTCCAAGGTCTGTTTCAGCCGCTCTGTCGACCATCCGTCCGAGGGTGATAAGCTGTGCTAAAGTCCAAGCGAGTGCCCATAGCTGCATGCAAGCTCCTCCGAACTTAGCCACAAGCCGAGAACCACGATCTAATACAATAGTGAGAGGTGCCCCATGTAGTCTCGAGAATGTTATCAATGTACGACTTAGCAAGTTTCTCCGCACGGTAGTCCGTCCGACTGCTACGAAGTGAGCGGCCTTGGAGAACCGATCCACAATCACCCGAGATGGAATCATGACCCTTCGGCGTGCGAGGTAGTCCAACAATGAAATCCATGCTGATGTTCTCCCGTTTCCATATAGGAATCTCAAGAGGCTTGAGCAAACCGGTCGGCTTCGATGTTATGCCTTGACCCTCCTGCCAAATGTCACACATCCCCACAAGCCGAGCAATGTCCCTCTTCATACCTTCCCACTAGAAGCGAGTGCGGAGATCCTCATACATCTTTGTGTTCCCTAGGTGGATCGAGTAGCGAGAACAGTGAGCCTCTCGCAAGATCTCATCTCGAATCCCTGCACCTCCAAGAACCACAATCCGATCCTTGTACCAAAGTACACCATCACCATCCACTACGAACCCAGGTGCCTTATCCTCCTTTATCTTTTCCTTGATTGACTCCACAAGGCTGTCAACCTTTTGCTTTTCCTTGATCCGATCTCCAAGAAGACTCGTGATCCTCAACTCATAGAGATAGCCCTCGGGAATGAGCTCCACTCCACCCCTCATCATCTCCTCAAACACCTCCGGTCGACTCGTCATGAGAGAAGTGCAATAGGCCTTGCGACTCGGCGCATCCGCAACAACATTTGCCTTGCCGGGATGGTAGTTGATGCTCAAATCATAATCCTTGATCAACTCAAGGCATCTCCTCTGCCTCATGTTCAGCTCGATTGCGTGAAGATATACTTGAGGCTCTTGTGATCCGTGAAAATCTCACATCTGCCACTGATGAGATAGTGCCTCCAAATCTTCAAAGCATGAACAACCGCTGCAAGCTCAAGGTCATGGGTGGGGTAATGCTTCTCATGTGTCTTCAAGCTGTCTCGAAGCATAAGCCACAACCTTCCTGTTCGCATGAGCACACAACCAATCCCGTGAGTAGAGGCATCATAGTACACCTGGAAGTCCTGACTAAGATCCGGCAAGGTGAGCACATGTGCGGTGGTCAATCTAGTCTTGAGCTCATGAAAGCTCCTCTCACGCTCCGGGGTCCACTCAAAGGTGACCTTATCCTGCAAGAGCTCCGTCATGGGACGAGCTATCCGAGAGAAATCCTCAACAAAGCGACGGTAGTAACCAGCCATCCCCAAGAAACTCCTCACATCTTTGACACACTGCGGTGACTTCCAACTCACAACGATCTGAACCTTTCCAGGATCCACACACACTCCCTCGGCATTTATGACATGCCCTAGGAAAGCCACTTCCTCAAGCTAGAACTTGCACTTGCTGAACTTAGCATACAAGCTGATTTGCCTTCAACCTCTCCAAGACAACCCTCAAGTGTTGTGCATGCTCTTCGGCGGATTTCGAGTACACAAGAATGTCATCAATGAAAACCACCACAAACTTATCCAACTACGCCATGAAGACCTTGTTCATCATGTTCATGAAGTAGGGAGGGGCATTGGTCAAGCCAAAGGAAGCAACGGTGAACTCGAACTGCCCGTACCTGTCCGGGAATAAATAAGAAGTAAAATTCAAGGAGGGCGATCGAGGCATAGCAAATGGAATTGACAAGGCGGTAACAAAGATTCATACCTACTCACGAAGGCGAGTCTAAGGAATGTCGCACTCTCGGATTTTCATTTGATGATAGCCCGATCTCAAATCAATGGAAGAGAAGTACTTGGCACCCTTCGGCTGATCAAACAAATCATCAATCCTTGGCAAGGGGTACTTATTCTTGATGGTGACCTTGTTCAAGGAATGATAGTCAACACACACCCTGTCGGTACCATCCTTCTTCTTCACAAACGGAACAGGGGAACCCCAAGGTGAGGCACTTGGGCGAATGAACCCCTTACTCAACGGATCATCAATCTCCTGCTTCAACAACACCAACTCATCCGAAGACATGCGATACGGCCTCTTAGCAATAGGGGCCGTACCGAGAAGAAGGTCAATCACAAACTCAACATCCCGATCTGGTGGATGCCCTGGCAAATCATCGGGAAAGACCTCGGGATACTCACAAACCACGGGTATCTGCTCAAGTGACAACCCCTACAAATGACAAAGCTGCGCCGGCAACTTAGGAGCAAGCGGCGTGAAACTCACGGGCACTCCTCGGTGGTTCACCAAGGTCACAATCCTCTCCTCACGAGAAAATCACTCCCTTGTTCCTTGTCAACCAATCCATCCCAAGAATCACCTCAATCCCACAAGACGACAAGAGAGCCAAATCGACCAAGAACCGAACACCCTCAATCGGAATCTGAACTTGACGGCAGCCAGTCATACACTTTGTAGTACCAAGAGGAGAAATAGCGAGCACGGGAAAATCGAGCAAAACGACAGGAATCTTAAGCTTCGCAACGAACGCAGAAGACACGAACAATCTAGTCGCACCGGTATCGAAAAGAACAGAAGCTAAACAGGAGTTAACCAAAAACTCACCAAGAACGACGTCCGGTGCCTGCTGAGCATCCTCAACGGTGAGGTGGTGAAGTCTCGCACGAGAAGCACTCTCTGCGGCTGCTGCTCGGCTCGCGAACTGCACTGGACGGGGAGCACTGCGGAACTGCTGCTGCTGCGGCGGCTGTGCTGCTGGCTCTGGGTGTGGTGAAGGTGGTAGGAGCTCTCCGACCCATGTTGGGACACGCGTAGTACTTGTGTCCCGACTGTCCACCTGAAAGCACTTGTTGGCGAAGGGGAACCCACTGCTCGGGGGCCTCCAACCTGACTCGCTGTGGTGCTTGGAGCACGCTGGTACTGCTGTCCCTGTGGTGCAAACTGCCTCTGCCCAGAGCTGCCAAACTGCCCGGAACTGCCAAACTACCCCCGAGGTGGACGTGCGAACTGCTGCTGCTGCCCACTAAACCTCTGCCTCTGCTGTCCTCCGGAACGGTCCAGCTGCCCTCTAGTCCTCTTGTGTGCCTCGGCTCTGCTCACCCTCTCAAGACCATCCTCAACCTCAATGGCCTTATCCATGAGCTCCTTCGGGGTAGAGCACCCTGCCACGTGCGGACCAATCTCAGCCATGAGACCCCTTTTGAAATAGTAGATACTTATCCTGCTCTGTGGACACGTCACGAGGTGAGTAGCGTGACAACTCGGTCCACCTGTGGTAGTACTCGGGCACACCCATAGCTCCCATCCTCAAGTTCGGAACTCGTCGACTTCTGTCCATCACTCCCTTGGGGATGTGCTTGAGCTACGAACTCCCGCTCAAACTCATCCCAAGAGATAGTGTACGTGTCCTGGTGGTTGGCCACGTAAGTGTCCCACCACGCGCTAGCTGCGCCCTAAGCAAGTACGAAGCAAGTGACACACACTCCGAGTCGGTGCACTCCATCATCACTAGCTGCTTGGACACCGTCTCGAGCCAGCTGTCGGCGTCCGGAGGGTCGGTACGGTGAGAGAACGTGTCCGGCTGAAGTCTGCGGAAGGCCTCCTTCCTCATGTCGGGCCGACTGCGGCCTGCGTAGTACTGTGGCTGCTGCTGCTGTGGAGCCTGCTCGTGGTGGTGCTGCTGCTGCAGCAGCATCTGCATCGAACTCCCGAGTATGTTGGTCCGCAACGCCATCACGTCGGCAAGAGTCCGAGCGGGTGGTGGTGGTGGTGGTATCTCCTGCTGCTCGGCACCCTCCTGCTGCCCTGGTGCCTCCTGCTGCTCGGCAACCTCCGGCTCTCCGGCTGCGGGATCCGGTGGTGCCTCTCCACCGCGACCACGCCCACGGCCTCTGCGTCGAGTACCCACGGCTCCTCCGCCGCGACCACGGCCTCTCGCACCGCGGCCTCGTCCTGCAGCACCCTCGGCGGCAGCCGCACGACCTGCGCCACGACCACGGCCACGCCCATGTCCTCCGGGGGCCCGGTCGTCAACCTCCATCGCAGCCTGCTCAAAGCGCACGTGTAGACCCCTTCCTCTCGGCATCTGTTAACAAGGCACAAATCCAAGGATTAGTACGGGTTATCCAACACTTTCTTCAAGTCTTGAAAGAATCTTCATGAGTAAAAGAATAGCATGCGAGATCATTCATCCAAGCAAACATAGTAAGGGCTTATCCGTTGAGTCATGTCTTATGTTGATAACTTTAATTGCTTGAGACAGATTTCAAAGTTTGATGAAAGGAGTTTAGCAGATTAGAGTTCTAGATCATGTCCCCACAAAAGTCTTATAAGGTATCTAGTACAGAAACTCGACACCTAAGAAACACCTACAATTTATTTTATACAAAAACATGTATAGACATCATGGGGTTCGATTAAGCAACTAAGCAAGTACTAAGTATGCGAGTAACGGTAGAACAACCTATGGCAACGAGTGGCAAGGATGGCCTAGTATGGCATAGGTAAACTACAAGTGCAAGTAACCATTAATCATGCATGGTTCAATTTAATGCAAATACTAAATAGGAGCAAGAGTGGTCAAGGATTGTGGCTTGCACGGATAGGGCTGCCCCCAAGCCGGGTCGGGAGTACTCGTACGGCTGCTCGGCGGAAACTCCTCAAGCTGCAGCTCGGACGGGAACTCCTCGGCACCCTCGACGAGACGGATCGCGAAATAGGGGTTAGGCACGCATAACGAGGCAATAGGAAAAAGGATGAAACGTACGACGGAAATTACAGTACTAGAACATGACCAAAAGCTACACTAACGCGTAGAGAATGTCGCTATGAGTCCAACGCAAATGACTGCGTATTTTTCGATGCTCCGGGAAAAAGATATGAATTTCCAAAGATAAATGAATTATGGAAATTCAGGAAAATCCAAGAAAATGAAAATCCGAGATAATATTCGAGGGAATATTCCCTCGGAATATTCCCCTAGAATATTCCCCTGGAATATTCCGCGGTCCGACATCTGTGCCGTGGACCGGGTCCACGAGCCCATTCTCTCTCTTCTCTCTCTGCGGTCCACGTGAACCGCGTCCGTGCGAGAGTGGGGAACCAAACCTCATGGACCAACCCGACAAGCGGGCCCCACGCCGACGTGATCATGACGCTAGGTTGCCGGAGACGGGCGGCGCCGCCCCAACTCCGCCGTGGGGCTGGCCGGAATCGCCTCGGCCCGATGCTACGGCTCGTCGCGGGCCACTCCAAGGACACCGGACGACTCCCCACACCAACGCGCGCCGACCGTGGTGGTTACGAGGACTAGCTCGCACCACCTCAACGATGAGACCTCGCCGGAGTTGACGCGGCGGCGGGGCGAAAAGGGAAGGCCCCAAACTCGACCAAAACTACAATAAACTACAATGCGGGACCTCCAAACGGTCGCTCGTGCACGCGCGAACCTAACGGAACCACTCGCGGTGCGAGAGGTCGACGGGAGCAACGCCGGCGGTGAGTTCCGCGGCGGCGGCTCAACGGCGCTCCGCGCAACCAAAGAAATCTCCCGGCTTTCCTCAAACAAACGCGCGCACGATAGTCCCCACCACCCTACGAGTCTAGCCAACCTACCAATTGAACACGAGCGCTACTCTACGAGCTCCACACCGGCACTCATGGCACGGCGGAGGCGGAACCCGACGAAGAAGGGGGAATCGACCACAATTCGGGGAACCAAGGTGGGGGCAAGGCGTGCGGTCTTACCGGAAACTCGCGGCGGTGCTAGCTCGGAAGGGGGGCCTTGCGACGACGGGCGGCGAGGTTTCTCGACGGCGGACGACGGGCGACGCGCGGAGGAGAATGGTGACCACGCGAACTTCCGTTCCGCTGCAACCAAGGGTCAACGGCCTTGCGCTTAGCGCCGAGAAGGAAGAGTGGACGACGGGGCGTTAGGAACACGGCACAAGCCGGACGGGGGCTTACCGGAGATAGAGAACGGGGACGAAGACGACGGCGGTTGAAAACTTGCACGGGCCTGCTCTCCTTCTACCCTGCTCCAAGCTCGACGGGAAGCACACCGCTCGACGCGGGACGGCACGCCGCGCACGGTGGTCGGCACACGCTCTAGTGGTTCGGAGCGTCTCCCATGGCGGAGGAGAAAACCGCAACTCGCGGCGCGCCTAGGGTTTGGAAGGTTTGGGAAGGAACGGAGGCGGCGGCGGGGTTTTGAAGGGGAGGAAAGGTGGAGGGAGTTGGTGGCGCGGGCCCCGGCCGTTGCGGCGGCGCTAAACGCCACTCGTCCGAGGTGGCGGCCTCTCTGCGTGCCGCGCGCTCGGGGTGAGCTGGAAAGTGCGGAGGTGGAAGATGACACCTTGCTCGGGTCGGGCTGGAGTTGGACCGGGTTGGCGCGAGGAAGAGATGGGAGGTTGGGCTGGTGAAGATTCGGCCCATGGCGCGAGAATTCAAATTAAATTGTTTCGCGAATATTTCATTCGAATAAAGTTCAAATCTTCTCCAAATTCAATTAAAACTTATCCGGACTCGAAGTTATTTTATTACATCTGCTTTGTTACATTTTGGGATGTTACGGGTGCCTTGTCCTCCTCCTTGGCTTGTAACCTAAGACTTGTGTGACCCTATCTATCCCACAGGGGAACCTAATAAATTATGTTGTATGAGACTTTGTATTACCTGTATGTGTACCAAAAACTGATGCGGGGATTGGTACGGAAGCACGAGTACATCCTAGAAATAGGGTGTGACAGGATGGTACCAGAGCCCATACTTGACCGTAGGACGTAACCTTAGGATGGACCACCGCAACCCCGTATTACCTATACCTATACATAAATGCCTATGTCAACCCTAAATCAAGTCTAAAATAACAACCATACTTGGATCATTCGCAAAGGCAAAACATTTACTTCAACTACATAGAATTGATGAATATTATTCTAATATAAAATTCTTATCTTAAGATCCTTATCGGAATTATGGCATTTGTCATGAAGAAAATCCTTTTTGTTGACCATTGCATCGCATTGCATTGCATTTACGGGAGTCGGGATTGAACCAACCATTAATATTAACCTTTTGAAGTCAATTGATTCCATGCTTTTTGTGATGACTTGTTGTTTGAAACAACCGTGGAACTTATGATCCTCATTAACTATGGCACATGTGCATTGAGTAAGGGTGTGTTTGTTTCATTGAATTGACTGGCTTGGACAGGACTATCCAATCTAGTATTTGCTTCACCGTGAGTGTGGATAGGATAGACATGAATAGAGAGTATGCTTCAAAGATGTAGAAATTTGGCCGGATAGGGCTATCCAACCTGTCTAAGCATGATCATTAGTAAATCATTAAAGATAATTAGTATATTGTGATATTAATTAGTATATTTTATTGTGAAATTAGGATAAATAAACATTAATATATTAATTAGTATGCAAAAATCATGTGGATTAGAATATAGTTATTGATAATTAGCATGTTTTACTATTAATTATGAATTGTTGTAACAAGATTACTGTTTATAAAAAATTAAAGTAGGCTAATTAGTGTATGATTAACTACTATTATTTGCAAATAATGTATAATTACTCTCATTTAATATTTTCTCGACCCTCCAATTGCATAAACAATGGATGACCCTGTCCGATCAAACGAACAATGAGTTGGATGATGGAGTCCTAGAAAATATGGGTAGGATGATTCCATCCAACCTTGACGTTCAACCAAACGTAATCTAATATAACATCATCTTTCCTAATTTTAGAACATATGTTTCTATTAAACTATTATATACCAACCACTTACATTTAAAAGCTCTATCTAATGAAACATGGAAAATTTATATTTATGGTAGCTTGCAGGTGTATCGTTTCAGTGAATTTCTAAGGGCAAGTACAAAGGTGCAGTCTTATAGACCGTCTCATGCATGACACGTAATCTTGAGACAATCTATTAGACCACTTGTACAATGGGTGGTTGTTTTGATTGTCTCGTAGAAATTGCCATGTCTTAAATTTGTGGATGAAAAAGGAATATTTGTGAGTTGCATGACAACTACAACTCGTACATTGGTGTGTAAGTCATCTCATACTCCTAAATTGTAGCGCATGAGGTGGTTTCCTCGCGAAACAACCACCTCTTTCTCTCACCCCCTCTCTCTTCCACATCATCAAAAATCCTATATATGTGACGGTGCATGAGACGGACTATAAGACTGCTGCTTTGTAGTATTGTATATGCCCTAATGTACTGTTGGACAATGAAAACGTCGTCGAAGTAATTGGCAAAGTAGTGACCCACCCACACTTAACACTTATATCATATTATATGCTAACTATTACCAACTTATTCTCGGAAATGAGTTTTTATTCATCATTTGTGATTTCTGTCCTAGGTGGGTTCAATCTTTCTTCATTTGCGAATTAACATAGACGCTCACATACATGTACAAATACTAACTCTTATGAACACGCGCACACACCCGTACCTCTATGAGCACTTCCAGCAGACATCCAGCTTGATCTTGAGATGGACGAAATTCCAACAAGCATCTCGCTATCTCGCTATCGATAGGAATGTTGCGTCCTACGAAAAATATAATTAGCTGTAAATACAATACATGTATCAAATCTGAGATTTGAACTCGAACGGAATTATCCCACCATAAGGAATGTAATCGTCTTCGTTTGTATCGATGAAAAAGTGATACAAATTTTTACACCCAAGATGTAGAGGTATAAGTCGCTTCCACCAAACAGAATCAAATTTGGAGGCTCTGATGCAGTTCAGGCAAATGAGTTGTCGTGGTAACGTGCCATTACATAAATTTGGTGGCCAAGATTTGCCAATCGTCTTTTTCACAATGATCGACTAAACAAACTAGAGGTCCAAAAACTCCACCTAACGCCGTCGCCCGGGCGCGGCAGCCGACACGGCAAGGCACCACACACTGCGTGAGTACTCAACATGCATTTACTGAAATGACACCTAATTAGTGTCTTACTACTAGTACTCATTATGGATCACACTCACCGACTCAGTGTCGTACGTGCCATCCAGTGCGTTTGTATAATAGAACATGCATCCATCAAGCTAATTTTAATAACTAAAATCTGATAGCTTACTGTATAGCGCATCACATGCATGGAGTAATATAATTCTTTATCATACGCAGCGAGCCCAAATGAATGAGGAAAGAACAACAATTCTACAGAATAAACTACACAAATGTGGAACCAATCATATACCAACTGAATGGACCTGCTAGCTAGCAGCAGTACTCTCCAGTCTCCACCACGGAGGATACTATACGTATAAGTGTGTACAACTAATTAATCACCAACGTATCAATCAATCCAACAACAGTATAATAAAGAATAAAGGAGGATACTTGCAGTAATTGACAAGCTAACTTGCTAGCTAGGCCGGGATCAAGGACAGCCTGGGCTTCTTGAAAGCCAAGGGGCTGAGCACCTCGTCCTCTTCCTCGGCCGCCGCCGGCGAGAAGCACCGCTCGGCGATGTCCGGCAGCGCCGGGATGTTGAGGTCGAAGCCGCGGCCCGCCGTGGCAGTGGCGGAGCCGATGGCGCCTTCGTAGTGGCAGCGCTTGTGCCCGCCCAGCGCCTGCCCCGTCGGGAACGTCTTCTTGCACACGGAACACTCGTGTACCTTGCCCGTACCGGACGTGGACGAGGATGTCGCCGGGGATGCCGACGATGACGCCGGAACTTGCGGGGTAGCGGCTGCCTGGATTGCCGTTACCGGCGGCCTGGTGCGGTGGCTGGACTTGTGGCCGCCGAGGGCCTGGTGCGACGAGAACACCTTGCCGCACACGTTGCACCTGTGCGCCGGCTGATGATGCTGGTCGCCATCGCGGTGGCCGCGCGCGAGCATGAGGAGGCAGAGCGCGAGGTGCTCCTCCTCCGTGTGCGCGCGCGCGTGACGCCTGGACCGCTTCCGCTTCGCCCACACCTGCACCTCCTTGTCGTCTTCCAGTTCCAGCTCCCGGATCGGCCGCCACGGTACCGCCGCCGCGTCGACAACCGTGTCCACTACCATCGTTGCCATATATATGTTCAAGAGATCCTGGAGGAGATCACCGGAGCTACTGGCTAATAGTAGTTTGGGAAGTAAGAAACGGAAGGAGATTGTGTGAGTGGAATGCTGGAAGCAAAGTGCGTGATTGATGAGTAGCTTTATACTAGACGCGAAAAGGGGCTCGATCGGGAAGTTGGTGGTGCGGTGGTTTGTTTTGTTGGTGTCCGGCCGACTCATCTACTGGTGGAGTAGTAGTGGTTGGTTGATTGGACGATCCTACTAGCTTGCAAGGAAGAAGAGGAGTACCACTTTGCTGTTGGTCAACTGTTGGAGAGTGAAGATCAAGTGTGGATGTGCTTCCACACCATCTCCATGTGGCGACATGACTTTGTCTCGGAGGTCAACAATGCAAGGGGAGTGTTGACAGCGAAGAGTAGTTAGTTGTAACATATATACAAGACTGTTTCTTCAGTCCACACTATGGGAAACTACTGGTTCCAATGGGACATTAACACGCGGTGGCTCCAAAAGGATGTGTACGTACGTACTGACAGGTGGTATTCTGTGCGTGTGACGTCATGGGAACGATGAGCAACGTGGCTGCGCTGTTAGTACATCATCCTCCGGCGATCTGCTACTAATCGAATCGTGTAACCAATTATGTCGTCAGAGGTCGTGTGTAGCTTATTACGCGGTGGAGTTGGGCAATTAATGATTGTATTTTCGAGGCCCGTGTTTAAACACGAAAGAGTAGCCAGCCACTTGATGAATTGCAATTCCACACGGAGTAGGGATAGAAAAATTCGTTCAAAACGGAGAGCAGGGACGGATGTCATCAGCAATACAACGGGATTGAGGCATCCACGTTTGTCCCAGGGCGGCAGCCGGCATTCCTATCCAGTGTATGAGAAGCCACCGCGTGGAGCAAAGAGACTGACGCGTTTGCGGCGTTGGGCGGCCAGCGGAGACGGCACAGCAGCATTCCATTTGGGGGTCTAGACCGAACTGGACTGGAGGAGGGAGCACTTTCTAGAAACGGCTGGCCAATCATCTCTAATGGTCACAGCTTGTGCACCCTGCTGGCACGTGTCCTGCCGTTGAGCTACTTACGATGTTACAGGCATCCCCACCTTCCAGTCCACTAACGTGTGCCAGTGCTAAATTACTCGCTCAACGAACTGAAATTGTGGCTATTCATCGATTAATAACACTGGTTGCTATCGATTTGATTGGGTTGGGTCGTAAGTGATTATTACCTGCCAGGCAACGTCAATTTCACCGGGCTCTAGCTACTTCATACTCCTTGCGTTTTGCATTATTATTGGTTGGTTGCGGTGACGGTAGCGTAACGACCGGTGTTGCCGGCACGTAGAGCTCAGTTCCAGTACCAGTGGCAAGTTGATGATGAGACGGGCGCAAGCAATCCGATAGGAGTAGAAGATCGAGTAGCCACCAGTAGTCGTTCAGTTTCTCCAGCTTTCAGGGCACCGACACGGCACAGATGCAGTGCACATGCATCGCTGGATCGGAGAGACTACTAAGCAGGCACATGCGTGATGGACCGGAATCCCGCCGCGCGCCGGCTCGATCGCGTGCCCGTGCTCTCTCCGTCCCTCCGGTAACGCAACGCGTCTGCGCCGCGTGCACCGGCACCGCAGCGGTGGCCATGTGCGTCGGCGAGCCACGCCCACGCGCAACCAGACCTCGATAGGGCCTGATGGGCCGGCTCGATTGCTTGCTTACATTCTCACGCCAGAATGCTATAGCTGGAGAACTACCTTGAGGACCGAAAGATTTTTTTAATAATCAATTTTAGAAATTATTTAATATAACTAATCGACGGATTTTAAAATTTACCGAAATAATCGATCTATCGCCCATCCAACTATCGCCCAGCCAAATGGCGATATGGCACCAATCGCGACAGGTCCCTATCCCCTGCCAGGCGAGCGATAGACACGTATCGCCCATACAGTGGGCGACAAGAACCTATTGTCCAGTGGGCGGGCGACATGTTGTTTTTTTTCCGCGGCTTTGTTATCTTTTTTTTTTCACTCGTGAATTTTGTTGAATTTATCCTTTGATATAGCATGGGCGACAGGACCTGTGGACATATTAGTTTCTTTTTCTTTTTTGAATTTATCTGCTGATATAGCATGGCCTGCTCCTTTTGTTCTTGAAGCGGAGCGCAGTCCGGCCGAGGGGGGGTGTCGGTGTTCGAACCAGCGGCGGTAGAATTTGTTCCGGGGGTTGCGCGTTTTGGGCCGGATGGTGCATAAGGGAAGACACGAAAGATTTAGGCTGGTTCGAGAAAGCTCCCTACGTCCAGCAGGAGGGGGTGTCGCGGCGTCGTGTTCCTTGCGCCAAAATGGAAAATGCCAGTACAAGAGTGGGGAGAGCAGCGTGCTCCAAGTCCTGCACAAAAAGTAGCGTATGGGGCGTGTTCTTCGGTGTCTAGCGTACGTGCGAGCTGCGTCGACCGTCCGTTTCACGGAGAGGGCTCGCACCCCTTTATAGTCATAGGGGTGGTGCTCGAGTTACAAGAGAGAGAGAGAGAGAGAGAGAGAGAGAGCGAGAGAGAGTTGGTCGAGCTTCGGTGTTGTCCAATCAGTCTTCTTGCCGTACATTCGGGCAGGGTTGACTGGGCGGTCGCGTCGTCCCTGTAGCGACGAGTACCAGGGTGGAGTGTTCCGCGATTTGAGGAGCTGCGAGCGGTGCTGTTTGCAGAGTGGTTGGATTTGGACAAGCCATTCCCGTCCTTTTTCTATCAAGCGTAATGATGATTCGGCTATGGTCGAGGTATGGGAGTGGTCCTCCGCATGGCTCGAGCTTGCGAGAGGAAGGTCATGCGGGACGGAGCGTAACTCGAGCTTGACCTTGAGTTACACCTATTCGACGGTGTGACGGGGGTCGTACGCCCGTACGTCGGCGAGCGGTGGTTTCTCGCGGAGCCTCCGGTCCACGCTAACTCCTGTCGGGCAACGGGAACGACACGTCCCGTCGACGTGCCCTGACGGGAGCAGGTGGTGGCAGGAGGGATGGGCTCGGGCCTCCCGCCAATGATTTCCGAGTAACGCCCACGTGGGCGCCGGGGCAGTTGGGAGTTAATGCGGTCGGTGGTCGAGTCACGAGGTCGAGTGTGAGGGTCGAGTGACCAAGATCGTGCGGGACGGAACCCCTCGACCAAGGCGTCATGGTCGTGCGAGGCGGACATCCTTGAGTAAGGCACCGGGGTCGTTTCCTGGCTGGCTTGTACGGACGCGGGCCAGCCTCCGGTGATGACGTGGTCGTATTAACCCTCCGTTAGGGGGTCCGGATGCTGCCACGTGGCAGCGTTAATCTTTCCCCGGCGGTAGCCCCGAGCCCTTGGGTGGGGATCTTTCCAAGAGGTGGGGGTCGCTTCCACGTGCTCCTCGTTTAGAGTGTCCTTTCCGCTGGATGCGCACGAGCGCGTTCGGTGGACGGTAGCCCCGAGCCGGGGGATAAGTCGTAGACTTATGCCCTGGCGGAGTCGTTAGCCGGAAATACGGTCCCGTCGTTGGACCTCGCGTTTGCGATGCCAGCCCCGAGCCCTCCGCGCGGTGCGGACGGCCGATCGAGAGGTGGTTGGTCTTAGTCGTTTTGCCCGTTCGCGTCGGGTTCGTACGACGGAGGGTAGAGCAGATCCGCGATTCGCCAAAAGGGCCGACACGCGGGAAAAGCTCGAGTGAAGTTGCGGTTTCTTGTCGGAGAGATTCCGTCGGGCCCGGCGGGGACAACTCCATTAATCCGTGCGAGCACCCTCGATTGGGACCCAAAACCGTTCGCTAGGTTTTGGGGGCTCGATGCCTCTCTACGATGAGATTCCCCTTAGTCGAGGTCGATCGAGACTCGAACGTATCGGTCGATGCCCGTTACGCTCGCGCACGTGGGTCGCGGCCGCTAGGTGGACCCATCGACGTCACTCCCCGGCTCGGTATATGTTGCTCGAGGCGGCTTTCGAACCCCTTCGCTTGGGCCGGCCTTCGAACCTCGGCTAGGTGGGGCCGTCGAGACAATTTTTTGCCTCTTATCCCCGCTTACCTCCGAGGTCGGGTCCCGGTTGGTCGAGTCCCGAGGTCGAGCGTTCGACCTTGGAGGGAATTGGTAGGCGGCGAGCCGCTCCTCGGGGCATGTGCCCTTTCCCGTCTCTGCCTGCGGGTGAGCGAATACGAAAGGACAAAAAGTACGGAAGGGAGCGTGGGATTTTCACCGTCTCGGCTTCCATGGTTCGGGGATCGAGGCGCGTCCTTATCCGTTGATGGCGCGTAGTGGCGGGACCCGCACGGCGCGGAGTCGGTTTCCTCTTGGTAGTGGCGAGACCCGCGCAATTAGTACGGGCCACCGGGCCGCGAGACCGGCAGGTGGCGGCGTGAACATCGGGGCAAGGGACTTTAAGAAATTTTACCGGGGTAGTGGCGGTTGTGGGGCCCGTCGCGGAGCCGAAGGGTAGCGGCCGTCCGATGCGGCCCCCTATTTAACCTGTCGCCCGCCGGGTCCCTTGGTTCCCATGCGCCATTGCCTTCTCTCGCCTTCGCCCTTCCTGCCCTAGTCTTCGCCTTTCTTGCCCTAGCCTTCGCCTTCCAAGCTCCCGAGCCCTTCCTCCTTCCCCTTCGGCTATGTCAACTTGGACCCGTTCCACGACGACGAGGGCCGAGCTCAACCGCCTAGTGGCGCAGGGCCTCGCTGCGCGAACGCGGACTCGATCGATGGTGGTTGCTCCCGGCCAATGAGTCGCGACCGGAGCCGCCGCGGGGCTACGTGGTCTCGTTCCTGCACTTTGACGAGCGCGGCCCGGGGACGCCGGGGAACGATTTCTTGCGGGCGATGATGTTCCGGAACGGGCTGGAGCTCCGGCATCCGAACCCCAACGGCATCCGAGCAGTGAGCACCTTCGTCGCTCTCGCGAGGGTTTCTTGGGGATGGCCCCCGACCTCGACCTGCGGAGGTACTATTTTCGTATCAACCTCCATCGGAGGAGGAACTCCGGGGCGAGGAAATTCCCGCGCATGTAGGCTGTGCGGGGATCGTGATGAAGAGAGACCGGGGAAGGGACTACATCACGGGGACCACCCCTTCGTCAAACCAAGGGTGGCATCCGAAGTGGTTCTATCTTCGGCGGGACCGGGGCACCCGTTCCGGCCTTCGAGGATCGGGTCTTCGAGGAGGCCCGGAAGCATGGAAGTGGGGCTGCCCCCGCGCCGGCACAAGCAAGATCGACATGGCGATCGAAGCGATCCGGCATCCGGCCCGGTTCAACGTCGATGCGACGGTGGTGGTGGGCTCCTTCCATAAGCGGAGGTTCGCGCCGTTAATGCGCCGCCGGATGCTGATGCACCGGTGTCGAGCAACGACCGTGTTGTCCCCGATACCGTGATGGCGGTGCAGGAGCTCGACGACGACGCGGTCGCGTCGCGTGTTCGGAGCGCGGCGGGGACTGCCGCGCGCCCCGGCCTGTCTAGGGGGCCCTCACATGAAGCCGCACCGGAGGCACTCGCTGTGGTAAGTCAATTCGACCTTCATCGTCTTGCGGTGCATTCGAGTTTCCGCCTAAGTTTGTTCGCTAACCTGCTCTTTTTCTTGCGATCCGCTCTGGATCCCGCTTAGTCGGCGTACACGAGAAGGCCGCCCGGTGCGAGGCCAATCGCCTCCATGCCGCAGAGGTGCAGGCCGAGAGGAAGGCTGCCAAGGATGTGGCCATGAGGCTCCAGCTGGAGAAGACGGCGCGAGACGTCGAGCGCTAGAGGAAGAGGGAGGCCTACGGGTCGCGGGGCAAAACCCCGATACGGCATCTACCACCTCGACCCCGTGCCGACGGACTCCGAGGATGACGGTGGAGCCGGCGAGTTTGAGGACGATGGGAAAACCCCGTTCGTCCGCTCCCGCCGAGCCGTCACCTCGGGCCTTGAATCCTCGGCCCCCTCGAGCTCGACCTTCGCGGGCTGGTCCCTCGAGCCGGCCCGCTCCTCACGGGGCGAGTCGAGTTCTAGGGCTGGCGGAGCGTCTCGCACGGAGGGGACGGGACCAGCCCGGACCCCTTCTTTGGGTCCGAGGTGGTGGACCTTACGGTAGATCCTACCATCAACGCAAGGGAGGCGGCAGAAATGATCGCCGAGCTGGTCGAAGGCGGTACGGATCTCAACCGCATGCTGCGGCGCCCGGAGACGGCGCGGCGGATGGCGTAGATCTAGGATGTCTTCCCTCCGCCGCGCCCACGGACGTGGTGCCCGCGCAAGGTGCCGGCGCCCGGGCGCTGCGAGCCCAAGAAGTTGGCGGGGCGGAAGATCGGCGTGCGGACGCGCACGTCGACGTCTTTAAACTTGTTGCGGCCGATGAACCGGCCTCTCGACACGCGGATGCGCGTGCCGATGTCCTTGAACCGGTTGCGTCCGGCGGGGATGGCGTCGCGGGGTCCTCGCCGACTTTCGAGGTTCTCGCTAAACCTGCCGAGGAGCCATCGCGGGCAGCGGTCGACCCGGCGGTGGCCGCCGACAAGCACGTCCGCGAGGACGAACCCGGCGAAGGCGCTCCTCGCGACCAAGCGGACGGTGCCGCCGCGGAGGAGGGCTCCGCCCACGACCCTTCGCACGTCGCTAACCTCCTCGGCGGCGCAGGCCGCTAGGTCAAGAAGGGCGGGCGTCGAGGAGGAGGCGGTCGTCGTGGCCACTACGGTGGAGGGGCGCCGGCAGAGTCCGGCCGCGCCCCGGGGCAGCCTCCGGACCGGAGGCTGTCCAATTTCTTGGCCGGGCTAGCGCCGGCGGTGCGGGCCTTCTTGGCCCGACTCGAGTCGGAGGCGGGCGAGTTGATGCGGGTGGCCGGCGAGGCTCGTGCCGGTTTAGACGGGGCGCTCGGTCGGGAGGAGGCCCTCCGAGCGGCGAAGGAGGCGGCGGAGCTTGATGCGGCGGAGGCGCGCCGCGCAAGGGAGGAAGCTCTCGCGGCCTTGGGGAAGGCCGAAGAGGCGGCCTCGGCGGTGAGAAGGTCAAGGAGGCGCTCCAAGCGGAGAGGGAGGCGAGGCGGAAGGCCGAAGCCGCGGCGGAGGCCTCCCACCAAACCGCATCCGGCTAACTTCACGAGCTCCGGGAGCAGCGGGCCGAGAAGGAGGGTAGGTGTTCGAAGCCTTTCCTCCTTGATCTTAATCGAGTCCCTTAGTCGTTTTCCTCGACTACTCGAACCCGGGTTTCTGAAGTTGGATTTTTCTTTGCAGGGCTGGAACAGAGGCTGGTCACGGCGGAGGCATCACGGAGGCAGCTCGATGCTGCCCTGGGCCGCGCGTTCGCCGACGCCGAGGTCGAGCGGGACGTCGAAGCCGCTCTGCCGGAGCAAATCGGCGCGGTGGTTCGAGAAGCCGGGCGCTCCGCCGTGCGCGCGACCTTTACGATGCTCGGCGTCCCACTACGAGGATCTCGACTTTGGGGCCGTCGGCACGGGACTTGTTCCCGGCTTCGCCGGCGCCGAGCTGGAGTCGCCGAAGGCCGAGACGCGTGCACCCGCCGATTCTCCGGCTGCAAAGCTTGAGGAGGAGCCCCTCCCCAAAGCGTAGAGAAGTTAGGGGATTAGTTTTTGTTTTTTGTTTCGTTAAGAACAAAGGGGCGTAGTTCCCTCGTTTGTAAATAACTTCAAGTTTTATTAAATCGTTCTGCGCTCGACCTCCGAGGGTCTTGCTCTTTATCAAGTAGTTTCAAGATCGACCTTGATTATGTTTTGGCCTTTTTATCTTATCTCGTTGATTCGCAAGGCTCGAGCCGCCGAGCCTCGTTGAACTTAGTCGCTTTTGGTGAGCGTTCGCTGGGGCCGCTGGGGCACTCGAGCTTCGGCTTTCCGACCAACTTAGACTGTGAGTTCGTTTGCTCGCGCTTACCTTGGTCGTCAACGAGACTCGAATTCAAGGCCAAGTGAAACTTAGCAAATTTGTTCGCGAAAAAGAGCTAAGTGTAGCGATTTTTGTTTTTGAAAAATCGTGGTTTCGCCCGCCGTCCAGCCCTCGAGTGAGGCTCGACCTCTCACCGTACTTAGCGGGCGATCGCTAAGGAACAAAGGAACAAACGCGAGCTTAAGGATAGAACTTACGTAACTGCGCAATGTTCTAGGCGTTGGTTAGTTCTCGACCTTCCACCGTCTTGAGCTTGTAGGAGCCGGGTCCGATGACGCGTGCGACGATGTAAGGTCCCTCCCAAGGAGGGGATAGTTTGTGGCGATCCTTGTTGCTCTGCACTAAGCATAGCACCATATCCCCGACGTTGAAACCTCGACTCTTAACGTTGCGATCGTGGTATCGTCGAAGCGCTCGTTGGTATTTAGCAGAATGCAAGAGCGCGGCGTCGCGTGCCTCGTCGAGCTGGTCCGCGGCATCCTCGAGTGCCGTTTGGTTCCCTTGCTCGTTGAAGGCACGAACCCCGGGAGCGCCATAGTCGAGGTCGGTCGGAAGGATCGCTTCCGAACCGTAGACCATGAAGAACGGCGTATAGCCGGTCGCTCGACTTGGAGTTGTTCGAAGACTCCGGAGGACCCGGCCATTGGTCTCGGGGTGAGCCACAGCTGCCCAATCCACTCAAATATGGCGGTCGTCATAGAACGTGAGGAATTTCTTCCCTGTGAACTGCGTGCCATTGTCCGTGATTATCGAGTTGGGAACACCTAAACGATGAACAATGTCGAGGAAGAAATCGGCTGCCTCTTCGGAGCTGATCTTGCCGATGGCTCGAGCTTCGATCCACTTTGTGAACTTGTCGACCGCGACGAGCAAGTGGGTGAAGCCCCGGCGCTTTTTCGGAGGACCGACCAAGTCTAAACCCCGGACCGCGAAAGGCCATGTGACGGGTATAGTTTGGAGGGCTTGAGCGGGTTGATGCGTCTATCGAGCAAAGTATTGGCAACCTTGGCATTTGCGGATGATGCAGGTTGCATCCGCCACGGCGGTTGGCCGATAGAAGCCTTGTCGAAAGGCGTTGCCCACGAGGGTTCGTGGCGTGGCATGGTGGCCGCAAACGCCCGCGTGGATGTCGTCGAGGAGCTGCGTACCCTCCTCGACCGGGATGCAGCGTTGCAAGATCCTCGACACGCTGCGTTTGTAAAGTTCGCCATCGACCAAGACAAAGGACTTAGAGCGTACGTGCGGGCGCCTTGCCTCGGTCCGGTCGGCCGGAAGCTTGCCGTGGAGGAGGTACTCGATGTACGGCGCCCTCCAATCGGATGGTCGTGGCGCGCTGTCCGCCGGCGCGTCGATTTCCATGATCTCTCCACCCGCCGGCGGAGAGCTAGCCCCGAGCTCGTGTTTAAGCTCGGGCGTCCCCGGGTCGAGGTTGACACCCGGGGCAGGCCTCGAGCTCGCCTCGATGGGTCCCCCATCGTCCTTGGGCGGAAGGTGGGGGCGAACCGAAGGCCGGAGCTGGTCGTGGGCAAAGATGCCCGCCGGGACGGGTTCCCGGCTGGATGCTATCTTGGCGAGCGAGTCCGCTGCCTCATTGAGGCGCCGAGGAATGTGCCCGAGTTCGAGCCCATCGAACTTCTCCTCGAGCCTTCGCACCTCTTGGTGATATAGCATAAGCGTGTCGTTTTGGCAGCTAGACTCTTTCATTACTTGGTCGACGACGAGTTGAGAGTCCCCGCAGACCTCGAGTTGCCGGATCCGGAGTTCAATGGCGATCCCGAGGCCATTAACCAATGCTTCGTATTCGGCTACGTTATTTGAACCGGGAAAATGTAGCCGGATAGCGTACCTCATGCGCACTCCTCGGGGAGAGACGAAGACAAGTCCGACGCCCACTCCTTGGCGCATCAACGACCCGTCGAAGTACATGACCCAGTACTCCCGATCCACCGGCGCGGGTGGGAGCTGGGTCTCCGTCCACTCCGCGATGAAGTCGACGAGCACCCGGGATTTTATCGCCGTTTGGGGCATATAGGTGATGTCATGCCCCATCGGCTCGAGGGCCCACTTGGCGACCTTGCTCGCAGATTCTCTATTCTCAATGATATCACGCGAGAG
The DNA here is from genome assembly GCA_031894775.1 of Chloris gayana. Classification (NCBI taxonomy): domain Eukaryota; kingdom Viridiplantae; phylum Streptophyta; class Magnoliopsida; order Poales; family Poaceae; genus Chloris; species Chloris gayana. The sequence goes on from JAUNZO010001928.1 coordinate 5,696,091, forward strand.
GGAAGGAACTCACCACGGTTATCGAGGGCGCGTCGAAGTAGTGGCGCAGCTTGCGTCCGGCGACCATCACGGCCTAGAGGATCTTGAGGACTTGTAGGTACCGGGTCTTCGAGTCGGAGAGCACCTCACCGACGTAGTAGACAGGGTGTTGCACCTTGAGAACGTGCCCCTCTTTCTCCCGCTCGACCACGATGGCGGCGCCGACGACCCGAGTGGTTGCCGCTACGTAGAGCAGGAGTCGTTCTCCTGGGGAAGGCGGGGTCAAAACCGGAGGGTTGGCCAAGATGTGCTTCACCTCGTCAAGCGTGACCTGCGCCTCTGCGTCCACTCGAAGCTCTCGGACTTCTTGAGGAGCTTGTAGAGCGGGAGCGCTCTCTCCCCGAGCCGCGAGATGAAGCGACTCGGCGCCGCTAGGCACCCCGTGAGCCGCGGCACCCCTTGATGTTTTTGATCCGACCCATGCGCTCGATGGCGGTGATCTTCTCCAGGTTTGCCTCGATGCCACGCTCCGAAACGATGAATCCCAACAACATCCCTCGCGGGACCCCAAAGACGCATTTCTCGGGGTTAAGCTTAACGCCGTTTCGCGCAGCTTGGCGAACACACGCTCGAGGTCGACTGCGAGTTGGTCGGCTTTTTGGATTTGACGACGATGTCATCGACGTAAGCTTCAACGATATCTCCGATGAGATAGTCGAAGCACTTCGGATGAACCGCTGGTACGTGGCACCGAGCATTCTTAAGCCCGAACGGCATCGTCGTGTAGCGGTACGAGCCGAAGGGCGTGATGAAGGAGGTCGCGAGCTGGTCGGATTCGTCGAGTGCTATCCGGTGGTACCCGAGTACGCGTCTAGAAAGCAGAGGATTTCGCACCCGGAGGTCGAGTCGACTATTTGGTCAATGCGTGGTAAAGGAAAGGGATCCTTGGGACGGACCTTGTTCGAGCTAGTATAATCAACACACATTCTCCATTTCCCATTTTTTTTCTTACAAGGACGGGGTTAGCCAACCACTCGGGGTGATATACCTCCTTGATGAATCCGGCCACCAAAAGCTTCGCGATCTGCTCACCGATGGCCTTGCGCTTCTCCTCGTCGAAGCGCCGCAGCGCCGCTTCACCGGCTTCGAACCTGGCTTGATGTGCAAGGAGTGTTCGGTGACTTCCCTCGGAATTCCCGGCATGTCCGAAGGTTTCCACGCGAAGACATCGGCGTTTGCGCGGAGGAAGTCGACGAGCGCGCTTTCCTATTTGGAAGAGAGGGAGGTGCCAACACGCACCGTCTTCTTCTCGTCCCCCTCGAGGTCGAGGACGACCTCCTTGGTCCCCTCCGCCGGCTCGAGCTTAACGGAGCGCCGACCGGGGCGAGCGTCGGAGCTCGCGAAGATCATTAGGCAGCCCTCCGCCCGAGGGAAGCCTTCTTCGTTCTCCTCGCCGGCGTTTCCCTCGACAACGGCGTTCTCCTGCTGGTCCCGCTGTGGGCGTCCCTCGCGCCCATGCTGCGTGATGATCTTCTTCATCGGCGAGCAACCCCGCATCAAGTGCTTGACGGGAAACTCGTGGTTGGGGCACGGCTCATTCCACTTGTTCTCGAAGTGGTCGGGAGGATTTTTGTTGGGCTGCTTTGCGCCCTTCTTCTCGGTCGCGGCCACCATAGGGCCATCGGTCGACCGCATCTTATTCTTCTTGTTGGGCTTGGAGGCGAAGGCCCCCGCCGGCGTTGCCGTCGGTCCGCTTGCCCTTCCCCTTCTCCGGAAGGTCGCCGTAGAGGAGTGCGCCGATCGCCTCCTCGCCCGAAGCGTGGCTCGTGGCGATGTCGAGGAGCTCCTGAGCTGTTCGTCGGCAGCTTCGCCCCAACTCGTGGACCGAGCCTCGCAGTTCGTTCCGAGAGAGGAAGGCCCCGATGACATCCACGTCGACGACGTGGGGCAACTCATTGCAGCGTCGGGAGAATCGCCGAATGTAATCCCGGAGCGGCTCATTCGGCTTCGTCGATAGTTCTTCAACTCCCGGGGGTTACCCGGACGGGCACACGTGGCCTGGAAGTTTCCTACGAAAACCTCTCGTTGGTCGGCCCACGACCGTATCCGGTCCGCGGGCAGGTGCTCGAGCCGGGTTCTCGCCGAATCGGCGAGATACAGGGGCAGGTTCCGAATGATGGCGAGATCGTCATTCGCGCCGCCGTCCCGGCATGCCAACCGATAGTCCTCTAGCCGGAGGGAGGGGTTCGACTCCCCGCATACTTGGCAACCGTTGTTGGGGGACGGAAGCGCGGAGGGAAGGTCGCTCTCCTAATCGTGGAACCGAAGACCACTGGGACCCGGGGGTCGGGGCTCGACTCCGGTCGTGCTCGACATCGCCCCGGCCTCCGCGGCGGGGATTTCGGACAAGGCGCGGACCCCTGTCATCCTACGCGCGACGACGCGCGTCAAGGGTCGAGCTCGCGTCGCGAGCAGCTCCGATGCGAGAATGCACCGGTTGCCTAGGCTCGGGCTGGCCCGGCTGCGCGGGCTGCCCCACGAAGCATGCACCGAACCCCCGCTTGGGAGTCGCGCCTCCCGGTGCTAGCGCGATGGTTTCATATCGCGGCGCATCGCTGCGAACTCTCCGCGTGATGCTCGCCGCCTTAGCCAGGAGCGCGGCCATCTCCCTCTCGCACCCGCTGCGCCTCGGGAGTCGGCTGTATCGGGAGGGTTTTTAATAACGCGGCTGCCGCAGCCACGTTTTGCCCAGCTCGAGGGAAGTGCTGAGTTTCGCCTCCGACATCGTCGGCGATCTGCTGGTTGACGTGGCGAGCCCTTTGACGCGCGTTGCACTCCGCGTGCCGGCGCTGCTGCTGCAACTCTCGCTCGACCGCCGCGGTTTCCTCCTCGAGCCCGCGGCGGGCCTCCTCCAGCTCTAGGCGCCTAGCCCGGAGGCGAGCCTATAGATCGTCGCCGCCCGGAGGTGCGGTGTGCGCACGTTGGGCCGCCGGGGTCCCGGGGCGCCGGGCTCCGGCACGGCCGGTCCACCGGCGCTCGGGCGCCCGCTCCCGCGGCGTGTAGCACGTTGCATTCACGAGAGTGGCCATGGGCTTCGTCGCTGCTGCCCTGGTCCGAATCCTCATCCTCCCCCGCATCGAGGAGGTCGAAGAGGGACTCGGAGGGATGGATAACCATCCCAACGAACTCTCCCATCCGCTCGGGAGTGGCAAGGAAGTCAAGACTCCCGAAACGCACGGTAGTGCCGGAGCCCAAAACGAAAGCTCGGAATTAGCCATCCGTCCCATGAGGGGAAAGAAAAGTCTCGCGAAACGTCAACCGTCGGTGTTCGAACCACCGACGGTAGAATTTGTCCCGGGGTTGCGCGTTTTGGGCCGGATGGTGCACAAGGGAAGACACGAAAGATTTAGGCTGGTTAGGGAAAGCGCCCTACGTCCAGCAGGAGGGGGTGTCGTGGCGTCGTGTTCCTTGCGCCAAAATGGAAAATGCCAGTACAAGAGAGTGGGGAGAGGAGCGTGCTCCAAGTCCCGCACAAAAAGTAGCGTATGGGGCGTGTTCTTCGGTGTCTAGCGTGCATGTGAGCTGCGTCGACCGTCTGTTTCACGGAGAGGGCTCGCACCCCTTTATAGTCATAGGGGTGGTGCTCGAGTTACAAGAGAGAGAGAGAGAGAGAGAGAGAGAGAGAGAGAGAGAGAGAGAGAGAGAGAGAGTTGGTCGAGCTTCGGTGTTGTCCAATCGGTCTTCTTGCCGTACATTCAGGC